>CAWUFW010005649.1:0-1295136 GCA_963921515.1 Calotriton arnoldi
GTTGTGCGTTCAGTTGCATGTTAGCAGGACCGGTTTCTGGCATTCCAGCCGTCATCAGCCATGCTTGCTTGAATCCAGTGGCAAAGTGAGCAAGGGACCCACGTCTGGGCATACCCCTGCCAACTTAGGGCGAACAAAGCGATACAAAAGGGGATGATGGACGGAACGCTTGAGCCAATCAAACACTCACCCCCAGTCAACTGATCTGGGTTTAATCCATCATCATTCTTTAGCTCACTCCACCACCCCAGTTCAGACATGGCCATATGCAAATCAGTCTGACCCTGTGCCTCATGGGAACAGTCCAGCCAGAACTGCCAAGCCATGTCTTCCCTGGACCGGAAACAAGCATCCTAGGACCGGTTTCTGGCATTCCAGCCGTCATCAGCCAGGCTTGCTTGAATCCAGTGGCAAAGTGAGCAAGGGACCCACGTCTGGGCATACCCCTGCCAACTTAGGGCGAACAAAGCGATACAAAAGGGGATGATGGACGGAACGCTTGAGCCAATCAAACACTCACCCCCAGTCAACTGATCTGGGTTTAATCCATCATCATTCTTTAGCTCACTCCACCACCCCAGTTCAGACATGGCCATATGCAAATCAGTCTGACCCTGTGCCTCATGGGAACAGTCCAGCCCGAACTGCCAAGCCATGTCTTCCCTGGACCGGAAACAAGCATCCTAGGACCGGTTTCTGGCATTCCAGCCGTCATCAGCCAGGCTTGCTTGAATCCAGTGGCAAAGTGAGCAAGGGACCCACGTCTGGGCATACCCCTGCCAACTTAGGGCGAACAAAGCAATACAAAAGGGAATGATGGACGGAACGCTTGAGCCAATCAAACACTCACCCCCAGTCAACTGATCTGGGTTTAATCCATCATCATTCTTTAGCTCACTCCACCACCCCAGTTCAGACATGGCCATATGCAAATCAGTCTGACCCTGTGCCTCATGGGAACAGTCCAGCCCGAACTGCCAAGCCATGTCTTCCCTGGACCGGAAACAAGCATCCTAGGACCGGTTTCTGGCATTCCAGCCGTCATCAGCCAGGCTTGCTTGAATCCAGTGGCAAAGTGAGCAAGGGACCCACGTCTGGGCATACCCCTGCCAACTTAGGGCGAACAAAGCGATACAAAAGGGGATGATGGACGGAACGCTTGAGCCAATCAAACACTCACCCCCAGTCAACTGATCTGGGTTTAATCCATCATCATTCTTTAGCTCACTCCACCACCCCAGTTCAGACATGGCCATATGCAAATCAGTCTGACCCTGTGCCTCATGGGAACAGTCCAGCCCGAACTGCCAAGCCATGTCTTCCCTGGACCGGAAACAAGCATCCTAGGACCGGTTTCTGGCATTCCAGCCGTCATCAGCCAGGCTTGCTTGAATCCAGTGGCAAAGTGAGCAAGGGACCCACGTCTGGGCATACCCCTGCCAACTTAGGGCGAACAAAGCGATACAAAAGGGGATGATGGACGGAACGCTTGAGCCAATCAAACACTCACCCCCAGTCAACTGATCTGGGTTTAATCCATCATCATTCTTTAGCTCACTCCACCACCCCAGTTCAGACATGGCCATATGCAAATCAGTCTGACCCTGTGCCTCATGGGAACAGTCCAGCCCGAACTGCCAAGCCATGTCTTCCCTGGACCGGAAACAAGCATCCTAGGACCGGTTTCTGGCATTCCAGCCGTCATCAGCCAGGCTTGCTTGAATCCAGTGGCAAAGTGAGCAAGGGACCCACGTCTGGGCATACCCCTGCCAACTTAGGGCGAACAAAGCGATACAAAAGGGGATGATGGACGGAACGCTTGAGCCAATCAAACACTCACCCCCAGTCAACTGATCTGGGTTTAATCCATCATCATTCTTTAGCTCACTCCACCACCCCCAGTTCAGACATGGCCATATGCAAATCAGTCTGACCCTGTGCCTCATGGGAACAGTCCAGCCCGAACTGCCAAGCCATGTCTTCCCTGGACCGGAAACAAGCATCCTAGGACCGGTTTCTGGCATTCCAGCCGTCATCAGCCAGGCTTGCTTGAATCCAGTGGCAAAGTGAGCAAGGGACCCACGTCTGGGCATACCCCTGCCAACTTAGGGCGAACAAAGCGATACAAAAGGGGATGATGGACGGAACGCTTGAGCCAATCAAACACTCACCCCCAGTCAACTGATCTGGGTTTAATCCATCATCATTCTTTAGCTCACTCCACCACCCCAGTTCAGACATGGCCATATGCAAATCAGTCTGACCCTGTGCCTCATGGGAACAGTCCAGCCCGAACTGCCAAGCCATGTCTTCCCTGGACCGGAAACAAGCATCCTAGGACCGGTTTCTGGCATTCCAGCCGTCATCAGCCAGGCTTGCTTGAATCCAGTGGCAAAGTGAGCAAGGGACCCACGTCTGGGCATACCCCTGCCAACTTAGGGCGAACAAAGCAATACAAAAGGGGATGATGGACGGAACGCTTGAGCCAATCAAACACTCACCCCCAGTCAACTGATCTGGGTTTAATCCATCATCATTCTTTAGCTCACTCCACCACCCCAGTTCAGACATGGCCATATGCAAATCAGTCTGACCCTGTGCCTCATGGGAACAGTCCAGCCCGAACTGCCAAGCCATGTCTTCCCTGGACCGGAAACAAGCATCCTAGGACCGGTTTCTGGCATTCCAGCCGTCATCAGCCAGGCTTGCTTGAATCCAGTGGCAAAGTGAGCAAGGGACCCACGTCTGGGCATACCCCTGCCAACTTAGGGCGAACAAAGCGATACAAAAGGGGATGATGGACGGAGCAGCTTGAGCCAATCAAACACTCACCCCCAGTCAACTGATCTGGGTTTAATCCATCATCATTCTTTAGCTCACTCCACCACCCCAGTTCAGACATGGCCATATGCAAATCAGTCTGACCCTGTGCCTCATGGGAACAGTCCAGCCCGAACTGCCAAGCCATGTCTTCCCTGGACCGGAAACAAGCATCCTAGGACCGGTTTCTGGCATTCCAGCCGTCATCAGCCAGGCTTGCTTGAATCCAGTGGCAAAGTGAGCAAGGGACCCACGTCTGGGCATACCCCTGCCAACTTAGGGCGAACAAAGCGATACAAAAGGGGATGATGGACGGAACGCTTGAGCCAATCAAACACTCACCCCCAGTCAACTGATCTGGGTTTAATCCATCATCATTCTTTAGCTCACTCCACCACCCCAGTTCAGACATGGCCATATGCAAATCAGTCTGACCCTGTGCCTCATGGGAACAGTCCAGCCCGAACTGCCAAGCCATGTCTTCCCTGGACCGGAAACAAGCATCCTAGGACCGGTTTCTGGCATTCCAGCCATCATCAGCCAGGCTTGCTTGAATCCAGTGGCAAAGTGAGCAAGGGACCCACGTCTGGGCATACCCCTGCCAACTTAGGGCGAACAAAGCGATACAAAGGGGATGATGGACGGAACGCTTGAGCCAATCAAACACTCACCCCCAGTCAACTGATCTGGGTTTAATCCATCATCATTCTTTAGCTCACTCCACCACCCCAGTTCAGACATGGCCATATGCAAATCAGTCTGACCCTGTGCCTCATGGGAACAGTCCAGCCCGAACTGCCAAGCCATGTCTTCCCTGGACCGGAAACAAGCATCCTAGGACCGGTTTCTGGCATTCCAGCCGTCATCAGCCAGGCTTGCTTGAATCCAGTGGCAAAGTGAGCAAGGGACCCAATGTATGACATTGTTCTGCATTCTGTCCATCAATTGTTGTTTTTGCATTTGTCACCCCGAGTGGGACGGGTATGCTCAGACGTGAGTCCCGTGCTCTCCATGCCACTGGAATCAAGCTATCCTGGCTGATGAGGGCTGAAAGCCCGAAACCGGTCCTAGGATGCTTGTTTCCAGTCCAGGGAGGACCTGGCTTGGCAGTTCGGGCTGGACTGTTCCCATGGGGCACAGGGTCAAGACTGATTTGCATATGGCTGGGTTCAAACTGGAATGGCATGGTGAGCAAAAACGATGGATTTAGGCCCAGATCTCTGTACTGGGGTGAATGTATGACATTGTTCTGCATTCTGTCCATCAATTGTTGTTTTTGCATTTGTCACCCCGAGTGGGACGGGTATGCTCAGACGTGAGTCCCGTGCTCTCCATGCCACTGGAATCAAGCTATCCTGGCTGATGAGGGCTGAAAGCCCGAAACCGGTCCTAGGATGCTTGTTTCCAGTCCAGGGAGGACCTGGCTTGGCAGTTCGGGCTGGACTGTTCCCATGGGGCACAGGGTCAAGACTGATTTGCATATGGCTGGGTTCAAACTGGAATGGCATGGTGAGCAAAAAAACGATGGATTTAGGCCCAGATCTCTGTACTGGGGTGAATGTATGACATTGTTCTGCATTCTGTCCATCAATTGTTGTTTTTGCATTTGTCACCCCGAGTGGGACGGGTATGCTCAGACGTGAGTCCCGTGCTCTCCATGCCACTGGAATCAAGCTATCTGTAACTGAATGTCCACAAGCCTCTGTTGCTATCTACCTACTTGTGTGAGCAACTCTATGCATTTATAAATAGGTTTATAAGTTGCAGTATGCGTGAGAGAGTGCATGTATAAGTGAGCATATGTGTCTGTAACCGCGCATCAAACTCACTAGAACTTCAAAGTGCATGTTTTACCTTTTCAGCACATACCACCCTGCCCTATGGCCCACCCATGGCCTACTCTACAGATGACTTTTATGTAGTATAAGGGAAGTTTAAGGTTTGGTAAAGGGACTTTAAATGCCAACTTGAGTTAGCAGTAAAACTGCGCACACAGGCTCTGCATTCCCAGGTCCATGTCATGTTTAAAGGTTTACTTCTCTGGATGGGTGACTTCTTCATTATGTAAGCACTTGAGTACATATGTGAGTGAGTGCATCAGCCTGTTTCTGGGTGTGTGACTGGATGTCTAAGTAACTATATTACTATTTCACTACCTTTCTTACTAATTCTATCGGTTTCCAAAACTGTATGCAAGTGGCTCTATGGATAGCTTAGTGGCTCTGTTAGTGAGTATTAGGGTATGTAAGTGTTTATGGAACTGGCTCTTTTACTGCTTGATACAAAAGTGGTGGGTCAATGTGTGAGTGAATGTCTAAGTGCCTCTCTCTGTCTGACTAGGTGTGTGAGGCCCACTATGCTTTTGCAAATAGGCTTATAAGTTCTAGCATTAGGTGGGAGCCTGGATGTGTAACTAGAGATATGGGTCTGTAAGTGCATGTCACACTCAATAAAACTTCAATGTGCATGTGTTATTTTTTAAGCACATACCACTCTCCCTACCACCTAACAACATCCTACTTTACAGCTGACTTATATGTTGTGGAAGGGGAACTCAAGACTTGGGAAATGGGTTTTAAATCCCAAGTCGTCTTGGCAGTTAAACTACACAGACAGACTCTACAGTAGCATGCCCAAGACATCTTTAAAGAGCTTATTCTCTGAATGGGTAACTTGATTGTAATAGAACTTGAATACATATGGGAGTGAGTGTATCAGTCTCTCTGTGAGTGTGTGACTGGATTTCTAACTAACTATATCAGTATATGAGTCGCTCCCCTAGTAATTCTAGCGCAGTGGTCTCTTCTTGTTTTTACCACCTTCGAAGAATCCGCAAGATCAGTAGATTCTTGACCACTGAGGCCTTGACTCTGGTTGTGTTAGCACTTGTAATCTCACGCATCGACTATGCTAACTCACTATATGCCGGTATCCCGGCTTACCAACTGCATCGTTTACAGTTAGTGCAAAATCAGTCGGCAAGGCTGATTGCCCGTCAGCCTATGCGACATCACGTCAAACCCCTTATGAAGAGTATACACTGGCTCCCGGTGGCCAAACGCTGTGCCTTCAAGCTAGGATGTACCATCTTTAAAGCCTTAGCTGGGAATGGACCAGACTTCATTTCCTCGAGGATCCAACACTATACTCCTTCCCGCAATTTACGCTCCTCCAACTCAAATTTCCTGATCACCCCCTCATTTAAACGTAAAAAACATGGAGGGCTCAGATTTGCGGTCCTGGCCCCGCAATTTTGAAACTCGCTCCCTATGGAAGTGAGGCTGGCAACCCCTTATGAGTATTTCAGAAAACTGCTAAAGACTTTTTTATTTTCTCAGTCATATCAGTAAGCTTACTGTGCTGTAAATGCCGCTTTTTCCACTGACCTCAGCGCCATGAAACCGCTTGGTGTACGTGCGCTTTATAAGCACTTTTAACATAACATAACAATTCTATCCACCTGTACAACTGTATGCAAGTGGCTGTGTTAGTGAGTATTGCAGTATGTAACTGTATGTGCAACTGGCTTTGTTATGGCTTGATATATACGTGGTGTGTCAGTGTTTGTGTGAATATCTAAGTGCCTCTCTCTCTCTGTATAACTACATGAATGAATGCATCTATGCTTTTGTAAATACGTTTGTGAAATGCAGTATTGGGTGGGAGACTACATGTATAACTGGGCATATGGGGCTGTAAGTGCGCATGCAACTTCCGAAAACTTGAAAGTACATGTCTTATCTTTTAAGGACATACCACCCTCCCTATCACCTACCTATGGCCTACTTTACTGGTGACTTATATGTACTAGAAGGGGAGTTTAACACTTTCCAAAGGGGTTTTAAATGCCAAGTCGTCTTGGCAGTACAACTGCATACTCAGGGGCATATTCTCAAGAACGTGTGATAACCACTGCAAGTGTAGCTTAACGCAACCCTTCACATAGCAGTCTATCGCGGGAAAACAACTCCGTGTTAACGTGGTATTCACAACACTGTGGTACCATGCGATAGTCACACGATAACGCGTAAAATGAACGTGTTAAAAACAACGCGACGCCGCAAAAATGCGAAACCCCAACTCGAAAATAGTAGCGATGACGCAAATCGCGATACAAAAATCTACGAAAACCTGCCACAGGCCTGCAATTCCCACGAGTCATGCGGGAAAATGCACTATAAAAGTAGAAAAAAAACATGCCAAACAACAGCAAAGCACAATGGAGGCGTCCGGAGCAAGTACAGAGGACAACCAGAACCCCACAAGCCCCCCGGAGGAACAGCCAGGGACCTCGGGGTCAGGGAAGGGCAAGGACAAGAAGAGTAGGAAGAAGCGGTTCAGTCCGCAGGAAAACAGGATCCTGATAACGGAGGGGATAGAACACCATCAACCACTGTTCGTCACCTCCACTGTGTCACTGGCAACTAAAAATGGAATATGGCAGACCATCGTGGACATGGTGAATGCAGTCGGAGTGCTGAAGAGGACAATGGATGAGGTCAAGAGGCGCTGGAATGATGTGCAGCGCAAAACCAAGCTGAAACTCGCAAACAACTGGAAGAGTCCAGCGCCACAGGAGGAGCTGGACGAGATGGAGGAAATGGTGTCCACAGTCATCAGTGGGGAGATGGTGGCAGGAGTTGGGGGACCGGACACTGCTCAACATGACCAGACACAACAGCAACAGGGTGAGTAACCACAAGGGACTGGACGGACGGGGGAGATGGGCACAATGGCACACATGCACAATTAAGCATAGCACATCTGTGGACAAACCATACCCCAGACCCACAAATCCCGCCAAGAGACCAATGCATACAGGTATGCAACATCTCAGAACTGCATAAGCACAGAACCCAGAGGCACACCGCATGTAAGGGATAAGGGCAGCTAAATCAGAGCTGCAGGGGCTACTCCCCCAAAATGCGGCACACACAGATGACATGCAGAGCACAGCAACATTGACAACGATGTGGTACAAACCGCAACACATCCACAACAGAACAGAGGACACAACTGGTGCCGCATGTGCGTAGAAACTGGCCAATCACATTTGGCACAGCAGGGAAATGTGAGTTGACAACGTACAAGTACAAACACACATCCGTGATGTAGTCGGAATGTCCACTGTCCCGCATCAAATAGGCAGCTCCCCCCAAACAGTCGCATTGTACACTGTCATGCAGTCTGAATGTAAACATGTACAATGCGTCAACATACACCTGAACACGATGTTAAACTGCATCTCCCCTTCACATTGCAGGGGGAAATCCAACACCTCCTGCAGAGCAGTCTGAACCTCTCTTCTCTGATGACAAAGAGGACCACCACACCTTCGACTCTGACGCCCTCCAACAGCTCGTGGACAGCCTCTGCAGCCCACTTCCAGGATCAGGGCAGCCCAGCTGCCACGAGGAGAACCCACCCCCTGCACAGTACACACAGCAGGCAGCACCCACCACCACGGCTGCCACCCAGGACCCCCACGACGAACACATGGCCTTCCAACGCTGTTTGTTGGGGTGCCAGGAGAAGCTGGCTGAACAGGTGCAGGTGGGGTTTGACCGCATGGCAGCCAAACTAGATGCCATACGTGGGTGTCTAAGTCCCATCAGGGACCACTCACAGTCCCTAACGGACACCCACAGTCCACTCCATGCTCTCCAACGGACCATGGCTGACATCGCTAGAGTCCTGACTCTGCGACAAGAATGACTGTCTAGTCAGAGTGCCTCCAGCGATCTCGCCCGGGAGTTGGGACACATGCGAAGAATCATGGAGAACATGGAGCGGACGCAGGCGGAAAGAGCGGCTGCCACGGCTGCACACCAGCGAGACGTAGCTGGGTCCCTCAATGCCCTAAAGACCCTCCTCATTGCATTGCTGCCACAAGGCCTGGCGCTGATGCATGCTGCTGCTACCACCCCATCCACATCTCCGGCCCCTGATGTGTCAGTGCCACACAGTGCTGGAGACAGAACACCACCACACACATGTGAGGCACATGCAACAGCAGAGGACGAAGATGCGGATGAATCTGCCATCGTGGTCAGGAGGGCGCAGTAGCATTCATCTCTGCCATGTGGCCTGTTTCTGCTTGGTTCTGCCCTCTGCATCATCACCTTCCACTGTCCCCCGATGCACTCTGCGACACTCACCTTGGACCTCAACATGGATTACCATATTCTGTTTGATCACCAATGACACAGCTATCAGACTGCGGACTGAAGTCCTCCTCTCCTGATGTACCCGTCATTCCCTGAAGGACTCTGGCTGGCCCTCCACGGGCCGACAATGTGAAGTGGGGTTGGCATGGCCCTGTACTGCTCCAGCTGCAACACTCCCTGGAATGTGTAATAAACATTCATATTCACACAGATGTGTCATGTCTATGATCTTTCAAGTGTGGAAGTATGGATGAATGTAGGGTCAGTGATTCCCCCTTACGTTCATGTTGCCCATGTTGTGGGACTTTTGTCACATGGTGACACATTGCCGATTGCGGTCCGGGTGGCGCCGACACTACAACAGAGACACATCCATTAGTCACTTCCTTGTCCAGCCCAGGACAGAACCACGCCCAGAGCCCCGGGGTCATTGTTCACACCCTTACGCTGGACTGGCATACGCCGGGACAGCCCACTCCAATTACGCACACGGGGGGACGACAATGCTACATGTCCCAGGTCTTCACTGTTGGGATCTGCAGTTCACAGGTCTAGTTGTCAGCATGCCACAGCCGTTCCCTCACGGCTGGTGTACACCCACACCACACCCATCCAGCACAGGCTTCACAGGACATGTGACCCTGCCAATAAAAAGGGCCTGGCGCACGTGCTGGACGCCATTTTCACTCTCTCTGACTGGGTGTCTCCGTGTAGTTCTCATGTATGCATGAGGGCCTAGGGCCCTGCCACCTCACATTGCCCAGTGCCGGGGATGACAGGATGGCGTCCGCACCACGGGACTCAATCATTAAGGGTCCATGGCTAGCGGTGCACAGACTTGGTGGCACCGGATACACTGCGGCAGGCACAGGCACCCCGCCACAGGATGGTGTCTTGCGGTGCGATAGGGGCACCTAAAGTGCTGAGCGGGTGTGCAGCTTGCGATGATGCGCCGTCCTGGCGGTCTGGACTGGCAAGGGTAGTGTGAGCCCTGCTGGACCGCAGTGTAGGCCTGAGCCAGCAGGCAGGGCGTGCCTCCCGCCACGTGGCGTTGCGTCGCGGTTCACAGAGTTAGTGACACCTAAAGCGCTGAGCGGGTTTGCAGCCTGCGATGATGCCATGTGCACTGATGTGGTCTCTGCCATTGCAAAATCAAGACCCAGAGTCATGTGTGTGACCTGGTGGCCCGCGGTGCGGGGCTGCATGATGTGGAGGGTGCCATGGTCGCGGGCCCCGGGCTTGGAGATCCCTCCGGAACGTGGTGGGCCCTCTTGGAGACACGCCGGTGGCGGAAGGTGAGCAGTGAGGCCTGGTTGTGCAGGGGCGGTCAATCACCGCTGGGCGGCGGGAGGGGCTGGGGTGCAGCAGCCTGTGTGCGCAGGGGCGGGCAAGCGATGATGGCGTGTGCAACTGTATGGACTCTGCCATTCATGTCTCTGGAAACTGTTTCAGATGAGGGACCTGGGGGACTGTTGTGAATACCGGCACGTGGTTGGAGACACACCGGTGGCAGCAGGTGAGCAGTGAGGCCTAGGTCCGCAGTGTCGGCACTCTCTCACCCTCTCTTTCTCTCTCCCTCTCTTTCTCTCTCCCTCTCTTTCTCTCTCCCTCTCTCCCTCTCTCTCCCGCTCTCCCTCTCTCTTTCTCTCTCCCTCTCTCCCTCTCTCTTTCTCTCTTTCGCTCTCTCTCTCTGTACTTTGATGGGCGCATGGCACACCTTCTGATCCAGATTTCCCGTTTTGCAGGCTGTGACTTACAGAATGTCCTGAGACGACCCGCCATGTCTCTTCAGATTTGTTTTTTTTGTTTATTCTGTAATAAACGTATTGTTTGGATATTATGATATGAATGTATGATTTCCCTTTTTCTGACCACACATGTATGTTGGGTGTTGTGATTGTGCGACTTCATGCGATTTGTTTGGTTCATGATTTCGTGGAGTTGATGTGCAATATCTTTGTCCAAAGGGGGGTGTGAGGGGTGCCCGGGGTAGGGCCCCGGGGGGGGGGGGTCATGGGGGTGGTGGCGGTGGGTGTTGTTGACCTATTGGGGCTCCGGGCTGCATGATCGGTTGCTCCAGGGTTTCTGTTGTTCTTCATGTGTGGCTATGGGCTGTGCTCCCTTGTCTGGTGCCGGTTGTCGTCCGACTTTACACCAGGTAGGAGCAGGTGTTAGTTTCCTGCTGCTAACGCGCCTTATCACATGTTTTGTGCTCTTATCGCCGATCTGGCTGGTTGTTGAGAATGTTGTGGAGTGGTGTTGTCGCAGCTTTTTGCACGGGAATGCCTACTCTGCATATCATTAGCGTTAGTTGCCGGGGTCATCTGTGGGGATGTTTTTTGCGACTGCTATCACAGGTAAACTGGTGTTATGGGCTGTTAGCACCAGCTTGGGAATGGGGAGATAAATTTATCGCGGATTTGGCTGCGATAAAGTGCCGATAACTCGGCGATAGCTCCTTGAGAATATGGCCCTCACTCTCTGCAGTAGGAGGTGCCTGAAATGTTTAAACGGCTTCTTGTGTGGATGGCTACATTGATTATGCCAGTACTTGACTACATATGTGAGTGATTGTATCAGTCTCTCTGTGGGTGTGTGACTGGATATCTAATTAACTATATTGGTATATGAGTGGATCTCTTAGTAACTCTGCATCTGTAAAACTGTATGGAAGAGGCTGTATGGATAGCTTACTAACTGTGTTAGTGAGTTTTGGGGTATGTAAGTGTATGTGCAACTGCCTCTGTTTCTGCTGGATACATAAGGGGTATGTGGGTCTGTTAGTGCATGCCTAAGAACATCTGTCACTATCTAACTAGCAGGGTGAGCGAATCTATGCTTTTATATTTAGAAATGTGAGTTACAGTATTGGGTGGGAGACTGGATGCATAACTGGGATATCGGTCTGTAAGTGTGCATGTAGCTCTCAAAATTAGAAAGTGCATGTCTTACCTTTTAAGAACATACCACTCTCTGTATCACCTACCTACACACTACTTTACAGGTCACTTATATGTTGTAGGAGGGGAGTTTATGACTTGGCAAAGGGTTTTTAAATGCCAGTTTGACTTGGCAGTGAAAATGCACACACAGCTTCTGCAGTAGCAGGCCTGAGAGATGTTTAAATGGTGACTTGTCAGGATGGGTGACTTGATTGTCTCAGTACTTGACTACATATTTAAGTTAGTGTTTCAGACCTTCTTTGTGTGTGTGATTGTATGTGTAAGTAACTATATCACTATTTGAGTGACTCTCTCAGTAACTCTATCGGTCTCTAAATCTTTATGCAAGTTGCTGTATGATTAGCTACTGGCCGAGTTAGTGAGTGATGGGGTATGTAACTGTGTGTTCAACTGGTTCTAGTACTGCTGGATACATAAGTGCTCTATGCCTGTGTGTGTGACTGTCAAAGTGCCTTGGTCTCTCTCTAACTGGCTGTGTGACTTGTGTGGCTGTCTCTATGCTTTCATAAATAGGTTTATCAGTTGCAGTATTAGGTGGCAGTATAATTGAGCATATGTTTCTCCAAGTGCACATGTAACTCACTGAAAATTCATAGTACAACTCTCGACTTTTTAAACAGAAAGCATCCTGGTCAATGACCTACGTACAACCTATTTCATGGATGACTTCTATCTCTAAAAAGAACTGTTTAAAGCTTGGCAAGTGGTGTTTAATGCAAATTTGTCCTGGTAGTAAACCTACACATACAGCCTCTGCAGCAGCAGGCCTATGACATGTTAAAAGGCCTACTTGTATTGTGGGTGACTAGGAGTGTCTGTACATGAGTACACATGTCAGTGAGTGTATCAGTCCCTCTGTGAGTGTGTCATTGGATGTATAAGTAATTATGTTAGTATATGACTGGCTATCTTAGTAGCTCTACAGTTCTGCAAAGTTGATTATAAGAAGCTGTATGGATTCCTTACTGTGTATGTTAGTGAGTGTTGGTATATGTAACTGTGTGTATACCTGACTCTCTTTCTCCTAGATACATAACTGCTACGTAGCTGAATTAGTAAATGTGTAGCTACGTCTGCCACTGTCTGACTGGGTGTTTGAGTGGCTGTATAATTTTCTAAATAGGTATCTCAGTGAGTGCGTAGATAGATGAATTAATGTTTAACTGGGTATACTGGCCTGTAACTCTATTTCTAAGTCACTGAATTTTCCAAACTACATGTTTTACCTCTTAAACACATATTTTCCTCCTCTATTGGCTATGGACACTTTATCTTACCAATGACTTACATGTAATACAAAATAACCTTAAGACTTCCCAACACATTATAAATCTTCAATTCAACATAGCAGTCTAAACTGAAAACACTGGTTCTGGTGTACACGCCTCACACATATTTGAAGGTCTATTTCTCTGGATTGCCCAATCTGACATAGACTGCATCTAGAACTATTTAATTACTAGACTCTGAGCACAGATACAGAACAGAAGTATAGGTTTACAAATAAATTAAATACACCAATTGTAGATAAGCTAATGAACCTATATGTACGAGGCAAAAACATTCACTTGAGCACTTTCTGCCACTAATAAAGTTATGAATCACCTAATTCCAACTACATAACTCACTATGTAACTATATTTGTTAGTGTTTCTTTCATTCTCCAAATGCCTATATAACAAACTGTTTACATGCATTTCTCAGTTACAGTTCAAATAAGTGACTACTTCCGTGAGCACTTCACTTGGTATATAATCAATTAATTCAGTCTGTTCTTACGTATATACAAGATATCTAACTAATATTTCAACTTTATCACATTTAACACAAACTTACAGCTCACAAGTATATATATACACATTATGAATAAGCCCCATTATTAACATACCTAAAAAATCGCTTTGCTGTTCTCCAAATTTTAATGCAAACTTACTTGAAATTTCTTATGATAGAAATTGATTAGTTCCACTCTCAATAGAAAATAACCAGTAATTGCAATCTTCCTACTCTTTATTCAGAGATATTCATGTTCTTAGCAAATCATAATGTACCCTCCATTTTTTTCTTTTGTTATTCCATTTCTGATCGGTCACTTATTTTTAACCCTTTCTTAGTATCCTCTAAAGAAGTCAAATTGGGTACTCTCTGTGTATAGATGCCGAGTGGATGTATGAATGTCTGAGTGAGTGTATATTTTGTGTAAAGAATTGATAGGATTTACGAATCCGTGGGTATATGAGTGTATGTGTAGGTCTGTGAGTGGATGTATATGTATCTGACTAGGTCTGTGAGTGGGTGTGTGAGTGTCTGAGTGCATCTGTCAGTGGATGTGTAAGTGTCTAAGTGGGTCTATGAGTGAGTGTCTGAGTGTATTAATTGGTCTCTGACTGGGTGCATGAGTGTCTGAGTGGGTCTGTGAGTAGGTGCGTGAGTCTCTGATTGGGTTTGTGAGTGGGTGCATAAGTGTCTTAGTGGCTCTGTAAATGGAAGCGTAAGTGTCTGAGTGGGTCTTTGAGTGGGTATGTAAGTGTCTGAGTGGGTCTATCAGTGGGTGTGAGAGTGTCTGAGTGGGTGAATGAGTGTCTGAGTAGTTCTGTGAGTGGATGAGTAAGTGTCCGCGTGGGTCTGTGAGTGGTTGCATAAGTGTCTGAATGGGTCTATGAGTGGGTGCGTAAGTGTGAGTGGGTCTGTGAGTAGGTATGTGAGTGTCTGGGTAGGTCTATGAGTAGGTGCATAAATGTCTGAGTGGGTCTGTGAGTGAGTGCATAAGTGTCAGAGTGGGTCACTCAGTGGGTGTGCAAGTGTCTGAATGAGTGCACCACTGTCTGAGTAGGTCTGTGACTGGGCGCATGAGTATCTGAGTCAGTCTGTGAGAGGGCATATGAGTGTCTGAGTGGGTCTGTGACTATGTGTATGAGTCTCTGAGTGGGTCTGTGAGTGTTTGCATGAGTGTCTGAGTGAGTCTGTGACTGAGTGCCTGAGTGTTTGAGTCGGTCTATGTGTGGGTATGTGAGTGTCAGAGTAAATCTGTGAGTGAGTGCACAAGTGTCTGAGTGGGTCTCTAAGTGGGTGCATAGGTGTCTGAATGAGTGTGTCAGTGTCGGAATGGGTCTATGAGAGGGTGCATGAGTCTCTGAGTGGGTTGGTGAGTGGATGCATGGGTGTCTGAGTGGGCTTCTGATTGGGTATATGAGTCTTTGAGTGGGCCTGTAAGTGGGTGTGGTAGTCTTGGAGTGGGTCTTGCATGGGTGCATGAGTTTCTGGGTCTGTGAGTGGGTGTGTGAGTCTCTGAGTGGGTCTGTGAATGGGTATGTGAGTGGGTGTGTGAGTCTCTGAGTGGGTTTGCAAGTGGGTGCATGAGTGTCTGAGTAGGTCTGTGATTGGGTGCATAAGTCTCTGAGTGATTCTGTGAGTGGGTATGTGAGTGTCTCAGTGGGTCTGTGAGTGGGTATGTGAGTCTCTGAGTGGGTCTGTGAGTGGGTGCATGAGTCTTTTAGTGGGTCTGGGAGTTGGTACATGATTGGGTGCATGAGTCTCTGAGTGGGTCTGTGAGTGGGTGCATGAGTGTCAAAGTGGGTCTGTCAGTGAGTATGTAAGTCTCTGGGTGGGACTAAGTGGGTTTGTGAGACTCTCAGTGGGTCTGTGAGTAGCTGTGTGAGTGTCTGAGAGGGACTGTGAGAGTGTGTGTGAGTTTCTGAGTGGGTTTCTGAGTATGTGTGTGACTCTGAGTGGGTCTGTCAGCAGGTGCGTGAGTGTATGAGTGGGTCTGTGAGTGAGTGCATGAGTGTCTGAGTGGGTCTCTCAGTGGGTGCATAAGTATCTGAATGAGTGCGTCAGTGCCTGGATGGGTCTGTCAGAGTGTGCATAGGCCTCTGAGTGGATCTGTGAGTGGACGCATGAGTGTCTGAGTGGGTCTATGATTGGGTACATGAGTCTTTCAGTGGGTCTGTAACTATGTGTATGAGTCTCTCAGTGGGTCTGTGAGTGGGTGCATGAGTGTCTGAGTGGGTCTGTGACTGAGTGTGTGAGTGTTTGAGTGGGTAGGTGCCTGAGTGTCTGAGTGAGACTGTGACTGAGTGCATGAGTGTCTGAGTGGATCTGTGATTAGCTGTATGAGTCTCTGAGTGGGTCTTAACTATTTGTATGAGTCTTTCAGTGGGTCTGTGAGTGGGTGCATGAGTGTCTGAGTGGGTCTGTGACTGAGTGCGTGAGTGTTTGAGTGGGTAGGTGCGTGAGTGTCTGAGTGAGACTGTTACTGAGTGCATGAGTGTCTGAGTGGGTCTCAGTGGGTACGTAAGTGCCTGAATGAGTGTGTCAGTGTCTGAGTGGGGCTGTCAGAATGTGCATGAGTCTCTGAGAGGGTCTGTGAGTGGATGCACGAGTATCTGAGTGGGCCTCTGAGTGGGTGCATGAGTCTTTGTGTAGGTCTGTGAGTGGGTGCGTGAGTCTCTGAGTGGGTCTGTGAGTGGGTGTGTGAGTCTCAGAGTAGGTGTGTGAGTCTCAGTAGGCTGTGAGTAGGTGCATGAGTGTCTGAGTGGGTCTGTGACCTGGTGGGTATGTGAGTGGGTGCATGAGTATCTGAGTATGTCTGAGAGTGGGTGCATGGGTGTTTGAGTGGGTCTGTCACTGCATGTATTGCTGTGTGAGTGAGTGTGTGAATATGTAATGTTCTTTATTCAATCAAAAGTATGATCATTTACATCATAAAAACAATTCATAAGCATAAAAACAGTTAAAAATTTCAAGAGTAATTCATAAGATAATTCGTGTAAAAAAGACAGACTTTCACATCTTCCAGAATGAGTATAAAATACATAAAACCGTTCCCTAGGACCAGGTTGGGATGTATTAACAAATTAAATTCTCAGAGGCAGTTTTAATCACTTTTGACCTCTTCCACCAGGCAAAGAGCAGATATCTCGAAATTACAAATACGAGCCACCTTGTAGTGTCTGACCTAAAAATGCGTAGAGCGTCACTGGGCCGGGTAAAAAATAATAAGCGGCAGACTGGAGTTATCCAAGTTTTTCTAAGATCAACATAGGAAGGACAACAAAAAAGAAAATGATCAAGAGTCTCAGGAAAAGTGTGACATGTAGGGCACAGTGGTGTCACAGATGCATTTTCCCAGGTGCTTCTTCTTACATTTAAGGGGAAGGCTCCGTATCTGAATTGAATATACAACGCTCTTGCCTGGGGGGGTTCGATGTCATCCAGGAATATTTCGAAGCCAAACCCTCCTTTAAAATTTAAAAAACTCGCAGTTAAAGTGCCATGTGCAGTGCATTCTAGACTTTGTGAGTCCATATACTCCCAGTACCTTTTTTTGAGAAGGGGAACCATTGATTTTAGAATGGACGCTGGATCCTCCCAAATACACCCCAGCCCTAATTTTAAGAACCACTCCTTGATCTTATTGAGCCACTTAATCTGACCAGTTTGTTTATGCAGAGCAATCAGCTCTTCGAGGGCTTCCTTCACCGGGACCTGTGTGTTGCTTGTCCATAACCTAATCCAGAACAGGAGTGACCTAAGGATAGCAAAGTGGTCTATAGGTTTTAGACAAAGATCAAGTCTTAGTGGCAGTAGGGGAGTATTCACAAGCAAATTCAGGATCGCTCTAATGAATTTATTTTCAGCAAGGGCTAAGTCCTTTAGATTTTCCAGCCCCCAGAGCTCAGCCCCATAAAGGGCTGCTCCTAGACCTTTTGCCCTGTGAAGTTCTAGAATAGGCGAAATCAGCCGGTACGGAGACTCCCTGGCCCTCCGAACTATTGCACAATCGGCATGCTGGAGGGTCAGAGTGCTCTTCTCAATTTGTGGTGTCCATGCCAGCCTATCGCTAATACGCACTCCCAAGTAATCGAAAGACGTGACCTATTCAAGGGATTGCGTGCCCAGCATGAGTTTACCCCTGTGGGATTTATAGGGATTGAAAGTCATGTATTTGGTCTTGAAACAGTTTATTTCTAGCCCCCTCTCCTTGCATGCTTTGTTAAATTTATTCAGGAGGTTCTGGATCCCTTTAGGTGTCCTAGCAATAAGTAATGTGTCGTCTGCAAAAAGCAGGCATGGCACTACACTGCCTGCTAGTTTTGGGGGATCGCCACCGCAGTTATACAACTCTCCTATTAGGCCATTAATATAGAGGGTGAATAATGTTGGGGCAAGGACACAACCTTGGCGGACACCTTTCCGAACGGATATATCATTTGTAAGACTACCATCAGAGTTCCACCTTTGCGTATGTTTCATGGTGTAGCCGGATCAGGATATTGAGTAAGTAAGATGGGAGTCCTAGTTCGTTCAGGGCTAGCCATAGTTGAGTATGATCTATAGAGTCAAAGGCCGTTTTTAAGTCCACAAATACAACGTATAAGTGGCCACCTCTGATGGTCACTTCCTTCCAGATTAACAAGAGAAATCTAAAAACTTGATCTGTGGTACTTGTGGATGCCCTAAATCCTGCCTGTAAATTTGACAAAACGTTATTTTCCTCGATCCAATTTTGGATCCTAGTTAAAATAATTTTACAGAAGATTTTTTGGGAGACATCTATAAGGCTGATAGGCCTATAGTTTCCAGAAGACCCTTTATCGCACTTTTAATGGATTGGAATAATCTCCGCGCCCCTCCAGGTCGCTGGGATTTCGCCACCTAACATGATGGCGTTAAAAACCACTTGGAGCAGGGGTCCCCATATAGTTGGTTCAGCCTTGTACATGTCTCCCGGGAGCTTACCTAGGCCCGGGGCTTTCCCATTCTGTAGTGAGTTTATGGCTAGGATGGTTTCATCTAGAGTAATGGCAGTTTCCTCGGTTATTACTGTGTCCAAGTGTCTCGTTTGTGGGGCTGGGACGTTTGGAACCCAATGTCCTGCATATAGCTGCTCAAAATATTCCTCCCACACATGGGGCTGTATATGGAAGTCAGTTTCTATTTCCATGTTGGGAGAGCCTTTTGACAGAAGGTGCCAAAACAGTTGGCTATTCTTTTGCTTCGAGGCTTCTACCAGCATGCTCCAGTTTTCTGACTCCCAGTCCCTTTTTGCCTTAGTTTGTGCCAGTTTATATAGCTTCCTGCTATTTTTTTATGTCTGTAGGAGATTTCAACTTCACCGCCACAACTAGATCGTCCATGGCTTTTTTACAGGCCTTATTGAACCAGGGAGCTATTTTCCGTTTAAGTCGATTACATCGTTTATAAAAGAATGGTCTTATTGTGGTGGTCAGTTGCAGGAATGTGACCATGATGTCATCTATCCCAAAGGCAATATTACTCAGATCTGTGAGAGTCTGCTTTACCACCGAATATATTTCAGGAAGAGCATTTGGATCAGCCAGTATCAAGGGCCATCTAACTCTTTTGTTGTTATTGTTAGTGATTACTGGGGCGCTCTTAGGCCACTGATGTTCGTACAATAGAGCTGTACCGGACAGTGTGAGAGCCAGAGCATTATGGTCGCTATCTTCCCTGATTAAAACAGCCATATCTTTAACACTGGTCCAGAGTTCCAGATCGACGAGGATATAGTCAATCCTGGTCTTGGATGCCCCCCTCTTGAACGTGTGGCAAGCTTCTCTGTCAGAATTTGTCCGGCCATTGCAGGCTCGGACCCCAAAAGTAATAGTGAATGACAAAACCTGTTGCCCCACCCTAGTACATTTCTTAATGGATGGTGTCTGGAGCTTTGCAATCCCCTGGCTTTATCTCCATCTGAAATAAGGTCCTCTATGTAGTCAACAGGTTCAAATGTTGTATTGAAATCGCCTGCAACTACGAGTCGGTGATTCCCCTTAGCTGATTCAAGGTAGTTAGTTAGCATTGTTATTGTGCCCGATAATTTATGGGGACTATTAAAGCGATTATGAAATGAAATTTGTACTTGTAAAGCGCACCCATACCCCCAAAGGGGTGTCCAGGCGCTGTACGCATACCGCTGTGGAACCCTTCCTGGCTTTTCCCTGTGAAATGTCCACTCCTGGGCACCCCCATGGTGAAGCCAGGCATCCCAGCGCTGGTGGGGCCGTTGTGGAGATTAAGCAAGCTATTGCCCAGAGTTGCAGAGTGGGACCCATGATTAGAATAGGCACCGAGGCGAGAATTATCAGGTCCGAGGAAATTGAGCCCAAGACCCGCCGAGGTGGGAATTGAACCCTGGTCCCGGGCCAGATCTCTGCATCAGGGTCTGCCGCTCTAACCATTGAGCCACACTTCTCCATGATAGATATTGAATAACCTAACTTGAAAATTCCCTTTACAAGAGGATAATTCCAGCCCAAGAATTTCCTCAGAGCCGAGGTGTATGACCTTAATGTTGCAGGCTAGAGTGTTTTTGACCCAAATTAAAAGGCCACCCGCTGGGCAGCCAACGGTTGACTGCTTGGCTTCAATGCTGTATCTAGTGAAACCCGCTCTATGAACACAACCTACCGCCCAGGTTTCTTGCAGTAGGCATAAATGGAAATCATCCACTAGCTTGCACCAGTCAGGGTCAACTAGCTTGGATTTTATGCCTGCAACATTCCAGGATAAGATTTTCAAATTCTGGTGTTCTAATATAGGTTCCTGAGTATGATGTAAGCTGTTAGTTCCTCCCTCAAACTCTAATTGGTGGTGGTGGTGGGAATTTTCAATTGCTAGGTCGCTTGGGGAAGAAGCGTTATTAGTGTGAAACTCAGGGGTTTCATCAGTCTGAATGGCGAATGATTCCTCAGGAGTGGCTGATGGAAGTGAGGGTACTATGGGTAGTCAGTCTTGGGAATCTAGATCACTCAGAGGATGGTATCTATTTCTTGTTTCCAGAAGGGGGACCTCCTGGAACATAGAGGGCATCCTATTTAGTGGTTTAGTAACCATGGTGTTCCCCCCTCTGCTTTCAAGATGCCTGTAAAAGAACCCTAGATGAAGAATGTCGATCCCTAGGCCCAACCTCTGATTTGTTGAGTGTGGCCCGCAATCAAGCAGCCGACTAGCTAAAGTTGGGGATCTACAGTTAATGACGATACAGTCCCCAGAAAAGGACTTGCATAGCGGGCCAACCCAGCTAACCTGCCTTAGAAACAAAATGTTGTGATAATTTGTGTTTAAAAAATTTGTGTTCTGAGATAGCCAGTGGCATACTCTGTTCTTCAACTGGGTCTGTGTTTCAGTTTGGTCATCTTGCAGCGGGGGAACATTGGTAAGAATTGCCACGTAAGGACAACACGCAGGTGGAAGGTGGAGGGTCGCCTTATCGTCTCGATTAACTAATCCATTTTTGTAAGGAAATAATGAGGGTGTTTGTTGGTTAGAGCCTACACTAATCCCAGTAGTAGTTGCAGGTGGGGGACTAGACCTTGTTTTACTAGGGGGCGAGCATGTTTTACCCTGGTGTCTGGTGCGAACGGGTCCTGGGTGCTTTTGTACTGTAATGCTAGTGGCATTTCTAGGAGAACCATTGATCACAGAACTGGTTGAAAGATCGTCGCGTGTTACTGAGGGCCCCTCAACGGAGTTTGTACCCCCCCCATGATCAGGTCCCCCAACCGGCCCTTTCCTTTTAGCCCCAACCCCTAATGATATATCAACAACCAAAGAGTGCATTAGTTCCACAGTTGACTCCAGTTTATCAAGTCTGGCTAGGATAGGCAAAAAGTTCTTGGTAATTGTGTCTTCCAAAATAGATGTTAGTGCAGCGGTGATTAACGGGGATAGTTCCTCGAGGTGAGAGGGCGATGATGAATTGGAGCCATTCGTTGTAGGTGATCCTTGTAATGGTTCAGCGGGGACATCTGGGCTTGGGGCCTGAGTCTTTTTCCTGGATCTGGTCCCTGCACACCGTGTGGGCTCCAAGTGTTTTACCTTTTTTTTCCTTTTACCTAACGTGTCACGAACTGGTGAAACTGGGGGTGGTGAACAAGGCTGCTGTGCAGGAGATGAGACAGCTAGACCCCTCGTCGATGCATAGTTATTTTGACCAGTATCATCTATTTGGGCAGCCTGCGCATCAGCCACAGCAGGTAGATCAATAATATAACCAGCTGAGCCCCCTCCCACAGATAACCGTCGTTCTGCGACCTGGATCTCCTTGTCAATGGCCTTTGCCGCCCGAAGTAGAAAGCAATCTAGTGTGGAGTTGGTCAATGTTTTTGGCGTGGCCACCTTCCCCCCCAGTGATTTCAGATCTAATGCCATTCCAATGGGGTTGAATTACATAAAAAAGGTGTGCTTACTTGGACAGGAGGAACAAGCCAGTAATATGGAAGGTGCAGGAGTCCAGAGTCCGGGAGCCAAGAGACCGGACCCCGCCCCGCCTCTTCCTGCCCCTGACGGGCACGGCGCGGGTACGCCCGCACGCGTCCTGTGCTGCGGGAGCCCTCTGAGGATTTTATCAGCGCCTCCAGGCGCGTGGTGCGGGCGTCAGAGCCGGCTTCAGGGTCAGCGCTTGGGAGCCTGGGACCTGTGGTCCTGTCCCGCTCCCGCTCCCCCGCCGAAAGCAGCAAAAGTCCGTGGCAGCAGGTGGTGGATATATATTTTTAAAAAATGTCATAAAGGTTCGTGACTTTACCACAACATTACAGGGCAGGCGGCGCTGAGCATCACAACCTACCTTTCTGCCAAATTTAGAATAATTCCATCCAGCAGTTGGGGTTGTAGTCGTGTTCAAAATCCTCATGGGAATGAACATGGGAAATTTACTTTTTTTAGCCCTTCTTTTTCTCGGCCCCTGCTTTTTGGATCACCTTGAAACTTACCGTACACAGCTAGACCCAACTTGACATTTGTTTGCGAAAATATCATGAAGATTCGACAAACAGCTCTAAAGATATAGGCAAATCAAACAATGCTTTTTCCATGGAGACTAAGGGGCATATTTACAAGCCCCTATCGTCACTGGAACACCACTTTCGATGACGTTCCTTTGGCGATAGGGGCTTTGCCTTATTTACAAGATGTCGTTAAGCCACTTAACGCCACCTTGTAAATTAGGCCCTCTTTCACACTACACTTAGCATGAAAAGGGTGGGCAATGGGTGTTGAGGTGGCTGTTCCGCCACAACACCCATTGATTTTGATGCTGCCCCCTATTTACAAGGGTGGCTTAAATAGGAGGCAGCGCCAAAATTAAGACCAGGGATAATATGGTCTTAACACGGAGAAACGAGGAGAACTGCTTAATTTCGCCTCATTTTTGCTGTTTCTATGTGTGCTGTATTGTGCAGCACACATAGAAACAGCAAAACGCCATGAATGATTGTTTATGTGCAGGATGATGTCCCTTCCTGCACATAAACAATCATTAAAAGGATGATTTGCAACTCCTATGTGTGCTGCATAATGCAGCACACATAGAAGTTACAAATCGTCAATTATGATTGTTTATGTTCATGAAGGGACATCTTCCTGCACATAAACAATCATTCCTTCAATGCAGGCACCCTTGCACTATGGTGCAAGGGTGCCTGCGTTGGCGCTAGGCAGCTTAATTTAGTGCCACTGCTAGTGAAAATGGAGGGATGTGACACATCTTTGTAAATACGGAGCATCCCTGTGTTTTTGGAATGGCAGAGGGTGGTAAGTCCCTAGGTCCTAACTTACGAACTATAAATACCTAATGGCAACCTCCAATGGTATATATATATAGGTCCCGTACTCTGGACTAATGCTGTCAAATTGCTTCAAATTTAAAAATGTCACACTGTGCACCTTTACTGATTAAGAGAGGTAAAATAAAAGTACTTTGTTCAAAGATTTGGCTGCTGAGGAAGAGACAGTTAAAAAGAAATTAGATGTTTTATTTCGGATCATGAAAGGTTGCAAAGACTGATTGTATTGGCTCGTTTTGAACAATGAAACTTTATTGAGGTGTTTGCAGTAACTATGAACTACTAAGAAATGCTGTATCTCTCGTGGTAATCAGTAAAGGTGCACAGTGTGACATTTTTAAATTTGAAGCAATTTGAAAGCATTAGTCCAGAGTACGGTATCTGTAAGATTAGAACTGAAATTGGCAATATGCTATGCTAATTGCGCCTTTGAGTATGCGATGTTGAAATAATTAAGATGAAACTCGGGCTAGTGCTGTGGGGAAACCAACTACATAGTTATGATGTTTAAAAAAACAGTGCACTTGAAATGGTAAATCAGTTTTATATTTATATTTATTACCATGAGATGTGAGAGCTAAGAATGAGGAGTACTTTGTTTATGTCCATGCAAAACTGAAGTATATAAGTTTTTTTTTTAATATGGCGCTCATCAGGTGACAAAGGCTGCTTGCTGCGGCCGAAACACGTCCTGTCCGGTGTGGCCTAAATGGATTAAAACTGCATTTCTTACATCCTGGAGTACTGTGTCTTTCGTACCTGGAAGAAGTGTTGCGATTTACAAAAGCGCTGTGGTAGCGCTTTTAACGAGCACCACCAGCGTTCTGGCAGCCAGACGTAACAACCGCAAAACAGGAGGATATATATATATATATATATATATATATATATATATATATATATATATATATATATATATATATATATATATATATTATCTACTGGCGGTTGCCAGTAGATAGTTATAGTTAGGACCTATTTTCCATAGGAAATTCACAACATTCTATTTCCAATAACTTTGGTGCCGGTCGACGAATCTTCGCGAAATTTTCAAAACTTATGGCCCGCTCCGGTCCGCTCCTATCCTGAAAGTCTCGGGGTGAATCGTTAAGTGCGGGCCGAGAAAAAATTTGGGTCCCAAAACGTGTTTTCCCCATGCAATTTTCCATAGGAAACTTTAGACACGGCTACAGCCCGAATTGCTGAAAGGAATTACACCAAATTTGGCAAAGAGGTAGTTCTTGGTTCAGAAAGAACCCTTTTTGTTAAATGGTGTAAATCCGTTCAGTAGTTCCTGAGAAAATCAAAAGTAAAATCACATATATATCTGGGCGGAGCCTAACCACACATGTCATTGTGAGATCAGATTGGCTGTCAGCACTTCATCCTGGAATTGCTGGCAGCCATCTTGGGACCAATATACATGATAGTACCCCATTGAAATGCATTGTAGTGAATCAAAGATTTTGAGGGTTACCAAAAGGAGAACTATAAAGGGTGATAACAGACTTTAGTTACATTAGAATTCATTTGTTGATGGTACCATACTAATTTCAGGAATTGTGGTGTGTTCTAAGGTGATTTTACCCTGTGAAAAACCTTCTGCTGGTATATCATGAATCATGTTTGAGAGAAAACTATTTTCACATGCTTGTCCCATAGAGTTTTGGAAGGTGCTCCAGAAGCTAAAATGAGAGCATATTTTCTGTAAATTCACATTATCTTTCTCAGTCATGTGAGAATGAAGTCTGACATTCTCAGTAAAACATGTACATCCAACAAGGGCAGAGACTGTCAGTTGGTTCCTTTGTGTTCTACTGCAGCTTCCCAGAGTGTTCTAAAGAACAACTAGAGTGCTAACAGCCTTACTTATGACAAAATTATGGCACACCTGAAGCCATCTTGATTGGAATAAACTGGTAACTCTTAAAACATTTAATTTAAAAAGGAACAAAATGAGGGGGTTCATTTTGTCAAAGAAATTATGGTTAATGCTGTAGAAAGAAAAATTAGGACATGTTTTAAGTGAGATCTCAACTATCTTCCTGTTGTATTTCAACAGGAGCAGCCTGTCAGTTGATGCCTTTGTGTCTACTGCAGCTTCCCAGAGTGTTCCAAAGAACAACTAGAGCGCTAACAGCCTTACTTATGACAAAAGTATGGCACGCCTGAAGCCATCTTGATTGGAATAAACTGGTAACACTTAAAACATTTAATTTAAAAAGGAACAAAATGATGGGGTTCATTTTGTCATAGAAATTATGCTTAGTGGTGTAGAAAGAAAAATTAGGACATGTTTTAAGTGAGATCTCAACTATCTTCCTGTTATATTTCAACAGGAGCAGCCTGCCAGTTGATTCCTTTGTGTTCTACTGCAGCTTCCCAGAGTGTTCCAAAGAACAACTAGAGCGCTAACAGCCTTACTTATGACAAAAGTATGGCACACCTGAAGCCATCTTGTTTGGAATAAACTGGTAACACTTAAAACATTTAATTTAAAAGGAACAAAATGATGGGGTTAATTTTGTCATAGAAATTATGGTTAGTGCTGTAGAAAGAAAAATTAGGACATGTTTCAAGTGTGATCTCAAATATCTTCCTGTTATATTTCAACAGGAGCAGCCTGTCAGTTGATGCCTTTGTGTTCTACTGCAGCTTCCCAGAGTGTTCTAAAGAACAACTAGAGAGCTAACAGTCTTACTTATGACAAAATTATGGCACACCTGTAGCCATCTTGATTGGAATAAACTGGTAACACTTAAAACATTTAATTTAAAAAGGAACAAAATGAGGGGGTTCATTTTGCCATAGAAATGAACAACATTCCCAGCACGACCCCCTACACTACACAAGCACCACTGCACTACCCTAAACCCTAAAACACTAACCCCAGCATGACCCCCTTCACTACCTAAACACAACTGCACTACCCTAAACCCTAAAACACTACCTCCAGCACGACCCCCTACACTACACAAACACCACTGCACTAACATAAACCCTAAAACACTATCCCCAGCACGACCCCCTACACTACCCAAACACCACTGCACTACACAAAACCATAAAACACTACCCCCAGCACGACCCCCTACACTACCCAAACACCACTGCCATACCCTAAACCCTAAAACACTACCCCCAGCATGAACTCCTACACTACCCAAACACCACTGCACTACCCTAAACCCTAAAACACTACCCCAGCACTACCACCTACACTACCCAAACACCACTGCACTAACATAAACCCTAAAACACTACCCCCAGTACAACCCCCTACACTACACAAACACCACTGCACTACACTAAACCCTAAAACACTACCCCCAGCACGACTCCCTACACTACCCAAACACCACTGCACTACCCTAAACCCTAAATCTACCCCCAGCACGACCCCTACACTACCCAAACACCACTGCACTACCCTAAACCCAAAAACACTACCCCCAGCATGACCCCCTACACTACCCAAACACCACTGCACGACCCTAAACCCTAAAACACTACCCCCAGCATGGCCCTCTACACTACACAAACACCACTGCACTACCCTAAACCCTAAAACACTACCACCAGCATGACCCCCTACACTACTCAAACACCACTGCACTACCCTAAACCCTAAAACACTACCCCAGCACGACCCCTACACCACCCAAACACCACTGCACTACCCTAAACCCAAAAACACTACCCCCAGCACGACCCCCTACACTACCCAAACACCACTGCACGACCCTAAACCCTAAAACACGACCCCTACACTACACAAACACCACTGCACTACCCTAAACCCTAAAACACTAGAACCCAGCACGACCCCCTACAGTACACCAACACCACTGCACTATCCTAAACCCTAAAACACTACCCTCTACACTACACAAACACCACTGCACTACCCTAAACCCTAAAACACTACCCCCAGCACGACCCCTACACTACACAAACACCACTGCACTACCGTAAACCCAAAACACTACCCCAGCACTACCCCTATACTACCCAAACACCACTGCACTACCCTAAACCTTAAAACACTACCCCCAGCATGACCCCCTACACTACACAAACACCACTGCACTACCCTAAACCCTAAAACACTACCCCCAGCACGACCCCTACACTACCCAAACACCACTGCACTACCCTAAACCCTAAAACACTACCCCCAGCACGACTCCCTACACTACACAAACACCACTGGACTACCCTAAACCCTAAAACACTACCCCCAGCATGACTTCCTACACTACCCAAACACCACTGCACTACACTAAACCCTAAATCTACTCCCAGCATGACCTCCCACACTACACAAACACCACTGCACTACCCTAACCCCTAAAACACTACCCCAGCACAACCCCCTACACTACCCAAACACCACTGCACTACCCTAAACCCTAAAACACTAACCCCAGCATGACCCCCTACACTACCCAAACACCACTGCACTACCCTATACCCTAAAACACAACCCCCTACACTACACAAACACGACTGCACTACCCTAAACCCTAAAACACTACCCACAGCATGACACCCTACACTACACAAACACCACTGCACTACCATAAACCCTAAAACACTACCCCCTACAGTACACAAATACCACTGCACTACCCTAAACCCTAAAACACTACCCCCAGCATAACCCCCTACACTACACAAACACCACTGCACTACCCTAAACCCCCTACACTATACAAACACCAGTGCACTACTCTAAACCCTAAAACACTACCCCCAGCATGACCTCCTCACAACACAAACACCACTGCACTACCCTAAACCCAAAATCTACCCCCAGCACGACCCCCTACACTACCCAAACACCACTGCCATACCCTAAACCCTAAAACACTATCCCCAGCATGAACCCCTACACTACCAAAACACCACTGCACTACCCTAAACCCTAAAACACTACCCCCAGCACTAACCCCTACACTACACAAACACCACTGCACTACCCTAAACCCTAAAACACTACCCCAGCACTACCCCCTACACTACCCAAACACCACTGCACTAACATAAACCCTAAAACAATACCCCAGCACAACCCCCTACACTACACAAACACCACTGCACTACCCTAAACCCTAAGACACTACCCCCAGCAAGACTCCCTACACTACCCAAACACCACTGCACTACCCTAAACCCCAAATCTACCCCCAGCACGACCCCCTACACTACCCAAACACCACTGCACTACCCTAAACCATAAAACACTACCCCCAGCATGACCCACTACACTACACAAACACCACTGCACTACCCGAAACCCTAAAACACTACCACCAGCATGACCCCCTACACTACTCAAACACCACTGCACTACCCTAAACCCTAAAACACTACCCCAGCACGACCCCCTACACTACCCATACACCACTGCACTACCCTAAACCCTAAAACACTTCCCCCAGCACGACCCCCTACACTACTGCACTACCCTAAACCCTAAAACACTACCCCCAGCACGACCCCCTACTCTACCCAGACACCACTGCACTACCCTAAACCCTAAAACACTACCCCCAGCACGACCCCCTACACCACCCAAACACTACTGCACTACCCTAAACCCTAGAAAAGAAACCCCCACCCCATGCCCAATCCCCCTTACCTCTCACTCCTCATGGTTCCTCTCTCCTCGTGGTTCCTGCTTCACGTCGTCTCTGAGGGGCGGTGCACGTCGTTGTGAGGAAACGGAACAGCCTCTGTTTCCTTACAATGACGTGGATCATCTACATGTTTTTTAGAACGCATGGTCATTTACCATACATACCTTTACAACAAAATTCATTGTAAAGGCATGCGTGGTAAATGACCATGCGTTCTAAAAATGCGTAGTAATGACTTCGCGATGTACAACGCATGCGTGGTAATGCATGCGTTGTAATGGTATCGCGAAGTAAAAAAGTTGTTGTAACGGCTGCTTACCGATCGAAGCTGGCCCCTGTTCTTCAGTGAACGTGTATTTGATTAATTAGGTGGAAGGAATGTGGTTTTTGTACCGAAAAGTGCATTCCCGGCTGTTGTATTGTGAAAGTGTCCGCGTGGCCTGGTTTCACTTCCGGTGAGAGAGTGAAAGAGTCTGTTTGGATCTAAAGGAGTTCTGTTGTTGGACAGGGCCGGCGCAAAACGTCATCAGAAAACATAGCTAATGGAAAGCGTCCTCCCTGAAGTATGGAGCAGTGCCATGAGAGGTCAACGAGTGTGCGTCCCACTGCAGTATGACCGTACCGCGTGACCCATGTGCCACCTCCAGGGTACGGGAGACAGAAGCGGCATCGCAGGTCCTCTTGAAGACCGTTGTAGTACTAATTCTACATTTTGGTACTAGGGCATTTTAACTTCGTTGTTCCTGCCAGATACAAAGAGAAGATCCTGTGTTATTCAGTGCCCTTGTTACCTTTTTTGTGGGTTGTGGTGCTTGTCACTTTGCTGCCCCGCCGGTGCACACGACTGGGCACCCCACCTCGTGTGCCATCTGCAGGGCCTCTGCCCTCTGATCACTGGTTTTGGTTTCTGGAGTGGCAACATAAACAGTTGCTCCCAAAGGACTAGCGTGAACACTTAGGTGAATATCCCCTGCACCAGCATTCCACGGAAATTCTTTCCTAGCTCTCCCAAGTCAACGAGGATGTCATAATAGCACTGCTCCGCTCGCGACACCGTATGACGTCATCGGAGCCATAAGAGGACCTCGTCGGCGTGCTGACGTCAGTTCCACCCATTTTTTCCGTGCCAACGAGGCAAACAGGCGGACCGAGACATTTTCACATGTATACATAATATAATAAATATATATATATTCACTGAAAAAACCATAGGTTTCAGGCACGTTATAGTTAGAAATTAGCATTTAAAAAACCTTAGAAATTCACTGAAAAAACCATAGGTTTCAGGGGCGTTATAGTTAGTTGGACATTTCACTCATACAAAACCATAGAAATTCCCCCGTTATAGTTAGTTCAGCTAACTATAACTCGCGCGCCCGCAATGCACTGCTGATGACGTCACATATCACATCACTCATGACATGGTCAGTGACATCACTCATGACATCACTGATGACATCTCAAATGACATCACTGATGACATCACTGATGACATCATCCTTGTGATAGAGTGGCAGACCTCCTCTCACCCTAATATAACCTTTGATACACACACTCAAAAATACAAACTGACATTTTCAAAACAATGGACATACCAATACCAGTTACAACACACCTATTCAGTAATTCCAAGATCTACACACACATCCACTCATTCACCAACAGTCCCTATACAGTCACTCATACATGTACTCACTCATCATATGTACTCATACACCTATACATCCTGTTACACACCGCCACTCATCCTTAGAGTTACTCACACACATAGTCACACATGCAAACAAAGTATCAAACATCCATTTACTTGCATATACAGTTATACACACACTACCACACTTACTTCTACAGAAACTTACACATACTTACTCTCTTAAACAATCACTTATAGAAACACCTACTTATTTGTACAGGAACTCCTCCAATCTCTCACTCTCACATATACTCACTTATATACACCAATACTCACATATACTAGTTTAAAACATATGTAGTTACTCATAAAGACACTATTGAGATAGTCATTCACTCACTAACACACCCATACACACACTCATCCACCTATACAGTCCTGCACACATGCTGTCTTCAACACATCACAGTGAGTCACTCATTCATGCATCTATGCACTAAGTAATACCCCCACCGAACCATACAGACACTCAGACACTCATACTGATACTCAAAAACCAACTAATAACCCATATAGACACTCATGTAGCTACTCACCAACCCATGCAGCCACTTATACACAAAGTGAGAGCCTGATACAGATATTTTCATATTTAAACATTACTCACTAACCCATGTATTCACTAAGATACACTTAATCAGTCAGTTATACAATCAATTTTACAAAAAAAAATCATCCATTTAGGCACTTATATACCCATTTATTCTTCCATCGACCTTAAGATATACATATATAAAACATATTTAATTTTCAGAAAAACACACATTCACTGGATGATGTCATCAGTGATGTCATTAGGGATGTCATTTGACATGTCATCAGTGATGTCATGAGTGATGTCACTGACCATGTCATGAGTGATGTAATATGTGACGTCATCAGCAGTGCATTGTGGGCGCGCGAGTTATAGTTAGCTGAACTAACTATAATGGGGGAATTTCTATGGTTTTGTACGAGTGAAATGTCCAACTAACTATAACGCCCCTGAAACCTATGGTTTTTTCAGTGAATATATATATATATATATATACAACCAAACAACTTGCCCTGAAGCAAATGTACCTCAGTGTAGCCCAATGACAGAAGTGTGCAAAACACGTAATTATTTTGTTTTTTGGCAGTTTTATATAGCGCAGGCTTGACCCAAAGGTATAGGAGTGCTTTACATGAGCATCACTTACAGTACACAAGGACACATTCATTTTAGTTTTAGGCATGGAGAGATTAAGAGATTTAACCAGAATCACAGGATGTCGAGCTGATGCCAAAACTCGAACCTGGTTCCTCAGTTGCAAAGTCTGCTGCTCTGGCAGTAACGCCGCATCCTCTCCCTTAATTGTAACATATAATCAAGTGATCAACTGGATAAAAAAAACAGAAAGATAGCAACTTATTTAAAAGTGCTTTGTTGCTATTTTGAGAACTCAGAAAATATGTCCTCATTTTAGTTGTTTACAGCCCTAGCCATAATTTCTATGTGAATAAGACCCTCTCATGGAAGAGGGTGCAGGGAAACAAGTTGACCACTCTGTGCAGGGGGGAGGGGCAGTGGCAGCACAACGGACCATGGAGGGCAGGAAAAAGAGGGGCAGGTGCAACAAATCAACCCTGGAGTACAGGCAAGAGAGGCTGTGGCAATATAAAAGACTATTGAGGGCAGAAGGAAGAGGCAGTGACAGTACAACCATATATGCCAACAGACCTGATAACGGCAGGAGACTCCTGGTGTTTTTAAGCCCAAAAGGCCTTTATTTTATTTGTCTCCTGCCTCAAATCTCTTCTTTTTCAATGTAAGTCAATGGGAAAAATCAATTCCCCAGGTTTTTTTCAAAATCTCCCTTTTACCAAGTTCAAAATGTTGGCAAGTTTGGTACATTGGGTCACGGAGGGCAGAAGGAATGGGGTAGGGATACAGACTCGTATAAGAGAGGAAAAGATGGAGATTGACAGGGGCACCAAACTGACCTTACAGGGCAGGCACCAGGGGTTGCAGCAGCACAATATATTCACACAGGGCAAGCGGGACGGCAGTGCAGTAAATGGACCATGGAAAGCAATAGGGAGGGAACAGGGCCATGCACATGGATAACAGAGAGCAGAGTGGAAAGAGGCAAGGGCAGCAAGCTGACCATAGCGGACAGACTGGAAGCACAGTTGCAGCATAACAGACTATGAAGGGCAGGAGGGAGGGCCTAGGGGAACGACAGCGGACCAAACAAGGCAGGAAGGAGGTGATAGGGGTTTGCACATGGAAAACGAAGGGCAGGGGGCAAGGGGGCAGGGCAGTTTCAGAAGCAACAAGCTGACCATGGAGGGCAGGTGGGATGGGCACTGGAAGCACAACACACCATTGAGGGCAACAGTGAGACTATAATGACATACACAGAAACAACTGAGGGAAGGTGGGAAGGGGTCTGGGGCAGCAAGCTGACCACATGGCAGGTGGGAGGGGATGTGGCAGCACAGAAGACCATGCAATGCAAGCGGGACGGTTGGTGGCAGCACAACGGTGATGGTGGGCAAGAGGGAGGGGGCAGGGTCATGCACAAAAGTCCATGGAGGACAGAAGGGAGGGGTAGGGGCTGGACACAGACAAAAGAGGGCAGGGGAAGGGACTTCACAACAGATAATGCATAGCAGACAGGATGAGCAGTTGCAGCACAACAGAGCATGGAGGGCAGAAGGGAGTGGCAGCACAATGGACCATGGAGGACAGGTGGGAGAGGATAGGTGCATGGAACTTGGACAGGCAGGGTGTATGTGGCAGGGACAGGTGGAAGCCATCTGACCATGCTAGGCATGTGGGAGGGGCAGTAACAGGTCAACAGAATACTTAGAGTAGATAGGAGGGTGGCAGGTCCATGGAATATGGTGGGCAGAAAGGAGGGAGCAGGGTCATGCACACAGACATCAGAGGGCAGGGGTAAGGACAGTAGGGACAGCAAGCTAAGCACAGAGGCTAATCAGGAGGAGAATGATGCTGCATGGAATTGTTGAACGGAGGGCAGGAGGAGTGGGCAAAGAAATAGAGCTAAATGGAAGGCAGCGGCAGTACATCGGACCATGCAGGGCAGGAGGAAGGGGCTAGTGCAAGGACTTGGACAACAGAGGGTAGGGAGGAGGTGGATGGGGCAGCAAGCTAACTGGTTAGGGCAGACAGGATGGGCAGTGGCAGAACAACAGCCACACACAGCTATAATGAGGGAGCAGGGTCATGGATAATGGATGGCAAGGAAGAGAGGGACAGGAGCAGCAAGCTTGGGTGGGGGCAGCATAATGCCAGGCTAATCAGGAGGAGAATGATGCTGCATGCAATTGTTGAACGGAGGGCAGGAGGAGTGGGCAAAGAAATAGAGCTAAATGGAAGGCAGCTGCAGTACATCGGACCATGCAGGGCAGGAGGAAGGGGCTAGTGCAAGGACTTGGACAACAGAGGGTAGGGAGGAGGTGGATGGGGCAGCAAGCTAACTGGTTAGGGCAGACAGGAAGGGCAGTGGCAGAACAACAGCCACACACAGCTATAATGAGGGAGCAGGGTCATGGACAATGGATGGCAAGGAAGAGAGGGACAGGAGCAGCAAGCTTGGGTGGGGGCAGCATAATGCCAGGCCAAGCCCTGCATTTAACCTCACCCCCACAGTGCACTGTGATGGCTATCCTACTTCACGTTAAAAACAACCTTAGCAATTCACTGAAAAAAACAAAGGTTACAGGGATGTTACAGTTAGGAAATAGAATTAAAAAACCTTAGAAATTCACTGAAAAACCAAAGGTTACAGGGACATTATAGTTAGGCTCAGATTCCACTTGTACAAAACCATTGAAATTCAGTTATAGTTAGCTGAGCTGACTATAACTTGCAACCCCACAATGCACTGCTTATGACCTCACATATTACATCACTCATGACATGGCAGTGACATCACTCATGACATCACTGATGACATCATCCACAAAACCACCAACGCACCTACTCACACCCTCATAGAACCTTTCATACACCCACTCCCACTCTCACACAACCATTCACAAACCCATTCACAGACCCATACCAGTACTTACACACCTACTCACTGATTCATAGATCTACACACAAATCCACTCACTCACCCATACAGCCACTCATACACCCACTCACTCACTAATATAGCCACTGACATATCCACTCATACACCCATACAGCCACTCACAAAGAGGCAGTCACCCACAGAGCTACTCACATACCTACTCACTAACCAATGCAGTGAATCAAACAGTCGCTTACTCACCCATACAGTTACACACACACACACACATACACTTTCTTACTCATGCATATACTAACACATATATATAAATATATATGGAGATAGATAGATAGATAGATAGATAGATAGATAGATAGATAGATAGATAGATAGATAGATAGAGTGAATGAGAAGAAAAAAAGTTAAAGCTTAGTTATAGTTGGGAAAACTTATTTTCCCTATACATACCATGTTTAAACTGCACAACCTTTAAAAATTCTAAAATTCTAGTTATAACTTGCATTCACAATTTATACACCACCTACAAATGATAAGTAGTAGAACTCATTACACACTCTTTAACCGGACAACACTAACTGTAACTCGCCACTCGACCATGCACTGTGTTGTGTTAAATAATGTTATTGCAGAAGTTATAAGTGTTGTTATGAATGCCATGATTTCACATGCTATAGTGATGTAGTATGCAAGGGTATAAACAGTGCATGGAAAAGGCATGAGTTATAGTTAATGTAGTGAGGCGAGTGAGGTAACAAGACTGTGTTCGGAGGTGCATGACTTATAGTAATTTGAAGGAGGTGAGTAATTTAGAAATTGAAGTTATAATTATAACTTTATTATTTTTTATGTTTGTGTATTTTAAGTTGGGTTAGTATAGAAAGAATACTGAAGGTATTTATAACTATAAATTATCCTTAACCTTTGTTTCTTTATTGTATGTTATAGGTTTTATTTTTTAATAACATTTTGTTTCAAATCGCAGTGTGGAGTGTCATTGATTGGAGTGTCGTAAAGTGGAGTGGAGTAAAGTACAGTGAAAGAGAGTGTGGTAGAGTCTAGTGTCATAGAGTATTGTAGGGTGGAATAAAGTGGAGTTGAGTAGAGTGGAGTGACATAGCATACAGTGGAGTAAAGTGTTATACAATGGAGTGGCGTGGTGTGTCGTATCATGGAGTATCATAGAGTGGAGCATCATATTGTACAGTGTAGTAGTGTGTCAAACAGTAAAGCTCAGTGTTGTACAGTGGAGTTTCATTGATTGGAATGTCATGAAATGGAGTGTGGTGGAGGGGATTGTCATCAAGTAGAGTGTTGTAGGGGGGCATAAAGTGTAGCAGAGTGTTGCAAAGTGTAGTCGCATATGGTGGAATTCATTGGAGTAGAGTGTCACATAATTCAGTGTTGTCGAGTGTGGTGTCGTTCAGTAGAGTGTACAGTGGAGTATCATTATTAGTGAGAACACAGTGCATGGTAGAGTGGTAAGTTATAGTTAAGGTTGTCTGGTTAGTGAGCTGAAAAGAGAGTGTAACAAGGTCTGCTACTTATAATAATTTGAAGGTGGTGGATAAATTGTAAATGAAAGTTAGAACTATAACTTTAGAATTTTAAAAGTTTGTGTAGTTAAATCTTGGTTTGTATAGGGTAAATATGTTTTCCTGGCTATAACTAAGCTTTCACCATTGTTATTTTCATTGAATTTCAATGTTTTTTTTAAATTGTTTGTAAAAATGTGTTTCAAATCATAGAGCCCAGCGTTGCAAGTGGAGAGTTGTTATGTGTAGTGTCGTACAGTACAGTGGAGAAGAGTGTTGTAAAGTCTATTATCATAGACTGGAGTATTGCAGATTGGAATCGAGTAGAGTGTAGTAGCGTATCGTACAGTGTAGTAAAGTGTTATATAATGTAGTGGCATGGTGCCTCATATAGTGAAGTCAAGTAACGTAGCCTGGAGCAGTGAGTTGTAGAGTGGAATAGCGTGTTGAAAAGTAGAGTAGGGTGTCGTAGACTGTCATAGAGTGGAGTAGAGTGTTTTAGAGCAGATAAGGGTGAAGTAGAGTCATAAAGTGGAGTATCGTCAAGTGGAGTGTTGTAGAGTGCATTGGAGGAGAGTGTTATAGAGTGGAGTGCTGTGTTATATAGTGGAGTGGGGTATCATAGAGAGAAGTTTAATGGCGTGTCATCGAGTGTCATACTGTGTAGTACAGAGGTGTAGAGTGGGTGGGCATAGAGTGGAGTAGAGTGGCATAGAGTGTAGTACAGTGTTGTAGAGTGGAGTTGCAGACAGTGGCATAGTGTGTTGGACAGTGGAGCGGCATAGAGCAGAGTATAGTACTGTGGCGTAGAGTGGGATAAAGTGTAGTTGAGTCTAACATAGTAGAGTGGAGTGGTGTACAGTACAGTACAGTGTTGTAGAGTGTGATACAGTGAATTGGCATACCGTAGTACTATGGCATTGAGTGTCATAGAGTAGAGTGGAGTAGAGTGGAGTACTGTGTCAGATTAGAGTGGAGTAAAGTGGGGTGAAGTGACACACAATCATATAATGGACTAGAATATCATAGAGTAGAGTGGAGTAGAGTGTTGTACAGTGGCATACTGTATAGTACAGTGTTGTAGAGTGGAGTGAAGGGGTATAGACAGAGTAAAGTGTCAGAGAGTGGCATAAAGTGTAGAAGAGTGTTGTAGAGTGGAGTTGCATGGAGTACAATAGTGTGCAAAACAGTGGAGCTACATAGAGTGGAATGTTGTGTAGTAGCGTAGACCGAGGTAAAGTCTCGTACAATGGAGTCGAGTGGAGTGGTGTAATGCAACATGGAGTAAAGTACAATTCAGTGTATTGGTATTGGTGTGACATATAGTAGAGCGGCATGGAGTAGAATGTTCTGGTGTAGAATAGGTAGTATACTATTATAAATTGGAGTGGGGTCTCGTACACTAGAGTGGAGTGCTGTGTCATATAGGAAAGTGTTGTATAGTGGAATAGAGTGTTGCACATTGGAGTGTACGGGCATAGAGTGGAGTATAGAGTTGGACAGTGGAGTGTATGGGGATAGAGTGGAGTAGAATGTCGTACAGTGCCATGAAGTGTGGTAGACTTTTATAGAGTGGAGTTATATAGAGTGGAGGAGAGTGTCATACCATGGAGTGGCATACAGTGGAGTAACGTACACTGTAGTGGTTTGAGTGGATTTCCGTAAAGTGTAGTATCATACAGTGGAATAGTATACAGTGGAATGCTGTTCAGTAGAGTGTAGAAGAGTGAAGTGGCATAGAGTGGAACAGTGCAGAGTGGAGAAGCATAGAGTGGAGTACAGTGAATTAACCTTAAAGTGGGGTGGCATACGTTGAAGTGGCATAGCGTAGAGTTGAGGAAACTGTTATAAATTTGAGTAGCGTCTCATACAGTAGAGTGGAGTGCTGTGTCGTACAGTGTTGGAAACTATCATAGAGTGGAGTAGAGTGTTATACAATAGAGTGTACAGGCATAGAGTCAAGTGCAAATTTGGACAATTGAGTGTGTGGGATACAGTTGAGTATAGTCTAGTAGAGTGGCACAGAGTGTAGTAGAGTATTGAAGAGTGGAGTTACATAGAGTGGAGGAGAGTACACTGGAGTGGCATAGAGTTAAGTATCATACAGTAGAATGGCAAAAAGTGTAATATCGTAGACTAGAGTGATGTACAGTGGAATGGCGTAGAGTGTAATAGCATATAGTGCAGTAGCATACAGTGGAGTGGTGTACAGTGAAGTGATGTAGACTGGAGAGGTGTATTGTAGGGTAGGGTAGAGTGCAATAGCATACACGGAAGTGGTGTACAGTGGAGTGGGGTGGAGTGGAATACCATACAGCGGAGGGGCAAGGATTGAAGTTGCGTACAGTGTAATAGCTTAGAGTGGAGTAGCGTGCAGTGTAATAGCGTAGAGTTGAGTACAGTGGATTGGCAAACAGTAGAATAGCGTACAGTAAAGTAGAATAGCATTGAAAGGAGTGGCGTACGGTGGAGTGGTGTAGACTGAAGTAGTGTACATTGGAGTGAGGTAGAGTGAAATAGCCTTATAGCCTTATAACTTAAACAATACTTACCCTACTTAACTGCAGTACCCAAAAAGCATCATCTCTGCACCATAATGTATAATCCTGCCAAATTTCATGTAAATCCATTCAGCTGTTTTTGCGCTATGTCAAATACAATAGTACATGAAAAATACATTGGAGGGAAAATATATTTTAGTCCCCCATTTTGCATCCCCTTAATGATTCACCACAAAAATGTACATCATCTAAAAATGTAGAAAATGCTATAGGTCTGGAAAGATTTTAGGTGATTCGCCAAACAGGTGAAAAGGTATTAGGGAGCTAATATCAGAGGAATTGCTGTCTTTGGAATACTAACTATAACTACAGAGTGGCAATCAGATTTAATGTGATTCCTTTCTTTTTATCTATTGTATTTGTTATGTATTTTGGTTTATATAATCATGTGACCATAAATGTGTCTTTCAGCTGTTGATGTAGTAATTCTGAAACTTAACATTTGTAGTAAAGTTTATTTTTTGGGCTTCCTTGTTCCTTTCACTTTGTGCACATATGAAGCCCAAAGTGAATGAAAGCTAATCATTGTTGTTATAAAAAGTAAGATTATCATTTTTTTCCTTATGGCCAATTATCATGTCCTCCATATAGTACTTTGTGTAGCTCACTGCTAGGTCACTTTGCCATTTTATTGCACAAAAGTACATAAGGAAGATGGTTTTTGCTTGGCTTGTTGGGCACATATTTATTTTGTGAGCCAGAGAGCATGGAATTTTTTTTTAGGTAGATTAAGATGTATTCTGTTTGTTGTGTATTTGTTTATAGGTTTCTATTAGCATATGACCAAAAATGGGTCTTTCAGTTGTTCATGTAGTAAATCTGAAACTTTACATATGCGGTCTAGTTTATTCTTTGGGCTTCCTTGTGATAGAGTTAGAATATTTAAATTAAAAATTAATTAACAAAGCTGATAATTTGACTTACATATTAATGTGAAAACATGGTAAAATGACACATAGTTAAGATGTGCAAAGCACAAGGCAGCATTATTCCCTGGTAGGCTGAAGTTAGATTTCCCTTTAACAAATAGAAGCTTTGGTAACTGCTGAAGCATTGCACAAATGTATTTGATAGCTTACCCTTTATGTGACTTGCTTAGATTTTGCCATAACTTCAGAATGTTCCGAATTTATAAAATGTATTCCTTTCTTTAAACTACATATTCTTAATGTGCCAAGCTTGAACTTCTTATCTATCTCATGTTCACATAATATGAGTAGGGAATCACACATTTTAACAGTAACTCTCACTTATATGAAATATGAAAAGCATTACCTTCTGTCTTTAGTGTAGTTCATTGTTACGCAGTGAAACATTGACTAAATGATTGAATAGACTCTGCAATAAACTTCCCAGGGAACCAAGGTTAGACGTTTTCAGATACACAAATGTTTGGTGATGTGTCTTACATATTTGATAGTCGACTGTGGACTTCATGTGTTTTCTGTGGGAAAGAAAGAATAAAGAATGCTCACCATTGAAAAATGTCTTTCCATTGGACTGAAGTGATCCAGTCCTGCAACACTGTTGTTTGCACATGTTTATGTCTTTTATATTGGTGCTTGTTTCTAGTTAGTCTCAGAGCTCTCTTTGCTAGGATCCGTGATCTGTTATTCGACTGTGGCTACTGCTGACAGCCACTACTGTTGCCTGCCACTTTGGAGGTGTTGCTACCTTATATTTTCCTATCCTGTCGGGTGTAGCTACTGCTGCATCTGTTCCCCTATATTTTTCTGCTCAGGCTTATTTTGTACAGATTGCTACTGCAACTGTATACTGCTGCTTTTTATGATTGAGATGGCTGAGTTTCATAAACTTCTCTTTATGTAGAGTTCAACCACTTAATTTGATTTCAAATTTTGATGCTCCTTTGATCTCAGTCTTTTCTCGAACTCTTTATGGGTTCCATTAGCTTTTTATTCCATTTAGATAGAAAAGGGAGCAATTCCTTTCTGGAACACACTTATCAAATTGCACTATTGATGGCTCTAACAATATTTTCTTTGATAATTTCTGTAAACTGATTTATCTGACTTACTAATCGAATAAAAAGACAAAAAGAATGTACTAATCTTTTTAAGAGAATAAAGGTTTTGAAACCAATTTAAAACTCTCATCCTTGACAGAAATTAAACGGTTAATTATGTTGATTGACCTGATTAGATTTAGCTTCTATTCTAAAACAGTGGCAAACATCTGTCACCGAAAAGGAAGAAGATTTAGCGTGGAGTTGGAGCCCATTCTTGTAAGTTGTAAGTTGAACTGGTACTGGAAAGGAAATTTTGGATTCTTTCCATGCTATCACTTGCTACTTTTAGTAGGATTGTGCTACATATGAAACCCCAAGTGAATGAAAGGCAATCATTGTTATTGGTATGAAAATTTAGATTATTAGTTTTTACCTAGTGGCCAATTATCATGTATTTCAAATAGCAGTTTGTGTTTCTCACTTCTAGGGCAATTTTTACACTTTGTTGCACCTAGATGCGTAAAAACTATGTTTTTTGTTTGACTTGTTGGGCCACTTTTATTTTGTGAGCCAGAGAGCATGCAAAGATAACTTACGTAGATTAAGATGTATTCTATGTGTTATGTATTTGTTTATAGGTTTCCATTAGCATGTTGCCAGAAATGAGTCTCTCAGTTGTTCATGTAGTAAATCTGAAACTTTACATAAGCATTCTAATTTAATTTTTGGGCTTCCTTGCTAATTTTAGTAGTATTGTGCTACAAGATATCACCAAGTTGAAAAACTTTATAAATTAAAAATACTTACTCTACTTCCCTTCAGTACCCAAACAATCATCTGCACTCCCTAATATCAAATGCTGCCAAATTTCAGCAAAATCTGACTGGCCGTTTTCGTGCTACGTGAAATACAAAAGTCTAAGAAAATGCATTGGATTTCAAGCCCATTTTAGGACCGCCTTTTTTCTTTGTACCCCCTTGACCAAACGCCGCAAAACTTTCAGTCTTCCGACAATTAAATAGGTGCAACAGGTCTGCAAAGCTTCACGGACATTCGACAAACAGGTGCTAAGTTATTATGGGACAAAAATCCCAAAAGCATATATTAAAATATTTAAGATTTACTACTTTACACTATATATTAAGAAACAATATTTTTGGATGTGTTTTAACGACATTAGTGTGAAACTATATTTTTTTCAATATTTTTTATTTACCATTACAAGGATAGGAAAGTGATATTTTTGTAAAGAATATTTTTGACACAATAATTCCGTTACACAATATTGTTGATTCCGATATTATGTCAGTGATCCCTGGGAGACTCCACAGTGCCCTCATTGCACTAAAAAAATCTACTATCTCCCCATGTCGTAGCTCCTCAGCAAATACAGGGTCCATAAGGGCCTCCGGAGAGAGGTGCCACTGTTATCTCAAAGAGGACTACCCATTTACACAGAGTTTCAACAGCACTGGGGAGTGATAAGAGAGCATACACGCTATATGCTTGATGAAATGCACCCATGTGGCCACTTTCCCCTACAACAGCCAGTATTCAAAATGTGACCACCCTCTGTGCACACCAGAATAGAATATACCTTCTCTAGGTGCTCCCATAATGTCTCCCTTAAGTGCTTGGATGCTAACCCACGGTAGCTGGGGGGAACATTTGATCGGTCAACAACCTCCTGTAACACACAATGAAAAGTCTCCTCCCAAAACCAAGGAATGCCACTCTGTGGATAGTATTTTCCCCCATAGTGTATCAAAAAACTCCAGTTCATCCGCATTCGGGCCATAGCAGTTCGCAAATGTGATTCTCAGAGTGCCTATCTCACCCCATGTCACCACATACTATCCGTGCTCATCTATGAGGGAGCCCCTTTCTCTGTAGGAAATTTCTTTCTTGAAAAGGATGGCCCACCCATTGGGAAAAAGAGGATAGCAGTTTATGAGAAGCCCATTTGGCAGTGAAATTATTCACCACCTTGGACGCAAGATGTGTTTCCCTCAAAAACGTACTGTTAAGGTAAGACCTGCACTTGACGTCTGTCTAAGTATGAGAGAACCTGTCACATCTTGCAAGGGTTATTGAGCATTTTTCATTTCAAGAGTCTAACTTGGTCTATCATCCTAGAAATTAGGACAGAAGGCCCTAGGCCGTAATGTCAAGGTGGTTGACAGTGCCGCTATGACACCTTTAGGTATCCGTGCTCATCCAGTGTGTTTTGCTATTGCAAAAAGCTGCTGGGTGCCTGAAGTGCCCTCACCATGCTCTCTGGGGCATAAAACAGCCAATCTGGCAGCAGTGGCCAAGGTCCTGCCCCACCCCCTCAAAAGGTACTTTCCAAGTTGCCCCTTATCCTATGGCCCAATTCAGCTGAGGGGGGTGTGATTCCACTACCCCCCTCCACACACCATGATCGCAGCAAGGAGATCAGGATCCTGCAAGGCTTCAGCAGTGCATGTCTGGGTTGTGGTTGGCCTGTGTCTGCCAAGAAGCCCTGAAGTGGGAGTGGAGCTCCTGTATTGAAGGGCAGCATCCGTGGTCTGCAAAGGCCCCTGCGGCCTCCCATGCCAGAGAGCAGAGTCCCCCACACTGTCCTCGGACTGCAGGTCTGCAGGCAGCACCAACATAATCATCCACAACCAGTCTGGGCCCCACTCACCAAACCTCGTCCCAAATCCACCACCACTCACCAAACCTCACCTCACTCCTTCTTCTCCTGGTGCATGGCGGCGACTCAAAGAAGGGAGTAACACTGTTCGACTCCTCACATGCGCACTCAGCCCCTACTCAGCCCCTACAGGATCATCTGCAAGGGCCCTCAGCTCAACATAAACGCCCTGTCCTGCTGGACCAGGCATTGTCAATGTGGAATAATGTCACACCAAGGATCTAAGGGAGTATACACTGAACATATCTCTCCCTCTGCCAAACTGATAACACACTAAAGATATGTTCTATGCGGATCTAAGAATAGAGTGGTGAGAATGTGAGAAATATTTCTTTTAATGGACGAGAACCCTCACTCACCAAAAGGTGACATGCTTCATCATTGGGCTCCCTCCACACATCGGGCCCCCAAGGTCCCTGATGTGGGCTACAACTCCCCACTTGGTGTAATGGGTGGGGAGGAGCTGAGGTGTTTTAATGACAAGGGGACGTCCCAAAGTGAATGTTAGTGAGTGAGGGACAGAGTGCAGTGAATTTGTGAAAGTTAAAACTATCTCGAGGACACCAACAATTTTATTCTATAGTGTCTTGGGATAGAATTAAAAAAGCAGAGGACGGGAGGTTCAAAACAAATATACCTCCTCAGAGGTCAACATGTTTCTGCCTATCACAGACTCCAATGGAGCTCTCAGGCATTCGACAGGACCAAAAAATTAAACTAGTCACTCTGTAAATTATGGCACATACATATGTGGAAAGATGGAATACTGGCCATATTTTGAAGTTGACGCCAGCGATGTGTATAATTAATACACCTTCTCCATCTAGAACAAAAACAAGTGTAACACTTAACATCATTAGGCAAAATAAACCTCAATAGTAGTAATCACCACTCTTCATATGTTATAGGAAAACTCCTATAAGTGCTTCTAAGTGAGATAGGTTACCTGTGTTGGAGACAGTTTTTGACTCTCAGTAGCCACAAGGTACCCCTCAGCCCATTCGGCTCATCAAACTAAAACAGAAACAACACAAGAAAAAGAATACATAATAGCAGACCAGGAGAGAACTAGACTCTTTATCTCAAAGTGTGTCAATAACTAGGCTCAGCACAAAAGTCTCTTGGCAGCCCAACCATGCGAATGTCGATTGGGAGATGGGTCAATGCCATGAGAATATAGGCAAATGCAGACTGACACTAGAAGCTCATGTTGCACATGTTTATCATCGGGAGGAGCAAGTGCTACCCAGGGGGTCTGCCAACGATCATGACTAAAGTCAGATACGTTGAAAACAACCTGGATACAGAGATCACCATTTAACGGAAGAAAAAGTGCCGTCCTTGGCTGCCACTCGTAACATGTGCTACGCATAGTAATAGCCCCGAAAAGCATTGGTAGAATTCAGGACTCAGAAGAGTTCAAAAAATAGTACAAGCAAACATAGGTTGCAAGATGCACAAATATACATCCATCGCATGACTCGAAGGATATGCGTAGCCTTCCGACGTCTAGTGCTCAAACTGTTCAAGAAATATAAACCACGAATTGATACATTTCAGTACTCACCACAGTCCTCAGCAGAGTGTCCTGTGTGATGAGGTCCAGGCGAGAGAAGTGTATCATACTTCAGTCGCCATTTATCGTGGAAATAGGAACAATACTTCCGGTCAACGTAATCACAGAATCGTCATATCCAGCCGGTCTTATGGGAAAGGTAGTCCTGACAGTCCAGACCGGAGCTGTTCATACGGAACATGAATACTAAAAAAAAGGAAGATAGACTCCTAGACGTACCCGCCCTATTCGTCATTTCCGGTCGGTACTCTGGGAAATGTAGTTCCGAGAATCTAAAACAGAACTCTTCACAAGAAAATATAAAGAAACCGAAAAGGTATTGATCCATAAATCATTTTTACAAAAAAAGGGGAATGATACTTGAATTCAGGTGGGGCAACGCCATTATATCGCAGACAGAGGCCAGTATGAAAATATGGTGCAAATATACAATAATGGCCAAAAAGCGAACAGAGCCAAAGCCAATCCTTACTCAATTGTTGACAACTCGCTCCCAGCACACAGTGTGATATTAATGAAAGAGATGAGTAATTTGCAGAAAGGAGGGTCTATTTGAAGATGAAGTACAAACCTCCTGAGTAGGGACAGATTCACTCAAAATGTCTTATACCTTCAAAAAATGAAAAGGGGGGGAGAAGGAGGGATAATTGTCATTCTCTCAAAAGAAGACACGAGAAAGGAGAAAGAAGGGACAGGCCTAGGACGTTGGCATATACATGTTGTCACACAATCAATCAACAGTCTGAGCCCAACTAGGGAGGCTCTAGTGTCAAGAAGACAGAATGTATACAAAAACTCATCTGTCTAGAGTATGCCACGGAATCTCATCATTAAGGCCTTGAGTGTCGCATCTGAGCCTATAAATCCATCTCTGCTCCCTACGGAACAAAATTGACTCATGTTGACCCATCTCCTTCACATATCTTGGTCTGTCAATCACCAACCAAAACAGATGATTCTCAGAGTGACCTGCATTCAGGAAATGTCTGGTTAGTTTTGTGTTGTCTTTCTTGCAGCGGATGGTGCTGCGATGTTCTCCTATTCTTATCTTTCCAATGTGGAACCTTAGCGCCCCAGGGGATGCAGATGATGCCCAATGATGACCTCCGACTGCCAGAGCCTCACCAAGGAGCTGGCATCTTGCATGGCGGCTCTCTGGTGTACACCGTTAATTTTAATCTCAATTGTAAAACTCAATATTATAGTTATGTATTACTTTTTAGGACAATATTTCTTAACTAAATAGTTTTGAAGGCCGATATTTTTCAATCAATATGTTTATTATTTTTTATATAAGTACTGGGTTTACGATATTTTGGTATTCTTTAGTTTGTCTTCAATATTTTTGTAGGTCGATATTTTTGTATTTAGATTTCAGTAGTACAATTGTTCAATAGCGCGACCTTGTAAAACAGCCAGGATGGTTCACCGCTGAAATATGTGTTAACATGCAGATCACGGACTCTGAGCCCTGGCAAAGCTGATCTAGCCACGCATTCTTCCGAGGCCAATAAATTGAGATCATTAAATTGGGTAAAAGTAGCAATTAGCATTCGAAGTATTTGGATAGGGTTAAAGTCCGTTATAAACTGCTATACATTAAAAGGTAATTGGCGTGAGACTCTACGATGAAATAAAGCATATTAAAATTTGGAATGGATGTGCTCATCCTTTCCAGCTTTTGCTTTTTGGATTTATCAATGTGTCACTTTCTTTTGTGGAAACTTGAGACAAAAGCATGACTTTTAAGCAGCAAGAGTTGTGCATGAACTTATTCAAAGAGAGAGAATTTGTGAAGGATTTGAGAACTGAAGCATGTTCTATATCGTGAGAAGATGTAATAAATACGAGATCAGCAAGTAAGAATGATGCAATTACTAATATGTCCATTGAAAATCAATGTGTACAAACACTATCAAATATGTCACCAAACTCCGCACTATAAAATTAAAAAGGGAAGGTCCTGCTTGCAAATAAATTTGATTATTTGGTCTCCAATTATAAACCGGGGAAAGTGGTGTCGCTGATGGGGTATTGCTCGTCTCAGTTATAAATGGCTCAGGTGTGGGGACACTGGACTTGATTTTACCGTCAGAAAATCCAGCTGGTAAAATCGCATGTGGTTCAGGTTGCAAGCACAGCCCAGCCCCTGACACACTCTTCTCCTACGGCATAAAGGGAGCACAGACCACTCCGCTTGCTGCAGATCAGCCTCCCTTGTCCTCTGATTCCCTCCACAAACCCTGCCCCCTGCACGAGAAGCAGGTAGTAAAAGGGAGGAGTTAATTCCCACAGAAAAGGAAATGCTGTGCAGGTTTGAACTGTAAAAACAGGGTCTGCATGGTTAGTCAGCGAATAATTTGTACTTTCACAGTACTAGCTGGATGTTACCACACAGTACCATGTTTACCAGCTTGCAGTGGGTGCCTTATTAGTTTAGGGCATAACGCGTCATTTTTTTCATTTCATTCCTACATGTTATATATGTTGCATTTCAATTAAAAAATACTAACAACCCTACTAATACGGCAGGGCACGGACGTGATTTGAGTTTTTGAAAGTAATGTCGTGTAATGAAGATAAACACCGGTTTAGTAGTAAAATCCTTTATTGCTCTGAGGAGCACAAATCGGCACGTCTGTTCCGTGCCCTGTAGATAAACCGTCTCCCCTCGTTCTCATAAGGCATTCCAAGAATGCTTGACAACAACAGGTTGCCAAGCAACACAACACTTCCCCCTTCTCACAACACAAAGAAACAAAACAAAACAATAAAAGGAAACTTAAATAATATAAAATTATATGTGAGAGAACAAGGAGAAGGATATGATACTATTACATATTATCGACAACAAAGTCTTTGAGCCAAATAGGTGCCTTTCTGTTCCTGGTCAATCTTTGTTTAAGACCTCCTGTCTCACGAGAAGTGAGACACGAGTTCTCATCCAAAGAGGAGTTCTCATCCAAAGAGGATGATGAAACCATCCCATCCCCCTCTTCACAATTGGGAGTAAGGAAGGACATATCATTATTGGAAGCAGAATTATCTGCCACGGAATTGGATTCCATGATAAGATCATCCTCCATCCATTCAGAACTATTATTACTGTGTACATTAGTTCCATCACTTCTTTTAGATCTATCCGTAGCCACTCTTTTGAGATTCCAAACCTCCCCATTCCTAAGTCTGAAAGGGTTCTGTAAAACTTCGATTACTTCTTCAGCATCAAAAAAGGCACTTTCACCTTTGCTTACAAAACCAGGTTTTTTTACACGTACCCAATCACCTACTTCAATATGGGTGGCTTGAGTGCCATGTCTTGAATCAAAATAACGTTTAGTTCTCTCATGAACACGTTCCATCCTATTCCACACATCGTCTTTAGACCAATTAACAACACCCGAAGAACACAACCAACCAGGATTAAATTTAGATCTTGGTTTACGACCTCTCATCAACACAAAAGGAGGAAGTCCAGTGGCCTCCTTGGAAGTTACTCTATATGCCCAAATAGTTTTACCAACCTCCGTGGTCCAATCCTCTGACCCACTAGAAGCAAGTTGAATGATACCTTTCAAAACCCGGTTAAATCTTTCAACCATGCCGTTCCCGCTTGGATTATATAATGAAGTGGTTCTGTGTCTAATACCTAATTTATCAAAGTAATTCTTCGCCTTGTTGGACACAAATTGTACCCCATTATCACTAATCAAACAAGCAGGAATACCTTCAAAAGAAAAAATTTCATCTAAGAACTCCAACACAGTAAGCGTATCTGCTTTATCCACAATTTTAACAGCTGGCCAGCGCAAAACAGATTCATGAGAACAATGATGAATTTTTGTGAATCACCACATGAGTTCCTGACCGGTCCTAAAATATCAATTGCCACAGTGTCCCAAGGTTCTTTGACCACTAAATTGTCGTACATAGGAGGTCTCAAAGTCCTCAATGATTTGTCCGCATTGCTACACAAAATACAGTCCCTGACAAGTCTTTCCATCTCAATGTCTACACCAGGCCACCAAAACAACTTTTTCAATTCTGATTTGGTTCTAATGATGCCTGAATGCCTTCATGACACAATTCCACAATAATGGACCTCAAACCACAAGGAGGAATAATTCTCTCCCCTCTTAATAAAAATCCATCATTGAAAGATAGTTCAAATCTAACCTCCCAAAAAGGTCTGATGGAATCCACCAAGCTATCTTTCCGCAACCAACCATTCATAACATAAGAAACAACTTCCTCCAAAATTTTGTCTTTTTTAAATTCAGTCTCCCATTCAACTTTATTAATGGCAGAACGACCCTGATCACAGACCAAAGCAACTTGAAAATTGTTCCATTTATCATCTTCGCACCTTTCGAACATAGTGGGCATCCTAGAAAGAAAATCAGCAACTAAATTGTCCTTACCAGGAGTATAAACAATCCTATACAAAAGATTTTGCATCCGCATTGAAATCCTGGCAAGTCTGGAGGACACATTCATAGAACCATCAGAGGTCAAAATTCTCACCAATGGTTTGTGGTCACTTCTTAATGTACAAACTTTGCCCCAAGTAAAAGATTTAAAATGATCCAAACCCCATGCACAAGCTAATGCTTCCTTTTCGATAATAGGATACTTTTCCTCACATGGTGACAAGGATCTGGAGGCATATGCAATAATACATTCATTTCCTTCTCATCTATCTGAGACAAAACAGCCCCCAAGCCTTTATTGCTTGCATCAGTTGTAATAAAGCTTTCAGCTGTAGGATCAAAACTGTTTAAACTAGTGGCACCTGCAATAGCAGTCTTGATGACATAAAAATCTTTCCCACATTCATCCGTCCACACAAAATTTGCATCTTTTTTAAGTAGTTGCCGAATATTGTAACATTTATCTGCAAAATTTGTAACATATTTCACGCAAAGTTCTGCCATACCTATAAAGGATCTGACATCATCCTTATTAGAAGGAGTAGGTGCATTCACAATAGAAGATATAAGTGAAGACTTTGGTCTAACACCATTACAATCAATGGTATGACCAAGATAAGAAACACTTTCACAAGCAAATTTACACTTTGAAAACTCAACAGTGAGTCCTTGTTTTTCCAAAATGCTCAACAACTTTATAAGCCTAGAGTCATGCTCAGACTTGCAACCTCCAAAAATTAATATGTTATCCTGAAAAAATGTTACGCCACTTTCCTTATTGAAAAGGTGAAACATTAGACGTTGAAAAACAGCCGCAGCTGACGCCAGGCCAAAGGGCATACAAGTAAATTGAAAACAACCAAATGGGGTAATGAAGGATGTACATTTTTTTGAATCAGGAGACAAGGCTATTTGATGATAAGCTGACGAAAGGTCGATGGTTGAAAACCATCTGGCACCTTTGAGACAACTTACCATTTCATTTATTTTTGGTAGAGGAAATCTATCCACCACAATGTTATTATTTAAATGGCGTAGATCAACACATAACCTGATTTTGCCACTGGACCGCCTGGCGATAACAACTGGCGAAATCCATTCAGAAGCTTCTATAGGTTCAATTACACCCGCAGAAACAAGCTTTTCAAGTTCTTTGGCTACATCATCCTTAACTAACAAAGGAACATTGCGACAACGGTGAACTTTGGGACTGGCATCTTCTTTAAGTCGAATTAAATGTTCAAACCGAACAAGTTTGCCCAACTTGCCACTAAATACTGAAGGAAACTGTTTAATCATCCTTTCTCCCAAGGAAGTGCCTTCATCAATAACTAATACTTGCTCCTTGCTGGGAGGATCCAAGATAATATGTAACATCTTTTGGTCTAGCCAGCCTAGAACAGGTGGACCTGATTTGGCAATATACAATTTCCCCCGGCTGCTTCTGTTTTTAAATTCAAATACAAACCATCTAAATCCTAAAAGATCAATTTTTTCTCCGCTAAAACCTTCAGGATGTACATCTGGTGACAATAAATGTGTACCTACTTTCTGAACAAAACATTCCTTCCACAACCTTTCATTAATAATAGTGTACGGTGAGCCCGAGTCTGCAAATATATTAATATTGACACCACCAATAAACATGTTGCAGATAGGTTTGTTGTAACAAGTAACATCATTGATATTGAGCATCAAATTACTTTTAAAGTCCAATGACAAATCATTCGCAGGAACAACTGTGTTAGGAGCATTTTGAGGGTTACTAGGACTATTATCTTCATTGGGATTTTTAAATCACCAATATACTTAACTCTGAAATTCTTTTTCCTACAAAGTTTAGCGTAATGGCCTATTAAGCCACAATTAGTGCATTTTTGTCTAAGTGCTGGACAATTCCTACTATAAGCTAGGTGGCCAGGATTACCACACCGGTGACATTTAATACTCCCTTTAGTGAAAGATCTATCATTGGCAAATTTTGTAAAAGCTGGTTTTTCAGAAGAAGTATTAATCTTGTTAACATAGTCGTGTTCACGAGTGTCATCTTTTAAAACAACAGCACACCTATTGGAAATGTCAGCCTTGCGCACAATAGCTAAGACATCTTCCAGTGGAGCATCTCCATTCACCCACAACCTGTCCTAAATGGCTGGATTTGAGGTATGCATGACCACTTGGTCTCTAACAAGGTCGTCGTGCAAAATGCCAAATTTACAATCCAGTGCCAACCTTTTAACTCGGAAACATAATTATCTATCGGTTCCGATTTACCCTGTTTCCTTTGGAAAAACGGTATCTGGTAACACCAATGCATACTTTTGGCGAAAAGTAGTTGTCTAACTGTAATAAAGCTAAATCAAATACATTAAAATCCCCAGCAACTACTACTCTAGTCATTTGACTAAAAACTTTCAATCCAATGGGACCTAAAGAGTGTAAAAGCAAACGTTTCTTCTGATCAGAGGACATTTTCTTCGTTTCATCAATCGCATCAATGTAATTAGTAAAGTACGGTTTCCATTCAAGCCATTTGAGAGGTGGTTCAGTTCCTGAAATCCAAAAAGGTTGAGGTGTAGAAATATTGTAGGTTTGTGCACTCATGGCAATTGAACTGGAAGCAGGGGTAGTCATATTGCTGGTAGAGGGTGAAGAAAATCACAAGGAATAAGGTTCACAAGGAATTAATAAATAGGCTTGAATAATGGCCGAGCTGAAGAAACAACACTCCAATCCTTCTTCTTTGTACCAAAAAAAACGTCAATAAATACCTGTAACAGGCAAAGAATACATTCAAGTATTGCTCCGGTAGCAGCAGCGTAAGGATCGGTTGCCAGGATACTGAAGGATACAAAGAGGATCCAAAATGGCTGCAAGTGAGGGCACGCAACGTGACCTCACGTGAATGCGTGTACGCATAATGCGTGATGAGCGTAACACACAGAACGCTGAAGAAAGAAGAGATCACCTGGAACGAAGCGGCGGAGGCACCGAACACTGAGACATGAATGCCCTGGAATTTGAAGAATGCGAAGACGGAGCAACGGTGAAGATGACGTAGACAGGCAAGTCCTTCAACAGCCGTTGAATGCGTTGAAAACAAAATGAGCAAAAATATAACACGCAAAGCATGTAGATTTAAAAGTGCTCAATAAAACGCAGTCTTCAAGGGTGCACTCCACTCCATACAAAGGTGGCGATCCTCCCAAACATTTTCGAATACTCCGAATAAAATTGTAATTTCCTGAAACCTTCAATAAGGTCTTTGCATGCGTGGTTCGTAAGCTCCTCAGGCGCAGTCCTCGTTGCCAGTGTAATGAAGATAAACACCGGTTTAGTAGTAAAATCCTTTATTGCTCTGAGGAGCACAAATCGGCACGTCTGTTCCGTGCCCTGTAGATAAACCGTCTCCCCTCGTTCTCATAAGGCATTCCAAGAATGCTTGACAACAACAGGTTGCCAAGCAACACAACATGTCGCCGTTTTTTTTTTCTTTGGAGTTTTATATAGCGCGAACTTGACCGGAATGAATTTAGAGCGCTTTACACGAACACCAGTTGTGTTATAGCAGGACACAGGGCTTTAAGTGGGATGAAAAAACTGGGGGGGTCTCTCAAAGGGGCGTGGCCAATGTAATTAAGGGTGTGGCTTAAAAACATGTAAGCTACAAATCTGTGCTTAGCATAGTGTGCCCCCTACTTGTATTTTGCTGTTTCTGTCATTGCATCCAGATATATGATACACAGTGGCGGTCCGCACAGGTATCGCTGTGGGGCGGGGCGGGGCTGGGTGGGGGGTAGTGGAGTGTGACATACGACGGGAATGTTTAGAGTAAATAAATAAATAAACAAAAGCACTTACTTTGTGCTCGCAGCATCGCCAACTCGGCGATGCTGCGAGCGCAAAGAAAGGCTATTTATTTATTTACTCTAAACGTTCCTGTCGTATGTCACACTCCGCTACCCCCCCACCCAGCCCCGCCCCGCCTCACCGCCCCACAGCGATACCTGTGCAAGCCGCCACTGATGATCCAACAAGTAACATCATACCTACAACAAGTCAGGACTATTGACTTTGTCAATGGCTGTTAGTTGCATAAGATAAATAAGCAGCAACTATGGCTTGTATATAATATTGAAAAAGCTTCCACTTAAAGAACTGGTGACACCACGACGAAGTTGCTGCTCCTGAGTTTCAAAAAGAGAAGGGAAATCCAGAGAGAAAATGACTCTCTTTAAAGGATTTCCCTTCCCCTGCAAAGCTCACCTGGCATGCCGTCATGCCGTAACTTCTCCACTAGTGAGAAGTGAGCAGTGTGTGCAGCACACATCGATGTGCCTGCGGTCACTGCAGTCCGGAAAAAAACAGACCGCCTGTGCCAGGGCACAAAACAGAGCCCGATAGAGACCTGTTTAGAGGCCCCCTTAAAAAACTGCCGGTGCTCAGCACCGGTGAGACCCGCCCCACTTAAAGCCCTGGCTGGACACATTCATTTTTGTTAGGCACGGGTAGATTAAGTGATTTGCCCAGAATCACAGGATGTTGAGCTGTTGAGCGTCCCTGCCGAGACTTGAACCAGGTTCCCCAGCTTCTAGGTCGATAGTGTTGAGGTTAATTTCTATGGGCAGTCCTACTTTGTATTCTTTTGATCTCCTGTTTTAGCAGAGCCAAACAGATTGATAGTTAGAAACGTTGCCCTCAACAGAGTTTTTCAGAGGTACAGGAAAGGTTTATAAGGATTGCATGAAAAGACACAGGCTTAGCGGAAGATAAATTGAATCCATTTTACAATAAAACTGTACATAATTGCATTAGCAATTTATCTAAATAATGAAAAAAAAAGAATACGTTTTAAGGCAATGCCAAAAGGCCCTGGGCTTTGTTGGACAAGAAAATAAAAACACATTTGTAAACTCTGGAAAATCATGAATTTTCCCAAGGCAAGGAAGACAAACAAGTCTGCCAGGATCATCAAAGGCATATCACAAAGCCATTGTGGCTGATGAACAAAGCATCTGGCATTAAAAATTGATCATGTCAGGAACGAAGCAGCTGAAGTAACTAAAAATTAAGGAACAAAAACATGCATATAAGGTAGAGGCAGTACTAGTATTGTTGGAAATGCTTTCTGTAGTCTTGCCAACTATTTGAATAAAAATGGATCCCTAGAGTCAGGGGCGGTGCTACCGGTTTTGGATGATGTATTAGTGACTACTATTTTTGAAAAAGGCAAGAGCAAATATTAATAACTCGGGCCATTAAAACCAGTTACAGGTCTTCCCTTTTCAGTGAAGATTTTAGAATTTGAAGTGAACTATCAACTTTAACAGCATTTGTAAAGATACACCCTACTTACATAGTGCCATTCGGGCTTTTGCCTTACCCAGATGACTGAAACTAGGCTATTAGATCAAGGAGGTTGTGGTCCTGGCGAAGCATTGACTTTGCTGGACCTGTCAGTTGCATTCAACACTGTTGAACCTGGCACACTTGCATGTTCTTGAAGATCACTTGGGAGCCTCAGATGAGGGAATGAGTGGGTTAACTCCTTGTTGAAGTACATGATTCCACAGGATTGCTTGGGATGTGCTACATCTGAAAGGGTTTAGCAGCACTGTGGCGTGTCTTGGGCTCAGCCCTTTACCCCACTTTTCTCTGTGCATACAAATTTTCTCAGCCAATCCGAATTCAAAGCCATGGTTTCAAGAGTTAAATGTATGCCAATTATTCCAAAACCTCTGCCCTCTCCATGCCTGTTTAGACATCAGTTTTAAGATCGATGACTGTCAAACTATAAACGAGTAGATGCGAGAAATTTTACTGTGTCTTAATGTCACAGATTTAGTCTAGCACCTATTTTAGTGCCTCCTCGATGGCTACTGTTATTGGTTTAAGACCAACGCCATCCTCTAAAATTTCGGCCCGCATATTTTCAATTTAAATGTCACGCTTGAGCCGCAGGTGATCCGGGAAGAAGGGAGCTCATTATTATCTATCGTCTCCATTGACACTTTTACAAAATAAGTGAAGGGTGAGGATGGTACAGAAGATAACTGGAACTGGACCTTGCTTTTGTTACAGAGACCTGGGCAGATGCCATGTCTGATCCAGACCTCATTAAGCCCCCCCCACCCCCCAGACTTTGCAATCTCTATATTAGACCGTCCTTTAAAAAGGGGAGGGCTAGCAATTATCTTCCAGTGAAATCTGAAAGTCTCCCTTGAGCCTCTACAAGCTGTTCTGAACTATGAAGCACTGGTCTTCAAAATCACCCTGACCACCCAGTATTCCTTTAATGGGGTATTATTGTATAGACCCCCACGCCCTAGTGCAACCTTTCAGTACAACAGCAGCCAACTGCTGGACATTAAAGTCCTCTTTCCTGATTTTACCATCTTAGGGGACTTTAACTTTCACCTTGAAAATGCAGCATCAAAAGACCCTGCAGCTTTCATTGACCTTTTGGGAAGCGCGGGCCCACTACAGCTAGTGAATAGCCCTACCCATATGACTGGCCATGCTTTGGACCGCATTTTCTCTGATAACCCCTATCTTAAAATCTCCTCTATTATCCCTTTAGCATGGTCTGACCACTCAGCTGTGATGTTTAGCATCTGCCCAGAAGCTGCAGTTGAGCCAGCACCTTCCCTCCTGCCTAATTCGCTGAAACGTCCTTGGCACAAAAACACCCCAGAAACTCTTAAGACCCACCTGCATTATTCCGAACCTGACATCCCAGTGGACCTGGACGAGGCCACTAACACCTACCATAACTGGATTACCGATAACTTAAATACAAGAGCACCTTTAAAAACTATAACCAACAAAAGGACCTCCCCCTCTGAGCCATGGTTTTACGATAATCTCAGATGTCAGAAGCAAGCCTGTCGAAGGCTGGAAAGGAAATGGCGCATGCATTATGACCATGATGACAATATCGCCTATAAAAAAGCCATTGCGGAATATAAAACAATTCTAAACACAAAAAAGTGCTATTTTTCTTTTAAAATTAGGACCTCCCTCAATTCCTCAAAAGAGCTCTTCTCCACAGTACAGAAGCTGAGTAAACTCCCCGTACAGAAAAATACGGGTGTAGATCAAGAATTCTGCGATGTGCTAGCAGACTTCTTTCACACAAAAGTTAAGGCAGGCTCAGTCTCCTTCTCCACCCATCGGGTGGTGGGAGGGTGTACTGAGGGATACACTTCCATTACATCTGAGGGATCAAGTTGCCCAGGTACTCAGCAGTCATTATCCCTAGCCTTAATTCATTCAATCCCATCTCGGATGCCCAGGTCATGACGATTCTCAGTCAGACAAGATCGGGATCACCCTGGGGCCCATGCCCCCCAAAAGTTTTCCGCTTGGCCCCAGAGGTTATAGCCAACTACCTTAAAGATATCTTTAACCGTATGCTTTCGATGGGTATTTCCTATTACAATGGAAAAGGGCATTCATTCTCCCCCTGCTGAAAAAACCAAATATGGACAATAAAGATCCGAACAGCTACAGGCCGATCTCTCGACTACCTTTTCCAGCCAAGATCATGGAGAAGGCTTATATACGAGAAAAGGCAGCCGGGTACAAGAGGATTGCACTGCCAAGACCAGTCACAGAAGTAACAAAATACTGCCCACCTCAAATGGTCAGCTGCCACATGACCACAAAATTCAACATAAATTCAGAAGGGTATGAGAGGCAATATATATGCAAGGTAAACCAAAAATATGTACAGCGAGCAAAGAAGAATTCCACGTTGTTGTTTTTATGATCTTAAGGTGTCTTTTATTAAAGATGCACTCGATTTTGAATGTAGACAGCCAACGCGTTTCACCCAAACAAGGGCTTCTTCAGGGCGATAGTCTAGAGGTCCAAGTTCTAGTCAAGTCGCGTCAGGACAATTGAAATTAACCTTTCAAGTTAGAAGCAAGAATAGTCCAATAGTTTAGGAGGACTCAGGTATTCGCCTTTGTTGCACCGATCCGTAGTAGATGCCAAAAGTATTTGCAAGAAGAGCTCCGTATCCGAGCCGTGTCCAGCGCCGTCTCGTCCCGCTCGGATACGGAGCTCTTTTTGCAAATACTTTTGGCATCTACTACGGATCGGTGCAACAAAGGCGAATACCTGAGTCCTCCTAAACTATTGGACTATTCTTGCTTCTAACTTGAAAGGTTAATTTCAATTGTCCTGACGCGGACTTGACTAGAACTTGGACCTCTAGACTATCTCCCTGAAGAAGCCCTTTGTTTTGGTGAAACGCGTTGGCTGTCTACATTCAAAATCGAGTGCATCTTTAATAAAAGACACCTTAAGATCATAAAAACAACAACGTGGAATTCCTTCTTTTGCTCGCTGTACATATTTATGGTTTACCTTGCATATATATTGCCTCTCATACCCTTCTGAATTTATCATGGAGAAGGCCATGAATATAGAGCTAACCCAGTTTATTAATGATAATAAACTTCTAGACAGCTCTCAATATGGCTTTAGAAGTCAACACAGCACTGAGCTGGCATTGATCAATGTGTCGGAGGAAATAAGAGAGGTCCTGGACAAAGGCGGGAAGACAGCCTTGATCCTGTTGGACCTCTCGGCGGCCTTCGACACGGTTGATCACGGTCTTCTTATAAGTCGACTCTTTTCCTTGGGTATCAGGAGCAGAGCATTGGCTCTACTGAAGTCCTTTCTCAGTGATAGGGAGCAATTGGTGGAGCTTGGTGGACACAGGTCCCCTCTGTTCACTTTTCCTTGCGGGGTGCCGCAGGGCTCCTCGCTGAGTCCGACCCTTTTCAACTTTAATGTCACTCCCCTCTGCGCACTCATAAAGTCCTTCGGCTTTAAAATGGTGTCATATGCCGACGACACGCAAATTGTGGCATCCTTTGCAGGAGACCTGACCGACACGGCATCGAGATTTCATGACTGCATGCATGAGGTGGGACACTGGATGTACCAAAACTGCCTGAAGCAAAAAACAGGAAAAACTGAGGTGCTTCTCTTTGGACACGCCACCTCCTTCTGGCAACCAAGCTGGTGGCCACAGGAACTGGGTGAAATCCCGATTCCAGTTTCCAAGGTGAAAAACGTAGGGTTTATTTTGACACTAAGCTGTCCTTTGAGAGGCAAATTAATGCGGTCACCTCCTCCTGTTTTTTCACGATTAAGACTGTCAGGAAAATTTTACCTTACATTCCATTGGAGCTTCAAAAAGTGGTGGTTGCAGCACTTATCCTGTCAAAAATTGATTACTGCAGCGGGCTGTTCTTTAATATACAATCACAATTCCTTAATAAAATGCAGGTCCTCCAAAATGCAGCAGCAGGTCTGCTGCTTGCCATCCCAAAACATCAATCAGTGGCTCATGCCCTTCCGTTGTTGCACTGGTTACCAGTTAAAAGACGGATCGAATTCAAGGCCCTCTGCGTCGCCTTCAAAGTGCTGCATGGTCTTGGCCCCGATTATTTTACACGCAGTCTCAGGTGGTATGTCCCAGAGAGGCAGCTCCGCTCAGCGGCCTCCTTTAATCTGGTAATCCCTAGGGCCAAAACTGCCTCATGGGCGGGAGAAGTTTTGTTGCAGGTACCGCTAGACTGTGGAACTCACTCCCCCTGGCACTCAAGATGGAAAGCAATCTTTTGGCGTTCCGGATGCTCTTAAAAACCAGACTCTTTAACAACTAGCCCGATCGCACCAATCTAACATCCCCTCCGGTTAGCCATTACTGCAGAGCCGCCGTGCCTAGACACCCTCGGGTATTAGTACGCGTTGCAAATCTAAATTTCATTTCATAATCATGAGTAGATTTAATGAACATGAGGAACACTCAACTTTTATCCTTTCAACAGGAAAGGAAAGTCAGTAGTATCATTCTGAAACGACAGAGGCACAATAACTTAGGGCCTCAGTACGATGTCGGTCGGAAAGGCTCCGAACAGCATTCGGATTTTCCAAATCCGAGTCGGATCCCATGTTTCCGCCAGCCTAGAAAACATTTTCTGACCGACCGATTACGATGGTAGGTAACCGTTCGGTCTGTCGGACTCAGTTCCAACCGGCATGCGTAAACGCCGAGTCGGTCGGAGCCCAATCGTACAGCTCTATGGACTGAGTTTCCGACCGACGTATTACGATGTCGGATTCGGACAGCCTTTCCAACTCGGTTTGTCCGACATAGAACGGCTGTCGGGAACTGACTTTGGGGGCCCGTAGCAGGCCCTCCTTCACCCAGAGGCCTCTGGTTGGGGCCCGTGGGGGACCCATGGGACCCCTCTGTGCAACCATGCACAGTGTGGCAGGCACCATGGGGTGCCCACCACAGGGTGCACGGTTTTCCACAACCACCCTTTTCTTCACTGGGAGCCTGTGTTGTCAGTCGGAACACAGGCTCCCATTGAAGTCAATGAGAGTCCAACCGAACGGTGTTCGGAAACATCGTAATTGGTCGGTCGGACTCCCCGAACCCAAGTCGATTGGAAAGGATTCCAAAAGGAGTCGGTCGGAATGCTTTCCGACTGACATCGTAATGAGGCCCTTAAAGTCAGGTTCAGAATCTGCACTGCACGCAACAGAAAGCTCCTCTGTCATTCAGGTGTAGTGCTGACCCACATCAGTCTGAATCAAGCAGGTCAAAATCTTCTTTCCTCTGTAGCAGGTGATGTAACACTAGAGGTCAAAAATATCAGCCTACGATTATGTTGCATTCTCTACATCGCCTGCCACTACACTGTCATGGCAAGTATATTAATACTATTTTTACCTTTACATCTTCTTCTTAACCTTAATAATTATTGTACTCTCTTTTTAACTCATCTCTGCAATGTTTTTATATGACAATATAGTGGATAAAATATAATTGTTATGCAATTTAATGCATGCAATTTACCAGTATTCCATCCTAATGCAGACTCATGAACATTGATAGGCAATAATATCTTTTCCAAAATATCATGGTATCTAGAGCATAATATGAAATAATATTGAAGGAAAGAATATTAATTTTTACTTTGTAAGCAAGTGATGTTTATAATATTGTTTAAATTAACATTGCTGTACACAATTAGGTTTGCTGTACTTTATTGTTTTTATTATATTTTTAGTGTTATATTTTTTTATTTTGTACGCATTTTTTAAATTGTTTTATGTGCTGCTTTTTAATTTTTATGTTCTACTATTTTTTCAAAGTTAAAAGATATTTATTTAAGTCATTTGTTTTGTTTTGTTGTATTGGTTGATATGTATTGGACCTGGCCCTCTTTGCAATGTCACCCCCAAACGTTTTGCTGTACCCTCTACTTTTTTTCTGAATTCGTTTTTGTTAAAGCATACAAAAAGAAATAGATGGAATGCTTGAATTAATCTCAGCCACAAGTAATTTCTCAGGCCACATCCTAATCCATCATCATTTTGCACACCATGCCATCTCAGTTTGGACCCAGACGTATGCAAATCAGTTTTGACCCTGCTCCAGTGGGAACAGTCAATCCCGAACTGTCAAGCCAGGTCCTCCCTGAACCGGAACACAAGCAACCCAGAACTAGTTTTGCCCTTGTTATGGACTCTTCAGCTGGGTATTGCTTAGTTCAAGTGACACAGTGGGCATGGGACCCACATCTGAGCACACCCATCCCACTTAGGGCGACAAAACAAAACATACAAAAAGCGATAGATGGAATGCTCAAATTAATCTCAGCCACTGGTAATTACTTCGGGTCGCATCCCAATCCCTTGTTATTTTGCACACCATGCCACCTCAGTTTGGACCCAACTATATGCAAATCAGTCTTGACCCTGCTCCGATGGGAACAGTCCAGCCCGAATTGCCAAGCCAGGTCCTCCCTGAACCGGCACACAAGCAACCCAAGACTGGTTTCACCAAAACTGAGGTAACATGGTGTGCAAAATAACAATGGATTGGCATGCTGCCCGAGTAATTACCAGTGGCTGAGATTAATTCAAGGATTCCATCCTTCACTTTTTTGTATACCATAGTGAATTCATTTTTGTTAGCCTTAGGACTCTATGCACTTTAGCACTGCTAATTAGTGCTAAAGTGCTTGTGCTCTCTACTTTAAACATGGTTTAATTGGCTTATGCCCAATTGACACATTTAATTTACTTGTAAGTCCCTTGTAGAGTGGTACACCATACACGCAGAGCCGGTAAATTAAATGCTACCAGTAGTCGTGCAGGAGTTATTGTGCCACCCACTTAAGAAGCACCTTTAAACATGTCCCAGGTCTGCCACTGCAGCCTGGATTCATTTTTAAACTGCCATGTCTAATTGGCATTAAAACTCTCTTGCCAAGCCTTAAACTCCCTTTTTATTAGATATGTCACCCTCTAAGGTAGGTCATAGGTAGCCCATAGGACAGGGATGCACTTTTAAGTTTTACATGTCCTGGTAGTGAACAACTCCTAAATTAGTTTTTCACTACTGTGAGGCCTACCCCTCCGATAGGATAACATTGAGAATTACTTATTACATTTAATGAGCTGTAATTTCCAGTTGGGAGCAGTTAGCAATTTCGTGTTTAGTATGTTTGGAATTGCAATGAAAGACCCTATTTAATTGATTACAATTTTATAAAATGCCACTTTTAGAAAGTTGCGATACCAAAGGGGATGATGGACGGAGCGTTTGAGCTAATCAAACACTCACCCCCAGTCAACTGATCTGGGTTTAATCCATCATCATTCTTTAGCTCACTCCACCACCCCAGTTCAGACATGGCCATATGCAAATCAGTCTGACCCTGTGCCTCATGGGAACAGTCCAGCCCGAACTGCCAAGCCATGTCTTCCCTGGACCGGAAACAAGCATCCTGGGACTGGTTTCTGGCTATTCAGCCGTCATCAGCCAGGCTAGCTTGAATCCAGTGGCAAAGTGAGCAAGGGACCCACGTCTGGGCATACCCTGCCAACTTAGGGCGAACAAAGCGATACCAAAGGGGATGATGGACGGAGCGTTTGAGCTAATCAAACACTCACCCCCAGTCAACTGATCTGGGTTTAATCCATCATCATTCTTTAGCTCACTCCACCACCCCAGTTCAGACATGGCCATATGCAAATCAGTCTGACCCTGTGCCTCATGGGAACAGGCCAGCCCGAACTGCCAAGCCATGTTTTCCTGGACCGGAAACAAGCATCCTGGGACCGGTTTCTGGCTATTCAGCCGTCATCAGCCAGGCTATCTTGAATCCAGTGGCAAAGTGAGCAAGGGACCCACGTCTGGGCATACCCTGCCAACTTAGGGCGAACAAAGCGATACCAAAGGGGATGATGGACGGAGCGTTTGAGCTAATCAAACACTCACCCCCAGTCAACTGATCTGGGTTTAATCCATCATCATTCTTTAGCTCACTCCACCACCCCAGTTCAGACATGGCCATATGCAAATCAGTCTGACCCTGTGCCTCATGGGAACAGTCCAGCCCGAACTGCCAAGCCATGTCTTCCCTGGACCGGAAACAAGCATCCTGGGACCGGTTTCTGGCTATTCAGCCGTCATCAGCCAGTTTTGTGCCTACAGTCTGGTCTGGGTCACATGACTGGGTATAACTGGCAGTTAGACTTTGTGAATTTCTCCCAGACAGTCACACAATGGAGGCATTAGGTATTCCAGAATGGGCCATCTGCTGGCAGGATGGGGGGTGGAGCTGACCACAACCCCACTTGCAACTGAATAGCCTGTGCTTTGTCTTCACCCAAAGGGCCTAATGACCCCACATTGTGACTGCAACCAGCTTGGAGCCAGGGCAGGGGAGGAAGGAAATTGCACCTTCCAGAAGGAGGGCCCCAGGGTATAGAAAGGGGACCTCAGACACCAACACTTTAGTACGCTTCTGGGCCTGTAGTCTCTGCCAGGAAGAAGGACTGTTGTGCTGCCGAAAAGACTGTTGTGCTACTGAAAGGACTGCTACTCTGCTGGACTGCTGGACTGCTGCCCTGCTGACCTCTTTCCTGGGAGAGGAGAACTGGACTTGCAACAACATCTTGAACCCAGGGCTACTAGAGTGACTCCAAGGGCTAGTCTGCTGGCCTCCAGATCTGAGCCGCAGGGGCATAAAAAGCTCCTCAACATCCTGCACCAGCACCTGGACCCAGCTAAAGTGAGTTCTTGACCCTCAAGTGATGTTCCTCCGATCCTGGACCATTGGTGTGGCTCAGAGAGCTGTATTTAAGTTTTTAATCTCTTCACGACCACAATGGAGCTTATTTGCACCAAGAACTTGCCACCCGCACCGTGATTCAGCACAAAGCTCCGGCAGCCACTGCTTCGTGCTACAGCATCGACCGCTTAGGGGGGCCACCAACGCGAAGCTCCAGCAATGCTCATCTGCGACGACTGGCCTGCTGTTCACGCTATGCCACCAGGCTCCCGCAACGCACTCCCTGCTATTTTGCAGCCCCCCTCCACTGCGAACGGGACAGTCAGTGATGATTTGAGAAGATAAACTTCAAGGGGACTAATCTGGTGACTGTAGCTGACCGATGCTCCATTGCAGTCAGCCTGAACTTGTAATTAGGATCCAGTCCAGCTGGACAAGCTAGCCTTAGTTGTCGAGTTGTGTTTTTTGGCGCTATTTTTCCTAAAATCTTTAAAAATTCATAACTTTGGTTCTGCCAATTGGATTTTTGTTGTTTGGCATCAAATCATTTTTTTAAATGTACTCACTTTTTCTAAATTGGTTTGGGGTTGTTCTTGTGTTGTGGTTTCACTTTATTACTGTTTGTGTGCTGCATAAATACTTTACACATTGTCCCTAAATTAAGCCTGACTGTTTTTTGTACCAAGCTACCCAGGGTTAAGCACAGGTTAATTTAGTGACTTTTTGTAGTTTACCCTGAAAAAGAGTGTGGCTGTTGCTTGACAAGGGCTCACACCCCCAGTCAACCAACAACCCAATTTCTAACAATATGTTATTGATTGGTACATGTAATATTAATATATAACATGTAAATGTTATTAATCATTAATTAATTGGTGAGTTTATTAGGATAATTAATTAATGACATTTTGGATTTTTTGCACTGGTTATTGTGTTTCTTTGGAAGTAGAGTGGGAATTCTTCATATTATATCGAGACATGCCATGGCAGCAAGGCTAAAGTGAAAATTAATACAATGTTTGGCACAACTAGTGAGTGTTGGCAACCTTCTTTGGATCACAGAAGGGGATTACTAAATATATATATAATAGTTATAGTTAGGAAAACTTTATTTATTCTTTCTATACAAACCCAACATAAGGTATGCAAACATTAGAAATTCTAACATTATAGTTATAACTTAAATTCTAATTTGCGCACCACCTTAAATTTACTACAAGTCACACACCTCCATGCACAGTCCTGTCACCTCACCTACCACAATACATTGGCAAACTCTCGCCCCATCTCCATGCATTGCATATTGCATGACTTCTAGCATGTGAAATTATAGCATTGATAACAACACTTATGACATCTGAGATGACATCATTTCAGAGAACACACTGTATGGTACAGTGGCAAGTTATAGTTAATGTAGTGTGGCAAGTGAGGTAACAAGACTGTGTATGGAGGTGCATGATATGTAGTAAATTTAAGTTGGTGTGTAAATTAGAAGTTTAAGTTAAAACTAACTTTAGAATTTCTTATATTTGTATAGTTTTTTTATTGAATTTAAATATTTTTTTATTTTTTACTAAAAAATATTTTGCAAATCACAGTGTTGAGTGCCATTCAGTTGAGTGTTGTTAAGTGGAGTGTCATTGGGAATAGTGGAGGACAGTGTCATACAGTGTAGTGTCATAGAGGGTATTGTTGTAGAGTGGAATGGAGTAGAGTTGAGTGGCCTAATGTAAAGTGAAGTTAATTGTTAAACAGTGGAGTGGCATGGTGTGTCGTATATTGGAGTGGATTATCATAGAGTGGAGTAGTGTGTTGTACAGTAGACTGGTGTGTTGTTTAGTACATTTGAGTGTCGTACAGTGCCGTACATGGGGAGTGTCATCAACTCAGTGTCATGGAATCGAGTGTCATGGAGTGGAGTGTCATCGAGTATAGTGTCGTACAGTGGCACAGAGTAGAGTAGAGTGTTGTACAATGTAGTGGCACAGAGTGGAGTATAGTGCAATAAAGTGTCCTAAAGTTAGTGTTGTGGAGTGGATTGTCGTTCAGTAGAGTGGCGGAGAGTCTAGTACATTGTAGTGTCGTACAGTGGAGTTTCATAGAGTGGCGTGTCAAACGGTAGACTGTGGTACAGTGTCATGGAGTGGAGTGCTGTGTCATATAGTGGAGTGGCGTGTCGTAGAGCAGAGTGGAGTGGCATGGGCTAGAGTGTCATACATTTTAGTACAGTGGCATAGAGTGGATGGTCATAGAGTGGAGGAGAGTATCATATAGTGGCATGGAGTGTAGAAGAATCTTGTAGAGTGGAGTTGCATACAGTACAAATGAGTGTCATACAGTGGAGTGGCGTAGAGTCAGGCACGCAACGCCCATTGGGCTCAAAGGGCTTCAGCCCCCCCCCATCGTGTGTGGCAGCCCGGGCTGAGACAGGTTCCCGGGCACACACACAGCCGCACCCGAGTACTTCACAGGTCTTTAAAAGACCATTTGCTTGTAAATGAGGCTCTGTTGTTTTTCACCCTTTTTAGAGCCCCTGCATCCCCACTCAGCCTATTGCTGGAAGAGTCAGCCCCCGAAATTTTTCTTAGCCCCCCAAAATTTGGCTCTAGTTGCGCCTCTGCGTAGAGTGGAGTGTTGAGCAGTGGCATAGAGTGGGGTAAAGTATCGAACAGTGGAGTATAGTGGAGTTCTGTGGAACCGCATAGGTTTGAGTGGAGCAAACTGTAATACAATGGAGTTTTATTTTGTATAGTAGAGTTGCATGGAGTGGAGTAGAGTCTAATTGTTGGCGTATCATACAGTGGAGTAAAGTATCATACAGTGGAGTGCTGTGTGGTACAGTGGAGTGGACTAGCATGTTGTAGGGTATAGGAAAGTTTTCAGTAGAGTACATTGGAGTGGCATAGAGTGGAGTAAAGTATTCTAGAGTTGATTGTCATACAATACAGTGTTGTAGAAAGTGGTAGTGTGTAGTGGTATAGAGTGTTGTAGAGTATAGTGGCATAAAGTAGGGTAGAATGGAGTGGCTTGCAGTGGAGTAGTGGAGTACAGTGTAGTGGAGTCAAGTAGTGTGTCATAGAGTAGAGTGGAGTAAAGTGGGTGGAATGATGTAGAGACAGTTGCATAGTGTGTCTTTGAGTGGAATAGAGTGTTGTAGAGTGGCATAGAGTTGAGTAGAGTGTGGTACAGTGGCATAGAGGGGAGTAGAGTGTTGTAGAGTGTAGTGTCGGGGCACACAGTATAGTAGAGTGTCATACAGTGGCATAGAGTGTAGTACTGTTTCTAGAGTGGACTTCGATGGAATAGAGTGTAATAAAGTGGAGCAGAGTAAAGTGGAGTGTCGTATAGTAGTGTTTAGTGGGGTAAACTGTTGTGCAGTGGAGTCAAATGGAGTGGCCTGCGTAGAGTGTAGAAAAAAAGTGTCATATATTGGAGTGGCATCTCGTATAGTTAATAGGAATATATGACGATACTTCGCAAACTAAAACAACGCATACTTTTACAACGTTGTTTTTAGTTCGCAAGTACCGTTACAACACATTTTTCTACAACGAATACCATTACTTCGCATTTGCTTTTAAATGCATAAGAAATCCCTTTACAATGAATCCCAATTCCCGCAAAGATTAACAACGCATTGTTAAAAAAAAATAACCCCCCAACACTACGCTAATTTCTACATCCATATACACTACCCTACATAACACACACTCCACAACACTACCCTAAAACACTACCCTACACTACACAACACTACACTACCCTAAACCCTAAAACACTACCCCCTACACGACCCTCCCCCTTCCCCCATTCCAGTCCCTACACTCAAACACTACCTTGCACAACCCCCGACACTACCCTAAAACACTACCCTACACTACACTAACACCACAACACTACCCTAAACCCTAAATCACTACCCCCAGCACGACACTACCCCTACCTCCAGTCCGTCCCCTACACTGAAACACTACCCTACACGACCCCCCGACACTACCCTAAACCACTACCCTACACTACACAAACACTACAACACTACCCTAAACCCTAGAACACTACCCCCAGCACGACCATACCCCTACCCCCAGTCTGCTCCCTACACTGAAACACTACCCTACACAACCCCCCCGACACTACCCTAAACCCTAAAACACTACCCTACACTACACAAACACTACAACACTACCCTAAACCCTAAAACACTACCCCCAGCACAACCCTACCCCCAGTCCGTCCCCTACACTGAAACAGTACCCTGCACAACCCCCCAACACTACCCTAAACCCTAAAACACTACCCTACACTACACAAACACCACAACACTACTCTAAACCCTAAAACACTACCCCCAGCACGACCCTGCCCCTACCCCTAGTCCGGTCCCTACACTGAAACACTACCCTGCACGACCCCCCCAACACTACCCTACACTACACAAAAAGCACAACACTACTAATCCCTAAAACACTAACCCCTGCACGACCCTCCCCCATCCCCCACTCCTGTCCCTACACACAAACACTACCCTGCACGACCCACAACACTACCCTAAACCCTTTAACACTACTCCTCAAACACAAACCCTTTAAAAATACACAGCCCATCTTACCTCTCTCTCCTCTGTGCACGTCCCTTGTCCTCGGCTGCAAGCGTTGTCAATCAAAAATGCCCCCATCCTTCTCACAGGAGCCTGCAGATCCGCCCCGGGCACGAGCGCCTTTCCCTTACTTCCGTCATCGCTGCCTCCTCTCTGCCATCTTTGCGCCGGGTCCTCACTCGCAGCAGAATTGCCCAAAAAAGCCCCCAGCCAGCGCACAGGAGCCTGCAGATCTGCCGGGGCACCAGCGCCTCTCCCCTACTTCCGTCATCACAGCCTCCTCTCTGCCATCTTGGCGCCGGGTCCTCAGTCACAGAATTGCACGCATGCGGGCACCAGTGCCTCTCCCCTACTTACGTCATCGCTGCTTCCTCTCTGCCATCTTTGCGCCGGGTCCTCAGTCACAGCCATACACGCAATACAACGCATGCGTTGTAACAGCGCATGCGAAGTAATAACATGCGTAGTAAAGGCTACGCGTTGTTACAGTGCATGCGTTTTTACGCTTGCGTTGTAATGGTATGCAAACAAAAAGTCGCGTACTATGGCTGTTTACCAGTTAATAGTGTCAGCAGCATTCTTTGTATCACAGAATGGGATTTCAAAATATATATATATTAGATATAGTTAGGAAAACTTTATTTATTCTTTCTATACAAACCAACCCAACATAAGGTATACAAACATTAGAAATTCTAACATTATAGTTATAACTTAAATTCTAATTTGTGCACCACCTTAAATATACTACAAGTCACACACCTCCATGCACAGTCCTGTCACCTCACCTGCCACAATACATTGGCAAACTCTCGCCCCATCTCCATGCATAGCATATTGCATGACTTATAGCATGTGAAATTATAGCATTGATTTTTTTTTTTTATTATTTCTTTTTATTAGGCTTTTACATGAATTTCAGCAGTTATCAATGACCGAGGTGGACATCTATCACCCACTTGAGTACATCATATACCAGATTATTAAAGTCTTTACAACAAATGCAAGTGGTGTGACAATTAATATATGTGCTGCTAGATACATCAACGTGTCATTCTGTCGGAGCGTGCTCCACTAGGTGTGTTTGTGATATCATCAAAAAAAGTCTCTACCTGTACAAATCTATACGTGCAAAAAGTCACTGATAAACGGAACGCTAACAACTCAGGGCCAAAAAGTGGTCAGAGAACACAAATAAATAGAAGTATCAAAAGGTTTATTATAGTTAATAATCAATATATCCAATGAAATTTGCTAAGACACATATATGTATAAAGTGTTCAGAGAGCACATCCCACAGAAACATTCACTCAACCATGTCATGATTCATAAGCACACACACTCACACGTCAAGCAATATCAGACATCCACCAATAAAAATATTAATGTACAGATGAGCAGGTCCCCCAAAATTTTCAACAGTTTGTACAGGAGATATTGGGCAATATGTAGGTAAAACTCAATTTGCGAGTTCTTAATAGCGATATTTACCGAATCGCTATTAAGAACTTGCAAAGTCCGATGTAGGTAATAATTCGTTAAAAAATAGCGAATCGGTAAAAATCGGTAAAATGAAATACCGATTCCGATTTACCGATTAGCAAATAGCGATTATGAATTACCGAATCGGTATTTTAAGAAATCGCTAACTATTTAAACTGCCATTCCGGTGCATTCTGATGACATCACAAGCAGGAAGTGGCCTGACAACTGCTGCTACACTGTGGCTGAAGCTGTGGGAGAGGCAGGGAGCAGACCTTACAACACAGGAGCTGCTTTGCAAGCATCTTGCAGACACACCAAACCAAAAATGGACAACCAGGAGAAGGAAAAGGAGGCAGGAGAGCGAAAAAGAAAGCACAAATTCAGCGAGAGGGAGCTGGAGGTGCTGATAGAGGAGGTGGCAAAGGACCACGACAAGCTCTTCGGCAAACATTCCCTGCACGTCCCAGAATCCCAAAAGAGGAAAATATGGCTGGTGATCCAGGAGAGGATAAATGCAATTGGCGTAACACAGCGCTCAATAGATGAACTAAAGAAGCGCTGGTATGACCTCAGAAAACGTGCCAAAGAGAGGGTGGCTGAAAGGCTCAAGCAAGCCACGTTGACAGGTGGTGGGACATCTACAGCACCTGTACCAACAGCCCTGGAACTATTGGTGGAGTCCACCCTCCAGCCGGAGAGCGTGAGTGGGATTGGAGACACAGACAGCTCAGCCAGAGCTGGCAACAGGCAAGGTAAGATGCATGCACAGCATGCTGTGACCCCCACTCTCCAACCCCAATCCACAATCCCCAATGAGCCAGTATGATTCCCACTCCAGTACATGTTTTCCAAAAAACCAGCAATGCATTATGGGAGATGTAGTCAGAAGTAACACATATCATAACAGTCAGTCCACTGAACCCAAAGGCATGTGACACACATCAGTAATTAGCAAGCGGAGGACAGTCAGTTTGATTGGCAGTCATGAAATGTATTATTACGCCAATGCTGCCAGACAAGTGAGTAAATGTACATTCTGTCTCCACAGGCGAGGCAGCGCGCAAGTCTGCTGAAGGGGACACAGGAAAGGCACCCAGGAGAGCCAACACACAGGATGAGGAGGTCTTGTCGCCTGCTGAGCACACACCACCACCACCACCACCACCGTCACCACCACCACCATCACCAACACCACCATCACCAACACCACCATCACCACCGCCACCACCACCGAGAGCCAGGAGGCATACAGTGGCTAGCCTCCAGGAGATGGAGGAGTCAGAGGAGGATAGCATGGGAGGCCAACATTCCACGCTGGTAGAGGATGAGAACAGTGCAGGGACACAGTCCCCACCGAGCGCGCCCACACAGGTGTCAGACGCCGCAGATCGAGGGTAGCCAGTCCTGTTGCACAGGGCGAGGAGTCCAGCGTATTCGAGGGTCTGGAGGGGAATATGCTGAAGGTACAGCGCCTGCAAGGCAAAGCCATCAAATCAGTTCAACGCCAGATGGTGTACATGAACAGACACATGCTTGAAATTGAGGAGGGCATAAACAGCATGAACAACACTGTGGCTGAGGGCATGCGGGACATGTCAGAGGCTGTGAGGCTGCTGTGCAGCAAACTGGATGAAGATCGTGTGGCGAGGCGCAGGGACCGACAGAAATTGGACGGCTACACTAAGGCGGTGAACTGCCTCTCCACTGCCACCTCTGTTCTCAGCAGGCGCTCGGTGGCCATGCAGGAAGAGATGGCCCACTGCAGCCGTGACGTTGCAAGGGGGCTTGTCACAGTGCCCTGGAAGTGCTCCAGACCACCCAAATAGCCGCAACAGGTGCAGGGGATGGGGGGACAGTGAGGAGGCAACTAGCCGCAGCAGCATCACACCCCCGATAACTGAGTCCAGGAGGCGCAGTGAAAGGCACGGAGCTGCCACAGGACAGACTGCCAGGGAGGACAGTGTGCCCAGGGAACGCGGCAGTGCTGCGCGTGGGTGCAGAACATAATGACAGCCATCACCTGGCATTGTGAGATGTGTGATGTAACCCATTTCACCTTTTGAATGTTTAGTGAACATTGGCATAGCATGTTGAGGCCTTCATGGTGTGGCGGTGTGCTGTGCTATTGCCTGAGTTAAGGTTAATAAAACACCGTCACGCAATTACAGTTACTGGCTTTGTCTCATTACTTACTCAGAAATAGTTGCATGTGATCTCAGCCCGTCTGTGTCTCCCATCTGGTGCTGCTGCCACACCTGCTGCGCTGTGCTCTGGCTGTGGACAATCCTCACCCTCATCCTCTGAGTCAGTTAGTTCCACTGCTGTTCCTTTCTTTGTGGCAAGGTTATGCAGCATGGCACATGTTGCTATTATTTTACAGCAGATGATAGGGCGGTACTGCCGTGCACCACCACTTTTGTGGAGGCAGCGGAACCTGCTTTTAGGAGCCCAAATGTGCGCTCCACAACATTGCGCGTAGATCTATGTGCCACATTGAATCTCCTCTCACTTGGGGAAGATGGGTTGAGATATGGAGTCAGGATAAATGCCCGCACGGCATATGCACTATCACCTGAGTGAGAAAGGAAGAGTCATTAATAACAGTCACCAACACATTCGTCCAAGGTATACATCAGGGTGTGTCACATTGATTTACCTAGCAGGTATCCTTCCCCAAATTCGCCACCAGCCAGACATGTGTAGATCCCACTGTTCCTGAATATGTAGGAGTCATGGGTGCTCCTGAAATTTGGCTACGATGTCGGTGATGATGTGGTCCGCATCACAAATTACCTGCACGTTGATAGAATGTGTAGATTTGCGGTTCCGATATATGTACTCTGTAGCTGCAGGTGGGCAGATTGGTATGTGTGTCCCATCAATGCACCCTATTACATGTGGGAACTGTGCCTTTGATAAAAATCCATCTTGGTTTTATGCAGTTCCGCCTGTGTGCTGGGGAACCGTATGTAGTGGTGCACTCTTGCATCATGGCATCCAGGAAAGTATTGAAAAACGGGACAGGCAACTCTGTGACACACCACCTGCCACAGCTATCACCCCGTGGTAACTACCTGATGCAAGTAGGTGCAGGCTACAAAGCACCATGACATGTGGTGGTATAGCGTGCGCCCTGGTGTCTGATGCTCCAGGAGTGGGTGCAGGTCCCGTATCAGGTCTAGGATGGTTTGGGGGTGAAGCCTGTACCTCTCATGGATTTCAGCCTCAGTCAGTTGGAATAATGTAATGCGCAGTCTGTACACGCGTTCCTCCCGTCTCCAGATCCTCAGTCTTGCTGCTTGCATCCGGAGCCGCCTTGCAATGACATAGAGGGCCGCCATTGTGTTCACACTGTTGCATTTTGGGGCTGTTTAAATGCAGTGCACCTGATTACCACCTGCTTTGAGTCAGTGGTAATTTGCGACTCCTAAATAACGAATATTTGAAAAATCGGTAATAGCGATTTTTGGTACATCGATTTGCGTATTTATTTTAAGGATTTCTTATTTAGCGATTCGCTATTTAGGGATTCGTGTAGCTAATCGCAAATTAAGGAATCGCTAACTGGTTTCCCTTATTTTTAGCGATTCCTTATTTTGCGATAGCGTTTGGCATTACCTACATTGTACATTGCTATTTACCGGTCGCAAACGCTGAAATTCTGCGAATTTCAGCGTTAGCGCTCGGTATTTGGCCACCTACATCTGGCCCATTATCTTCTTTAACAGAGAAATTGATGAAACAAGTTTAACAAACGTGGATTTAAGAATGTGAGTAGACAATCAATCAATCAAATGAGAAATACAATTTGTATAAGTAAATATATGAACATTTCTCGTAATTTGGGGGATTTTTTAACCATAATGTTCCGACTTGCTCATCCAGCGCCGACGTGCGTTTCGGTGTTAGACCCCTATGTAGGTCTCACCTTCTTCAGGGCGCATATGTCTACCGATTTTAAAAGTGGGACGTGCCTGAGCAGGCATGCTGATGTGCTAATGGATAATCCAGAAGTGTGAGAGACAACACGATCGTAGCTGGGCCAAAAAACACGAATTCAGCAGCCTGAATGAATAAAAGGTGCTGCCTGGGAGCAATATGCCGCTGATATATATCACCCGCTCGGCGATATGGGTCCGGCTTGCTAGTGGGACGGGCCTCAGCACCAACAACGTAACAATTTAAAACATGGATTCAGCTGAATCCAGTGTATACTTAACATCGGGCGCGCATCCAATAGCAGTGTCCCAAAATCTGAAAGAGTAATGTCGTCGCTCAAAAAGCGGCTCACATAGAGTCCGTGGCTCCCTGCCGTTCTCTACCTACATTAGAATCAGGGGACCCCCTCTGTTTGAGTGGGTGTTTGTGATATCAACATGGCACCATGCCAACTCTTGGGGGTAACCTTGGTATAAGGGGGGAGGGGACAGGGGAGGGGGGGAAAGGGGGGAGTCCCATCTGTGTCATTGCGATTCATAGGGGAAGCCACCTGCGATAGTGCGTTGTGTACGCAGCATCCCACTCCATCTCCACGCGTCACCATCACTTATCGCATTCACTACCGCTTTTGCCTAACAAGTAATATCTTGGACATATGTCAGGGGTACCCCGCGCCTTAGGCCTATTCTCTCCCCACTATATAACACCAATTGGAGGGGGCAGATTGTTATTGTGTGTTGTGTGTTCGTTCTTGCGCCTCATTGGTCTCCTGGGGGGTGTTTTGTGTCTCCAGTCGTGCCTGCCATGCGTTTCGAAGGTCCATGAGTATTGCCTCCCATGCTGTTGCAATTGGTATCTTGCGCATGCCTGTGGCATCTTCGCGTCTGAGTGCTACTTGCTCCGCTTGCGCCCAGCACACAATGGAATGAAACCATGCCTTTACTTGTGGGGGGGTCCGGGGATTTCCAGCGCTTGATGATGAGGCGCTTCGCCACAATAGGCCCCAGATCAATAAATCAGTTGGTCACACTTTGTTTTTTTGGTCCTCCGGTATAAACCCAGAATGCACACCTCCCATGACCACTCCAGCGTGCGGTCGGTGCATTGCGACAGGTGCGTAGTGATAGTCTCCCAGTGTGTGACAAGCGTGGTGCAGGACCACAGCATGTGCAGAAGATCACCATCAACCAGTCCGCACCTGGGATACTGGGCACCCACCCGGTTGAAGATTTTATTTATTTTGGCTGGTGTCATATAGGCCCTCTGTGTTATGTAGTACTGTATTAGCCTGAATCTAGCGTTCCGTGGGATATAGGTGGGACACTCTAGTATTGTCGACCACTCCCGCTCTGTGCTTTGCCGCGTGAAATTATAGCATTGATAACAACACTTATGACATCTGAGATGACATCCTTTCAGAGAACACACTGCATGGTACAGTGGCAAGTTATAGTTAATGTAGTGTGGCAAGTGAGGTGACAAGACTGTGTATGGAGGTGCATGATATGTAGTAAATTTAAGGTGATGTGTAAATTAGAAATTTAAGCTAAAACTAACTTTAGAATTTCTGATACTTGTATAGTTTTTTAATTGAATTTAAATATTTTTTTATTTTTTACTAAAAAGTATTTTGCAAATCACAGTGTTGAGTGCCATTCAGTTGAGTGTTGTTAAGTGGAGTGTCATTGGGAATAGTGGAGGACAGTGTCATACAGTGTAGTGTCATAGAGGGTAATGTTGTAGAGTGGAATAGAGTAGAGTTGAGTGGCCTAGTAGACTTGAGTGGCCTAGTGTAAAGTGAAGTTAAGTGTTAAACAGTGGAGTGGCATGGTGTGTTGTATAGTGGAGTGGATTATCATAGAGTGGAGTAGTGTGTCGTACAGTAGAGTGGCATGTTGTTTAGTACATTCGAGTGTCATACAGTGCCATACAGGGGAGTGTCAACAATTAAAGTGTTATTAGGTAGGGAAATGTAAATATATTCCAATATAATTTTTAAAGGTTTACGAAGTACCACAAATAGTACATAGGAAGTACCGTGTTTTTAAAGAAATGTACCTTTTGTAATTATTTATGAATTGCACAGCATTTCTCAGTATTTCTGCAGTTACGCCATACGCTTTATTTAAAAATAAAGGATCCAATATGTAAAAGGGTAAAAATATCTGTGGTGCAATATGTTTGTGAAATATAGTGTATACAGGTGTTTTTAAAAAAATGTTTTTACATTTTTTAAAAGAGTTTTAAAGTACTGAGGTACCTCCTTTGTAGTACAGTGGCAGTCCTTGAATTGTTTTTAAACTATATAGAAACTGGTTGCCAGTACACAAGAGGTTACTGCTCAAAATTCTCTTGATGGCTTAAAGACCCAACAAAGCTACAGGTCTTACATATTTATCAGCTAGGTTTACTGACTACACTATGAGCAGAAACCTGAGATCGTCTCATACCTACATGTTTAAAAGTTAAGCCGGTCCCTTTCAGACTAAGTACTATAGTGGGCAAATCCATTGCAGTTCTAGGCACCAAGGCCTGGAACCACCTCCCTAGGCCTTTAAGATTCATTGACTCAGAAGCAACCTTCAGAAAGCAGATAAAGACATGGATCTTTGCAGTCTCCGATACACTATGCTATTCTCCTATCCTCTGAAGCAGCTGCTACATTAAGCTTGATTTTGCATATATTGAGTAGAGTTGTTTCCACAATACCACCAATATGCTCCATTTGGGAGTGGTAGTGCGCTCTATAAGTACTCAATTCAAACTACATATAATTTTTCCCTCTCTAATGTCACTTTAATTAAGTGGTAATAGGTAGGGGAAATTATAAATAATAAGTAATAAATACTTACCTATATTTAAGTCCCTAACCTAGAACACAGGGAAAGTAGCCTTCAAATTACAGGGCTGCCTGTAAGTTTTAAAGGCAGTCCTTAGCCAATCACATAATGGCTTGTCATTCACCATGTACCGTGGTAGTTTAGTGAAATTTTGTGAAATTTTACGAAACTACTGTGGTTACAGATATCACTATGTTTAAATGCCTTATAACGTTCAAAATGCTTATTGTACTTACCTCTACTACCCAAAAGGACCAACTGCACATCATAATGTATATTCCTGCAAAATGTAATGGGAATCTCTTAAGCCATTTGTCAACTACACGTTAGTACTTAAGAGGAGATTTACCAAATCTCCACGCAGCGCAGCACCCCTTGAGGCTGCGCTGCATTGCGCAACAGAGAGGGAGCAAGAGAGCACCATATTTTCAAAGATGTAGCTCTCTCCTCCCCTTTCCCTTGCGCCGGCGCTGATTACAGCTGCCGTGTGCCACCCACACACCTTAGCGCCATAGCGCTAGGGTGTGTGTGTGAGTCCAGCATAGGTTTTGTACAGGAAGGATACCCTTCCTGTACAAAATACTATGCCTAGACACGAGGGAAAACTTTTCCCACTTTGTATGCGTGCTGCACAGTGCAGCACACATGCAAAGTCGAAAAAGGAAGGAGACATGAAAGCATTTCTCCTTCCTTGCTCCTAGTTTAAAAGGGCGCAGGTTTCGCACGCTAAACCCAATCTACTGTATTTGATAAATTGGGTTTAGCGTGAGAAACCTTGGGTGGTTGCATGGGAACGCCCATGCACCACCCTTGGCACGCCCCCATGGCACAAAGTAATGCGAAGCAATGCTATGCGCTGCTTCGCATTACTTTTACGTTATTTCCAGCGCTAAACAAGTTTAGCACTGGAAAGTAAATTAGAAAAAAAAGATTTTGTGCCATTTTGCGTCACTTTTGTGACTCAAACACGGCTCAAAATCTTAGTAAATCCCCCCTAAAGTCTATAGAAAATGCATTTGTGCCAAAATGCATTTTGGGATTCCCCCTTTTTTCTTTGCATCCCGTTGACGAATCTGCATAAAACTTTCCATCTTCTGGCAATGTAGGAAAAGGAATGGGTCTTGAAAGTTTTATGGCGATTTATCAAACAGGAGCAAAGATATTAGCGAGCAAATATCTGGGGAATTCCTATCACTAGGAATCCTAACTATAATTACGGAGTGGCTACCGCCGCTGTGAAACACACACGCACACATACATACACACACACACATATGTATACATACATAAATACATTCATACATACATCTATATATATGCAGGTTACAGGGATATTATAGTTTGGATCATATTTTACAAAAACAAAACCATAGAAAATTCAGCAGTTATAGTTATATTTATCTGAACACTTATAGTTATACTTATGTTAACAAACATTAAATTGTGGCCTAAAGTTACTTTATGGCACTAGTTATAGTTTCCACAAAGAAGTATAACTATAAGTTTTCAGATAAGTATAACTATTACTGCTGAATTTCTATGGTTTTGTGTGTGTAAAATGTGATCCTGACTATAACGTCCCTGTAACCTTTTGTTCTTTTCAGTGAATTTCTGTTTTATTAACATAAAGTAATATTTAATTACCATACATTAATGCAACTGCCGACAATCACGGCCTTTAACCGTGCACCCACATGCAGCCAACCCCATGGAGCTCATGGCCTTCAAACATGTGCAGCGGGGGTTTGGTGTGCAAGTGTGCAATTTTGTTCATGTCAGGCAGCAGCTCCGCAGATCCCCCGTGGAGTTTCACTAGGGAGCCACGCTGAGTGCCACAGTGGATCTGCGGAACAGCTGCCAAAAAAAATGTGGGCAATCTTTACCGATGAGGGGTCCCTCAGAGACCCCCTGATATGTCCTATGGGATCAGGATAACTCTATCCTGACCCCTTATCCAAGTTTGCATTCATGTTTTCTTCCCAGGGCCCAGCCAGCAATCAATATTGCATTCAAAGCTTTCCTTTCAGGTTGTGCCCAGTCAATCAGGGCCTTGCTTTTGTCTTAGGATCCGCGGATCCCAAGGGTGGTTCCATGAAGGATCCACGTCCCTATGTATGATTACATTTCTTTCTTTAACAACTCCCAAACTACTGAATAGATTTCCTCACATTTAAAAAAGGGCTCTTCCTAAATCAAGATCTACAACTCCGAAATTTTGTGTAATTCCGTTTAGTGGTTCAGACTGTAGTAGTGTTCAAAAAATGCAAAGTCCCCATAGACATTGCATGGAGAAAAAGCGTTTTGGGACCTCCCCTATTGCTCGGCCCCCACTTGACGAATCACCCTGAAACTTTCCAGACAGCAGCTAAACTAATTAGCATAATAGTTTTGAAAATTACGTAAACATTCGTCCAAAGGCGCCAAAGATAGTAACAAAACAAAAATGCTTTGTCTATGGGAAAGGTGGGAAAGGTTGGTCCTAACTATAACTACAACTACCTACTGTCTACTAGTACTATTACCTATTGGCTGTATATATTCATACATGTATATATATATATATATATATATATATATATATATATATATATATATCTACTGGCGGTCGCCAGTAGATAGTTATAGTTAGGACCTATTTTCCATAGGAAATCCAGCGACATTCTATTTGAAATAACTCTTGCGTCGGTTGATGAATCTTCGCGAAATTCTCAAACTTTATGGCCCGCTCCGGTCCGCTCCTACCCTGAAAGTCTCAGGGTGATTCGTCAAGCGGGGGCCGAGAAAAAGGGGGGTCCCAAAACGTGTTTTCCCCATTCATTTTCCCATAGGAAACTTTAGACACGGCTACAGCCCGAACTGCTGAACGGAATTACACCAAATTTGGCAAAGAGGTAGTTCTTGGTTCAGAAAGAACCCTTTTGTTAAATGGTGTAAATCCGTTCAGTAGTTGCGGAGAAATTAAAAAAATAAGAGTCAAAAAATCAATTTCCCATAGGAAACTTTATGCAAGGCTACAGCCCGAACTGCTGAACGGAATTACACCAAATTTGGCAAAGAGGTTGTTCTTGGGTCAAAAAGAACCCTTTTGTTAAATGGTGTAAATCCGTTCAGTAGTTGCTGAGAAAATCAAAAGTAAAAACACATATATATCTGGGCGGAGCCTAACCACACATGTCATCGTGAGATCTGATTGGCTGTCAGCACTTCATCCTGGAATTGCTGGCAGCCATCTTGGGACCAATATAAATGATAGTACCCCATTGAAATGCATTGTAGTGAATCGAAGATTTTGAGGGTTACCAAAAGGAGAACTATAAAGGGTGATAACAGACTTTAGTTACATTAGAATTCATTTGTTGATGGTACCATACTAATTTCAGGAATTGTGGTGTGTTCTAAGGTGATTTTACCCTGTGAAAAACCTTCTGCTGGGATATCATGAATCATGTTTGAGAGAAAACTATTTTCACATGCTTGTCCCATACAGTTTTGGAAGGTGCCCCAGAAGCTAAAATGAGAGCATATTTTCTGTAAATTCACATTATCTTTCTCAGTCATGTGAGAATGAAGTCTGACATTCTCAGTAAAACATGTACATCCAACAAGGGCAGAGACTGTCAGTTGATTCCTTTGTGTTCTACTGCAGCTTCCCAGAGTGTTCTAAAGAACAACTAGAGTGCTAACAGCCTTACTTATGACAAAAGTATGGCACACCTGAAGCCATCTTGATTGGAATAAACTGGTAACACTTAAAACATTTAATTTAAAAAGGAACAAAATGATGGGGTTCATTTTGTCATAGAAATTATGGTTAGTGCTGTAGAAAGAAAAATTAGGACATGTTTCAAGTGTGATCTCAAATATCTTCCTGTTATATTTCAACAGGAGCAGCCTGTCAGTTGATGCCTTTGTGTTCTACTGCAGCTTCCCAGAGTGTTCTAAAGAACAACTAGAGCGCTAACTGTCTTACTTATGACAAAAGTATGGCACACCTGAAGCCATCTTGATTGGAATAAACTGGTAACACTTAAAACATTTAATTTAAAAAGGAACAAAATGATGGGGTTCATTTTGTCATAGAAATTATGGTTAGTGCTGTAGAAAGAAAAATTAGGACATGTTTCAAGTGTGATCTCAAATATCTTCCTGTTATATTTCAACAGGAGCAGCCTGTCAGTTGATGCCTTTGTGTTCTACTGCAGCTTCCCAGAGTGTTCTAAAGAACAACTAGAGCGCTAACAGTCTTACTTATGACAAAAGTATGGCACACCTGAAGCCATCTTGATTGGAATAAACTGGTAACACTTAAAACATTTAATTTAAAAAGGAACAAAATGAGGGGGTTCATTTTGCCATAGAAATTATGGTTAGTGCTGTGGAAAGAAAAATTAGGACATGTTTTAAGTGAGATCTCAAATATCTTCCTGTTATATTTCAACAGGAGCAGCCTGTCAGTTGATGCCTTTGTGTTCTACTGCAGCTTCCCAGAGTGTTCTAAAGAACAACTAGAGTGCTAACAGCCTTACTTATGACAAAAGTATGGCACACCTGAAGCCATCTTGATTGGAATAAACTGGTAACACTTAAAACATTTAATTTAAAAAGGAACAAAATGAGGGGGTTCATTTTGCCATAGAAATTATGGTTAGTGCTGCAAAAGAAAATTTAGTGCATGTTTTAAGTGAGATCTCAAATCCTCTTCTATTTCATTAGAAAATTCTGACATGCAGACTGAAACAATCACTTTCAATACCAGCAGTAGACTTCCAGTTAACTCCTTGGTGAGCAGTAGCTTTACTACAGTGATCTAATGAACAACTAGAGTAATAACATTCTGAATTTATGGCAAATGTGTGACACATCTGAATGCCTTCTTGATGGAATCAAAGTAAAAAACTGAAAGTATTTCCTACTGAGGAGACTGCAGTAAATGAGGAAATTAGGAAACTTCATAACAAAGAAGTCTTCCAAGATGGCCACCAGTGAAAAAGAGCCCAAATGTAGCACAAATATTACCCAGATGTAGCCCACATATAGCCCAATGACAAAAGTGTGCAAAACACTTTTTATTTTTAGTTTTTGCAGTTTTATGTAGTGCAGACTGGTCAGGTATTGGAGCGTTGCATCTTAAAACATGACCCCCTACACTACAAAAACACCACTGCACTACCCTAAACCCTAAAACACTACCCCAGCACGACCCCCTACACTACACAAGCACCACTGCACTATCCTAAACCCTAAAACACTACCCCCAGCATGACCCCCTACACTACACAAACACCACTGCACTACCCTAAACCCTAAAACACTACCCCAACACCACTGCACTAACCTAAATCCTAAAACACTACCCCCAGCACGACCCCTACACTACCCAAACACCACTGCACTACCCTAAAACATGACCCCCTACACTACACAAACACCACTGCACTACCCTAAACCCTAAAACACTACCCCCAGCACGACCCCCTACACTACACAAGCACCACTGCACTACCCTAAACCCTACAACACTGCCCCCAGCACGACCCCCTACACTACACAAACACCACTGCACTACCTTAAACCCTAAAACACTACCCCCAGCACGACCCCCTACACTGCCCGAACACCACTGCACTGCCCTAAACCCTGAAACACATACCCTAGCACGACCCCCTACACTGCCCGAACATCACTGCACTGCCCTAAACCCTGAAACACCACCCCTTCACGACCCCCTACACTGCCCGAACACCACTGCACTGCCCTAAACCCTGAAACACCACCCCCAGCATGACCCCTACACTGCCCGAACACCACTGCACTGCCCTAAACCCTGGAACACCATCCCCAGCACGACCCCCTACACTGCCACGAACACCACTGCACTGCCCTAAACCCTGAAACACTACCCCCAGCAAGACCCCCTACACTGCCCGAACACCACTGCACTGCCCTAAACCCTGAAACACCACCCCCAGCAAGACCCCTACACTGCCCGAACACCACTGCACCTAAACCCTGAAACACCACCGCCAGCAAGACCCCCTACACTGCCCGAACACCACTGCACTGCCCTAAACCCTGAAACACCAGCCTCAGCACGACCCCTACACTGCCCGAACACCACTGCACTGCCCTAAACCCTGAAACACCACCCCCTGCACGACGCCATACACTGCCCGAACACCACTGCACTGCCCTAAACCCTGAAACACCACCCCCAGCACGACCCCTACACTGCCCGAACACCACTGCACTGCCCTAAACCCTGAAACACCACCCCTGCACGATCCCCTACACTGCCCGAACACTACTGCACTGCCCTACACCCTGAAACACCACCCCCAGCACGACCCCTACACTGCCCGAACACCACTGCACTGCCCTAAACCCTGAAACACTACCCCCAGCAAGACCCCCTACACTGCCCAAACACCACTGCCCTAAACCCTGAAACACCACCCCCAGCAAGACCCCCTACACTGCCCGTACACCACTGCACTGCCCTAAACCCTGAAACACCACCCCCAGCATGACCCCCTACACTGCCCGAACACCACTGCACTGCCCTAAACCCTGAAACACCACCCCCAGCACGACCCCCTACACTGCCCGAACACCACTGCACTGCCCTAAACCCTGAAACACCAGCCCCAGCACAACCCCATACACTGCCCGAACACCACTGCACTAAACCCTGAAACACCAGCCCCAGCACGACCGCCTACACTGCCCGAACACCACTGCACTGCCCTAAACCCTGAAACACCAGCCCCAGCAAGACCCCTACACTGCCCGAACACCACTGCACTGCCCTAAACCCTGAAACACCACCCCCAGCAAGACCCCCTACACTGCCCGAACACCACTGCACTAAAGCCTGAAACACCACCCCCAGCAAGACCACCTACACTGGCCGAACACCACTGCACTGCCCTAAACCCTGAAACACCACCTCCTGCACGAACCCCTACACTGCCCAAACACCACTGCACTGCCCTAAACCCTGAAACACCACCCCTGCACGACCCCCTACACTGCCTGAACACCACTGCACTGCCCTAAACCCTGAAACACCACCCCCAGCAAGACCCCTACACTGCCCGAACACGCACTGCCCTAAACCCTGAAACACCACCGCCAGTAAGACCCCTACACTGCCCGAACACCACTGCACTGCCCTAAACCCTGAAACACCAGCCTCAGCATGACCCCCTACACTGCCCGAACACCACTGCACTGCCCTAAACCCTGAAACACCACCCCCTGCACGACGCCCTACACTGCCCGAACACCACTGCACTGCCCTAAACCCTGAAACACCACCCCCAGCACGACCCCCTACACTGCCCGAACACCACTGCACTGCCCTAAACCCTGAAACACCACCCCCTGCACGATTCCCTACACTGCCCGAACACTACTGCACTGCCCTACACCCTGAAACACCACCCCCAGCACGACCCCCTACACTGCACGAAAACCACTGCACTGCCCTAAACCCCGAAACACTACCCCCAGCAAGACCCCCTACACTGCCCGAACACCACTGCACTGCCCTAAACCCTGAAACACCACCCCCAGCAAGACCCCCTACACTGCCCGTACACCACTGCACTGCCCTAAACCCTGAAACACCACCCCCAGCATGACCCCCTACACTGCCCGAACACCACTGCACTGCCCTAAACCCTGAAACACCACCCCCAGCACGACCCCCTACACTGCCCGAACACCACTGCACAGCCCTAAACCCTGAAACACCAGCCCCAGCACAACCCCGTACACTGCCCGAACACCACTGCACTAAACCCTGAAACACCAGCCCCAGCACGACCGCCTACACTGCCCGAAAACCACTGCACTGCCCTAAACCCTGAAACACCAGCCCCAGCAAGACCCCTACACTGCCCGAACACCACTGCACTGCCCTAAACCCTGAAACACCACCCCAGCAAGACCCCCTACACTGCCCGAACACCACTGCACTAAAGCCTGAAACACCACCCCCAGCAAGACCACCTACACTGGCCGAACACCACTGCACTGCCCTAAACCCTGAAACACCACCTCCTGCACGAACCCCTACACTGCCCAAACACCACTGCACTGCCCTAAACCCTGAAACACCACCCCTGCACGACCCCCTACACTGCCTGAACACCACTGCACTGCCCTAAACCCTGAAACACCACCCTCAGCACGACACCCTACACTGCCCGAACACCACTGCACTGCCCTAAACCCTGAAACACCACCCCCAGCACGACCCCCTACACTACCCGAACACAACTGCACTGCCCTAAACCCTGAAACACCACCCCCTGCACGACCTCCTACACTGCCGGAACACCACTGCACTGCCCTAAACCCTGAAACACCACCCCCAGCACGACCCCCTACACTGCCCGAACACCACTGCACTGCCCTAAACCCTGAAACATCAACCCCAGCAAGACCCCCTACACTGCCTGAACACCACTGCCCTAAACCCTGAAACACCACCCCCTACACTGCACGAACACCACTGCACTGCCCTAAACCCTGAAACACCACCTCCAGCAAAACCCCTACACTGCCTGAACACCATTGCTCTGCCCTAAATCCTGAAACACTAGCCCCAGCATGACCCCCTACACTGCCCAAACACCACTGCACTGCCCTAAACCCTGAAACACCACCCCCAGCACGACCCCCTACACTGCCCGAACACCACTCTACTGCCCTAAACCCTGAAACACCAGCCCCAGCAAGACCCCCTACACTGCCCGAACACCACTGCACTGCCCTAGACTCTGAAACACCAGCCCCAGCAAGACCCCCTACACTGCCCAAACACCACTGCACTGCCCTAAACCCTGAAACACCAGCCCCAGCATGACCCCTACACTGCCCGAACACCACTGCACTGCCCTAAACCCTGAAACACCAGCCCCAGCATGACCACCTACACTGCCCGATCACCACTGCACTGCCCTAAACCCTGAAACACCAGCCACAGCACGACCCCCTACACTGCCCGAACACCACTGCACTGCCCTAAACCCTGAAACACCAGCCCCAGCACGACCCCCTACACTGCCCGAACACCACTGTACTGCCCTAAACCCTGAAACACCAGCCCCAGCACGACCCCTACACTGCCCGAACACCACTGCACTGCCCTAAACCCTGAAACACCACCCCCTGCATGACCCCCTACACTGCCCGAACACCACTGCACTGCCCTAAACCCTGAAACACCACCCCTGCAGCACCCCCTACACTGCCCGAACACCACTGCACTGCCCTAAACCCTGAAACACCACCCCTGCACCGCCCCCTACACTGCCCGAACACCACTGCACTGCCCTAAACCCTGAAACACCACCCCCAGCACGACCCCCTTTACTGCTCGAACACCACTGCACTGCCCCAAACCCTGAAACACCACCCCCTACACTGCCCGAACACCACTGCCCTAAACCCTGAAACACCACCCCCTGCACGACCCCCTACACTGCCCGAACACCACTGCACTGCCCTAAACCCTGAAACACCACCCCCTACACTGCCCGAACACCACTGCACTGCCCTAAACCCTGAAACACCACCCCCAGCACGACCCCCTACACTGCCCGAACACCACTGCACTGCCCTAAACCCTAAAACACCACCCCCAGCATTACCCCCTACACTGCCCAAACACCACTGTACTGCCCTAAACCCTAGAACACTACCCCCAGCACGACCCCCTACACTACCCGAACACCACTGCACTGCCCTAAACCCTCAAACACTCCCCCAGCATGACCCCCTACACTACCCGAACACCACTGCACTGCCCTAAACCCTAAAACACTCCCCCAGCATGACCCCCTACACTACCCAAACACCACTGCACTGCCCTAAACCCTAAAACACTACCCCCCGCATGACCCCCTACACTACCCAAACACCAATGCACTACCCTAATCCCTAAAACACTACCCCCGCATGACCCCCTACACTACCCTAAACCCTAAAACACTACCCCCGCATGACTCCTACACTACCCAAAGACCACTGCACTACCCTAAACCCTAAAACACGACCTCCTACACTACACAAACACCACTGCACTACCCTAAACCCTAAAACACTACCCCCTACACTACACAAACACCACTGCACTACCCTAAACCCTACCCCCAGCAGTACCCCTACACTACCCAAACACCACTGCACAAACCTAAACCCTAAAACACTACCCCCAGCAGTACCCCCTACACTACCCAAACACCACTGCACTACCCTAAATCACTACCCCCAGCACGACCCCTAACACTACCCAAACACCACTGCACTACCCTAAACCCTAAAACACTACCCCCAGCACGACCCCTACACTACCCAAACACCACTGCACTACCCTAAACCCTAAAACACTCCCCCAGCACGACTCCCTACACTACCCAAACACCACTGCACTACCCTAAACCCTAAATCTACCCCCAGCATGACCCCCTACACTACACAAACACCACTGCACTACCCTAAACCCTAAAACACTACCCCCAGCACGACCCTCTTCACTACCTAAACACAACTGCACAATTTGTTACAGGCGTTGCAACGCAGGCCTGTGGTGCTTACTGGAAGTACCTAGTGGGCTAGTTGGGCCTCAGGGACCCTCAGGATTCAAGGTGACCTAATCTCCCAACTTAAAACGCACCACGGGGCGCGTTTGCACAGTGGTGAAGGGAGGGGGTGGGGCCTCAGGTGACATGTGCGCAAACACGCCCTGTGGTGCGTTTTAAGTTGGGGAATTAATTCCCTTTGAATCCTGAGGGACCCTGGGGGCCAACTAGCCCACCAGGTACCTTCAGTAAGCACAACAGAGTTGCGTTGCAGAGAGGTGAAAAAGGTGCGTGGCTTCGAACGCCTCTCTGCAACTCAGCTCTGTGGTCCTAACTGTAGGTACCTGGGGGCTAGTTGGGCCCCAGGGACCCTCAGAATTCAAGGGACTTAATCCTCGCAACTTAAAACGCGCCACGGGATGCGCTTGCACACATGTCACCTCAGGCCCCTCCCTTCACCACTGTGCAAACGCGCCCTGTAGCGCTTTTAAGAGGTAGTTTTAATCCCCTGCCCTATTATGTACTAGGGACTTGCAGAGGAGGTTATGCTAATCACAGGGGTACCCCAACGCATAGTGTTCCCTAGTGTATGTAGGTGTTTTCACTGTATTCTAAGTGTCTTTTAGCATAGCACTGGCTCTGGTTAGTCAGAGTCAGTTACCACCAGTACCCGTCTGAAAAGTTGTGGGCACAGGATGATTTTGCAACAAGGCCTCTTTCTGCTCCTCTGTTGGTTCTTTCTGCACATCTTTTGCTTCTTTCTGTGCGTTTTTTCTTCTTTCTTCACATGTCCTACCTCTGTAGGCATAGTTAGAAACTAGCATTTAAAAAACCTTTGAAATTCACTGAAAAAACCATAGGTTTCAGACACGTTATAGTTAGAAATTAGCATTTAAAAAACCTTTGAAATTCACTGAAAAAACCATAGGTTTTAGGGACAGTTATAGTTAGTTGGACATTTCACTCGTACAAAACCATAGAAATTCCCCCGTTATAGTTAGTTCAGCTAACTATAACTCGCGCCCCCGCAATGCACTGCTGATGACGTCACATATTACATCACTCATGACATGGTCAGTGACATCACTGATGACATCACCCACACTGCCAAATGCCATAGAGGTACTCACACACCTAGTCAGTCATGCAAAAAACTTAATCACACACCCATTTACTCACCTATACAGTTATACACACACCAGCTCACTTACTCATACAAATACTAGCACATTCTTACACTCTTATACAATCACTGATACAAGTACACACTCATCCATATAGCCACTCTCACAATCACACACTCTCACTTATAGCCATTTATATACTCCAACACACATATATACTGCCTTTCACATATGCAGTTACTCACACATGTACCACTGAGATATACATTCAATCACTAACACACCCATACACACACTCACCCACCCATACAGTCCATCACAGATGCACTCTTGAAACCATGCACCCAGTGAATCACCAACTCACACATCTATGCACAGAGTCACACACACCCCACCCCACACAAACACTCAGGCACCCATACAGATACTCAGACAATCAATCAATAACCCATGTAGACACTCATGTAGCTATTCAGAAAGCCCATGCAGCCGCTTACAAACCAACAGACAGACGGATACAGACATTCACACAGTTTAGTCACTAACCCATGCATTCAGTAAGATACATTTAATCACTCACTTGTAGAGTCAGTCACTCACGTACTAAATCATCCATTCAGACACTTATACACCAACTCATTCTTCAATACGCCTTTCCCAATATATATTAAACATATTTAAACTTTACAGAAACACACAGTCACTGGATGATGTCATCAGTGATGTCATTTGAGATGTCATCAGTGATGTCATCAGTGATGTCACTGACCATGTCATGAGTGATGTAATATGTGACGTCATCAGCAGTGCATTGCGGGCGCGAGTTATAGTTAGCTGAACTAACTATAACGGGGGAATTTCTATGGTTTTGTACGAGTGAAATGTCCAACTAACTATAACTGTCCCTAAAACCTATGGTTTTTTCAGTGAATATATATATATATATATAATATATATATATATATATATCAAGGAGCACTCCGCCCTTCACTTGGCTGTTACCTCAGGAACTGGAGCACGGACCACCATTTATTGCAAATTCGAAATTTATTTAGCTCACTCAAACAACAGCAGCCATGACGCGTTTCGACCCACAAGGGTCTTGATCACATGACGTATATATATATATACATATATATATATAGATATATATATATATATATATACATATATATTATGTACTGGCGGTCGCCAGTAGATAGTTATAGTTAGGACCTATTTTCCATAGGAAATCCGCAACATTCTATTTGAAATAACTTTGGCACCGGTTGACGAATCTTCGCGAAATTCTCAAATCTTATGGCCCGCTCCGGTCCGCTCCTATCCTGAAAGTTTCGGGGTGATTCGTCAAGTGGGGGCCGAGAAAAAAGGGGGTCCCAAAACGTGTTTTCCCCATGCAATTTTCCATAGGAACCTTTCATCGCAGCTACAGCCCGAACTGCTGAACGGAATTACACCAAATTTGGCAAAAAGGTAGCCCTTGGTTCAGAGTCGTGCCTTTTGCTTAAATGATGTAAATCCGTTCAGTAGTTCCTGAGAAAATCAAAAGTAAAATCACATATATATCTATGGCCGCGTAGGGTCCGCGTACCCTCCCGATCACGAGCTGTATGCTAATTGGCTGTCAACACTCCAAACCAGGAAGTGTTGGCAGCCATCTTGTGCCTCGGTAGAACCGAGGCACAAGAAATCAGAGAAACTAACGCGCAAAACGTTTTTTTTTTTTTTTTTTTTAAATCAGCGGGATGCACTTAGGGTGCGCAGATCCCGCCGTGAAAAAAAAAAAACGAAGCGTGGTCTCCCGCGCTTCGTTGTTAATTGGCCCCCGGGTGGGCCAAGTCCTGGGGGCATGCGGGGGTTTTCAAATTTATGTATGGGGGGGGCTCTAAGGCCCCCCAAGCCCCGGGGACCGCCACCCACTGGGGCTTTAAAAAAACAATGGTGCGGGAGGGCTCTCGGCCCTCCCGCAGCCCCGGGGACTGCCACCCCCGGGGCTTCTTTTTAAAAATTAAAAGTACCTGTGTGGGGGCTCCAGCCCTCCACACGCCACGGGGACCACCACCTCCCGGGGCACTAAAGATTTAAATATGGGGGTCCGTTATGGACTCCAGAGCCCCGGGGACCACCACCTCCCGGGGCTTTCAAGATGTTGGGAGGGGGCCGCGTGGCCCCCTCCTGAGCCAGTGATGGCCCTGGGGACCACCACCCCCAGGGCCAGCTCCTGCAGTGTCCGGGGACACTGTAGTTTGCTATGGCAGGGTGGAGCCTCGCGGCTCCGTCCTGCCATAGCAAACTGCTTTGTTTTGGAAGAGAGAGCAGGCAACCTGCTCTCTCTTCCAAAACCAAAGACAACTGCTTTTCCACACGGGGAGCTGCATCTTAGCAGCTCCCCATGTGGAAAAGCAATGCCGGCTCCCGAGGGACGCGGGGAGCCGGCGGGACCGTGGGGGGATTGGGGACCCCCCCACGGTCCCCAAAGGAGAGGGCCAGCCCTGGGGGATGGGGTCCCCGGGGCTACAAGTGGCCCGGGAGGGTGGCCATGTGGCCCCCCTCCCCAAAATTTGATTTAAAAAAAAAAAAGGCTGGCCCCGGGGGATGGGGTCCCCGGGGCCATAAGTGGCCTGAGGAGGGGGGCAACGCAGCCCCCCTCCATAAGTTTAAAAAAAAAAAAAAGAAAGCCATGCCCCGGGAGATGGGGTCCCCGGGGCCGATTAAGGCCTCGGGAGGGGGCCAAGCGGCCCCTTCCACATTTTTTAAAAAATTAGGGGCAGGCCCTGGGGGATGGAGTCCCCAGGGCCAATAAATTAGAAAAAAAGGGGGCCACACAACCCCCTTCTTAAAAAATAAATTTAAAAAAGACCGGAATCGCGCCGGAGGCCACGCCCCCTCCTTGCAGCACTCTGTAAACGCGCCCCCTGGCGCGTTTGCAGATGGGGAACGAATTCCCCTTGAATACTGGGGGTCCCTGGGGGCCAACTAGCCCACCAGGAACATCCAGTATGCACCAGCGGGCTGCATTGCAGAGAGGTGTACAGAGGCCACGCCCCTTTTTACACCTCTCTGCAACGCAGCTCTGTGGCGCTTTTTGGAGGTACATGGTGGGCTAGTTGGACTCCAGGGACCCTCAGGATTCAAGGGGACTTAATCCCCCCAACTTAAAACGCGCCACGGGGCGCGTTTGCACAGTGGTGAATGGAGGGGGCGGGGCTTCAGGTGACATGTATGCAAACAGGCCCTGTGGCGCATTTTAAGATGGGGAATTAAATCCCTTCATCCTGAGGGTCCCTGGGGGCCAACTAGCCCACCAGGTACGTCCAGAAAGCGCACAGAGCTGCGTTGCAGAGAGGTGTAAAAAGGGGCATGGCCTCTGAACACCTCTCTGCAACGCAGCTCCCTGGCGCATACTGGAGGTACAGGGTGGGCTAGTTGGACCCCAGGGACCCTCATGATTCAAGGGGACTTAATCCCCCAACTTAAAACGCGCCACGGGGCGCGTTTGCACAGTGGTGAAGGGAGGGGCGGGGCTTGAGGTGACTTGTGTGCAAACAGGCCCTGTGGCGCGTTTTAAGTTGGGGGATTAAGTCCCCTTCAATCCTGAGGGTCCCTGGAGTCCAACTAGCCCACCAGGTACCTTCAGTAGGCACAACAGAGTTGCGTTGCAGAGAGGTGAAAAAAGGTGCGTGGCCTCGGAACGCCTCTCTGCAACTCAGCTCTGTGGTCCTAACTAGGTACCTGGGGGGCTAGTTGGGCCCCAGGGACACTCAGGATTCTAGGGGACTTAATCCCGCAGCTTAAAACGCTCCATGGGGTGCGTTTGCACACATGTCACCTCAGGCCCCCCCTCCCTTCACCACTGTGCCCTGTAGTGCTTTTTAAGAGGTAGTTTTAATCCCCCTGCCCTATTATGTACTAGGGACTTACAGAGGAGGTCATGCTAATCACAGGGGTACCCCAACGCATAGTGTTCCCTAGTGTATGTAGGTGTTTTCACTGTATTCTAAGTGTGTTTTAGCATAGCACTGGCTCTGGTTAGTCAGAGTCAGTTACCACCAGTACACGTCGGAAAACATCACTCATGACATGGTCAGTGACATCACTGATGACATCACTGATGACATCTCAAATGACATCACTGATGACATCACTGATGACATCATCCATGTGATAATTTCATGCATCTTCTCACACCCTAATATAACCTTTGACACACCCACTCTAAATTACAGACTGCCATTCTCAAAACCATACACACTCCAACACCAATAACTACATACCCACTCACTGATTCTTAGGTCTACACACACATCCACTCACTCACCCGTACAGTCACTCATACTTACGGTCACTCAGTACAGGACTATCATATGCACTCATACACCTACATAGACACTCACACACCGCCACTCATCCATAGAGGTACTCACACACCTAGTCAGTCATACAAATAATTAATCACACCTCCATTTACTCACCTATACAGTGATACACACACCAGCTCACTTACTCATACAAATACTAGCACATTCTTACGCTCTTATACAATCACTGATACAAGTACACACTCATCCATACAGCCACTCTCACAATCACACACTCTCACTTATAGCCATTTATATACTCCAACACACATATATACTGCCTTTCACATATGTAGTTACTCACACATGTACGACTGAGATATACATTCACTCACTAACACACTCATCCACACACTCACCCACCCATACAGTCCATCACAGATGCACTCTTGAAACCATGCACCCAGTGAATCACCCACTCACACATCTATGCACAGAGTCACACACACCCCACCCACACACTCAGGCACCCATACAGATACTCAGACAACCAATCAATAACTCATATAGACACTCATGTAGCTATTCACAAACCCATGCAGCCACTTACACAGCAACAGACAGACGGATACAGACATTCACACAGTTTAGTCACTAACCCATGCATTCAGTAAGATACGTTTAATCACTCACTTAAAGAGTCAGTCACGCACCTACTAAATCATCCATCCAGACACTTATACACCCACTCATTCTTCAATACACCTTGGTATATATATTAAACATATTTAAACTTTATAGAAACACACAGTCACTGGATGATGTCATAAGTGATTTCATTTGAGATGTCATCAGTGATGTCATCAGTGATGTCACTGACCATGTCATGAGTGATGTAATATGTGACGTCATCAGCAGTGCATTGCGGGGGTGCGAGTTATAGTTAGCTGAACTAACTATAACGGGGGAATTTCACGGGTTTTGTACGAGTGAAATGTCCAACTAACTATAACTGTCACTAAAACCTATGGTTTTTTCAGTGAATTTCAAAGGTTTTTTAAATGCTAATTTCTAACTATAACATGTCTGAAACCTATGGTTTTTTCAGTGAATATATAGATATATAGATATATAGATATATATATATATAGATATATATATATAGAGATATATCCAGACAAAAGCGCATGGCTGGCATGGGGTCAGAATGCCAGGGGTGCCAGTAAAATGCCTGTGCATATTTAAATGCACCAACTTCTGCTGCAACTCCTCCAATGAAACAGCACTCTATCGTTGGAGGAGTTGCAGCGGAAGTTGGTGTATATATATATATATTACTACATACAAAAACAAGGAACAGCCATGGGACATAATTTGCCCCCACTTATGCAAACCTAGTCATGGGATTTTGGGAAACCGAGACCATCTGGACTGATGGTAATTCAGAGAGTTTGAAAAAGGTGGTTCTATGGCTACTGTTTATTGATGACTTGTTCTTAATTTGGGAGGGAGACCAAGAAGATTTGGAAAGTTTTTTAGAGTCCCTTAATGACAATCCCCAGGATCTGAAGTTTATATTTACAACAAGCAAAAGTGGATTGACTTTTTTAGATTTTTTTTATATATTGATCATGACAAGATTTACACAAAGATTTTCAGGAAACCAACGAGTGGGAATAACCTCCTCTTTGCAAACAGTGCACACCTGAAAGCTCTGAAATGGAGCATTCTGTATGGGCAATTCATAAGAGTAAAAAGGAACTGTTCGGAGGAAAAGGACTTTTATGAGCAGTCTAAAGAGATGACACAAATGTTTTTAAGACGTGGTTATCCGACCTCAGTTCTAATAGACGCCCTAGGAAGAGCCAAACAAAAAAACAGAGATGATCTTTTAACACCAAAAATGAAAGAGGACTCAACAGAAATAGACAAAACGAGATACATCATGGATTTCAATCAATATATCATATTGATTGAAATCCATGATGTATCTCGCTTTTGTCTATTTCTGTTGAGTCCTCTTTCATTTTTGGTGTTAAAAGATCATCTTTTAAAAGATAGATAAAAACTTTGATCAAGAATAATTGGAGGATTTTAGAACAAGACGAAGATCTAAGAACCATATAGAGAACCATCCAAATGTAACATATTGAAAGTTGGCATCACTGTGGGATATGCTAGTACATAGCTTTATGCCCAATAAGAACAAAGCATTGACCTGCTTACCCCCAAAGAGACCTGGTTTTTATAATTGTACTATATGCAAAGCTTGCAGGTAAGGAGAAAATCGAACAATGGTCAAATTAATAGATGGAAGGACAAAAAATATCAAAGAACATATACATTGTGAAAGTACACATGCAGTTTATGCCTTGCAGTGTGAATGCGGAAAGATGTACATAGGACGTTCAATCAACAAACGAAAGCTCCACATTTTCCAACACTTACGGGCAATTTCAAATAAAGACTTCACCTATGTGATTTCCAAACACATATGGGATAATCACAATGGAGACATGAGCAAAATTGTATTTTATGGAATTTAACAAATGGGTTTGAAACCAAGAGGGGGTAACCGTGAATTGGATTTATGTAGAACGGGGTCAAAATGGATCTTAGAGATTGGTACTGAAAATCCGTGGTATGTCAATACTGATGCGGAACTCCATGTACATCTCTAGACACTGAAATGGTTGAAGTCCATGAATATCTGTTTAATTAATAACTGAATTTCCCTAATATTATAGTTTTAGAAAGAATCAGAATTTTTGGAAACATTTTTAGTAACATCAGTTTAGGAAAATCCTCTGATGCTTGACCTTTAGGTATATTTTTAGCTATCTAGAAATACATGATGTAAAAATATAAAAACCAAAAACCAATTGAGATTGTAAATTATATAGGGTGCATTACTCACTAGACCAGTAGATGAATCTTAAAAGAGGAAATCACCTTTGAACATCTCTTTTTAAACCCCTTTAAGATCTAAAATAGGCATGAAGCACTTTATAAAGGCATTAAGGATTTGAAATGTTGGCACCTTATGCAGTTCCCATGATTATTTGGCTTTGGCACTAACCACTCTGAACACAGGTACTCTATTTGTCTGCCTTGAGTATCTGAATTTGGCACTAAGCACTTTATATGCACCATTTTGAACTTTTAATAAATTAATTTTTTTATTAATTTATTAGCACTAGGCACTTGTAGTTGCTAGAGGAAGGACCAAGATATATATTGGGGGACTGGAGCACTAAGCACTTTAAGTGATTCCAATTGAAATCACTAATGGGCGTTACGCACTTTATAATATAACAACATCTCAGTGTGGAAGAAAATAAACAAATGAAAATCTTACAATATCCAACATTAGCAGGAGTGAACTGTAGGGAAGATAAGCCTTCAAAAGTAGATAACTAATGTGACTAGATTGTCCAGAGATACTCTGGGATTGATAGTGAGGATGGGTTATGAAAAGAGCGCAGATACACTTTAGACTTGAGAGTGAATAAGGTTTAGAGAAGTATTAATTAAGGGGGAAAAAACAGAGGCCTCTTAGGGATATATGGTGGTACTTCACCCATTATATTGTATGTCCCCCCTTCTTTTTCCTGCTGTTCCACTTTCGGATACAGTGAGAGTTTATAATGAAACACTCTAAAACCATATTTTTCTTATTTTTCTATGTAAAGTAATAATGATGTGGAAAGATTACCACAAATGTACTTTACAACATAGGAAATGTATGTCAAAGAAACTTGAAAGAATATGTGTAAAGGTAATGTGCAAATGTAAAAACTCTTGAAATATTGTATTGCCATCTAAACACAAAATGGAACGAAGTGGTCATGTTTCTATTAAAAAAGAGAAAAATATTTTTTTGAAACGTGGTGAAAAGGACATCCTAGATACATGTCTCTATGCCCCTGTGGAAGGCTACAGCAGAAACGTGTAAGCCCTTTTTGATGTTGTGATGCACCTGGTGTAATTTTGTAAAATAAAAGAACTGGATTAAGCAAAAGCTGGGATGTGCCACGTTCTGTTTATAAGCCATATCGATCAATTAAAAAAGAAGGAACTGACCTGGCTCTAAGAAAACAAACAGCCTAATCAGGATATATATATTCACTGAAAAAAACAAAGGTAAAGTGAAGTAATGCATGAATAAGATATTAAGATTTTACAAGTCCTGTAATGGCGGTTGCAATATTTCTCCTCATGTTGAGGCCAGCCAATCACTTGGCTCGGCCTGCACAGGACCAGCCAAGTAGAGCATTTACATTTTTTGCCGGACTCCAGTGAGAGTCCCATCAAAATAGATAGTGCTATTCTTTAATCGTAATTTCTTAAAAATGGCTGAGCAGATTTACACCAAATCACAAAAAGCATTTGTAAAGATCTAGCTTTCTGCCAAATTTGGTGTAATCCTGTTCTGCTGTTTTTCTGTATCATCTAATTTTACCTACGGAAACTTTGCAGTAACATCAGTTTAGGAAAATCCTCTGATGCTCGACCTTTGGGTATATTTTTAGTTGTCCGGAAATACATGATGTAAAAATCTAAAAACAAACACAAATTGAGATTGTAAATTATATAGGGTGCATTACTCACTAGACCAGTATATGAATCTTAAAAGAGGAAATCACCTTTGAACATCTCTTTTTGAGCCCTTTTAAGATCTTGATAGGCATGAAGCACTTTATAAAGGCAATAAGGATTTGAAATGTTGGCACCTTAAGCAGTTCCCATGATTATTTGGCTTTGGCACTAACCACTTTGAATACAGGTACTCTATTTGGTTGCCTTGAGTATCTAAATTTGGCACTAAGCACTTTACATGCACCATTTTGAGCTTTTCATAAATTAATTTTTTTATTAATTTATTAGCACTAGGCACTTTGTAGTTGCTAGAGGAAGGACCAAGATATATATTACGGGACTGGAGCACTAAGCACTTTAAGTGATTCCAATTGAAATCACTAATGGGCATTACGCATTTTATAATATAACAACATCTCAGTGTGGGAGAAAATAAACAAGTGAAAATCTTACAATATCCAACATTAGCAGGAGTGAACTGTAGGGAAGATAAGCCTTCAAAAATAGATAACTAATGAGACTAGATTGTCCAGAGATACTCTGGGATTGATAGTGAGGATGGGTTATGAAAAGAGCGCAGATACACTTTACAGTTGAGAGTGAATAAGGTTTAGAGAAGTATTAAGGGGGAGGAAGCAGAGGCCTCCTAGGGATATATGGTGGTACTTCACCCATTATATTGTATGTCCCCCCTTCTTTTTCCTGCTGTACCACTTTTGGATACAGTGAGAGTTTATAATGAAACACTCTAAAACCATACTTTTCTTATTTTTCAATGCAAAGTAATATTGGTGTGGAAAGATTACCACAAATGTACTTTACAACATAGGAAATGTATGTCAAAGAAACTTGAAAGAATATGTAAAGGTAATGTGCAAATGTAAAAACTCTTGAAATATTGTAATCCCATCTAATCACAAAATGGAACAAAGTGGTCATGTTTCTATTAAAAAAGAAAAAAATATGTTTTTTTGAAATGTGGTGAAAAGGACATCCTAGATTCATGTCTCTATGGGCCTGTGGAAGGCTACGGCAGAAATGCGTAAGCCCTTTTTGATGTTGTGATGCACCTGGTGTAATTTTGTAAAATAAAAGAACTGGATTAAGCAAAAACTGGGATGTGCCACATTCTGTTTATGAGCCATATCGATCAATTAAAAGAAGGAATTGACCTGGCTCGAAGAAAACAAACAGACTAATCAGGATATATATATTCACTGAAAAAAACAAAGGTAAAGTGGATTTATGCATGAATACGGTAATAAGATTTTACAAGTCCTGTAATGGTGGTTGCAACATTTCTCCTCGTGTTGAGGCCAGCCAATCACTTGGCTCGGCCTGCTCGAGACCAGCCGAGTAGAGCCTTTTAATTTTTTGCCGGACTCCAGTGAGAGCCCTATCACAATAGATATTGCTATTTTTTTTAACCATAATTTCTTTAAAATGGCTGAACAGATTTACACAAAATCACAAAAAGCATTCGTAAAGATCTAGCTTTCTGCCAAATTTGGTGTAATCCTGTTCTGCTGTTTTTCTGTATCATCTAATTTTACCTATGGAAACTGTTTGGGGAAAAAAGTGTTTTAGGAACACAGATTATTCTCAGTCTCTGCTTACAGGATCACTATTAAACTTTCCAGGAGTGTACTGACATTGATGAACTTTTGGAAGGTTTCATTTAACCCTACCAAAATTATTAGCAAAACAAAAAATGTTCTTACTATTGGAACTCTGACTTACACAGTGGCAAACAGCACTTTGTAATATATATATATATTCACACACAAAAACAAAGGTTACAGGGACGGTATAATTAGGTTCAGATTTGACTCGTACAAAACCAGCGAAATTCAGCAGTTATAGTTACCTGAGCTAACTATAACTTACACTCAGCAATGCACTGCTTATGACCTCACATATTACATTACTCATGACATGGTCAGTGACATTATTGATGACATCATTGATGAAATCTCAAATGACATCACTGATGACATCATCCAGTGAGTGTAAGCATTTTGTAAGAGTTTATGATTGTTAAACATATGTACTAAGGTACTACAAAAGTTAAAGTAGTATACTAGGTGTACTACTGATGAGTGATACTCCTTCTAATATATATTATGTGAGTGGCTGTGTGACTGTATGTATTCTTATGTAAATGGGTATGTGAGTGGCTGTATGGGTGTATAAGTGGGTGTGTGAGTAGCTGTGCTGGTGAGTGAGATGCTGTGTGAGTGGCTGTATTGGTGAGTGAGTGGGTATGTCAGTGGCTGTATGGGTGGGTGAGTGGCAGTGTGAGTGGCTCTAGGGGTGGGTAAGTGGGTATGTAGTGTCTGTATGGGTAAGTGAGTGGGTGTCTCAATGGCTGTATGAGTGAGTGACTGAGTGTGTAAGTGGCTGTATGGGTGAGTGAGTGGCTGTTTGAGTGAGTGCTTGGATAAGTGAGTTGGTGTGTGAGTGGCTGTATTGGAGTGTGACTGTCTGTGTGAATGGCTGTATGGGTGAGTATGAGGATGTGTGAGTGCTTGCATGGATGTGTGAATGGATATATAAGTTGGTGTGTGTTTGAGTGTGTGAAGGCTTGTATGGGTAAGTGAGTTGCTGGGATGAGAGGCTGATTGGGTGAGTGACTGGGTGTGTGAGTGACTTTGTAGATAAATGATTAGGTGTGTGAGTAACTGTATGGGTTAGTGTGTGGTTATTTGACTGGATGTATGGATGAGTGACTGTTTGTATGAGTGGATGCGTGGGTGAGTGAATGGTTGTGTGAGTGGCTGTATGAGTGAGTGAGCGAGTGGGTGTGTGAGTGGCTCTATGGAAGAGTGAGTGGGTGTGTGAGTACTGGTATAGGTCTGTGAATCGGTATGTGAGTGGTTGTGCAGGTGTGTGAGTGGGCGTATGAGAGGATGTAAGGGGGTGTGAGTAGATGTGTGAGTGGTTCTGTGGATGATGTCATCAGTGATGTCATTTGAGATTACATCACTGATATCATTAGTGTTGTCACTGACCATGTCATGAGTGATGTAATATATGAGGTCATAAGCAGTGCATTGGGGCATAAGTTATAGTTAGCTCAGGTAACTATAACTGCTGAATTTCACTGGTTTTGTACGAGTGAAATCTGAGCCTAACTGTAACGTCCCTGTAACCTTTGTTTTTTTCAGTGAATTTCTAAAGTTTTTTTTATTCTATGTGCTAACTATAACGACCCTGTAACCTTTGGTTTTTTGAGGGAATTTCTAAAGGTTTTTCAAAATCTATTTCCTAACTATAATGTCCCTGTAACTTTTGGTTTTTAAAGTGAATTTCTATGTTTTTTTAACTAGTAGTCGAGGTTGCAGTGTGGTGGAGAAAGGGTGCGGGCCTTCGACCAGCTCTTACGAATCCTGCTGTGTCTGACTTACTAGAGGTAAAAGGAGGGCTTTCTGGCCCCCAAGAACCCTCAGCATCCAAGAGGACTTCATCCACCAGCCAGCAGTGCGCCAGAAGGCACATTTGCAGAACGGTGGAGAAAGGGGGTATGTCCACCTGTGTCCTCTCAGCAATACCACTGTTTGGGACTTACTGGAGGTAACAGGAGGGCTTGTTGGCCCTTAAGGACACTCTATAGCCAAAGGGACTTCATCCCCCAGCTAGCAGTGTGTAAGGAGGTGCGTTTGCAGAGTGGTGGAGATAGGGGATGTGTCCTCCAAAGTCTCCTCAGCAATCGCGCTCTGTGGGACTTATTGGAGGTAACAGGAGGGCTTGTTGGTCCCCAAGCACCCTCAGCATCCAAGGGGACTTCATCTCCCAAACAGCACTGCTCCAGGTGACGCATTTGCAGAGTGGTTTTTATTCATTTATTGGGGAGACGGGCCAAGTGGCCCCTTCCCGTGCCAAATTTGGCCCCCGGGACCCCATCCTCCAGGGCCCACACATTTTTTTTACATTTATTTAGTAGCTTTAAGGGTGGTGAGCCAAACAGCCCCCCACCAGGGCCGATTTCGGCCCCGGAGACCCCATCCCCATGGGTCCGGCCTCACTTGTGGGTGCACTGGTCCCACCCAGCACACCCACTCTCTTGGGGACCCTGGGGTGAACCTCAAGGCCCCTGTGGTCTCTGCCTGCTCCATGCCTCCTGCAAGACCTGGCGTTGATTTGACAGATAATGAGCTGCTAACATGCAGCTCCCTCTCTGTCAAAGCAATTGTGCTCGCTTTCAGCAAGTGAGAGCATCAATACTCTCGCTTGTTGAAAGCGAGCACAGTCTGCTATGGCTTGGCGGAGCCCCATCAACCCATAGCAAACAGCTATGTTCTGTCCTGTGGGTGGGCATTCCGGGACATATCAGGAGTCAGCCCTTGGAGGGTGGCAGTCCCCAAGCCACGTGGCCTCCCTCCATTGGACTACACAGCCCAGGGGTGGTGATGGTCCCTGGGGCTGCGGGGGGCAGCACGGTCCCCGTCCTACATTATTAAGAGTTGCCCCAGAGAGGTGATGGTCCCCGGGGCTGCGGGGGTGCCCCATGGCCCCGGCACTAAATTCATTTTAGACCCAGGTAGATGATGGTCCCCGGGGCTGCAGGATGCGTGTTGCCACCCGCCACATTAATGTTGTATTTTGCCCCGGGGAGGTGGTGGTTCCCGGGGCTGCAGGGGGGCCACTCAGGCCCGCTGCATGAACTGCAGAGATTGCCCTGAGGAGGCGGCGGTCCCCAGGGCACGATGTTGCCAAACAGGCAACCCCCACATTTTTAATAAAAATAAGCCCCGTGGAGGAGGTGGTCCCGAGACATAATAAGCCTCAGGAGGGGGGGCTGGAGCACCCCCTCCTTTATCTATACAATGCTTCCGGGACCTGGCCCACCAGAGCCCATTAAGAATGAAGCACAGGAGCATGCGCTTCATTTTTAATAAAACATTTGGTGGGAAAAGCGGATCCAGCGCGCCTTTTTGGCCCTACGGTTCCCTGTGAGACCCCCCAAAGAGGCCTAGGGGGCCAGGGTGTTTCAATCCTGCCAATGTTTCATTTTTTAATGTTTCTTCCTGTGACTGAGATGGGATTTCTGTGATTTGAGATGTCATCAATGATTTCGTCAGTGATGTCACTTACCGTGTCATGAGTAATATAATGTGTGAGGTCATAAGCAGTGCATTGTGGAGGCATAAGTTATAATTAGTTCAGGTAACTATAACTGCTGAATTTCTATGGTTTTGTATGAGTGAAATCTGAGCCTAACTATAACATCCCTGTAACCTTTGTTTCTTTATTGAATTTCTAAGGTTTTTTAATTCTATTTCCTAACTATAACGTCCCTATAACCTTTGTTTTTTTCAGTGAATTTCTATGGTTTTTTAAATTCTATTTCCCAACTAAAAAATCCCTTTAACCTTTGTTTTTTTAGTGAATTTCAATGGTTTTTAAAATTGTATTTCCTAACTCTAACCTGTAACCTTTGGGAGTGGGTTATGAGTGACTGTATAGGTAGGTGAGTGGGTGTGTGAGTGCCTGTATGGGTAACTGAGTGCGTGTGTGAGTGGGTTTGTGGGTGTATGAGTGGCTGCATGGTCTGTGAGTGGGTGTGTGAGTGTCTGTATGGGTGCATAGTGGGTGTAGGAGCACCTGTGTGGATCTGTGAGTTGGTGCGTGATTGAGTAGGTCTGTGAGTGGGTGCAAGAGTGTCTGAGTAGGTCTGTGACTGGATGCATGAGTGTCTAAGTGGGTCTGCTAGTGGGTGCATGAGTGTTTCAGTGGGTCTGTGAGGTCGGACCGTGAGTCTCTGACTGGGTCTGTGAGTGGTTGCATGAGTGTCTTTGAAGGTTTATGAATGGATAGATGAGTCTTTGAGTGGGTGAGTGGGTCTCTGAGTAGATCTGTGAGCGGGTGCAAGAATCTCTCAGTGGGTCTGTGAATGGTAACACGAGTGTCTGAGTGGGTCTGTGAGTGAGTGGATAAGTGTCTGAGTGGGTCTGTGAGAGCATGTATGAGTGTTTGAGTGGGTCTGTGAGTAGGTGTGTGAGTCTCTGAGTGGGTCTATGAGTGGATGCATGAGTGTGTGAGTAGTTGTATCAGTTTCTGAGTGGGTCTATAAGTGTGTATGTGACTCTCTCAGTGGGTCTGTGAGTGGATGAATGAGTACTTGAATGGATCTGTGAGTGGGTGCATGAGTGTCTGAGTGAGTCTGTCAGTGGACGCATGAGTCTCTGAGTGGGTCTATGAGTGGGTGCATGAGTCTCTGAGTGGGTGTATGAGTTTCTGAGTGTGTCTGTGAGTGTGTATGTGACTCTCTCAGTGGGTCTATCAGTGGGTGCATGAGTGTGTGAGTGGGTCTGTGAGTGGGTGCATGAGTGGGTCTGTCAGTGGGTGCTGAGTAAACAAAGTAGGGGACACACTGGAGCAGGTCCTCGCAGCAGCTCCCTCTGTGGTAGTCCTGCTGTCCAGATTGCCTGCAGTCCACTACCCTCTGCTGCCTTTGGTTTTGTGCCTCCTCTGCTTGTTTTCTGCTTGTTTTTCTGCCTCTTCTCTGCTCACTGCTGCCCTCTATGTTGCCTCTTTCTGCTTGTTCTGCAGGTTATTTTGCCTCTTTCTGCTCGCTCCTGACTTTTAGACTGCCTCTTTCTGCTTATTTCGGACCTTTATTCTGCCTCTTTCTGCTCATTTCTGACCTTTATTCTGCCTCTTTCTGCCCATTTCTCACCTTTATTCTGCCTCTTTCTGCTCATTGTTGACCTTTATTTTGCCTATTTCTGTTAGTTTCTCTCCTTTATTTTGCCTCTTTGTGCTCGTTGCTGGCCTTTTTTTTGTCTCTTTCTGATTGTTTCTCTCCTTTATTTTGCCTCTTTCTGCTCGTTGCTGGCCTTTATTTTGTCTCTTGCTGTTCGTTTCTGACCTTTATTCGGGCTCTTTATGGTGGTTTCTCACCTTTACTTTGCTTCTATCTGCCCATTGCTGACTTTAATTCTGCCTCTTTCTGCTCGCTTCTCACCTTTATTTTGCCTCTTCCTGCTGGTTTCTGACCTCTATTTTGCCTCTTTCTGCTTGTTTCTACCCCCTTATTTTACCTCTTTCTGCTTGCTTCTCACCTTTATTTTGCTTCTTGCTGCTCGTTTCTGACCTTTATTTTGCCGCTTTATGCTAATTTCTGACCTTTATTCTGCCTCTTTCTGCTCATTTCTGACCTTTATTCTGCCTCTTTCTGCTCCCTTCTGACCTTTATTCTGCCTATTGCTGCTCGTTTCTCACCTTAATTTTGCCTCTTTCTGCTTGTTGCAGACCTTTATTTTGCCTCTTTCTGCTCATTTCCCACATTTATTTTGCCTCTTTCTGTTCGTTGCTGACCTTTATTCTGCCTCTTTCTGCTTGTTTCTCACCTTTATATTGCCTCTTTCTGCTTGTTGCTGACCTTTATTCTGTGTCTTTCTAACCTTTATTCTGCCTCTCTCTACTCGTTTCTGACCTTTATTCTGCCTCTTTCTGCTCGGTTCTCACCTTTATTGTGCCTCTTGCTGCTCATGTCCCCGGGACCGTGGGGGGAACTCCCCCGAAGTCAAACCTGGCTCCCCGCCTCCTACGGAAGCCGGCATTGCTGCTGCACACAGGGAGCTTCTGGCAATGCAGCACGATGCATGCAGGAGCAATCGCTTCATCTCTTTTGCTTCCGCATGTCTGCGGCAGGGAAAGAGGTGAAACCTTTGCTTCCAGTGGGCAGGGGTACTTTGACAGCTCCCCTCCCTTGGAACCAGAGTGTTTGCTTTTGCTAGGTGGAAGCTGTCAAAGCTCCCGCCAAACAAAAGCAAACAACTATGTCCCAGGGGTGGGCACCCCGGGACATAGCAGGAGCCAGCCCTGCTTTGATCTGCACCGGCCGGCCCCAGGGAGGCGATGGTCCCTGGGGATGTATTTGGCACGGGAGGGTGGTTGTGCATCCCCTCTACCACTTTAAAAAGGAATTTTGGCCCCGGGGAGGTGGTGGTACCCGGGGTGCGTGGTTCCATGTGGCTCCCCGCTATATTGTTGAAGTAGCCCTGGGGCGGTGATGGTCCCCTGGGCTTGTAACAGCAAAAGAGAGCAGTCCGTGTGGCCCCCTCCACTAATTAAATGAAGCCTTGGGATGTGGTGGTCCCTGGGGCTTACTTGAGCCTATGGAAGGCGGTCCGTGTGGCTCCCCTCCATTAAGTAAAATAAAGCCCCGGGCAGGCTGTGGTCCCCAGGGCTGAAAGAGCATCAGGAGGGCAGGTCCTATGTGCCCCCCTCATTTTTTTTATTTTTTTCCAAATTGCCCCTGGGACCTGGCCCACCTGGGGGGCCTTTTTTGCAGCAAATTTGCAGATTTCATGAATTTGCTGCAACTTTTTTAAAATGCTTTTTTGCCCTTATGTGGCCACTCTGAGACCCCCATCACCACAGCTATAGGGTCAGGGTATTCATACCCTGGCACCTTTTCTTTTTTTAACTTTTTTTTGGGGACTTGGCTGAAGCTGAGTCCCAAGATGGCTGCCAAAACTTCCTGGTTAAAGTGATGACAGCCACTCAGAGCTCTGCAGATCTCTGCACAAGCTTGTCATTATTTGCAAAGTTGTCGCGATCTCAGATAAACAAATTTAAATTTCCTTAAATTTATCAACAATTACTAAATGGATTTGCACCAAATAAATGAAAGCGTGATCTGCAAACTAAAACCTACCTTTTTGCCAAATTTGGTGTGATTCCGCCCAGACGTGTCTAAAGCTCCTATGGGAATTAACATGGGAAACACACTTTTTTTGACCCCCCCCTCTTTTTCTTGACCCTTGCTTGACGGATCACCCTAAACTTTCTGTGCACACCTAGAATCAACGGGGCACTTGCTTTGGAAAAGTTTGTGAAGATTCGTAAACCGGCACTAAAGATATGGGCAAGTCAAGAAACGCTTTTCCTATGGAAACATGCTCCTAACTATAACTACCTACTGGTGATGGCCAGTAGGTAATAAATGTAGTTGATGAATTATTTTATTTATTAAGCAGTATTCATCAATACATTTAGATGTTAATTTTGTTACCATTGTTTTAACAATTTTAACATTTTTATAATCAATATTTAAAATGTATAAAACAATTTACCATTAATAAACAACTACTTAAATAATTATACAATCATTCAAATGTATGACAAGTCTTTATTTAATTTCTATTTTGCGACCATTTTTACCACTAACTTGTATTTTCTAGCTTTTTTAGTTTTCAGTATGCAGTTATAATAGATGAGGATGGAGTCTCTGGAGGTGCTGTTCTGCATCTTAGGTAAGGGTATTTATTTTTCTATGTTTAACTAATAGTAGGGGGTGGGGGTTCTACTGTATGGTTAGTGTATGTTAGTTTAGTTATAATGTTTGAGTTGGTTGGGTTAAGTAAATTGTTATATTCAGTTTAGCAAGTATGCTAAGGTTCAGTGTATTGTGCAGTGAGTTTTTCACCTAGTGTTTGGCTATTCTACTTACGTTGGATAGGATGTGCAAGTATGCTGTGCTTATGGCTTTGACATTGTTTGTTTTGTGGTTGTGGATATATTTTGTTTTTATGTGACAGGCAACATCAGCGAATAGAAAGAAGAGTTTTTGAAAGAGGATGTATGTTTTTTTAACGTAAATTATTGTGGCATGAACGGTCCATGCATCCAGTCGAAGTGTTTTCGAAGTAGTGTAAAAAGGGTCAGGGCCGGCTCTAGGGCGGCGCGATCGGTGCCACCGCACCGGGCGCTGACTTGAGTTAGGGGCATCATTTTTGCAAGTATATTATCATGTTAAAAGCACCTGCTGCCCTGTTCCTGGCCTCCAGCAATTTACAGGCATCAATTAAAATGTCAAGATAACTCCAGTGATTAAGTGTCTTCCTGGAAAGAGACCAGAGGTTTGTCTAGTGGAAGTTTTGACTCATACTAAGCTAGCACAGAGGGTTAAAATGCCTGCTGCTAGGAACGTGTACCATGCAGATAAAGTGCATATAATGTAAATAGGTCATTGTGTTACTGCTTCTGTAAGGGCGCTCCTTTTGTTACTTGTGGTTTATGTCAAAATCCTAATATAGAACATTGAGCTATGAACTGTCATCAAAGAGCTGCATGCAAACTGCAAGGTATATGTTAGAGCTATATGGTTTTTTGCCGAGTTTTTCATTATCCTAATCTTGCCAAAACGGTTCTTTTGGGTAGAAAACAATTCTTATTATTAAAGAGAACCCCTAACAATGATGTTATGTTTTAAATTCTGAATTTGTGCTTTTCCAGAATAAGGACTCTTAAACTATATTGCTTACCAGTATCGATGGCATGTCACCCCTACACTGCACCTTGTAGTCCTGTCTGTTGTAACATTTCCTATTACACTGATTTACACACATATGATTGTCTCTGTGCAATGTGTGTGTGGTGTAAAGTGCTCTGACACCTTACAATGGTATGAGTGGTGCTATAAAACTAAATGAATCTGAGAGACAGTGGTTATGGAGACTTGAGGGGCACTGTTAAAGGGTGCTAGTGAGGGAATCCGTGGCAGAGGTGGTCATGGGGGGTGGGGGGACGCCAACAAACATTGTCGCACAGGGCGCCACCAGTGTTAAAGCCGGCCCTGAAAAGGGTGTTCGTTTCTCCTCACTTGCTTGACCAAATGGTGATTCTAGTAGTAATTTGTAATATTTTGTAACCCCAGTTGGTGGTGCATATGCTGGGGCAATATATTTTTTTTATTTTTGAAGACAAATTTAGTATTGGTGGAGCAGTCTACACTTAATGTGGATTTTTAGCGATGTTTTTATAAAGCTTGATTGAAATGCAAATAACATACTTGTATTGCTGTGTGAGGATACATTTTAAGTACTTTTTGAATCATTGTTTGCTTAAAATCCATAACATTGTTTTGATTTTGAGTTCTGAAAATGTTTACTGCCTTGGATTCTAGGGTGGAAATTAATGCCACATTGAAAAAGAAGATAAAATCGTAAAGGCATACAAAGAGAGATATAAAAAGAAGCAAATAAACAAAGCCTATGGGGGTCCTTTAATATTTGGTAGGCAGAGCCCCCCAGTCTGCCAGGTCAGCAGAGGCTCTGCATGGCCTTCACTCCCATAATGGAGGACCACCATATACTAAGATCCCACCTGCCTGGTGGTCATCTCTGGGCCTTCAGTGCATCTGCTGGTACAGCGGAGGCATTAAAGTTACAGATAAATGTTGAGCAGGCAACACCGTTCTTTTCACCCACTTTGCATTCATCTTTTGTGTTAGTGAATCTAATTCCCACCGTGGGATTTTTTTGCATTAAAGCAAAACAATGTATGAGAATGAGGCAAAGTGAGCTTTCTCCCAACACGCTAGGGCCACTGTTTTTCCCTGCTCTTGTTCTGTAGGAGAAAGACATAACCCCATGCAGCTGCCTGACCCTATAGAAGTGGATGGGATGAGTGACTCGTCACCTCTCTATCTTTGCACTTCCCATGGACTTACACTTTGAAGGAACTGGGGGCTTCAAAGGCGCCAGGTGGAGGTTATTACTATAGACCTGCACTGTTGGGCTAGTCTAGAGACTTTAAAAGGAAAAATCCGAAGGAAATCACTGGCAACTGTAAAGGTGTGTTTCTCCTTCCTGGCACCCAAAGAATAAATTAAAAGTTCCCGGAAGGTTTGGCGTGGTGATGGGTGGTATTTGATTGTTCCTTTAAATACTCTCAGGACAGGCTGTACAAACAATTAAAAAAAATTAATGCCACCAGCGTTATAGTGAAAAGTAAAATATTCTGAAATGTATAAATATATTGCTATTCAGGTGGATACGCAGAATATAACGTGGAAGCCATACTGATAGAAATGTTTAATTGTATTCTTTGTTGATTCCTCCAAAGTTTTGTTTCCCCATGTGAAACCCATTGACTAGTGTGTCAGACAGCTCCAAAGAGTGCAATGATGGTTTCAATAAACTGAGAATACTTTGGGGCATATGTACAAGCCCCTATCACCACGGGAATGTCACTTTTTCAGACGCTGTGGTGGCGATAGGGGCCTCGCCTTATTTACAAGGCAGCGTTAAGCCACTTAACATGGCTTAATGCTGCCTTGTAAATAAGGCTCCCTTTCACGCTATGCTTAGCGTGAAAGGGGAGGGCAATGGGTGTTGCGGTGGGCGTTACACCGCAACACCCATTGATTCTGACGCTGCCTCCTATTTACAAGGGAGGCGTAAATAGGAGGCAGCGGCAGGATTAAGACCAGGGAAAACTTGGTCTTAACCTGGCGAAGCGAGGAGAAATGAAACATTTCTCCTCGTTTTTGCTGTTTACATGTGTGCTGCATTGTGCAGAACACATGAAAAGCAAAACACCAATGATTGTTTATGTACAGGAAGGTCCCCCTTCCTGCACATAAACAATATATTTTTTTTAAATACCGTTTTGCAACTTCTGTGTGTGCTGCATTAAGCAGCACACATAGAAGTTACAAAACGGCCTTTCAAAATTGTTTATGTGCAGGAAGGGGGACCTCCTATACATAAACAATCTTCCCCTGCATGCAGACACCCTTGCACTATGGTGCAAGGGTGTCTGCGTTGGCACTAGGCTGCTAACTGTAGCGCCAGCGCAGGGGGAAACACAGGGCTGCACCATATTCTTGTAAATATGGTGCAGCCCTGCATTTCTCAAGTGGCGGAGAGAGGCGTTAAGCCAAGGAGGCTAACAACACTCTCCACCACTTCCCTTGTACATGTGGCCCTTTGTATCACTTTTTAAGGTATGGTATTTCGGTCTTAATCCACATCTTAAAAGTGCTTTCTACTGATACACCTGTTGTGTCAGGGCTTATCAATGCGTGCCCGACACTCAGGGGATTATGTGCCTTGCTTACATGTAGCAACAGCGCGATGCGTAGCCTTTAAAATCTATGTGGAGCCAATGTAGTGTGCAACGAGCTCCGTCGTCTGTGCGTCCCCTGACGTCACATCCGCCCAGGCCCTTCTTTATTCTCTTAGTCACGTGATATGCAACTACAACATTATCATCAAGGTCGGGGAGTTTCAACCAAACCACCCCTCGGACCTGGCCAGTATTTGGTCTGACCCGTGTCGCACCTGTTGCGCCACAGGTCCGACACTACATTCCTCCCCAAACAGATTCTAAAATACACCAAATCACAATTGCTGATCTGCACATCTTAAACATGAAAACAAAGAACAGTCTTCCATGAAATGGTCCTTCAATCTACAGGACGGCTCAGGATTTCTTCTTAGTCCATACTGGGAACCTCCACGCCCTCCAGGTATGATAGCAGAAGGCGCCGCCAGAGGGTGTTCTGGGGTCTCCTCCCTGGGCACAGGTGCCCCACAAGCAGGAGTGGCAGACACGGGGTTGGCAGGCTCGGACCCTCCTCTCTCCTCTTGCTCGGGAGTGTCAGTCCACTCAGGTTCAGGCGCCATCATGTCCAGGGACGCTTCATTAGGCCGGTGGAAGTTCTTGAAAAATGACACATTACGTGTGATGGTTTCGGCGCCTCGCTGGGCAGTAATTCTAGTGCCATTTCGGTGAGTGATGACCCAAGGTTCCTTCTCATAGGGTAGTCGAAACTTGCTGCCCATGACACGATTCTGCACAAGGACCAAGTCACCTACTTTCAGGGCCAAAGGCTGGGCTCTTTGCCGCCGACTGGCTTGATCATTCCTACTTTGATGACGCGTGTGAATCTGACGCTCCTTCAGGGACTCCGGACGCCACATAGGATGATGTGGGATGGAGTCAGCAACCACATGTCCCATGGACAGATGTCCCGGAGCCACTCCGGTGGTGGAGTGTGGTGTTTGTCTGTATACTCGCAGAAATGAGAAGATGGCTAACTCCAGGGACTGACGACGGTCATCAGCAATGCGGATAACTTTGTTTAGGGTGCGCATGAACCTTTCGGCCTCTCCGTTGGCTTGAGGCCATCTGGGCATTATCTTCTTGTGGGTAATGCCAAGAGATGAGAGATAGTTGGCCATTTCTTGACCCTGGAACGGAGGGCCATTGTCAGTTCTCAGTTCCTGGATGAGCCCATGAGTGGCCATAACTTTTTCCAGCTTTGAAATGACCTCACTCGCACTCAATGACAGGAGTACTTCCACCTCGGGATATTTCAAATGATCATCGATGAGTACGAAAGTGTGTCTCCCGTCCGGAAGGCTCCCAAAGTCTAGACTGACACAGGCCCAGGGGCAGCCTGGTCGAGGTTCTGTGATTACCGGCGCTGGCGGACTGCTTTCTCCGGTGGCTTGACACCATTGACATGATCTCACTGCCTCCTCCATCTTTTCGTCCTTCAGAGGGAACCACACCTTGGTTCTCAGCCGGGCTTTTGTCTTTACCATCTCCTGATGCCCGGCATATGCAAGTTGGATGACTCGCGTGGTCAGGGCCGTAGGAATAACTAGGCGATGGCCCCGGAGTAGGCACCCTGTGGAATCCTCATTTAACTCCTGTCGGATGTGGTATAAACTCTCCATGATTCTTTTGTCATCTGTGGTGAGCATCTTCCATTCGTTCTTGGCGGCCTGCCATCGACCATGTTTCATGATTTGTATTGCTCGCTGGAGACATTCATCCCAACGGGTATCTTCACCCAGCACCTCCATGGATAATGGTATGGGGCACGAACAAGTGGTGATGCATCTAATGTACTCTTCAGTGTCTTCAGCATCGGCCTCCTCCTCTGGGGTGGCTGCCCAGGGATGACGTGATAGGTAGTCCGCTGGGTTCTGGACCCCAGGATGATACTATACCCGGCAATTGTATTCCTGCAATTGCAGCATCCATTTCTCTATCCGAGGAGGAGGTTTAGAGGCGGTGCTGGCAAACAAAGGCAAGAGGGGCTTGTGGTCTGTTGCTACAGCAAACGGATGTCCGTAGACATATAAATGAAAATGACGGCATCCCCAATGAATGGCTATAGCCTCCTTCTCTATTTGAGAGTACCTCTGTTCAGTGTCTGTTAGAGATCTAATGGAAAAATTTACAGGGGCCCAGTTGTCTTCTGCCCGGCCCCGCTGCAACAGGACAGCTCCCAGCCCTTGCGGACCAGCGTTCACGGCAACCATGGTCATCTTGCGGGGGTCAAAGAACGCTAGGGTGGTCTTGGCGGACAGAGCATCCTTGATGGCTTGAGATGCTGCTTCATGGTCCTGACCCCAGGTCCAAGGGACCAAACTGTTGGTTAGCTCCCTGAGCGGCTGAATGAGGGTGGTGAGATCTCGGATGACTCGGCCACAGTAGTTAACCATGCTGAGGAAACTCCTCACCTCGGTGACGTTGATGGGGGCAGGGGCCATTTTGATATCTCGTACCTTGTAAGGATCTGGGGTGACACCCGAGGCCGAGAACACGTACCCAAAGAACTGGAGTTGCTGTTTGAGGAACTCGCACTTTTCGCGATGAAGGGTAAGGCCGGAGTCTTAGACTCTCTGAAGCACCTGGGTCAGCCTGGTGTTATGTTCGGCGATGGTTTTGGCGTATATGAGAATGTCATCGCTGACATTTACCACTCCGGGAAGGTCTGTCAGTAGCTCATGGATCACATTCTGGAATACTTCGGCCGCACTGGACACCCGAAGCTCAGGTGGGTGTATCTCCTCAGGCCCACATGGGTGGAAAAAGTCGTGATGTAGCGTGACTCTTTGTCCAGCACCGACTGATGGTATCCCGATCAGAGATCGAGCTTTGAAAACCAGCACGCCCCGCTCAGTTCCCCAATGAGATCGTCTATCGTAGGAGTGAGGTGTCTTTCCCTTTTTATGGCGGCATTTAGCAGCCTCATGTCAACACAGTTTGCACCTCCCCCGGCTGTTTTGGCTTTCGGGTGATGACGATGGGTGACACCCACGGGGTGGGCCCCGTCACATTCTCTGTGATTCCAGCAGCTTGCAGTTTCACCAGTTCCTTTTCGACCAGCGGCCTGAGATGGAAGGCGATGCGTCTGTGCCGTAACGCTACTGGCTGCACCGTGGGGTCTATATGGAGGTGTACTTCTTTCCCTTTCAGGCACCCGATTCCATTAAAGACTGCCGGAAATTCAGCTAAGATGTGCCGAACTGTCTCCTGGTGGATTCCGAAGGCAAATGTCACCACTCCTAGGCCTTCCACGGCTCGGCACCCTAGCAGCATGCCTTGTCCATCTTCGGCAACTTATATCTGCGAGGTTACGGAGTTGGAGCCATACGAGATGGTTGTCTTGAACTTGCCCCGCATCACCAACAGCTGGTCCTGTCCATAAGCAAAGACCTTAATGTCAGTGGAGCTCAGAGGAGGTGTCGGCTTCAATGCCTTGTACACTTTGGCAGACATAATGTTGATGGTTGCCCCCGTATCGATGACAGCCGAGATGTCGTGATCTCTGACATGCACTTTACAGTGGGGGAGCCGGCGTGATGTCTGGGTATCTGCGCCTATCATGTACGCCGAGTGAACCGTTTGTTCTTCACCTTCATCATCGTCCATATCGCTGTTCCCGCTCCGTGCCTCAGGGATGAGGTTGACGACAGGCCTCGATCCTCTGTTCTTTCTGGATCTACACACTCGCTCAAAGTGGTTGATTTTGCCGCACCCCATGCACCTCTTTCCCCGTGCTGGACACTCGGCCGCCCTATGGGGGTTTCCTCCGCAGTACCCACACCTTCGGGCATTCGTGTACTCCTTCTGGCTGGGCTTGGCTGACGGTCGAGTCACCACTGCGTTGACCGGTTCCATCTTTACTGGTGTTTATAATGCAGTTGTTGTTTGCAGAGCTGCTTCCATATGGGCAGCCCTGGCCCGCGACAATTCCTTGGTCCGCCCTAGAGTTAAGATGTCAGCCAGGGGCTTCCCTGATTCCTCTACGATCCTCTCCCTGAACTTGGCCGACGCGCACCCTTGTATAATTTGGCCTCTTATCTCTTCCGCCTCGTCACGGAACCCACACGTGCTTGCTAGGTCCTTAAGGCGAGCGTGGAACGTGTTGATGGATTCGTCCGCCTGTTAACGCGCCTGGCGGAAGACGAAACGCTCATAATCCTGATTGGCCATAGGTTCAAAATGCACTGAAAGGGCAGCAATTAGTGTAAGATGGGTTTTGGGGGCCGCTTCATTTAGCGATTTAGTGAGTCTATAAATGTCTTTCCCCCCCAGATGCAGGAGCATAGCCCTCTTCTGGTCATCATGCACCTCTGTGGCCTCGAAGAATAAAAGAATCCGCTCCACCCATTCTTTCCACTTGGGCGCCTGGGCAGACGGCGGTCCTTCCACCAGGAACGGCTCGATGGGCGGAATCGTGGTCATTCTGCTCCCCTGGGACTTTTACTGGCACCACCAGGCGTGGCTGTATGTCGGAATGGAGTGCCCCAGGTCAGACGTCCACACCAGCAACCTCTGTGTTAAACACCCTCAGGATGGTGTTGGTAGGCACCTCTGTGCTCATGAACTGTGACCTCACTTGTTGTGTCCAGAGGACCACCCACTGAAACCTGGCAATTTGTCCCAGCTCACCTCAGTACAAGTGTGGCTGAACTGGCTCCTGGGGTGCTGCTGAGCCGAGTGACCTGCAAAATCCGACTCCTTCGGATGTTCCACACCTGAAATCAGGGTCAAATGGGCGCTGAGGGATCCAACATGCACTCTGTATGCTCCGTGGCACGAGCACCGCATGCGTTTACTCCGCACTCGCGGCCGCCACGGAGCAGGCGTGAAGACGGTTTGCCCACCCCTCGTTGCCCATGTTGTGTCGGGGCTTATCAATGCATGCCCGACACTCAGGGGATTATGTGCCTTGCTTACATGTAGCAACAGCGTGATGCGTTGCCGTTAAAAACTACGCAGAGCCAATGTAGTGTGCAACGAGCTCCGTCGTCTGTGTGTCCCCTGACGTCTCATCTGCCCAGGCCCTTCTTTATTCTCTTAGTCATGTGATACGCGACTACAACATTATCTTCAAGGTCGGGGGGTTTCAACCAAACCACCCCTCCGACCTGGCCAGTATTTGGTCTGACCCGTGTCGCACCTGTTGCGCCACAGGTCCGACACTACAACACCTATGTATTTAATAGTTAATTAGCATAAGAGCTTATTTACACTACGGCAGGTGGACTGCCAAGCGGCCAAGACAGCTGAGACACCTCCTCTGATGCCCCAGTCACAGGTCACAGCCCACTCTGCAGTGCTAGAGGTGGCTGCTGGGCTGTAAGGCGTCAGTCTTTTTTTTTTTTTACTGAAACCGCTCCAACCAATATGACAGCACCACTTTCAGCAACAACAAACGTAAACACAATGGGCCCGATTCACAAAGGTAAACTGAGCCGAAAGTCTAAATTTACAGCTTTCGGTATCCACAAAGGGCATTTACGAGTAGTAAAGTAAGACTTTGTCTCAGTTTAACTTAAGTTTTGGTCTTAAGTCTAACTGAGACCAAAACTTAAGTTAAACTGAGACAAAAGTCTAACTTTACTACTCGTAAATGTCCTTTGTGAATACCGAAAGTCGTAAAGTTAGACTTTCGGCTCAGTTTACCTTTGTGAATGGGGCCCAATGTCTCTGATGCTCTAAGAGATTTCTCACAGCCTGTGGGTAGCTGTTTGATTTTTCCCCTGATGTACCACCGGGCTATGCACAGCAGTTGTGGACAAGATTAGCGCCAGGACACCTTCGGGTAACAGTCGCGCTGTATAAATGCCATTAACATAAAATAACATAAAAAGCTTAGCATGTCAGCCAGAGAATGCCCTGCGAGAGGGTGTTTCTGACAGCAGAGTCAGCAGTGGCTCTGTCTTCAGATTCACATCCTTTCCATCGCCTCCAAACCTGGTGGGGAACCGTGACCCTGGTGCACATGACATCTTTCAATTTTCCCGGATGTCCATTTTCTGCCCAGATGTAAATGAGCCACGTGGCGTCCTTCCGAGCTGTTTCACATCAGAGTAACATGCCTCTTCCGGTTCCACGGGTTGAACCCAGTATAAGGCGCACACCCTCCCGTGAGGGTCGCTTTTTAAGTGTGTTGTTTTTTGCTCTGTTGCATGGAACAATTTAGATGGGTTACACGACTTCATTTACTCTGAGCAGAAGAAGACTGGACCAGGACTGTATCAATAAATGATGCCCAGTGTTTCAAAGCAAGACAAAATCATTAATTGTTGATAAGCAACATCTCATTTAGAATTTGCTTAACGTGTAAAGTTTATTTTTTAATCCTATGCATTTTCCAAACCATTGAGATCTGCTTTGTATTGGATATTTAAGAGTTATTTAGGCAAGGATGATGGAAAGTGGGTCAAATGACTTGCATTTAAGTACGTAATATGTTGCATGAATAGCTTCTTCCATAATGCAGATATCAATTAGCCATTCCCGTTACTTGACACTGAGATGCTGCACAGGTACTACAGAGAGACTCTTTCAATCTCTAGAACTGAGATGATACTCAACAAAGAGAAACTTAAAATGCCCTATGTAACATCTTCCTGCTGAACTGCCTTATATCCCCAGAAAAAACTAGCAACAGACACCTACTTATTTATTTATTTATTTGTTTGTTTGTTTGTCTGTTTTTTATTTCTTTGTTTGGTTTATATTTGTTTATTTATGTATTTATACAAACATATGCATTATCAAATGCTACCAGTTCCTAATCATTCATGGCAAGTGTAAGAGTTTAATTAATGTACCTTTAACATTAGTATCTTGATCACTTAAAAGAACTTGTAATCAAGGAGGTTGAGACCCGATCAAACGTAAAGCATGGAATAAGAAAACAAACCTCATGCCATATGATAGAGACACATCTATATTGCATAGCACATTCCGAAACGCACATTACAGCTTTGATTAATGCTTTTGTTCACCGCATTGGCCTATATTGAGCCAATATCCTCTATTTGAAGATTCTTAAATCTTAGGATCAGGCATGAAGCTCATGCTGTTTTCTCCTTTGGTGGATAGTTTCTTAAGCACCAAGGTTGACAGAAAGAGAGTTTTCTCAGTTTCACTACATTCTTGTTGATACTGGAGCAGGGTAAGTTTGGCTCCATTCTTACATGTCACAAATACGCTATATATATACGCAATTAGCGCTTCATACTCATGTGTCCTAATATTATTAATGTAAGTGTTGCACTTGACATCACTATTGAAGTGCATTCACTGTAGGATTAGAGATTCATACGTACAGTGTGTGCCTTAACCGTAATAAATTATATATATTTTCTAGAAATCTGATTAAAACCTTCCTCAGGGGGTGGACTGCTTTGCCCAGAAAAAAAAAAAAATGGTCTATGAGGCGAAAGGGTGTCCCCTCAAACACGGTTGAGTGTGAGGGAAATGGTTGGGCCAAGGGGCTGGTGGTCTTGACTGAAACCAGAAGTGCTGATGTTGCTGGTGTTTTGCATTAGCCAAACGTATGAAATGAATGCCAATGGCCTGAGCGATTGCAATGTAATTATCTGATACGTTCTCACTGTGTGTCCTATGTCTTATTCTTCATCTGCAAAAAACATAATCCTCACACAATTAAAATGTACTTGAGAAACGACAATGGATTTATGTAATGTGTGCACTAATGTTTCCTATTTGCATTTACATTTAGTTCTTAGTCACATTTAGAGATGTATAGTCAAAGTTATTTCATATGTATGTAACGTGTAATATGAATCAATGTACTGACAGTTTTAATTCAGTTTATGGTTGAATGTGCACACGTATATTAAATGTGCACCATTAATTTAATACGCTAATTTGATATTACTAGGCCTGTATTTCTTTCTGCATGAAATGCTGTTTCCCATTATTTGCTTGCATGTCTTCTCCTTGCAGGTGCAATTCACATGGTTTGTTAGTTTAAGAATAGATACAACGCTGTACTAGTGATAGAGAGCCTGAGAAGAAGACCTTGATAAGGAACATGGAGAGCCAGAGAGTCAACTGAAAGTGTCCATTCAGCTCTGTTGCAAAGAGTCACAGGTGACAAAGGACAATACCACTCCCATTTTTTTCTTGGGAGAAATTGTTGATTTTTCAACTCACAACATAAGAATGGAAAGGACAATGGAGCCCCTGATGATGCGAAAATAGGGGTGTTACTTTGGAGATTTTGGTGGAAATAACTGCAGTTCACATTGCCTGGGATTACGCGACTGTCCTTTGGACTTTGAGTGACTTAGATCTCTACGGTTATTCCCTTTTGATTCTTTACTGAGTGTGGCTTGGGCTAAACACTCATTTCCCTGACCCAAAGAAGACTCTTGACCTAGCTTCTGAAATGCTGATACATTCCCGCACTGTCCAGCACTTTTCCTATTTTTCTATATTTCACTGACTTTTGAGATCCTGTTAGGTTTTGAGCCATCCTCCTTAGTTTGGACCTTACTTAGATGATTTTAAAGTTTCCTCATAAATAGAAGGGAGAATCAGAAACTCTTCTCTGAACACCAAATTCTGTTGTTGATCTTTTGCATTGCTCTGACTGAACTTCTTGTTTTCCTTATACTGGTACGCCTAAACTTCTTTAGGAGGTTGGGTTTTCTGGTTGTTATTATGTATCTAAACAGCATGGCACTAAGATTTGCCAATCTTAACCTGACTGCTAATTTGTAATAAATCTTCTTAACTATAGTCATTGATTCCTTGTCCTTATTGTGCAGCCAAAAGGGTTGCACTTTTAATTAAATTGATTGGTTTAACGCTAACTCCCCTTAACTAGCAGTCGACGAAGAAAAGGTTTATCGGATCACCAATGGTAAGAGGGTTAGCCCAGTGCTGCATCAATGCTGATGATTAAATTCAAGTTCAATTGTCAATCTAAATATTGCACTGCATCTTCCTTCAGAACTTAAGTGTAAGAGTGCCAACTGAAATACCCGGGTACCTATTATTATTATTTTTATTAATATCAGAATAGTAATAATAACTTGGAATAATAACATGTTTTATATAGCACTTTATAGTGCACTTTCGCTGTTTCTAAGCACTGTAAAAAACAAGCTTTACTATTACCTATCGTAATGTTTCTTACACCGATTACTTCAATACAAAAGAGGAACTCAAGGGCTAAGTTTGGCTCATGCTTTCAATACATAGTTATAATGCACATATAAAGTAAAGAGAACATGCTTTAAAAAGTGATGATAACGTACATAGTGATTACTAAAATGTGATGTTCCCTTCCTGCTAAAAAGCAGGAGGCTGAATACTATTGATTTTGCTCTCATACTGAAATCTAAAAATTCACAAAACGCCACATTTCATTTTATGAGGTGTTTTACTTCTTGTTTGACATGCGGCTGCTTCTCTGCTCCGTTCTCCAAACATATGTACTGGATTAGAAAAAAAGTAAGATGCCAAGATATCCCAAAGAAGATGAGAGTGAAAAGAAACTGACTCATAGCTGGGTTGTAAATGTCCTCTCTAGAAGATTAAACAGATCACCAGATTAATCAGGGGTCTGGTATTAGAAGTATCATTGTAGGCAAATCATCTGGCACTCTTTCGATCCTAAAGATTTTTACTTACCCTTTGACCAGATTTAGGCATCAGCAAGATGTCTGGCCGTGTTTAATGTATTCATAATACAAAGGTGCTCCTGCCAAGCACCCACCTAAATGATGTAATAATATTATTCAGACACTATGAGGGGGCTTTTTTTTCTAGGTACAGTGTTAGAGCATTGTTACGATTTTCGCAGGTCGGAATGGGTTGGGGGAGATGAAACTGTTGAATGCATGTTTCCCAATTCTGAGCTGCAAATTTGAAGCTAATGAAGTTTCTCTCAGCATAAATAACACCACGACTTACCTGACAAATAGGTACATGTCACAATTTGAAACTGGAAACAGGGTGATTTAAAAAAAATAATTGGGGAAATGTATTTTCCTCAATGATTTACATTGAAGTAAAGGCAATTGTAGGTAGGAGATAGCTAAAATAAAGGCAGTTTGAGTTTTAAAATTGTGGGTCTCCAGCCTGGACTGGTTTGTTGGCATGTATGGACATGGGTGTAGCTTCAGGGGGGGTGTTTGGGGTGTTACTCCCCCCTTATAAATGTATTTTGTAGTAAATAGTTGGGTACAAGGGCTTAAGTCGGGTATGATGAAGTGTATGTTGGATTTTGCCTGAGATTTTTACATGCTCACAGTGACAAAGCACTCTCTCCCTCATCTCTGTTTTGAAGGCCTTGAAATAGGTTGATTAATTAAAAAAAAATGTTTTGAGTGCCCATAACAATCCACCCTCCTGTCGTGTAGCTCCTATAGTACCCCTGCAGGACCTGCACGTTTGGATAACATATACTGCAGGCTTGGTGGCAGACTGACTCCGTGCACCCCCACCGTATATGTTAGCCTAGTTTTGCATTAGCTAGCTCGCAGTGCCACTAGTGTCTCCTCTTATCGGGGAGAGATTAGTTTCTGGCAACCTTAGAACATGACAACCCTGATTCCCTCAGAATCGTGGAAACAATGTACTACCTTTCGCTCAGTCACTCATGCTCACTTATTCGGTTTGTCTCAGAGAGTTACACAGAATAAACAGTCAGGCGTTTCAATAAGTATTTATTGAACAGTTGTTATTCTAGTGTAAAATATATGTGCTGCGGTAACCAGCAGACAATAGCAGAGATATATGATCAGCAGCACGATAAAAGCAAACGGATAGAACAGTTCTACCATATTGCGATAATCATGAGTACATACATGAATATAAAAGCATTATGCAAGTGCGCGTGCTCCTACGATGCCTACCTAGATGTACCTGTGTGTACCTAGCATATGTGTGTATGTCTTAGAAGCTAAGAGCCAAGAATCCTCCTAGGATTTAGTCGAACCCCCATACCTGAATAGAGAGAGTGTGGGACCCCGTCCTGGTCTCGAGTTGGACACCCCGTCCGGGTTGTGTCAGACCACTGTCAGCTTGAGCGACTGCATGCAGGAGCCTCAGCGTCTCTGGTCAGTGTGTCAGCATGGAAGTCTCGGTTCCCTCTGCTTTACCGGGGCAAAATGTGGTGTATTTATACCCTAAAGAGTCTCGGTCCTCAGTATGGTTTGTATTGGACATGAGGAAGACGTCAGGGGTGAACTTTGTACATACATATTATGCCAGTGGTGTATTCTTAGAAAGCCATGCATAATAATGAGTACAGTGTGGGCCTGTGTTTGGAAGAACCCTGCTGCATTCAAAACCACAGGATAGATAACGTTCAGCCCTCAGAGCTCGTTGAATACTAGCTGGGACCAATGTAGGTGAAGGATCATGCCTATATAAGGAATCGTACCATAATAGGACATGTACAGTTGTGACCATAACTGGGCATATGCGGCTATGACCATAATTGGGCAAGAACGAACATGACCATATTAGGGTAAATATGAAAACGTCCATTTTAGGGCATGTACGAACGGATCTACATTAGGGCATCTATGCGGGATATAACACCCACTCCACTTCCGAACTGGATAATAGATGACCATACTTAAAATCTGGACAATTTAAAAACATTTTTAAAAGCAAGTAAAAACATGGTTCTAAAAAATCGGTAAAAATGTTTTGGGTGCTTTTTTAAATTAAAAAAAAAATCTTTAAATTCAGCTTTTTCTAGTTGCCACTTAAAAGTCAATATCGTCTCTCTATAGAAGTTGTATTACCATAAGCAGGAGAAGGCCATGCTTTTCTCAAGCGAAAGTGTCAATGTAAGAAAATGTTCCAAATTTAGATTGTTTATTTTGAAACGAGTGAAGAAGCCGAATTCTTTCCCAGGACACGATGAGCCAATTCAAGATTACGCGTCCTGGCTCGGAAGCTCAATATTATCGGTGTCAGCTGCTGTAGATGACAAATCCAACGCCTCACAGAGAACGTCAATTACACATAGATGGAATGTAGTACTGCCAACAGTCGGAGCTGCGGCAGCTTGTGCGGCAGTTGTAACCCGGGTGCCTGTGGAAGAATCACCTAACCCAGCAGGAGCGAACGGCACCTGTGGGTTCTCCAGGAATGCATTCATCAGAATCGGAAGCCGTTGAGGACAACGCAGAGCATGGGCCTTTATGGGGTCCAGCATTGCATCCGTGTCCGGAGGCGCATCTGATGGAAAAGTTAGACAAAGATCCAACGTGCATTCTTCTCCGCAGAACAGGCATCGAAGCACAGGTAAGATGCAGTCTATTCAGACTGGTCTAAATGATAGAAACCAGGAGGCATTGAGTTCTCGTAGGCAAGAAATGCCCAGAAGTTGTACCATACGTTCACGGTATGTCCGCTCCAGGAGCGTGTTCACCATTCCCTGTGGAAGTGGGCCGTCCATTGCGTAGCAGCAGTATTAAAATCAGGATTCCTGGGATTAGGAACAGGATGAGCGGGAATCCTCCAAATACGCTTCCCAATACGGATTGTATAAAATTTGGGATCACTCCGAGGACTGTCTGAAAGGTGCTTAACAGTCCTGACCCTATGGTCTTAAATAGGTGTACAATTCCGCTCGTATCAGACATATTGAAGATACGTCCCACCATTTCTGCGAAATGAATGGGGCAGTTTGTACGTATGAGTGCCTGTATCTCGGTCGAGGTCCTTGCAACTTGAAGTTCATAGGTTTCTCGAGCGGAGGTTAAGGGCACGGGTTGCTGTAAAAGCACGGCTTTCAATCTGCTCAGAGTATCAAACTGTATAAAAGAAACATTCAGCGAAGGCCATAGCGGCGCCTCCCCGACTGTTTTCAGTGGCGGAAACAATACTTGCATACAGCAAGTAACCCTGGAGTTAACAGTCACTAGATATGCAACACCCGGAAGCATCCCACAACAACCTTGATCATTTAACATTAAGTAACTCCCATTTGAGAGCAGCTGGAAAACCGGCGTGATCATGGTCGCTGGGGTCCCTGACACGTGACAAGATAAGTTTGCCACTGAACCACTGCAGGCTCCGTGTAGAGAAATATCCTGACACATGAGAGAACCGCTCAAAGCGTTCTTGCAGTTTGTACCACTCAGATACACTTCTCGATCCCCATTCCGGCATCGGTATCTATATGGTAACTCCCAAGTTTCCTTGATGTATCCCTTACCCATTTTTACATATTTGCCTGCCTGCCTTTGCTCAAGGCAATATTGAAACTGAAACGTAGTGACCGGCAGAGTGATTTGGCCATGAATGAGCCATTCTGTTGATGGTGATTCGGCTACAGTGAATGGTAACCTTTCCAGTTTCACAATACGCAGCATTGTATATTTGGCTCCCCTTTGTGCCATTTCTGTCTGTTTATCAGTTAGATTGTATTCTGAGAACAGAGACGTGGTGTTTATAAAATGCCATGGCACATAGCCTGCACGCAAAGATTGCAGCGTCCAGCTTAACATCATAATAGAACGTAGATGAGACTGCCCGTGTTGTAACAAGGCCAGATCTTGTTCTAATATGTTGATTGCCGAGGACACAATGTTGCCTAAGGAGTAAATCCTGGAGGTCAAAGTAGTTAACCCATTATCCACCACTGCCAATGCTTTTTCTAAGTTAATACGGTCTATTTCTCGTATTCTTTCTGCGGCCTCTTGTTGGGATATTTTCCAGTTTTCATTATAGTGGGCATAAAGGCCTGCATATATGAAACGTTTCTGACGCTGTTTCTTGGGTCCCAGTAGAAAATCTCTAAGATCCATGTCAGGTGTGAGTAAGGTCAAGTGGTGCTTTACTTCTGTCAGTGTTGAGGTCTCTAGCCAATCAAGGCACAACTTCCCAACACTATAGGATGTCACTACCCACAGGTGATGGCTCTGTACATAGCGTGGGTCTGGCCTGTGGATGCTAAACCCTTCGGTTGTATTCATAAATCTCTGTTGACATTTGTTTGTGTCAATGGGCCAAACCAGCCATTCTGTCCAATCAGGATCTGATCTGTTGTACTGGAAAATGGCATCTAATCTTACCCCTTGTGTAGTTGAATTCTGCCCCCCACCCATCTGCGATGGTGTTGGAAACCCCGGTGTGTTCATTTCCTTGCCTTTGGCTAAACCAAGACAGGTTGTTTGTTGCACAGTTTCTTCAGAAATAAAATCTGCTGCGGAATGATGCATGCTCTAAAAAGTGCTTCTATTCCCTGGACTTGCCAGTCCTTAGAACCCCAGATTGATTTGGAATCTATTGTGTCTTTCCATAGATCGAAACCCTGTTTAGACAACTGGTTCAGAAAGGATGCAGAGTAAATATGTTTGGTGTTTGTTAACATAATTTTCTGAGCTGAAATTTTCTCCATTTTATAATAAAATGACGTCGGGTCGGATGTGTTAAACCCTGAGAAGTATGTGAATTTCTGTGCAAACGCTTGTGAACTACCTTTTGGAGGTGTTGGGCAGTGTTCCCACTGGTGGTATTCAAATATATTTCTAGGTGTTATAGACTTGTGTAAGAAATGATCACCAAAATGCTGGTAACCGTACAATGCATCATAGTCTGAAGTACCTTCTAACATTTCATTGTTCGGAAATGCTGCAGTTTTTTCTAAATCAGACATCATAGCATTTACAGTTTCAGTGTCCCAATCATCAGAAAATGTACTGGAGGTAATGAAATCACTTAAAGAAATTTTAAATACATGTTTTAGCTTTAAAAGTTCAGTCGGACCTAATATATCATAATCAATCTTGTCCCATACTATACCGTCCGGTATAGGAACTGCTGTGATGTTCACTGAAGACAAGTCTCTTGGTTCACGATGTGAAGACTGGTGTGGTTTTAAAATCAAATTGACTCTTTGGGCTGTAGAGCTTGGTTGGAGGTATCGTCCATTAATGAGCATACTAAAAGTTATTATTAAACCTAGCCAGAAAATGAAAAATAAAATCCCAGTGATATACCATAGTTCTAGCCAAGGTGACACCAGGTAAGTCTTTCTAAAAAAGTTCAAAAAGTCAATGAGTTTCTGTTGAAGTGATTTTTTGGCTGGCGTCGTTTCCGGCTCACTTGGATCCAGTGAAAACGTATCAAAGTTCATGAAATAGCCAGAAGCAGTTCGATCAATTGTTGGAATTGCATCGGGATTGGTTGAAATTGGATTTTGCTCTTGACGAGGCATGTTGACGTAGATGTCTGTATTAGGTCTGATTGCAACTTGGTTGTTAAGTTGATTTTCTTCTTGTCGAAGTGGAACGAGTTCCATAGGATTGTTGCCTAGTCCTTCATTCCGTACAGGTGGCTCTTCAAACGTGATGAGTCTTTCTGTTTGGACTTCTTGTATTGTAGCGAGAGGAGGGCATCTGCTACTGTGGAGTCCACGAGGCCTTCTGTTTAGTATCGGCCACATAGTGTGGTTTGATTAAGTCAACTGAGACGAATCTTTTCACCTTTTTTCCGGCAAGAGGCGGCAGAAGTACAGTTCTTGTGCCGTGGATTGCAAGGACCGGTACAGGCTTTCTGTAAGATGGCCCAAATTCTTTCTTGTCAGCAATCTTCTCTCTGACCAGATCCCCGAGTTTTGGGATCCAGATAGGTCTTGCTGTTACTGCCTTGACTTCCTCAGTGGCGGCCTGTTTCTGGAGAACGTTACTTTGTTGTGTCCTGGATTCATTTAGATCCTGTAAAACAGCCAAACGATCATGGATAACAAATGGTTTTTCATCCGCCACTGTGCCTTCACAATCAAGATCAGGTACCCACATTCTTGTCCCAAACAGGGCCTCGTAAGGAGTGACACCTCCTAGAGAGCTTCTTGGCTGGTTATTGAGCGCACGCTGTACCCCATAAAGGTGATTGCCCCATCTACCGCCCTTGCCTAATACCCTAGCTGTTAAAGATTGCTTTAAGTCTCGGTTTTTCCTCTCCACAACAGAATTTCCCTCAGGATGGTACGGAGAGGAGTACTGCAATGCTACGCCCATTCCTTCCATGGCCTCTTTGTAAGCCCGAAAGCTAAACGCCGGACCACGGTCAGAATGTAACGTGCCGACTGCGTATGTGCCGATAAAGACTCGCAAATCTTTTATAACAGTTCGAGCGTCAGCCGAGCGCTGAGGCCAAACCTTGAGGACACTTGAGCTGGACGCGCACGAACGGACAACCTAATGCTGTCTAAAAATGGTATCTGTACTGAACGTGTTGTGGTGGACCCATTCATCTGCTTGCAGATGTCGCAGTTCCAGACGTAGTCTCTAATCAGCCTTCTCATCACGGGCCACCAGTAGCGTTCTTTTAACAAAGACACAGTCTCCCTAAGTCCGTTATGTACAGAACCACTTCCTTCGTGTGCTGCCACAATTAAGCCTAGCCTACGATCCATATTTGGTATTACTCTATCCCCCACTCCAGGAATCTGAGCATATGGAATGTTTTGTGCATCTAACTTGTAGGAGTACTTGAGTGGAAATTTTTTAGGTACTGCTGCGCTGCCTGTGCATGAAGATTTGACAGCTACCATTATCTCGCCGTCTACCCTCGTCTTTGAACGAGTAACTGCAGCTACGGCAGCTGTGCGAACAGCCCCCTTTGCGGCTTCATCAGCCAATAAATTCCCTTCAACGTGAACGCCATCACGCTGATGACTCAGTGTATGTATCACGTGAGCCCTTGGTAGTTCGTTTCTCAACTCCACTACCTGTTCCCATAGAATTTTATGCTTAATTGTGCCACCTTTTGCATCTTTGAACCCGTTTTGTTCCCAATGATGTAGATATTCATTGTACGACTGTACACAGTAAAAGGAATCACACACAATAAGTGTGGGGAATTCGTGATCCGTATTTATAAGTGCCAGTATAAGTGCTTTGAGTTCTGCCAACTGTGCCGTGCAGTCTCCTAGAGATTGCGTTTTGTGCAACTAGGATGGAACTTTCCATCGTGCATGCGACCTTTAACAATCGCACACGCTGCGCTGTAAGCTTGCTTACTTCCTGTGGCTGGTTGAGCAGAACTGTCAGTGTAAATAATGTATTCATACTGATCTAGAGGCAAAATTTCATTTGGTAGAGGATATTCTTGTTCGTATTGCAGGAATGCCTGTGTTTTTAAACTTGGATCAAATCTGTATTCAACATCCGTTGCAGTAAGAGAATTAGCCCATTGTAGCCATCTTGGATGTAAGGCTTTAGCATTTGGAATGCTAGCTTTTGTAACAGCTTCTAAAGCTGGTACTGGGGTCACGACAATTATGCGTTTTCCCTGAGCCAGAGCTCTTTCTCTTGCTACAGCGGTCTGCACTGCTGTCAGGATTTTTTCTGTTGAAGTGAAACGCATCTCTGCGTTTGTGTACAGATGTGATTTGTATGCGATTGGTACTGTTTCACCTTCATTAAAAGTTAAATAAGTGTACCCGCATTGACCCGCTATTACTCGGATCACTAAGTTCTGTGCGTTTGCGCGTGTCTGTAAATGTTTAGAAGCTATCATGTCTTCCTGTAGGGAACGCAGGATATTTGTGTGTTCCTGTGTCCATTGTTTGACTGAAAAGTCAGGTTTTATTAAGTCGTAGAAAGGTTTTACCCTTTCTGCGTAATCCAAAATGTATGTTCGACCAAAATTTAGGAATCCCAGAATTGATTGTAAATTCTTTAACGATTTTGGAGGTTGGAGCAGCGCACACTTTTCTAAAAAGTTAGCTGCCAGGCTTTTTCCCTCACTTGACAGCTCGTATCCTAAAAACAGGACATTGAGGTGGGCAATTTTTGATTTTTTGAAATTAAATTTATAGCCCTCAGAGGCGAATCCCATAATAATGGTGCTCACCCTGGTCAAGTGCCTCTTTAAGTCATCGTCCGTCAGATAAATATCATCCACATAGGACAATGCTTCTTCATCCAAATTTTGGAGTAACTCTGTTACCCATGCTGAGAACAACCCCGGGCTATTCTTGTACCCTTGGGGGAGTCGGCAAAATTGCCGTTGTGACCCTAACGCACTGAATGCGGTTAGATACCTGCTTTCAGGCGCTATATTTTGGCAGAAAAATCCATTTGAGATATCAAGTGTTGATTTGTATTTTTTCCGCACAATGTTATTCATTAATGCGGCATTGTGTGCATTTTGAACTGCAAATGTCTTTGTGCAAGTGTTTAAATATCTGTAATCTAAAACTAGACGATATGTATTGTCAGGTTTGGCTACGGGAACAAAGGATTGTTCATAGGGGAAGTGCAATTTTCTATCACCCCCTGATATTCAAGTTGATCTAGAATCTCCCTGACTTGTTTTTTAGCTTCCTGCTTTATAGGGTATTGCCTTTGAGCATTTGGGGAAACTTTTAACGGGATCACGTGGTGGGTTGAATCCTCATCCCAACCAGCATGATTTTAGTACAATGCCGGAGCTAGGGCAACCGCCCACTCCTGCGCATATGCATGTTTTAAATGAATGGGAACGAGGTCGGAAAAGGCTGGAAAAATTACAGTTTCTCCCCTAGGGCACTCCATGACGAATGCTGGCGGCCAGTCTTGTTCTGCTAATAGAATGTCATAACCAGATGACAGATTTTTCCAAAAGAGACCTTTAACTTTTCTGGGCTTGTCCCCCTCCATCCGGAGTGTTATCTCATGTAACTTATGTGGGACACTTACCCGAGTATCAGGTGTTTCCACCGTGATATACTCACTCAACTCCGCTGTCACCAGAAATTCCTTCAGGTTCTGGCGAGCTATCGTTACTTCTGCCGCGCTGTCTAGCATCGTCAGAGCCCATTTCCCATTCAGAAGCTGTGTCTTCAGAATTCTGGGCATGTCTGATCTTGAGACCTGCTACCTTCTTCTTTTTGAACTGAGGTTTTGATTTTTGTTTATCCTCTTTTTTAGGTGCGTAGTCCGCAGCGTGTTGCGTGTCTCTGGACTTTGTACGCTCCTTTGACCGTCCTTCCCTCTCGGAGTTTCTTGATGAACCCTGAAAGGAACGAGAGGAACGAGTATCAGTATCCTGATACCTGTCAGGTTTTTTAATATTATCTCTATTCCTGAGGTTATACCTCTTTCCAGAGGGCTCCTGTTGAGGAGACCTACCTCTGGACTGAGATCTGGTGTCTTTAGACTTTTGTTGTTTTTTATTTTCCCACTTCTTTTTAGGAGAAGTAGGTGTCTGCTTTGTAGTGTCCTTTTCAGGACTGCCCACCAGTTGTGGTTTTAATGCTTTCCCACCCAAACTGTCTCTGCCTAATTCTGCGTATGCAGTTTCAATTATTTTGGGTAGTTCGTGTTGTTGGTCGTCTGGACTGAACTCCCTTAGGCGTTGGCGGATCGCCACTGAAGCTGCTTCCCCCTTAATGTTAGCTAGTATTATGGCTGAGACCTGTTCAAAGTTGTTTAGCAACTTCATCCCTAAGTTAAGGGCAGGCTCTGCTCCGTACTCATTTTGTATCTGTTTTAATACGTCAGGTACTACTGCTAAGGACGGGATACCATGTGTTCTGGTATATATGGCAGCAAAGACTGAACCCCAAGAGGTGCAATCCTCTACTTGTGGTGTGAGACCCATGGGCAAGCAGATTGTTAGGATTCTGTGTTTATCACTGGTTGTAGTATTCGGGAATACTGCTTCAAGCTGAGTTATTTTCTGAGCTATCCAGAATGGGATTTGTTCGCGTTTTGCTGGCATTTTGCCCATTATCGCATGTAATGTTTGTGGAGTTATTTTATTAACTGTACCTTGGACTGGAGTGTCTTGTGCTGCAGCTGGTGCAGGCTGAACTGTTAAAGTCCTCATCACAAATTGTGTGAGGTTTCTGTAGATTTTAATTAAATCTCTGTGTTGTATGAGTAAGTCTGGGTGTGTCATTGTGTTAATGTCAGGATGCGGTGTGTATGCCGCTAATATGGGCCATGTGGCTCCTGCTCCTCCGAGCGGGCCTAATCTTGCTCTTCCTCGTACGTGGGGTAGGGCACCTTTAAACCAGTAATTATGCTCCTGGTAAGTGAGCGGGACCTCTACTTCCTCAAAAGGAGTATAGTCCGCTGGTGTTTCACCTTCTAGGTAGTAGTGAAATCCATTTGTAATTGCATTTACTGCTGGGAGTGTAACCCAAGAATAGAACACCTCTGTTTTATTGGATTTGTGTGCCTCAATCACGAAAATTACTGTCACCCCTGGCTCTTAAGCCATGTTCTAGATGTTTTATGGTGACTGCCCTTCTGAAATTTGGTGCAATTTGTATTACTTCTTCAGGGTCTTCTTCTAAACCAAAAAGGTTTGTTGTAACTCTCCCTGTTGCGCTTGTTTCTTCCACCATTTTTAATTGGAAGAAGGGAGATTTAAAAAGTTCTTAAAATAAGGTGTAAGTGCACAATTGTAGGAACTAAATGTCCTTCAAGCTTAAGTAGCCAACAGCCAATAAATAGTATTCTCGTACTACTCAGCTGCGGCGGATTTTGTGCCCACCCACTCCAGACGTCTCTGGTGTTTTGTGAGTAGGTTCTCTGAGAATAGCACGACTGAACTACTCAGATTCTACTGTTAAATAAGTACAAAACCAATGTTGGTGGCGCCATGTCGTGTAGCTCCTATAGTACCCCTGCAGGACCTGCACGTTTGGATAACATATACTGCAGGCTTGGTGGCAGACTGACTCCGTGCACCCCCACTGTATATGTTAGCCTAGTTTTGCATTAGCTAGCTCGCAGTGCCACTAGTGTCTCCTCTTATCGGGGAGAGATTAGTTTCTGGCAACCTTAGAACATGACAACCCTGATTCCCTCAGAATCGTGGAAACAATGAACTACCTTTCGCTCAGTCACTCGTGCTCACTTATTCGGTTTGTCTCAGAGAGTTACACAGAATAAACAGTCGGGCGTTTCAATAAGTATTTATTGAACAGTTGTTATTCTAGTGTAAAATATATGTACTGCGGTAACCAGCAGACAATAGCAGAGATATATGATCTGCAGCACGATAAAAGCAAAGGGATAGAACAGTTCTACCATATTGCGATAATCATGAGTACATACATGAATATAAAAGCATTATGCAAGTGCGCGTACTCCTACGATGCCTACCTAGATGTACCTGTGTGTACCTAGCATATGTGTGTAGGTCTTAGAAGCTAAGGGCCAAGAATCCTCCTAGGATTTAGTCGAACCCCCATACCTGAATAGAGAGAGTGTGGGACCCCGTCCTGGTCTCGAGTTGGACACCCCGTCCGGGTTGTGTCAGACCACTGTCAGCTTGAGCGACTGCATGCAGGAGCCTCAACGTCTCTGGTCAGTGTGTCAGCATGGAAGTCTCGGTTCCCTCTGCTTTACCGGGGCAAGATGTGGTGTATTTATACTCTAAAGAGTCTCGGTCCTCAGTATGGTTTGTATTGGACATGAGGAAGACGTCAGGGGTGAACTTTGTACATACATATTATGCCAGTGGTGTATTCTTAGAAAGCCATGCATAATTAATGAGTACAGTGTGGGCCTGTGTTTGGAAGAACCCTGCTGCATTCAAAACCACAGGATAGATAACGTTCAGCCCTCAGAGCTCGTTGTATACTAGCTGGGACCAATGTAGGTGAAAGATCATGCCTATATAAGGAATCGTACCATAATAGGACATGTACAGTTGTGACCATATCTGGGCATATGCGGCTATGACCATAATTGGGCAAGTACGAACATGACCATATTAGGGTAAATATGAAAACGTCCATTTTAGGTCATGTACGAACGGATCTACAGTAGGGCATCTATGCGGGATATAACACTCCTCTCTCATTTCACTGCCCCTTAAGTCCCCCTTATATCCTGCTTCTCATATAATGTGTTTTAACAAGATATCCTAGTGTGAGTGTTGGGAAATCTGAAGCTCATCCTCCCCTCCCCCCAATCTTATTTACCAAGCTACGCCCTGTGTATGCAATATTGTGAACAGAAAAGACACCGGGTTTATGTAAAATTTGAGCATGACTCCTAATCCCAATTCAGGTGCAAACTTGTTTTATGCCTGTATCGGGATCAGCACTGCATTCATAATGAAGGCCTATGTGTTTTGTTTGAAAAGACAATCCACTGGATGTTTTTATCCTCCACATATGTGGAAAGGTGGAAAGCATGGAAGCACAGGACCTCCCACATCATAAAATATAAATTATGCTATTTTTAAATACATTTTGGCCCTATTACGACTAGGGCAGTCCGGCTGCCCGGGCCGCCCAACTGTCGCAACCGCCAGGGAACCGCCATTATCTGGTGGTTGCGTGGTGGTCCTGAGGCTGCAATATGCTTGGCGGGACCGCGGCGGTCCAGCCGAGCATATTACGAGTTTCCTCTCCACCATGGTTTTTATGGCGGTGAGGCCGCCATGAAAACTGTGGCAGAGAGAAAACAAAGGGGGCTCTCACAACATGTGCCCCCCCCCGTGTGCACGCACCCCCAGTACCTGCACTGCATGGACTGCAACAGTCCATGCTGTGCAGGTACTGCCTTTGACGTTAACATTGCAATGCCAATTTTATAGTCACTGTCCTGGGAATGCCAGAGAACCGCCTGCCAGACCAGGAGAAAACTCCTGATCTCGCGGGCAGTTCATACATGGGTTTGGCGGTGCGGGTTGGTCCTGCACCGTCAAACTCTTAATGAGACCCTTAGCCTCTACTCTTAACCCCTTGGCTGCTAGGCCTTTTTCTCCCCGTGCTAAGACTTTTTTTTGCTATTTCGGGTAGTTCGCACTTAAGCCCCAGTAACTTGGTGTCCACATAAGGTATCCACGCCGAATTTGCCAAAATACAGCTAAATTAGGGTTTTTGGGGGAAAAAAGAGAAATAAGTGCTGCAAAAGAAAACGTCTGTTTTTTTCCCCTGAAAATAGTATCAAGAAAGGGTTTGCAGTGCTAAAATCACCTTATTCCCAGTTTTCAGAAACAGGCAGACATTTGTCAGAAAACCAACAGTTTCAGTGGGTCATAGCCTATATTTCCTATTTTTTGTGCTTTCAACCTCTTTCCAGTTAGTGGTAGAAATGGGAATGAAACCAAAAATGAATCCTGAAAAGCTATAAATTTCTGAAAGGTAGACAAAATTCTGAATTCAGCAACAGGTCATCTGTGTAGAGCCTTCAAGGTTTTCCTGTAGAAAGTAACAGTTCAAATTAAAAAAATATTGAAATTGAGTTGAAAAAAACAGACATTTGTGCCTACGTTTTCACCTGTAACTTCTTCCAAGTGTGGCAGATTTTTTAAAGCAATATACCGTTACGTCTGCTGGACCCTTTTGGTTGCGAGATATATCGGCCTTCTAGTTTCACTAAGAACCCGAGGTACCCAGAACAAATAACTGAGCTGTGCCTTGCATTGGTTTTTCATTGTGTACTAGGTATACCGCAATTAATTTGGTAAAATATAAAGAATGAGAAATAGGTATCAAGGAAACCTATGTATTTCCAAAATGGGGACAACATGTGGAGTTTACAAGCACTGGTTATTTGCACATCTCCGAATTTGTGGGTACCCATACTGGCATGCGCATTAGCAGGCATTTTTCAAAATGACTTCTTTTTTACACACTGTCATACATTTGGAAAGTAGAAATGCATAGAAAGTCAATTGCTGATAACAATTGTTCTACTATTCTGTGTTCACATAAGTCTCCCAAAAAAAATGGTAACTCACTTGTGTGGGTAGGGCTAGTGCCCGTGAACAGGAAACGTGGATACGTCACATTTTTCTGTGAAATCTGACCCTTTTTTGCAATGTGCCTAGCTGTGGGTTTTGGACCCTGGGTCAGCATGCACCTGGGGAAACCTCCAAACCTGTACATTTGTGAAAAACAGACCCCCAGGGAAATTCAGAATGAAGTGACTTGTGTGGCTCTCACCATGTTCGGTTACCCAGAATCCCTTGCAAACCTCATACTTTGTAAAAAAAAAAAAACATTTTCTTCACATTTATGTGATGGAAAGTTTTCGAATCTGTGGGGAGCCCCAAACTTCCACCCAAGTAGCATTCCCCAAGTCTCCCGATAAAAATGGTACCTCACTTGTGTGGGTAGGCCTAGTGTCCGTGACAGGAAACAGCACAAAACGCAATGTAGACACATCACATTTTTCCAGTAAAATCTGACCCTTTTTTTTGCAAAGTGCCTAGCTGGGGATTTTGGACCCTAGCGCAGCCAGCACCTAGGGAAGCCTAGCAAAACTGCATATTTTTGAAAACTAGACACCCAGGGAAATCCAGGATGGGGTGACTTTTGTGGCTCTCACCAGGGTCTGTTATTCAGAAACACTTGCAAACCTAAAACTTTGTAAAAAAACACACTTTTTTTTGCATTTCTGTGATAGAAAGATCTGGAATCTGTGGGGAGCCACAAACTTCCACCCACCCAGCATTTTCTCAAGTCTCCCGATCAAAATGGTACTTGACTTGTGTGGGTAGGTCTAGTGCCAGTGTCAGGAAATGGCCCAAAATGTAGTGTGGAGACTTCAAAATTATCGATCAAAAAAAGACTTGGTTTTGCCAGGGAGTCATCTGCGTTTTTAGTCACGGGCTCGGCGTGCACCTAGGGAAATCTACCAAACCAGACATTTCTGAAAACTAGACACCTGGGAGAGTCCAGTGAGGTGTAGCTTGCATGGATTCTCCAAAGTTTTCCTACCCAGAAACCCATGAAAACCTCAAATTTAGCTAAATAAATCACATTTCCCTCACATCTGTGGGATCACTGGGCCATCACAAATTTCCTACCACCCAGTATTCCCTCAGGTATCCCGATAAAAATAGTACCTCACTTGTGTGGGTGGGCCGAGTAGCCACGACAGGGAAGGGGCCAAAACTTATTGTGGAGACATCAAGATTATCTATAACAAAACAACCTGGTTTTACGATGGGTCACCTGCGTTTTTAGTACCGGACTCGGCGGCCATCTAGGGAAACCTACCATACCTAGATATTTCTGAAAACTAGACACCTGGGGGAGTATATCAATGCAAAAGCTGGAGCCTTGTTGTCTAAACATATCGTCCACCACTCCAACTCTAGGAACACTAGCCTGTTCCACTACAAGGCTGCCTATCACAGACTCCTGAAACTTAACAAATGTCATCCTTGACTCTGGAGAACAATCCTTAAATACAACAAAAGCATTAAAAGTTGCTAAGTGGAAAAGATGGATATCCAACTTCTTATACCAAATGTAAGCCTTACTAAGAGCAGTGTAAGGTTCCAACCTCTGATCTACTCTAGTAATACCACCCATGTGCCTGTTATAGTCTAAAATGCACACAGGTTTGCGCACTTCAGCAACCTGACCCCAAACAGTCACAGGTGAAGTACTTTCATCATGGATGGTCTTCAGCATGTAGACATCTCTCCTGTCTGCAAACTTCCCTGCTGGAAGTTCATTACTACGCAAAGTACTGCACTGTCCCCCCTCAAGTTTTTGACAAACAAGTTCTTTTGGGTAACCTTTACAGTTAGAGCGGATTGTGCCACAAGCAACAGTGTCCACTTTGACCATTTCCCATAATAATTGGACACCAGTGTAGAAGTTATCTACATATAAATGGTGACCTTCGTTTAAAAGTCCTTTACCAAGTTCCCACACAATTTTCTCACTCATTCCGAAAGTGGACGGACAACCAGGGGGGGGTCAATCCTGGAATCCCTACCGGTGTACACCCTGAAATTAGAGACATATCCAGTCCTACTCTCACACAGCATATACATCTTAATTCCATATCGAGCCCTCTTGCCAGGAATGTGCTGCCTAAAAACCAAGCGGCCCTTGAACAAGACCAAAGACTCATCCACAGCATTTCCTTTCCCTAGAGCATAGATCTCTGAAAATGGATCTACAAAGTGATTAAGGACAGACCGACTCTTAAAAAGACGGTCACGATCAGGTTGATCTTGTGGCAATGCCAAACCATTATCAACAAAATGCAGCATCTGAAGCAGAAGCAAATCCCGATCATGACTCATGATTGCAGGAATATAGCTGTTGCCATCAAGGCACCAGTAGACCAATATGAAGACATCAATGGCTTCCTTATCAACCCAAAAACTTCTTCAACTCATCCAGATTCGTGGGAGTCCACCTGGTAGCTCTAGAGTGGGGCTAAAGTCTGGCATTGTTGTCCCTCAAATACTGCTAGCATACAAATTAGTCTGCTCAACAATCTCATCCAACAATACATTGTCCACAAACAACTGAAAAAAATGTATAGGCAAAAAGTTTTCAATATCCATTCTACACCCTGCGACACAAGTGAAGGCAGGCAACGTTGGCTGCACCATGTCTGGAGCAACCCAAAGGTCAGCTCTCCCGATGGGAAGCCTTGCAATCCCAGGCTGCAATCTAGATGCCTCTTTCTGCACTATCGGCACATCAATCTCCTCCTCTAAAACAGGCATTTCATCTGCACTGCGAGTGGCTTCATCATCAGATGATTCCTCTTGGACAGAAAATCCATTCCCAGAATCTTCCACTCCCTCCTCTGCATCAGATGCAGAGTCAGTCTCTGAACCATGGTCAGAAGAAGACCCGAAAAGCATACCAACAACCTGCTGAGCGGTCATCCTGCTGCTAGCCATAATCCTTATTAAGAAAAGTAACTTCACAAACAAGTCAACAACAACCAACTATGTAAAATAAGTAATAAACAAAGTGTGACTTTATCACAAAGATCTATATATTCAAAAACAATACCACTCACTTGCCGGAGACAGCGAGACTCACCAGCCCCTACTCTGCACAGACACAGCAAAAACCAACAATATCCCACTAGATAGTAAAAAAAAACAATTACTCACAAGACAACACAATACACATTGTGCACAAATGCCAAAATATTTTCACACACAATAAAACAGAACCTAAACATGCTGCTATTAATACACCATTTACAAAAAACACATTTGTGCAGGAAAAAGATACTCATTAAGAGTAAATAGTACAAAAAACTATTTCTTACCAAACACATGCGACTACACAAACTGCAGAACTACCAGTGATGAACCCGCAAGCAGGGATAACAGCAAAAAAGCAAAAGCATTGAACTAGAATAAAAAGTTGAAATAAAACATTAAAATCACAAATGCATATGGCAAGAAATAAAACAATTAATATTATAAAACGCTATGTCACTACCCAGATGCCAGTCCACACACACTGACAGCCGAACTCCAGACACACACGAAAACTTTCCCTAGTGTCTAGTAGCTTTCTGCCCCCCTTGGGGGCAGATGGGCCTAGAAATATGGGCAATCTGCCATCAATGGGGACAGAAAAATTGACAAAAGTAAATAATAACCAATGCCCCATCACATTGGGGCAACCCTTACCCAAAGGCCCAACTCCAAACATTAAATATATACATATCTCTTGTGCTAGTGAATTTTCTGCGCCCCCGGGCACATGGGCCTTCACAGACAGCCAATCTGCTGGGGGCAGAGGTGGGGCAGAAAATGGGCAAAAGTAAATAAATAAATTTGTATCCCCAATTGGCAGTGACTCTTGGCCATGGGGCTTCCCCAATGAATAATATATAAACATCCCTGGTGCTAGTGGCTTTTCTGCCCCTGGGGGCAGATGAGCCTCCAAATAGGGCGAAATGGCCTAAAGTCATTTAAAAAAGTATTATCCCCAATAGCGGTGATCCTTGCCCAGGGGAGTGCCCCAAACATAATATCAAAAATCCCTGGTGCTGGAGGGTTTTCTGCCCCCCCCCCCCCAATGGGGGCAGATGGGCCTCAAAATAGGGCTGATCAGCCCCTGGAGGGAAAGAAAACGGGCAAAAGTAATTTTAAAATACTTATTGGCCCAATAAGGGCGATCCTTGTCCAAGAGACCGACCCCAAACATAAAATGACAAAATCCCTGGTGCTAGTGGGTTTTCTGCACCCCTAGGGTAGATGGGCCTCCAAATAGGGCCAATCTGCCCCGAGGGGCCCAAAATGGCCAAAATGTATTTAAAAAAGTATACCCTCAATGTGGCAGATCCTTTGTCCAAAGGACCGCCCCATGCATAATCATACAATATCACTGGTGCTAGTGGTTTTTCTGCCCCCCTGGGGGCAGATGGGCCTCAAAATAGCGCAGATCTTCCCCCAGTGGGGGCAGAAAACAACCCAAAAAAATTGTCCATATTTGGAAGCGATCCTTGCCCACTGGGCCGCTTCCATTTCCCAAAAAGAAATCTGTGGTGCTAGTGGTGGCATTCCTGCTGCACGATCGCGACCCCATGCGTGATTGTGCAGCAGGAATGCCCTGCAAAGAGAAATCGAGGAAGAGGAAAAACCCTTTTCTCTCCCCGATGCCTCTGAGCATGCTGACCCCCCCCCTTCCCCACAGGAAAAATCTAATTGCTCTTCTGACGGATGAAAACCAAATGGCTTCCAGTGCATTCGCAGCTCTTCATGATGTCGGCATGCTCAGTGCACACCGACGTCATCAGATTGCTGGGGGGTTGGGGGTGGCAGCGGAAGACCTTCCGCTGCCATTTCTATTTGAGGGTTTACATGGACGGCCCATGGGGGGAGCGCCAGCCCTTCTCCCATGGGTGGGTGCGACGATGGATCGGTTCCGTCCTCAGCACACTCCCACTGCAGCTCAGGACGAAACCGTTTAGTCCTAAGCAAGCAAGGGGTTAAGCTAGCAGAGTGTATTACTGTTTAAAGGACACCTACCACACTCTCACCTGTTTTTAAATAACACCATGTTGCAGCAAGATATCTATACAAAAATGAGCAGCTCAAAGGGCGACTAACAAGGGAACACCTCAATTGAATGGTGAACAAATAAACTGGCAGAAACTAACCACTGTAATTTGCTGCCCATAATATACAGTCTCCATAATAAAATACATTCTCCTCTTCCCTAACCCGAAACTCACATCACCTTGCCACAACTGGCATTACAGAAGGGATTTCACCCCAGAATAAACACCCAAGTGTTGCTCACCTAGCTGTCAAGTCAGGTTAAAGGTTTAGTTGTTTCCTTAATAGCATGAGTATGAGTTCATTTTTAAGTCCGATACAAGAGAGCTCCAAAAGATTGTTCTATAACCTGAGAAAATGTGGTTCAGTGCTTGGGAAGGCTTGTGTTTCGGTGTTTCCATCTGTATATGCTTTCTACTGATTCCTCTTTGACCACCAGGGTTGCTGAGAGCTTTGCTATAAAAGAGGGTTGGTTTAAACAAGTGGATTTATCAGCACGACAGCAGACTTATCTAAATCTTGCTTCAAATGGAAGCCAATGTTGGTTCTTTGGAATGGGCAAATTCAGAGGCATAGCAAAATGCAGGAGCAGCAGGGCAGTGAGGTAAGAAGCCCAAACTGTAGCTGCTTTTTACTACCCAAAAAGAGGTGTGAGTCCCAGTTGCTCTGCTTGCATTAGGGCCCATGGCATCCTTGTTTTACCACTGTGTGCTATGAGGCCGGATATTCTTGTGGAAGACATAAGGACCCTAGAAAGTATGGCATTGCTGAAATATTGCCAGGAAAGAATTTGCACACGTGCAGTGCTTTGTTGCTTGATGAGTGTGTATTTTTGATTGCAATAACCCCAAGTGGGAAAGGGAGATTAGTATAGTTGAGCTTGAAGAGGTACACTGTTAGTACCACTCTCAAACTAGTAATATAAGTAACTCACAAAGTGTCCCTCGGATGCAGAAACACAGTGTCAAACACTCGAGTGTGGTAATGTCAATAAATACACAGGGCAAGATGCAGTCACCCAAAAGTCCAATCCTATTAGCCTCAGAAAATGACAATAACACTACCACTTAAAGACAATAGCAAACAACAAGAACTCAGGAGTGCAGGTAGTCAGGTGGCACCTGAACAGAAAGACGTCTCTGTCCTCCACGTAGCAATGCACTAACATAATGCCAACACTAATGTAAGTAATATTATGACCAGACATTAGCAACCAATGGCAGCTAAGGCAATGATGCATGAATTGCCACCTTCTATACACAGAGATACTTGCCCTAATAGTAGCCATGTGCATAAACGAAAATGCTGTCACCACTTCCTCAAGACGTGAGCCGCAATTGTAAGTGAACCCTGTGGATATTGCCACCCCCAGCCCTGCAACCTTACCACTGTGCAAGTGCACATACAAATCTTCACCATCCTTCAAAATCCTTTCAAAGGAGGGGACTTGCTAGACCTATTCCCGATGGTGATGGCAAAGTGAGGCACTGGAACCAATCTTATTGGTGACTGAGTGTGTGAAATTTAATGCCATGAGTGAAGCGAGAGAGTGTTTTTGCTGTCCCCTTTGAGGAGAAAAGGCAATATAGGGAAGTCTCTTGTTGTTCCTGGATAGGAGATGCACCACCTGTGATGTTGTACTGGGTCAAGGTCGGTGTGCTGGAACACTTTTCAGAGTGGGAGTGCTGCCATCAATGTTACATTACTGAAGTCTTGGGAATTTTGAAAATTCCAAGCGCTGCACAAAGAACAAGTGTAGCAAATGTATTCAAGAGGACAGTGGTAAGGGGGTAGCATGTAGCTGGTGGTGCTTTTTTGGGAACACTGTCACAAATATATTACTAAAGCATGGTGTGGTAGCGTTCTGTCGTTTATAGACAGCACAATTCTGACTAAATTGGCTCAGACACCCAATTCCGAGTAAATTTGCACAGACACATAGGGTCTCATTAGGATGGCGGTCGGACTTCCCGCCAGCCGGATTAGGATGCGACCGCCACCACGGCGGTCGCAATGTCTATAATTTGTATTGCGGCGGGTGCTGCAGTATGCAGCACACGCCGCAGTAGAAAAAATTGACATAACACATATCCCTGCACTACATGGCAGGCACCATGTTGTGCTTGCCACATGGTGCAGGGATATGTAGAAGCTGAGGGCCAGGAGGAAGGGGAGCCCACTACAGGCCCCCAATGTCCCTTTCCACCATCCTTTTCATGGTGGGTAAACCGCCATGAAACAACTGGCGTGGAGGGACATCATAATCCCTACAGCGGTGCCTGGCAGGCACCGCCACCACTGTACAGATCGATGTTCCCTCCGACGGTCCGACGGGCTCCTTGAGCCCTTCGGATCCGTGGCGGTTGGTCTCTATGACCGCCACCCATCAACCCACCATCCTAATGTGGCGGGCGGAAAACAATATTGCGATGGTGGTGGGACGCCACTGACGGTGTGATGATGGCGGTCCCACCATCATCGTAATGAGGCCCATTGTTTTTTTACTGATAAAAAAGCACACAAACGATAGTGAGTGGAAAGGGGGTTTCCAGAAATAAGTATGTCGTCTTGATTTATTTTGATCCTAATAAATGGCTGTTGCCATCACACATCAGAATTACAAACAATTGTGCTTCATTTGTGCTTTCTGAACTGCTGATATAGTCTGAAACATTTTTATAGTTCATTTACAGGTATTTACAAAATGATATCTACTCTATCCCTGTACCATTGCCACATAGTTCACTTTACAAAATCATCTTGCTTTCCATTTATAAAAAGTAAACACCAATCTCCACCTTAAAATAATAAATAGTCATTTGCCAGACGTTATTGCCTGACATTCGACCTCTGTCTTTGAAGCGCAGCAAATGTTTCTGAAAAAAACAAAATTTAAAGCCATTTTTATTGCTCATTCCCCTTCAGAATTCCAGCATGGTCATTTTGGGGGTGCTGCAGCACCCCCACCACCCGTACTTCCAGCGCCTATGGTCAAGGTAAGTGATGGGGGAAACCAAGAGTGCGTTGAACATATGATTGGTAGGAAAATAATTTAATCCCGAAACTAGCAAGATTTTGTCTGCCAGGTAATTGCATAATACAGCATGGACGTCATTTAGGGGTTGTCGTAGGTCACAGCTGTGACTCCCTGGTGCTGTCTTTGCGGCCTATAGTCTCAGAAGTTCCAAAGGCAGCACCAGGAATAGAAGTTAAACAAGTCTCTGACAATACCTGTTTTATTTCTGTAGCCTGCAGTTAACAGGGACATTTGGTTGTCTGCCTAATTAAAACATAAAATCAGCAATGAACACAAGCTACACTTACGATGCCATCCTGCAACCTGACTGTAGTAACATATGTGAGCTGGGGGCTTCAGAAACCGGTAAATGTATAGCTGTGTGTGGAGGCATGAATAAAAATCTGCAGCAGAATTTTAAAACAGGGTCTTCAAGGATGAAGTAACCAATTTGCAAAATAATGTATTTATTGTTGGTGAGGTAGGCTCCGGTAAGAGGCAACTCTAGGTCTCTGGCTATTCTGAGCAGGTGAAGGGAGAGGGAAATACAACAGAGAAGAGATGGGGAGGTAAGGGAGGAGGGAAGCAAAAACCATGGATAGCATAAAGAAACAAAAGAGAGGACAGTGCAGAGAGTCCAGGTGAGAGATAAAGAGAATGTGTGTATGTAAGACAGATGAAAGAGACATAGCAGAAAACATGCATTAAATTTGCAGTAACTGGATTTCCATTCCTTTAACATTGTGTACCTATACAAAAGTTGTATTACCACAACCAGAAATGAGGTAATACTAATTAGGTGAATAGGGACTGAATTCAATGTGTACTGTTAATGTGGGGTAAGACAATATCAAATGAGATATTGCAATTCTCCCTATTTGAAATGAGTGAACAAACAGGTACTATGTCCAAATGCTTTTTATTTGCCACATCAAAATCTTTGTTCACTGGTGTGTGTGCATTCATTGGTGCAGATTAATTTCCCAAAAGGATGACAAATCTTCAACCACATCTTGCAGTTTTCTTCATCAAAGGGTCTGATCGTGTGTTGGTATGACCCCAAGTTTGTGGAAACTGAAGAGCCTTCCTGCATGTGTTTATATCTGTCTGCTAGCACCAGGAACATTCTAATGCTAACAATGCACCTTGAAAGGCAGCAATTTCTGCATGTTATTACCCATTTAATTCAAAATATAAATAACATTATTATTACTAGGTACAGTAGGAGTTATAGGAATCATAGAATTACTGTGACCTGCCTGACATTCTCCAGGTGAAGTCCTGAGATACTGTCCTTGTACTGGATACAGTAAGATCTTCCCTACGGTAATGCTTTTGGTAGGACGGCACACAGGCAGCACCTTCAAATGCAACCATTTCTGCATCTCATCGCCCATTTAATTTTAACGATAGCAAAATGATTACTGTAGCAATTACCAGAATCATAGAATTACTGTGAATTGCCTGACCTTCTCTAGATGGAGGCCTAATATGCTGTTCTTGCTACATGATACAGTACCATCTGCACTATAGTAATGCTTTTTGTTGGCTAGCACACAAGCAATCAGAAAAATTCTTCACAGACAGCACCTGAAGTGGGTGTAATGATGCACGACCACGTTTTTAGGTCGAGCCTAGGCAGCACATGCACTGTCTCTTCGAAACATGCTGCATTCATTCCGTAAGCTTCCAGCCCTCCCCAGAGGCTTGCTATTAGCTGGCTCCATTGTCACTCTCCTATTCTTTCATTCTATTTGTTTATGGCATGCATTTGTCATGTCTCTTTTAGTGTTTATCCCTCCCCGAGAGGAGGGACCAAGTACAATATGACTAAACTAGTTACGATTATAGCATGTGTTTCTGGAGCTACTTTTTTTGTTTGAAAAGGAAATAATACAATCGGTCCTGTGGTCTATTGAGGTCGAGTTATTTTTCTTTTGAGGTCACATTAGTGCCTTTTAGAAATGTATTTTTGATCTAAACAATCTCCATTTGTTAACGATCGTCGTGTATTTTTTTTTTTTGTAGGCACAGGGAGAACCGACATTGAGACTCAAACCCAGTTACAAAGTCGGCAGCTCTAAATGTTACGCCACACCCTCTCTCCAAATATTGCTGAGCATAGGCGTCAGTGTGTTTGGCTGGGAGTAGCCTAGTGTCGTAATTTATTTTTTTCTTCCTTGAAGCGAGCTGCCAACGGCAAAGCCTGCTTCCCTGGAGCTATTCTCCTGATCTCCATTGTGACGCCCTCACCCTCCTTCCCACTCTGTAGGAGGTTTTGGTTAAAGCTAGGCATCTTTCATCTGCACAACTCTTTCTAGTGGCACTCTGGCCTTCCACTGCCAGCTCTTTGGTTAATTTATCCTCCTGTTTTTGTTGGGGAGAGAGTTTTGCAATGGTCCCTGGTGTGATGTCGTCCCCCGTGACGCAATAGTTGCGCCAAGCAGGGCGTCCTGACCTCGCATTTGAGGGAGGGGCGCCCAGAGTTCTTCCCCTGTAGGACCGGACCAGATAGAGTGGTCCTGGTCACATGACCGTAGTTTAATAAAGTACACTGCCACTGGGACGTCAGTAGACGCGGTAGTGAAAAGCAAAGTATACCTGGCTCCGCGTCCTTATTAATTAAATGTGCCGAGTGTTCCCCTACTGCTCCAGGTCTGACCAGCGGCGTAATTGCACAGCCAACACCACACCTGGGAAGCTGTATTATATGACTAACAGGAAGTAGCGCAGGAGCTCTGTGTGTAGGCTGCAGTAGAGGAAGTGAGCGGATACAGCACCAATGCCCGTGTTTAAGTGCTGCTTACAAAGAGTGGGTCTTTCACAGTTAGCGGGCGGATGCCAGGTCAGCGTCCATCAAGCATAGAAGAAAGGAGATGGCAGCAGCTTGTCAAATTAATACACTAAAAATGAAAATTACTTATTTTTTTGTCAGTCTAAATAGCATCAACATAGCAGTCAGGGGGTTGGGTCGCTTTGCAAAACGTTTACCTGCCTTTGATCCTCAAAAACAAAAGTGAGAAATCTGAAAAAAAACATCATGGAGATTCCTGGGAAGGGAGAGAATATGTTGACAGGCATGGACCCAAGTGCACCCTCAGTCTAGGTGGCTGCTCCTTTGTGCCCCCAGATTAAACTTCTAGGCTGACCAGCTGGCATCATCCTGAATCTCAGAAGTAGTGCTGCACCTAGGTAAGAAAAAAATGCCACTAAGACAGATATGCTGCACTTGCAGCCCAGTGGCATCAATCTTTACTCCTTACACACTACTTTTAAGGCGCAGTTACAGGTGACACTCTCTCTTGGCTGAAACATAAAAAGCGCTTATTTGGTCAGAAGGTGGACACATTAAACTATTTATTGAAATACAGCGTACATGGGAGAGGATGTACACACTACGGCCCGAGCTGCCTACTTTGGAACTGGGGAACAAGCTTCGAGTCTCGGAGTCGCTCAACCTCCTGTGACTCCGGGCAAATCACTTAATTTACCCCTAGCCTAAAAAATGAAATGTTTTCTCGTGTAATGTAACTGGTCGGTGCTCATGTAAAGCGCTCCAATACCTTCAGGTCAAGTTCACGCTATATAAAACTAACAACACAAATATATATATTTTGTGTGTAGCCAAAGAGTGTGCAGGCCACAGAGGCAACACGCACACAAATGGTCTTTACAAATAAGCCACGCTCTGCCTCATGCAGATGCACTCTTATTTATAATTAGGGCTCCCGGTTTTATGGTATTTATTTTTTTGCCATTTCCGTCTGTATTTATCCATATTTATTTTTTGGGCATTTTTTCTGTATTTATCCACATTTATTTTTGCCACAAGTATAAGACGATGCTACAGCTAGTATTTTTCCACATTTATTTAAATTGACAATGCACACATGCGCTCACTTAAACTAGCGATTTGTTGTGGCTTTAGCAGTGCTTTAAATGGTCCGGTACTGAGTAATTTGAAAAGGAGAGTACATGTGCTTCTCAGTTCTGCTATAAAAACACTTTAGGATAGAGTACAAGCACTTATCAGGAGCAAACATGTGCCGGCGCTTCTGTATTTCCATCTAAAGCCAGCTAGAAATCTGCCTTCAAATGTCTATGGTTTTCACACAGAAAGTACGTAAGGTTACCTATATTGGTGGTGGTGTGTTTATGTGTAGATAGACAGACAGATAGATAGATCCCAAGCTACAAGCCACGTGCCCTGAAAGTTACTATCTCAGTCTAAGGTTCACCGACTGAAATTAGATGCTAAACCACTCTAGGGTGATCCCAGCGAGCAGAATAAATTGTCTCTTATTCCACTCCATCCATGTTTTCTCACACCCACAGCAAAGTTCGAAGGGCATGAACATATGAATCCGTGTAAAAAAATGATCATTCTCAACCACAGACAGAATGCTGTGTGAAATTGGTATTCCACAGCACATGGCCATTTTTTGGCAAATTGAACCAGTCATATTTTGTAGATGGCAGAAGAACTGCATTTGATCTGCCTCATGAAATGCTTCCTCACATCAAGCTTTCCTTTCACATTTAAAATATAGACAGAACTCCTCGGGTGAAAAATTACCTGATGCTGGTTGACAGAACAGATGCTGTCATTACATAAATGCAATATTTTTCTATTATTCCATGCATTTCACATTTTACCTTTCCCTCTTTACCTCTGTCTTGGGCAGTCTGACATTCCTTCCACCTCCCCCGTTCGCCTCCCTGCCTCCAGCAATCTGCCCCTCATTCTCCCTCCTTTCCCTCACAGGCACGTCCGTGTACCACAGACTAGTCATGATGTGTTCCATCATTAACTATGAATTAAACCACAGTGATTGTTAAGGAGCTAGACCATTTACATTGCAAAGGGTGCTATGAGACTTTCATGCCATAGAAATGTAAAGTTAATATTTATATATGTACTGCAAACAAAGTTAAGAAAGTCATGGGGGTGGTACAAAATATTAACCAGAGGAACAGCTATCAGTGGTGCAGCAGGTGCAGCGGCACCGGAGCCTTAGGGCCCCACTGTACCCCACTATAGCTGCACTTCACCGCCCAAACTGTGGACCGAAAGGGTTTCAATTTCCTTCTTGCTTATGGCAAATTTGCTACGCCACTCACTGCATATTACTGTGTGGGCTCCACACGCAGACATTCTAGTGTGGGGAGGTGTGGCGTAAGGTTGTTGATCTGATGCCTGACAGAGCTGTGTAGGAAATGTGCAGTGGTCGTGGAAAGCTCAGCAAGGGAAGAGACTCTCCTGTCCTCTCAGAAACCGGAGCTGGCTACATAGGATAGATCTGTCACAGTATTGTTTCTCTCAGCAACCCCCTCCCCACCCAGGGTTTCAATTACTGCGTTTGTCATTGACATCTCGTTAGGCAATACCTCATTGTACTGAAATGTGCCCGCTCAACGCGGCTTGGAAGAGGTCGCCACCCCGCCTGTACAACATTGCATAACTATGGAGTAAAACGGAGAGACGCACTTCAAGAAATGCAAAAATACCCGCCCGCCAGCACTTTTGTGCGTCGAAAATTATACAATATCTCCTTATACGAGGAAAAATCATCTTCGCAGTGGCGGCTCCTCCATAGGGGCGTGGGGGTGTCGCCCCACTGCTTTCTCGCAGTGCGAGAAGGCAGAAACATAAAATGGTAAGACTACCATTTTATGTTTCTGCTTCTCGCATTGCGAGAAAGCAGAAGTGCCTGGAGTGCCTGGTTGTGGGAGGGAGGGTGGGCGGTCCCGCTCGAGGGCAGGGGGTAGTGGCTAGCCCACTGTTGTGGGTACTGACTGTTTGGTCGGCCCCAGGGCCGAACAAAGCAGTCATGCGCACTCCCCCTTTTTCTCTATGTAGGCTGCATGATGCAGCCTACATAGAGAAAATGGCCTGGCTGGGGCGCTCTCCGCTGTGCCTCATCAATCACAACGCTGCCATTGCAGCGTTGTGATTGGCTTAGCCTAGGGTAAGGGCGGGAGGCTGCCTGCTGGCTGCTTCCTGTTCCTCCACCAGGATTAAGAACACGCGGCCAGGAGCGGACCGGCGGTAAAGGTACCTAACTTTTAATTGTATTCCCAACCCGCACCACCCCCTCCCCTCCCGCGAGCATGCCGGCCACATGTGTTCCCCTTTCTACCTAGGACACGCTCCAAGCAGTGGACCTGCTCCCACTCCAACTCTCGAGGAAGCTGCCATACCAGTTCCCAGTCTCCCTCTAAGCCACCATCCCCGGGTAAACCAAAGATGAATAAGAGAGACACTCGTCATGACAAATGCAAGGTGTCCAAGAGTGACTCGTCACCATCCCATTACTTCCGCTTCAGATAGAAGCCACTCATTCAGCATTCAAAGTGCGAGTCAAAGTCACCTGATTTCCTTGGCTGCCCCTCCCCCGTGTCTCCATTTCTCCTAGTCCCCCTTCCTTCCCAGCAGTATCTGGCCTCCTGTGACCAAATTCCGCCCTCTAGTGCCTATGGCGCCTCCTTGCCCTGCATGAAATACACGGTGCTGGCCTGGAAGAATTGTTACTGCAGTCAGCATCACCATCCTGCCCCCTTCCACACCAGGTCATGTATTTCGTGCTGTGGTCTAGATACTGATGAGTTACATGGTGCCAGAGGCAGCTCTGATTTTAAATTAAAATCTGCACTTTTTTTGCACCAGACATCCCTCTTCTCAGCTTTCTATTGCCTCAAGGCACAGTGCTTTATTGTTGCTTCTGCAACTAGGTCGCAATATTTTTGTGACAGGCGCATCTTGTGCCTGCCACAAAAATACCAACAAAAATTGCTTTTTTGGGCTGCATATTTTATATTTTTGAGGCTGCAAAATCTGGCAAACTGAGTCCCAATATCACGGGAGTTACCTACCCATCTTTTTAGCTCTCATCTTTCCTTACTGTTACCTCTCTAATTATGACGTTTTCTATTTTTCCAACCGCTCAGTTTTTTCCCCTATTGGGGTCATTTCGCTTTCTCTATTTCCTTCACTGTGGGTGGGCACACTGCCCGCACCCTACACCCCAGTCTTGGTATCTCCCAGCATTGTTATTTATGAGCACCAGACAGAAGAGGCTCATGAATAATTAATTACATTTTAGTGGGACTGGGTTCAACAGGCCAGGTGGCAGCCCCGCTTGAGATGCTCTAGTTGGATAGCTCACTAGTCACTACGTCCCTGCCTTTAATAGCGCATTTTTTAATTGATTGCTGTACTTAAACTCTGGACAGCATTTCAATTTGTTTTTTCAACCCGCAAATTGTCATTACGATGCTCTAAGGATGTTACGTCATTGTATCGTGTTGTGTTAGTGTACTCACTGTTTTGTTGATATGCTGATGCGGTGTTACTTGTGGGGTAACGGTATTTTGTGTTTTGGTGGGTTGACTTGGAATATGGTGTTTTGTGTCGGTTGTGTTGAGATACGTCATCGACAAGCACGTCAGGGAGGATGGCTCAGTGAGATGAACATTCGCTGATAATTAGCGCACGATTGCCGTAAAAGTTGTCCTAACACAGGTTACAATTCCTGGATAGCAGAAAAGATGGAGCCAGTTATCTATAAAAATTCAAGGTTCGTAGGACTTTTGGTCGCGGGGCTGGGGCATTCAGTTCCAGGAATTCGCTGCCTAACAAGTAAAACGGAGCCGTCTTTGACAACATTTATTCATTTTAGGTAAGGCGCCTGTCAAATGAATGTAGTTCTTGAATAATGGAGGGGCCGTTTTGTGCAGAGGTTCTGAACAAATACAGAAATATTTGAACAACTCCTCTTTGTTTATCGACAGTCAGTAGAGATCTAAAAAACGGCCAAAAATAGAGGCATGATGAGGAAATCTAAGTAGCAGTGCAGTACAACTATAATGTTACACCTCACCAGTTTCAAATGTCACCAGCCGCCACTGCATCTTCGTTTAGGTTTAAAAAAGCCGAGTGCCAGGATGCGCTGCTGCAGCACTGTGAATTTAAGTGCTTAAAACGTGCACTGTATGTGGCCTGGGACAGGAGGAGTCAGGGGCGTTGGGAGAGGCTACGGCATGGGGTGAAAGAACAATAAAGCCTCGTTAACAAGTAAATGGTCTTTCAAAAGACCTGTGAAGTACTCGGTGCGGCTGTGTGTGTGCCCTGGAAGGAATTTCCAGCAGCAGGAAGGGGGCGGGGGAGATAACTCTGTTTACGAGCACGGCAGCGCAGCAACATTTTCTAGTATTTTGCCGTTTCTAAATATAAATACAGACAAAGGAAATCTAGATTTCCGTCTGTATTTATATGTAAAAATCCGTAAAAACGGAAAACCGGGAGCCCTATTTATAATATGAATGACGACACGCATCAACATCTAAGAGTGTCTAAACAACAGGTGTGTCCCCATGAACCACATTACATTCTTCCCCAACAGAATGCGGACTGGCCGTAGCGGGCATCGGGTGTTTCCCCAGGAGGCTGGAAGGATGGGAGCCGGTTTTGCAGTGGTGGGGGCCGCTTTTGTTACCTGGGCAGGTTTTGCAGGGGTTTTGCCAGGGCTGTTTGGAGTTCCCAGTCCTGCCCTGGAGGATTAGTTCAAACGTTCTCACTGAAACTGTTGATTGTCACAGAATATTGGTCAAATTGTATGGGATTACAAATGTGCTCAGAACATATATTCGTTCAAATGAGATTACAGATATGGATCAAAGATCACAAACGTAGACTACTTCACTTGCAAGCACTGGGGATAAATGTATAATGGCTCAATTCAGACATCCATGCTAGCAATCAAACCAGCAGTCACAGCTAGGAAACTTCACACAGAGCTTCACAATAGGAGACACAACACACCAAAAGCACTTGGGGGCTTATTTATGAGAGCTTTGCATCATTCTTGCACCACTCAATGCGGTACATGGTTGACGCAAACCAGTCACAGTTTTGAAGCCATACAAAGGAACTTTGCGTGGCTGTGAATGCTGTAAAAATCTGGAGTATGGCAACGCAGCACAAATTGCTGCTTTGCCTTGCTCTGCGCAAAAGAGGCATTCCATTGGTATTGTGGTGGGTGTTTCCACGCAACTCCTATGGTTTTTGATGCATTCCCAGAGTTACAAGGACTTGTAAACCTGGGAATGCGCCAAAATCTTGCGCCTTCCAAGGTGAGGCGTAATGAGGCAAAATATATTTATTTCTCTTTGTTTTTTCCTCTTCAACACACGTAGAAAGAGGACAAAACCTCTCAGGATTGTTTTTGTACAGAAAGGTGCCCTTTTCTGCACAAAAACAATCCTGCCTACAACATAGGCACCCTTGCACTATTGTGCAAGAGTGCCTGCATTGGCGCTAGGCTGCCAAACGGTGCTAAAACGAGCAAGGGGAATGGACAGGAATGTGCTGTGTTCGATAGTTATGGCACATTCCTGTTCTTTCCCTGTGATCCAGGGCAGCGCAGCTTGGTGACTTGCTGCGGTGTCCTGCACCACCAATGTCGTAAATATGGCCCGTAGCTTTTACAGTGTCTAATGTCCAGCAAGCCCAAGCTCCAACCGTCGACTGCTGAAATGCCCACCTCAGAAGAATAAAAGGCCGCAGTGCAGCACCACTGAAACCACCACCCAGTCGGAAGGTTCTGCGTACGGAGTCATGAGAAAAGGAGGGGCACAGTTTATATAATGCTGGCAGGAAAATTGCCACTGAGATTTTCCAAGTCCTGCGAGACTACCAAAAAAACAGTCTACACATTGTGGGGCTTATTTACAAGCCCCTTGCGCCACTTTTGCGACACTTTTCCCATGTTAAAAATGACGCAAAAGTGGCGCAAGGGGCTTGTAAATCTGCCCCCGTGTCTCTATGCTAAAAATAACACATTGTTCTAGATATAAATCCATATTGGAATTACTGGTTTCCACAAGGAAACTTAAAGAGTCGGATGGAATTTTATTGTTGGTGGCCAAGACAATTCAACAGTGGTATGGGCGTATACTTTTTGGACTTGGAAAGACTTACATATGGCCAGGGCCACGATTATGCGGCAGCGGCAGTTATCGCATAATTATAGATTTGCCAAATAATCCATCATCTGCCACATAATCTGCAGATTTTAACCAAAACAAAACTGGTTTCTAGCTTGAACGGTTCAAAAGTTACTAAAAATGAGATGACATATGTTGCAGTGCAGTGGAAGGCCCTTTCCAAAGCTGGTCACCTTTCTGTTGCTTATTGCTGTATTTAAATGTTAAACTGGTACTAATGAGATGCAACCAAGCCCAGAGAGTGTTACCAACTTTAAAAGTGACCAAATAATGAAGCAATACTATTACAAAATGCGCCACATTATGGCGCATAATTTACCTTTTCTTCCTGCATAATTTACTCATCCCTGCCACATAATTTTGGCCCTCTCCTGCTGCATAATTCCAGTTGCCCTGCATCTGACATACGATTGTTAAACAGCCAGACTGTAATCACCTTCCATTGCATAATACCTTCACGTCTTTTCCTGTCTGCATTTTCTTTTAGGTTTGCTTTGCCTCAACCAGATTTTGTATTCAATCTTGTTGAACTTACTGAAGCACCTCCTGGGATAAAAGTCACAAAGATAAAAGAATGGGGACAATCTGCTGTGGTGTGCCAAGGGCATGGCGGATTCGATATTGGCTATAAAAATACCAGCTGTTTTCTTACAGTTGGATTTTGCTGGTACTCACAGATCACTTATTACAGTCTTGGCAAACCTTCTCAAGAGTACCCCCACAGAAAGAACAGTGAAGTACGTCACATGTTCTCACGATACCTGGCTGTCTGGCTACAATGGTGCCATGATACCTAGCTATGGCCTGCTGTTGTAGAGATTTAGTGGGCAGGTATAAAGCATAATGCATCCCCCACCACTACTAAGTGCATCATGATTAATTGAGGAAACAAACTAGGCATGCCACTACTGCATCCCAATGTATGTTGCAGTGCCGATGCGGAGGTGGCATAATGCGATTCTTGACAGTGAGTCCCACTGTCGTAAAAGTGAGGCAAGGAGACAGACAGACAGACAGATAGATAGATAGATAGATAGATAGATAGATAGATATCTGAAAAATTAGAGCCATAAAGACTGTGCAAGTGCATTATGCATTAGCCAAATTTAATGCACAACTGAAACTAATGAATTAGCTGTAATAAAAAAAAAAACACTGAAAAATGAATTTTAAAATCACTAATACAGCATCCATCAGTGAATGAGAGGGAGGGGGGGTGGATAGGGTCTATGTGGGGTGAGATTCATATAAGGTTTTGTCAGTGTGTTGCTGATTCTTGGAGTGAACCATGACAACTTCTTGACCTTTGTGCTGTTTAATCAGTCAAGTAATGGGTGCAGAGCCACCTGAGAGACAGGGCTGCAGTCTAACGTTTCAGACTGGTGCATACATGTTTCTATAGAATAGTGAATTGTGAGTTGTAAGCCTGTAAGTTCTATTTCGCATGGGGAATTGCTCAGCGGTCTGGATCAAAGCCTGTGGGTCTCTAGAACCAGCTGCATATCTCATGTCTGTGAGGCCCTGTGAAGGCAGGAGGTTGAGAGCAAGGATGACTTGGGGTGTGAAGCTGTCCCTCTAATGTTACCCTACAGGGGGCGGCACTGTGCAAGGAAACATCATGCTAGAGAGGTTCAAGCTGCCTCTCGTCACCTCAGTTATAAACACAGGCAGTGCAGTTCAATGTAAATACTTAAACCATAACATATATGTTCCAGTTGTTAGTATCTGTGTATGTGAATTCCAATTGCTATGAATAGAAGGTGAGATTCAACTAGCTAGCCACCAAGATGTGAAGAGAAGGCCTGGTACTGTCTCATTTTTTATTATTAGAATATCAGTGCAGCTGAAAAAAGCAGTACTGTCCTATTATAGGTACAGCAGCTTTAGTGAGAAGTGTGGAAGAGTCCATTGCTAACGTATCAAGTACTGTGTGTTACTCTAACAGCCCTGCTGAGAAGTGTTGTCCCTGTGCAATACCCTAAACTGGGACTAGTAGTTCAGCATCCTTTGCAGGGATTTGTTTAACACGTCATTGGCCATCATCATTCCATCAGAGCCTGAAACACTCTTATGCAGAAAGTGGTGCTTAGATGGGAATTCCACAAATGGTATTGTTTATTAAATAGTATGTTCAATACAGTATATATTTTTATTCTTGTTAGCATATTTTTTTATTTTTGCTAAATCCTAAAGATGGAATACTCAGATTAGTGTTGAATATGGATTACAACTTTCAAATGACATCTGTATTATGAATTCCACAATTTATGGAAATGCTGGTGTGATATAAGAGCAAAGTTGAGAAATGTCTGAGTATGCAGTAGTTGTGCCTGGGCATTTAATTTAAATTTTCATAAGACCACCTTTGCCATATCATGGTTGTATCTGGCTAGGTGATGTGTATGCCCCTGTTATATCTTGGAGGCATCCTAGATGAAACGCATTAAAATAGATATTTAACTGTTTTTTGTAATCTAAGTGTCTTTTTATTAGTCTTGTAGTTATCCAGTTTTAACTTAAGTGATGCCAGTTCCTGGGATGTCTTCAGAGTAAACGTTCATGCGCTGCAACTTCCTATAACGTCACTGGGTCAAAGGTCACATGATATCACTTCCTGTAATGTAATTTGTGTCAAATGGCATATGATATCACTTCAGCTACCCCTGGTGCTTTGGCAAATCGACGTTCATGGAGTAGAGGCTGTTGACTGGTAGAAACTCCACACAGTGGGAACTAGATTTACAAACACCTTACACTGGATTTGCATTACTTTTTTAATGCACAACCAATGCAAAGTGTTGTAGGGGTGTTAGAAGGTGGTTCTGACCATCTGAGCCGCCCAAATTTTTCGCTTTTTGAACACTTAATTGTTGAGCTTTTACTGTGGGAGAGCCTCATAAGTTAGGACTCACCCACAGTGAACTCATGATGAAAGAGACCGCATGTGGATTTTACCGGTGTCCCCCTGGTGAGAGTAGGCCGCTGCGCTGCAGCCAGAGTAAGGGGCACCGGGCTGGTTACATGCAGACACGTGTGTACATGCGTGTGCACACATGTAGGGGCTGTGCGGGGGAGATTACTGGCGTGCGCAGCCCAGGAGCAGGTACAGATAGAATGGTGTGGCAGGAATTATGCAGAGTTGGGTGGTGACATGGAATAGGCTTTATACGATGGGAAGACACATGCAAGGGAAAGTCAGTGTGCTTTACTGTTTTCACTGAAGGAACACCCCATTATTCTCCTATGAAGATGGGGACCACATGGGGTAGTTTCACTTCCCTAGGGCCTACAAATTCCAGACACGCACCAAAGTACACTGTAACTTATGTGAGAAGAAGTATTCTGCTGAGTCCAAAGCCATATCTGTACTGCTTATGGGTCATCCAGAAATGTCATATTCCTCTGACTCAACTCATAACCAGAGCCTGGCTGGGTGTGACCCTGCCAGGCTGGATTAATGACCTTCCTCCCCAAGCTGTAGCATTCCAAGGGCGAAGGTCTCCTCTCCAAGAGGGAGAGAAGGTGGGTGGAGCTGCAGGATATCCATCAGCAGCTATCACCTGGTGCCAGGCACCAAGCTGCTCTGGAGAGAAGGCAGCAAGGGGGGGAAGGGGGCTTTTCAGAGACCATGTGGCATGAGACCCCTGGACGACGCCATTTTGAACTATCCCAGAGGCCTGGGCAGGAAGGAGGGAGCAGGGGCAGGGAGGTGATGTGTCGCTACAGGATAGGGCAGCGGAGCCTTCCTGCCACCCCCCTCCAAATTCTTTTAAAAGGTCTTGCACAGGAAGAGAAGCTCTCTCTGGGGTGTGGTCTGCTGAGGAAGACTGCTGCTGGAGCCTGGCGCCATGGGCAGTTGAAAGGAAGAACCCCCTGACTGTCCCAGGACCCTGAATTGCGCCAAACAGGGAGTCCAGGACCAGTGCGCAGAAGCCTGGGCCTCTGCGCAAGGAGAAGAGAGGCCTAGGAGGAAAGCCAGGAGAAAGGCTGGTGCAGGGAGCCAGTGAAGACAGCTCCCTGCTGAGTTCACCCTCCTTAAGACCAGGAGGGTGAAGGAAAGGGCTCCCAGTGGCTCGGGCGCGCCACCAGGAGCAAGAAGAGGCCAAGATGGTGAGAATTGGTCCCCTGGGGGCTGAGATATGCCCCCCAGAAGGTAGGCGACCTTTGACCTCTGGCCTGACCGACGACGAAGCGCGCGGGGTCCGCTGCTGGTCTTGAATGGGCCCCCGGGGTGGGTCAGGTCCCGGGGGCTGCCCCCACAAGTAGTTAAGTCAGGGAGCGCCGTCACGCTCCCCGTGAAACTGCCCAAAAGGGGTGCTAGGAGCCCACCCTGGCCCCGACGACACTTGAGGGAGGGGAACGCAGTTGCGCCCCCCCTCAAGGGAGAAGAAAAGCCGGGGAGCACCGTCGCGCTCCACGCGAAGAATTCCCAGGGGCCCAGGACCCCAACTCTAGGCCCCGAAGCTACAGAGGAAGTCGGGGAGCGCCGTCGCGCTCCCTGTGAAGACTGCCATGGGGCCTGGGATCCCAACTCCGGGCCCCGGTGTGCCCTGTGAAGGAGGGGGAGTGCCGCCACACTCCCCTGCTGCAGGAAGAAGGCGGGGAGTGCCGTCACACTCCGCCGAGGTCCGGCGGGACCAGCAGCAGTCGCAGTGTCTGCCCGCAGGAGCGGGCAGACCAGAACAGAGGTTCCGGCTCCCGCGGCACCACGCGAGGGTGCTGGCCAGTCGGGGAGCCGCCAGGGGTGGGCTCCCCGAGCGGCTCTCCAAAAATCATGAATGCGTGGTGCCCAGGTGGGACCGGGCCCCCGAGAGGCGGCCGGAGCAGCCGGGGGTGGGCTCATGAGCTGCAACAACTCACCTGGCATGAGGGGTCCAGGTGGGACTGGGCCCCCAACGACATGAAGAAGCGGCGTGAGGCCGCCAACACTGGAGGCACGGCTCTCCCCGAGCAGCGGGGGAGCCGCTGCTATGTTATGCAGGCGAAATCAGCAAACGCGCCCCATAATGCCTAGCGAGGCAGGTGGAAGCCTGCAAGAAACCTGGCCATCTCGGCTTGTGGTGGCCCCAGGAGGAGGGGGCCACCGCTGGTGATGTGCAAAGGTGCAGGGGGAGCTGCAGGAGCAACGCAGACTCCCCCAGCATGAAGTTGGACAGTCCCTCCCTAAGTCTCTGGGGGACTTCTAAGAAGCAACCCCTCAAGGTTTCAGCTGTGCGTCAACAGCATTCTGTGGCTGGAACCTTTGTTTTTCAGCCGGGGGTGCATTAGGGACTGCACCAAGGTATGAAGGGCTGAGCTGGGGATGTCTGGAGAAGGGCATCCCCTGGAGATGAAGAGGTGCAATTGCACAAGAAGTGCATTTACCAATGTTATTTCTTTTGCGGGACTGAAAGTCACATGTGTAATGTGAAGTCATAAGCAAAGTGGGGTTATGTTGCTGGACCTTCCTGCTAGGGTGTCTGGCTGTATATGCTTAATTCTGTGATTATAACTGTGATGCCTTTTAGGGGCTTTAATTGCAATGCATTATAACTGTTATCAGCTGTGATAAGTACTGTCATTTTAAGTGATGCTTAAAAACATGTATTCTTGCTGCTGCGTTAGGTGAAGAACAACCCAGACTGTTAGCCCCTAAGATGTAGAGGTGTATACTGTATGGTCAGTATGAGATGCTCAGTCAGGGTTATGTGTCACCATGGCAGGTGTGCCCATTTTAAATGCTTGTTGAGATAAAGGGGGTGGGTCGCCACTGGGATGGTGCCAGTGGGCAAGGCCCTCACTTCAGGTTATGGTCAACCTACTGCATTGGGGACAAGATGATGTGCATACATGGGAGTGGTGGTACTAGGCCCCACCCCCCCGCGGGAAGGGTGGGAATGTTATGCAATGTCACAAAGTAATTCCAACAGCTTATGTATATTTGTAAATTGTTGCATAGTATTGAGTAGTGTGTGTGTTTAATAAATGTACTCTTCCTTTTATAAAGCAAAGTACAGACTGGACAATCAATTATTGAGTGTTATTTCTGCGTACTGGTAAATGGCGATTACTAGCCCACACCACCTCCCTTGAGTAAGCCTTAGACTTCTCTGCAACGCTACCCTCTGAGAGTCAAGCGCTACAATGGGGTGTTTGGTTCCCAGTGAATGACAAATGTAGTCATGTTATTAGTGCAGGCCTCACAGTTACTGCCTCGTTTTTTAACAAGGGGAATTTACAATCGAGCGCAAATCGCGTAGTAGCTAACATTAAAAACAGCACAATTATATGGCAACATCTCTGTGAGCAAGACTGTTCTTGATAATATTTCTGCTGTCGTGATAAACAATGATGAACAATTTCACTTGGGCAGTTATTAAGACCCATGTTCTGTTTAGAGGGCCTCTTCAGAATGTACTTGTCTTCGCATATCCCACAGCAACCTGTTTTGCTCCACGGTTGGCTGAGGTCATTTCTGCTACTGACAGAGATATTTAAGAACTGGAAATATATGTACACAGGAAAGCACGATTTTGTGCCACCAGCCAGTTGTCATCTGTCACTTAAAAATCTTGAGAGGGTTGCCTGATATCAATTAAAGGATCCAAAGGAGAAAACTGACATTTTCAAATTGGAACTTTGATAATTACAACAACTTACTATACACTCTGGGGCATATTCTCAAGGACCCATCGCCTAGTTAGCGGCACTTTATCGCAGCCAAAGTGGCAATAAATTTAACGCACCATTCACAAGCTGGTGTTAACAGCCCATAACACCAGTTTACCCGCGATAGCAGCCGCAAAAAACATCGCCACAGATGACCCCCGCAACTATCGCTAATGAGATGCAGAGTAGGCGTACCCGTGCAAAAAGTCGCGAAAACACCACTCCGCAACATTCTCAACGACCAGCCAGATCGGCGAAAAGACCACGAAACATGCGATAATGCGCGTTAGCAGCAGGAAATTAACACCTGCTCTGACCTGGTGTAAAGTCGGACGGCAGCCTGCACCACAAAAGGGAGCCCAGCCCACAGCCACACCTGAAGAACAACAGATGCCATGGAGCCATTCACCATGCACCCCGGAGCCCCGAGAGGGCAACAACACCCACTGCCACCACCCCCCCCACCCCCCGGACCAACACTGAGGCAGCGCAGACAAAGACAGCGACCCTCCGAAAATGCACCAACCCCACAGACCCAACACCAGAGAATGTCATTGCCCACTATATGCCCAAAGGGACAACCCTCCTCCGCATCCTGACCACCATAGCCCACAGGCTGACGGTACCAACACAGCGGACAACCAACATCCCACCGCAGACAAAGCGGCTGGCCGTGCTGCACGTGTTGACCTCTGGTACCCTCCAACCAACCTCCGCCTGAGACCGAGGAGTCACACAGCCTGGCCAATCCAAGTCCCCCACAACGGTCATGGATGACACCATCAGCTTGGTACCCCACTATCCATACCTCACACACACTGTGCAGGAACAGCCGGAGACCAAGCAAGGCGTGTACGCCACAGCTGGCTTTCCGCACGTGTCAGGGGGCAATTGACTGCACACATGTCCTACTAGTGGCCCCTGGCGACATTGCACACAATAAGCGCAACAGAAAGCGCACGTATCCCACCAATGTGCAGGCAATAGTGGACCACCGTGGAATCTCCGCCAACGACTTTGCCAACCACCCAGGCAGTGGGCATGATACCTGCACTTCCAAACAGTCCATCATCAACCTGCGCCACCAGGATGGCACCCACGGAAATGCACTGCTCGTTGGCCAATACCAAATGCACACACCACACACCTCAACTCCACAATCATGCAACGCACAACACAGGAAATGCACATGTCACAAGCTCACATACAACATGCACACCCACCAGACACGACATCACAACTCACTGTGGGAACCTGGGCCAGCCATGTACATGAGCCATCAACGGCATGGCACCTCGGACACACAATAGCAGAATGTCGGAAGATGTGGGGACCAGGCATGTGCGAAGGAGGCAAGGGACCGATGAATGAGACTGTACACAATGCCAAGTGTGGCGTGGATGTGCTAGCCAGACTGCAGTATGCAGACCACACACATATCCATATCGACACACACCGCTGGTGTTTGGAGTGTAGTGGACAGTGGACGCAACCATGTCACCCCAGCCAGTGAGGAAGTCACGGAAATGTAGCTTGTGACATCCCCCCGTAAGCGTGAGCGGAGTGGGCTGGCCCGGCGTACGCCAGGCCAGTATAGGGGTGTGAATAAAAGGCACGTAACCCTGGGCGTGGTCCTCTTTCGGAATGCCCAACGTCTCTGCCAGGGCGGCGCCCCTCACCCCGCCACGAGGCCGACACCGTGAGCGGGGTTGCCAGCGATCCTGTGCGCCTGCTGCACCCCGGGACGCTGGTCCCCAAATCAGTCCTGCCCGCCCCTGCGCACCCAGGCCTCAATGCCCACCTTCCAACACCGGCGTGTGTCGATGAGGGCCGGTGCAATCTCCAAGCCCGAGGCCTGCGGCCTTGGCAGCCTCCTCAGACCATCACGGCCTCCGCAACACAGGCCCGCAGTATTCCTTTCACGTTGACGTACTCCACCGGCCTGCACAGCGGACAAGTAGGTCACACATTTGGAACTGAGTCTTGATTACACCATGGCAGAGCACATAAATCATGGCTGAGTGTATGCCACTATACATCCTTCGATGTGGTGCCAACAGGTCTTAGTGTTACATCACAGCCGCAAGATTCTGTGGGCCCACGCGGACTACTGCTCTCGGCCTACGCTGCACTCGAGTAGGTCACAGAATTGGAACTGAACATCGATTATTCAAAGGCAGAGTAGGAATCATTGCACGCAAGGAGAGGCATAAGAGGATGACGCGTTGCATTTGGGAGGAAAAAGGATCATCATTACGGAGGTGATCGAACACTACCGACAACTGCCCTGATGTCACTAACTCTGTGCATCGCGAGCCTACGACACGTGGCTGTGGCCCACTGCTGACCGCTGCCTCCGGCCTACACCGTGGTCCAGTAGGTCACAGAGTCTTGAATCTTCAATGCCAGAGTTCATATCAGTGTACCGGCATCATCGCAGACTGCATCCCCTCTCAGCCCCAGTGCCACTAAGTCTGTTCCCCGACATTCATGGACACTCTCTGGTCGTACATTGGTGGCGTTTGAGTCTATGGACTAGGGGGTAGTTTTCATCCTCATGCAGCTGATACCGAATTGGTGGTGGCAATGAGACAGTCGCTTTCCACTCCTCCATTTGCTGCTTCCGGATAGCTTCTGCCCTCTGCATCATGCCCTGGAAGAACACCTTCCACTGTCCCCCGAAACACTCCGCGACATTCACCTTCGACATCGACGAGGACCCGCTCAGTCTGCGTGGCCCTACCTCAGTGGACCGCAAGTCACCGTCCCATGGTGGTGTGCCTGTGCCTGCCGCTGTGCACCCGGGACCACTAACTCTGTGCAGCTCAAGTCAGGGACCCTGTCTGAATGAATATTGGATGACCTCTGTGACGGTGGTCTTGGGGTCATCGACGCCATGTGCATGGGGCCCTGCGCTGTCCGCTGCCTCTGGCCTCAACTGCGGACCACCAGGGCTCACACATCAAATCGAGTCCTGACCGGCCCGGACGTCGCAACACCGCAGGAGGCACACGCCACCATCGCCAGGGCCAACTCCAACCACCATCTGCCAGAGTCGAGACAGTGGTACTGGCAGACTGACGGAGTTGCTCAGACCTGTCTTGGATGCCATCATCTGCCTGATCCCCTGCTCAGCACTCCAGGTGCCACTGACTCAGTACACCGCAACCAATGGACCGTTACTGATTGAGTTTTGTGATGTGGAGATGTTGCGCAGCAATGTCACCTCAGGCAGTGTGGGAGACCTGGGACGTTGATGAGGAAGTTGATGCAGGTCTAACACACCCCACTGCATCTGCATCAGGAATATCCCGAATGGACACAATCCTAGTTATTTTCATCACATGAGCGCGCACAGCTCTAGTACCCCAACCTCAGTGCACTGCAACTCACGGACACTTCTGTTTGTATGTTGGGTGACTTCTGTACTTGCTCCGGCTCCCTCCATGTTGCTCAGCAGTTGACTCTGTTATGCAGGTGTTTTCTGTTTCCATTGCACTGGTGTCCACTGTTCAAGTTGTTGCCAGCACCGAGCACTCCGTGCGGGCTGGCTTATGCTCACCCCACACACATCCAGCACAGGTGTCACTGTACATGTGGCCCTGCCAATAAAGGGGCCGGGTGCACGTGCCCGTATCCAGTTCAACATAATATCTGCGTGTGTCTCTGTGGCAGTGTGGGTCTCCTTTGTGGGGTGTAGGTGGTCCCTGAAGGGTAATTGACACCCACGTATGTGATCTAGTTCGCCTTCCATGGGTTCGGACCACACCCGCACCTGTTCGGCCACCTCCTTTTGGCGTTCTGACACCTGGCATTGGGGTGTCATGTGTTGGTCGGTGAAGTGTTGTGGGCCAGCCGTGCTTGCGTGTGCTTCATGCTGTGTGGTCTGTTGCAGGGGCTGGGTTCTCCTCTAAGTAGCTTGTCTGCCCTTGTCCTGGTGGTGGGTTGCGTGGGATGTCCATGGGCTGTTGTAGGGCGTCGGTGTCGAAGGTGTGTTGGTCGTGTCCTGCATCACTGATGGGTTGTCTGGTCTGACCTGCTGGAGGTGTTGTTTGTCCCTCTGCAACGTGAAGGGGAGATGCATGTTGACATTGTGTTGACATTTATGTTGGCGCATTGTTCTTGTAGACATGCAGACTGTGTGACAATGTACATTGTGACTGTTTGGGCGGTGCTGGCAATTTGAGGGGGGACAGTGGACATTTGGACTACATGACTGTTGTGAGGTTGTACCTGTACATATGCATCTCACAGTTCCCTGCTCTGTCAAATGTGATTGGCCTGTTTCTGCGCATGGGCGGACCCAGTTGTGTCCCCTGTTCTGCAGTGTCGGTGTTGCACTTTGTGCCACATTGTCATGGGTTGTGCTGTGATTGCCATGTGTGTGTGCTGCAGTGTTTCCACGGGGATGGGGGACATGACCCTGGGTTATTGTGGGTGTGCAGTGTGCTACACGTCGTTGTGCATGTGTGCCATTGTGCCCATCTCCCCCGTCCCCCCAGGACCTGTACGTTACTCACCCTGTTGTTGTTGTGTCAGGTCCTCTCGAGCTGTGTCCGTACTCCCACCTCCTTGCACTGCCTCCACACTGATGACTGGCCTCCAGCTCCTCCTGTGGCGAAGGACTCCCACCTCCTGTTGCTGTAGCTGCCTTCCTGTTGGCAGCGACTTTGGGCCTGGTTTAGGTTTTCACGTCATGCCAGCGCCTCTTGGCCTCCTCGGCACTCCGGCTGCATTCAAGGTGGTCTGACTGTGGGTCAGTTGCTGGTAGTGTTCTGTCACATCCTTGACGCTGGTCTTGTTTTCCTACGGACTGCACCCCGTCTTCCTCTCCCTCTTCTCCTTGGCCTTCCCCGACCCCGTTGGTCCTTGCTGGTGGTCTATGGGGCTTGTGGGGTTCGCGTTGGCCTCTGCGCTGGGTCAGGGTGCATCCATGTTGCTACGCACTTTGGATTGTTTCTGGTGTGTTGTTTTTGTTGCTTCTATGGTGCATTTTCCCACCAGACGCGTGGGATTTACAGGCCTGCCGCTGGTTTTTGCTACTTTTTGTATCGCGATCGGCCTCATCGCAGCTTTTTTGGCGTTCGTGTTTCGCATTTTTGCGGCGTGGCGTTGATTTTAACGCGGTCAGTTGACGCGTTATCTGGAGACTATCGCATGGTACCGCTGTGTTGTGAATACTTGGTTAACACGGCGTAAATGTCCCGCGATAGACTGCGATGTTGAGGGTTGCGTTAAGTCACTTTTGCAATGGTTATCACACGTTCTTGAGAATATGCCCCTTAATTATTTGAAAAAGGAGATTTGTTTTCATTGTCATGCCAAAGGGAATTTATTCTTGAAAAAATGATTTGTGGGCAAGCTTCTAGAGAATAGGATCTTGACCGCCGCCCGACGGGATCTTGGATAATCAAAATGCGGAGGTCGGACCGATGGCAGGTCTGTTGGGTGGACCGCCAGCGACAGCCTGTTGGTGGTGGTCCGCCAACATCCTAATGAGGCCCTAAAATATTTTATTAAAAATTTAATTATTTTGAAAAAAGTATTTTTACAAAGTTTGAATTAAAAATATCACCAAAAGTAAAAAATATATTTTTGTGTGTGGTAAAAATGATTAAAAGTGATGTAATAAATATAAATTTTAAATATAAAAAAGTTAATAACATATTGTAAAATAAAATAATAGTTATGTTTTATTTATGAACAATTTTATAACATTCAATCAAATATTTATTATTTTAAATAGCTTAACTAATTTAAATTATTTTAACATTTCTTATGGGTTTTATTTTAAGTCTCTACCGCCATTATGTTCTATGCAAGGGTGTTGCAGTACGGGTGGCTGGCAGTGTTTGTTGCTGGACTTACTCCAGCGCTATAGCTGGAGTACATTTACTACTGTTTTGGGTCCTTTTTGGCTGTAGTACCTATAGAAGGCCAGTTTACAAATAGCAATGGGTTTAATCTTTTGTGGGTGAGTGCCTATCCCTCCCTAAACCCCTCCCTAGTCCTCCCTTAATCCCTCTTTAGACCTCCGTTTACCTTTCCCACTTCGGGGTCGATTACGATGCCGTCCGGAAAGGATCCGAACGGGATTCGGATTCGGCGATCCGATCCGGAACCTCTGTTTCCGACTGAATCGGACACCTTTCCGGACGACCGATTACGATGCAAGGAAACCATTCGGGCTGCCTGAATCGGTTCCGAACGGCATTCGCACAGCCCAAGTCGTACAGAGCCGATTCGTGCAGCTCTATGGACACGGTTTCCGACCAAACGATTACGATGACCGATTCGGACAGCCGTTCCAATTCGGTCTGCCCAAGACGAAACGGCTGTCAGAATCTGACTTCGGGGGCCCATAGCAGGCCCTCCTTTACCCTGAGGTCTCCGGTTAGAGTCTGTGGGGGTACCCAAGGGACCCCCCCTGTCAAAACATGCACAGTGTGGCAGGCACCATGGGGTGCCTGTCACAGGGTGCATGGTTTTCCCCAACCACCACTTTTTTCAATGGGAGACTGTGAACACAGACTCTCATTGACGTCAATGAGAGTCCGACCGACCGATGTTTGGAGGCATCGTAATTGGTCGGTCGTACTCGCAGAACCAGAGTCGGTCGGAAACAATTCCGAAACTAATTCGGTCGGAAGAGTTTCCGAACGACATCATAATCAGCCTCTTAGTAGTAAGTTTTCCTCATTTTTCAGCCACTCCTCTCATCCCCACACATTTACTTCTAAAACATATGCATGTACGAGTAAAGATATCCGCAACCATGGTGGAGATCTCGGCACATTAAGATAGGAGAGGCGGAAACGTCTGCACGTAGGTTGTGAATAACGAAATTTGGAGTCCATTGTTACGATGTACGATAGTAGTACTACTAAACGTACTGCAAAATGCAGTTTGTGACTAGGATCCTCAGTATTTGATAGGCTTATTTAGACTGTACACTCTTATTTGCTATAACTGCCCTTACTGGGCTTGAAACAATTCTTCAAGTGGCTACTAGGCTTTAGTACATGCTCAGAAGTACAGAGCATCAGGTTTTCAGCAGAGGCAGCATGTAAGAACAATAGCAGGTTACCCCAGGGGATAGTAATCTGAAGATATCAGATACTAATGCTGCAGCAGGGCCAGCGAGATAAGAAGCAGGGATGACCGTAAACGAATGTCCATCGTAAGATGTAGTCAATCACTGTTAACATGGTGGTTTCAGTGCTTGTGTCGTTGATTAAACTGGTTTGAAATAAGCCAGTTATTTCATTGTATTCCATACGTCCCTTCAACTGATTTGCGTGCATCTTCGAATGATCTTGGCCATTAAGGAAAGGCCAACGATAGCACAGTAGCTTTCATCAGGAAACGGATTAAAGTTAGGCTGTTTTAGATGTGAGGTTATGTGTCCAATTTGCAAATTTTTTTTATGGATGGTTTTGTCCCTTTCAGCCAAAAAGGAAGTAGATCATGACGTAATTCTTTAGCAGCAGTGAAGGGAGAAAGTCTGCAGCCTATGCTGTAGGTTTGGTACCATGTACCGCAGTCATAGTTGTCTCAGTAATGAGGCTGAAATTAAAAACTGGCATGATTTGTTTGGAGGATGTTCATGGTGTGCTTAAGTGGTAGGCAGGAGGACAAAATCTGCCCAGATCAGAGCATACTTATTACACAGAGCCTCTTTGGGGATTAGTGAGGCACGCATGGATGTTTACTATTTAATGATTTTCAATAGTCTTTAAGGCATTTTTCTGTGCTTACTTAATTGTTGAATAATATTGATTTGAAGGGTTTGTTTTTCAAGGTTAAAGTCAGAAAAGAACTGTCTTGTGGCCTTTTTAGATGTGCAGAGTCATTGATCTTGGACATTGAAATGTTGTATTTACTTATCATGAGACTGGGGTAATTTTTTGCCAGGAGTGTTGGTAGGAGGGAGGAAATCCTATAGGTTAGTTTAGATTTATCCAGCTTTTTGTTCCCTGTCCTATATGTATTCTCTCTTCGGTTGTTCTTTTAGGAAGGAGGGGAGCATGTGAATGTGGATTCATGTTAGTGAGTGATCAGACCAGTCGTTAGAGTTGGGTCTGGATCACTGATATAATATCGATGTACACAATGTAAAAATATCAGAAAATAAATATCAGTTAACAAAATTATCGCCTTGCTATACTTAACTAATAAAACCATAAACATCAAGATCACAAATATCGTTGATAAAAAAATATCAATTTTTACTTATATTGAAAACACAAATTTCAGAAACAAAAATATTGTTGCCTTTAAATAAACATACGATATGTCAAAAATGTCACCTTACACAATATTGACTACAATAATATTGCAAAAATAATTAATTAGCATAAAAACTATCTTTTACGTTAAACAAATAATTACAATAAACATTACACAATATATACAAGTTTGAATTAAAAAAATATTGCATCACCAAAATAATAATAATTCACCCCAATAAAATATATATCATAAATACCTAAGCAGCAAAAATGTATGTAAACTATAAATATTTATACAACAATCTAAATATTATTGTATATTTATATATAATATTCACTGAAAAAACCATAGGTTTCAGGCACGTTATAGTTAGAAATGAGCATTTAAAAACCTTAGAAATTCACCGAAAAACCATAGGTTTCAGGGGCGTTATAGTTAGTTGGACATTTCACTCGTACAAAACCATAGAAATTCCCCCGTTATAGTTAGTTCAGCTAACTATAACTCGCGCGCTCCGCAATGCACTGCTGATGACGTCACATATTACATCACTCATGACATGGTCAGTGACATCACTCATGACATCACTGATGACATCTCAAATGACATCACTGATGATATCACTGATGACATCATCCTTGTGATAGAGTGGCAGACCTCCTCTCACCCTAATATAACCTTTGATACACACACTCAAAAATACAAACTAACATTTTCAAAACAATGGACATACCAATACCAGTTACAACACACCTATTCAGTAATTCCAAGATCTACACACACATCCACACATTCACCAATAGTCCCTATACAGTCACTCATACATGTACTCACTCATCATATGTACTCAAACACCTATACATCCTGTTACACACCGCCACTCATCCATAGAGTTACTCACACACATAGTCACACATGCAAAAAAAGTATCAAACATCCATTTACTTGCATATACAGTTATACACACACTACCACACTTACTTCTACAGAAACTTACACATATTTACTCTCTTAAACAATCACTTATAGAAACACCTACTTATTTGTACAGGAACTCTTCCAATCTCTCACTCTCACATATACTCACTTATATTCACCAATACTCACATATACTAGTTTAAAACATATGTAGTTACTCATAAAGACACTATTTAGACAGTCATTCACTCACTAACACACCCATACACATACTCATCCACCTATACAGTCCTGCACACATGCTGTCTTCAACACATACAAACAGTGAGTCACTGATTCATGCATCTATGCACTAAGTAATACCCCCACCGAACCATACAGACACTCAGACACTCATACTGATACTCAAAAACCAACTAATAACCCATATAGACACTCATGTAGCTACTCACCAACCCATGCAGCCACTTATACACAAAGTGAGAGACTGATACAGATATTTTCATATTTAAACATTACTCACTAACCCATGTATTCACTAAGATACACTTAGGGGCCGATTCCGATCTCGGTCGGAGGCGCACCCAATACCATTCGGTCGGGAAAAAGCCATGCGAAAGCCTGTTACCCGACCGAACCGTACGCTGGGTCCGGCCGAGCGAGTACGATGCGACGTCGCCGACCGACTCGTCCGGGCGACCCGACCGCTCCGACCGACTCGTACCCGGACCGTACCGCTCCGACCGACTCGGTCGGACCCGAGTCGCACCGCGCAATGGAGACGTTTTCCGGCCGGGTAAGTACGATGCGCACCTCGACCGCTCCGACCGACTCGCGCCGTCCGACTCGAACTCGCTGTCGGAGCCGTACTTTGGGGGTCCGTGTCGGACCCCCTGTACGCGTGCCTCGTGCGAGGCGCACACAGGGGGACCCAAGGGTCCCCCTACCTGTGCGTGCACGCCGCGACGCGCTACGCGGCGTACTTCGCTGTAGGGGGCGCCCTTGTCCGCCTCGCACCCATTGGAGGCAATGGGAGCCCGCGTACGCGTTGTACGACCGGCTCCCATTGAGTTCAATGGGAGTCCGACCGACTCGTGTCCGATAACATACGGACGCATCGGACTCGTCTCGGTCGGACTGCACGGGTCCGATTCGGTCGGAAATCTCTCCGGGTCCGGCTCGGTCGGGGAAATTTCCGGCCCGAATCGGAATCGACCCCTTAGTCAGTTATACAATCAATTTTACAAAAAAAATCATCCATTTAGACACTTATATACCCATTTATTCTTCCATTGACCTTGAGATATACATATATAAAACATATTTAATTTTCAGAAAAACACACATTCACTGGATGATGTCATCAGTGATGTCATCAGTGATGTCATTTGAGATGTCATTTGAGATGTCATCAGTGATGTCATGAGTGATGTCACTGACCATGTCATGAGTGATGTAATATGTGACGTCATCAGCAGTGCATTTCGGGCGCGCGAGTTATAGTTAGCTGAACTAACTATAACGGGGGAATTTCTATGGTTTTGTACGAGTGAAATGTCCAACTAACTATAACGCCCCTGAAACCTATGGTTTTTTCAGTGAATTTCTAAGGTTTTTTAAATGCTAATTTCTAACTATAACGTACCTGAAACCTATGGTTTTTTCAGTGAATTTCTAAGGTTTTTTAAATGCTAATTTCTAACTATAACGTGCCTGAAACCTATGGTTTTTTCAGTGAATATATATATATTTATTATACTATGTATACATGTGAAAATATCTCGGTCCCCTGTTTGCCTTGGTGGCACGGAAAAAATGGGTGGAACTGACGTCAGTACGCCGACGAGGTCCTCTTATGGCTCCGATGACGTCATACGGTGTCGCGAGAGGAGCCGTGCTCGTTGACGTGGGAGAGCTAGGAAAGAATTTCCGTGGAATGCTGGTGCAGGGGATATTCACCTAAGTGTTCAGGCTAGTCCTTTGGGAGCAACTGTTTATGTTGCCACTCCAGAAACCGAAACCAGTGATCCGAGGGCAGAGGCCCTGCAGATGGCACACGAGGTGGGGTGCCCAGTCGTGTGCACCGGCGGGGCAGCGAAGTGACAAGCACCACAACCCACAAAAAAGGTAACAAGGTCACTGAATAACACAGGATCTTCTCTTTGTATCTGGCAGGAACAACGAAGTTAAAATGCCCTAGTACCAAAATGTAGAATTAGTGCTACAACGGTCTTCAAGAGGACCTGCGAAGCCTCCCGTACCCTGGAGGCGGCACATGGGTCACGCGGTACGGTCATACTGCGGTGAGACGCACACTCATTGACCTCTCATGGCACTGCTCCACACTTCAGGGAGGACGCTTTCCATTAGCTATGTTTTCTGATGACATGTCGCGCCGGCCCCGTCCAACAACAGAACTCCTTTAGATCCAAACAGACTCTTCCACTCGCTCACCGGAAGTGAAACCAGGCCACGCGGACACTTTCACAATACAACAGCCGGGAATGCACTTTTCGGTAAAAACCACATTCCTTCCTCCTAATTAATCAAATAAACGTCTCACTGAAGAACAGGGGCCAGCTTCGATCGGTAAACAGTCGTTACAACGACTTTTTACTTTGCGATACCATTACAACGCATGCATTACCACGCATGCGTTGTACATCACGAAGTCATTACTACGCATTTTTAGAACGCATGGTCATTTACCACGCATGCCTTTACAACGAATTTTGTTGTAAAGGTATGTATGGTAAATGACCATGCGTTCTAAAAACATGTAGACGATCCATGTCATTGTAAGGAAACAGAGGCTGTTCCGTTTCCTCACAACGACGTGCACCGCCCTTCAGAGATGACGTGAAGCAGGAACCACGAGGCGAGAGGAACCATGAGGAGTGAGAGGTAAGGGGGATTGGGCATGGGGTGGGGGTTTCTTTTCTAGGGTTTAGGGTAGTGCAGTGGTGTTTGGGTGGTGTAGGGGGTCGTGCTGGGGGTAGAGTGGTGTTTGGGTAGTATAGGGGGGTCGTGCTGAGGGTAGTGTTTTAGGGTTTAGGGTAGTGCAGTAGTGTAGGGGGTCATGCTGGGGGTAGTGTTTTAGGGTTTAGGGTAGTGCAGTGGTGTATGGGTAGTGTAGGGGGTCATGCTTGGGTAGTGTTTTTGGGTTTAGGGTAGGGCAGTGGTGTTTGAGTAGTGTAGGGGGTCATGCTGGTGGTAGTATTTTAGGGTTTAGGGTAGTGCAGTGGTGTTTGTGTAGTGTAGGGGGTCATGCTGGGGGTAGTGTTTTAGGGTTTAGGGTAGTGCAGTGGTGTTTGTGTAGTGTATGGGGTCATGCTGGGGGTAGTGTTTTATGGTTTAGGGTAGTGCAGTGGTGTTTGGGTAGTGTAGGGGGTCGTGCTGGGGATAGATTTAGGGTTTAGGGTAGTGCAGTGGTGTTTGGGTAGTGTAGGGAGTCGTGCTGGGGGTAGTGTTTTAGGGTTTAGGGTTGTGCAGTGGTGTTTGTGTAGTGTAGGGGGTTGTGCTGGGGGTAGTGTTTTAGGGTTTATGTTAGTGCAGTGGTGTTTGGGTAGTGTAGGGGGTAGTGTTTTAGGGTTTAGGGCAGTGCAGTGGTGTTTGTGTAGTGAAGGGGGTCATGCTGTGGGTAGTGTTTTAGGGTTTAGGGTAGTGCAGTCGTGTTTGTGTAGTGTAGGGGGTCGTGTTTTAGGGTATAGGGTAGTGCAGTGGTGTTTGGGTAGCCTAGGGGGTCATGCTGGGGTTAGTGTTTTAGGGTTTAGGGTAGTGCAGTGGTGTTTGGGTAGTGTAGGGGGTCGTGCTGGGGGTAGTGTTTTAGGGTTTAGGGTAGTGCAGTGGTGTTTGTGTAGTGTGGGAGGTCATGCTGGGGGTATATTTAGGGTTTAGTGTAGTGCAGAGGTGTTTGGGTAGTGTAGGGAGTCGTGCTGGGGGTAGTGTTTTAGGGTTTAGGGTAGTGCAGTGGTGTTTGGGTAGTGTAGGGAGTCATGCTGGTGGTAGTGTTTTAGGGTTTAGGGTAGTGCAGTTATGTTTGGGTAGTGTAGGGTGTCGTGATGGGGGTAGTGTTTTAGGGTTTAGGGTAGTGCAGTGGTGTTTGGGTAGTGGAGGGGGTAGTGTTTTAGGGTTTAGGGTAGTGCACCCAACCAGCCACAATATCCGTGGACAAAGGGGATCCTGACTCTTTGGAATGCTCCGTCAATTGAATAATTTGGGTCAAGGGCCCTACCACGTCCAAGACCTATCAATTCCTTTCTTGGGATCTCTCATATGCTTGGAGAAAAAGGTACATAGTTTCTCATCAATTTCAGGCGTGTGTGCCACCTTCCCCTTCAGTGACGGCCTGGGGCATTCTCCCCTCATCCTATTCCTGACCTCCCTTTCAAGGGGTTGATGGATTTTCCCCACCACATACTCTGCCACTTTGGCGTCAGGTGTCCACTCTGCCGACCTAGGATGGTAAATTTGGGTAGGCTCGAACATGTCCGAGTGGACCCCGTCCCCAACCGGGGACTGAGAGGAGTGAGATTCTGGACGACAGGGACGCCCGAGTCCTTATCCTCATCGGAGGAGAAATCGTCCTCCGATACACCCTCTCCCTCTAAGGGAAACCCGCCGTCGGGGTCTACAATAGTGGTGACAGTGTCGCAATTTTCTCCGGGCCCCTCCTCCTCCCGGCAGGGTGCATGTTTTAGCGTTCGCGCACTCTTGAGGAAGGTCTCTGTAAGTTTATCAAATCCTTCCAAGTGCCCCGCGTTATGCTTAACGGCCCTTTTATTCCCCATCTGGGAGCTACTTGGACCCGCCACCACCAGATCTGGGTCACTGAACACCCCAGGGATGCTTTTCGCCAGCTTATCAACCTGATCCCTAAGAGGAGCCAGCGCCCTAGAAATAGCCAGAGAGAGGGCTTGGTCCACTGCTGGAGGGAGAAGTTGGGGGGGCCATTCCTCCTCCACTTCCTGGTAGGCGGAGTAAAAATGGTCTTCTGGAGAAGGCATGATAGCAGAGGGTGTGAGCACAGAACAAATGCCCTTAAAATCCTTAAGACAGCTGGGCTCCAACAGCTGGGCTTTCCCCGAAGCTGTTATAAGAATAGACTGAGGCGCACTACCAATTAACACCACCAGGTGGCGCTGGTCAATAACGTGGCTGTGTGGGGAAATCACCGCGTAGCGGTGTCAAAATTAGGCGAGGGTTGGTCGGGAAATCAAGCGGACACTAAAGGAGTGACCGGATTCCCAAACGCGCGTAAAGACCAGCGGGAGCGCTCGACGGAGCTGCCTCGCTCGGACCAGACGCGCCTGACAGGATCTCATCGCGCGCAGAGCACACAGCGGGAGAAACTGCGAGGGGGAGAACGCGCTCGGGCAAGAGCCTGCTGCGCAGTAAATATGAAACAATACCAAGGCAATAATGCTAATAACGTTGCACAAGAAACCGCTATACAAACAGCAACAACGTCAGATTAAGCCAAGAATGTAAGGAATGCACTTAACTGATGAGCAGTGAAGAAAGAGGAAGCGGAAGGGACGTCATGATATTATATACGATGGACTGTGATATGATTGGACTATAGTTGCCTTGGAGACTACCCCCCTAATGGTTCATGGGTTGTGTAGTCTTTTGTTTAATGATTGTTGTGTTACGTTTTCTTTGAACTGCTATGCAAATAAAGTGAGGAAAGATATGCATAATCCTCGCCTCCGTCCTGCCATAGAATTCATTAAACTTTATTTGATCTGATTTAGAAACATAGATCATAAAAGTGTACATAAAAACAGTAAATCCTCTTTCCTAATACAATACAGTGAGAATTAATTAAAACCAATAGGTAAAAATGGGTGTTACAGAGCTCGGATCAGAGCAACTTCAGGTTAACAGAATCGTAAAGTTCAATGTTTCGCAAGATCAATCTCATGTACTTCGTGCAAAATACGCAATAAGGGGTCCAAGTAAGATGTAACGCTCCAATACCTGACCAGTTTGCACTATATAAAACTGCAGAAAAACTAAAAATAAAAAGTGTTTTGCACACTTCTGTCATTGGGCTATATGTGGGCTACATCTGGGTGATATTTGTGCTACATTTGGGCTCTTTTTTCTCTGGTGGCCATCTTGGGAGACTTATTTGTTATGAAGTTTCCTAATTTCGTCATTTACTGCAGTCTCCTCAGTAGGAAATGCTTTCAGTTTTTTACTTTGATTCCATCAAGAAGGCATTCAGATGTGTCAGCGCCCTAGAAATAGCCAGAGAGAGGGCTTGGTCCACTGCTGGAGGGAGAAGTTGGGGGGCCATTCCTCCTCCACTTCCTGGTAGGAGGAGTAAAAATGGTCTTCTGGAGAAGACATGATAGCAGAGGGTGTGAGCACAGAACAAATGCCCTTAAAATCCTTAAGACAGCCCCCTCGCCGGTGCTCCAACAGCTGGGCTTTCCCCGAAGCTGTTATAAGAATAGACTGAGGCGCAATACCAATTACCACCACCAGGTCACTAAGGTGGCCGTGTGGGGAAATCACCGCGTAGCGGTGTCAAAATTAGGCGAGGGTTGGTCGGGAATCAAGCAGACACTAAAGGCGTGACCGGATTCCCAAACGCGCGTTAAGACCAGCGGGAGCGCTCGACGGAGCTGCCTCGCTCGGACCAGACGCGCCTGACAGGATCTCACCGCGCACAGAGCACACAGCGGGAGAAACTGCGAGGGGGAGAACGCGCTCGGGCAAGAGCCTGCTGCGCAGTAAATATGAAACAATACCAAGGCAATAATGCTAATAACGTGCACAAGAAACCGCTATACAAACAGCAACAACGTCAGATTAAGCCAAGAATGTAAGGAATGCACTTAACTGACGAGCAGTGAAGAAAGAGGAAGTGGAAGGGACGTCACAATATTATATACCATGGACTTTGATATGATTGGACTATAGTTGCCTTGGAGACTACCCCCTAATGGTTCATGGGTTGTGTAGTCTTTTGTTTAATGATTGTTGTGTTACGTTTTCTTTGAACTGCTATGCAAATAAAGTGAGGAAAGATATGCATAATCCTCGCCTCCGTCCTGCCATAGAATTCATTAAACTTTATTTGATCTGATTTAGAAACATAGATCATAAAAGTGTACATAAAAACAGTAAATCCTCTTTCCTAATACAATACAGTGAGAATTAATTAAAACCAGTAGGTAAAAACGGGTGTTACAAATCCCGGTTCAGAGCAACTTCAGGTTAACAGAATCGTAAAGTTCAATGTTTCGCAAGATCAATCTCATGTACTTCGTGCAAAATACGCAATAAGGGGTCCAAGTAAGATGTAACGCTCCAATACCTGACCAGTTTACACTATATAAAACTGCAGAAAAACTAAAAATAAAAAGTGTTTTGCACACTTCTGTCATTGGGCTATATGTGGGCTACATCTGGGTGATATTTGTGCTACATTTGGGCTCTTTTTTCTCTGGTGGTCATCTTGGGAGACTTATTTGTTATGAAGTTTCCTAATTTCGTCATTTACTGCAGTCTCCTCAGTAGGAAATGCTTTCAGTTTTTTACTTTGATTCCATCAAGAAGGCATTCAGATGTGTTACACATTTGCCATAAATTCAGAATGTTAGCACTCTAGTTGTTCATTAGATCACTGTAGTAAAGCTACTGCTCACCAGGGAGTTAACTGGAAGTCTACTGCTGGTATTGAAAGTGATTGTTTCAGTCTGCATGTCAGAATTTTCTAATGAAATAGAAGAGGATTTGAGATCTCACTTAAAACATGCCCTAAATTTTCTCTCTGCAGCACTAACCATAATTTCTATGGCAAAATGAACCCCCTCATTTTGTTCCTTTTTAAATTAAATGTTTTAAGTGTTACCAGTTTATTCCAATCAAGATGGCTTCAGGTGTGCCATACTTTTGTCATAAGTAAGACTGTTAGCGCTCTAGTTGTTCTTTAGAACACTCTGGGAAGCTGCAGTAGAACACAAAGGCATCAACTGACAGGCTGCTCCTGTTGAAATATAACAGGAAGATATTTGACATCTCACTTAAAACATGTCCTAATTTTTCTTTCTACAGCACTAACCATAATTTCTATGACAAAATGAACCCCTCATTTTGTTCCTTTTTAAATTAAATGTTTTAAGAGTTACCAGTTTATTCCAATCAAGATGGCTTCAGGTGTGCCATCATTTTGTCATAAGTAAGACTGTTAGCGCTCTAGTTGTTCTTTAGAACACTCTGGGAAGCTGCAGTAGAACACAAAGGTATCAACTGACAGGCTGCTCCTGTTGAAATATAACAGGAAGATATTTGAGATCACACTTGAAACATGTCCTAATTTTTCTTTCTACAGCACTAACCATAATTTCTATGACAAAATGAACCCCATCATTTTGTTCCTTTTTAAATTAAATGTTTTAAGTGTTACCAGTTTATTCCAATCAAGATGGCTTCAGGTGTGCCATACTTTTGTCATAAGTAAGGCTGTTAGCACTCTAGTTGTTCTTTAGAACACTCTGGGAAGCTGCAGTAGAACACAAAGGCATCAACTGACAGGCTGCTCCTGTTGAAATATAACAGGAAGATATTTGAGATCTCACTTAAAACGTCCTCATTTTTCTTTCTACAGCACTAACCATAACTTCTATGGCAAAATGAACCCCTCATTTTGTTCCTTTTTAAATTAAATGTTTTAAGTGTTACCAGTTTATTCCAATCAAGATGGCTTCAGGTGTGCCATACTTTTGTCATAAGTAAGACTGTTAGCTCTCTAGTTGTTCTTTAGAACACTCTGGGAAGCTGCAGTAGAACACAAAGGCATCAACTGACAGGCTGCTCCTGTTGAAATATAACAGGAAGATATTTGAGATCTCACTTAAAACATGTCCTAATTTTTCTTTCTACAGCACTAACCATAATTTCTATGACAAAATGAACCCCCTCATTTTGTTCCTTTTTAAATTAAATGTTTTAAGAGTTACCAGTTTATTCCAATCAAGATGGCTTCAGGTGTGCCATAATTTTGTCATAAGTAAGACCGTTAGCGCTCTAGTTGTTCTTTAGAACACTCTGAGAAGCTGCAGTAGAACACAAAGGAATCAACTGACAGTCTCTGCCCTTGTTGGATGTACATGTTTAACTGAGAATGTCAGACTTCATTCTCACATGACTGAGAAAGATAATGTGGATTTACAGAAAATATGCTCTCATTTTAGCTTCTGGAGCACCTTCCAAAATTGTATGGGACAAGCATGTGAAAATAGTTTTCTCTCAAACATGATTCATGATATCCCAGCAGAAGGTTTTTCACAGGGTAAAATCACCTTAGAACACACCACAATTCCTGAAATTAGTATGGTACCATCAACAAATGAATTCTAATGTAACTAAAGTCTGTTATCACCCTTCATAGTTCTCCTTTTGGTAACCCTCAAAATCTTCGATTCACTACAATGCATTTCAATGGGGTACTATCATTTATATTGGTCCCAAGATGGCTGCCAGCAATTCCAGGATGAAGTGCTGACAGCCAATCAGATCTCACGATGACATGTGTGGTTAGGCTCCGCCCAGATATATATGTGTTTTCTTTTTCAAATTTCTCAGGAACTACTGAACGGATTTACAACATTTAACCAAAAGGCACGACTCTGAACCAAGGGCTACCTTTTTGCCAAATTTGGTGTAATTCCGTTCAGCAGTTCGGGCTGTAGCTGCGATAAAAGGTTCCTATGGAAAATTGCATGGGGAAAACACGTTTAGGGACCCCCCTTTTTTCTCGGCCCCCACTTGACGAATCACCCCGAGACTTTCAGGATAGGAGCGGACCGGAGCGCCCCACGAGTTTTGAAAACTTCGTGAAGATTCGTCAACCGGCGCCAAAGTTATTTCAAATAGAATGTTGCGGATTTCCTATTGAAAATAGGTCCTAACTATAACTATCTACTGGCGACCGCCAGTAGATAATGTGTATATATATAAATAACCAAAACTTTCAAAGTACATATTAGGCATCATAAATAAAACTGAAATTATCGTTTAACATAGAAGAACATCATTGATAAAAAAATTCATACCAAACTAACCAAAATATCAAACAAATCTAACTTTTCGCGAACTTAACCAATAATATTACACAAACAATTAAATCAACAATATAAAAGGCACACAAATTTAATCTACTTAATACTGCAAAAATGGCAAACACTGCAAGATGAGGAAACTCTACTGGATTCATTGAGCAGACCCTGGAAAAAAATATATATATATTGTGACAACTACCTTGCAAAGTAAGTAAAGTTTATGTTTAAACTAAAACTTACTTATAATTCAAATTAAAATTGTAAAATACCAAATAATTAACAAAAGAGTCTCTAACTTCTACTAAAAGAAAATACTACAACTTTGGGAAGGGCTCACCTTCCAAAAAAACAACACCAATCGCACACCAGATAAAAGACATAAAAAAGTAAGTATATGTAAATTATTATAAAATAGTAATTCAACCCAAAACCGATTAAAATAATACCTAATGACTTCAGCCTCTACAAAGTACCTACAATAAAATTTAAAATGAAACTGTTGCTTTTTTCCTATTCCAACAGAAAAGAAAGCACCTGCTCCACATTACAACACCTCCAATGGAAAAGCTTCGAAAAAGTGTGAAACATCCAAGAAGAACATACATAAGTGTAAATTATAAAAGTAGTTGCAGAATTTTCTATGTAAATAACAAAGGTATAAACATTTTAAAATTTTAATTATTTATATTATTATGCTTCTTTCAGACACAATGACAGCAAAAGCAAGAAACATAGAGCCTCATTTACAACAAAATGACACAGCGCAGCGCCGCAGGCCATTTTGCTGTGCCGAGCTGCAACACTTCAAAAGCACAGGGATGTGTCATATTTACAACAATATGATGCATCCTTGTCCCTTCCCCTGCACTGGCACACAACTGGCTGCCATGCGCCAATGCAGAATCCCTTGCACCATGGTGCGGGGTTGATTGTTTTTGTGCAGGAAGAGACACCTTCCTGCACAAAAACAATAATTGATGGTGTTTTCCTTTTTCTATGTGTGCTGTAGAATGCAGCATCCATAGAAAGAGGCAAAAATGAGGAGAATAAAAGTATTTCTCCTCGTAAATCTGGGAATGCGGCAGAATCCATGGGTGTTGCATTGGAACACCCACAGCAACACCCATTACACACCCCTTTCACACAAAGTGATGCGTGAAAAGGAGCTGTATTTACAAGGCCACGAAAAGCCACGCAGGGTGGCTTTGCATGGCCTTGTAAATATGGGCCAGCACACTGCAGCACCAGTTCATCAAAAAAAGTGACGCACCAGCGGCACAAGGGGCTTGTAAATAAGCCCCATAACATCTTAGAAAGGAAAGCAGTTACTAAGTCACATAGGCTACATTCACAACTAAGAGAGCACATCGATGGAAAATGTGATTCAGAAATGTACCAAATTTATTCAAATGCATGCTATGGAGGACCACTACAAAAGAAGATGCTGTAATTAATGTAAGGAAACACAACAACCCCCAAATGTGGCAGAAATAGAAGTAAGAATTGTAATGAGGATATAAGAAAGGCAAGCACTAGCTCCCAGGAGCCCACAACCAAAATCCTAAAATACATACTCCCTAAAGTCCCCGAATACATCACAGGCCAACTACCACCGATACTCATTTTAAAACATTTAATTGCACAAACTAAAAAAGCCCCAGTGATACTCCTCCCATCCCTAGATGTTACCAAGGTATAGAAATACCTGAACACTTAAAAAATACACATAATGAGGAACCCTTCCTGTTATATGACAACCTAAACAATGCTAGACAACTCCTAATATTTTCTACAGCAGATAACTTACCTAAGCCATTGTCAAACCTAGATGATGGATAGAACCTTCAAAATGTGTCCCAAACCTTTCACTCAGATATACAGCATACATGGTGAATATCAGCCTACAGATATCCCTAATATATATATATATATATATATATATATATATATATATATATATATATATATATATATATATATATATATATATTATCTACTGGCGGTCGCCAGTAGATAGTTATAGTTAGGACCTATTTTCCATAGGAAATTCACACCATTCTATTTGAAATAACTTTGGCGCCAGTTGACGAATCTTCGCGAAATTTTCAAAATTCGTGGGGCGCTCCGGTCCGCTCCTATCCTTAAAGTTTCGGGGTGATTCGGCAAGCGGGGGCCGAGAAAAAAGGGGAGTCCCAAAACGTGTTTTCCCCATGCAATTTTCCATAGGAAACTTTAGACACGGCTACAGCCCGAACTGCTGAACGGAATTACACCAAATTTGGCAAAGAGGTAGTTCTTGGTTCAGAAAGAACCCTTTTTGTTAAATGGTATAAATCCGTTTGGTAGTTGCTGAGAAAATCAAAAGTAAAAACACATATATATCTATGGCCGCGGAGGATCCGCGCACCCTCCCGATCACGAGCTGTATGCTAATTGGCTGTCAACACTCCAAACCAGGAAGTGTTGGCAGCCATCTTGTGCCTCACAAGAAATCACAGAAACAAGTGCGCAAAACGCAAAAAGGGGGCAGGATAGAAACACCCTGACACCCTAGGCCTGCTTAGGGGGTCCCACAAGGACAAGATTTGCGCACCCAGCGTGAATTTCGGCCAAAAAATTTAATAAACGAAGCACGGGCTCCCGCACTTCGTATTTAAAAAGCCCCCGGGTGGGCCAAGTCCCGGGGGCAGTAAAAAAATGTGTGGGGGGGCCCCAATCCCCCCACACTGCCCCGGGGACTGCCACCCCGGGGCTTTGCATTAATATATATGCGGGGGGCACACGTCCCCCCGCAGCCCCGGGTACCGCCACCACCCGGGGCTTGTTTTATTAGAGTTTGGGGAGGCTCTAAGGCCTCCCAAGCCCCGGGGACCACCACCCCGGGGCTCTCATTAATAATATTTGCGGGGGGCACACTGCCTCTTCGCAGCCCCGGGGACCGCCACCCCCGGGGCTTCTTTTTAAAAAATAAACCTGTGTGGGGGGCTCGAGCCCCCCACACGCCCGGGACCGCCACCTCCCAGGGGCACTAATATTGTAATTTGGGGGTCTGTTACGGACCCCCGAGCCCCGGGGACCACCACCTTCCCGGGGCTCTGCATGTGAAGGGAGGGGGGCCGCGCGGCCCCCCTCCTGGAGCCCTCCATGGCCCTGGGGACCGCCACCCCCCAGGGCCGGCTCCTGCAGTGTCCCAGGGTGCCCACCCCCGGGACACTGCTGTTTGCAATGACAGGACGGGAGCCCATGGGGCGCGTTTGCACAGTGGTGAATGGAGGGGGCGGGGCCTGAGGCGCCTTGTAACTTGGGGGATTAAGTCCCCTTGAATCCTGAGGGTCCCTTGGGTCCAACTAGCCCACTAGGTACCTCCAGTAAGCGCCACAGAGCTGCGTTGCAGAGAGGTGTAAAAAGGGGAGTGGCCTTGGACCACCTCTCTGCAACGCAGTTCTGTGGTGCTTACTGGAGGTACCTGGTGGGCTAGTTGGCCCCAGGGACCCTCAGGATTCAAGGGGAATTAATCCCCCAACTTAAAACCCGTCAGGGGCGCGTTTGCACAGTGGTGGAGGGAGGGGCGGGCCTGATGTGACATGTGTGTACTTATCCAATCACTCCACCAAAACCCAAGCACTTATAAATTCACCATGCACTCTCCTTGCATTACTCTAATCATCCAGTCAGTACCCATGCACTCATGCAATGACCCATGCACTAACTCATGCACTGCTACAATACCCTGAGCACTACTGATGCAGTCCAGCCAACGCTTTGTCACTACCCATGCACTCCTCCAATCACCCAGCGAGCACCATGTACTTATCCAATCACTCCGCCAGAACACAAGCACTTATAAATTCACCATGCACTCTCCTTGCAGTACTCTAATCATCCAGTCACTACCCATGTACTCATGCAATGACCCAAGCACTAACACATGCACTGCTACAATCCCCTGAGCACTACTGATGCAGCCCAGCCATCTCTTTGTCACTACCCATGTCACTACCCATGCACTCCTCCAATCACCCAGCCAGCACCATGTACTTATCCAATCACTCCGCCAAAACCCAAGCACTTATAGATTCACCATGCACTCTCCTTGCAGTACTCTAATCATCCAGTCAGTACCCATGCATTCATGCAATGACCCATGCACTAACTCATGCACTGCTACAATACTTTGAGCACTACTGATGCAGTCCAGCCATCGCCCTGTCACTACCCAGGCACTCCTCCGATCACCCAGCGAGCACCATGTACTTATCCAATCACTCCGCCAAAACCGAAGCACTTATAAATTCACTGTGCACTCTCCTTGCATTACTCTAATCATCCAGTCAGTACCCATGCACTCATGCAATGACCCACGCACTAACTCATGCACTGCTACAATACCCTCAGCACTACTGATGCAGTCCAGCCATCGCCCTGTCACTACCCATGCACTCCTCCAATTACCCAGCGAGCACCATGTACTTATCCAATCACTCCGCCAAAACACAAGCACTTATAAATTCACCATGCACTCTCCTTGCAGTACTCTAATCATCCAGTCACTACCCATGTACTCATGCAATGACGCAGGCACTAACTCATGCACTGCTACAATACTCTGAGCACTACTGATGAAGTCCAGCCATCGCCCTGTCACTACCCATGCACTCCTCCAATCACCCAGCGAGCACCATGTACTTATCCAATCACTCCGCCAAAACACAAGCACTTATAAATTCACCATGCACTCTCCTTGCAGTACTCTAATCATCCAGTCACTACCCATGTACTCATGCAATGACCCAGGCACTAACACATGCACTGCTACAATCCCCTGAGTACTTCTGATGCAGCCCAGCCATCTCTTTGTCACTACCCATGCACTCCTCCAATCACCCAGCCAGCACCATGTACTTATCCAAACACTCTGCCAAAACCCAAGCACTTATAGATTCACCATGCACTCTCCTTGCAGTACTCTAATCATCCAGTCAGTACCCATGCACTCATGCAATGATCCATGCACTAACTCATGCACTGCTACAATACTCTGAGCACTACTGATGCAGTCCAGCCATCGCCCTGTCACTACCCATGCACTCCTCCGATCACCCAGCGAGCACCATGTACTTATCCAATCACTCCGCCAAAACCCAAGCACTTATAAATTCACCATGCACTCTCCTTGCAGTACTCTAATCATCCAGTCACTACCCATGTACTCATGCAATGACGCAGGCACTAACTCATGCACTGCTACAATACTCTGAGCACTACTGATGCAGTCCAGCCATCGCCCTGTCACTACCCATGCACTCCTCCGATCACCCAGCGAGCACCATGTACTTATCCAATCACTCCGCCAAAACCGAAGCACTTATAAATTCACTGTGCACTCTCCTTGCATTACTCTATTCATCCAGTCAGTACCCATGCACTCATGCAATGACCCATGCACTAACTCATGCACTGCTACAATACCCTGAGCACTACTGATGCAGTCCAGCCATCGCCCTGTCACTACCCATGCACTCCTCCGATCACCTAGCGAGCACCATGTACTTATCCAATCAATCCGCCAAAACACAAGCACATATAAATTCACCATACACTCTCCTTGCAGTACTCTAATCATCCAGTCACTACCCATGTACTCATGCAATGACGCAGGCACTAACACATGCACTGCTACAATCCCTGAGGACTACTGATGCAGTCCAGCCATCTCCTTGTCACTACCCATGCACTCCTCCAATCACCCAACCAGTTCCATGTCCTTATCCAATCACTCCACCAAAACACAAGCGTTTATAAATTCACCATCCACTCTCCTTGCAGTACTCTAATCATCCTGTCAGTACCCATGTACTCATCCAATGACCCAGGCACTAACTCATGCACTGCTACAATACTCTGAGCACTACTGATGCAGTCCAGCCATCGCCCTGTCACTACCCATGCACTCCTCCTATCACCCAGCGAGCACCATGTACTTATCCAGTCACTCCGCCAAAACCCAAGCACTTATCAATTCACCATGTACTCTCCTTGCATTACTCTAATCATCCAGTCAGTACCCATGCACTCATGCAATGACGCAGGCACTAACACATGCACTGCTACAATCCCCTGAGGACTACTGATGCAGTCCAGCCATCTCCTTGTCACTACCCATGCACTCCTCCAATCACCCAACCAGTTCCATGTCCTTATCCAATCACTCCGCCAAAACACAAGCGTTTATAAATTCACCATCCACTCTCCTTGCAGTACTCTAATCATCCAGTCAGTACCCATGTACCCATGTACTCATCCAATGACCCAGGCACTAACTCATGGCAAATACAGAGGAGGTCATGCTAATCACAGGGGTACCCCAACGCATAGTGTTCCCTAGTGTATGTAGGTGTTTTCACTGTATTCTAAGTGTCTTTTAGCATAGCACTGGCTCTAGGGCCGGTTAGTCAGAGTCAGTTACCACCAGTACCCGTCAGCAAAAAGTTGGGGGCACAGGACTTTCTGCTCCTCTGTTGGTTCTTTCTGCACATCTCTTGCTTCTTCTTGCACTTTTCTTCGTCTTTCTGGACTTCTGTTGCCTCTTTCTGCATGTCTTGCTTCTTTGTGCGCTTTTCTTCCTCTTTATTCACATGTCCAACCTTTGTAGGCATAGTTAGAAATTAGCATTTAAAAAACCTTTGAAATTCACTGAAAAAACCATAGGTTTCAGGGACGTTATAGTTAGAAATTAGCATTAAAAAAACCTTTGAAATTCACTGAAAAAAACCATAGGTTTCAGGGACGTTATAGGTAGTTGGACATTTCACTCGTACAAAACCATAGAAATTCCCCCGTTATAGTTAGTTCAGCTAACTATAACTCGCGCCCCCGCAATGCACTGCTGATGACGTCACATATTACATCATTCATGACATGGTCAGTGACATCACTGATCACATCACTGATGACATCTCAAATGACATCACTGATGACATCATCCACGTGAAAATCTGATGCACCTCCTCACACTCTAATATAACCTTTGATACACCCACTGTAAAATACAGACTACCATTTTCGAAACCATCGACACACCAATACCAGTTACTACATGCACACTCACTGATTCCTAGGTCTACACACACATCCACTCATTCACCCATACAATTACTCATACATGCAGTCACTCATCAATACAACACTATCATATGCACTCATACACCTATACAGACACTCACACACCGCCACTCATCCATGGAGTTACTCACACACCTAGTCAGTCATGCAAATAATCTATCACACTCCCATTTACTCACCTATACAGATACTAACGCATACTTACTCTCTTATATAATCACTGATACAAGTACACACTCATCCATACAGCCACTCTCACAAACACTGACTCTCACGTATAGTCATTTATACTCCAACTCTCACATACACTGGCTTTTCCCTATGTAGTTACTTGGACATGTACCACTGAGACATCCATTCACTCACCAACACACCCATACACACACTCACCTGCCCAACCAGCTGTTTCCACATGCACTCTTGAACCCATACACCCAGTGAATCAACCACTCGCACATCTATGCACAGAGTCACACACCTCCCACCCACACACACACTCAGTCTCCCATACAAATTCTCAAGCAACCAATCAATATCCGATATACACACTCATGTAGCTACTCACCAACCCATGCATTCAGTAAGACACATTTAATCACTCACTTATACAGTCAGTCACGCACCTACTAAATCATCCATCCAGATACTTATACACCCACTCATTCTTCAATACACCTTGGCATATATATAAAACATATTTAAACTTTACAGAAACACACAGCCATGTGGATGATGTCATCAGTGATGTCATCAGTGATGTCATTTGAGATGTCATCAGTGATGTCATCAGTGATGTCACTGACCATGTCATGAATGATGTAATATGTGACGTCATCAGCAGTGCATTGCGGGGGCGCGAGTTTTAGTTAGCTGAACTAACTATAACGGCGGAATTTCTCTGGTTTTGTACGAGTGAAATGTCCAACTAACTATAACCTCCCTGAAACCTGTGGTTTTTTCAGTGAATTTATAAGGTTTTTTAAATGCTAATTTCTAACTCTAACGTGCCTGAAACCTATGGTTTTTTCAGTGAATATATATATGGTTTTTTCAGTGAATATATATATATATATATATATATATATATATTCACTGAAAAAACCATAGGTTTCAGGCACGTTAGAGTTAGAAATTAGCATTTAAAAAACCTTAGAAACTCACTGAAAAAACCATAGGTTTCAGGGAGGTTATAGTTAGTTGGACATGTCACTCGTACAAAACCAGAGAAATTCCGCCGTTATAGTTAGTTCAGCTAACTATAACTCACGCCCCGCAATGCACTGCTGATGATGTCACATATTACATCATTCATGACATGGTCAGTGACATCACTGATGACATCACTGATGACATCTCAAATGACATCACTGATGACATCACTGATGACATCATCCACGTGAAAATCTGATGCACCTCCTCACACCCTAATATAACCTTTGATACACCCACTCTAAAATACAGACTACCATTTTCGAAACCATAGACACACCAATACCAATTACTACTTACGCACTCACTGATTCCTAGGTCTATACACACATCCACTCATTCACCCATACAGTCACTCATACATGCAGTCACTCATCAATACAACACTATCATATGCACTCATATACCTATACAGACACTCATACACCGCCACTCATCCAGAGTTACTCACACACCTAGTCAGTCATGCAAAGAATCAATCACACTTCCATTTACTCACCTATACAGTTATACACACACCACCTCACTTATTCATACAGATACTAACACATACTTACTCTCTTATACAATCACTGATACAAGTACACACTCATCTATACAGCCACTCTCACAATCACTGGCTCTCACATATAGTCATTTATATACTCCAACTCTCACATACACTGCCTTTTACATATGTAGTTACTTGGACATGTACCACTGAGACATCCATTCACTCACCAACACACCCATACACACACTCACCTACCCATACATCTGTTTCCACATGCACTTTTGAACCCATACACCCAGTGAATCAACCACTCACACATCTATGCACAGTCATACACCTCCCACCCACCCACACAGACACTCAGGCACCCATACAAATACTCAGGCAACCAATCAATAACCCATATAGACACTCATGTAGCTACTCACCAACCTATGCAGCAGCTTACACAACAACAGACAGACTGATACAGACATTCACACAGTTTAGTCACTAACCCAATGCATTCACTAAGACACATTTAATCACTCACTTATACAGTCAGTCACGCACCTACTAAATCCTCATTCCAGACACTTATACACCCACTCATTCTTCAATACACCTTGGCATATATATAAAACATATTTAAACTTTATAGAAACACACAGTGACTGGATGATGTCATCAGTGATGTCATCAGTGATGTCATTTGAGATGTCATCAGTGATGTCATTGTCCATGTCATGAATGATGTAATATGTGACGTCATCAGCAGTGCATTGCGGGGGCGCGAGTTATAGTTAGCTGAACTAACTATAACGGCGGAATTTCTCTGGTTTTGTACGAGTGAAATGTCCAACTAACTATAACGTCCCTGAAACCTATGTTTTTTTCAGTGAATTTCTAAGGTTTTTTAAATGCTAATTTCTAACTATAACGTGCCTGAAACCTATGGTTTTTTCAGTGAATTTCAAAGGTTTTTTAAATGCTAATTTCTAACTATAACGTCCCTGAAACCTATGGTTTTTTCAGTGAATATATATATATATAACTCACGCCCCGCAATGCACTGCTGATGACGTCACATATTACATCACTCATGACATGATCAGTGACATCATTGATGACGTCACTGATGACATCTCAAATGCGAAATGCGATTTACGCGTTTCGGCTCGTCCGAACCTTGATAACGATACAAGACGTCATTGTAGCTTCCTTATTTAAATGTATAAATGCCTCCAGTTGCCAACATTAACAAAGGACTACATATTGCTTTAATACAAAAAGCTGGCAGCCATATTGGCCTGGTCACGATGTGAAAATTCAGGAATTGATACAATAAAGAAAAGAAAACAAGTGTTAATATGCACACAATGTCATTTCAGCATATCTTGCCCCGTGACCGCCGTACCTGTATGTTCGTCAACGTGACTTGTTCATAATAAACATACTTAGGATTGCAAACATCAACATAAACAATGGACTACACATTACTTTAAAGTGAAAGGCTATCGGCCATATTGATCTGGGCATGTTGCGTATTATAATGGTTCTTACACGAAAGAAAAGAAATAAAAAGGGGAGTTAATATACACACACTATCCATAAATAAAGTTCTAGCGATTATAGTTCCATTCCATTCACAGCTCATTTGAGATGTCATGAGTGATGTCACTGACCATGTCATGAATGATGTAATGTCTGAGGTCATAAGCAGTGCATTGCAGGGGTGTAAGTTATAGTTAGCTCAGGCAACTATAACTGCTGAATTTCACTGGTTTTGTACGAGTGAAATCTGAGTCTAACTATAACGTCCCTGTAATCTTTGTTTTTTTGCAGCGAATTTCTAGGTTTTTTTAACGTTAAGTAAGATGCCTATCACAATGGATGGTGGGGGGTTGGAAGCAGGGCCTGGCCTGGCATTGTGCTGTCCCCACCCAAGCTTGCTGCTCCTGCCTCCCCTCCTCCTTGCCATCCATTGTCCAAGTCCATGCCCTGCTCCCTCATTACAGCCCTGTGTGGCCGTTGTTCTGCCACTGGCCTTCCCGCCTTCTCTGAACAGTTAGCTTGCTGCCCCATCCACCTCCTCCCTATCCTCTGTTGTCTGAATCCATGCACTAGCCTTCTCCCTCCTGCCATGCATGGTCTGATGTGCTGCCACTGCCCTCCATATAGCATGATGTCCCAGTCCACTCCTCCTGCCCTCCATTGCCCAGTTCTATGCCCCATCATTGACCTCCTACTTAGCCTCTATGCTTAGCTTGCTGCCCCTACTCTCCTTCCCCCTGCCCTCCGATGTCTGTGTGCATGCCCCTGCTCCATACTTTTTGACCACCATGTTCTATGGACCTGCCCCTCCTATCTACTCTGAGTGTTCTGTTGAGCTGCCACTCCCCTCCCACCTGCCTAGCATTGTCAGATGACTGTAACCTGTCCCTGCCACCTCCATCCTGCCTGTCCACGTTCCATGCCCCTATCCCCTTCCTCCTGTCCTCCATGGTCCATTTTACTGCCACACCCTTCTGCCCTCCCTGGTCTGTTGTGCTGCAACTGCTCCTCCTAACCTGTCCTGCGTGGTCTGTTGTGAGGCCCCTTCCCCTGAACTCTCTTGTCTGTGCCCAGCTCCTACCCCTCCCTTCTATCCTCCATGGTCCTTTCTGCATGCACCTGCCCCCTCCTTCTCGCCCATCATGGCCATTGTGCTGCCACTAACCCTCCCGCTTGCCATGCATGGTCTTCTGTGCTGCCACGGCCCCTCCCACCTTCCCTGTGTGGTCAGCTAGCTGCCCCTGACCCCCTCCCACCTTCCCTCCATGGTCTGTGTGCATGCCATTATAGTCTCACTGTTGCTCTCCATGGTGTGTACAGAAATGAGAGGGTCTTATTTGCATCGAAATTATGGTTAGTGCTCTAAAAAACTAAAATGAGGACATATTTTCTGAGTTTGCAAATAGCGACAAAGCACTTTTAAATTATTTGTTATCTTTATGTTTTTTTATCCAGTTGACCACTTGATTAAATGTTGCACTAGGGGAGAGGATGTGGTATTACTTCCAGAGCTGCAGACTTTGCAACTGGGGAACCAGGTTGGAGTGTCTGCTTCAGCTCGACATTCTGTGATTCTGGTCAAATCACTTAATCTCCCCATGTCTACAACCAACATGAATGTGTCCTTGTGTGATGTAACCAATGCTCATGTAAAGCACTCCAATACCTGACTAGTCTGCACGATATAAAACTGCAAAAAAACAAAAATAAAAAGTGTTTTGCACACTTCTGTCATTGGGCTATACGTGGGCTACATCTGGGTGATATTTGTGCTACATTTGGGCTCTTTTGTCTCTGGTGGCCATCTTGGGAGACTTATTTGTTATGAAGTTTCCTAATTTCCTCATTTACTGCAGTCACCTCAGTAGTAAATACTTTCAGTTTTTACTTTGATTCCATCAAGAAGGCATTCAGATGTGTCACACATTTGCCATAAATTCAGAATGTTAGCACTCTAGTTGCTCATTAGATCACTGTAGTAAAGCTACTGCTCACCAGGGAAGTCTGCTGCTGGTATTGAAAGTGCATGTTTCAGTCTGCATGTCAGAATTTTTAATGAAATAGAAGAGGATTTGAGAAGTCACTCAAAATGTGCCCTAATTTTTCTTTCTGCAGCACTAATCATAATTTCTATGGCAAAATGAACCCCCTCATTTTGGTCCTTTTAAATGAAATGTTTTAAGTGTTACCACTTTATTCCAATCAAGATGGATTCAGATGTGCCATACTTTTGTCATAAGTAAGACTGTTAGCGCTCTAGTTGTTCTTTAGAACACTCTGGGAAGCTGCAGTAGAACACAAAGGAATCAACTGACAGTCTCTGCCCTTGTTGGATGTACATGTTTTACTGAGAATGTCAGACTTCATTCTCACATGACTGAGAAAGATAATGTGAATTTACAGAAAATATGCTCTCATTTTAGCTTCTAGATCACCTTCCAAAACTCTATGGGAAAAGTATGAGAAAATAGTTTTCTCTCAAACATGATTCATGATATCCCAGCAGAAGGCTTTTTCACAGGGTAAAATCACCTTAGAACACACCACAATTCCTAAAATTAGTATGGTACCATCAACAAATGATTTATAATGTAACTAAAGTCTTATCACCCTTTAACGTTCTCCTTTTGGTGACCCTCAAAACCTTCCATTCACTACAATGCATTTTAATGGGATGCTATCATGTATATTGGTCCCAAGATGGCTGCCAACACTTCTTGGATGAAGTGCTGACAGCCAATCAGATCTCACGATGAGATGTGTGGTTAGGCTCCGCCCAGATATATAAATGTCTTTTTCCTTTAATATTTAAAAAACTACTAAACGGATTGACACCATTTAAAAAAAAGGGCGCTTTCTGAACCAAGAGCTACCTTTTTGTCAAATTTGGTGTAATTCCGTTCAGCAGTTTGGGCTGTAGCCTTGTCTAAAGTTTCCTATGGAAAATAACATGTGGAAAACGTGTTTTGGGACCCCCCTTTTTTCTCGGCCCCCGCTTGACGAATCACCCCGAAACGTTCAAGACAGGAGCTGACCGGAGCGCCCCATTAGTTTGGAAAATGTCGCGAAGATTCGTCAAACGGCATAAAAGATATTGGCAAAAGAAAAACGCTTTTTGAATAGAAACAAGGTCCTAACTATAACTACCTACTGGCGAACGCCAGTAGGTAATATATATATATATATATATATTCACTGAAAAAACCATAGGTTTTAGGGACAGTTATAGTTAGTTGGACATTGCACTCGTACAAAACCCGTGAAATTCCCCGTTATAGTTAGTTCAGCTAACTATAACTCGCGCCCCGCAATGCACTGCTGATGACGTCACATATTACATCACTCATGACATGGTCAGTGACATCACTGATGACATCACTGATGACATCTCAAATGACATCACTGATGACATCATCCAGTGACTGTGTGTTTCTGTAAAGTTTAAATATTTTTAATATATATAGGGAAAGGCGTATTGAAGAATGAGTGGGTGTATAAGTGTCTGTATGGATGATTTAGTAGGTGCGTGACTAACTCTATAAGTGAGTGATTAAACGTATCTTACTGAATGCATGGGTTAGTGACTAAACTGGGTGAATGTCTGTATCCGTCTGTCTGTTGCTGTGTAAGTGGCTGCATGGGTTTGTGAATAGCTACATGAGTGTCTATATGAGTTATTGATTGGTTGTCTAAGTATCTGTATGGGTGCCTGAGTGTTTGTGTGGGTGGGGTGTGTGCGACTCTGTGCATAGATGTGTGAGTGGGTGATTCACTGGGTGGATGGTTTGAAGAGTGCATCTGTGATATACTGTATGGGTGGGTAAGTGTGTGTAAGAGTGTGTTAGTGAGTGAATGTATGTCACAGTGGTACATGTGTGAGTAACTACATATGTGAAAGGCAGTATATAGGTGTGTTGGAGTATATAAATAGCTATAAGCGAGAGTGTGTGATTGTGAGAGTGACTGTATGGATGAGTGTGTGCTTGTATCAGTGATTGTATAAGAGCATAAGAATGTGCTAGTATTTGTATGAGTAAGTGAGCTGATGTGTGTATAACTGTATAGGTGAGTAAATGGCAGTGTGTTTAATTATTTGCATGACTGACTGGGTGTGTGAGTACCTCTATGGATGAGTGGCAGTGTTTGAGTGTCTATATAGGAGTATGAGTGCATATGATAGTCCTGTACTGAGTGACCGTAAGTATGAGTGACTGTACGGGTGAGTGAGTGGATGTGTGTGTAGACCTAAGAATCAGTGAGTGGGTATGTAGTTATTGGTGTTGGAGTGTCTATGGTTTTGCGAATGGCAGTCTATAATTTAGAGTGGGTGTATCAAAGGTTATATTAGGGTGTGAGGAGGTGCATCAGATTATCACGTGGATGATGTCATCAGTGATGTCATTTGAGATGTCATCAGTGATGTCATCAGTGATGTCACTGACCATGTCATGAGTGATGTAATATGTGACGTCATCAGCAGTGCATTGCGGGGCGCGAGTTATAGTTAGCTGAACTAACTATAACGGGGAATTTCACGGGTTTTGTACGAGTGCAATGTCCAACTAACTATAACTGTCCCTAAAACCTATGGTTTTTTCAGTGAATTTGTAAGGTTTTTTAAATGCTAATTTCTAACTATAACGTGCCTGAAACCTATGGTTTTTTCAGTGAATTTCAAAGGTTTTGTAAATGACAATTTTTAAATGTATTAATTGTTATATTTATTTTTTTGATACTGATTTACTACATTTTTTTAAACTATTTATTTTTAGATATTTTATTTTTTAAATTACATTATAATTACATTATACATTACATTACAAAATATACTTTCTCAGAATGAATTACTTTAGTTTAAATACTTTGCAAATAGGCAATAGACTTTTAAGTACAGTAGTTACAGTTGTTGCAATGGGCAACACAATTTCAAACACAATGCAACTTTGAGCTCAATGTGAATTTCTAGTTAAATGCAATTAGTTACTTTATGGATTACTTTTCTAACCACAGGACTGGATCCTAGATTCAGTCCTGGGACATCTCCTGTAAACAGTTGAGTAAAAGCGTTTTGGTTACAGTAGTGATTTTTAAGGAATATTATTGTATTTTAAAAGTTGACAGAAACTTTTTCACATAGAATCACCAATGTTATCCTATGGGAGGAAATTCACTTAGCAGGTAAGTAGTGTTATCGTTACTTTTTCTTACTCAGTGGTAGATCCTGGATCCAGCACTGGTGCATCTCCTGTAAACAGTTGAAAGAATGCGTTTAAGTCATACAGGCGATTTTTAAGGAATATTTGTAGTTTGTGAAAATCGACACTTTGAAACTTTTCTGCTGAAAACCAGACAATGGATTCCTATGGAAGGAAATACAAGTAACTGGTAAGTACGGTTAAAATTACTTTTCAGGATCTGTACTGGCCTCAAAGATGCAGCACTGAGGTCTCTCCTGATAACAGGTGAGTAAATTGGAATTCTTAGTTCAGCTGATTTTAGAGGAATATTATAAAGTTCCAAAACTCCACACTTAGAAGAATTTCCAAGTGAAACCAGTCAATGTTAGCCTATGGAAGGAAATTCAAGTTACTGGTAAGTACGGTTAGAATTACTTTTCAGGATCAGTACTGGGCTCAAAGATGCAGCACTGAGGTCTCTCCTGATAACAGGTGAGTAAATCGGAATTCGTAGTTCTGCTGATTTTAGAGGAATATTTGTATGTTTCAAAAATCGACACTTAGAAACTTTTTCAGCAAAAAGCAGGCAATGATATCCTATGGAAGGAAATTCAAGTTACTGGTAAGTACGGTTAAAATTACTTTTCAGGATCAGTACTGGGCTCAAAGATGCAGCCCTGTGGTCTCTCTTGATAACAGGTGAGTAAATTGGAATTCTTAGTTCAGCTGATTTTAGAGGAATATTATAAAGTTCCAAAACTCCACACTTAGAAGAATTTCCAAGTGAAACCAGTCAATGTTAGCCTATGGAAGGAAATTCAAGTTACTGGTAAGTACGGTTAGAATTACTTTTCAGGATCTGTACTGGGCTCAAAGATGCAGCCCTGAGGTCTCTCCTGATAACAGGTGAGTAAATCGGAATTCGTAGTTCGGCTGATTTTAGAGGAATATTATAAAGTTCCAAAACTCCACACTTAGAAGAATTTCCAAGTGAAACCAGTCAATGTTAGCCTATGGAAGTAAATTCAAGTTACTGGTAAGTACGGTTAGAATTACTTTTCAGGATCTGTACTGGGCTCAAAGATGCAGCCCTGAGGTCTCTCCTGATAACAGGTGAGTAAATCGGAATTCGTAGTTCGGCTGATTTTAGAGGAATATTATAAAGTTCCAAAACTCCACACTTAGAAGAATTTCCAAGTGAAACCAGTCAATGTTAGCCTATGGAAGGAAATTCAAGTTACTGGTAAGTACGGTTAGAATTACTTTTCAGGATCTGTACTGGGCTCAAAGATGCAGCACTGAGGTCTCTCCTGATAACAGGTGAGTAAATTGGAATTCGTAGTTCGGCTGATTTTAGAGGAATATTTGCACAATGGTGAAGGAAGGGGGTGGGGCCTGAGGTGACATGTCTGCAAACACGCCCTGTGGCGCGTTTTAAGTTTGAGAATTAATTCCTCCTCAATCCCGAGGGTCCCTAGGGGCCAACTAGCCCACCAGATACCTCCAGTATGCGCCAGAGAGCTGCGTTGCAGAGAGGTGTTCAGAGGCCACGCCCCTTTTTGCACCTCTCTGCAACACAGCTCTGTGGCGCTTTCTGGACGTACCTGGTGGGCTAGTTGGCCCCCAGGGACCCTCAGGATTGAAGGGGATTTAATTCCCCATCTTAAAACGCGCCACGGGGCCTGTTTGCACACATGTCACCTGAAGCCCCGCCCCCTCCCTTCACCACTGTGCAAACGCGCCCTGTGGCGCGTTTTAAGTTGGGGTATTAAGTCCCCTTGAATCATGAGGGTCCCTGGGGTCCAACTAGCCCACCCTGTACCTCCAGTATGCGCCAGGGAGCTGCGTTGCAGAGAGGTGTTCAGAGGCTACGCCCCTTTTTACACCTCTCTGCAACGCAGCTCTGTGGCGCTTTCTGGATGTACCTGGTGGGCTAGTTGGCCCCCAGGGACCCTCAGGATTGAAGGGGATTTAATTCCCCATCTTAAAACGCGCGACGGGGCCTGTTTGCACACAAGTCACCTTTAGCCCCGCCCCCTCCCTTCACCACTGTGCAAACGCGCCCCGTGGCGCGTTTTAAGTTGGGAGATTAAGTCCCCTTGAATCCTGAGGGTCCCTGGGGTCCAACTATCCCACCAGGTACCTCCAGTAAGCGCCACAGAGCTGCGTTGCAGAGAGGTGTAAAAAGGGGCGTGGCCTGGACCACCTCTCTGCAACCCAGCCCTGTGGCGCATACTGGAGGTTCCTGGTGGGCTAGTTGGCCCCCAGGGACCCCCAGTATTCAAGGGGAATTCGTTCCCCCTTTGCAAACGCGCCAGGGGGCGCGTTTGCAGAGTGCTGCCAAGGAGGGGGCGTGGCCTCCGGCGCGATGCCGGATTTTTTTTTTTTTTTTTTTAAAAGGGGGCTGTGTTGCCCCCCTTCTTTTTAATTATTTTGGGTCCTGGGGACCCCATCCCCCAGGGCCTGACCCCCTTTTATTTTATTTTTAAAAAGCAACGGGAAGGGGACTGCGTGGACCCCATCCCCCGGGTCATTGCCACTATTTTTTAAAAAATTTTCATGGAGGGGGGCTGCGTTGCCCCCTCCTCAGGCCTCCTTAGGCCCCGGGAACCCCATCCCCCGGGGCCGGCCTTTGTATTTTTTTAATTTTTTTATTAAATTTTGGGGAGGGGGCCGCGTGGCCCCCCTCCCGGGCCACTAATGGCCCCGGGGACCCCATACCCTGGGGCCTGGCCACTTGATGGGGACCTTGGGGGGATCCCCAATCCCCGCACGGTCCCGCCGGCTCCCCGCGTCCTGTGGGAGCCGGCATTGCTTTTCCATAAGGGAAGCTGCTGACATGCAGCTCCCCTTATGGAAAAGCAATTCTGCTTTGCTTCATTGAAGCGAGAGCAGGTTTCCCTGCTCTCACTTCAATGAAGCAAAGCAAGTTTGCAATCACAGGACGGGAGCCGCGAGGCTCCCGCCCTGTGATTGCAAACAGCAGTGTCCCGGGGGTAGGCACCCCGGGACACTGCAGGAGCCGGCCCTGGGGGTGGCGGTCCCCAGGGCCACCACAGGCTCCAGGAGGGGGCAGCGCGGCCCCCTCTCATCCTGTGCACAGAGGTGCACAGAGGTGGTGGTCCCCTGGGCTCGGGGTCCTAAACGGACCCCCACATTTTATTATTTAGTCCCCCCACACAGGTAATTTAAAAAATAAAAAAAGAAGCCCCGGGGGGTGGCGGTCCCCGGGGCTGCTGGGGGGCCATGTGCCCCCCCGCCACCATTATTTTTTTATAGCCCCGGGGGGTTGGCGGTCCCCGGGGCTTGGGGGGGCCCATATTATTATTAAATAAAACCCCGCATGCCCCCTGGACTTGACCCACCCGGGGGCCAATTAACCACAAAGCGCGGGAGCCCGTGCTTCATTTTTTTTTTTATCAGCAGTATCCGCGCACCCAGCGCGTTTTTTGCCGATTTAAAAAAAAAAATTGCCCCTGAGCAGGCCTAGGGGGTCAGTGTGTTTCTACCCTGCCCCCTTTTTGCGTTTTGCGTGATTGTTTTTACTGTTTTCTTGTGACTCGGTTCTACCGAGTCACAAGATGGCTGCCAACACTTCCTGGTTTGGAGTGTTGACAGCCAATTAGCATACAGCTGGTCATCGGGAGGGTGCGCGGACCCTCCGCTGCCATAGATATATATGTGTTTTTACTTTTGATTTTCTCAGCAACTACTGAACGGATTTACACCATTTAACAAAAAGGGTTCTTTCTGAACCAAGAACTACCTCTTTGCCAAATTTGGTGTAATTCCGTTCAGCAGTTCGTGCTGTAGCCGTGGCTAAAGTTTCCTATGGGAAAATGAATGGGGAAAACACGTTTTGGGAACCCCCTTTTTTCTCGGCTCCCGCTTGACGAATCACCCCAAGACTTTCAGGATAGGAGCGGACCGGAGCGGGCCACAAAGTTTGAAAATTTCGCGAAGATTCGTCCTAACTATAACTATCTACTGGCGACCGCCAGTAGATAATATATATATATTATATATATATATATATATATATATATATATATATATATATATATATATATATATATATATATATATATATTCACTGAAAAAACCATAGGTTTCAGGCACGTTATAGTTAGAAATTAGCATTTAAAAAACCTTAGAAATTCACTGAAAAAAACATAGGTTTCAGGGGCGTTATAGTTAGTTGGACATTTCACTCGTACAAAACCATAGAAATTCCCCCGTTATAGTTAGTTCAGCTAACTATAACTCGCGCGCCCGCAATGCACTGCTGATGACGTCACATATTACATCACTCATGACATGGTCAGTGACATCACTCAAGACATCACTGATGACATCTCAAATGACATCACTGATGACATCATCCTTGTGATAGAGTCGCAGACCTCCTCTCACCCTAATATAACCTTTGATACACACACTCAAAAATACAAACTAACATTTTCAAAACAATGGACATACCAATACCAGTTACAACACACCTATTCAGTAATTCCAAGATCTACACACACATCCACTCACTCACCAACAGTCCCTATACAGTCACTCATACATGTACTCACTCATCATATGTACTCATACACCTATACATCCTGTTACACACCGCCACTCATCCATAGAGTTACTCACACACTAAGGGCCCGATTCTGATGCGGGTTGGAAAAGCTTCCCGACCGAGGGCCTGATTCTGATGCAGTTAGGAAGGCCTCCTAACGGCATTTGCTCCTTCCAAATCGGATCGGGAACGTGTCTTCCCGACCGAGGGCCCAATTCTGATGCGGTTAGGAACAAATGTTCCCATTGAAGTCAATGGGAGTTCAACCAAATCGTATCTGGAAGCATCCGGATGCATCCTACTCCGCCGGTCGGACTTTCCCGATCCGAGTGGGTCGGACACCATTTCCCAACCGATTCGGTCGGGAAGCTTTTCCAACCCGCATCAGAATCGGCCCCATAGTCACACATGCAAACAAAGTATCAAACATCCATTTACTTGCATATACAGTTATACACACACTACCACACTTACTTCTACAGAAACTTACACATACTTACTCTCTTAAACAATCACTTATAGAAACACCTACTTATTTGTACAGGAACTCTTCCAATCTCTCACTCTCACATATACTCACTTATATACACCAATACTCACATATACTCGTTTAAAACATATGTAGTTACTCATAAAGACACTATTGAGACAGTCATTCACTCACTAACACACCCATACACATACTCATCCACCTATACAGTCCTGCACACATGCTGTTTTCAACACATACAAACAGTGAGTCACTCATTCATGCATCTATGCACAGAGTAATACCCCCACCGAACCTTACAGACACTCAGACACTCATACTGATACTCAAAAACCAACTAATAACCCATATAGACACTCATGTAGCTACTCACCAACCCATGCAGCCTCTTATACACAAAGTGAGAGACTGATACAGATATTTTCATATTTAAACATTACTCACTAACCCATGTATTCACTAAGATACACTTAGTCAGTTATACAATAAATTTTACCAAAAAAATCATCCATTTAGACACTTATATACCCATTTATTCTTCCATCGACCTTGAGATATACATATATAAAACATATTTAATTTTCAGAAAAACACACATTCACTGGATGATGTCATCAGTGATGTCATCAGTGATGTCATTTGAGATGTCATCAGTGATGTCATCAGTGATGTCACTGACCATGTCATGAGTGATGTAATATGTGACGTCATCAGCAGTGCATTGCGGGACGCGCGAGTTATAGTTAGCTGAACTAACTATAATGAGGGAATTTCTATGGTTTTGTACGAGTGAAATGTCCAACTAACTATAACGCCCCTGAAACCTATGGTTTTTTCAGTGAATTTCTAAGGTTTTTTAAATGCTAATTTCTAACTATAACGTGCCTGAAACCTATGGTTTTTTCAGTGAATATATATATATTTATTATACTATGTATACATGTGAAAATGTCTCGGTCCCCTGTTTGCCTCTGTGGCACGGAAAAAATGGGTGGAACTGATGTCAGCACGCCGACGAGGTCCTCTTATGGCTCCGATGACGTCATACGGTGTCGTGAGCGGAGCCGTGCCCGTTGACGTGGGAGAGCTTGGAAAGAATTTCCGTGGTTTGCTGGTGCAGGGGATATTCACCTAAGTGTTCAGGCTAGTCCTTTGGGAGCAACTGTTTATGTTGCCACTCCAGAAACCGAAACCAGTGATCCGAGGGCAGAGGCCCTGCAGATGGCACACGAGGTGGGGTGCCCAGTCGTGTGCACCGGCGGGGCAGCGAAGTGACAAGCACCACAACCCACAAAAAAGGTAACGAGGGCACTGAATAACACAGGATCTTCTCTTTGTATCTGGCAGGAACAACGAAGTTAAAATGCCCTAGTACCAAAATGTAGAATTAGTGCTACAACGGTCTTCAAGAGGACCTTCGAAGCTGCTTCTGCCTCCCGTACCCTGGAGACGGCACATGGGTCACGCGGTACGGTCATACTGCGGTGGGACGCACACTCGTTGACCTCTCATGGCACTGCTCCACACTTCAGGGAGGACGCTTTCCATTAGCTATGTTTTCTGATGACATGTCGCGCCGGCCCCGTCCAACAACAGAACTCCTTTAGATCCAAACAGACTCTTCCACTCTCTCACCGGAAGTGAAACCAGGCCACGCGGACACTTTCACAATACAACAGCCGGGAATGCACTTTTCAGTAAAAAAAACACATTCCTTCCTCCTAATTAATCAAATAAACGTCTCACTGAAGAACAGGGGCAAGCTTCGATCGGTAAACAGCCGTTACAACGACTTTTTTACTTTGCGATACCATTACAACGCATGCATTACCTCGCATCTGTTGTACATCACGAAGTCATTACTACGCATTTTTTAGAACGCATGGTCATTTACCACGCATGCCTTTACAACGAATTTTGTTGTAAAGGTATGTATGGTAAATGACCATGCGTTCTAAAAAACATGTAGACAATCCATGTTGTTGTAAGGAAACAGAGGCTGTTCCGTTTCCTCACAACGACGTGCACCGCCCCTCAGAGATGACGTGAAGCAGGAACCACGAGGAGAGAGGAACCATGAGGAGTGAGAGGTAAGGGGGATTGGGCATGGGGTGGGGGTTTCTTTTCTAGGATTTAGGGTAGGCAGTGGTGTTTGGGTGGTGTAGGGGTCGTGCTGGGGGTAGTGTTTTAGGGTTTAGGGTAGTGCAGTAGTGTAGGGGGTCGTGCTGGGGGTAGTGTTTTAGGGTTTAGGGTAGTGCAGTGGTGTATGGGTAGTGTAGGGGGTCATGCTGGGGTAGTGTTTTAGGGTTTAGGGTAGTGCAGTGGTGTTTGAGTAGTGTAGGGGGTCATGCTGGTGGTAGTGTTTTAGGGTTTAGGGTAGTGCAGTGGTGTTTGTGTAGTGTAGGGGGTCATGCTGGGGGTAGTGTTTTATGGTTTAGGGTAGTGCAGTGGTGTTTGGGGAGTGTAGGGGGTCGTGCTGGGGGTAGATTTAGGGTTTAGGGTAGTGCAGTGGTGTTTGGGTAGTGTAGGGAGTCGTGCTGGGGGTAGTGTTTTAGGGTTTAGGGTAGTGCACTGGTGTTTGTGTAGTATAGGGGGTTGTGCTGGGGGTAGTGTTTTAGGGTGTATGTTAGTGCAGTGGTGTTTGGGTAGTGTAGGGGGTAGTGCTGGGGTAGTGTTTTAGGGTTTACGGCAGTGTAGTGGTGTTTGTGTAGTGAAGGGGGTCATGCTGTGGGTAGTGTTTTAGGGTTTAGGGTAGTGCAGTCGTGTTTGTGTAGTGTAGGGGTCGTGTTTTAGGGTATAGGGTAGTGCAGTGGTGTTTGGGTAGTGTAGGGGGTCATGCTGGGGTTAGTGTTTTAGGGTTTAGGGTAGTGCAGTGGTGTTTGGGTAGTGTAGGGGGTCATGCTGGGGTTAGTGTTTTAGGGTTTAGGGTAGTGCAGTGGTGTTTGTGTAGTGAAGGGGGTCATGCTGTGGACAGTGTTTTAGGGTTTAGGGTAGTGCAGTCGTGTTTGTGTAGTGTAGGGGTCGTGTTTTAGGGTATAGGGTAGTGCAGTGGTGTTTGGGTAGTGTAAGGGGTCATGGTGGGGTTAGTGTTTTAGGGTTTAGGGTAGTGCAGTGGTGTTTGTGTAGTGTGGGAGGTCATGCTGGGGGTATATTTAGGGTTTAGTGTAGTGCAGTGGTGTTTGGGTAGTGTAGGGAGTCATGCTGGAGTAGTGTTTTAGGGTTTAGGGTAGTGCGGTGGTGTTTGGGTAGTGTAGGGAGTCGTGCTGGTGGTAGTGTTTTAGGGTTTAGGGTAGTGCAGTTATGTTTGAGTAGTTTAGGGTGTCGTGCTGGGGGTAGTGTTTTAGGGTTTAGGGTAGTGCAGTGGTGTTTGGGTAGTGGAGGGGGTAGTGTTTTAGGGTTTAGGGTAGTGCGCCCAACCAGCCACAATATCCGTGGACAAAGTGGATCCTGACTCTTTGGAACGCTCCGTCAATTGAATAATTTGAGTCAAGGGCCCTACCACGTCCAAGACCTATCAATTCCTTTCTTGGGATCCCTCATATACTTGGAGAAAAAGGTACATAGTTTCTCATCAATTTCAGGCGTGTGTGCCACCTTCCCCTTCAGTGAGGGCCTGGGGCATTCTCCCCTCATCCTATTCCTGACCTCCCTTTCAAGGGGTTGATGGATTTTCCCCACCACATACTCTGCCACTTTGGCGTCAGGTGTCCACTCTGCCGACCTAGGATGGTAAATTTGGGTAGGCTCGAACATGTCCGAGTGGACCCCGTCCCCAACCGGGGACTGAGAGGAGTGAGATTCTGGACGACAGGGACGCCCCGAGTCCTTATCCTCATCGGAGGAGAAATCGTCCTCCGATACACCCTCTCCCTCTAAGGGAAACCCGCCGTCGGGGTCTACAATAGTGGTGACAGTGTCGCAATTTTCTCCGGGCCCCTCCTCCTCCCGGCAGGGTGCATGTTTTAGCATTCGCGCACTCTTGAGGAAGGTCTCTGTAAGTTTATCAAATCCTTCCAAGTGCCCCGCGTTATGCTTAACGGCCCTTTTATTCCCCATCTGGGAGCTACTTGGACCCGCCACCACCAGATCTGGGTCACTGAACACCCCAGGGATGCTTTTCGCCAGCTTATCAACCTGATCCCTAAGAGGAGCCAGCGCCCTAGAAATAGCCAGAGAGAGGGCTTGGTCCACTGCTGGAGGGAGAAGTTGGGGGGCCATTCCTCCTCCACTTCCTGGTAGGAGGAGTAAAAATGGTCTTCTGGAGAAGGCATGATAGCAGAGGGTGTGAGCACAGAACAAATGCCCTTAAAATCCTTAAGACAGCTGGGCTCCAACAGCTGGGCTTTCCCCGAAGCTGTTATAAGAATAGACTGAGGCGCAATGCCAATTACCACCACCAGGTGGCGCTGGTCAATAACGTGGCTGTGTGGGGAAATCACCGCGTAGCGGTGTCAAAATTAGGCGAGGGTTGGTCGGGAATCAAGCGGACACTAAAGGAGTGACTGGATTCCCAAACGCGCGTAAAGACCAGCGGGAGCGCTCGACGGAGCTGCCTCGCTCGGACCAGACGCGCCTGACAGGATCTCATCGCGCGCAGAGCACACAGCGGGAGAAACTGCGAGGGGGAGAACGCGCTCGGGCAAGAGCCTGCTGCGCAGGGAATATGAAACAATACCAAGGCAATAATGCTAATAACGTGCACAAGAAACCGCTATACAAACAGCAACAACGTCAGATTAAGCCAAGAATGTAAGGAATGCACTTAACTGATGAGCAGTGAAGAAAGAGGAAGCGGAAGGGACGTCATGATATTATATACGATGGACTGTGATATGATTGGACTATAGTTGCCTTGGAGACTACCCCCTAATGGTTCATGGGTTGTGTAGTCTTTTGTTTAATGATTGTTGTGTTACGTTTTCTTTGAACTGCTATGCAAATAAAGTGAGGAAAGATATGCATAATCCTCGCCTCCGTCCTGCCATAGAATTCATTAAACTTTATTTGATCTGATTTAGAAACATAGATCATAAAAGTGTACATAAAAACAGTAAATCCTCTTTCCTAATACAATACAGTGAGAATTAATTAAAACCAATAGGTAAAAATGGGTGTTACAGAGCTCGGATCAGAGCAACTTCAGGTTAACAGAATCGTAAAGTTCAATGTTTCGCAAGATCAATCTCATGTACTTCGTGCAAAATACGCAATAAGGGGTCCAAGTAAGATGTAACGCTCCAATACCTGACCAGTTTGCACTATATAAAACTGCAGAAAAAATAAAAATAAAAAGTGTTTTGCACACTTCTGTCATTGGGCTATATGTGGGCTACATCTGGGTGATATTTGTGCTACATTTGGGCTCTTTTTTCTCTGGTGGCCATCTTGGGAGACTTATTTGTTATGAAGTTTCCTAATTTCGTCATTTACTGCAGTCTCCTCAGTAGGAAATGCTTTCAGTTTTTTACTTTGATTCCATCAAGAAGGCATTCAGATTTGTCACACATTTGCCATAAATTCAGAATGTTAGCACTCTAGTTGTTCATTAGATCACTGTAGTAAAGCTACTGCTCACCAGGGAGTTAACTGGAAGTCTACTGCTGGTATTGAAAGTGATTGTTTCAGTCTGCATGTCAGAATTTTCTAATGAAATAGAAGAGGATTTGAGATCTCACTTAAAACATGCCCTAAATTTTCTTTCTGCAGCACTAACCATAATTTCTATGGCAAAATGAACCCCCTCATTTTGTTCCTTTTTAAATTAAATGTTTTAAGTGTTACCAGTTTATTCCAATCAAGATGGCTTCAGGTGTGCCATACTTTTGTCATAAGTAAGACTGTTAGCGCTCTAGTTGTTCTTTAGAACACTCTGGGAAGCTGCAGTAGAACACAAAGGCATCAACTGACAGGCTGCTCCTGTTGAAATATAACAGGAAGATATTTGAGATCTCACTTAAAACATGTCCTAATTTTTCTTTCTACAGCACTAACCATAATTTCTATGACAAAATGAACCCCTCATTTTGTTCCTTTTTAAATTAAATGTTTTAAGAGTTACCAGTTTATTCCAATCAAGATGGCTTCAGGTGTGCCATACTTTTGTCATAAGTAAGGCTGTTAGCACTCTAGTTGTTCTTTAGAACACTCTGGGAAGCTGCAGTAGAACACAAAGGAATCAACAGACAGTCTCTGCCCTTGTTGGATGTACATGTTTTACTGAGAATGTCAGACTTCATTCTCACATGACTGAGAAAGATAATGTGAATTTACAGAAAATATGCTCTCATTTTAGCTTCTGGAGCACCTTCCAAAACTGTATGGGACAAGCATGTGAAAATAGTTTTCTCTCAAACATGATTCATGATATCCCAGCAGAAGGTTTTTCACAGGGTAAAATCACCTTAGAACACACCACAATTCCTGAAATTAGTATGGTACCATCAACAAATGAATTCTAGTGTAACTAAAGTCTGTTATCACCCTTTATAGTTCTCCTTTTGGTAACCCTCAAAATCTTCGATTCACTACAATGCATTTCAATGGGGTACTATCATTTATATTGGTCCCAAGATGGCTGCCAGCAATTCCAGGATGAAGTGCTGACAGCCAATCAGATCTCACGATGACATGTGTGGTTAGGCTCCGCCCAGATATATATGTGTTTTCTTTTTCAAATTTCTCAGGAACTACTGAACGGATTTACACCATTTAACCAAAAGGCACAACTCTGAACCAAGGTCTACCTTTTTGCCAAATTTGGTGTAATTCCGTTCAGCAGTTCGGGCTGTAGCTGCGACTAAAGGTTCCTATGGAAAATTGCATGGGGAAAACACGTTTTGGGACCCCCCTTTTTTCTCCGCCCCCACTTGATGAATCACCCAGAGACTTTCAAGATAGGAGCGGACCGGAGCGGGCCATAAGTTTTGAAAATTTCACGAAGATTCGTCAACCGGCGCCAAAGTTATTTCAAATAGAATGTTGTGGATTTCCTATGGAAAATAGGTCCCAACTATAACTATCTACTGGCGACCGCCAGTAGATTATATATATATATATATATATATATATATATATATATATATATATATATATTTTCCATCAAATTTGCCCTCAGCAACGAGAGGTCACTCAACAACATCCTGCCATCCGAATCTGATATGCAGACTGCCTTGCACATTCATAATTAATTTCCTTTTTGCCGACGCGTTTCAAGGCCACAAGCCTCTTCTTCCTGGGCTGCAATACAAACACATCAGAGGCTCGCATTATTTCATTTCCTGACTTTATTTATTTCCATGACCCCCAATGGGCGTATGCTCAGTGCAAAGTCCTTAGTGCATTCTGGGGTATGGAGTCACTAATGCGAGTATAATTATTCACTTGTAGTAAGTTCCAATGTGCAGTTTAAATGATGCATTTTTTTCTTCCTATAGTAGGTAATGATTGTGAAAGCAGGCTCATTACGCATAGAATGTTGTGCCATTAAAGTCCCGAACAGTTCAGAACAAGCTTCTCCCAACCGGCAATGATATTCCTACCCCAGCTGGTGATGGTGCTCCTCTCCACGGCCGGGCCGCCGTGTGTAATATTTTCCATCAAATTTGCCCTCAGCAACGAGAGGTCACTCAACAACATCCTGCCATCCGGCTCTGATATGCAGACTGCCTTGCACATTCATAATTATTTTCCTTTTTGCCGACGCGTTTCAAGGCCACAAGCCTCTTCTTCCTGGGCTGCAATACAAACACATCAGAGGCTCGCATTATTTCATTTCCTGACTTTATTTATTTCCATGACCCCCAATGGGCGTATGCTCAGTGCAAAGACCTTAGTGCATTCTGGGGTATGGAGTCACTAATGCGAGTATAATTATTCACTTGTAGTAAGTTCCAATGTGCAGTTTAAATGATGCATTTTTTTCTTCCTATAGTAGGTAATGATTGTGAAAGCAGGCTCATTACGCATAGAATGTTGTGCCATTAAAGTCCCGAACAGTTCAGAACAAGCTTCTCCCAACCGGCAATGATATTCCTACCCCAGCTGGTGACGGTGCTCCTCTCCACAGCCGGGCCGCCGTGTGTAATATTTTCCATCAAATTTGCCCTCAGCAACGAGAGGTCACTCAACAACATCCTGCCATCCGGCTCTGATATGCAGACTGCCTTGCACATTCATAATTATTTTCCTTTTTTGCCGACGCGTTTCAAGGCCACAAGCCTCTTCTTCCTGGGCTGCAATACAAACACATCAGAGGCTCGCATTATTTCATTTCCTGACTTTATTTATTTCCATGACCCCCAATGGGCGTATGCTCAGTGCAAAGTCCTTAGTGCATTCTGGGGTATGGAGTCACTAATGCGAGTATAATTATTCACTTGTAGTAAGTTCCAATGTGCAGTTTAAATGATGCATTTTTTTCTTCCTATAGTAGGTAATGATTGTGAAAGCAGGCTCGAAACGCGTCGGCTTAAAGAGAATAATTAAAAGGTGAAATGCGAGCTGCAGCGAGGCAATAAAATACCTTTGGTAAGGGACGTTGTCGAGTGACCCTTCAATGTTTGGGCAATTTTGTTGGACATACTTTTGCACGGCGGCCCGCCGTGGAAGGGAGCACCATTTCCTGGAGTGTGAAAGGCTGCGGAGAGGAACGGATTCTTTCCGAGCAGCACAGCGTCCTCAATGCATACAGAGCTCGCGTCAACCTTGTTTATCCTACTAAGGAAGAAAGACTGCTTTAAAGAATATTAACAGGACATTGAACCTACCAAGGGAAGAATGTTATTCACTTCATAGGGACTATGAGTCCCATAATGTTTTGCAGATGATTATGGCTTTCAGCCACACCCACTGAGGGCGTTTGTTCATAAAAGCACAATTTGAATGAAGTGGACTATCAGTGCCTGTTTTTAAAGCCCAGTAAGAAAAGGCGTGTAAGCCTCGAAACGCGTCGGCTTAAAGAGAATAATTAACAGGTGAAATGCGAGCTGCAGCGAGGCAATAAAATACCTTTGGTAAGGGACGTTGTCGAGTGACCCTTCAATGCTTGGGCAATTTTGTTGGACATATATATATATATATCACTGAAAAAACCATAGGTTTTAGGGACAGTTATAGTTACTTGGACATTGCACTCGTACAAAACCCGTGAAATTCCCCCGTTATAGTTAGTTCAGCTAACTATAACTCGCGCCCGCAATGCACTGCTGATGACGTCACATATTACATCACTCATGACATGGTCAGTGACATCACTGATGACATCACTGATGACATCTCAAATGACATCACTGATGACATCATCCAGTGACTGTGTGTTTCTCTAAAGTTTAAATATTTTTAATATATATAGGAAAAGACGTATTGAAGAATGAGTGGGTGTGTAAGTGTCTGTATGGATGATTTAGTAGGTGCGTGACTGACTGTATAAGTGAGTGATTTAACGTATCGTACTGAATGCATGGGTTAGTGACTAAACTGGGTGAATGTCTGTATCCGTCTGTCTGTTGCTGTGTAAGTGGCTGCATGTGTTTGTGAATAGCTACATGAGTGTCTATTTGAGTTATTGAATGCTTGTGTGAGTATCTGTATGGGTGCCTGAGTGTTTGTGTGGGAGGGGTGTGTGCGACTCTGTGCATAGATGTGTGAGTGGGTGATTCACTGGGTGGATGGTTTCAAGAGTGCATCTGTGATAGACTTTATGGGTGGGTAAGTGTGTGTAAGAGTGTGTTAGTGAGTGAATGTATGTCCCAGTGGTACATGTGTGAGTAACTACCTATGTGAAAGGCAGTATATATGTGTGTTGGAGTATATAAATAGCTATAAGCGAGAGTGACTGATTGTGATAGTGGCTGTATGGATGAGTGTGTGCTTGTATCAGTGATTGTATAAGAGCGTAAGCATGTGCTAGTATTTGTATGAGTAAGTGGGGTGGTGTGTGTATAACTGTATAGGTGAGTAAATGGTAGTGTGTTTAATTATTTGCATGACTGACTAGGTGTGTGAGTACCTCTATGGATGAGTGGCGGTGTTTGAGTGTCTATATAGGAGTATGAGTGCATATGATAGTCCTGTACTGAGTGACCGTAAGTATGAGTGACTGTACGGGTGAGTGAGTGGATGTGTGTGTGTAGACCTAAGAATCAGTGAGTGGGTATGTAGTTATTGGTGTTGGAGTGTCTATGGTTTTGCGAATGGCAGTCTGTAATTTAGAGTGGGTGTATCAAAGGTTATATTAGGGTGTGAGGAGGTGCATCAGATTATCACGTGGATGATGTCATCAGTGATGTCATTTGAGATGTCATCAGTGATGTCATCAGTGATGTCACTGACCATGTCATGAGTGATGTAATATGTGACGTCATCAGCAGTGCATTGCGGGCGCGAGTTATAGTTAGCTGAACTAACTATAACGGGGGAATTTCACGGGTTTTGTACGAGTGCAATGTCCAAGTAACTATAACTGTCCCTAAAACCTATGGTTTTTTCAGTGAATTTCAAAGGTTTTTTAAATGCTAATTTGTAACTATAACGTGTCTGAAACCTATGGTTTTTTCAGTGAATTTCAAAGGTTTTTTAAATGCTAATTTGTAACTATAACGTGTCTGAAACCTATGGTTTTTTCAGTGAATTTCAAAGGTTTTTTAAATGCTAATTTCTAACTATAACGTGCCTGAAACCTACGTTTTTTTTAGTGAATTTCAAAGGTTTTGTAAATGACAATTTTTAAATGTATTAATTGTTATATTAATTTTTTTCATACTGATTTACTACATTTTTAGAAACAATTTTTTTTTACATATTTTATTTTTTAAATTACATTGTAATTACATTATACATTACATTACAAAAAATACTTTCTCTTAATGAATTACTTTAGTTTAAATACTTTGCAGATAGGCAATACACTTTTAAGTACAGTAGTTACAGTTGTTGCAATGGGCAACACATTTTCAAACACAATGCAACATTCAGCTCAATGTGAATTTCTAGTTAAATGCAATTAGTTACTTTATGGATTACTTTTTCTAACCACAGGACTGGATCCTAGATTCAGTCCTGGTACATCTCCTGTAAACAGTTGAGTAAAAGCGTTTTGGTTACAGTCGTGATTTTTAAGGAATATTATTGTATTTTAAAAGTTGACAGAAACTTTTTCTCATAGAATCACCAATGTTATCCTATGGAAGGAAATTCACTTAGCAGGTAAAAACTGTTATCGTTACTTTTTCTTACTCAGTGTTGGATCCTGGATCCAGCACTGGTGCATCTCCTGTAAACAGTTGAAAGAATGCGTTTAAGTCATACAGGCGATTTTTAAGGAATATTTGTAGTTTGTGAAAATAAACACTTTGAAACTTTTTTGCTGAAAACCAGTCAATGTTAGCCTATGAAGGAAATTCAAGTTACCGGTAAGTACGGTTAAAATTACTTTTGAGGATCAGTACTGGGCTGAAACATGCAGCACTGAGGTCTCTCCTGATAACAGGTGAGTAAATCGGAATTCGTATTTCGGCTGATTTTAGAGGAATATTTTAAAGTTCCAAAACTCCACACTTAGAAGAATTTCCAAGTGAAACCAGTCAATGTTAGCCTATGGAAGGAAATTCAAGTTACTGGTAAGTACGGTTAAAATTACTTTTCAGGACCAGTACTGGGCTGAAAGATGCAGCACTGAGGTCTCTCCTGATAACAGGTGAGTAAATCAGAATTCGGATTTCGGCTGATTTTAGAGGAATATTTGTATGTTTCAAAAATCAACACTTAGAAGAATTTCCAAGTGAAACCAGTCAATGTTAGCCTATGAAGGAAATTCAAGTTACCGGTAAGTACGGTTAAAATTACTTTTCAGGATCAGTACTGGGCTTAAAGATGCAGCACTGAGGTCTCTCCTGATAACAGGTGAGTAAATCGGAATTCGTATTTCGGCTGATTTTAGAGGAATATTTTAAAGTTCCAAAACTCCACACTTAGAAGAATTTCCAAGTGAAACCAGTCAATGTTAGCCTATGAAGGAAATTCAAGTTACCGGTAAGTACGGTTAAAATTACTTTTCAGGATCAGTACTGGGCTGAAAGATGCAGCACTGAGGTCTCTCCTGATAACAGGTGAGTAAATCGGAATTCGTATTTCGGCTGATTTTAGAGGAATATTTTAAAGTTCCAAAACTCCACACTTAGAAGAATTTCCAAGTGAAACCAGTCAATGTTAGCCTATGAAGGAAATTCAAGTTACCGGTAAGTACGGTTAAAATTACTTTTCAGGACCAGTACTGGGCTGAAAGATGCAGCACTGAGTCTCTCCTGATAACAGGTGAGTAAATCGGAATTCGTATTTCGGCTGATTTTAGAGGAATATTTTAAAGTTCCAAAACTCCACACTTAGAATTTCCAAGTGAAACCAGTCAATGTTAGCCTATGGAAGGAAATTCAAGTTACTGGTAAGTACGGTTAAAATTACTTTTCAGGACCAGTACTGGGCTGAAAGATACAGCACTGAGGTCTCTCCTTATAACAGGTGAGTAAATCGGAATTCCTATTTCGGCTGATTTTAGAGGAATATTTGCACAATGGTGAAGGGAGGGGGCGGGGCCTGAGGTGACATCTTTGCAAACGCGCTCCGTGGCGCGTTTTAAGTTGGGGGATTAAGTCCCCTTGAATCCTGAGGGTCCCTAGGGGCCAACTAGACCACCAGGAACCTCCAATATGCGCCAGGGGCTGCGTTGCAGAGACGTGTAGAGAGGCCACACCCCTTTTTACACCTCTCTGCAACGCAGCTCTGTGGCGCATTCTGGATGTACCTGTTGAGCTAGTTGGCCCCAGGGACCCTCAGGATTGAAGAGGATTTAATTCCCCATCTTAAAACGAGCCACGGGGCCTGTTTGCACACATGTCACCTGAAGCCCCGCCCCTCCCTTCACCACTGTGCAAACGCGCCCGTGGCGCGTTTTAAGTTGGGGGATTAAGTCCCCTTGAATCCTGAGGGTCCCCGGAGTCCAACTAGCCCACCATATACCTCCAAAAAGCGCCACAGAGCTGCGTTGCAGAGAGGTGTAAAAGGGGTGTGGCCTCTCTACACGTCTCTGCAAGGCAGCTCCCTGGCGCATACTGGAGGTTCCTGGTGGGCTAGTTGGCCCTCAGGGACCCCCAGTATTCAAGGTGAATTTATTCCTCTCTGCAAACGCGCCAGGGGCGCGTTTGCAGAGTGGTGAAGTAGGGGCGGGGCCTGCGGGCCCGATCGTTTTTTTTTTTGTTTGTTTTTTTTGTCCCCTGAAGGGGGGCTGTGTGGCCCCCCTTCCTTTTTTCTCTTTTTGGGCCCTGGGGACCCCATCCCCCAGGGCCTTACCCCTTTTTTTAAATTACCAAAAAAAAAAAAAACGGGAAGGGGGCCGCGTGGCCCCCCTTCCCTGGGCCTGTATTTTCCCCGGGGACCCCATCCCCCGGGGCATGGCCTCTATATTTATTTTTTTGAGGGGGCAGCGTGGCCCCCCTCCTCTGGCCATTTTAAGGCCCCGGGGACCCCATCTCCCGGGGCCGGCCTTTCCATTTAAAAAAAAACAAAAACGTTTCTCTTTTTTGGGGAGGGGGGCCGCGTGGCCCCCCTCCCGGGCCACTACTTGCCCCGGGGACCCCATCCCCGGGGCTGGCTCCTCTCCGTTGGGGACTGTGGGGGGTCCCCAATCCCCCCACAGTCCCGCCGGCTCCCCACGTCCCTTGGGAGCCGGCATTGCTGTTCCACATGGGGAGCAGCTGACATGCTGCTCCCCATGTGGAAAAGCAATCGCTTTGGATATTGGAAGAGAGAGCAGGTTTCCTGCTCTCTCTTCCAATGTCCAAAGCAAGTTTGCAATGACAGGACGGGAGCCGCGAGGCTCCCGTCCTGTCATTGCGAACAGCAGTGTCCCAGGGTAGGCACCCGGGACACTGCAGGAGCCGGCCCTGGGGGGTGGTGGTCCCCAGGGCCATCAAGGGCTCCAGGAGGGGGCCGCGCGGCCCCCTCCCATTCAGTACACAGCCCCGGGGAGGTGGTGGTCCCCGGGGCTCTGGGGTCCGTAACGGACCCCCATATTAAAATGTTTAGTGCCCCGGGGAGGTGGCGGTCTCGGGCGTGTGGGGGCTGGAGCCCCCCCACACAGGTTTTATAATGTAGAGAAAAAAGCCCCGGTGAGGTGGTGGTCCCGGGCTGCGGGAGGGCTCAGAGCCCTCCCGCACCATTTTTAAAAGCCCCGGGGTGGCGGTCCCTGGGCTTGGGGGCCCTTGAGGCCCCCCACACATTAAATTATCCCCCCCCATCATGCCCCCGGGACTTGGGCCACCCGGGGCCAGTGACATCGAAGCGCGGGAGACCGCGCTCGATTTTTTTTGGCAGGATTCGCGCACCCTGAGCGCATCCTGCCGATTTTTAAAACATTTTTTTTTTTTGCCCAGGGGTCCTTGTGGGACCCCTGAGCAAGCCTAGGGGTCAGGGTGTTTCTACCCTGCTCCCTTTGTGCGCTTTGCGCACTTGTTTCTGTCCCTCGGTTCTACCGAGGACAAAATGGCTGCCAACATTTCCTGAATCGGAATGTTGACAGCCAGCTGACAGCCAATTAACATGCAGCTCGTGATCGGGACGGTGCGCGCAGGGTGCGCTGAGGGTACGCGGACCCTACTCGGCCATAGATATCACTAACTTTTTACTTTTCATTTTCTCAGCAACTACTGAACGGATTTACACCATTTAACAAAAAGGGTTCTTTCTGAAACAAGAACTACCTCTTTGCCAAATTTGGTGTAATTCCGTTCAGCAGTTCGGGCTGTAGCCGTGTCTAAAGTTTCCTATGGAAAAGTGCATGGGGAAAACGCATTTTGGGACCCCCCTTTTTTCTCGGCCCCTGCTTGACGAATCCCCCGAGACTTTCAGGGTAGGAGCGGACCGGAGCGGGCCACAAAGTTTGAAAATTTCGCGAAGATACGTCAACCGGCAAGAGAGTTATTTCAAATAGAATGTCGCGGATTTCCTATGGATAATAGGTTGTAACTATAACTATCTACTGGCGACCGCCAGTAGATTATATATATATATATATATATATATATATATATATATACCCTACTACCAAATATATATAAAATATCACTTACCGCGAACTCTTAAACCACATTAAACATAAAACAAATAACTACTATCCATAAAAAATAATCAGACTTTGAACAAGCTTTGGTTTAAAACATTTTCAAAATGTACCCCCACACAACCATACAAGGCTGTTACTACCATTTCAATCAAAGCATATGGCGATACCTCCAACAATCTGCACAGTGTAGACTATGCGACAAACAGTCTATTTGCCTTTTAAATAAAAAACTGACCTATGTCCCTGTCACTGAGGTAGCTAATCACTACAATTTACTAATAGAAATCTCTGTCAATCAACAAAGTGAACACAAACTGAGCCCCCTAATGGATTATTTCAATGATACTTGTGTTGGCAGACCACATCACTCTGGACACAGACCGCAACCCAAATTCCAAATACCAATGTGGAATGTCTATGAGAGCACCTTGGCACAGGAAGCCAAAACAAACAACGCAGTGGAAGGATGGCAAAATTCCTTCCAATCTACACTCGGCAGAACCCAACCTACACTCTATGAATTTATAGAAGCAATAAAAAAGAAGCAATAAAAAAAAGAGCAAAGCAACCAACAACTATGAATGGAGCAATCTGTAACTCACATTGCACCTAAACATACCAAACAAACCAAAAGAATGTATTATATAATACAATTTAAAGTCAAACTCTTCATAAACAACAAAGGAGTAGATTACTTAGAAATACTAACGTACAAAACTGCCCAAAAACTATAACATAATCTTAACCAACATGACAAATGATTTTTATATATATATAAGGAACATAATATTCTATCAAATCAGTCAAAACATTAAATACAGCTGCAATCCTAAATAAGACTGATATAATAAATTAATAGATAAATTATTTATATTTAAAATCTATATCTCACCAACCAAAAATCTCAAAGAACAAACTCAATTGATTACGTAAAATAAATAAAACACATAAAATACACACTTCCAAATAAAAAGGACATTATACTTACACAAATGATAAAATATAACATTTCACACCCATAACAAATAAATGAAATTTGACTTACTGTTCTGTAGCTGCAGATCATCCTCTTCATCCATGTAGTCAAAAAGTATAGTTCACCAAAAACCAGAAAAATATTTTCAAAAAAGCCCCCAAAAAGCAGAAATAAAATCAATCCAACAGAGATCCCTTGAAGCAATCCAAAGTATCGATGAACCATGAAAATCCAGAAAGTGTTTGAAAAAGAAACGCTCCCAAAAAGTAAATCAAAGTAAAAATTATTGATTTATTATAGACCAAAAGAGATTTCCTTAAAAAAAAAGATATATCCAAATGCCCATGGGACACATTCATAGAGAAAAACCCACAAATAATGACAGAAAACCCACCCACAAAAACATTACATTCCCAAAAGTACATATACATTATACTTAAGGCCTTAATATGAGTTTGGCGGTCCGACCACCGAAGGACTGTGACTGCTAGGAGACCACTCAGCCTGTGGCCTTCCGACCGCCATATTATGAGTTTCCCTAGAGGCCGGCGTTGTGGCTGCAGCGGTCTTACGGCGGTGGGCAATGTATTTCTATATAAATCTATGCCTGTGTGTACATTCCGATTGCATATGCGTTGAATGCACACATATGCATGACATATGTGGAAAAATACAACCTACCCATTGCCGGAGTCCAACCGATATATGGGCAGTCCCAGTAATGGGTACATGGTACCAAAGCACTTACCTGTATTTCGCTGAAGACTGGGTCATATCCCTCAGGCTTTCCGACCCCCATCGTCGGTTTCAATTCCAACCGGCTGGTTATGTATCAGCCGGTTGGAATTGAAACCAGCCGGTCATTCCGGCTGGCCTCCGACGGACTCAAGGAGCCTGTCGGAACCGGCTTGTAATCGCAAAGGGCAGGCCTTTCCTCCTTTGGGATTACGATGCATGGTTTCCGGCATGGTGTCCATGCCAGCCTGTCCGACATGGAAACCATGTCGGAAAGAGTGTTTGGGGGCCCCCAGCAAGAACCCCTTGTGTGTGCGGCCTCCAGTTGGGGGGCGGAGGGGGCACCTATTGTGCCCCCTGTTGATCCCTGAACCCTCTGGAAAGTACCTTGAGGTGCCTGCCACGGGTGCAGGGATGAACAACACTTCCCATTTCCTTATGGGAGCATGTATTACGGCCGGTTTACAGCTGTAATGAATGCTCCCATAGGGAAATGTCGGACAGCGTCCGAACAGTGTTCGGTCGCATTCCAATGAGGCGGTCAGGACTGCCGACCGGAGGTCGGTCAGTCCCATTTATGAGACGGTCCGCCCGACATCGTAATCACCCCACAGTATTCCCTCTCCAATCTAAACCGCTTTGAGGGAGGTGTTGGACACTAAAGGGGTGAAATGTATCAATATCTTTGATTGTCTTATATTGATGACTTATGTTTCTATTTTCTCTTATCCCTCCCTTCCTCATCCCCCTTTTTAGTTCCTTTCAACGTATATTTGTTTTCGTACTTATATATATAGTATAAATTTAATTCCTATATTGTCTTCTAATTTTATCTAATCATTTTATTGTTCAATAGGAAGATTGCTCATCTTTATGAATATTTGTTTCGTTTGTTGTCTTTTAATAAATCAAACTTAAAAAAAAAAAAAGGGGTGAAATTTACTATTCCCACTCCAATCTAAACGAATTTCGGGAAGGTGTTGCATACTAAATGGGTGACATGTACTATTCCTACTCCAATTTGAACCAATTGGGGAAGATGTTGGACACTAAAGGGTTGATATTTACTATTCCTACTCCAATCTAAACCAATTTAGGGAAGGTTGTACACTAAAGGATTACATATACTATTCCCATTCCAATCTTAATCAATTTGGGTAAGGTATTGTACACTGCAAATTTTATATACATAATCAGAACCATAATCACACATAATTCTTGATATATAAAATAAAATAAAAATGACTTAAAAAACACAGCCCCAAACTAAAAACCAATATATTTATAATTAAACATTAAAATATAAAACATGTTCATCACTATAAATAATTATTATATTTTGATTAATATTTACTATTATTCCTAAACATAGCATAAAAAATAAATTCATACTCCAAAATTCAAAATCATAAAAATTTAAGAAAACATATGAAACTGATTTTCAAGCTAAATATTAAAAATATTTTCTACATTAAAATCAATACATTTGAGAATATATATTCCCAAAACAGAACTTATTATAATAATAAACATATTAGAATTTTGTTTAATAACTTTTCCGAAATAAACCTATAACATATAAATCTACAATAAAATATTAATGTATACATCATAAATAAAACACATTTATCTATTTTTATAATTTAATTAGACAACATTTCAAAAACGTTTGAAATAAATGTAAATACAAAAATTAAAACAATTACAACAATGTATTTTTCAATGGCATTATTACCGTCAACATTTAAAAAAATCCTTACAAATATTTTAAAATTAAAATAAATGTAATTAAAAATGTTAATTATATTTTTATAAAGATAAATGTACAAATGTTTTCAATTAATACATTTCATTTTGATATATTTTAAATTTTAACATTTTTTCTACAATTTAAATAATTATTTTAATATTTACAATTAAATTTTCTTTGTTTAATATCATTTATAAATACGTAAAAAAATAATGATAAACAATTATTTAGAAAAACTATTCACTTGTTAAAAATTTCCCTACCCTTTCCCCCTAAATAAACACCATCCCGGTACTAAAAAAGATTAAAAGTACATATTTATTTTTACACAATAATACAACTAAAAATACAAATGTCTAACTTTCATAATGAATTCATTTTCTTACCAAACACACCAATAATATTTTTTATTAAACATATAAAATCAAGGACACTACAATAAAATACATACAAAATAACACTTACAAATGATATTATATACAACAATATTTCCTATATTTATATATTTTACGATTTGAAAAACAACACTTAAAACAATTTTCCCTATGATATTCCTGTCAATGATATTTTTTGACATCCCAATATTCGTAACATAATATTTTTAGTTCAGAATATTTTTTATTTGATATTTTGTCCAGACACTGTTGGGTCATGGACTACAGTTTTGTTGAGAGAATTAGTTGAGTGATCAGTAAGTCAATACAATCCTCCTCTGCAACATATGTCTTGATGGTGGTTGTGTTCAAAGTTTGATGGAGCCTACTGCTAAACCGTGGACAGCTGGTCTAGAGAGGAATACCCAGAAGCCAGGCAGAGGCCTTGCTTCTCCATGTCCATTGACTCTGGTGACAGGGAAAAAAGTTTGCTGCACAGAGGTGATACATTGAGCACAGAACTTGAAGCTGGCTATGAGGGAGAGTTGTCACCAAGCTGGTTGCTTGCAAATACTCTTCTCCATTAACCCCTGACTATTATGATTATGTGATGGACCGAATTACACAAAATCCATCCAGATTTTATGTAATGCGGCTCAGGATGCTTCCCAAAAGAGAAATACGCTGGAGATGTTGTGTCTATTCACCATTCTGACTGAATGTCATTCCTGGAAGTGGTGTACACAGCTCTGATTCCAAGTTGGCATTCCAGAAAAATAAAAGCTGCTGTATAGAAGGTCCCACACTTGACAAGAGCCCTGCACCCCCAGCTGCTTATCAGTTAATTATTCTACTTTCCAATAAGAAGGTCGTAGACAACCCACCACAATAATGCCCCTGCACTCAATGAAGGAGATGGGTGAATTCATCCAAGTAGAATTGCCTCAAATTATTGATATTATAGACATGAGGAATTCTCTCTGTTGTTGAATTCTTGATCAATAGGGAATGTCAGCCATAAATTTAGACCAATCATCTGAATATAAATAAATCAATTAAGTGCTCCGCATAAGAAGAAGGTAGTGCTAGACTGGGAGTGAGATGTAAATATTGACAGCCTCTATGCTCAATGCACATCTTTAGCTCAACCTTTAACTTCAAGGTTTTAACATTAGTGCGCAAACCAGAATATGCCTATTTACTGCACCCTAAGAGACCATATACCGAGATCCAACTGGGCCAAGCATACATGCCTTGGAACTGTCATGATTTTAGAGGCCCACTATTAGATCTGATGTATGAATGTGGCCTTGTAGAGCTATTTTGGCACAAATTTGAGCACCAGATACAGAATATCTTGCATCAACTACTGACAATTCTGCTAGTTTGCACCTGTTTAGAAGTTAAAATGGAACTAGCAATGACAGTCCAAACATATTATATCTACCTACTTTGCTGATTGCATTAGCATCTAAAACAGTTCTTTGTAAATGGAGAAAAGCAGGAGGTTTTTCACACTATTCTAGGCGTGTGTTAGTGTGTCATGCTTGAAAATTCGATTTGATCTGGCTTAACTTCTACTTTAAAAACTTACCAGGAATGAAATCATGGAATTGCTTGGATTTATATTTTCAAAGTGCAATGCTCCTTAAGAATCCTATACTATGTAGATGAAAAGTTGGTAATTGGTTCTACAGATTTTCCTGCATCCTTCTGTCACGTACAGGCCATTTCATCTCATGCTGGCAGCAACATCTCTTAAGTTGTTCTCTGACTTGATATGGTGAAGCTCTCAATCTCCTCCCTTGCCTATCTTATCTGTTTTCTTTTTCGTCTTTTTCTGGCTTTTTCATTCTTTGATAGTTCTTTCATGTATAACTGGTGTTCTAGATTGAAACTATTTGGTGGATAAACCAGATTATCCCACAGGTTGCTTTCTATATAGCTAAACTTGTCAACAGTAAGTATGCTAGGTTGTATTTTAATGCGTATTGTGAAAACACCATTTTGTTCCTTTCAATAGATCCATCTCTCTTCCAGAACTGCACTGAGGATGCTCTACAAACATTCCGGTGAGATTACTATGGGCCTTATTACGAGTTTGGCGGTCCTCCTTTTGGCCTGCCACTGCACACCGACAGGATGACCACCAAGGACGTATTGTGTCCGCTTGCTGGATTACTAATATAATCCAGGGTGGGCGGTTGGTGCTGCAGTGGTCTCATGGCGGTGACTGTGTAAGGCTCATAGGAGAGCCTTAACAGCAGAACGCCACTGTGACAGAGCCTGCAGCACACTTCTGCACGGTGTGTCATGCATCCCACACCGTGTAGGAATGGGGGTGCAATTCCGGGGGAGCACAATATGTGCCGCTCCGCATGCACCCCAAGACCCAGATCTGGGTGGGGGTCCTGTTAGGGCCCCCACATTTGCCCTCTGCTACCCTTTTCATGGCGGGCTCATCGCCATGAAAAGGGTGGTAGAAAGGCAACTCGTAATATGCTCAGCAGTGCCGGCATCGGCACAACCAGCATATTGAGGCTGGTTGCAGACCGCGGGCATAGCGGGATCCTTGAACCCGGCTGAGCTGGTGGTCTTGTGGTGGTCGACCGCTACACCCAGAATACTGCGGGCAGACCCACTGCGGTGATGGTGGTCGGACCGCCACCACGAGTACGGTGGGCCTGAAGACTGCCGTGCTCGTAATTAGGCCCTAAGTACTGCTAGATCGTGGATTATGAGTGTTAATATTTTTATTCTTTGTTATTGATTATATTATCGGTGCTTTATGCAAATATTCAAGAAAAAGACCCATAAAAACAAATAAATAAAGCAGCCATGTGGATACGCAATGAAGTACACATGCTATGATTTTTTATTCACAACAAATTTTATTGTTGACAGACACAAAAGGCCCAGGAGACACCAGGGGAGCACATTGTATGCAAATCATGGCGATGATAAAGATGTCAACTTTTACAATATGCAGTTGTAGAAAAAGAAATATTCAAAAGACTGAACTATGATTTTTTTTCCAGAGAATATCTGCAGTCCAGCTACATATTGCACAAAATGATCTTTCAAACATCTGACCAAGCACATCTAGGCACTTGCATGTGAAAATATGCTTTGTGAGTTGGTCTAATGTCCCACATTCATGTAAATCCAACTTGGCAATGCCATGCATTTGATTGGTGACTGAACCATCAGAAGTTAATGGTAGATAAGACCACTCTACTTATTTTGCCGCATGCTCTTGTCATGCTGTTCCCAGACCCCAGCATGGCCTGGTGACTAGGATATTCCAGGATACCACTTTCTTAGATAAAGCATGATAAAGAACTTCAGAGCAAAAGACAGAAACATTGCCATTGCATGTGGCCAGAATATGTCTTGGGACAAGGTGCTATGCCCATCAGGGTAGGGTTACTGCATATTGGCACAGGCTGTGGTATTCTCTTTTAAATATGCACACACACACACACACACTCTCTCTCTCTCTCTCTCTCTCTCTCTCTCTCTCCCTCCCTCCCTCCCTCTCTCTCTCTCTCTCTCTCCCTCCCTCTCTCTCTCTCTCTCTCTCTCTTTCTTACACACACTCTTTCTCTCTGTCAAGTGATACTCCCAGTAAAATTTTGCGGAAGGAAAATGCCCTTATCAAGTCTTTGTGTGGAATCAATTACACACTAATAATCCCCACTGGCACCGGCCCTCGCAGGCAGCTAATGAAGGTGAAGCTGAAAACAGATGGATGTGCTTTGCCAGACTTCCTCCTGCAGCTTCACTGGCGTCTTGTTAGATTGTTGCATGAGATCATATGTCATTGGACGTTATGCGGCACGGGGCATTTCCAAGAAGAGAAGGCCTGCTTGGGTTACCAATCAGAACGCAGGCTTGCTTTTAAGGGTGCTGCTGGTTCATTAATCAGAATTAAAGCAATGCCTAATAGGCATGTGCTTTCCTCTATAATGACCAGGCATGATTTGTCTCATTAATAAGATCCCTTTCTTCTCTCACTGTTCTTTTCCCTAGTCAAACAATGCCCGTCTCGCCCTTTCTCTCTGTTTGTTTCTGTAACTTCTCACAAGTGGTATTCAGAACTGGCTATCTCAGGAAAAAAAACGTACAGTAGGAAATATCATTGACTACATTTCAAAGGGTGACTATAAAAGTTGCGCATGGAACGACAGTTAAAATATTTAACGCGTATTTGACCTTTTGAAAACAGATGCACCAATTTCTGGATTTTGTTTGGAACTAAAAATAAGAATAAAAGAGATACATAGGTATAATTTCACCCAAGAAGATCTCCAAGTTCGCGCGCCTCCCATCATTGCACCAATGAGAGGAAGGCAAAGAAACAATAAACCAAAATGAATCTCCGGAGAAACATATTCGGCTCTATCTTTTTTTCTCGTCAATAAATCTCTAAAAATGAAGCAAATGACAGGGGGCTCTGGCTTGACAGAGACATGGTTCTGAGCTGTCTTCCTTCTTTGTGGTTGAAATGCGCCCCATAGGCAGGTCACAGGCCGATGCCAGGCATTCCAGCAAGTCCCATACTGCCAACCAAAAGAAATGTTTAAAATCTGTGGAAAGTTAATACGCTGCTGCCTCCTGTGGCAATGCAATGTGCCCCTTGTACCTTGGTTTATGTGTGCAGTGACCTCGAGCCTGAAGGGTCATTCGTCCTTGGGTTCATCAGTGACCTTGGTGCTGAATTAATTTACAATGATGATTTATAAAAGGCCATAGGACCATCAAAATGCAAGTGACAGCGTCTACTGGTACCAACTGAAAGAAAATTGCCCTGCTCTGGGTAAATGAAGACACATCTGAGAGCCAGCCTGTGAGCCCACCAACCATTAGAGCCTCAGCATGTGTCTAGTCTATCACCCTTGAAATTGAGCTCCACCGAGTCATGCCAGAAAGTTCCCCCTCCTACAAAAGGTAAAGCTAGTCTTATCCCATGTCCACTCAAACAGTTACAGTATCAAATGCTCTAAAGTGAACTAAAAAATGCACACCCTTTACAAGCAGACTACCAGTCTGAGGTGCACCCTAAATTGCAAAACATGTCAGATCAGCATTCAACTCCCTCCACTTTCTACTAGAGGAGAGAAGGGACGTGTTTTAAAATACCCTTCATCAACCACAAGTTATTATCAAAAGAGGGCCCAAGTACATATTTACTTACTCACTACCTGTACAGAAGACAGACAACACTTCTCCAGAAGCCTTGCCCTGTTCGACAACTGTGAGCTACCAACTTCTGTAAAATGTGGCAAAGACCTTCAAACCCCTAAAACACTACAAACTAATCTCCTCCGCACTCAGTTTGTGGCTAGTGACATGTAGGCCCTCATTGAGAGATTGGTATAGTGTAAATTATGTGGGAGCAAACCGTACCTCAAAATATGGACACCTCAGAATATACCTCATTTGGTTCTCGCACAGTTTACTAGATCAGATATAGTGTTAAACCTTAATTTCATGAGGCAACGTGTCCCTGCATGAAGACACCGCCCCAAACCTTAATTAGCAGATTAAAACAGTTAATTAAATAACGGGATCCACTCAATAATTGAGTGATAAATCAATGACAAGTTAAAGGGTTTTATTGCAAAAATTAAAAATTAGCAGTACAGAGTCAATGCCATGAAGACTCTCAGATGGAAACTTATACAGAATATGTAAAAATCTGAAAATATTCTAAGTCTCAATGGGCAGCAAAATCACAAGAAAATTGGGCGGCATCCCTAGAAGAATAAAAAGACTTTGGCTCACCCCCAGATTGGGGGTTTTTATACACAATTCGCACATAGAATTATTAGAAATTCTGCAAACTCATCATGGTGTGAGCAAATGTATAATTTCTTTAGCAAATCAGAACACAAGAATAACACATAAGCACCAACCCAAGTCTAAAACTTTATTAGACACCTTCTATGCCAATGTCACCCAGAGATGTTCAAACAAATATGAAACATTAACAATAAGACTTTCTCCCAGTGAATGGATCCAGTGAAAAAACAAATGAATTAGATACTTGTTGCAATCTTACACCCACACTGTAGAAGGTTCAATACTAGCAAGGCAACTGCGACAGTGGAAATAAACCATTATGTCATCAGCTTACATGTGTGTTCTGTGAAGCCTGTGTGGAGAGGAAGTGTGTAGGAGGGAGGGGGGACAGGAGTGAATGGCAGGTATGGTATCCATCTTGTTCAAAATGGAGATTTATACAAACATATGGCCTAACTGAACACATTAATAACTTCACTTCTATACATCATAGAAAATGTATTTTAATTGCAATTATATGAATTCAGTCTATATAAGCAGGATCATACATAAAAGTGCACATTATAAGTTATTATTAGTGAACAAAAATCCAAACTTAAAAAATAGTTCCACAATTAGCGCCTGTTTATGAGTATTAATTTTGCTCCTCTTATCACAAGTTGTTAGTAGTGTGTAAAATGATGTGTAAAATCCACAACTGATAATACCAGGTGTGGTATTCACATCCAAAACAGAAGTATAAAAAGCATACCCGGAATTATTGTGTATGTGCATTGCTTTTGCCATCGTCAATCCTGAGCCAATATCTACTGCTCCGTAATTACATTGTTGTAATGTCATAATGTAAAGTAAGTTGTGATTTAAGTGTAAAAGTGTGTGTGCTAATAACACATAAAAGTTACACTTCCTTAGATCAGATGCTAACACTTATAAAAAGGGGAAAAATAGTAAGAAATAGTTTTTTTTTAAATGGTACATTTTTATTGTTACATTAAATAAATAATTAGTGCTTAAAACCATGAAACAGTAACATGTATTTAAATATTAATTTGAAGCACACGGTCTATCAATCATGTAGCACAGATGTCAGAAATTAACAACTACCCAATTTGTAGTATTTAAATGCCCGAGCTGCACTTCCACAGCTCGTTCTTTTCCTGGCACCATGGAGGAAAGACACATTTACATTTACCTAATTTTGAATGCAGCTTCAGCAAATTCTTCTACACCAACATTAACAGGACGCAGCACAGTTGCGGCTGGCTTTAGAACAGATGCAGCATAGAAGAGCGCACAGGCTTGAGCGTTCACACCTAAACTCATTAAACATGCCGAGGGCATATATTTTGAACACATATCGGCTTAGTATGTTTACCATAAAGCAGTGGCATAACACAGGCCCCCGGAACCCCCGCGGTGCGACGGGGCCCACAAGCTGCAGGGGGCCTACTCAACACAGTACTCTGGCCTGAGAGCTCCTGATTAAATCTGGAGGGGGCCCTCCTCCATGTACCTTGCAGGGGGCCCCCTCAATTTTCCTTACGCCACTGCCATAAAGCATCTAGTTTGTCGCAGTGGTGTTGATTTAAATCCAAATATTGGGGTTAGAACTGCTATTCCATCCCTCATGAAATTGCTAGCTGTACTTTCTACTCTTGCTGGTGGCTCCTTTCAGGCCCCAGGCGGTACATTGCATGGCATGGTGCAACCAACTTTCAGTAAAGTTCTGAGGCAGGTCCTGGCTGCGATACTGCGATGATCCTCTCAGTCTGTTGGGTTCCCAACCAAAGCTCATGCAGTGAATGTAACCAAAGAAAAGTTTTACTCTATTGCAGGATTCCCTACTGTCATTGGTGCTTTGGACTGCACACGTGTTTGATCAGGTGCACCACGTGCCACAGAGCACATCTATAGAAACAGAAAGATGCAGCACACAATCATCGTGCAAGTCATATGTGATGGTGACGTAAAAATCACACATTGCGCAGCACATTTTCCAGGCTCTACACGTGCTTCAATTATTTGAAGAATCAGCAGAAAGCAATACACTGTGGAGACATACCATCCACATAGAACATGGTTATTGGGTGAATTTTAACATATATGATATCTTAATGTATTTGTGACTTAAATTAAAGTGTCACAAAATGGATGTCAAAATGATGTTTGAAAGTGACCAACATGGCACTGCAGGAATTTTTACAGAGGTTAGGAATTTATGTTTGGCTATAGTGACATACATACTTAGTGCTTGCAGGTGACTCTAGGCTATCCATTAAGACCTTGGCTGCTAACACATGTAGCTGATCCTTCAACAGGAGCAGAGCAGGCATACAGCCAGGCACACAGCCAAACTTGGAACGCCACAGAGCAGACATTTCAGCCCATTGATGTAAAGCAATGCAGCAAGCCACCTTGCTGCGCTGCGTGAAAGAGAAAGAGCAGGAACGTGCCTTATTTACCATTATACGGTGCATTCCTGTCCTTTCCTAGTTCTGGCACACTTTTGGCTGTTTAGCGCCAACTCAGACACCCTTGAGTCGTGGTGCAAGGGGGCCTGCATTGCAGGTAGTATTGTTTTTATGGAGGAAGGGGCACCTTGCAGCACAAAAATGATCCTTAGAGGCATTTTCTTCTTTCTATGTGTGCTTCAGAATGGAGCACACTTAGAAAGAAGAAACAGCAAGGGAAATAAAGATATTTCTCCTCGTTGCGCCGCTGGTGGGGAGGCGTATATTCTGCCACATTCCCAGGTCTACCAGTGTTGGTAAATCTGGGAATGTGTCCGAATCCATGGGTGGATGCGTGGGAAACCCATGCTCCAACCTTGGAACCGCCTCCCTGCCGCAGAGGAACACAAGGCAGCGTTTTGCTCTGCCTTGCGTTACTCTAGATTTATCAGGGCCATGCAGGGTGGCCATGCGTGGCTTGATTAATCTCATTTAGGTTTGGCGTCGCTCTTGCACCTCTTGCTTGGCGCAAGGGCAATGAAAACCTTGATAAGTATGCCCCTTGGTTTACTGAAGGGACATTTTATATTTCTACATCAGCCAAGTAGATGTTTCTCATATTCGCCTTGAAAACGTTTGTGAGATAGGAACGGCTTCTTGCATTTTACATAATATTTGCATTTCAAGACAAGTACCCATGTCAGAGGATTTTGAGGATAGTAATGATAACAGCTTTAATGATGAAGGCCATGCACAGCATGTTCAAGTGCAACAACGTTTGGATGTGAATTCTGTTGGAATAAGACTTGCAATAATCAATAGCTATTTTTAGATTTTTTTTCATATATCCTATGAGCCAATTTTGATTTTGTAATGTCAGCGTCTATTTTGGAAATTAGTACATTTCACGCCATATAAAATAAAAACACATTAACTGCTTTTAATCTTGTTGTGCTTTGTTTTATTAGAATGTTTATAAAGGTTTATTTTTCAAGTGCCTTCACATGTATGCATTCATCTATTTTATTCTTAGATGTATTTTGAAGTATATAAGGCTTTCTAAAAATAAGGAATGTTTTATGCAAAAACACCCGCTGCAAGTGAAGAGCATTTTCTAGTAATGTATTATATAATGTTTTCATTAACAAACGTATATTGTCCAAATTAAGTCTTACAATCTTCATACCGTATGTTAGATGCTTCTCTTGGTAGGTGTTAATGTTATTCTTGAAGTTGCACAGTACATGCAGACCTTCCGCATGGGCAAATTGGGGGACTTGCTGTGATGCCTGAGACGGTGATGATGATAATGGTGGCGGAGCTGGTGTTGTTATACTATCTTCGCAAAACCAAAGGGGATGATGGACGGAGTGTTGAACATTGCAAGCACTCACCCCCAGTCAACTGATCTGGGTTTAATCCATCATCATTCTTTAGCTCACTCCGCCACCCCAGTTCAGACATGGCCATATGCAAATCAGTCTGACCCTGTGCCTCATGGGAACAGTCCAGCCTGAACTGCCAAGCCATGTCTTCCCTGGACCGGAAACAAGCATCCTGGGACCGGTTTCTGGGGGTGAGTTCTTGCAATGTTCAACACTCCGTCCATCATCCCCTTTAGTTTTGCTATGTTCGCCCTAAGTTGGCAGGGTATGCCCAGACGTGGGTCCCTTGCTCACTTTGCCACTGGATTCAAGATAGCCTGGCTGATGACGGCTGCAAGCCAGAAACCGGTCCCAGGATGCTTGTTTCCGGTCCAGGGAAGACATGGCTTGGCAGTTCGGGCTGGACTGTTCCCATGAGGCACAGGGTCAGACTGATTTGCATATGGCCATGTCTGAACTGGGGTGGTGGAGTGAGCTAAAGAATGATGATGGATTAAACCCAGATCAGTTGACTGGGGGTGAGTGCTTGCAATGTTCAACACTCCGTCCATCATCCCCTTTGGTTTTGCTATGTTTGCCCTAAGTTGGCAGGGTATGCCCAGACGTAGGTCCCTTGCTCACTTTGCCACTGGATTCAAGATAGCCTGGCTGATGATGGCTGTAAGCCAGAAACCGGTCCCAGGATGCTTGTTTCCGGTCCAGGGAAGACATGGCTTGGCAGTTCGGGCTGGACAGTTCCCATGAGGCACAGGGTCAGACTGATTTGCATATGGCCATGTCTGAACTGGGGTGGCGGAGTGAGCTAAAGAATGATGATGGATTAAACCCAGATCAGTTGACTGGGGGTGAGTGCTTGCAATGTTCAACACTCCGTCCATCATCCCCTTTGGTTTTGCGTAATACTATCTTCAACAACACGGATACCCTGATGGCATGTAGGCATTATTGAACTTTCCATCCCTTCTAAAATGTATGTGTGAGCCTTGATTGAAGAGGTTAGTGTATCTTGTCCCTCTGCAAGGTGACACAGAATATCATATATCCCCCTTTGACTCTGTGTTTTATTTTAGGAACATTCTCTAACTACAGACACCAAGCATATTATAGTGCGCCTATTTGCTGCCATTTGATAAGTGTGAACACGCTGTGCTGCTCTAAAGTCACGCCTTTATTGTTTTTGATTCCTAGGAGCAGAGTGCACCTCTCTTCGCTGCACCTCCACTAAGTCTTGTAATGAGTCTCTTATTTCTGGTAATGCACAAGACGTTTATACAGTATTCGAGCACAGCATTGGCAATCAAATGGCCTGATGCAAAAGCACAAAACAGTGGCAACACCCCCACCACCAAGCGGGACCCTAGGCTAACTGGGAAAGCCATTTTCCCCAGATGCGACCATGTTTAAGGGGACAACCCCGGACTTTATGGGCCGGTTTCTCCTGCTGCACACACCAGTCCACCTCCCCAGCGCCATTGGGAGAGGGTAGGAGGAGTGGGAGTTTTCCAGCAAGTGGCAATGTCACGCTTGGCAACAATAAGAGCCATGCCTAATATTGTCCGGTCAGCCCTCATACCCTTGAAGCCATTGAAGACCCCCAGCAGAAGCACAAAAGGGGAGAGGGTGGCTTCTCACCCCAACACTTCGGTCAGCTCTCCCACCACTGCGGACTAGAGCTCTTGAACCCTAGGGCATAGCGAGACCACATGATAGAAATCGGTGGGAGTGTCACCACAATGGGTGCAAATGGTTTCAGGGAGGAGGCCTGCTCAGTGTAATCTAACAGGGGAAGGATAACCACTATGTAGGTAGTATGTTTGGATCAGGTGCAACTTAGAAGAAATTGTGATAATCATAGATCCCAACAGTGCGTCCATCCAATCATCATCTTCGAGGGGACCTACCCATTTCTCCCACCGGGTTCTAAGGTGGTCTAAAGTGTCCGAGGTGTTAATGATCAGTGTGTGATAAATTTTGGAGATCCCACCTTTGCCTAGTGCACCCAAGAGGAGTTTAGCTTCCAGCGGGCTAAATTCGGGGAGAGGGCTGGTCTGGAAGACATGGGATTGAAGGGCATACATCGTGTTGAAGGTATTTGTAGAATTGTGTATTAGTGAGGGCAGAAGTGGTCTGGAGTTCTTGAAATGAGCGCATGTGTGTCCCCGACCAAAAATTGCCTAGTTGTGGAATACCGATAAGGTCCCATCTCCTAAAGCCCCACAGTGTTGTTGCCTCCCGCGGCCAGGTCCCGTGCCAGAGGGGTGTTTGTTGCTTGAGTGTCATGTTCCAGTGAGTGTGGTGAAGGGCGGCCCTCCAAGCCAAACAAACCATTTTGGTCACAGAGGGTGTGTCGTGGGGGATCGGGGAACCGTAGAGCATGACTATTACTGGGGCACGCTGGCAGTGAGTAAGGGCAAGGCGGGGCCTGGAACCGTGCCACTTGAAGGAGGTCACAATCCTGTCCAGGGCCTGGGACCGTGACTGTGGTATGAGGAGTGGCAAATTCTGAAAGATGTATAAAAACCATAACAGCATCATCATTTTATACAGAGCTCTACGACCCATTATGTTTAAGGGAGGGGACTGCCATTTAGTCAGTACAGTCTTAACATTTTGCATCAGGGGCTCAAGGTTAAAGGACCAGGTACCCAGGTATTGGAAGCTGAGATGGTGGATGGGAATGGTATCCTGCCAATCAAAGCAATCACGGGACAGGGCCAGGGCCACCAACACAGATTTAGTGGGGCTCACCCGGAGACCCGAGGCCTCCCCAAAACATTGAAGGAGGCTGGAGATAATGAGGGAGGCTCAATGCGGGGTTTCACCAGGTAAAGAAGGATGTTGTCCGCGTATAAGGCTATGCGATCTTCGTGACCTTCACTCCACTTCCATCCACGTAGCTGAGCATCGCAATGGATGAGGGCTCAATCACCAGCGTGAAAAGGAGTGGGGACAGGGGACATCCCAGTCTAGTCCGCCAGCTGATGGCGAAGGCATGAGAGAGAACACAGTTGATCTCGACTTCGCGCTGCGGGGTTGGAGTAAAAGGCCTGGATCATTTCACGAAAACGGGACCCGACCCTGGCATGTATCAGCATTAACCGTAGATATCTCTAGTCCACCGTATCAAATGCCTTTTCAAAGTCAATAAGAAGTAAGGCTAAGTTAGGAGGCAGAAGATGATGTTGGGCCAGGGCCACATGAACGTACCGGAGGCAATGTCGCATACTGTGGGCCGGCATGTAGCCCCATTAGTCGCGATGTATCATTGTGTGGAGGACCTGTTTGAGATGGGTGGCTAGCAGTGTGGCAAAAATTTAACTTCCCCATTGATGAGGGATATTGGGCAGTAATCGGCACATGCTATGGAGGGAGGTTGTGTTTTTGGGATCACCATGATTGTGGCAGTGTCTATTTCTGGGGGAAAGGCACCCTTCTGTCCTACTTCCGTGTAAAGGGCCAGGAGTTGAGGGGTCAGGATATTACAAAATGTTGTATAGTACTCTCTGGGAAAGCCGTTTCCCAGGAGCCACTGTGGACAAGTCCGCGCCTATCTCCTCAGCCGTGAAAGCCTTGTCCAGCATTTGGTCTTTGGCCTGGGACAGCCGAGGGAGGGGTACATAGTTAAGGAACGGGGAGGGTGCGTCTGTGTCCTCTCTGGAGGAAGCCATGTATAGGCGGTGATAATAGTGGGTGAATGCCTGTGTTATCTCAGAGAGGGCATGGGAGACATTACTGTGTTCATCAATGATTTCAGGCACAATTCTGGTCTCCTGGTGATGGGAAGCCAGCCAGTACAATAGTTTCCTATTTTTGTCCCCCCACCCATAGGCTCTGGCTGTTGTGACACTCCAAAGATGTTTGGCAGCTTCCAGGAATTGAAGACGTATTTCTTTGTACAAAAGACCCAGTTGGTGGGAGGTGACACCACGTGGGTCTGTCGCAAGGCTTCCCTCCAATCAAAGGGCACGGACCTCCCCCACCTCTTAATGGTAACACTGCTGTGCCTGGCACAAGGCATCTGGGTAACCAGGGACTCCCCTCCCTCTGCCCCTTTGCTACCTCTGCTTGGCCTTTCAGTGGGGCAGACACACTTGGCCGAGAGAGAATTGTGACATTGAGACTGGACATGGATCTCCATGGTAGGTGACCTTTTTGTGACGGCCATCTTGTGTCCTTTCCAGACTTGGTTGAACAAACAGATCTTTAGGAGGGACAGTTCATTACATATGGCTAAGTATGCCGAGCACTGGGTGCACATGAGATATGGGAGGACTCTGAACCAGACACTAACCAACTTGTGAACACTTTACACACATTGAGGACAGGACGACGACTTGTCACCTGGATATATAGGGCCCTAGTAGAACACCCTTGGATCTCATTGCAGTCACTTAGGGAAACATGGGAGGCTGAGATCAGCAGAGCCCTTCATGATACGGAATGGTCCAGGGAGCTTAAAATCCCTGCAAACTCTCCTGAAACGCCCATTTTAAATTGAAGTAGTTTTACTTCCTTCATAGACACTTCCTCTCTCCAGCCAAAATGCACATAATATTTCTGGAAGTCCCCGACACCTGCACCCACTGCCATGCCCCTGCGGCGGTTTTTAAGCATGTTCTCCGGGACTGCCCCCGGCTGAGCCTTTACTGAACGGAGATGCCCGGTAGCTGTTGGCCATCACGTAGGTGACTGGGAAGGGGGCGGTTGTAAAGAGGGTGCCCTGGCCCTCTATTAATGATCTAAAAAGTGTAAAACTGCCTTCCACTTCTTTGAAGTGGCAGTACTAGTAGCAAAGCACACCGTCACTATGTCCTGGAAGACTCCTACACTCCCACTCAGTGCCACTGGCGGAGGGCCATGATTAGCTGGGCAGAGGCTGAGGTGGTGGCCCTACACAGGGAGGAGGCAAGAGGCCTCATTCACGTTCTATTGTGCGCACTTGGGACAGGCTCCTGGAAGCACTGCCTGCACCTCCTGAGGTACTGGCCTCCTCTAGCTGATCGCCCCTTCTTTATCCCTTGCCTATGACGCTACCCACACGAGTCACCCATTTCACCTGCACTCATTAGTTCCCACCCTTGGAAGTTGTCCATTAAGCCACAGCTCCCACCCTTCAGAAGGACCCCTTTGCCTCTGTATGAACACATTAGTTTTACATATTCAAATTAGGTTCAATTTGCAGGTCACACTCTTTCGCTCCTCAAATTTGCAGCCTCCTTGCAGCCTAAACACATTCCTGTTTAAGACCATTTGTGGTCTATATTTTTCTGTAACTTCCTATTTTAACTCTGACCCGCATATCGGTATACAGTACTTGAATAGCCTTCAAAGCCACAAGGAAATGTTCCATTTGGAAACATTTCCCCAAAGCAAAGATCTTGACACTTTGTCAAAGGTAGATTTGAGATCAGTAATGTAAAAGTACTCTTTTCTGTACCTTCACATACCTTTGTGGATTCACCCCCAAAACATCTAAAATAGGAATAACATGGGGATATTCAGGGAATATTCATATACATTAGTACAAATGGGAAGGAGTATGCCCTCTTTTCACTTTTACAAATAGGGAGTTGGATGTTTTAGGGCGTTGGTTCATAAATACTTGCATGAGTGTGTAAAAGCGTTCTCCTGTAGTGCTACCCTTATTTATACATGCTTTTGTGAATGAGCCTCAGAGAGTAACATATGCTTACACACAATAAGCTAAGCCGGGCAAATCTCATTCATTTTTGTTTAAGTGCATTATGTGTTTTTTGCAAGAGATATCTCAGCTTCTCTGTCCCTTCTTTCTATCTTTAGACCTGACTCTTCACAGTGGCTTTTTTTTTAGCTTTGACTAACCAATTGGTAATAACTCTGAACATTCCTGTAAATGGGGATAGATATGTTTCCAGATATTAATGAGTTGATGCAAATTAAATTATTAAACTAGAGCGGAAATTCAAAACGCAAATACTAGTCATGATCATTAACTCTTAAAGAAGCTCAAGAACCTAGGCGTAGTAATCATAAACTGCCTGTCAATATAGCCAAAATCAGCTTTGTCAGGATTTGGAATGTTACATTTCCTCGAAAGGTTCAAGGTCCACTCGCTCATGTTAACAGACTTAGTCATCAGTATATACTCTCACTCGAACAAAGCCAGACAGCACAGTGTACAGAAACGTTTACGCAGTCCTACAGAAGGAAAAAAATTTAGACCTCTGAAACCTCAGTACCTAGACTAGGAGAAAGAACCAGCGGCAGATCCTATGCAATGGTGGAGAAGCATCGCCCCACTGGCTTAGAGCCAGCAGATGAAAAATAAAATGATATTTTATTATGGTTTTATTTTTCAGCTGCTGGCTGATCCAGCCTTTGTATGGAAGGGCAGCGCTGGGCCATGGGAGGGAGGAGGAATGGAGTGGTATGTGCACTTCTAAGTGCACATGTCTGTTTGGCCAACCATCCTAGGCCAGCCAAACAGACATGCACATTTAGGTTTCTTCAACCCAGCTAAATTGCACAGCCGTGGTTGAGAAACAGCACAAGCTCCCTGTGCCTGACTGAGCCGTAAACCAGCCAATCCCCACGCTGCTCTCATGCTTGGTAATGGCATGAGGTGTATGAAAAAACAAGGGACACTCCTACTCACACGGAACCTGGGTACTTTACAGTTTAACAAAAGACAACGGTTCCTGTGGACAATCAATAAATGATACTTAATACATGTTAGCACAATCACAATAATTGAAGGCAAAGAGATGTCTGAAAGAGAAAAGGCATGTAACACGAATTTCATGTGAAAATACGTTGCTTTATATAATGTAATCACATTATTTTAAATCCAGTGCGTGGTGTCCCAAGTGATTGTGAAACCAATATTTCAAAGTTTTGACTCATTGTGACTTAAAAACAACAAGGTTTCATCAAAAAAGTACAGAAGCGACCATTAAATCAATACATCATGAGTGCTCGCAGCCTACTAATACAATAATGGTGGCTGACAAATGGTTCACTTCACTTAGTCGACGACGTTTCGGCCCACTTGACAATGTGGGGTCTCATCAGGACCTAGGAATGAAGGGGCACCTGGGGATGACTGTCAGATAACGTGGTGTGCACCGCTTGGAGGTGAAAAGGAAAAGAGGGCACTCACATAGGGCCCAGCCAGGCACCTATAGTGGGGAGGGTACTGACAGTCAGCATGGTTCAGGGTAGAAAGCCTGAATAGGCTCAAAAGGGCGATAAGTGTTGTCAGAGTTTCTGTGGTAAAGGGGCTGGACTCTTAATGAGCATCAGAAGAAAATGACGACAATCCTTCTATTAGTTACCCGGTGTGGAGAGGATAATGAAATATGTTGGGCCGCCAAGTTCAGCTGCGGAAATGAATCACGCTCGCCTCGAGGAGAGAACTGCACCTGTCTGTCTCTCCTGGTGCAATGACAAAAGGGCATAGCATGAGAGCAGCGCGTGGATGCACAGGGACTCTTTGATTCTGTCCCTGTGTCTGCTGGGACCTAGACGCAGAGGAACACCAAGGCGTGAGGCGTCCGGCAGCTTCAGGTAAGTCTTATTTTTTTATTGTTAACCCCCCCCGCTCCTCTTCCCGCGCCCCCTCCATCCGCCTCACAACTCTTTGTTTGTGTCAGCCGCCACTGGAAAGGACACGCCTCCTTGAAAGTCCATTATCAATCATGCCATGCTGCCAATTCAAATAGACAACCTTAGCCTGGAAAACATGACATAGAAGTATTGATAAATATGCGACAAAGTAATGGAACTCCTACAAACCCTTTTGTTCCAAAGATCCACTGTCAAGAGAGTAAGATCACACTGACCCACCTCGATAAAACCACAATGCAAAAAGACATGTGACCTGGCCATCAACTTTCAAAGTTTGAAGATTCCACATGGTTGCCTGTAGTATTTTCCATTTTCGAAAGGCCAATATTGCCCTTTTTACCTTGCTTCAAGAATACACCACCAGCAATCACACTTTCTCTGCCAATGTCCAAGAACGAGGAGTGCTCTCCCCACTCAAATACAACTTGCACCCTTCTTCCAGATCTTCAAATCTGGATTGAAAGAACACTTTACATGATTTCAAATTCAGGAGTACCAATGCTGAGCAACCATTTTTTCTAAAGCTTTTAAAGAAACTTTTAAAGATGATTGATACCATTTCATAAATTTTTTTTTTTAATTGCCTTTCACGTTTTTTTTCACTCCCTTCTGTTCCCAGGTCATGTTACTGGGTGGCATTTCACTTTTGTATTGCATTCGGCGTTCTTCCTCCTCTGTTTAAGTAGTTGGATGGTCCCTCTCCTGTCCAATGTTCTAAGCTCCGGTCATAACAGCATGTGTTACAACCGTCTTCCGATACAGTAGTGTGGAATTTAAACAGTGCTTGACGAAGTATATGCTTAATTTAAAGCACTGGAAGAATTATCCACCCTATCTTTAACTGACCTGGTTATGTTACTGTTGGTTTACCCTCCCACCTTTGACCTCAAATACGCTGACAACATAGCAGTGTTTCTTCGCCCTAAAGCATGTAATTATCATGCCTTATAGTGCTTTGTAATTTCAACAACTGGTAGGAGCTTTTGTGTAATTGTGCTAATAAGTGACAGAGTGATTCCTTTGTAGCTATTGTGGCCATTGGCCCTAGAAAGAAGACGGGCCATTTTGTGTGCTAATAGAAGCTATGCATTTTGTGTGCTAATAGCACCTGTACACACATCAAAGTAAAAGACAATTTTCTACTGCTGGGCACAAAACCAGAACATTAAGCAGCAGAAAATAAAATATATTGCGCATTCAAGACAAACTGGATTGGAGGCACTATCTGCGATGTGAAGGCATAGCAAATGGACTGATCACTAGAACCATGTAGGAGTTTTTGAAAAGCTAAACTTTACTACTCACAAAGTTTAGGTAGACAAATTAAAGGAAAGCAAGAAATAGATAATTATGGACTAGATGTACTATATTTCATTCACAAAAAGTAACTGCAAAATTTGCATTGACTTTTTACAAACAGAATCGGATTTTGCGAACCATCCCTGTGATTACATTCCAAAACGGAATCATTTTTTTTAAGTATCCCATGTTCTTTATATTAAGTGGTGCTGCTTTAACAAAAAAATCAACGTTTTCTGTTTTGAAAAACGTCTTAGGGAGCAGGTAGTGCCCCCCCCCCCGAATAGCCTCCCCAATTCACAAGGAGGAAAGGGCCCCAAAGAGACCCCTTCCCATTTGTGAATCACTTACAGCCTTCATTGAAGGGTCGATAACTGGCCAATGGCTTGACACTGGACTTGGGGTAACCTCAGACTTTCAAGAGTTAATTCACAGAGTTTCCTTGAAATTATCCAACCTCTTCCAGCACTGTATTCGTAGGCCCCAGGTTCGTATAGCTAGGGAGAGTTAGATGTCAATTCTTTGGATTGTGGGTCTCCTGCTTGGCCCTGTATTGTACCCTGCACCTATGCACTGAGGGGCAGATTTACAAGTCCCTTTTGCCACTTTTGCGTCATTTTTCCCATGTTAAAAGTGACGCAAGGGACTTGTAAATTTGCCCCTGAGATTCTAACATATCCTCAAAGCAGTGCTCTAACAACTGTATGAAGATCCTGTTTGAACCTGTTGCTGATCGGTGTCTCAAGTCGTGGAGCATTAATAATTGCTATAGAACATTGCAATAAGACCACATTTCATGACGATTCTTTTGGCTCTAACAAGATAAAAGTTCTGTGCAATTAGCATGCTGAATGTTTATGATAGTGCATTAGTAAATAGAGTAAATCTTGTGTATGTCTCATTCCTGTAAAATATTACTATGTAAATGAAAACAACTGCTTGTATTTTGAGTGGATGTAAGAGCAAAGAGTTGCAGTAGTCTTGTATGTTGTTTCACAGAAAAAAGCTGTCACTTGTGACAGACTTCAGAAAGACTGAGAGAATCACCATCTGAGGAGGCAAGTTATGTGACTACAAACCAATGGCATCTTTTGTGATCCTTCTCTCATACTCCTATTTCCCTTCTTCGCCTTCAGAACTGAGCACAGTCCTGAACATGTTTGACACTGTCAACTGGGAAGGAGACAGGTAGGTTCCATGTAGCTCCCACAGTAACATTCAGTTCTACAGGTTAATGTTGACTTGAGTCAGACAGAAGGTATGAAATGTTGAAAGAGACTCCAGGTCAAGCTAAGAAAGGTGCAGGCGCGCGGAATGGCTGCTCCCTAGCGCTGCTCCGCCGGCCGGAACACAAATCCGACCAAAAAATAGCTTATTTGGTCAAAATGCACGCAACTACTTCATAAATATCGGCATCGGAATACAACTGCCAGCAGCAGATGCGGCTGAATGGGGAAAAGACGCGCTGTATCTGGAGAAAAACCGAGTGAATCACGCGCAGCTCTAACCATCCCAGCCGAGTCAAAATGGCGGAACGGGACGTTGATTAGACCGAAGCGGCGCTGCAGAGTCCAGCAGTTCCCAGGACCAGCAAAGAGGTCTAAAGCGCCAAATACTACCGCCGACGCCATCGGACCAGTCTGCCTGCGATATGGTCGCTGCATAACAGATAAGTTACCTCACAAACCATACGGCAGCCGAATGCGATACTTTTAAATGGCCGCATGACTTGAACAAAGCTGGCGCATCCATTAGGGGCGTTATACGCGCACTACATCCACTTTGCACTCGCCTAACAGTCCCGTGTCAATACCTCACAGATCGACCCCATAGGACCACGAGCTGTTACTATGGCACTTGATATCGACGCAACGCCCGCAGGGTAAAGCAGGGCTAGCTGTACACTCTCGGCAATATTGATCCCGGGCATGTAAATCGGATCACGGGCGGAACGAACAATGAGTACACAATCTAACAACCTGCTCCCATTAGATCCCCTCACCCTTAAGATAGCGCGGCAACATGGTACCGTGAGGAGGTGATGTAAGAGACAGCACCCACGCCATTTAAGAGGACTCAAAGGCCACAGTGGAGATAACGTATTCTCTAACCCCCCTTCACTGTGTGCCGGAGCTGCGGGGACATTGGGGGTTACATCTGATGTAGAACTGCGCTGTACTGGGTGGCGGCCTCATGGTGCCGAGGGAGGTCTGAGTTTTACATCAAGGCCAGAATCCCTTGCCTGACCCCAAGATGGCTGCCACAGTGGCCCCTACCACGTTGTGCTACTACTCTGGGAAAAAACGGACATCGACCAGACCTCCAACCCATCCCCCTTCCGGCCTACCCATCAGGATACTGAATCTATGAACTTACCTCTGACCGTGGAGACCTAGCTTTTTGGCCGATGCCCGGTGGAGCTACCTGATAGCTAAAGAGGAGATGGGCTGTGGACTTCCCCTTGGCCGTCACCTACCCAGCCGGACTTTGGACAGACTTTCCTTCGTCTCTCCGTCGCATTCTCCCTCCTACCCCTTTACCCTACCCCCTTTCCCCTCTATGCTCCATTTATCTCATCCCCTATGCTCTTTAAATGTTTTCCCGTTGAGACCTAGCTATTTGGCCGATGCCCGGTGGAGCTACCTGATAGCTATAGAGGAGATGGGCTGTGGACTTCTCCCTCGGCCGTCACCTACCCAGCCGGACTTTGGGCAGACTCTCCTTCGTCTCTCCATCCTATTTCCCTCCTACCCCTTTACCCTACCCCTTTCCCTTCTAAGCTCCATTTATCTCGTCTTCTATGCTCTTGAAATGTTTTTCTAGCAACTGATGTAACTTGTAACACATGTAATTTTGTAACTTTGTGGAACCTTATGTAAAGCGCTCTGATACCTCCGGGTCTAGCCAGCGCTATATAAAACTCAAATAAATAAATAAATAAAGGTTAAAAGATTGTGGCAAACTTGCAAAATTTCAGTTTAGCACCTTGCTTCTAAAAGTCACCATGTGAGCCCAAGAAGAAATGGAAGAACAGGTTGAAGACTCTTAGGGCTTGATTACGAGTTTGGCGGACGGGTTACTCCATCACAAACGTGACAGATATTCGTCCATCGTATTACTAGTTCCATTATATTCTATTAGATATAATGGAACTCGTGACATGGCGGACGGGATATCCATCACATTTGTGATGGAGTTACCCGTCCGCCAAACTTGTAATGAAGAGCACAGATTTGCAATACTGTTCCGTTGTTTAGGGAGTGATGGAGAGAACATATTTTACAGCTATCCCAAATATGGATTACAAAATGCTTCAGAAGACCTTGACATATAGGAGAAGGCTATAATGTATATTGTACCACTAACTAGTTTTGCTGTGGAAAGACACAAATTCTATACTTGCCACCAACAGATGCATGAGGCCTTTGAAAGACATGTCTCAGCTCGGTGCATATTGACATTTAGGGGCCTATTATGATGGCGGTTGGATGTCGACCGCCTGGCCGGCAGCGGTGCCCGCCGGACCGGCGGTGGAGATCCGCCAGCACCGCAAGCCAGAAAACCGCCGGTCCGACTAGGATGGCGGTGGCGACCGCAGCGGTGGGAAATTCCGACTGCCGCTTTTCCGCCGGTCGCCATCTGCACTCCTGCCTGACGGGCAGAAAAGGACCCGGATAATGGTGGCGGTGCAGAGCAGGCTCCGCCGGCACGATTATGATGCCAGCGGTAGCCAGCCTTTCCGCAGCGGTCAGACCGCCATGGAAAGGCTGGCGGAGATTGTCTTCCGGGGGCCCGTGCCGGGCCCCCGAGGTTTTGGAGGGGGCGGGGGTGCACTGGGGGGGTACCCATGGCCCCCCCACATTCCCCCGTACCAGGTGGCAGGCACTCTGCAGTGCCTGCCACGTAGTGCAAGGACATGCTGTACATGCCCATTTGGACAACGCGGCGGTGCTGCGGGTAGCAGCAACCGCCGCAATGTTAAGGCCCGCGATCCGACCACCGCGGTCGGATTTCGAGCGCGGGTCATCATAATTCGACTGGCGGTGATGCCGCGGTCCATGCGGGCGGTCTTTTCCTGCTACCATGACGGTCGGGGAGGTTTTCCGACCACCATCGTAATGACCCCCTTAGTTATTAAATTGAAAATGTTGTGAATTAAATTATCCACAATCCAATAACTGTTCAGTGGTAAGCTAAGACTAACTTGAAGAAACCAAGTTAAGAGCAGATCATTATCTATAGTCAACTGCCTTCCCAGACACCCCAGTTGTTTGGAGGAACAGCCCCCCCACCAAGGGATCTTACCCAAGCCAAATTGGGTTGAGGCTGTCAATTTAACCTCAAAACTACAAAAAAGAGCAATATATTTTGTCTGCAAAGGCACTATATATTTTCAAACCAGTGCTATAATGTATTTTTGCTGTTGATGCATGCACCAACGTGTATGATTCTGAGTCGGTAGGTGTTTTCCGACCCCTGCTAACCCGTTTTCCCAGGGATCAGGATTCTGAGCAAGGTAGAATTTACCCCACCCAGTAATTACCAGGTGTGTTAAACACCTCATCCTTTGTTAACTTTTGGCAGACCAAGCCTGGCGGAATTTAACAGGGGAAAACAGTCCGGTATTTAAAGTAACATGTAGAGTTTGTTATGGTAAACAAAAAAGTCCACAAGTTATTCCTCCAAAACTTGAGATAGGTGCTATTAATCACACACAATAAATTCTAAACGGAAGGGTAGAAGATTTTATAGGGTGTGATGAAAAGTATCTACTCCCTGATCAACTCAGAACAGGCCCCAGCTCTAGATCTTGTCTTGTGCAACCAATGCCAAGTGTTAAGCACGTTTATTGCTTCTTGCTGCCCACATACCTGATTATCAGTTAGACGTGCAATATGATCATTGTACGCACAATGTTGCTGATTTCCTATCAAGATTACCTGTGCCAGACAACCATCAGTGCACCAAAGAGGAAGAACATGATGGTTCTATGCAGGATTGATATGGAACAAAATGCTGATGCAGCATCTACCTCTGCAGGAGAAGGTGCGGAGCCCCACGGGTAGGTCCAGGCACCACCGGCTGTGAGTATCGGTCCGCCCTCAGAAAACGGTGCAGGCTCACTCAAGGTCTGTGTTTTGGTCCACTGCAATGCAGAGGGCTTTGTTCAAGGTTCTCATAAACCTCTCCATGGTGCCGTTGGCTTGGGCCAACTGAGGCTTTTTTTTTGGTGCTTGATTCCAGGCACCTCCAGGTATTCTCAAAATTCTGTGCCCTGAAAAGGGGGCCTGTTGTCTGTCCGGCTGGTCTCTGGTAGACCATATGTTGTAAAGGTCTTCTCTGGCAGGGGCTTTACGCTGGGAAACTCCGTCGTGGTTATCAGCTCTACAACGGCTTACTTGGACTGTTTGTCGACCATGGTTAACCTGCCGTTGGGGAAGCTCCGAAATCCAGAGTGACCTATGACTAGGTAGTCGATGGTGTGTCTTCTGTGGCAACAGACACCAGCGTGGTGGGGTTACCGATGATCGGACAGGTCTGACACAGCTTCTTCCACTCTGGTGTCTATGCCGGGGAACCACACGTTTCCCCTCATATGGGGCGTCGTTTTTTCAGCCCCTTAGTATCCCTCGTGAGCCAGGTCAATCACTAGCTCCTCCAGTGTCTTGAAAATGGTGATGCAGTGGCCTCGCATTATGATGCCTCCTGCCATGGAGCTCAGCTCAACCCTTATTTTCCATAAATGCAATAGCCAGGTTTTCTCTGCTGGGTCCCTATGGTTGGCGTCTTGAAGGAACAACTTCCATGTGTTGTTGTCGATGGCCTCCGCTACTCTCCTGAGGCCATCGTCGTGTCGGTGGCTCACTGAATGTCCTTAATTGTTAGCGCTCTCAGGCATGCTGCTGTAACCACCATGTGAGCAAATTCTTTAAAACCTTCACTGTTCATGATCACTCCATCAGTTCGTTCTGGGGATACCAGGACAGAAAGTCAGCCGGTTTGCCAGTTCCTGACTGATACACTACACAGAGTTAGTGAGGTTGCATATGCACGGGCGGGTGGAGAAGCTGTTCCTCCAAACAACTCACTAGTAATTTCTGATCTGTTATCACCTTGAACTCCCGCCTATAGATGTATAGGTGAAAGTGGTGACAAGGCCATCTGATGGCCAGGGCCTCCCATTTGATTTGCACGTACCGCACTTCTGTTGCCATGAGAACTTTGCTTGTGAATGCCGCAGGGGCCCACAAGCCCTGCTCCTGTGTCAGGATGACCCCCAAGCCCATTGGACTTGCATCTACCACAAGTTCTGTGGCTCTGTCGTGGTTGAAGTACGCCAATGTGGTGTCAGCCAGGAGAACGTTCTTAATCCTGTTGAATGCCTCTTGCACCTCTTGGCCCCATTTCCACCATGTTCTGGCCTTCGTGAGATCTCGCAGAGGCTCAGACAGGGAGGCCAGGTTCGGTAGGAACCTGTCGCAGTATGTCCCCACGCCTAAGAAGCTAAGTACTCGATCGCGTTCCTGGGTGCTGGGGCCTCCTTGATTGCTGCTGATTTGCGGGGATCTACCTGCAGGCCTTCTCTGGAGAACACAAATCTAAAGAACCCCATCTTGAACTTGAAGAAGAATCATTTTTCCTTATGCTGGGTTGGACCGCTGACCCGAAGCCTCTGGAGGGTGGCCTTGAGGCGTCTGTGATGGTCTGACAGGGGTAGTTGAATAGATGAGAATATCATTGCATATGCAGAGGACCCCTTCTAGCACTGATTGTGTTTCATGGATTGTATTCTGAAACACCTTGGCGGCCAAGGTGATCCCGAAGTTCAGTCTCATGTATCTTTTAAGTCTGTGGTGCGTCAAGAATGTCATAATGTAACAACTGTCTGGGTGAAGTACCAGTTGCTGTTATCCGGCATTCAAATCGAGCTTCAAAAACCATCTTGCTCTGTTCAGATCCGCTATGATGTCGTCCATCATTGGGGTGATGTGCAGTTCCCAGTGAACAACCCAGTTCGGAGCCACATGTCTATGCAGAGCAGTATTGCCCTTGCTGCTTGCGTTTCTTGGTTATAACTAGGGGTGACACTCATGGTCTAGGCCCTGAGGCCTTTTTTGATGACATCCACGTGCTGTAGTTTGTCTAGCTCCGCTTCAACCTGGGCACGCAGGTGAAACGGTGCTCTTCGGTGCCGGAGCACAGTTGCTTGCATTGTCTTGCCAATGTGGAGTTTAACCGGTGCTCCTTTTCGACACCCTAGCCCTCGGAATAACTCTGGGAATTGGTTGAGGATGTGATCTACTTGCAGGTCATGAATTTCCCTGGCAAAGAGGACCATCCCTAGGCCTTCAGCCATGCTGCAGCCAAACAGGGTCCCTCCTCCATCTTTTGTTACATAGAACATGGTCATTACTTCCCTGTCTCCATGTTTGATGGTGTCAACCATTACTCCCACCTCCGTAAGCATATATTCTGCTGCAAGAAGGTCGTAGAGATGGCTGTGAGCAAAGTTGCTGATACTGTTGGTGGTTCATCATCATCACATTGACGGAGGCCCCGGCATCGATGAGGGCTTGTATCATTGTGCTGGTGATTGTGATGTTGCAAACCGCTGTGGGCACCACCCTCGGGTCCCTGGGGCTCCATAGGAGATGAGAATTCCTCCTCTTCTTCAGGGTCCTCATCTTCAAAGACCCCTTCTCTCCACCACTCTCTGCTCTTTACTGCTGAGCTGTGAATGTTAACCTAATAACAGGTGGTGTATGGCCTTCATCAATGGCCTCCTGTCGTAGCTCAGCAGCCCCCGTTTGCTGCACCTGCAGACCCTCACGAAGCGCTTAGGCTGTTGCATGCCGAGCATGTGCGCTCTGCTGCTGGGCATTTCTCCATGGCGTGAAGTTTCTATCTTGCAGTTCTTGCATGATTGTCTACGAGTCTGTCTGGGGTTTCCCTTGTGAGGCAGGAGTTTAGTGCAAATGGCAACCACTATTTCTGTTTTGATGGCCGGCATTTTGGTGCTGGAGGGCTGTCCTGCCTCTCGGTTCAGTGCCACTTCCATTTCTTCCACCTTTGCGCTGGACAAATCATACATGCGGGCGAGAATGAGCATGTTGTCCAGCTTGATCCCCGGTTGTCTGAGGATAAGCCTCCGTAGGTTGGCCGACCTGCACCCCTGTATGAGTTGTGCCCTGACCTCCTTCTACTGGTCGTCGTCTGTACAGAGCCCGAAGGCGGGTGTAGAAATTGTCACTCAATCAATCAGGAGTTTATAAAGTGCTGCTACTCACCCGTGAGGGTCTCAAGGCACTTTCCACGGATTCCCCATTTCTCTGCCAGGCTTGGAACAACTTTAAGAGTTCAAAATCAGGATTTAGTAAGGGCATTGAGTGCGGTTATTGCTGCATCATAGTCACCAATGTGTTCTGTAACTGGGAAGTGCTGGAACAGTTTACATATTTCTTCCCCCACAAAGTGTAGCAGAAGGGACCTCTTTACCTCATTGCCCCTTTCTCTAGTGGCCCTGAAGTAGTTCTCAAGCTACCCCACTCAATCTTCCACCTAGGCATTATGGTAGCCGGGCCTGCCAGTTTGCTAAAAGGGGCCAGCGCTCCTATAGCTGAATGAGTGCTAGTGCCCGCACCCGCAGATGCCAGGTTGTGTCTTGGGCCCGCCCATTGGAGCCCTGTGGGCTATGCATTGTCCACCACCCCCAGTCACGGGAATCAGGTTTGTAGGGGGGTCCTGGCAGTTCTGGATGTGTGTTCCTCTGTATCCTGGTACCTTCAGGAGAACTGCTGTGTCAGCAGCAGTTGTGTCTCTGACACTTGGGCTCAGCGAGGTCTTCCCCTTCTCCTCGAGGCGCTGGGATTGTCAGTATGATGTGGGTCTTCCCCCTCTAGATGTTGCTGTGCTTCGTAGCATGGCGGCTGCCTTCTCCTATTAGAGGGCTCCGTGCAGAGGAGCACAGTACAATTTCGTCCCACCAGGTGAGGCTCCTGTGATGCAGGGTGGGAGTAGCAGAGGCACCCTGCACCACTCACCACTTGCCCAGCAATCATATTGTCGGCTCCCCGGTCGTGCGCACAGGGGCCTGTGCAGCATCTACCTCTGCAGGAGAAGGTGCGGAGCCCCATGGGTAGGTCCAGGCACCGCCGGCTGTGAGTATCGGTCCACCCTCGTCGCCATTGTGCTGGGGGCTGCCTGAGAAAGGTGGGGAAGAATGCAGACCAAGACAAACTCACAGCATGCTCAGGGAAAGTGGTCTGCCCCTGTTTATTTAACACCTCGGCCACGTCCCGCCAAGGTGATATATGCTGAACATCAGGGCACATTGCATCTCCCAGGTGGCTCAGTACACACTCCACATGACTGCCAGTATATTTCGATACTCTGAAGCCCCTGGGGCTTGCCACAATGCAACTCATATACGCATTCTTCACCTTGCATGACTTTTTATGTTCGATTTTTCCATTCACACTCAACTTTCAGTGACGAAAATGTCCTACTACTTATATGGCTGCAACACCACATCATGCACCATATCTTGTGACATTTCATGCTAGATTACACCAAATCTAAGTAAGTGGTAATGGGATGGAAGGTAATTGCACTGTTGGGAGTGCGAATAGTAAATTTAACCCCTCTGAATACCAACACTTTCCCTACTGTTGTTTAGACTTGAGTTGGAATAGTACATTTCACCCTTTCGAAGTCCAACGCTTTCCCTACTGTTGTACAGACAGGAGTGGGAATAGTAAGTTTTACCCCTCCAAAGTCCAACATTTTCCCTACTCTCGCCCTTTTTGGAGTAGGAATAGTAAATCTAACCCCTTCGAAGTCCAACACTTCCCCTAAAGGTCCATTTACTAGAGAGGGAATAGTATATTTATTATCCTTAGACTTCAACAGTTTTCATAATATTAGTTAAACAGCTGTATTATATATATGCATACACTAAAAACCATAAGAAATAAAAACAATTATATATATATATATATATATATTTATTTATATATATATATATATATTTATATATATATATATACATAATCCCTTTCAAGGAAAGGAAATAGGTCGCACTCACAGAAGATTACATTTCCTTTATTTCAATTTCTTTCAGGATGAAACCACACATCGATGCGTTTCGTTCTCCACAGAGAACTTGTTCACGATGATCAATCGTGAACAAGTTCTCTGTGGAGAACGAAACGCGTCGATGTGTGGTTTTCATCCTGAAAAGAAATTGAAATAAAGGAAATGTAATCTTCCGTGAGTGCGACTCTATTTCCTTCCTTGAAAGGGTTGTGCATATAGAGAATTGGCGAGGCTCAGCCAAAAGGTCTTGCACCGTCCACAGAAGCGCCGAGGAAACCAGCGTCTTTGAGCCAGTGAGAGTGGATATATATATATATATATTCACTGAAAAACCATAGGTTTTAGGGACAGTTATAGTTAGTTGGACATTTCACTCGTACAAAACCCGTGAAATTCCCCGTTATAGTTAGTTCAGCTAACTATAACTCGCGCCCCGCAATGCACTGCTGATGACGTCACATATTACATCACTCATGACATGTTCAGTGACATCACTGATGACATCACTGATGACATCTCAAATGACATCACTGATGACATCATCCAGTGACTGTGTGTTTCTGTAAAGTTTAAATATGTTTAATATATATAGGGAAAGGCGTATTGAAGAATGAGTGGGTGTATAAGTGTCTGAATGGATGATTTAGTACGTGCGTGACTGACTCTACAAGTGAGTGATTAAACGTATCTTACTGAATGCATGGGTTAGTGACTAAACTGTGTGAATGTCAGTATCCGTCTGTTTGTTGGTGTGTAAGTGGATGCATGGATTTGCGAATAGCTACATGAGTGTCTATATGGGTTATTGATTGGTTCTCTGAGTATCTGTATGGCTGCCTGAGTGTTTGTGTGGGTGGGGTGTGTGTGACTCTGTACATAGATGTGTGAGTGGGTGATTCACTGGGTGGATGGTTTCAAGAGTGCATCTGTGATAGACTGTATGGGTGGGTAAGTGTGTGTAAGAGTGTGTTAGTGAGTGAATGTATGTCCCAGTGGTACATGTGTGAGTAACTACATATGTGAAAGGCAGTATATATGTGTGTTGGAGTATATAAATAGCTATAAGCGAGAGTGAGTGATTGTGATAGTGGCTGTATGGATGAGTGTGTGCTTGTATCAGTGATTGTATAAGAGCGTAAGAATGTGCTAGTATTTGTATGAGTAAGTGAGCTGGTGTGTGTATAACTGTATAGGTGAGTAAATGGCAGTGTGTTTAATTATTTGCATGACTGACTAGGTGTGTGAGTACCTCTATGGATGAGTGGCGGTGTTTGAGTGTGTATATAGGAGTATGAGTGCATATGATAGTCCTGTACTGAGTGACCGTAAGTATGAGTGACTGTACGTGTGAGTGAGTGGATGTGTGCGTAGACCTAAGAATCAGTGAGTGGGTATGTAGTTATTGGTGTTGGAGTGTGTATGGTTTTGTGAATGGCAGTGTGTAATTTAGAGTGGGTGTATCAAAGGTTATATTAGGGTGTGAGGAGGTGCATCAGATTATCACGTGGATGATGTCATCAGTGATGTCATTTGAGATGTCATCAGTGATGTCATCAGTGATGTCACTGACCATGTCATGAGTGATGTAATATGTGACGTCATCAGCAGTGCATTATGGGGCGCGAGTTATAGTTAGCTGAACTAAGTATAACGGGGGAATTTCACGGGTTTTGTACGAGTGAAATGTCCAACTAACTATAACTGTCCCTAAAACCTATGGTTTTTTCAGGGAATTTCAAAGGTTTTTTAAATGCTAATTTCTAACTATAACGTGTCTGAAACCTATGGTTTTTTCAGTGAATTTCAAAGGTTTTTTAAATGCTAATTTCTAACTATAACGTGCCTGAAACCTTTTTTTTTTCAGTGAATTTCAAAGGTTTTTTAAATGCTAATTCCTAACTATAACATGTCTGAAACCTACGTTTTTTTCAGTGAATTTCAAAGGTTTTGTAAATGACAATTTTTAAATGTATTAATTGTTATATTAATTTTTGTCATACTGATTTACTACATTTTTAGAAACAATTTTTTTTTACATATTTTATTTTTTAAATTACATTGTAATTACATTATACATTACTTTACAAAAAATACTTTATGAGAATGAATTACTTTAGTTTAAATACTTTGCACATAGGCAATAGACTTTTAAGTACAGTAGTTACAGTTGTTGCAATGGGCAACACATTTTCAAACACAATGCAACATTCAGCTCAATGTGAATTTCTAGTTAAATGCAATTAGTTACTTTATGGATTACTTTTCTAACCACAGAACTGGATCCTAGATTCAGTCCTGGGACATCTCCTGTAAACACTTGAGTAAAAGCGTTTTGGTTACAGTAGTGATTTTTAAGGAATATTATTGTATTTTAAAAGTTGACAGAAACTTTTTCACATAGAATCACCAATGTTATCCTATGGAAGGAAATTCACTTAGCAGGTAAAAACTGTTATCGTTACTTTTTTCTTACTCAGTGTTGGATCCTGGACCCAGCACTGGTGCATCTCCTGTAAACAGTTGAAAGAATGCGTTTAAGTCATACAGGCGATTTTTAAGGAATATTTGTAGTTTGTGAAAATCGACACTTTGAAACTTTTCTGCTGAAAACCAGACAATGGATTCCTATTGAAGAAAATATAAGTTACTGGTAAGTACGGTTAAAATTACTTTTCAGGGTCAGTGCTGGGCTAAAAGATGCAGCACTGGGTTCTCTCCTGATAACAGGCGAGTAAATTGGAATTCGTACTTTGGTTGATTTTAGAGGAATATTATAAAGTTCCAAAACTCCACACTTAGAAGAATTTCCAAGTGAAACCAGTCAATGTTAGCCTATGAAGGAAATTCAAGTTACCGGTAAGTACGGTTAAAATTACTTTTCTGGACCAGTACTGGGCTGAAAGATGCAGCACTGAGGTCTCTCCTGATAACAGGTGAGTAAATCAGAATTCGGATTTCGGCTGATTTTAGAGGAATATTTGTATGTTTCAAAAATCAACACTTAGAAACTTTTTCAGCAAAAAGCAGACAATGATATCCTATGGACGGAAATTCAAGTTACTGGTAAGTACGGTTAAAATTACTTTTGAGGATCAGTACTGGGCTGAAAGATGCAGCACTGAGGTCTCTCCTGATAACAGGTGAGTAAATCGGAATTGGTATTTTGGCTGATTTTAGAGGAATATTTTAAAGTTCCAAAACTCCACACTTAGAAGAATTTCCAAGTGAAACCAGTCAATGTTAGCCTATGGAAGGAAATTCAAGTTACTGGTAAGGACGGTTAAAATTACTTTTCCGGACCAGTACTGGGCTGAAAGATACAGCACTGAGGTCTCTCCTTATAACAGGTGAGTAAATCGGAATTCGTATTTCGGCTGATTTTAGAGGAATATTTTAAAGTTCCAAAACTCCACACTTAGAAGAATTTCCAAGTGAAAACAGTCAATGTTAGCCTATAGAAGGAAATTCAAGTTACTGGTAAGTACGGTTAAAATTACTTTTCAGGATTAGTACTGGGCTGAAAGATGCAGCACTGAGGTCTCTCCTGATAACAGGTGAGTAAATCGGAATTCGTAGTTCGGCAGATTTTAGAGGAATATTTGCACAATGGTGAAGGGAGGGGGCGGGGCCTGAGGTGATATCTGTGCAAACGCGCCCCGTGGCGCGTTTTAAGTTGGGGGATTAAGTCCCCTTGAATCATGAGGGTCCCTAGGGGCCAACTAGCCCACCAGGAACCTCCAGTATGCACCAGGGGGCTGCTTTGCAGAGAGGTGTACAGAGGCCACACCCCTTTTACACCTCTCTGCAACGCAGCTCTGTGGCGCTTTCTGGATGTACCTGTTGGGCTAGTTGGCCCTCAGGGACCCTCAGGATTGAAGGGGATTTAATTCCCCATCTTAAAACGCGCCACGGGGCCTGTTTGCACACATGTCACCTGAAGCCCCGCCCCTCCCTTCACCACTGTGCAAACGCGCCCGTGGCACGTTTTAAGTTGGGGGATTAAGTCCCCTTGAATCCTCAGGGTCCCTGGAGTCCAACTAGGCCACCATATACTTCTAAAAAGCGCCACAGAGCTGCGTTGCAGAGAGGTGTAAAAGGGGCATGGCCTCTGTACACCTCTCTGCAACGCAGCCCCTGGCGCATACTGGAGGTTCCTGGTGGGCTAGTTGGCCTCAGGGACCCCCAGTATTCAAGGGGAATTACTTCCTTCTTAAAACGCGCCAGGGGGCGCGTTTGCAGAGTACTGCAGGGAGGGGGGGCCTCCGGCACGATGCCGGTCGTTTGTTTTTTTTTTTATTTTTTTAAAGGGAGGGGGCTGCGTGGCCCCTTCCCTTGCCCACTTTTGGCCCCAGGGACCCCATCCCCCGGGGCCTGAGCATTTTTTTTTTAAATGAAAAAAAATAAACGGGAAGGGGGCCGCGTGGCCCCCCTTCCCTGGGCCTGTATTGGCCCCGGGGACCCCATCCCCTGGGGCAAGCCCTCAATTTTTTTATTTGGAGGGGGGCTGCGTGGCCCCCCTCAGGCCATTTAAGGCCCCGGGGACCCCATTCCCCGGGGCCGGCCTTGCACTTTTTTTTTTTTTTTTTATTTTTTACTAAGTTGGGGAGGGGGCTGCGTGGCCCCCTCCCTGGCCACTTATGGCCCCGGGGACCCCATCCCCCGGGCCTGGCCTCTGGTTGGGGACTGTGGGGGTCCCCAATCCCCCACAGTCCCAGCCGGCTCCCCGCCTCCTGCGCGAGCCGGCATTGCTTTTCCACATGGGGAGGAGCTAACATGCTGCTCCCCATGTGGAAAGCAATTGTCTTTGGATATTGGAAGCGAGAGCAGGTTTCCTGCTCTCGCTTCCAATATCCAAGCAGTTTGCAATGACAGGACGGGAGCCGCGAGGCTCCCGTCCTGTCATTGCAAACTACAGTGTCCGGGGGTAGGCACCCTGGGACACTGCAGGAGCCGGCCCTGGGGGTGGCGGTCCCCAGGGCCATCAAGGGCTCCAGGAGGGGGCCGCGCGGCCCCCTCCCTTGAATTGCACAGCCCCGGGGAGGTGGTGGTCCCCGGGCTCGGGGTCCGTAACGGACCCCCACATTTATTTTTCTATGTGCCCCGGGGAGGTGGTGGTCCTCGGGGCATGTGGGGGCTGGAGCCCCCCACACATTATTTTAAATTTAAAAACGTGCCCCGGGGGTGGCGGTCCTCGGGGCTGCGGGAGGGCAGGAGAGCCCTCCCGCACCATTTTTTAATTAAGCCCCGGGGGTGGCGGTCCTCGGGCTTGGGGCCTTAGAGGCCCCCATATAAACAATTTACACACTCCCCTCCCCCGCATGCCCCCGGGACTTGGGCCACCCGGGGGCAAATTTACATCGAAGCGCGGAGACCGCGCTTCGATTATTTTTTATCGGCAGGATCCGCGCACCCTGAGCGCATCCTGCCGATTTTTAAAAAAAATGCTTTTTGCCCAGGGGTCCTTGTGGGACCCCTGAGCAGACCTAGGGGTCAGGGTGTTTCTACCCTGCCCCCTTTGTGCGCTTTGCGCACTTGTTTCTGTCCCTCGGTTCTACCGAGGGACAAAATGGCTGCCAACATTTCCTGAATCGGAATGTTGACAGCCAGCTGACAGCCAATTAACATGCAGCTCGTGATCGGGACGGTGCGCGCAGGGTGCGCTCAGGGTGCGCGGATCCTCCGTGCCCATAGATATATATGTACTTTTACTTTTGATTTTCTCAGCAACTACTGAACGGATTTACACCATTTAACAAAAGGGTTCTTTCTGAACCAAGAACTACCTCTTTGCCAAATTTGGTGTAATTCCGTTCAGCAGTTCGGGCTGTAGCCGTGTCTAAAGTTTCCTATGGAAAAATGAATGGGGAAAACGCGTTTTGGGACCCCCTTTTCTCGGCCCCGCTGACGAATCACCCCGAGACTTTCAGGGTAGGAGCGGACCGGAGCGCCCACAAAGTTTGAAAATTTTGCGAAGATACGTCAACCGGCAAGAGAGTTATTTCAAATAGAATGTCGCGGATCTCCTATGGAAAATAGGTTCTAACTATAACTATCTACTGGCAACCGCCAGTAGATATATATATATATATATATATATATATATATATATATATATATATATATATATATATATATATATATATATATACATAATGTGTATATATATGTGTGTGTGTATATATTATCTACTGGCGGTCGCCAGTAGATAGTTATAGTTAGGACCTATTTTCCATAGGAAATCCGCGACATTCTATTTGAAATAACTCTCTTGCCGGTTGACGTATCTTCGCGAAATTTTCAAACTTTGTGGGGCGCTCCGGGGTGATTCGTTAAGCGGTGGCCGAGAAAAAAGGGGGGTCCCAAAACGCGTTTTCCCCATTCATTTTTCCATAGGAAACTTTAGACATGGCTACAGCCCGAACTGCGGAACGGAATTACACCAAATTTGGCAAAGAGGTAGTTCTTGGTTCAGAAAGAACCCTTTTTGTTAAATGGTGTAAATCCGTTCAGTAGTTGCTGAGAAAATCAAAAGTAAAAGTACATATATATCTATGGGCACGGAGGATCCGCGCACCCTCCCGATCACGAGCTGTCTGCTAATTGGCTGTCAACAATTCAAACCAGGAAGTGTTGGCAGCCATCTTGTTCCTCGGTAGAACCGAGGAACAAGAAAGCAGTAAAAAAGTGCGCAAAACGCACAAAGGGGGCAGGGTAGAAACACCCTGACCCCTAGGTCTGCTCAGGGGGTCCCACAAGGACCCCCTGGGCAAAAGCATTTGTCTTTTTTTAACTCGGCAGGATGCGCTCAGGGTGCGCGGATCCTGCCGATAAAAATCGAGCGCGGTCTCCGCGCTCGATAGTTAATTTGCCCCCGGGTGGGCCAAGTCCCGGGGGCATGCTGGGGGGTTTATTTTATGTATGGGGGCCTCTAAGGGCTCCCCAAGCCCCGGGGACCGCCACCCCCGGGGCTTTATTTGAAAGTAGCGGGAGGGCTCTGAGCCCTCCCGCAGCCCCATGGACCACCACCTCCCCGGGCTTCTTTATTTTTAAATTAACATGTGTGGGGCTCCAGCCCCCACATGCCCCGGGACCACCACCTCCCTGGGGCACTAACAGAATTGAAAATGGGGGTCCGTTAGGACCCCGAGCCCCGGGGACCACCACCTCCCCGGGGCTGTGCATTTGGATGGAAGGGGGCCGCGCGGCCCCCTCCTGGAGCCTGTGGTGGCCCTGGGGACCGCCACCCCCAGGGCCGGCTCCTGCAGTGTCCCGGGGTGCCTACCCCGGGACACTGCTGTTTGCAATGACAGGACGGAGCCTCGCGGCTCCCGTCCTGTCATTGCAAACTGCTTTGGATATTGGAAGAGAGAGCAGGGAAACCTGCTCTCGCTTCCAATATCCAAAGACAATTGCTTTTCCACACGGGGAGCAGCATGTTAGCTGCTCCCCATGTGGAAAGCACTGCCGGCTCCCGTAGGACACGGGAGCCGGCGGGACTGTGGGGGGTTTGGGGACTCCCCACAGTCCCCAACCAGAGGCCAGGCCCCGGGGGATGGGGTCCCCGTGGCAAGTAGTGGCTCGGGAGGGGGGCCACGCGGCCCCTCTCCCAGAAATAATTTTTAAAAAAAAATTACAAAAAAAAAAAAGGCCTGGCCCGGGGGATGGGGTCCCCGGGGCAAAAGGAGGCATGAGGAGGGGGGCCACGCAGTCCCCCTCCTTAAAAATTAATGTAAAAGTGTGGCCATGCCCCGGGGGATGGGGTCCCCGGGGTAGGATTCGGCCAGGGGAGGGGGGCCACGCGGCCCCCTTCCCGTTTAATTTAAAAAACAGGGGATAAGGCCCTGGGGGATGGGGTCCCCAGGGCCCAAAAATAGGAAAAGGAAGGGGGCTACACAGCCCCCCTTCAGGGGGAAAGAAAAAAACGATCGGGCCGCAGGCCCCGCCCCTTCCTTCACCACTCTGCAAACGCGCCCTGGCGCGTTTGCAGATGGGGAAGTAATTCCCCTTCACTAGGGTCCTGGGGCCAACTAGCCCACCAGGAACCTCCAGTATGCGCCAGGGCTGCGTTGCAGAGAGGTGTACAGAGGCCACGCCCCTTTTACACCTCTCTGCAACGCAGCTCTGTGGCGCTTTTGGATATACCTGTTGGGCTAGTTGGCCCCCAGGGACCCTCAGGATTCAAGGGGAGTTAATCCCCCGACTTAAAACGCGCCACGGGGCGCATTTGCACAGTGGTGAAGGGAGGGGCGGGGCTTCAGGTGACATGTGTGTAAACAGGCCCCGTGGCGTGTTTTAAGATGGGGGATTAAGTCCCCTTGAATCCTGAGGGTCCCTGGAGTCCAACTAGCCCACCATGTACTTTCAAAAGCGCCACAGAGCTGCCTTGCAGAGAGGTGTAAAAAGGGGTGTGGCCTCTGTACACGTCTCTGCAACGCAGCCCCCTGGCGCATACTGGAGGTTCCTGGTGGGCTAGTTGGCCCCCAGGGACCCTCATGATTAAAGGGGACTTAATCCCCCAACTTAAAACGCGCCACGGGGCGCATTTGCACAGATGTCACCTCAGGCCCCGCCCCCTCCCTTCACCATTGTGCAAATATTCCTCTAAAATCAGCCGAAATACGAATTCCGATTTATTCACCTGTTATCAGGAGAGACCTCAGTGCTGCATCTTTCAGCCCAGTACTGATCCTGAAAAGTAATTTTAACCGTACTTACCAGTAACTTGAATTTCCTTCCATAGGATATCATTGCCTGCTTTTTGCTGAAAAAGTTTCTAAGTGTCGATTTTTGAAACATACAAATATTCCTCTAAAATCAGCCGAAATACGAATTCCGATTTACTCACCTGTTATCAGGAGAGACCTCAGTGCTGCATTTTTCAGTCCAGTACTGATCCTGAAAAGTAATTTTAACCGTACTTACCAGTAACTTGAATTTCCTTCCATAGGATATCATTGCCTGCTTTTTGCTGAAAAAGTTTCTAAGTGTCGATTTTTGAAACATACAAATATTCCTCTAAAATCAGCCGAAATACGAATTCCGATTTACTCACCTGTTATCAGGAGAGACCTCAGTGCTGCATCTTTCAGCCCAGTACTGATCCTCAAAAGTAATTTTAACCGTACTTACCAGTAACTTGAATTTCCTTCCATAGGATATCATTGCCTGCTTTTTGCTGAAAAAGTTTCTAAGTGTCGATTTTTGAAACATACAAATATTCCTCTAAAATCAGCCGAAATATGAATTCCGATTTACTCACCTGTTATCAGGAGAGAACCCAGTGCTGCATCTTTTAGCCCAGCACTGACCCTAAAAAGTAATTTTAACCGTACTTACCAGTAACTTGTATTTCCTTCCATAGGAATCCATTGTCTGGTTTTCAGCAGAAAAGTTTCAAAGTGTCGATTTTCACAAACTACAAATATTCCTTAAAAATCGCCTGTATGACTTAAACGCATTCTTTCAACTGTTTACAGGAGATGCACCAGTGCTGGATCCAGGATCCACCACTGAGTGAGAAAAAGTCACGATAACACTACTTACCTGCTAAGTGAATTTCCTCCCATAGGATAACATTGGTGATTCTATGTGAAAAAGTTTCTAAGTGTCAACTTTTAAAATACAATAATATTCCTTAAAAATCACTACTGTAACCAAAACGCTTTTACTCAACTGTTTACAGGAGATGTCCCAGGACTGAATCTAGGATTCAGTCCTGTGGTTAGAAAAGTAATCCATAAAGTAACTAATTGCATTTAGCTAGAAATTCACATTGAGCTCAATGTTGCATTGTGTTTGAAATTGTGTTGCCCATTGCAACAACTGTAACTACTGTGCTTAAAAGTCTATTGCCTATTTGCAAAGTATTTAAAGTAAATTAATTCATTCTGAGAAAGTATATTTTGTAATGTAATGTATAATGTAATTACAATGTAATTTAAAAAATAAAATATCTAAAAATAAATAGTTTAAAAAAATGTAGTAAATCAGTATGAAAAAAATAAAAATAACAATTAATACATTTAAAAATTGGCATTTACAAAACCTTTGAAATTCACTGAAAAAAACCATAGGTTTCAGACATGTTATAGTTAGGAATTAGCATTTAAAAAACCTTTGAAATTCACTGAAAAAACCATAGGTTTCAGACATGTTATAGTTAGAAATTAGCATTTAAAAAACCTTTGAAATTCACTGAAAAAACCATAGGTTTCAGGCACGTTATAGTTAGAAATTAGCATTTAAAAAACCTTACAAATTCACTGAAAAAACCATAGGTTTTAGGGACAGTTATAGTTACTTGGACATTGCACTCGTACAAAACCCGTGAAATTCCCCCGTTATAGTTAGTTCAGCTAACTATAACTCGCGCCCCCGCAATGCACTGCTGATGACGTCACATATTACATCACTCATGACATGGTCAGTGACATCACTGATGACATCACTGATGACATCTCAAATGACATCACTGATGACATCATCCATGTGATAATTTCATGCATCTTCTCACACCCTAATATAACTTTTGATACACCCACTCTAAATTACAGACTGCCATTCTCAAAACCATAGACACTCCAATACCAATAACTACATACCAACTCACTGATTCTTAGGTCTACACACACATCCACTCACTCATACTTACAGTCACTCATACTTACAGTCACTCAGTACAGGACTATCATATGCACTCATACACCTATATAAACACTGACACACCGCCACTCATCCATAGAGGTACTCACACACCTAGTCAGTCATGCAAAAAATTAATCACACACCCATTTACTCACCTATAGAGTTATACACACACCAGCTCAATAACTCATACAAATACTAGCACATTCTTATGCTCTTATACAATAACTGATACAAGCACACACGCATCCATACAGCCACTCTCACAATCAAACACTCTCACGTATAGCCTTTTAAATACTCTAACACACATATATACTTCCTTTTACATATGTAGTTACTCGCACATGTACCACTGAGATATACATTCACTCACTAACACACCCATACACACACTCACCCACCCAAGCAGTCCATCACAGACGCACTCTTCAAATCATGCACCCAGTGAATCACCCACTCACACATCTATGTACAGAGTCGCACACACCCCACCCACACAAACACTCAGGCACGCATACAGATACTCAGACAACCAATCAATAACTCATATAGACACTCATGTAGCTATTCACAAACCCATGCAGCCACTTACACAGCAACAGACAGACGGATACAGACATTCACCCAGTTTAGTCACTAACCCATGCATTCAGTAAGATACGTTTAATCACTCACTTATACAGTTAGTCACGCACCTACTAAATCATCCATTCAGACACTTATACACCCACTCACTCTTCAATACTCCTTTCCCTATATATATTAAACATATTTAAACTTTACAGAATCACCCACTCACACATCTATGTACAGAGTCGCACACACCCCACCCACACAAACACTCAGGCACCCATACAGATACTCAGACAATCAATCAATAACCCATGTAGACACTCATGTAGCTATTCAGAAAGCCATGCAGCCGCTTACAAACCAACAGACAGACGGATACAGACATTCACACAGTTTAGTCACTAACCCATGCATTCAGTAAGATACATTTAATCACTCACTTGTAGAGTCAGTCACTCACGTACTAAATCATCCATTCAGACACTTATACACCCACTCATTCTTCAATACGCCTTTCCCTATATATATTAAACATATTTAAACTTTACAGAAACACACAGTCACTGGATGATGTCATCAGTGATGTCATTTGAGATGTCATCAGTGATGTCATCAGTGATGTCACTGACCATGTCATGAGTGATGTAATATGTGACGTAATCAGCAGTGCATTGCGGGGCGCGAGTTATAGTTAGCTGAACTAACTATAACAGGGGAATTTCACGGGTTTTGTACGAGTGCAATGTCCAAGTAACTATAACTGTCCCTAAAACCTATGGTTTTTTCAGTGAATTTGTAAGGTTTTTTAAATGCTAATTTCTAACTATAACGTGCCTGAAACCTATGGTTTTTTCAGTGAATATATATATATGTATTATCTACTGGCGGTCGCCAGTAGATAGTTATAGTTAGAACCTATTTTCCATAGGAAATCCGCGACATTCTATTTGAAATAACTCTCTGTGCCGGTTGACGTATCTTCGCGAACATTTTCAAACTTTGTGGGGCGCTCTGGTCCGCTCCTACCCTGGAAGTCTCGGGGTGATTCGTCAAGCGGGGGCCGAGAAAAAAGGGGGGTCCCAAAACGCATTTTCCCCATTCATTTTTCCATAGGAAACTTTAGACACGGCTACAGCCCGAACTGCTGAACGGAATTACACCAAATTTGGCAAAGAGGTAGTTCTTGGTTCAGAAAGAACCCTTTTGTTAAATGGTGTAAATCCGTTCAGTAGTTGCTGAGAAAATCAAAAGTAAAAGTACATATATATCTATGGGCACGGAGGATCTGCGCACCCTGAGCGCACCCTGCGCGCACCGTCCCGATCACGAGCTGCATGTTAATTGGCTGTCAGCTGGCTGTCAACATTCCGATTCAGGAAATGTTGGCAGCCATTTTGTCCCTCGGTAGAACCGAGGGACAGAAACAAGTGTGCAAAGCGCACAAAGGGGGCAGGGTAGAAACACCCTGACCCCTAGGTCTGCTCAGGGGTCCCATAAGGACCCCCTGGGCAGAAAAAGCATTTTTTTTAAATCGGCAGGATGCGCTCAGGGTGCGCGGATCCTGCCGATAAAAATCGAAGCGCGGTCTCCCGCGCTTCGATGCTAATTTGCCCCCGGGTGGGCCAAGTCCCGGGGGCATGCTGAGGGGTGTTTATTTTATGTATGGGGGCCTCTAAGGGCCCCCCAAGCCCCGGGGACTGCCACCCCCCGGGGCTTTCTTTTTAAAATGGTGCGAGGGCTCTGAGCCCTCTTGCAGCCCCGGGGACCACCACCTCCCCGCGCGGCCCCCTCCTGGAGCCTGTGGTGGCCCTGGGGACCGCCACCCCCAGGGCCGGCTCCTGCAGTGTCCCGGGGTGCCTACCCCCGGGACACTGCTGCTTGCAATGACAGGACGGAGCCTCGCGGCTCCCGTCCTGTCATTGCAAACTGCTTTGGATATTGGAAGAGAGAGCAGGGAAACCTGCTCTCGCTTCCAATATCCAAAGACAATTGCTTTTCCACACGGGGAGCAGCATGTTAGCTGCTCCCCATGTGTAAAGCAATGCCGGCTCCCGTAGGACACGGGGAGCCGGCGGGACTGTGGGGGTTTGGGGACCCCCCACAGTCCCCAACCAGAGGCCAGGCCCCGGGGGATGGGGTCCCCGGGGCAAGTAGTGGCTCGGGAGGGGGGCCACGCAGCCCCCTCCCCAGAAATAATTTTTTTTTTTAATTAACAAAAAAAAAAAGGGGTAAGGCCCTGGGGGATGGGGTCCCCAGGGCCCAAAAATAAGAAAAAGGAAGGGGGGCCACACAGCCCCCTTCAGGAAAAAAAAAAAAAACGATCGGCCCGCAGGCCCCGCCCCTTCCTTCACCGCTCTGCAAACGCGCCCCCTGGCGCGTTTGCAGATGGGGAAGTAATTCCCTTTGAATACTGGGGTCCCTGGGGCCAACTAGCCCACCAGGAACCTCCAGTATGCGCTAGGGGCTGCGTTGCAGAGAGGTGTACAGAGGCCACGCCCCTTTATACACCTCTCTGCAACGCAGCTCTGTGGCGCTTTTGGAGGTACATGGTGGGCTAGTTGGCCCCCAGGAACCCTCAGGATTCAAGGGGACGTAATCCCCCAACTTAAAACGCGCCACAGGGCGCGTTTGCACAGTGGTGAAGGGAGGGGGCAGGGCTTCAGGTGACATGTGTGCAAAGAGGCCCCGTGGCGCGTTTTAAGATGGGGAATTAAATCCCCTTCAATCCTGAGGGACCCTGGGGGCCAACTAGCCCAACAGGTACATCCAGAAAGCGCCACAGAGCTGCGTTGCAGAGAGGTGTAAAAAGGGGTTGACCCCTCTACACGTCTCTGCAACGCAGCCCCTGGCGCATACTGGAGGTTCCTGGTGGGCTAGTTGGCCCCTAGGGACCCTCATGATTCAAGGGGACTTAATCCCCCAACTTAAAACGCGCCACGGGGCGCGTTTGCACAGATGTCACCTCAGGCCCCGCCCCCTACCTTCACCATTGTGCAAATATTCCTCTAAAATCTGCCGAACTACGAATTCGGATTTACTCACCTGTTATCAGGAGAGACCTCAGTGCTGCATCTTTCAGCCCAGTACTAATCCTGAAAAGTAATTTTAACCGTACTTACCAGTAACTTGAATTTCCTTCCATAGGATATCATTGCCTGCTTTTTGCTGAAAAAGTTTCTAAGTGTTGATTTTTGAAACATACAAATATTCCTCTAAAATCAGCCGAAATACGAATTCCGATTTACTCACCTGTTATCAGGAGAGACCTCAGTGCTGTAACTTTCAGCCCAGTACTGGTCCTGAAAAGTAATTTTAACCGTACTTACCAGTAACTTGAATTTCCTTCCATAGGCTAACATTGACTGGTTTCACTTGGAAATTCTTCTAAGTGTGGATTTTTGGAACTTTAAAATATTCCTCTAAAATCAGCCGAAATACGAATTCCGATTTACTCACCTGTTATCAGGAGAGACCTCAGTGCTGCATCTTTTAGCCCAGCACTGACCCTGAAAAGTAATTTTAACCGTACTTACCAGTAACTTATATTTTCTTCCATAGGAATCCATTGTCTGGTTTTCAGCAGAAAAGTTTCAAAGTGTCGATTTTCACAAACTACAAATATTCCTTAAAAATCGCCTGTATGACTTAAACGCATTCTTTCAACTGTTTACAGGAGATGCACCAGTGCTGGATCCAGGATCCAACACTGAGTAAGAAAAAGTAATGATAACAGTTTTTACCTGCTAAGTGAATTTCCGTCCATAGGATAACATTGGTGATTCTATGAGAAAAAGTTTCAAAGTGTCAACTTTTAAAATACAATAATATTCCTTAAAAATCACTAATGTAACCAAAACGCTTTTACTCAACTGTTTACAGGAGATGTCCCAGGACTGAATCTAGGATCCAGTCCTGTGGTTAGAAAAGTAATCCATAAAGTAACTAATTGCATTTAACTAGAAATTCACATTGAGCTGAATGTTGCATTGTGTTTGAAAATGTGTTGCCCATTGCAACAACTGTAACTACTGTACTTAAAAGTCTATTGCCTATGTGCAAAGTATTTAAACTAAAGTAATTCATTCTGAGAAAGTATTTTTTGTAATGTATAATGTAATTACAATGTAATTTAAAAAATAAAATATGTAAAAAAAATTGTTTCTAAAAATGTAGTAAATCAGTATTAAAAAAATAAATATAACAATTAATACATTTAAAAATTGTCATTTACAAAACCTTTGAAATTCACTGAAAAAACCGTAGGTTTCAGACATGTTATAGTTAGGAATTAGCATTTAAAAAACCTTTGAAATTCAGTGAAAAAACCATAGGTTTCAGACACGTTATAGTTAGAAATTAGCATTTAAAAAACCTTTGAAATTCACTGAAAAAACCATAGGTTTCAGGCACGTTATAGTTAGAAATTTGCATTTAAAAAACCTTAAAAATTCACTGAAAAAACCATAAGGTTTTAGGGACAGTTATAGTTAGTTGGACATTGCACTCGTACAAAACCCGTGAAATTCCCCCGTTATAGTTAGTTCAGGTAACTATAACTCGTGCCCCGCAATGCACTGCTGATGACGTCACATATTACATCACTCATGACATGGTCAGTGACATCACTGATGACATCACTGATGACATCTCAAATGACATCACTGATGACATCACTGATGACATCATCCATGTGAGAATTTAATGCATCTTCTCACACCCTAATATAAGTTTTGATACACCCACTCTAAATTACAGACTGCCATTCTCAAAACCATACACACTCCAATACCAATAAGTACATACCCACTCACTGATTCTTAGGTCTACACACACACATCTACTCACTCACCCGTACAGTCACTCATACTTACAGTCACTCAGTACAGGACTATCATATGCACTCATACACCTATATAAACACTCACACAACGCAACTCATCCATAGAGGTACTCACACACCTAGTCAGTCATGCAAATAATTAATCACACTCCAATTTACTCACCTATACAGTTATACACACCAGCTCACTTACTCATAAAAATACTAGCACATTCTTACGCTCCTATGCAATCACTGATGCAAGCACACACTCATCCATATAGCCACTCTCACAATCACACACTCTCACTTATAGCCATTTATATACTCCAACACACATATATACTGCCTTTCACATATGTAGTTACTCACACATGTACCACTGAGATATACATTCAATCACTAACACACCCATACACACACTCACCCACCCATACAGTCCATCACAGACGCACTCTTGAAACCATGCACCCAGTGAATCACCCACTCACACATCTATGCACACAGTCACACTCACCCCACCCACACAAACACTGAGGCACCCATACAGATACTCAGAGAACCAATCCATAACCCATATAGACACTCATTTAGCTAGTCAGAAACCCATGCAGCTGCTTACACAACAACAGACAGACGGATACAGACATTCACACAGTTTAGTCACTCACCCATGCATCCAGTAAGATACGTTTAATCACTCACTCAGTCACGCACCTACTAAATCATCCATTCAGACACTTATACACCCACTCATTCTTCAATACGCCTTTCCCTATATATATTAAACATATTTAAACTTTACACAAACACACAGTCACTGGATGATGTCATCAGTGATGTCATCAGTGATGTCACTTGAGATGTCATCAGTGATGTCATCAGTGATGTCACTGACCATGTCATGAGTGATGTAATATGTGACGTCATCAGCAGTGCATTGCGGGGCGTGAGTTATAGTTACCTGAACTAACTATAACGGGGGAATTTCACGGGTTTTGTACGAGTGCAATGTCCAACTAACTATAACTGTCCCTAAAACCTTATGGTTTTTTCAGTGATTTTTTAAGGTTTTTTAAATGCAAATCTCTAACTATAACGTGCCTGAAACCTATGGTTTTTTCAGTGAATATAATATATGTATGTATATATACATATATCCGAGCAGAGTCGGTGTTGATATCCTTCGACTTCAACAGTTTTCATAATATTGGTGAAATAGATGTAATATATATATATGCTCACACTAAAAACCATAAGAAATAGAAACCATTTTATTGTGTATATATATATATATATCTACTGGCGGTCGCCAGTAGATAGTTATAGTTAGGACCACGTTTCCATAGGAAAAGCATTTTTTGATTTGCTTATAACTTTGGCGTCGTTTGACAAATGTTTACGAAATTTTCCCAAAAACTTCTCTTTTAAGATCAGCTCCTATCTTGAAAGTTTGGGGGTGATTCGTCAAGGGGGCTGAGAAAAAGGGGGTCCCAAAACGTGTTTTCTCCATGCAATTTCCATAGGAAACTTTAGACAAGGCTACAGGCCAAACTGCTGAACGGAATTACGCTAAATTTGGCAGGGAGAAAGGTCTTGGTCCAGAAAGCACGCTTTTGTTTAAATGGGGTAAATCCGTTCAGTAGTTTTTGAGAAATATCAAATTTTACAGATATCGATATTTGAGAATTCTGACATCTGATTGGCTGAGGCGTTACGAGCACGAGCTTGCGACTCATTGGCTGCAAACGGTTGAAACTAGGAAGTGTTGGTAGCCATTTTGTGACTCAGTTGAAAGGAGTAGGGGGAAAAACAGAGAAAAATTGTATAAGAGGGTATAGTAGGAACACTGTGGACTTATTTTAAGCAGTCTGTACAGTGCACAGACAAGTAGTGTGAATGTTGCGTAGGCCGTGCAAATTACGTCCGCAAAACAACGATGCGCGGTATTGCGGCATTGTTCAGTAGGCTGTGGAAATCATATCGGCAAAACAACAATGCGCCGTATTGCGGCCTTCCTTTAATATAATGGGTGGGCAGTCAAAATATCGAATTTTAAATATCGACCTACACTAATATCGAGTTTTTAATATCGTAGGGACAGAATATCGAAGTCAAGAATATCGTTGACCAGAATATTGACTTTAAGGTAAGTAATATCGATTTTTTAATATCGAAGTAAGTAATATCGAAGTCATTAATATCGTTAGCAAAAATATAGTTGTAAATAATATCGATTTTTTTTAGTGTTATGTATTTTATATGTATGTTTAACATGTTTTTTAAAGTTTTTTAATTATTTTTAAATATATGTATTAAATGTTTAGAAAATAGTAATTTTTTTTTAAAGGAAACTTTGCGTTTTAGTATCAGAGCGGGTTGTGGGTTTATAGGGAATAGGGTGGGAAGTAATTTAATTATAATTAATTAATTAATATGTTTTTATTTATTGTTATTCATTGTTAATTTATTGTTAATTAATTATTAATTGGTAATTAATTTATATTAATTTGTTAATTTATAATTATATTAATTATAGTTAATTTATTATCAATTTTTATTTATTGTTATTGTTAATTAATTTATTGTAAATTAATTATTAATTGGTAATTAATTTTAATTCATTGATTAATTGGTAATTAAATTAATTATGTTAATTTTTAATGTGTAGCGGGATGTGGGTTTATAGGGGAATAGGATGGGAAATAATTTAATTATAATTAATTAATTAATATGATTTTATTTATTGTTATTCATTGTTAATTTATTGTTAATCAATTATTAATTGGTAATTAATTTATATTAATTGGTTAATTTATAATTATATTAATTATAATTAATTTATTATTAATTTGTATTTATTGATATTGTTAATTAATTTATTGTAAATTAATTATTAATTGGTAATTAATTTTAATTCATTGATTAATTGGTAAGTAAATTAATTATGTTATTTTTAATGTGTAGTGGTTGTGGGTTTATAGGGGAATATGGTGGGAAGTAATTTAAATATAATTAATTAGTTAATATGTGTATATTTATTGTTATTGATTATTAATTTATTGTTAATTAATTATTAATTGGTAATTAATTTTTATTACTTGGTTAATTAAAAATTATATTAATGATGATTATTTTTTTTAATTTATTTATTTATTGTTATTGTTAATTAATTTATTGTTAATTAATTATTAGTTGGTAATTAATTTTTATTAATTGATTAATTGATAATTAAATTAATTGTGTTTTTTTATGTGTAGCACGTTGTGTGTTTATAGGGAATAGGGTGGGAAGTAATTTAATGTTATTTAAGTAAATGTTAATTTAATTTAATAGGTATTTATTAATAATTATTTTGTTAAATAATTAATAATATGTTATTTTTTTAAAATTAATTTATAAGTATGTTAATTTAACCCCAACCCGATCCTACATTTTCCCTACTGTTGCACTCACTGGAGTGGGAATAGTAATGTTTACCCCTACGCTATCCAATACTTTCCCTACTGTTGCACTCACTGGAGTGGGAATAGTAATTTTTACCTCTATGCTATCCAACACTTTCCCTACTGTTGCACTCACTGGAGTGGGAATAGTAATTTTTACCCCTCTGCTATCCAACACTTTCCCTACTGTTGCACTCACTGGAGTGGGAATAGTAATTTTTACCCCTACGCTATCCAATACTTTCCCTACTGTTGCACTCACTGGAGTGGGAATAGTAATTTTTACCCCTACGCTATCCAACACTTTCCCTACTGTTGCACTCACTGGAGTGGGAATAGTAATTTTTACCCCCCGCTATCCAACACTTTCCCTACTGTTGCACTCACTGGAGTGGGAATAGTAATTTTTACCCCTACGCTATCCAACACTTTCCCTACTGTTGCACTCACTGGAGTGGGAATAGTAATTTTTACCCCCCGCTATCCAACACTTTCCCTACTGTTGCACTCACTGGAGTGGGAATAGTAATTTTTACCCCTACGCTATCCAACACTTTCCCTACTGTTGCACTCACTGGAGTGGGAATAGTAATTTTAACCCCTACGCTATCCAACACTTTCTTTACTGTTGCACTCACTGGAGTGGGAATAGTAATTTTTACCCCCCGCTATCCAACACTTTCCCTACTGTTGCACTCGCTGGAGTGGGAATAGTAATTTTTACCCCTACGCTATCCAACACTTTCTCTACTGTTGTACTCACTGGAGTGGGAATAGTAATTTTTACCCCTATGCTATCCAACACTTTCCCTACTGTTGCACTCACTGGAGTGGGAATAGTAATTTTAACCCCTACGCTATCCAACACTTTCCCTACTGTTGCACTCACTGGAGTGGGAATAGTAATTTGATTTTCTCCGTTATCTAATATTTTGTATTTTTTTAGCTAATGTACTTTATAATTATTTTTTAAAAGATTTAAAATAATTTTAATTTTTTTTAATTTGTTACATATATTTATTTAATTTTTATTTATATATGATTATTTTATGTGTATAGGTGTATTTATAATTTATAAAAAATAAATTAAACAATTTATAAGTTATTAAAATAAATATTAAAACATATTAATAAGTTAGTATATATATATTAGATATATGTATATGTTTAATGTATTTTCAAATTATATATATTACTTATAATTTTTAAGCATTTTAAAATATTTTTAACTATGTTTCTTTTAATTCTATGTATTATTTACTTTATTTTACAATATTTTTTTAACTTAAATTAAAAACGATATTTTTAACAACGATATTTTTGACATCGATATTTTTTTTCCGATATTTTTGTACTTACCTTAATGTAGATAGGATGTCGATATTCTTGTCTTCGATATTTTTGCTGCGATATTTTGGTAGGTCAATATTGTGACCTTCGATATTTAGTCAGTGATTCAATATAATGCGCAGTAATGTTTACTTATAATGCGGTGTTCACTTTTATCACGGATAGTGTCACTTTGTTAGAGAAAATTTAATATTATGTGGGAGGGTGTGTTCTCTCCCTGTGCGCGGAACAAAATTAAAGTTTAATTGGCTGAGGTGTTCCAACAACGAGCTTAATGTTCATTGGCTGCGAACCATTGAAAGGAGAAGTGTTGCCAGCCATTCTCTCCCCTCCGCGGAGTAGCAAGGACATCTGATTGGCTCACATGTTCCAAGCAGGACCTTCCAGAGCTTAATGTTCATTGGCTGCAAACCATTGAAAGTAGAAGTGTTGCCAGCCATTCCCTCCCCCTCCGCGGAGTAGCAGGAACATCTGATTGGCTGACGTGTTCCAAGCAGGACCTTCCCAAGCTTAATGTTCATTGGCTGTGAAGCATTAAAAGTAGAAGTGTTGGCAGCCATTCCCTCCCCCTCTGCGGAACACTATGGACATTTTATTGACTAAAGTGTTCCGAGTACAAGTTTGCTCCTTATTGGGTGGGAACGGTTCACTGTTGTCAGCCATTTTGTGATGCACTTCAAAGGAGTACAGGAAAAAAAGTAGTAGAGGGGAGGGTAGGAACACTATTAACTCTGTATAGTGGTCACAAGGTGGTGGACAGGGACTGTGAAGGTAAAAATTGTTTTTTATATACTTTAAGGGCCATTTATATAATTTGCGTGGGGCCTACAAATCACGGCGGGAAAATAACAGAGTGTGTTGCGGTCTTCTTTTTATTAACATTTATTACATTTATTTACATTTATTAAGTCAGCGGGTGGGATACTTCCCAGGAGCAGTATTTACTTATAATGTGATGTTTACTTTTCTGACAGGGAGTGCTACATCTTTGGAGGAAAAATTATAATATGGAGGAGGGGGTTGCAAAAAGAAAGCGCGCTGTTGCGGTCTTCATTTAAATAAGGTTCTGATTAGGCTACTTCTCGGGAGCAATGTTTACTTATAATGTATAGTTATAGTGCGGTGCTTACTTCTGTCGTGGGGAGTGCTACTTCCTTGCAGCAAAATAGTAGGTGTGGTTGCGCTGCAAAAATTTCAGTCTAGGTTTGAAACAGTTTTTATTAAGCAATCACAAATATACTTTCTTAGGAAAGTGTAGCTGTATATATCAGAGGGGTGACAAATAAAAACGCAATTCATAAAATATCCCTTAAGCTTGGCCACACCCTCCTTTTTTTTGTCGTCTATAGTTTGTAAAAGTGTTGCCCCATATTCTTGTTAATATAAGAGGGCATCAGTTACTTTTAGATAAAGTAGAAAAGAAGTGCTACAAGAAACACTCCCGCACTACATCATCTCAGGTCACAACAACAATAGCAAGTAAAAAACGTTAAACACAAATGACGTCATATTACCTAGAAATGTACGCTTCATCAAAACATTAAATGAAGCACTATGTATATAATTTTTTTTTAGGGACTACTATCTTATAAAATATTAGCAGACACCCTCCCTTTTTTTTGTCGTCTATAGTTTGTAAAAGTGTTGCCCCATATTCTTGTTAATATAAGAGGGCATCAGTTACTTTTAGATAAAGTAGAAAAGAAGTGCTACAAGAAACACTCCCACACTACATCATCTCAGGTCACAACAACAATAACAAGTAAAAAACAGTTAAACACAAATGACGTCATATTACCTAGAAATGTACGCTTCATCAAAACATTAAATGAAGCACTATGTATATAATCTTTTTTAGGGACTACTATTTTATAAAATATTAGCAGTGTTACAAACTGTGAGGTAGTAAGTTATCAACAGAAATAACTGTAGTATATGTTGTTAATGTCTCGCACAGATACATCTCCAAGCCCTTTGAAGTAGTATAAACTCACAGTATTAAAATTTACAGGGTGCGTTTATAGTATTCCACAGGAGAAGGAGAAGAAGAATAAGGAGCACAACAAAAAAATCAAAATTTTTAAAATTTCTATTCTGTAGAAGTCAGGAAAGTTTTGTCGTAGTGCTTAGAGGTCGCTCACTGCTCCGCTAACAGATCACGTACTCCTTTAAGAACATATAGGATAGTAGTAATATATACACTACTATTCCTATAAATTCTATAGGGAGAACGAGAATAGGAACCACAACAGAAAAAAGAGAAATACCAAAATATCATTAAAAAATGTAGGGTTTATCAAAGGCATTCAGTAAGAAAGTGTCTATGCAAACAATCTTTTTTAAACTGCAATTTCGAAAAATATTCTCACTGTAAAAATATCTGAGTAAGTAAGTTATAAAGGTCAGTAAGCTGTATTTGAGATTGTTTACTCCTGGCGGCGACAAATCTCCAATTCCTGTTGTGTGAAAATATGACACTCTACTACAATATAGAGAGTAACACTGATGCCACACAAAAAGGAAAAGGAAAATAAAGTAATGAACACAAAACAAGATCAATAACGAAATACTTAGCAGCGGTGAATATGTTCAGAGCTTCTTTTCTCCGGGACTTCGAAATCTTTCATCTTCGCGCCGACGGGTCATAAACTCCTCTGAGATCATAATGACTGTGAATATTACAATATACATATTCACACTATATGATCCCAAGGGGGAAACAGAGTAGTACCAGAAGCTGCTGACGTTACTTATAAATCTTTAGTCTTCGCGCCCACGGGTCACCAACACCTCTGAGGTCAAGTATAGTGTCAATATTATAATATACAAAGTGACACTATATGAGCTCAAATGAGCCAGAAAAGGAATAGCGTTCCCTCTCTTTTGTCTGTTTGTTACATATAAATGGCAAAAACAACCAATAACATTTTTTTCTAAATACAAATCTTTAAATATTCACAAATAGCTACGTATTATAAATATCTACTATGCCATAATCAAACAACTTACAACTCCGTAATATGTTTTGTTGTCGCAAAAGAAGAATCCGACACTAGAAAACGGAATCTGCATCACAGAATGGACACGCGTAAATAACTCGCAAAATGAAACTAATCGAACAACGGCTGTGGTTTATATACTTTTTGGTTATTGAGTAGTCTATAGAAGGAACATGCGGCTCCACCCATTTAGATGTCACGTTTTACAGTTGACACGTGCTCACGATTTCACTGTTTAACTTGTGCACGTGTTGGGAAAAGTTACAAAATGTGAAGCGGTAAAGGTTTCGATTTCGATCCTCACACGTATAAGCTCCTTAATATGTACATACGTTGGAGACCTTAAAAACTGTTACCCGGTAAACCGTGTCATTTCCTTTCTCGTGACTAAAAAGATCTATTAATTGCTGTAATTCTAAATAGAAGACATAAAAAAATATCATTCAGAATAGAAAAAAAATACATGCTAATATTTCTCATCACTATAGTTTTAAATTCAAAAAATGCCAGCATTTGTAAAGCATACAGCTACCTCCAGAGAGGTGTCCCGGCGCTCGGGGCGTCGGGAAGATTAAGGGGCTCATTACGATGGCGGGCGGAAGCACAACCGCCGTGCTGGCGGATGCAAAAACCACCAGTTACTGCCGGCACGCAGCAGTCCACACGCCCGCCCAATTACGATGCGAAAAGTAGGCCAAACACCGCCGGCAAGCCAGCAACACCGTCCGCCATCAAAGTGCGCCCGTTCACGTAGCGGCGCAGCACAACTGACACACACCGTCCGACGAAACACGTCCCGCCCGGCGCATAAATTACGATGCCGCAAACAAACGGCTCCCACGGCCAAGAGATACCGTACGACAAACCGAAGCGGTAACACGGACGCCGAGCACGGACAACGAAGAAGCGGCTCCCCGAGCATGAATCCAGCACTGCAGGCCCTCCCCATGCTCCTGCTGATGCACCACCAAGGACGCAACGTACCGCGGAGACGCAGGTAGGCACACACACAACAAGTGCACGCAAACAGCACACACAGTGCAAGGGCGGAAAAAGCGGACAACCCCCACCAGCGCGTGTACACTACACATCCACCATTGCATCCACATATGACACACAGGCCAAATCGTAACATCGCGTAACACATGTGTACACACCACCTGGGACTAGGAACCAACAACCCCGTCACGGCCCCAAAGCGGCGATGACGCCGCCACACATGCGCACAACGCAGAGGCCAACCGCAGCGCCATGCATGCGTCGCACACAGACACAGGGACACAACCAAGCAGCACACACATCAGCCCCACCCCGAACGCACATGACACGTGACAGGCCTGCCACAGACATGTCCCCAACGCCCAATTCACGGACAACACCCAACGCCACACAACCGACGCACACATGTCAGTGAAGACACGCAACAGCAGGACACACCCCAGTGTAACAAACATGGCGTAGCACACAGCGGCGGCAACACCAACTAGGAGAAGCAGGGCCCCTTCGGGAAGAGGAACGCCAGTACCACACTGAAACACCCATACCACCCTGCACATATGAACAAGACATATAAAACGGAACACCAAAGAGCCCGGGGACCGACAACAGGTGGCCCAAGAATAACATTCACACACAAGGCCCAACGCAGAGCGGAAAGGCAGCCTGCAGCCCACACAAGGGAGAGCAGACAGCACTGAATGACCTTCCATTCCAACTCCGAAACCACAGCCCTACGACAGAAGCCGGTGAATACAGCCATTGTCCAAGAATAGACCAACACAGGCTTGCCGAGGAGACCGACCACAGGGCAGATAGCGCATATCACAGAAGCACACAACGGACGGGGAAGAAAGAAGAAAACACTCCCCATGTCGGCCACATGCAAGTTAATTGGAAGGAGTCACACATCACTGACCTTGAACTGTCTGAGAAGCATGTGGGAAGAGGGCCCGTGTCCTCCAAACAAGCCAACAGAACACAAGTCCTGTCTCCCTACGACTACACAGAGCTCACAGCAACCTCGGAGCGTGCACATTGCAGACTGCACACACAGCCGGAGCACGCCACCACAACGCACCGCTGCGAAATGGCAACCGCAACACACCTACCCAACTACGCCGAACAGCTCAAGCTGTACAAAACCAACCTGTTCCATACATTGGGATGCGATCTCCTGTCCCTGCTGAACGTAAGTTACCGACTGACTTACCGCATCACATTGTTCAGCTGCGTCATGCCCGTCTTCTACTGTCGGAGGTGTCCCTACCAGCATCCCGTGGAGATATGCCTCTCCAACCCGGCATGTCTGAAGGCGGACCTGCTACCACTACTCCTCCCTCTGGACGCACACGACAGGGCCTGCTCTGCCTATGGGGGCATGGCGTATGTGGCCAACATCGCACCCGCACTGAAATGGGACCACTGTGCCTCCACACGACGGATCATCGAGAACAGCTACATCGAATGTCACCCAGCATGCCCCATCATGGTCCTCCAAGGGACAACTTACGAACAACACCTTGACAGCCACCATCCGCTACATTGGCTGGCAAACATGTACACCACCAATGACATGGAAGCCCTGCTGGACGGCATCGCATACCTGACAACCTGTAAATTCGTCGGACCACAACGCAGGTTCCCCGATTGACCTATGATGTCCAACCCCGCACCCATGCTTAGCTTCCGCACGGACTGGCCAGTCACCACCACAACAGCCATACCAAACGACCGGCAACTGTAACCACACCATCAACGACATCGCCATGACATCGGATATGACCGGGACATGCACACTGTTCCCCATCACATCCAGGAACACCGCATGCATCGTGGGAGGCAGTGGCATGGGCTCTGTGTATCGCACCCACATGGACGGAACTGCACGAACAACCAGGACACGACATGGATCCAGCGCCCATGGACACACACACCGCTCAGTGGACATGAATAGGTCGCCTGGAGTCTGTGGGTGCTGCACCCCTCCCACCCCCGCCCCGGGAATCCCATACCAGGACCTCTGCATGGACGACAAGTGCATACAACAACAACACGACCCCAGTGACTGTGACATGTCCAGTAACCACCACATTGCAACAACAAGTGGCACGCCGCTGCATGCACGCAAGCACATGCCCTGATGTCATCTCACATGCACGCGTGCATGAGGAACAACCGCAGCAAACCTGTCACATGGAACTGAGATGGACTGTGCCCATGATGCCAAGCGGTCTGGTAGGCTACATGTATACCGTCTGTGTCAAAGTCCGCAGCTATACGTAAATGTACATTAGCACAGCCTTGGCCAAGCAGATGTAACTCTGAAGCCCACATCCCACATGCAACAGCCAATCACATGTAACCCCACACCCTATCCCATTTGCAATCATGCTCAGTATATCCTCAACATGTATTCCGCTGCCAGTAGTGTCCACTATACTGCATCACAGAGGACAGAAGACTCAATATAATGTTTGAAACCAAAACTGTCTCCGCTGACTCATTTCACAAGTACGAATGAGAGAGGATGAGAGTATGTGAAGTACACGGCAGTCGTGACATGACCATGTAGTCCACTGGTATTGGATGTCAACGCAAATGAGTAGCACAACTGTGGAAGACACACATGTGTCGTGTGAAGTCGTATGGATGCAGTGCTCAGGTGGGTGGGTGTGACGGGTAGATGCGCACATGCCAAGTTGGAGCACGCCGTGTCGGGAGGGGTCATGAACAGTACACCACCGCTTCCCTGGGCATTGTGAGAGGACACCTGTCGGGGGAGTGAACACGTGTGTGCACAGCAGCCGGGCACACGTACAAAGCGGTACCATGCGCACCTCAGCCCACCCTCTGTGGACAAGCTGGATCCTGTTGTGCGCCCGCCATGCCCCTTGACAAGGCACACACAGCCCCAGTCGACCAGGTGTAACCCCAACATAGTCAATCCGCACAGGCGATACAGGGCACGGGATGGCAGTGGAGCATGGTGTGTGAGAGGTCTCCTCGCGCTCCTCCTGGTCATATCACGCAGGCAATAGAACCTCAACGTCTAGCATGGCACAAGTCAAATGGAAGTGTAGGGGGACGCACCACAGCATGAGCAGCACTGACGTCACGGGAGGTGGCTCGCACCATCCCATCCATTGCCCATTATACCAACCACGCCACATGCCATTGCGACTAAGTGCAAGCGCGTGCGCCACCACCCCGAGCCCTCCCCAGAGAGGCCAAAGAGTGAATGTGTGGGCCATCAGTCACAGACGGACGCGGCATGGCCGCAAGGGCAGCCACAGCCACTGGGTGTCGCAGGTGGCGGATCCGGAAGGCGAAGACTGTGATGCATAGTCCATGCAGGCCGGGTCTCCATTTGGGGCACCACGCAGGTGGACGGCGTCCCGCAACACATCATACCCTGAGACAGCCCACTCGTGCAACTGGACCCACACATACACTCCTTGCCCTCTCTGGTGCGAGCTTGGGGCTGCCTGTGCAAGCGCTAGCCTCGCAGGTGCACATGCATATTGGGGGAGCGAGGGAGGACATGAGGGCTGGGGCGAAGATGACTGTATCACTGTCAGTGAGTACAAGGGATGACCCAGATGTGGAAAGGAAGAGACGTGTCCCGTGTGTACTGCAACTAGTCGCCAATCCAACTACCCCCATGTCCGGAATGTAAGCCCGCACCTAGGCCCGCCCATCCGCCACATCGAATATACCACCAGCACGACAACCTTCCCATTCGAAACACTGACTGGGGGTGGCGACCAGTGAACAATCATGTGTAGCCTACCCACGCGTACATGTGGGCCCTCCATGATCCATGTCACCTGCGGCAAAGTCATGACATGCGCAATGAGGGAAGTGAGGAGAGCTGTCCGCCCCACGCACAGAAGGTGCATCAGCTCCACAGACCCAGCAGCGAGTCCAGCAGGGGTCACATGTGCAGGGGCAGCTGTGCCTGGTGTGAAGGCACATGCATATAGACAGCACATCGACCAATGTGTAGTCTGCCCACATCTACAGTCCATCATCATGCGGACATAGGAATTGAACACAGGGCAACACATCTGAGTGGGTGCACCCACCGTGACCAACAATGCGCAATCATCGACGTACCCGCCCTGTGCATGGCCCCCACCCAACGGAGGCACATCCAGTGCCACCATCCCACACACACAAGCCTTCCACGGAACATGCTGTGTCCAATGCTCAGTACAGAGTCAGCGCCCATCTGGTGGATCCTGAACAGGAGACACATGCACACACATGCCAGCTCCCACTATGTACGTCTGCCACCTGGCACGTGCAATGTAACCTCTCACCTGTGACGTGTGACTGCAAGCACACAGCCGTCTTGGCATGGGGCTGTCAATGTGGACACCTGTCAATGTTTCGGGAGGTGTGATCCGTACAGTGCTGTACATAGGGTGCAGTGCTGACACCTACTACTGTCTCATATCCCCTCGTGCCACAGGTCCCACTTGTTTTGGCCGCTAAGCCTGTGCCCACATCGTCGTCGTCGTGTGCCATACTCATCCAGCCGCGGAAGCAGTTCCATGCTCAGCAGACATTCATGTTGCCGTGGCGTTGCCGCTTGACGGATATGCAGTCAGTCCCCATCAGCACGCCCGCAAGTCATTGGGGCCTAGATCCCCATGTGCATGCACATGGCAGTGGTTTGTATCACTAGCCATTGCCATTGTTGGGAGACCTGTGTAAGTGTATTGTGGCCGTGCCGTCCCAGCTTGACAGCTGGGCTGTGGCTCATGTGCTTGCTCAGTCATGTCAGTGATGTGTATGCGAAATTGCTATGTGTCGTGTTGCTTTGACATGTGTCCTCTGCCATTGTCCCTAGGCGGAGACCGAACATTGACCGCCCATACCAATTGCTGGCGGACATGGACAATACAGAGGTTATTAGGAAGTTTCGGCTGGACAGGCCAACCCTGCATCGACTGTGTGCCATGTTAGAACCCCATCTCCGTCCCCGCAGGGTGTATCCGACTGCTGTCACCCCCACGGCTAAGGTGATGGCCGCCATGCATTTCTTCGCCACTGGGTCATTCCAGCACACAGTGGGCATTGGAGGAGGGATGTCCCAGCCCATGTTCAGCAAGGTGCTGAGGGATGTACTGGCAGCCATGATGCTGTACCGAAACAGGTACATCCGCTTCCCCAGGGCTCGTGAATTGGCAGCAGTGAAGGGTGCATTCTATGCCCTTGGCAGAATCCCACACGTCGTTGGAGCCATTGACTGCACACATGTCGGCCTTGTTCCACCACAGGCCACTGAGCACCTGTACCGCAACAGGAAGCACACGCACTCCCTGAATGTGCAAGTGGTGTGCCTTGCGGACATGGTGATCACCCACGTGTGTGCAAAGTTCCCAGGCTCGGCCCATGACGCACACATAATGCGCAACAGCATCTTGCCACGACTGATGTCCAATATGCAACAGGATCGTGCCTGTATTGTCGGTGAGTATGTGGAGTGGTGTAGCGTGCTGGTTGTGCGATGCTGTCCCCTGTCCAGTTGGAATTGCAACGGTTCTCTGTGTCCCTCACACCCAGGTGACTCTGCGTACCCGAATGGGGCATGGCTGCTCAGTCCATTGAGGAATCCTCGCACCCCAGCAGACGATCGCTACAATGAGGCACATGGGAGGACCAGACGTGTGGTCGAGCGTACCTTTGGCCTCCTCAAGTCCAGGTTCAGGTGCCTGGACCGCACCGGGGTGCGCTGGCGTACTCCCCACAGAAGGTGTGCCGGATAGTGGTGGCGTGCTGCATGCTGCACAATCTGGCCATTCGGAAGCAGATCCCCTCATCGTGGATGACGGAGATCAACCAGGGCCCCAGCCCGCAGACCAGGACAGCTCGAGTGAGGAGGACAGCGGAGAGGAGGAAGCTGGTAATGTGCGGCAGCAGCTCATCGCCCGCTACTTCACTTGACGGTGAGTGTCCATGTACGACGGCTGATGTGGCTGTATCTGTGCAGGTGTGTGTGTGCTGTGTCAGGGTGGCCGTTTGTTCACTGCGTGCTGTGTGTCAACGCTCCATGGCCAGGGTAGTATGCCACTGTTGGTGGCTGTGGCATTGTGCCCTATTGCTCTGTGCGATGTGTGTACATTGCTTGTAGTTGTTGACATGTACTGTGTGATGGGTGTGTGACACACTCATTGAATGTGCTCCTGTTCTGTCTCCCACCCCTAGGTCCCTACAGGCCCTCCGGATTCAATTGCCATGCCACGCATCAGGTGCCTTTCCGCCCAAGGTGGCCGTTGTATTCCGTACAAATAAAACACAGGGCACAAACAGCAGTTAGTGAAAAAGGTGCATTTATTACAAACTGTGACATGTGATTGTGTGTAAGGTGATGACAAAAGTGGTGCGTGCAGTGACAATGAGCTGTCGGTCATGGCTGCGTGATGCTCAGGGTGTACCCACTGGTTCTATGTCCATAGTCCAACACACACATGCCATCCAGATGGCTGTGTGGAGTGGGATCGTAGTCCAAGTCAATGCAGTGGCTGGTCAAGGAAGGCTGGCGGAAGGCTGGCTGGCTGCCTCACTTGCGTTTGGAGCGTGCGAAGTCCTCCCGGGAGATCTGTTTCCACTTCGGACGGCCCCTTCCACGTTTGCGAGGGGGTGCCTGCTTGCGACATGCTGGTGGTTGAGGTGTGCTCACTGGCTGTGGACGCAGGGGAACTGGACACTGCTGCTCCACCCTGCGCCCCGGCAGGTGGTGGCGGAGGGGGAGCTGCTGTCCCTGGCTGTGACCTCACCGCCACCACCAGCTGGCCCATGAGATCCACGAGTTGGCCCATACAGGCGTCCATGGACCTCAGCACCCCCAGCACCTCACGCGTGTCTGAAGCAGACCGGACCCATTGTCCTTGGGCCTCTTCATAGGCCCCAAGGACTCTGGCCATTTGAGGCAGGGCATGGCTCCCAGGGGAGGCTGGCGTTTCCCTGACCCTGCTCCTCCTACCAGTCCTGCTGCCACCGGCCTGCCCACTAGCCACATTGCTCACCACGGTCCTCGCTGTGGCTCCCAGGGTGGATCCAGTCGGCCGGGCCACCACCTGCGCTGGGGCTGGTGCCAGCGAAGACGTGGTGGTGGTGGCGGCGGTGGTGGTCGGTGCGGCGATGGTGGCGGTTGCGGCAGTGGTAGTGGCCACAATGACCGTGGGTGTGGCCGCAACGACAGTGGCAGCAGGGGGCTGGGAATGTTCAGCAGCCCTGGATGATGGGTTGGTGGGTAGGAGGGGTCCTGGGGAGCGGCTGGGCCCTGCCACACCAGATGGGCCTGCTTGGTGGTCCGTGTCCGAAGAGGAGGACAGATCCTCCAGATCCGTGTGTCCTCGTTGGGGGCTTGTAGGCTGGCTGTGCTGGCTGCTGGCTCCATCCCCAGCATCCAGCAGTTCGTCACCTGTGGAGAGAATGAGATCTGTTATTGTGTTGCACCTGGCGAAGTATGTATTTGTCGTCTGACATTAACAGTTCGTGCAATCTCGTACATGGGTTTCCCGGAGGCGTGTGTGTGGCTGTAGCATCTGTAGTTGTGTGTGCTTGGCAATGGGACTGTGTGCTGTGCACATGTGGCATGGGACGGATTGGCCATGCCGATGGGTGTGTTGCTGTGCCCCTACTTATTGTGACTCTGGTGTATGCGGGCTCCTGGCCCATCCTGGGTCTGGTTTGTACTTTGCTTTTGGTGTTCAGATGGGACGCTTAGGAACGCATATGGCAACATGGGGGCCATGCCCCAGATTCGCATTTGGGAGGGAATATGCTTTTGGGGTTCAAATGGAACGCTTAGGAACGCATATGGCAACATGGGGGCCATGCCCCAGATTCGCATTTGGGAGGGAATATGCTTTTGGGGTTCAAATGGAACGCTTAGGAACGCATATGGCAACATGGGGGCCATGCCCCAGATTCGCATTTGGGAGGGAATATGCTTTTGGGGTACATGCTGTGAGCCATGGGTGCCGAACGTGACATGTGTTGTGGCAGCATGACAGTGCATGGTTTGAGGTGTGTGCATGCTTGACATGGCCTGCATATTTGCTGTCTGTTGTGATTACTGGACATGGCATTGGACGCATCGTTATGAGTGAGTGATGGTTGTGTGCCAGCCAACGTATTGCAGTTGTCCCATCTCCTTGGTGTGCGTGCTGCCCTGTGCCATGTGCATCACTGCAGTGCTCGGGGGGTGTGGCCCATGTTGTGTGTTGTTGCTCACAGTGTGTCGTGCGCTTCATTGACTTCTGGCACATGGTTGGTCATGGGCATGTATCTTAGCGTGACTGCTGTATGTGTGGCAGCTGTGCGGATGACATGCCTTTCATGAGACTGGGGCTGACGGATGGGATGGATGGTATGTTGTATGTGCATGGTGTGTCTGTGTGTTTGATGGGTTCAGTGGTGTTGGTGTGCATTTATGTTGTTCCGCTCTGTTGCGTCTAGTGTTGTTTGTCTTACATAGGCGTAGTTGTGGGGTGTGTGGTTGACAGGCAGTAGGGGCTACATGGACAGGACTTCAATGGTGTTTCGGTTGTGTGTGATGAGTTGCACAGTGGCTGCCGTGTGGTACTATATTCAGTGTGGCTTGTGCATGCAGACGTGGCTCCTTGGGTGTTGCTATGTCTGTGATGGGTCATGTGGGGTGTGAGTCTGTTGTTCATGTCCGTGTGCACATTGTTCACTTGTTCGTGACGGTGGGCGGTGCTGCGTGTTCGTCTGCTACGTGACATGTCCCATGTGTTGGTCGTGTTATGGTCCTCATGCCTCCAGTAATCCAGCCCTGTCCAGTTTCCCACCTGCAAGTTGTTCGTGCGTGCACTGTACTGGATGCCACATGGCTCTAAGCGGGGGTGCTCCATGTTGCAGGTCTGTGGGGGTGGGGGTGTTGTGGGTCGTGGGGGTGGCTGGACACCCACTGACACCGATTGCTGTGGACCGTGATATCTGCCTTTCGGCTGTCGTTGTGCACTGCGGTGGCTGACACGTGGGTGTGGGGTGTGGGGGATGCTCCTCCTTGTTGTGCTGTGGGACTAGGGGCCTGGTGTGTGTTGTACTTGGGTTGTCCACCGTCCCACCCACTGCACTTTGTGTTCCTGCCACTTACCTGTTACTTGTCGGTTAGTGCAGCTGTGGCGGACACATGGGTGTGGTGGGTGCTCGTTGTGGCGCTTCTGGCATATTTGGGGACCTGTTGGTGGTTACGTGGCTGGCTGAGTGTACACATGTCCCCACGTATGTTACAGTTGTTCGGTTTGGGCTGTGTGTGGTGGTGTCTGTTGCATGTGTGTGTGATGTGTTGTGTATTGTGTGCTGGACATGGGGGTGTTTGTCCCTGGGAGCTGTGGCATGGTGGTAGTGCATGTGAGTACATAGCGGTGTGCTGGTATACATTAGTTTGTACTTACCAGCCTCCACTCCCTCTGCTAATCCGGCGAGGATCTCCGGATGTATTATGACTCGCACCTTCTCCTCCCACGCTTTGAAGGTCTTGAAGAGCGCGGGATTCCCTCCGCCAGTGACGGCAGCCAGCTCTCTGTTTTTGCCCTCCTTCTTCTTGATCAGGCTCTTTACGTCATTCCAACGTTTGTTTATTTCTCCTCTGTTCCTGGGCAGGGTCCCGACTGCATTGACCTGGTCTACGATCCGGTTCCACATCCTGTTTCTGGTGGCTAGTGGTGTGTGCTGGACCATGTTCCCATAGATTTGTGGGTACACCTTGATGATCTCGTCGACCATGACCGTCAGCTCAATGGGCGTGTACTTGGGCATTCTTTGTGGTGCCATGGTGTTTGTGGTGCTGGTGCGGTGTGTGTTGTGTAATGTGCAGGGGGTTTGTGGTGCAGGTGTTTGGTGGTGGTGGTGGTGGTGGTGGTGGTGGTGATGTGTGCGTTTCTGTGGTGTGCTGCTGTCCTTGCTGTGTCACTGTGTCCTCTCCTCTCCTCTCTGGTTTGCAATGTAGCAAGGGGTTGTGGTCTGTGGGAGTGCTGCTTTTGTACTCACCTATGTGGGTGTGTCCTCATGGTCTGTTGTTTTCAGGTGTGTTGTGTCTGGGGTTCTGGCCTTTGTATTTTTTGTTTGTCCGGGGGTGTTTTCGGGATGTGTACTGTGCTTGTGTATTTGTGCGTGCCTTGCTGTGTGGACTTGTTGGCCATGTTGTGTGCTATTGGTTGTGTGAGCGGATGGTTTCTGTGCAGGTACGTGGGCGCCATGGCTTCTGCCGTGTCGATTCTCATCGGCGTTGTTTGCGCTGGCGGGCGGTATATTTGTGGTTTTTCCGCGCTCATGGCGGTGCGATCGTAATTTCACGTGCGGTGTGTCGGCCGTGGAGGGCGGGCGGTTTTGTGTTGTCGTGCGTGTTTCCATCCGTGGCGGGCGGTTTGACTCCGACTCGGACGTTGGCGGGCGGTATTTTGTGTGATTTTTCGCCGATGGCGGTTTTCGGTTTGTGTAATCGTAATGGCGTGGTCGGTGTTCAGACGGTGTGTGCGGGCGGATTTTTGCCGCTTCCATGCCTGGCGGATTTTTTTACGCCGGGTATCGTAATGGGCCCCTAAGCAAGGTATTGCCCACAGTGACATAGTGGTGGGCTAACGTGCCGCCGGAGCCGGGAATCGAACTGTGAACGCTGTTGTTCGAAGTCAGGTATCATAGCTGCTGCGTCACACTTTTTCCACACTTATATGTTAATTAGTGCTAATTAAGTTTTAAACATTGTTAAATTATAACTTATAACAGACTACTGTTACAGTTAGTTTTTCACTACAAAAAGTATGCACGTCTTTTTAAAATTTACTTAAAAACAATATAGGTTTCAGGGACATTGTAGTTACAAATTAGCATTTAAAAACCATTGAAATTCACTGAAAAAACCATAGGTTTCAGGCACGTTATAGTTAGAAATTAGCATTTAAAAACATTAGAAATTCACTGAAAAAACCATAGGTTTCAGGCACGTTATAGTTAGTTGGACATTTCACTCGTACAAAACCATAGAAATTCCACCGATATAGTTAGTTCAGCTAACTATAACTCGCGCCCCCGCAATGCACTGCTGATGACGTCACATATTACATCATTCATGACATGCTCAGTATACAATTATACACACACCACCTCACTTATTCATACACATACTAATGCATACTTACTGTGTTATATAATCAGTGATACAAGTACACACTGATCTATACAGCCAGTCTCACAATCACTGACTATCATGTAGAGTCCTTTATATACTTCAACTCTCACATACACTGCCTTTTACATATGTAGTTACTTGGACATGTACCACTGAGACATTCATTCACTCACCAAGACACCGATACACACACTCACGCACCCATACAGCTGTTTCCACATGCACTCTTGAACCCATACACCCAGTGAATCAACCACTCACACATCTATGTATAGAGTCACACACCTCCCACCCACACACACTCAATCTCCCCCAAAAAATACTCAACCAATCAATAACCTATATAGACACTCATGTAGCTACTGACCAACCCATGCAGCAGCTTGCACAACAACAGACAGACTGATACAGACATTCACACAGTTTAGTCACTAACCCATGCATTCAGTAAGACACATTTAATCACTCACAGTCAGTCACTCACCTACTAAATCCTCCATCCAGACACTTATACACCGACTCATTCTTCCATACACCTTGGAATATATATAAAACATGTTAAAAAAATTACAGAAACACACAGTCACTGGATGATGTTGTCAGTGATGTCATCAGTGATGTCATTTGAGATGTCATCAGTGATATCATCAGTGATGTCACTGACCATGTCATGAATGATGTAATATGTGATGTCATCAGCAGTGCATGGAAAATAGGTCCTAACTATAACTATCTACTGGCGACCGCCAGTAGATAATATATATATATATATATATATATATATATATATATATTATCTACTGGCGGTCGCCAGTAGATAGTTATAGTTACAACCTATTATCCATAGGAAATCAGCGACATTCTATTTGAAATAACTCTCTTGCCGGTTGACGTATCTTCGCAAAATTTTCAAACTTTGTGGCCCGCTCCGGTCCGCTCCTACCCTGAAAGTCTCGGGGGATTCGTCAAGCGGGGCCGAGAAAAAGGGGGTCCCAAAACGTGTTTTCCCCATGCAATTTTCCATAGGAAACTTTAGACACGGCTACAGCCTCGAACTGCTGAACGGAATTACACCAAATTTGGCAAAGAGGTAGTTCTTGGTTCAGAAAGAACCCTTTTGTTAAATGGTGTAAATCCGTTCAGTAGTTGCTGAGAAAATCAAAAGTAAAAAGATAGTGATATCTATGGCCGAGTAGGGTCCGCGTACCCTCCCGATCACGAGCTGCATGTTAATTGGCTGTCAGCTGGCTGTCAACATTCCGATTCAGGAAATGTTGGTAGCCATTTTGTCCCTCGGTAGAACCGAGGGACAGAAACAAGTGCGCAAAGCGCACAAAGGGGGCAGGGTAGAAACACCCTGACCCCTAGGTTGCTCAGGGGTCCCACAAGGACCCCCTGGGCAAAAAAAAAAATTAAAAAAAAATCGGCAGGATGCGCTCAGTGATGTCATTTGAGATGTCATCAGTGATGTCATCAGTGATGTCACTGACCATGTCATGAGTGATGTAATATGTGACGTCATCAGCAGTGCATTGCGGGCGCGAGTTATAGTTAGCTGGACTAACTATAACGGGGAATTTCACGGGTTTTGTACGAGTGCAATGTCCAACTAACTATAACTGTCCCTAAAACCTATGGTTTTTTCAGTGAATTTCAAAGGTTTTTTAAATGCTAATTTGTAACTATAACGTCCCTGAAACCTATGGTTTTTCAGTGAATATATATATATATATATATATATATATCTACTGGCGGTCGCCAGTAGATAGTTATAGTTAGGACCTATTTTCCATAGGAAATCCGCGACATTCTATTTGAAATAACTCTTGCGTCGGTTGACGAATCTTCGCGAAATTTTCAAACTTTATGGCCCGCTCCGGTCCGCTCCTACCCTGAAAGTCTCAGGGTGATTCGTCAAGTGGGGGCCGAGAAAAAGGGGGTCCCAAAACGTGTTTTCCCCATTCATTTTCCCATAGGAAACTTTAGACACGGCTACAGCCTGAACTGCTGAACGGAATTACACCAAATTTGGCAAAGAGGTAGTTCTTGGTTCAGAAAGAACCCTTTTGTTAAATGGTGTAAATCCGTTCAGTAGTTGCGGAGAAATTAAAAAAATAAGAGTCAAAAATCAATTTCCCATAGGAAACTTTATGCAAGGCTACAGCCCGAACTGCTGAACGGAATTACACCAAATTTGGCAAAGAGGTAGTTCTTGGTTCAAAAAGAACCCTTTTTGTTAAATGGTGTAAATCCGTTCAGTAGTTGCTGAGAAAATCAAAAGTAAAAACACATATATATCTGGGCGGAGCCTAACCACACATGTCATCGTGAGATCTGATTGGCTGTCAGCACTTCATCCTGGAATTGCTGGCAGCCATCTTGGGACCAATATAAATGATAGTACCCCATTGAAATGCATTGTAGTGAATCGAAGATTTTGAGGGTTACCAAAAGGAGAACTATAAAGGGTGATAACAGACTTTAGTTACATTAGAATTCATTTGTTGATGGTACCATACTAATTTCAGGAATTGTGGTGTGTTCTAAGGTGATTTTACCCTGTGAAAAACCTTCTGCTGGGATATCATGAATCATGTTTGAGAGAAAACTATTTTCACATGCTTGTCCCATACAGTTTTGGAAGGTGCTCCAGAAGCTAAAATGAGAGCATATTTTCTGTAAATTCACATTATCTTTCTCAGTCATGTGAGAATGAAGTCTGACATTCTCAGTAAAACATGTACATCCAACAAGGGCAGAGGCTGTCAGTTGATTCCTTTGTGTTCTACTGCAGCTTCCCAGAGTGTTCTAAAGAACAACTAGAGTGCTAACAGCCTTACTTATGACAAAAGTATGGCACACCTGAAGCCATCTTGATTGGAATAAACTGGTAACACTTAAAACATTTAATTTAAAAAGGAACAAAATGATGGGGTTCATCTTGTCATAGAAATTATGGTTAGTGCTCTGGAAAGAAAAATTAGGACATGTTTCAAGTGTGATCTCAAATATCTTCCTGTTATATTTCAACAGGAGCAGCCTGTCAGTTGATGCCTTTGTGTTCTACTGCAGCTTCGCAGAGTGTTCTAAAGAACAACTAGAGCGCTAACAGTCTTACTTATGACAAAAATATGGCACACCTGAAGCTATCTTGATTGGAATAAACTGGTAACACTTAAAACATTTAATTTAAAAAGGAACAAAATGATGGGGTTCATTTTGTGATAGAAATTATGGTTAGTGCTGTAGAAAGAAAAATTAGGACATGTTTAAAGTGTGATCTCAAATATCTTCCTGTTATATTTCAACAGGAGCAGCCTGTCAGTTGATGCCTTTGTGTTCTACTGCAGCTTCCCAGAGTGTTCTAAAGAAGAACTAGAGCGCTAACAGTCTTACTTATGACAAAAGTATGGCACACCTGAAGCCATCTTGATTGGAATAAACTGGTAACACTTAAACTATTTAATTTAAAAAGGAACAAAATGAGGGGGTTCATTTTGCCATAGAAATTATGGTTAGTGCTGTAGAAAGAAAAATTAGGACATGTTTTAAGTGAGATCTCAAATATCTTCCTGTTATATTTCAACAGGAGCAGCCTGTCAGTTGATGCCTTTGTGTTCTACTGCAGCTTCCCAGAGTGTTCTAAAGAACAACTAGAGCGCTAACAGCCTTACTTATGACAAAAGTATGGCACACCTGAAGCCATCTTGATTGGAATAAACTGGTAACACTTAAAACATTTAATTTAAAAAGGAACAAAATGAGGGGGCTCATTTTGCCATAGAAATTATGGTTAGTGCTGCAAAAAGAAAATTTAGTGCATGTTTTAAGTGAGATCTCAAATCCTCTTCTATTTCATTAGAAAATTCTGACATGCAGACTGAAACAATCACTTTCAATACCAGCAGTAGACTTCCAGTTAACTCCTTGGTGAGCAGTAGCTTTACTACAGTTATCTAATGAACAACTAGAGTAATAACATTCTGAATTTATGGCAAATGTGTGACACATCTGAATGCCTTCTTGATGGAATCAAAGTAAAAAACTGAAAGCATTTCCTACTGAGGAGACTGCAGTAAATGAGGAAATTAGGAAACTTCATAACAAAGAAGTCTTCCAAGATGGCCACCAGTGAAAAAAGAGCCCAAATGTAGCACAGATATTACCCAGATGTAGCCCACATATAGCCCAATGACAAAAGTGTGCAAAACACTTTTTATTTTTAGTTTTTTTGCAGTTTTATGTAGTGCAGACTGGTCAGGTATTGGAGCGTTGCATCTTAAAACATGACCCCCTACACTACAAAAACACCACTGCACTACCCTAAACCCTAAAACACTACCCCAGCACGACCCCCTACACTACACAAGCACCACTGCACTATCCTAAACCCTAAAACACTACCCCCAGCATGACCCCCTACACTACACAAACACCACTGCACTACCCTAAACCCTAAAACACTACCCCAACACCACTGCACTAACCTAAATCCTAAAACACTACCCCCAGCACGACCCCTACACTACCCAAACACCACTGCACTACCCTAAAACATGACCCCTACACTACACAAACACCACTGCACTACACTAAACCCTAAAACACTACCCCCAGCACGACCCCCTAAACTACACAAGCACCACTGCACTACCCTAAACCCTAAAACACTACCCCCAGCACGACCCCCTACACTACACAAGCACCACTGCACTACCCTAAACCCTAAAACACTACCCCCAGCACGACCCCCTACACTGCCCGAACACCACTGCACTGCCCTAAACCCTGAAACACCAGCCCCTGCACGACCCCCTACACTGCCCGAACACCACTGCACTGCCCTAAACCCTGAAACACATACCCTAGTACGACCCCCTGCACTGCCCGAACACCACTGCACTGCCCTAAACCCTGAAACACCGCCCCCTTCACGACCCCCTACACTGCCCGAACACCACTGCACTGCCCTAAACCCTGAAACACCACCCCCAGCATGACCCCTACACTGCCCGAACACCACTACACTGCCCTAAACCCTGAAACACCACCCCCAGCAAGACCTCCTACACTGCCCGAACACCACTGCACTGCCCTAAACCCTGAAACATCACCCCCAGCAAGACCCCTACACTGCCCGAACACCACTGCCCTAAACCCTGAAACACCACCCCCAGCACGACCCCCTACACTGCCCGCACACCACTGCACTGCCCTAAACCCTGAAACACCACCCCCAGCACGACCCCCTACACTGCCAGAACACCACTGCACTGCCCTAAACCCTGAAACACCACCCCCTGCACGACCCCCTACACTGCCCGAACACTACTGCACTGCCCTAAACCCTGAAACACCATCCCCAGCACGACCCCTACACTGCACGAACACCACTGCACTGCCCTAAACCCTGAAACACTACCCCCAGCAAGACCCCCTACACTGCCCGAACACCACTGCACTGCTCTAAACCCTGAAACACCACCCCCAGCAAGACCCCCTACACTGCCCGAACACCACTACCCTAAACCCTGAAACACCACCCCCAGCAGACCCCCTACACTGCCCGAACACCACTGCACTGCCCTAAACCCTGAAACACCAGCCCCAGCAAGACCCCCTACTCTGCCCGAACACCACTGCACTGCCCTAAACCCTGAAACACCAGCCCCAGCATGACCCCCTACACTGCCTGAACACCACTGCACTGCCCTAAACCCTGAAACACCAGCCCCAGCACGACCACCTACACTGCCCGAACACCACTGCACTGCCCTAAACCCTGAAACACCAGCCCCAGCACAACCCCCTACACTGCCCGAACACCACTGCACTGCCCTAAACCCTGAAACACCAGCCCCAGCACGACCCCTACACTGCCCGAACACCACTGTACTGCCCTAAACCCTGAAACACCAGCCCGAGCACGACCCCTACACTGCCCGAACACCACTGCACTGCCCTAAACCCTGAAAAACCACCCCCTGCATGACCCCCTACACTGCCCGAACACCACTGCACTGCCCTAAACCCTGAAACACCACCCCCTGCAGCACCCCCTACACTGCCCGAACACCACTGCACTGCCTTAAACCCTGAATCACCACCCCCTGCACCGCCCCTACACTGCCCGAACACCACTGCACTGCCCTAAACCCTGAAACACCACCCCCAGCACGACCCCTTTACTGCCCGAACACCACTGCACTGCCCCAAACCCTGAAACACCACCCCCAGCACAACCCCCTACACTGCCCGAACACCACTGCCCTAAACCCTGAAACACCACCCCTTGCACGACCCCTACACTGCCCGAATACCACTGCACTGCCCTAAACCCTGAAACACCACCCCCTACACTGCCCGAACACCACTACACTGCCCTAAACCCTGAAACACCACCCCCAGCACGACCCCCTACACTGCCCGAACACTACTGCACTGCCCTAAACCCTAAAACACCACCCCCAGCATTACCCCCTACACTGCCCAAACCCCACTGCACTGCCCTAAACCCTAGAACACTACCCCCAGCACGAACCCCTACACTACCAGAACACCACTGCACTACCCTAAACCCTAAAATACTACCCCCAGCACAACCCCCTACACTACCCGAACACGACTGCACTGCCCTAAACCCTCAAACACTCCCCACAGCATGACCCCCTACACTACACGAACACCACTGCACTGCCCTAAACACTAAAACACTCCCCCAGCACGACCCCCTACACTACCCGAACACCACTGCACTGCCCTAAACCCTAAAACACTCCCCCAGCACGACCCCCTACACTACCCAAACACCACTGCACTGCCCTAAACCCTAAAACACTACCCCCCGCATGACCCCCTACACTACCCAAACACCAATGCACTACCTTAATCCCTAAAACACTACCCCCGCATGACCCCCTACACTACCCTAAACCCTAAAACACTACCCCGCACGACTCCCTACACTACCCAAAGACCACTGCACTACCCTAAACCCTAAAACACGACCTCCTATACTACACAAACACCACTGCACTACCGTAAACCCTAAAACACTACCCCCTACACTACACAAACACCACTGCACTACCCTAAACCCTAAAAAACTACCCCAGCACGAACCACTACACTACCCAAACACCACTGCACTACCCTAAACCCTAAAAACTACCCCCAGCAGTACCCCTACACTACCCAAACACCACTGCACTACCCTAAACCCTAAAACACTACCCCCAGCAGTACCCCTACACTACCCAAACACCACTGCACTACCCTAAATCACTACCCCCAGCACGACCCCTACACTACCCAAACACCACTGCACTACCCTAAACCCTAAAACACTACCCCCAGCATGACCCCCTACACTACCCAAACACCACTGCACTACCCTAAACCCTAAAACACTCCCCCAGCACGACTCCCTACACTACCCAAACACCACTGCACTACCCTAAACCCTAAATCTACCCCCAGCATGACCCCCTACACTACACAAACACCACTGCACTACCCTAAACCCTAAAACACTACCCCCAGCACGACCCTCTTCACTACCTAAACACAACTGCACAATTTGTTACAGGCGTTGCAACGCAGGCCTGTGGTGCTTACTGGAAGTACCTAGTGGGCTAGTTGGGCCCCAGGGACCCTCAGGATTCAAGGTGACCTAATCCCCCAACTTAAAACGCACCACGGGGCGCGTTTGCACAGTGGTGAAGGGAGGGGGCGGGGCCTCAGGTGACATGTGCGCAAACATGCCCTGTGGTGCATTTTAAGTTGGGGAATTAATTCCCTTTAAATCCTGAGGGACCCTGGGGGCCAACTAGCCCACCAGGTACCTTCAGTAAGCACAACAGAGTTGCGTTGCAGAGAGGTGAAAAAAGGTGCGTGGCCTCGGAACGCCTCTCTGCAACTCAGCTCTGTGGTCCTAACTGTAGGTACCTGGGGGGCTAGTTGGGCCCCAGGGATCCTCAGAATTCAAGGGGACTTAATCCCGCAACTTAAAACGCGCCACGGGGTGCGTTTGCACACATGTCACCTCAGGCCCCCCCTCCCTTCACCACTGTGCAAACGCGCCCTGTAGCGCATTTTAAGAGGTAGTTTTAATCCCCCTGCCCTATTATGTACTAGGGACTTGCAGAGGAGGTCATGCTAATCACAGGGGTACCCCAACGCATAGTGTTCCCTAGTGTATGTAGGTGTTTTCACTGTATTCTAAGTGTCTTTTAGCATAGCACTGGCTCTGGTTAGTCAGTTACCACCAGTACCCGTCTGAAAAAGTTGTGGGCACAGGATGATTTTGCAACAAGGCCTCTTTCTGCTCCTCTGTTGGTTCTTTCTGCACATCTTTTGCTTCTTTCTGTGCGTTTTTTCTTCTTTCTTCACATGTTCTACCTCTGTAGGCATAGTTAGAAACTAGCATTTAAAAAAACCTTTGAAATTTACTTAAAAATCATAGGTTTCAGGCACGTTATAGTTAGAAATTAGCAGTTAAAAAACCTTTGAAATTCACTGAAAAAACCATAGGTTTCAGAGACGTTATAGTTAGAAATTAGCATTTAAAAACCTTTGAAATTCACTGAAAAAACCATAGGTTTTAGGGACAGTTATAGTTAGTTGGACATTTCACTCGTACAAAACCATAGAAATTCCCCGTTATAGTTAGTTCAGCTAACTATAACTCGCGCCCCGCAATGCACTGCTGATGACGTCACATATTACATCACTCATGACATGGTCAGTGACATCACTCATGACATCTCAAATGACATCACTGATGACATCATCCATGTGATAATTTCATGCATCTTCTCACACCCTAATATAACTTTTGATACACCCACTCTAAATTACAGACTGCCATTCTCAAAACCATAGACACTCCAACACCAAAAACTACATACCCACTCACTGATTCTTAGGTCTACACACACATCCACTCACTCACCCGTACAGTCACTCATACTTAGTCACTCAGTACAGGACTATCATATGCACTCATACACCTATATAAACACTCACACACCGCCACTCATCCATAGAGGTACTCACACACCTAGTCAGTCATGCAAAAACTTAATCACACACCCATTTACTCACCTATACAGTTATACACACACCAGCTCACTTACTCATACAAATACTAGCACATTCTTACTCTCTTATACAATCACTGATACAAGTACACACTCATCCATACAGCCACTCTCAGAATCACACACTCTCACTTATAGCCATTTATATACTCCAACACACATATATACTGCCTTTCACATATGTAGTTACTCACACATGTACCACTGAGATATACATTCAATCACTAACACACCCATACACACACTCACACACCCATACAGTCCATCACAGATGCACTCTTGAAACCATGCACCCAGTGAATCACCAACTCACACATCTATGCACAGAGTCACACACACCCCACCCACACAAACACTCAGGCACCCATACAGATACTCAGACAATCAATCAATTACCCATGTAGACACTCATGTAGCTATTCAGAAAGCCATGCAGCCGCTTACAAACCAACAGACAGATGGATACAGACATTCACACAGTTTAGTCACTAACCCATGCATTCAGTAAGATACATTTAATCACTCACTTGTAGAGTCAGTCACTGACGTACTAAATCATCCATTCAGACACTTATACACCCACTCATTCTTCAATACGCCTTTCCCTATATATATTAAACATATTTAAACTTTACAGAAACACACAGTCACTGGATGATGTCATCAGTGATGTCATCAGTGATGTCATTTGAGATGTCATCAGTGATGTCATCAGTGATGTCACTGACCATGTCATGAGTGATGTAATATGTGACGTCATCAGCAGTGCATTGCGGGGCGCGAGTTATAGTTAGCTGAACTAACTATAACGGGGAATTTCTATGGTTTTGTACGAGTGAAATGTCCAACTAACTATAACTGTCCCTAAAACCTATGGTTTTTTCAGTGAATTTCAAAGGTTTTTTAAATGCTAATTTCTAACTATAACGTGTCTGAAACCTATGGTTTTTTCAGTGAATATATATATATATATATATATATATATATATATATATATATATATATTCTTCACCGAAATGCCCAAAGCATACCTGGACGCACTCACTGCTGCTGTAAACCTGGGTTTTATTGGATGTGGCGACCAGCATAATCACACCGGTAATTACAATCTTGATGCCGACGCGTTTCGAGGTATTAGCCTCTTCTTCATGGGCGGCTGCTTGGAAAGTCACTTGGAAAGCCAGCATGCCATTTTGTATTGTCCCCGCCCATAGTGGGTGTTGCTTAGTGCACAGGAGCATGCTGGAATTTGTAGTACCCTCAGTGGGTTCCATGGACTTCTCTGGCAGCAATTGAGTTATTACCCTTTGTAGGGCTCCGGATAGATCGCTGGTTCCATTTTGCCCCAACAGCTGTGCCGCATCGGTGTGGAAGCGTTCCCACCGCAGCCTCTCCACTTTTGAGATGGTGCACTCCAGCGCGGCAGGGCTGCCGCGTAATAGATTCTTCACCGAAATGCCCAAAGCATACCTGGACGCACTCACTGCTGCTGTAAACCTGGGTTTTATTGGATGTGGCGACCAGCATACAAAATGGCATGCTGGCTTTCCAAGTGACTTTCCAAGCAGCCGCCCATGAAGAAGAGGCTAATACCTCGAAACGCGTCGGCATCAAGATTGTAATTACCGGTGTGATTATGCTGGTCGCCACATCCAATAAAACCCAGGTTTACAGCAGCAGTGAGTGCGTCCAGGTATGCTTTGGGCATTTCGGTGAAGAATATATATATATATATATATATATATATATATTCACTGAAAAAACCATAGGTTTCAGGCACGTTATAGTTAGATATTAGCATTTAAAAAACCTTAGAAATTCACTGAAAAAACCATAGGTTTCAGGAGCGTTATAGTTAGTTGGACATTTCACTCATACAAAACCATAGATATTCCCCCATTATAGTTAGTTCAGCTAACTATAACTCGCGCGCCCGCAATGCACTGCTGAGGACGTCACATATTACATCACTCATGACATGGTCAGTGACATCACTGATGACATCACTGATGACATCATCCTTTTGATAGAGTGGCAGACCTCCTCTCACCCTAATATAACCTTTAATACACACACTCAAAAATACAAACTAACATTTTCAAAACAATGGGCACACCAATACCAGTTACAACACACCTATTCAGTAATTCCAAGATCTACACAGACATCCACTCATTCACCAACAGTCCCTATACAGTCACTCATACATGTACTCACTCATCATATGTACTCATACACCTATACATCCTGTTACACACCGCCACTCATCCATAGAGTTACTCACACACATAGTCACACATGCAAATAAAGTATCAAACATCCATTTACTTGCATATACAGTTATACACACACTACCACACTTACTTCTACAGAAACTTACACATACTTACTCTCTTTAACAATCACTTATAGAAACACCTACTTATTTGTACAGGAACTCTTCCAATCTCTCACTCTCACATATACTCACTTATATACACCAATACTCACATATACTAGTTTAAAACATATGTAGTTACTCATAAAGACACTATTGAGACAGTCATTCACTCACTAACACACCCATACACATACTCATCCACCTATACAGTCCTGTACACATGCTGTCTTCAACACATACAAACAGTGAGTCACTCATTCATGCATCTATGCACTAAGTAATACCCCCACCGAACCATACAGACACTCAGACACTCATACTGATACTCAAAAAACCAACTAATAACCCATATAGACACTCATGTAGCTACTCACCAACCCATGCAGCCACTTATACACAAAGTGAGAGACTGATACAGATATTTTCATATTTAAACATTACTCACTAACCCATGTATTCACTAAGATACACTTAGTCAGTTATACAATCAATTTTACAAAAAAAATCATCCATTTAGACACTTATATACCCATTTATTCTTCCATCGACCTTGAGATATACATATATAAAACATATTTAATTTTCAGAAAAACACACATTCACTGGATGATGTCATCAGTGATGTCATTTGAGATGTCATCAGTGATGTCATGAGTGATGTAATATGTGACGTCATCAGCAGTGCATTGCGGTGCGCACGCGAGTTATAGTTAGCTGAACTAACTATAACGGGGGAATTTCTATGGTTTTGTATGAGTGAAATGTCCAACTAACTATAACGCCCCTGAAACCTATGGTTTTTTCAGTGAATTTCTAAGGTTTTTTAAATGCTAATTTCTAACTATAACGTGCCTGAAACCTATGGTTTTTTCAGTGAATTTCTAAGGTTTTTTAAATGCTAATTTCTAACTATAACGTGCCTGAAACCTATGGTTTTTTCAGTGAATATATATATATTTATTATACTATGTATACATGTGAAAATGTCTCGGTCCCCTGTTTGCCTCGGTGGCACGGAAAAATGGGTGGAACTGACGTCAACACGCCGACGAGGTCCTCTTATGGCTCTGATGACGTCATACGGTGTCGCGAGCGGAGCCGTACTAGTTGACGTGGGAGAGCTAGGAAAGAATTTCCGTGGAATGCTGGTGCAGGGGATATTCACCTAAGTGTTCAGGCTAGTCCTTTGGGAGCAACTGTTTATGTTGCCACTCCAGAAACCGAAACCAGTGATCCGAGGGCAGAGGCCCTGCAGATGGCACACGAGGTGGGGTGCCCAGTCATGTGCACCGGCGGGGCAGCGAAGTGACAAGCACCACAACCCACAAAAAAGGTAACGAGGGCACTGAATAACACAGGATCTTCTCTTTGTATCTGGCAGGAACAACGAAGTTAAAATGCCCTAGTACCAAAATGTAGAATTAGTGCTACAACGGTCTTCAAGAGGACCTGCGATGCCGCTTCTGCCTCCCGTACCCTGGAGGTGGCACATGGGTCACGCGGTACAATCATACTGCGGTGGGACGCACACTCGTTGACCTCTCATGGCACTGCTCCACACTTCAGGGAGGACGCTTTCCATTAGCTATGTTTTCTGATGACATGTCGCGCCGGCCCCGTCCAACAACAGAACTCCTTTAGATCCAAACAGACTCTTCCACTCTCTCACAGGAAGTGAAACCAGGCCACGCGGACACTTTCACAATACAACAGCCGGGAATGCACTTTTCGGTAAAAAAACACATTCCTTCCTCCTAATTAATCAAATAAACGTCTCACTGAAGAACAGGGGCCAGCTTCGATCGGTAAACAGCCATTACAACGACTTTTTTACTTTGCGATACCATTACAACGCATGCATTACCACGCATGCGTTGTACATCACAAAGTCATTACTACGCATTTTTTTAGAACGCATGGTCATTTACCACGCATGCCTTTACAACGAATTTTGTCGTAAAGGTATGTATGGTAAATGACCATGCGTTCTAAAAAACATGTAGATGATCCATGTCGTTGTAAGGAAACAGAGGCTGTTCCGTTTCCTCACAACGACGTGCACCGCCCCTCAGAGATGACGTGAAGCAGGAACCACGAGGAGAGAGGAACCATGAGGAGTGAGAGGTAAGGGGGATTGGGCATGGGGTGGGGGTTTCTTTTCTAGGGTTTAGGGTAGTGCAGTGGTGTTTGGGTGGTGTAGGGGGTCGTGCTGGGGATAGTGTTTTAGGGTAGTGCAGCGGTGTTTGGGTAGTGTAGGGGGTTGTGCTGGGGGTAGTGTTTTAGGGTTTAGGGTAGTGCAGTAGTGTAGGGGCTCGTGCTGGGGTAGTGTTTTAGGGTTTAGGGTAGTGCAGTGGTGTATGGGTAGTGTAGGGGGTCGTGCTGGGGTAGTGTTTTAGGGTTTAGGGTAGTGCTGTGTTGTTTTAGTAGTGTAGGGGGTCATGCTGGTGGTAGTGTTTTAGGGTTTAGGGTAGTGCAGTGGTGTTTGTGTAGTGTAGGGGGTCATGCTGGGGGTAGTGTTTTATAGTTTAGGGTAGTGCAGTGGTGTTTGGGTAGTGTAGGGGGTCGTGCTGGGGGTAGATTTAGGGTTTAGGGTAGTGCAGTGGTGTTTGGGTAGTGTAGGGAGTCGTGCTCGGGGTAGTGTTTTAGGGTTTATGTTAGTGCAGTGGTGTTTGGGTAGTGTAGGGGGTAGTGCTGGGGTAGTGTTTTAGGGTTTAGGGCAGTGCAGTGGTGTTTGTGTAGTGAAGGGGGTCATGCTATGGGTAGTGTTTTAGGGTTTAGGGTAGTGTAGTCGTGTTTGTGTAGTGTAGGGGTCGTGTTTTAGGGTATAGGGTAGTGCAGTGGTGTTTGGGTAGTGTAGGGGTCATGCTGGGGTAGTGTTTTAGGGTTTAGGGTAGTGCAGTGGTGTTTGGGTAGTGTAGGGAGTCGTGCTGGGGGTAGTGTTTTAGGGTTTAGGGTAGTGCAGTGGTGTTTGTGTAGTGTGGGAGGTCATGCTGGGGGTATATTTAGGGTTTAGGGTAGTGCAGTGGTGTTTGGGTAGTGGAGGGGTAGTGTTTTAGGGTTTAGGGTAGTGCGCCCAACCAGCCACAATATCCGTGGACAAAGGGGATCCTGACTCTTTGGAACGCTCCGTCAATTGAATAATTTGGGTCAAGGGACCTACCACATCCAAGACCTATCAATTCCTTTCTTGGGATCCCTCATATACTTGGAGAAAAAGATACATAGTTTCTCATCAATTTCAGGCGTGTGTGCCACCTTCCCCTTCAGTGAGGGCCTGGGGTATTCTCCCCTCATCCTATTCCTGACCTCCCTTTCAAGGGGTTGATGGATTTTCCCCACCACATACTCTGCCACTTTGGCGTCAGGTGTCCACTCTGCCGACCTAGGATGGTAAATTTGGGTAGGCTCGAACATGTCCGAGTTGACCCCGTCCCCAACCGGGGACTGAGAGAGTGGGACTCTGGACGCCAGGGACGCCCCGAGTCCTTATCCTCATCGGAGGAGAAATCGTCCTCCGATACACCCTCTCCCTCTAAGGGAAACCCGCCGTCGGGGTCTACAATAGTGGTGACAGTGTCGCAATTTTCTCCGGGCCCCTCCTCCTCCCGGCAGGGTGCATGTTTTAGCGTTCGCGCACTCTTGAGGAAGGTCTCCGTAAGTTTATCAAATCCTTCCAAGTGCCCCGCGTTATGCTTAACGGCCCTTTTATTCCCCATCTGGGAGCTACTTGGACCCGCCACCAACAGATCTGGGTCACTGAACCCCCAGGGATGCTTTTCGCCAGCTTATCAACCTGATCCCTAAGAGGAGCCAGCGCCCTAGAAATAGCCAGAGAGAGGGCTTGGTCCACTGCTGGAGGGAGAAGTTGGGGGTCCATTCCTCCTCCACTTCCTGGTAGGAGGAGTAAAAATATTCTTCTGGAGAAGACATGATAGCAGAGGGTGGGAGCACAGAACAAATGCCCTTAAAATCCTTAAGCCAGCCCCTCGCCGGTGCTCCAACAGCTGGGCTTTCCCGAAGCTGTTATAAGAATAGACTGAGGCGCAATACCAATTACCACCACCAGGTGGCGCTGGTCACTAACGTGGCCGTGTGGGGAAATCACCGCGTAGCGGTGTCAAAATTAGGCGAGGGTTGGTCGGGAATCAAGCGGACACTAAAGGAGTGACCGGATTCCCAAACGCGCGTAAAGACCAGCGGGAGCGCTCGACGGAGCTGCCTCGCTCGGACCAGACGCGCCTGACAGGATCTCACCACACGCAGAGCACACAGCGGGAGAAACTGTGAGGGGAGAACGCGCTCGGGCAAGAGCCTGCTGCGCAGGGAATATGAAACAATACCAAGGCAATAATGCTAATAACGTGCACAAGAAACCGCTATACAAACAGCAACAACGTCAGATTAAGCCAAGAATGTAAGGAATGCACTTAACTGACGAGCAGTGAAGAAAGAGGAAGCGGAAGGGACGTCACAATATTATATACGATGGACTGTGATATGATTGGACTATAGTTGCCTTGGAGACTACCCCCTAATGGTTCATGGGTTGTGTAGTCTTTTGTTTAATGATTGTTGTGTTACGTTTTCTTTGAACTGCTATGCAAATAAAGTGAGGAAAGATATGCATAATCCTCGCCTCCGTCCTGCCATAGAATTCATTAAACTTTATTTGATCTGATTTAGAAACATAGATCATAAAAGTGTACATAAAAACAGTAAATCCTCTTTCCTAATACAATACAGTGAGAATTAATTAAAACCAGTAGGTAAAAACGGGTGTTACAAAGCCCGGTTCAGAGCAACTTCAGGTTAACAGAATTGTAAAGTTCAATGTTTCGCAAGATCAATCTCATGTACTTCGTGCAAAATACGCAATAAGGGGTCCAAGTAAGATGTAACGCTCCAATACCTGACCAGTTTGCACTATATAAAACTGCAGAACAACTAAAAATAAAAAGTGGTTTGCACACTTCTGTCATTGGGCTATATGTGGGCTACATCTGGGTGATATTTGTGCTACATTTGGGCTCTTTTTTCTCTGGTGGCCATCTTGGGAGACTTATTTGTTATGAAGTTTCCTAATTTCATCATTTACTGCAGTCTCCTCAGTAGGAAATGCTTTCAGTTTTTACTTTGATTCCATCAAGAAGGCATTCAGATGTGTCACACATTTGCCATAAATTCAGAATGTTAGCACTCTAGTTGTTCATTAGATCACTGTAGTAAAGCTACTGCTCACCGGGAGTTAACTGGAAGTCTACTGCTGGTATTGAAAGTGATTGTTTCAGTCTGCATGTCAGAATTTTCTAATGAAATAGAAGAGGATTTGAGATCTCACTTAAAACATGCCCTAAATTTTCTTTCTGCAGCACTAACCATAATTTCTATGGCAAAATGAACCCCTCATTTTGTTCCTTTTTAAATTAAATGTTTTAAGTGTTACCAGTTTATTTCAATCAAGATGGCTTCAGGTGTGCCATACTTTTGTCATAAGTAAGACTGTTAGCGCTCTAGTTGTTCTTTAGAACACTCTGGGAAGCTGCAGTAGAACACAAAGGCATCAACTGACAGGCTGCTCCTGTTGAAATATAACAGGAAGATATTTGAGATCTCACTTAAAACATGTCCTAATTTTTCTTTCTACAGCACTAACCATAATTTCTATGACAACATGAACCCCATCATTTTGTTCCTTTTTAAATTAAATGTTTTAAGAGTTACCAGTTTATTCCAATCAAGGTGGCATAAGGTGTGCCATAATTTTGTCATAAGTAAGACTGTTAGCGCTCTAGTTGTTCTTTAGAACACTCTGGGAAGCTGCAGTAGAACACAAAGGCATCAACTGACAGGCTGCTCCTGTTGAAATATAACAGGAAGATATTTGAGATCACACTTGAAACATGTCCTAATTTTTCTTTCTACAGCACTAACCATAATTTCTATGACAAAATGAACCCCATCATTTTGTTCCTTTTTAAATTAAATGTTTTAAGTGTTACCAGTTTATTCCAATCAAGATGGCTTCAGGTGTGCCATACTTTTGTCATAAGTAAGGCTGTTAGCACTCTAGTTGTTCTTTAGAACATTCTGGGAAGCTGCAGTAGAACACAAAGGCATCAACTGACAGGCTGCTCCTGTTGAAATATAACAGGAAGATATTTGAGATCTCACTTAAAACATGTCCTAATTTTTCTTTCTACAGCACTAACCATAATTTATATGGCAAAATGAACCCCCTCATTTTGTTCCTTTTTAAATTAAATGTTTTAAGTGTTACCAGTTTATTCCAATCAAGATGGCTTCGGGTGTGCCATACTTTTGTCATAAGTAAGACTGTTAGCTCTCTAGTTGTTCTTTAGAACACTCTGGGAAGCTGCAGTAGAACACAAAGGCATCAACTGACAGGCTGCTCCTGTTGAAATATAACAGGAAGATATTTGAGATCTCACTTAAAACATGTCCTAATTTTTCTTTCTACAGCACTAACCATAATTTCTATGACAAAATGAACCCCCTCATTTTGTTCCTTTTTAAATTAAATGTTTTAAGAGTTACCAGTTTATTCCAATCAAGATGGCTTCAGGTGTGCCATAATTTTGTCATAAGTAAGACTGTTAGCGCTCTAGTTGTTCTTTAGAACACTCTGGGAAGCTGCAGTAGAACACAAAGGCATCAACTGACAGGCTGCTCCTGTTGAAATATAACAGGAAGATATTTGAGATCACACTTGAAACATGTCCTAATTTTTCTTTCTACAGCACTAACCATAATTTCTATGACAAAATGAACCCCATCATTTTGTTCCCTTTTTAAATTAAATGTTTTAAGTGTTACCAGTTTATTCCAATCAAGATGGCTTCAGGTGTGCCATACTTTTGTCATAAGTAGGGCTGTTAGCACTCTAGTTGTTCTTTAGAACACTCTGGGAAGCTGCAGTAGAACACAAAGGAATCAACTGACAGTCTCTGCCCTTGTTGGATGTACATGTTTTACTGAGAATGTCAGACTTCATTCTCACATGACTGAGAAAGATAATGTGAATTTACAGAAAATATGCTCTCATTTTAGCTTCTGGAGCACCTTCCAAAACTGTATGGGACAAGCATGTGAAAATAGTTTTCTCTCAAACATGATTCATGATATCCCAGCAGAAGGTTTTTCACAGGGTAAAATCACCTTAGAACACAACACAATTCCTGAAATTAGTATGGTACCATCAACAAATGAATTCTAATGTAACTAAAGTCTGTTATCACCCTTTATAGTTCTCCTTTTGGTAACCCTCAAAATCTTCGATTCACTACAATGCATTTCAATGGGGTACTATCATTTATATTGGTCCCAAGATGGCTGCCAGCAATTCCAGGATGAAGTGCTGACAGCCAATCAGATCTCACGATGACATGTGTGGTTAGGCTCCGCCCAGATATATATGTGTTTTCTTTTTCAAATTTCTCAGGAACTACTGAACGGATTCATACCATTTAAGCAAAAGGCATGACTCTGAACCAAGGGCTACCTTATTGCCAAATTTGGTGTAATTCCGTTCAGCAGTTCGGGCTGTAGCTGCGATGAAAGGTTCCTATGGAAAATTGCATGGGGAAAACACGTTTTGGGACCCCCCTTTTTTCTCGGCCCCCACTTGACGAATCACCCCGAGACTTTCAGGATAGGAGCGGACCGGAGCGGGCCACGAGTTTTGAAAAGTTTGCGAAGATTCGTCAACCGGCGCCAAAGTTATTTTAAATAGAATGTTGCGGATTTCCTATGGAAAATAGGTCCTAACTATAACTATCTACTGGCGACCGCCAGTAGATAATATATATATATATATTACAAACTGGCGGTCGCCAGTAGGTAGTTATAGTTAGGACCATGTTTCCATAGGAAAAGCATTTTTTGATGTGCTTATAACTTTGGCGTCGTTTGACGAATCTTTACGAAATTTTCCAAAAAGTTCCTCTTTTCAGGTCAGCTCCTATCCTGAAAGTTTGGGGGGGATTCGTCAAGGTAGGCTAAGAAAAAAGGGGGGTCCCACAACATGTTTTCTCCATGCAATTTCCATAGGAAACTTTAGACAAGGCTACAGGTCAAACTGCTGAACGGAATTACGCCAAATTTGGCAGGGAGAAATGTCTTGGTCCCGAAAGCACACTTTTGTTTAAATGGGGTAAATCCGTTCAGTAGTTTTTGAGAAATATCAAATTTTTCAGATATCGATATTTGAGAATTCTGATATCTGATTGGCTGTGGCGTTACGAGCACGAGGTTGTGGCTCATTGGCTGCGAACTGTTGTAACTAGGAAGTGTTGGCAGCCATTTCGTGATTCAGTCCGTCAGCTCGCATCTCTCCCTCTACAAGGCATCGGGTCCGTAGTTCTACCTCTGCGAGGGAACACTAAAAATAGATACCCCTTTCACGGTCCCTCTCTCCACATCACCAGCTCGCGGCTATGCCTTTAGCAGCCAGTCCGCGGCTCGCAGCTCTGCGACTGCAAGCTGTCAGCCATTTTGTGACTCAGTCCGTCAGCTCGCATCTCTCCCTCTAAAAGCCATCGGGTCCGTAGTTCTACCTCTGCGAGGCAATACTGAAAATATCCTGCACGTCTGTCTGTGCGAGATACCTCTTTTACGCTCCCTCTCCCCACATATCCAGCTCGCGGCTATGCCTTTAGAAGCCAGTCCGTCAGCTCACAGCTCTGTGTCTGCGAGCTGTCGGGCCCGCAGCTCTACCTCTGCAAGCCACCTCGTTCGCTCGTAGCTGTGTCTGTGCTAGCAGGCCCGTCGGCCCGTTACTCTCCCTCTGCGAGTCAGCTCGTCAGGTCGCAGCTCAGGCCCGCAGCTGTATCTCTGCGAGCCAGCCCGTTAGCTCGTAGCTGTGTCTCTGGTAGCAGGCCCGTCGGCCCACACTGTAATTTGTGAAATAACTTACATTACACAACAGTTTTACAGTTTATTTTATTTTCTGTAGTGGAAAAGTTAGAAAAAACAGTACTAATGACAAATAGCAGAATGTAGTTTAATAATTTTTAAAAACTTTGAAATTCACTGAAAAAACCATAGGTTTTACAGACGTTATAGTTAGAAATTAGCATTTAAAAAACCTTTGAAATTCACTGAAAAAACCATAGTTTTTACAGACGTTATAGTTAGAAATTAGCATTTAAAAAACCTTTGAAATTCACTGAAAAAACCATAGGTTTCAGGGTCGTTATAGTTAGCTGGACATTTTACTCGTACAAAACAATAGAAATTCCACCGTTATAGTTAGTTCAGCTAACTATAACTCACGCACCCGCAATGCACTGCTCATGACGTCACATATTACATCATTCATGACATGGTCAGTGACATCACTGATGTCATCTCAAATGACATCACTGATGACATCACTGATGACATCATCCCGTGACTGTGTGTTTCTGTAATTTTTAAATATGTTTTATATATATTCCTAGGTGTATTGAAGAATCAGTGGGTGTATAAGTGTCTGGATGGAGGATTTAGTAGGAGGGTGACTGACTGTATAAGTGAGTGATTAAATGTGTCTTACTGAATGCATGGGTTAGTGACTAAACTGTGTGAATGTCTGTATCAGTCTGTCTGTTGTTGTGCAAGCTGCTGCATGGGTTGGTCAGTAGCTATATGAGTGTCTATATAGGTTATTGATTGGTTGTTTGAGTATTTTTTGGGGAGATTGAGTGTGTGTGTGGGTGGGTCTGAGGTGTGTGACTCTGTGCATAGATGTGTGAGTGGTTGATTCACTGGATGTATGGGTTCAACAGTGCATGTAGAAACACGTGTATGGGTGCGTGAGTGTGTGTATCGGTGTGTTGGTGAGTGAATGGATGTCTCAGTGGTACATGTCCAAGTAACTACATATGTAAAAGGCAGTGCATGTGAGAGTTGAAGTATATAAAGGACTCTACATGATAGTCGGTGATTTTGAGACTGACTGTATAGATGAGTCTGTACTTGTATCACTGATTATATAATAGAGTAAGTATGCGTTAGTATCTGTATGAATAAGTGAGGTAGTGTGTGTATAATTGTATAGATGAGTAAATGGGACTGTGATAGATTCTTTGCATGACTAAGTAGGTGTGTGAGTAACTGCATGGATCAGTGGTGGTGTGTGATTGTCTGTATAGGTATATGAGTGCATATGATAGTGTTGTATTTATGAGTGACTGCATGTATGAGTGATTGTATGGATGAATGAGTAGATGTGTGTGTAGACCTAGCAATCAGTCAGTGTGTATGTAGTAACTGGTATTGGTGTATTAACGATTTTGAAAATGGTTGTCTATTTTACAGTGGGTGTATTAAAGGTTATATTAGAGTGTGAGGAGATGCATCAGTTTTTCACGTGGATGATGTCATCAGTGATGTCATCAGTGATGTCATTTGAGATGTCATCAGTGATGTCATCAGTGATGTCACTGACCATGTCATGAATGATGTAATATGTGACGTCATGAGCAGTGCATTGCGGGTGTGCGAGTTATAGTTAGCTGAACTAACTATAACGGTGGAATTTCTATGGTTTTGTATGAGTGAAATGTCCAGCTAACTATAACGTCCCTGAAACCTATGGTTTTTTCAGTGAATTTCAAAGGTTTTTTAAATGCTAATCTCTAACTATAACGTCTGTAAAACCTATGGTTTTTTCAGTGAATATATATATATGTATATATATATATTATCTACTGGCGGTCGCCAGTAGATAGTTATAGTTAGGACCTAGTTTCCATAGGAAAAGCATTTTTTCTTTTCCCAATAACTTTGGCGCCGGTTGACGAATCTTCGCGAAATTTTCAAAACTTGTGGCCCGCTCCGGTCAGCTCCTATTCTGAAAGTTTTGGGGTGATTCGCCAAGCGGGGGCCAAGAAAAAAGAGGGGTCCCAAAACGTGTTTTCTCCATGTTATTTTCCATAGGAAACTTTAGACACAGCTACAGCCCGAACTGCTGAACGGAATTTCACCAAATTTGGCAAAAGGTAGCCTTGATTAAGAAAGATACCTTTTTGTTAAATGGTGTAAATCTGTTCAGTAGTTCCTGAAAAATTTAAAAAAGAGGTCGGAAAATCAATTTCCCATAGGAAACTTTAGATACGGCTACAGCTCGAACTGCTGAACGGAATTACACCAAATTTGGCAAAAAGGTAGTGCTTGGTTCAGAAAGCATCCTTTTTTTAAATGGTGTAAATCCGTTCAGTAGTTGCTGAGAGAATCAAAAAATAAACGTTTCGATATCTAGAGGCACGGAGGATCCGCGGACCCTCCCGACCACGAGCTTTATTCTAATTGGCTGTCAACACTCCAAACCAGGAAGTGTTGGCAGCCATCTTGTGACTCGGTAGAACCGAGTCACAAGAAAAGAGAAAAAGAAACGCGAAAAACAAGAAAAGGGGGCTGGGTAGAAACACCCTGACCCCCTAGGCCTGCTCAGGGGGTCCCACAAGGACCCCCAGGGCCCAAAAAATGTTTTTGTTTTTTTTAAATCGGCCGGATTCGCGCACCCAGCGCGAATTCGGCTGTCAGCAGCTCCCCATGTGGAAAAGCAATGCCGGCTCCTGCAGGACGCGGGAGCCGGCGGGACCGTGGGGGCATTGGGGCTCCCCCCACGGTCCCCAACGGATAGGGCCTGCCCCGGGGGATGGGGTCCCCAGGGCTAGAAGTGGCCCGGGAGGGGGGACACGCAGCCCCCTTCCCAAAAAAATAAATAAAAAATAAATAAAATAATTACCGGCCCCGGGGGATGGGGTCCCCGGGGCCAATAGAGGCCTCAGGAGGGGGGCCACGCCGCCCCCCTCCATAAAAAAAAATATATATGTGGCCATGCCCCGGGGGATGGGGTCCCCGGTGCCGGAATTGGCCACGGGAGGGGGGCCCACGCGGCCCCCTTCCCGTTGATATATATATATTTTTTTTAATGGGGGTCAGGCCCTGGGGGATGGGGTCCCCAGGGCCCAAAAAAAGTAAAAAGAAGGGGGGCCACACAGCCCCCTTCTAAAAAAACAAATTAAAAAAAACACTGCGATCGTGCCGGAGGCCCCGCCCCCTCCCAGCAACACTCTGCAAACGCGCCCTGTGGTGCGTTTTAAATTGGGGAATTAATTCCCCTTCAATACTGGGGGTCCCTGGGGGCCAACTAGCCCACCAGGTACCTCCAGTAAGCACCACAGGGCTGCGTTGCAGAGAGGTGGTCCAGGCCACGCCCCTTTTTACACCTCTCTGCAACGCAGCTCTGTGGCGCTTACTGGAGGTACCTGGTGGGCTAGTTAGACCCCAGGGACCCTCAGGATTCAAGGGGACTTAATCCCCCAACTTAAAACGCGCCACGGGGCGCGTTTGCACAGTGGTGAAGGGAGGGGGCGGGGCCTGAGGTGACATGTGAGCAAACACGCCCTGTGGCATGTTTTAAGTTGGGGAATTAATTCCTCTTCACTCCTGAGGGTCCCTGGGGGCCAACTAGCCCACCAGGTACCTTCAGTAAGTGCCACTGCGCTGCATTGCAGAGAGGTGGCCCAGGCCACGCCCCTTTTTACACCTCTCTGCAATGCAGCTCTGTGGCGCTTACTGGAGGTACCTGGTGGGCTAGTTGGACCCCAGGGACCCTCAGGATTCAAGGGGACTTAATCCCCCAATTTAAACGCGCCACGGGGCGCATTTGCACAGTGGTAAATGGAGGGCGGGGCCTGAGGTGACATGTGTGCAAACACGCCCTGTGGCACGTTTTAAGTTGGGAATTAATTCCCCTTCAATCCTGAGGGCCCCTGAGGCCAACTATCCCACCAGGTACCTCCAGTACGCGCCACAGGTCTGCGTTGCAGAGAGGTGGTCCAGGCCATGCCTCTTTTTACACCTCTCTGCAACGCAGCTCTGTGGCGCTTACTGGAGGTACCTGGTGGGCTAGTTGGACCCCAGGGACCCTCAGGATTCAAGGGGACTTAATCCCCCAACTTAAAACATGCCACGGGCGTGTTTGCACAGTGGTGAAGGGAGGGGGCGGGTCGGAGGTGACATGTGTGCAAACACGCCCGGTGGCAGGTCTTAATTTGGGGAATTAATTCCCCTTCAATCCTGAGGGCCCCTGGGGGCCAACTATCCCACCAGGTACCTTCAGTAAGCGCCACAGGTCTGCGTTGCAGAGAGGTGGTCCAGGCCACGCCCCTTTTTACACCTCTCTGCAACGCAGCTCTGTGGCGCTTACTGGAGGTACCTGGTGGGCTAGTTGGACCCCAGGGACCCTCAGGATTCAAGGGGACTTAATCCCCCAACTTACAACGCACCAGGGGGCTCGTTTGCAGAGTGGTGGAGAAAGGGGGCATGGCCTTTGTCTACCTCTCACCAATCCCACTTTGTGGGGCTTACTGGAGGTAAAAGGTAGGCTAATTGGCCCCTAAAGGACCCCCAGCAGTGAAGGGGACTTCAATCCCCATCCAAGAGCGTGCCAGGGAGCGCATTTGTAGAGTGGTGGGCAAAGTGGGCGTGGTCTGGTACGAGTACTTACCAATGCTGCTGTGTGGGACTGACTGGAGGTAATAGTTTGGGAAGTTGGCCCCCAAGGATGTCCTTGGGGGCTAACTACCCCTCTTGTTACCTCCAGTAAGTCCCACACAGTGGGATTGCTAAGACGTCTTCGGAGGCCATGGCCCCCTTTCTCTACCACTCTGCAAACGTGCCTCGTGGCAGACTACGGGATGGGGGATGAAGTCCAATTTAGTCCTGAGGAGTTTGGGGGCCAAGAATCCCTCCTGGTACCTCCTGTAAGTCCTACGCAGCGGAATTCCTGAGCGTTGGTTGGACGCCCAGCACCTTTTCTCCACCACTCTGCAAACGCGACTACTAGTTAAAGAAGCATATTTCTGCACCTCTGACTTAGAGGTAGTTTTAATCCCCCTGCCCTATTATGTACTAGGGACTTACAGAGGAGGTCATGCTAATCACAGGGGTACCCCAACGCATAGTGTTCCCTAGTGTATGTAGGTGTTTTCACTGTATTCTAAGTGTCTTTTAGCATAGCACTGGCTCTAGGCCTGGTTAGTCAGAGTCAGTTACCACCAGTACCCATTTGAAAAAGTTGTGGGCACAGGATGATTTTGCAACAAGGCCTCTTTCTGCTCCTCTGTTGGTTCTTTCTGCACATGTCTTGCTTCTTCCTGCACTTTTCTTCGTCTTTGTGGACTTCTGTTGCTTCTTTCTGCATGTCTTTTGCTTCTTTCTGTGCGTTTTTTCTTCTTTCTTCACATGTCCTACCTCTGTAGGCATAGTTAGAAACTAGCATTTAAAAAACCTTTGAAATTCACAGAAAAAACCATAGGTTTCAGGCATGTTATAGTTAGAAATTATCATTTAAAAAACCATTGAAATTCACTGAAAAAACCATAGGTTTCAGGCACGTTATAGTTAGAAATTAGCATTTAAAAAACCTTAGAAATTCACTGAAAAAACCATAGGTTTCAGGGGCGTTATAGTTAGTTGGACATTTCACTCGTACAAAACCAGTGAAATTCCCCCGTTATAGTTAGTTCAGCTAACTATAACTTGCGCCCCTCAATGCACTGCTGATGACGTCACATATTACATCACTCATGACATGGTCAGTGACATCACTGATGACATCACTGATGACATCTCAAATGACATCACTGATGACATCACTGATGACATCACAAATGACATCACTGATGACATCACTGATGACATCACTGATGGCATCATCCATGTGATAATTTGATGCATCTTCTCACACCCTAATATAACCTTTGATACACCCACTCTAAATTACAGACTGCCATTCTCAAAACTATAGACACTCCAACACCAATAACTACATACCCACTCACTGATTCTTAGGTCTACACACACATCCACTCACTCACCCGTACAGTCACTCATACTTACGGTCACTCAGTACAGGACTATCATATGCACTCATACACCTATATAGACACTCACACACCGCCACTCATCCATAGAGTTACTCACACACCTAGTCAGTCATGCAAATAATTAATCACACTCCCATTTATTCACCTATACAGTTATAAACACACCAGCTCACTTACTCATACAGATACTAGCACATTCTTATGCTCTTATACAATCACTGATACAAGCACACACTCATCCATACAGTCACTCTCACAATCACAATCACACACTCTCGCTTATAGCTATTTATATACTCCAACACACATATATACTGCCTTTCACATATGTAGTTACTCACACATGTACCACTGAGATATACATTCACTCACTAACACACCCATACACACACTCACCCACCCATACAGTCCATCACAGATGCACTCTTGAAACCATGCACCCAGTGAATCACCCACTCACACATCTATGCACAGAGTCACACACACCCCACCCACACAAACACTCAGGCACCCATACAGATACTCAGACAACCAATCAATAACCCATATAGACACTCATGTAGCTATTCACAAACCCATGCAGCCACTTACACAGCAACAGGCAGACGGATACAGACATTCACACAGTTTAGTCACTAACCCATGCATTCAGTAAGATACGTTTAATCACTCACTTATAGAGTCAGTCACGCACCTACTAAATCATCCATTCAGACACTTATACACCCATTCATTCTTCAATACGCCTTGGCCTATATATATAAAACATATTTAAACTTTACAGAAACACACAGTCACTGGATGTTGCCATCAGTGATGTCATCAGTGATGTCCTGAGTGATGTCATTTGAGATGTCATCAGTGATGTCATCAGTGATGTCACTGACCATGTCATGAGTGATGTAATATGTGACGTCATCAGCAGTGCATTGCGGGGGCGCGAGCTATAGTTAGCTGAACTAACTATAACGGGGGAATTTCACTTGTTTTGTACGAGTGAAATGTCCAACTAACTATAACGCCCCTGAAACCTATGGTTTTTTCAGTGAATATATATATATATGTTTACCCAGTCAGGCCAAAGACCGCTCACCTCCCAGCGGAGTTGGGGCTGATAACCGGGCAGCCTCCTGATTCCAAATCTCTACAATAGTAATTTCCACAGTCCCACGATTTATATGGAAAGCATGCCAGCTCTCCACATATCTGCTTGCACCATTTTAGTTATCGGACTGGGATTGTGGCACTTACTATTGTACAGATATAGATATATATATTCATTGAAAATAAACAAAGGTTAAAGTAACGTTATAATTAGATGAATATGGCAGCGACAGCATTAACATTTTAAACTAAAAAACACAGAAATTCCCCAGTTAGCAGAGCTAACTATTGTCCCCTTGCCATGCACTGCTTATTACCTCACATATTGCATCACTCATGACATGTTCTATGATATCATTTATGACATCACTGATGACATCTCAAATGACATAATTAATGACATCACTGATGGCATCATCCAATGTTAGTTTGTTTCATAGTTTACATAGTGGCAAGTAGCTACCATATTACTTTTCTACCTAATTTTGTAGAGTCTGTGTCCAAATAATGGGTGTAAGTGTTTACAATTCGCATGTGCTCCTAATGCATCATAGGTGTGCAGTTATTGAACATGTTATAAATATTTGTATCGAAGAGTAACTCTATGTGCAGGTGACAGCTGACGACTTGTGTTCAGCATGTACCCCACAGGTTTTTGGGCTGTGCAGAAAAAGTTTCCAACAGGGCAAATATTCTACATAAAACATATTACGTATTGTAAGCAGCCTTGAGGTATTAGACAGAATCGTCTCAGTATGAAAATTTCTACATAACACACTAGACTGTGTGTACCAGGTGCTAACTTATGTACATGTGCTTGTTTTGCGTCAGAAGATGGATTAGCTGTAAAGTTTTTACCACAGTATGAAGGCTGCAGGTAGTATAATCTTTAGCACCATCAGACCTTTGTTATTTTAAGTGAATAGTCGCTCATTGGACAAATATTGCAAAGAGTGGTCTTAGTAGATAAGTTGTAATACTCTGTGGTGAATTTCTCAGAGTGTTTTACTGTCTGCAAATAGTGTGGTACAGAGTAAACTCCCCCCATAGAGTAAATAGTGTTAAAAATACCCACTTTTCTACTCATATCCACTTCATTTTTCCATATAGGTTCAGTGACTGTCAAGGATTTGATACAGGTAAAGACTGTCCATAGTAGGGAATTAGTTCTGTAACAGTGCTTGAGTATCTGGTTGAACCTGGTTTTCCTGATTAGCTGTATACAGATTGAACACCCTGTGCAGTACAGGTTGCCATTTTGTCTGTGGTTGATAGTCAACATGAACCCGGCTACCCATGAAGTGTATGGTATAAGGTCAATGTTACACATAACACAAGCTTGCTCCGCCTACGGTGGTTGTGTGTATGATAGCAGTAATGATTCTTCATATTATTCAGAGCTATTTTAAACTTCTTTTCATAGCTCTAATGTAATACCCGTTTATAGAGCAATATGTACAAAAGAAGCTTGTCATCAATGATGTAATTTGAGATGTCATCAGTGATGTTATAAAGCAGTGATACTCAAAGTATGGCCCGAGGCCTGCTTGCAGCCTTTATGACCTTTACATGTGACCCCCCTGGTAAACAGCCGCGCGGGCTGCTGTTTACTTAATAAGGACAAATATTCTGAAAAAAATGTTAAATAAACAGGCAAGCATTTATTTGCAGGTTAACTGAAGTTATGATGTAACTAAGGTGGTGTCCTGCACCACTTATCTTAAGGAACACTTTTATTTGTAAAGACATCTTGCAACAGATGTGTAAAAACAGAATTATTTTTCTTTTAAATTTAAAAAAAGTGTATTTCATTCAAATGCAGAAGCGTTTTACCATACCTCTGCATTGAGAGGTATATTTTTAAGTGATAGTTTTTAAACATGAATTTAGAAACTTTTATGTTTCCTTAGCCCACCCTGACAACAATGCCAATAGTGAACTAGTAAGGGGCATATTTACAAGCCTTCACCGCCACCGAAGCATCACTTTTTTTGATGCTCCGGTGGCGCAGCGCCATTTTCCATATTTACAAGGTGGTGCTAAGCCACTTTGCATAGCTTAACGCCACCTTTGCGTGGATTAACGCCACCTTGTAAATATGCCCCTTTCCGCCACAGTCCTCTGCGGCAAAAGGGGGTGAAATGTGTGTTGCTGTGGGCATTCTGCAGCAGCACCCATTGCTTTTTGATGCTGCCTCAGATTTACAAGGTTGAGGCAGTGCCAGAAACTAACGCCATGGAATACCAGGCGTTAGAATAGCGATAAGATGAGAAATTATTAATTTCTCTTCGTTTTTTGCTCTTTCCATGAAGGTAAAAATCAACATTATTGATTGTTTTTGTGCAGGAAGGTGTCCCTTCCTGCACAAACAATCATCCCTGCTGCGCAGGCTTTCTTGCACCATGGAATCAGAGTGCCTGCACTGGCGCTAGGCAGCTTTTTTTGGGCTAGGTGAAACACAGGGGTGCGCCGTATTCTTGTGATTACGACGCATCCCTGCGTTTTCAAAATGTCAGAGCATGGCGCTGCCAAATTTGACGTAGCTCCGTGCTCCGACATTTAATTGTAAATATGCCCCCAAGAGGCAAGGCAGTTCTCATGCGCTCCCTCTGGGTGGCCTAGGTTGCTAATATACGTGGACAACAATATAATCAAACACAGGAGAAGGTATTGTATAGCGCACATTCTGAATTCATGTATTTTGAAATCCTTTCATATGCCATAATGTAGAAAAAGGAAGCAAAGTGAAAAAACAAATTGCCTAGTATCACATAGTTCGGTCAAGAGGAAAGCAGGGGTTTGATCTCAGGTTTTCTGACTTAACATTGCGCAATTCAGCCACTAGATGTACATGCTTCTCTTCCCATATGACCACCTTACACAATCCCTGACCCACCTGGACTCCCTACTGCCACACTGCTGGCATCAGTGCGGCCCTCGGACACATCACAGACCATACTTTGTGGCCCCTGTGCAAATGTTTTCGAGTACCCATGTTATAAAGGATGTCATAGAACATGTCATGAGTGATGTAATATGTGAGGTCATAAGCAGTACATGGCGGGGGTGCAAGTTAACTTGTACACTTCTGTAGTTTTTGAGTTCAAATCATTAATGTTGTCATTGACATATTCACCTGACTATAACATTACTTTAACCTTTGTTTTTTCCAGTAAACTTCTAAGGTTTTTAAAAAATACAAACATATCTTTATTCATACCTAACTACAGTTGCGGCTAGTGCAGGTAAGCGCAGTGGGGCGAGACGGGTGCGGGCTGGGGGAAATCGACAGATGACGGTTTTATTTATTTATTTTATTTTCCCTATTCCATCGTCTGTCGACTTCCCCCAACCGCAACTCCGCCCCACCATGCTTACCTGCACCTGCAGCGACTGCCTAACATATAATAATAATAATAAAAAGGGGAGGGGGGCTGTGAGGTCCCTCTCCCCAGCCTCGTTAGGCCTCGGGAACACTCTCCCATGGGGCCATATTTAAAAACTAAAGGGAGGGGGCATGCAGCCTCCCTCCCAGAGCCATATTAGTCCCTGGGCACCCCATCTCCTAGGGCTGAGTAATTAATAAAGGGAGGGGGGAATGCGGCCCATCTCCCTGAGCCAAATAAGGCCCCAGGGACCCCATCCTCAGGGCGTTTATTTATTTAAAATGGGAGGAGGGCCATGTGGCTTCCCGCCCGAGCCTCATTAGACCCAGGGGACCCTATCCCCCAGGGCTGTATTCATTTTAAAGGGGAGGGGGACCACATGGCCCGCACTCTTCGAGCCTATTATGGCCATAGGGTCCCATCCCTTAGGGTCTCCATTTTAAATAGATGGGTACCCTGGTGCCCACCCAGGGCACCCACCATGCACATGTTGGGGAGATGCTGCGGTAGTCAGCATTGCTCCCACCCGTAGGGAGCAATTATTTGTGCTGCTCTCACTGGGCGTGAACAATATTTTGTTCTGTTTGTCTGTGCGGGCAGGGGAACAGAACATAAGTCAAGTCTGCTCCCAGCCAGTGGGAGCATTTATAAAGCTCATACCCGCTGGGAACAGACTTAGGGCCAGATTTGGATTTTGGCAGACGGATTACTCCGTCACAACGTTGACGGATAGCCTTCAAGCCGAAATATAAATCCCATAGGATATAATGGGATTTAAATTTCCATGGATGGGATATCTGTCATCGTTGTGACAGAGTAACCCGTCTGCCAAGATCTAAATCAGTACCTTTGCTGTTTCCTCCCATTTGGCGTGAGATTTGAAAATGCTCCCGCTTGATTGCAGCAAATACATGTTTCCCTGCCCGCACCAGTGCAGGCAGGGAAACCACTCTGTCCCAGGGGTGGACTTCCAGGGACACAGCAAGTGAGCTGGCCCCAGGGGATGGGGTCCCCTGGGCCATTAAAGGCTCCGGGAGGGGGGGCCATGTGGCCCCTACATTTTTTTAAAAGTCACAGCCCTGGTATGTGGGATTCCCAGGGCTTTTTAAAGGCACGCAGAAGGGGGCTAAGCAGCCCCCTACCCTTAAAAAATACTTTGGGCCCCAGGGGATGGGGTCCCCAGGACCGACTACGGCTTGGATATGGGGGCAACACAGTCAACCCCCCTTTATTACATACATTGGGCCCAGGAAAGTGAGGTTACCAGGGCTGAATACAGCTTGGGGAGGGGGCGGCTCACCCCCTCCCCTAAAAAAGTAATTTGGGCCCGAGGGATTGGGGTCCCAGGGCTGAAAACAGCTCGGGAGGTGGTGGGCACCCCCTTCTCCTAATTAAAGAATGTGGCCTTCGGCCGTCATTTTTATTTTCTTATTCTGCATGAGTTCCGTGGGATCACATCAAAAATTGCTGCTTTTTTCAATTTTGGCCCCAGGGTGGGTTCCTCTGGGTCCCCCCATGGGGCCTAGGGGGCAAGGTATTCCTGCCCCCTTATATCAGCTTTATTTTTTGCAGCTTCAGAACAGGTAACTAAGGCCTTGAGTCATGCAATGGCTGCCAGCAACATTTTCTCAAATTGCTGGCAGCCAATCAGAGCGCTCGCTCCTGTGGGAGTCTGACTCCCCCAGAAGCGAGATGGCCCACAGGAAAAAAAAGCTCCCTGGGCCAATCAGGATGCTCTATTATTGAATTGGGGCTTCTGGAAGACTCGAGAGACTCTTGCGTCCCAACCATCCAAATACAAAAATAACTTTTAATCTCAATTTCTCAAAAACTACTGAACAGATTTACATCAAATCACAAAAAGGATAATCTGCAGTCCACGATCTAGCTTTCTGCCATATTTGGTGTAATTCCATTCAGCAGTTCTTGCTGTAGCCCTACCGAAAGACTTCTATTGAAAATGCAGGCGGATTTTTGCATTTTGGGACTCCACCTTTTTTCTGTGTCCCTACTTGAAAGATCACCCTGAAACATTCTATGCACAAAGAAGGCAAAAAGGAGCACTTTTTAGGAAAGTTTCATGGGGATTTGCCAACTGGTGCCAAAATTATTGGCACACAAAAATGCATTTCCTATGGAAACGATGACCTAACTATAAGTGGGTAATATATATACATAATTCACAGAGAAAAACAAAGGTTTCAGGGACATTATAGTTAGACTCAGTTTCGCAAAAAGTACTGAACGGATTTGCCCCAATAACAAAAAGCACAATCTGCGTAACAACATCTACATTTCTACCAAATTTGATGTAATTTCGTCTATTGGTTCGGGCTGTAGGTTTGACACCGAGTTCCTATGGGAATTAACATTACAAATGCACCCTTATTTTGAGCCCCTATTTCTCCATCCTCACTGCACGGATCACCCCCAAACTTTCCATGACATACAGAACCTACTTAAAACACTTTTTTTGGTAAATTTCATGCAGGTTGGTCAAATAACGCCAAAGGGAAAGGCAAGTCAAAAAATGCTTTTCCTATGGAAACTCAGTTCTAACTATAACCGCCTACTGGCGCCAGTAGGTAGTTATAGTTAGGACCGAGTTTCCATAGGAATGCGTTGTCGAACCTAGAGCCCAAACTGCTGAAGGAACTTACACCAAATTTGGCAGAAAGGTAGATGTTATTACGCAGATTGTGCTTTTTGTTATTTGGTGTAAATCCATTCAGTAATTGTTGAGAAATTTAAGTTGAAAATTAGAGTGATATCCATGGTCATGAAGCCTTTGCAAAAAAATGAGCTTGTGCAGGGAAATGCACCACTCTGATTGGCTGCTAACACTACAACCAGGAAGTGTTGGCAGCCATCTTGGGACTCGGTTTCACTGAGTCCAAAAACAGGTGAAAATAAAGAAAAGGGGACAAGGTAGAAATACCCTGACCCCCAAGTCATGGCCTTGGGGTTCACCTGGGAACCCGCCACGGCATAAAAGCATTTAAAAAAATTAACAATTTGCAACGAAATTGCCATATTCCCGAATTCATGGCTAAAAAAAGCATGTGCGTGCTCCCACGCTTGCTTTTAAATAACCCCTGGTGGGCCAGGTCCCAGGGGCATATAATAAATATAGAAGGGGTGAACGGGCCCCCCTCCTTGGGCTATTCAAAGCCCCCAGGGACTGCCACCTCCCCGGGGCACTTTTCATTATGAATGCAGGCAGGCCCACTGGGCTCCCCACAGCCCCGGGGACCGCCATGCTGGTGCTATTTCCAATTATGTGGGAGAGCCTCGTGGACCCCCCTGCACCGTGGACTGACACCTCCCTGGGGCTAATTATAACAATATAGGAGGGCTCGCGGACCCCCCTGCCTCGGGGACTGCTACCTCAATGGGGTCAATTTAAAAAATATGGAGGGGGCTCGTGGAACCTCCCCCACCAGGGGACCGCCACTTCATCGGGGCACACTTTTTTAAAGTAAAGCGGGGGAGCCCTTATAGACTCCCCTGCTGCCCTGGGGATAGGCATCTCCCCGGGGCTATATCAAATAATAATGCATGGGGGGCTCTGGTCCCCCCTTGCAGCCCCAGGGGCCGCTATCTCCTTGGGGCACACATACAATAATTAAGGTAGTCCTTTGCAGACCCCTGGCCCAGAGGACAACCACCTCCCTGGGGCAAATTTGAATAAAGGAGGGGGGCCGCGCAGCCCCCCTCCAGGAGCCCTACATGGCCCTGGGGACTGCTACCCCCCAGGACCGGCTCCAGCAAAGTCCCAGGGTGCCCACCCCCGGGACATTGCAGTTTTCTATTGCTTGGCAGGAGCCTCTGACGACCTCTCAGCAATGCAGCTGTGTGCATCTTACTGAAGGTAACAGGAGGGCTAGTTGGCCCCCAAGGACCCTGAAGAGCCAAGGGGACTTCATCCCCCAACTAGTAGTGCGCCAGGAGGTGCGTTTGCAGTGTGGTGGAGAAAGGGGGCGTTGCCACCGAAAACCTCTCAGCAAAACTGTGTAGGACTTACTGGAAGTAACAGGTGGGTTTGTTTGCCCACAAGGACCCTCTGGAGACAAGGGGTCTTCATCCCTCAACTAGTAGTGCACCGGGAGGTGCATTTGCAGAGTGGTGGAGAAAGGGGGCGTGGCCTCTGACAACTTCTCAGCAATCCTGCTGCGTGGGACTTACTGGAGGTAACAGAAGGGGTAGTTGCCCCCAAGGAGGTGTTCGGAGGCCACGACCCCTTTGTCTACCACTCTACAAACGCAGCTCCTGGCACACTACTGGTAGGAGAATGAAGTCCACTTTACTCCTGAGGGACCTTAGGGGCCAAGAAGCCCTCCTGGCACCCTCTGGAAGTGCTGCACAGTGGAATTCCTGAGGGCTGGTCGGAGGCCCCGCCGCCTTTCTCCACCACTCTGCAAACGTGGCTACTACTTTAAAAACCATAGAAATTAACTGAAAAAGACCAAAGGTTACAGGGACGTTATAGTTAGGAATTAGACTTTAACCCGTTGCGTGCGTCTGTCGGCCAACGGCCGTCGCGAGCACTACCTCTGTAGTGCTGCGAACGTCTGTTGGCCGACGCGGCCCCGCCCACTCCGCTAAACCGCCGCACCGCGGCGGAATTGCCGCCGCGGTTAAGCGGTTAAAGAACCTTAGAAATTCACTGAAAAAAACAAAGGTTACAGGGACGTTGTAGTTAGGAAATAGAATTTAAAAAAATAAAAAATCACTGTAAAAACCAAAGGTTACAGGGACATTATAGTTAGGCTGACATTTTACTCATACAAAACCAGAGAAATTCAGCAGTTATAGTTAGCTGAGCTGACTATAACGCGCGCCCTTGCAATGCTCTGCTTATGACCTCACATATTACATCCCTCAAGACATGGTCAGTGACATCACTGATGACATCTCGAATGACATCACTGATGATATCACTGATGATATCATCCAATGACTCTAAGTGTTTTTAAAAAGTTTATGTATGTTAAATATATATATACCAAGATGTATTGGTGAATCAGTAGGTGTATAAGTGTATGTATGGATGATTTAGTGGGTGCGTGACTGACCGTATAAGTGAGTGATTAGGTGTCTCAGTGAATGTATGGGTGAGTGACTAGGTTGTGTGAATTTATATATATATATATATATATTATCTACTGGCGGTCGCCAGTAGATAGTTATAGTTAGGACCTTTATCCATAGGAAATCCGCAACATTCTATTTGAAATAACTCTTGCGCCGGTTGACGAATCTTCGCGAAAGCTTCCAACATGTTGGGGCGCTCCGCTCCGCTCCTACCCTGAAAGTCTCGGGTTGATTCGTCAAGCGGGGGCCGAGAAAAAAGGGGGGTCCCAAAACGCGTTTTCTCCGTTTTCTCCATGTTAATTCCCATAGGAAATTTTAGCCACGGCTACAGCCCGAACTGCTGAACGGAATTACACCAAATTTTGCAAAAAGGTAGCGCTTGGTTCAGAAAGCGACCTTTTTTTTAAATGGTGTAAATCCGTTCAGTAGTTGCGGAGAAATTCAAAAAATAAGAGTGACAAAATCGATTTCCCATAGGAAACTTTATGCAAGGCTACAGCAAAAACTGCTGAACGGAATTACACCAAATTTGGCAAAAAGGTAGTGCTTGGTTCAGAAAGCACCCTTTTTAAAAATGGTGTAAATCCGTTCAGTAGTTGCTGAGAAAATCCAAAATAAAAGTTTCGATATTTAGAGGCACGGAGGATCCGCGCACCCTCCCGACCACGAGCTGCATGCTAATTGGCTGTCAACACTCCAAACCAGGAAGTGTTGGCAGCCATCTTGTTCCTCGGTAGAACCGAGGGACAAGAAAAGACAAAAACAAGGGCGCAAAATGCAAAAAGGGGGTGGCGTGTTTTAAGATGGGGAATTAAATCCCCTTCAATCCTGAGGGTCCCTGGGGGCCAACTAGCCCACCAGGTACCTCCAGTAAGCGCCACAGAGCTGCGTTGCAGAGTGTTGTAAAAAGGGGCGTGGCCTCTGAACACCTCTCTGCAATGCAGCTCGCTGGCGCATACTGGAGGTATCTGGTGGGCCAGTTGGCCCCTAGGGACCCTCGGGATTGAGGAGGAATTAAATCTCCAACTTAAAACGCGCCACAGGGCGTGTTTGCAGACATGTCACCTCAGGCCCCACCCCCTTCCTTCACCATTGTGCAAATATTCCTCTAAAATCAGCCGAACTACGAATTCCGATTTACTCACCTGTTATCAGGAGAGACCTCAGTGCTGCATCTTTGAGCCCAGTACTGATCCTGAAAAGTAATTTTAACCGTACTTACCAGTAACTTGAATTTCCTTCCATAGGATATCATTGCCTGCTTTTTGCTGAAAAAGTTTCTAAGTGTCGATTTTTGAAACATACAAATATTCCTCTAAAATCAGCAGAACTACGAATTCCGATTTACTCACCTGTTATCAGGAGAGAACCCAGTGCTGCATCTTTTAGCCCAGCACTGACCCTGAAAAGTAATTCTAACCGTACTTACCAGTAACTTGAATTTCCTTCCATAGGCTAACAATGACTGGTTTCACTTGGAAATTCTTCTAAGTGTTGAGTTTTGGAACTTTATAATATTCCTCTAAAGTCAGCTGAACTACGAATTCCAATTTACTCACCTGTTATCAGGAGAGACCTCAGTGCTGCATCTTTCAGCCCAGTACAGATCCTGAAAAGTAATTCTAACTGTACTTACCAGTAACTTGAATTTCCTTCCATAGGCTAACATTGACTGGTTTCACTTGGAAATTCTTCCAAGTGTGGAGTTTTGAAACTTTATAATATTCCTCTAAAATCAGCCGAACTACGAATTCCGATTTACTCACCTGTTATCAGGAGAGAACCCAGTGCTGCATCTTTTAGCCCAGCACTGACCCTGATAAGTAATTCTAACCGTACTTACCAGTAACTTGTATTTCCTTCCATTGGAATCCATTGTCTGGTTTTCCGCAGAAAAGTTTCAAAGTGCCGTTTTTCACAAACTACAAATATTCCTTAAAATTCGCCTGGATGACTTAAACGCATTCTTTCAACTGTTTACAGGAGATGCACCAGTGCTGGATCCAGGATCCACCACTGAGTAAGAAAAAGTAACGATAACACTACTTACCTGCTAAGTGAATTTCCTCCCATAGGATAACATTGGTGTCAACTTTTAAAATACAAAAATATTCCTTAAAAATTACTACTGTAACCAAAACGCTTTTACTCAACTGTTTACAGGAGATGTCCCAGGACTGAATCTAGGATCCAGTCCTGTGGTTAGAAAAGTAATCCATAAAGTAACTAATTGCATTTAACTAGAAATTCACATTGAGCTCAATGTTGCATTGTGTTTGAAATTGTGTTGCCCATTGCAACAACTGTAACTACTGTACTTAAAAGTCTATTGCCTATTTGCAAAGTATTTAAACTAAAGTAATTCATTCTGAGAAAGTATATTTTGTAATGTAATGTATAATGTAATTACAATGTAATTTAAAAAACAAAATATCTAAAAATAAATAGTTTAAAAAAATGTAGTAAATCAGTATCAAAAAAATAAAGATAACAATTAATACATTTAAAAATTGTCATTTACAAAACCTTTGAAATTCACTGAAAAAAACCATAGGTTTCAGACATGTTATAGTTAGGAATTAGCATTTATAAAACCTTTGAAATTCACTGAAAAAACCATAGGTTTCAGGCACGTGATAGTTAGAAATTAGCATTTAAAAAACCTTACAAATTCACTGAAAAAACCATAGGTTTCAGACACGTTATAATCAGTGCTTTAAATGGGAAAAAATAAGTGCAGGTACTCATTAAAATGAGCTAGAGGTGTAGTGAGGGGGCGGGGCTAAGGGCAAGACATGATGATACTTAACGACTTCTATATTAGTTGCATCACATACCAAAACACATGAGAAATGTGTTTATATAAACAAAGCAGGTTAACTCATTACACAAAATGAAAGAGAAATGCGATAATATGTTAACATTTCCTTTTTTTTTTGCAATAGTTGCACCTTCTGAATACCATACTGTTAATTGCTGTTGTTTGGCACAATACTATATATTTTTGAGCACGCGGGTAGGAAGAAACTGAAAATACTGCCACTTCAAACCAAAGCTCTTATGGCACCAAGCAAATGAAGCAAACAATCATGACCCTCCCCAGAAGATATCTCTTGTCTCTTCCATCGATCTATCCATTCATCCTTTCATCCTACCATTTACCTGCTGATGTCCACCATTTAACCTTTACCTTCTATCGTCTATTTAGTCTTTCATCCATCATTCAGTTTTTCACCATTCCGTCTATCCACCCTTCATATCCAAACCTATCCATCCATCTCCAAACCTATCCATTCATCCTTTCACTCATCCATCTCTTTATCCACCCTTTCCATCATCCATTAATCCTTTCGCTCATCCATCAACCCTTTCACTCCTTTATTCCATCCACCCTTTCATTCCATCCACCCTTTCACTCAATCCCTCCTTTCACTCATCCATCATCCACCCTTTCATCCATCCTCTCTACCTTTCATTCATCCATCCATCCAATCTTTCACTTATCCACCCATCATCCGCCCTTTTATCCAATCATCCACCCTCTTTCACCCATGCATGCTTTCACTCATCCATCCATCTATTCATCCATCCATCTATACATCCACCCTTGCTCACTCATCCATCCACTCACTCACTCACCCAGCCACCAACCCTCCCTTTTACGTTATTTATGAATCTTTGTCGCCGAGCAGACGTACAAACAAAGTGCCACCCATTTTCTTTAAAATACCTCCTGAGAGGGTCTTTATTCTCTCTCTCTTTCTCTCACTTTTTACTTACAAAAACAGGCATACAAATGCAGGCAAACACACAAACATAGCAGACACACAAAAGACTCAGGTATGATAAAAGCCATGTTTTCTCTTCACCTACCATGGCTTTTTTTATTTTTATTTTTTATTAAACAAAAGAGAATTGACATTGTACATTACTAGAAAAGAGGGAGAATATCCAAATTGACATGTAATTACATTAGAAGTGATGATGATTCACACAGGTGACAGACCGGAGGTTACAGTTTTATAATGGATCAAGTTCTTCGTTTGGATGTACCATGGCTTTTTTAATTTCCACCAGGGCCGGAATGGCCGTAGCCTGATTGCCACTGCCAGGTGACTGACATGATTCCTGTGTTTGCACAAACGCACAGGATAGTGTGAATGTGATTGACAGCACAGGGCCTGAACGGACCCTGTTTTGTCAAGCACAGCGTGATGGTGAGCACCCGGACATTATTCAAATGAGCCCCAGCTGAATAGCTCAGCTGGGGCTCAGATCCGGGCTGCAGAAGCGGCGCCTTGGCTGCCAGAGACACGTTCCACTCCTGCTCACCAGCACAGCCAATGAGCCTCCCTTTTCAAGAGTACCGGTACTCTCCTCTGAAGTAGAGAAGTGCCGGTACTCAGAGTGATTAATATAAGAAGTGCCGGTACTCAGTACCGGTGAGTACCGGCCCATTTAAAGCACTGGTTATAGTTAGAAATTAGCATTTAAAAAACCTTTGAAATTCACTGAAAAAACCATAGGTTTCAGACACGTTATAGTTAGAAATTTGCATTTAAAAAACCTTACAAATTCACTGAAAAAACCATAGGTTTTAGGGACAGTTATAGTTAGTTGGACATTGCACTCGTGCAAAACCCGTGAAATTCCCCCGTTATAGTTAGTTCAGCTAACTATAACTCGCGCCCGCAATGCACTGCTGATGACGTCACATATTACATCACTCATGACATGGTCAGTGACATCACTGATGACATCACTGATGACATCTCAAATGACATCACTGATGACATCACTGATGACATCATCCACGTGATAATCTGATCTGATGCACCTCCTCACACCCTAATATAATCTTTCATACACCCACTCTAAATTACAGACTGCCATTCGCAAAACCATAGACACTCCAACACCAATAACTACATACCCACTCATTGATTCTTAGGCCTACACACACATCCACTCACTCACCTGTACAGTCACTCATACTTACGGTCACTCAGTACAGGACTATCATATGCACTCATACTCCTATATAGACACTCAAACACCGCCACTCATCCATAGAGGTACTCACACACCTAGTCAGTCATGCAAATAATTAAACACACTGCCATTTACTCACCTATACAGTTATACACACACCAGCTCACTTACTCATACAAATACTAGCACATTCTTACGCTCTTATACAATCACTGATGCAAGCACACACTCATCCATACAGTCACTCTCACAATCACACACTCTCGCTTATAGCTATTTATATACTCCAACACACATATATACTGCCTTTCACATATGTAGTTACTCACACATGTACCACTGGGACATACATTCACTCACTAATACACTCTTACACACACTTACATACCCATACAGTCTATCACAGATGCACTCTTGAAACCATCCACCCAGTGAATCACCCACTCACACATCTATGCACAGAGTCGCACCCACCCCACCCACACAAACACTCAGGCACCCATACAGATACTCAGACAACCAATCAATAACTCATATAGACACTCATGTAGCTATTCACAAACCCATGCAGCCACTTACACAGCAACAGACAGACGGATACAGACATTCACCCAGTTTAGTCACTAACCCATGCATTCAGTAAGATACGTTTAATCACTCACTTATAGAGTTAGTCACGCATCTACTAAATCATCCATACAGACACTTATACACCCACTCATTCTTCAATACACCTTTCCCTATATATATTAAAAATATTTAAACTTTACAGAAACACACAGTCACTGGATGATGTCATCAGTGATGTCATTTGAGATGTCATCAGTGATGTCATTTGAGATGTCAGTGATGTCATCAGTGATGTCACTGACCATGTCATGAGTGATGTAATATGTGACGTCATCAGCAGTGCATTGCGGGGGCGCGAGTTATAGTTAGCTGAACTAACTATAACGGGGGAATTTCACGGGTTTTGTACGAGTGCAATGTCCAACTAACTATAACTGTCCCTAAAACCTATGGTTTTTTCAGTGAATATATATATATTCAAAATGAAAATCATGCCACGATATTAGCATCAAAGAAGCCCGCCAATCGAGAAAGCAGGTATAAAAGTAGTTTTAATTCATGGCCAGCGGTAAAGATGCAGCATAACGCGTTTCGACCGTAAATCGGTCTTAATCATATGCAACCCCAAGGTCCAGCTGTTTCCCACTTTAAGTACGCTGAGATAGTAAACAGCAAAGAGGGGACACAACACGCATTGTCGGGTTTAAAGTGACCCTTTCTCAATGTTTTTCTCTTTAAATTTGAAGCATGTTTTTTGCAGTCAGAGTTCATATAATAATTGTACTTCTCACACGTTATTGCATAGTGCAGATATTTGCTAGGAAAAGTTCCAACTTGCGAGACTCTGATTCTCGTACAATCCGTGATCAGACTGCAACAACCATAGTGCTTTGCTGTTGTTAATTCAATGTGCGACACAGCATCCACTCACATTTCAAAGTCATGATTCAGGGAGAGAGATTGTTCATCTACTTTCAAGGAATATTTCCTTTGTCCTTACTTGTATTAGGGGAATAGTTCCCGTGATGATGACAATCACTCCTCCTCTTCATTTCAGAAACGCTCGCCCTCGTGTCAGGAATCGTTAAATGAGTATGATATTTTCCAGATGCCATTCACTTTAACTGTCATTTCCCGACGTGCGGAGATCGCCCTCCACAAACCCTGGCTGCTTCAAAATGTTCCATAGATTCCAAGCCAGCAGGCCTCCCATAGAATCAGTGGCAGAGCCTCCCGTTTCAGTGGTGGCATCGCAGAACCAATCATCCTGGTTCATCGTGCATGCAGCAGGCGGGCGCCTTATACCATTGTATCCATATGAACCATGACGAAAAAGGCGCCCTTCCAGGCGGGTCGGGGCTTCTTGGCGACGTCACCGCCATATATTCCAAATGAAAATCATGCCACGATTATAGCATCAAAGAAGCCCTCCAATTGAGAAAGTAGGTATAAAAGTAGTTTTAATTCATGAAGCATGTTTTTTGCAGTCAGAGTTCATATAATAATTGTACTTCTCACACGTTATTGCGAATCACTGACAAAATATCGAAGGTCAGAATATCGACCTACAGAAATATCGACGCAAAAATATCGAAGTCAAGAATATCGACATCCTATCTACATTATGGTAAGTACAAAAATATCGAGAAAAAAATATCGATGTCAAAAATATAGTTGTTAAAAAAATCTTTTTTATTTAAGTTAAAAAAATTATGTAAAATAAAGTAAATAATACATATAATTAAAATAAACATAGTTAAAAATATTTTAAAATGTTTAACAATTATAAGTAATATATATATATGTAATGTAAAAATAAATTAAGCATATACATATAATATATAATATATATACTTACTAATAATTTTTAATAATTATTTTAATAACTTATATAAAAAAAATTATCATATAATATTATAAATACATCTATACACATAAAACAATAATATAAATAAAAATTAAATAAATATATATAACAAATTAAAAAAATAAAAATTATTTTTAATCTTTTAAAAATTAATTATATACTACATTAACTAAAATAATACAAAAGATATTAGATAGAGGAGGTAATAAAATTACTATTCCAACTCCAAACAGTGCAACAGTAGGGAAAATGTTGGATAGCGTAGGGGTAAAAATTACTATTCTCACCCCAGTGAGTGCAACAGTAGGGAAAGTGTTGGATAGCGTAGGGGTAAAAATTACTATTCCCACTCCAGTGAGTGCAACAGTAGGGAAAGTATTGGATAGCGTAGGGGTTAAAATAATTCCCACTCCAGGGAGTGCAACAGTAGGGAAAGTGTTGGATAGCGTAGGGGTAAAAATTACTATTCCCACTTCAGTGAGCGCAACAGTAGGGAAAGTGTTGGATAGCGTAGGGGTTAAAATTACTATTCCCACTCCTGTGAGTGCAACAGTAGGGAAAGTGTTGGATAGCGTAGGGGTAAAAATTACTATTCCCACTGCAGGGAGTGCAACAGTAGGGAAAGTGTTGGATAGCGTAGGGGTAAAAATTACTATTCCCACTCCAGTGAGTGCAACAGTAGGGAAAGTGTTGGATAGCGTAGAGGTAAAAATTACTATTCCCACTCCTGTGAGTGCAACAGTAGGGAAAGTGTTGGATAGCGCAGGGGTTAAAATTACTATTCCCACTCCAGTGAGTGCAACAGTAGGGAAAGTGTTGGCTAGCGTAGGGGTAAATATTACTATTCCCACTCCAGTGAGTGCAACAGTAAGGGAAAGTGTTGGATAGCGTAGGGGTTAAATTAACATACTTATTAATTAAATAATTTTTGTAAAATAAATAACATAATAATTTTTTTCTCTTTAAATTTGAAGCATGTTTTTTGCAGTCACAGTTTATATAATAATTGTACTTCTCACACGTTATTGCATAGTGCAGATATTTGCTAGGAAAAGTTCCAACTTGCGAGACTCTTATTCTCGTACAATCCGTGATCAGACTGCAACAACCATAGTGCTTTGCTGTTGTTAATTCAATGTGCGACACAGCATCCACAAACATTTCAATGTCTTAAATGGTCAAAGTCATGATTCAGGGAGAGAGATTGTTCATCTACTTTCAAGGAATATTTCCTTTGTCCTTACTTGTATTAGGGGAATAGTTCCCGTGATGATGACAATCACTCCTCCTCTTCATTTCAGAAACGCTCGGACTTGTGTCAGGAATCCTTAAATGAATATGTTATTTTCCAGCTGCCATTCACTTTAACTGTCATTTCCCGACGTGCGGAGATCGCCCTCCACAAACCCTGGCTGCTTCAAAATGTTCCATAGATTCCAAGCCAGCAGGCCTCCCATAGAATCAGTGGCGGAGCCTCCCATTTCAGTGGTGGCACCGCAGAACCAATCAACCTGGTTCATCGTGCATGCAGCCGGCGGGCGCCTTATACCATTGTATCCAAATGAACCATGACGAAAAAGGCGCCCTTCCAGGCGGGTCGGGGCTTCTTGGCGATGCCACCGCCATGTATTCCAAATGAAAATCATGCCACGATTATAGCATCAAAGAAGCCCTCCAATCGAGAAAGTAGGTATAAAAGTAGTTTTAATTCATGGCCAGCGGTAAAGATGCAGCATAACGCGTTTCGACCGTAAATCGGTCTTAGTCATATGCAACCCCAAGGTCCAGCTGTTTCCCACTTTAAGTATGCTGAGATAGTAAACAGCAAAGAGGGGACACAATGCGCACTGTCGGGTTTAAAGTGACCCTTTCTCAATGTTTTTCTCTTTAAATTTGGAGCATGTTTTTTGCAGTCAGAGTTCATATAATAATTGTACTTCTCACACGTTATTGCATAGTGCAGGTATTTGCTAGGAAAAGTTCCAACTTGCGAGACTGATTCTCGTACAATCCGTGATCAGACTGCAACAACCATAGTGCTTTGCTGTTGTTAATTCAATGTGCGACACAGCATCTGTTGTGTACTTCATAGGGTGTCCTTAAACGGGCTTTCTAGAATCATGACCATATATAGGCACAATCCAACCTGCCCTTATATAGGCATAGAATCCCAGACCTTATTTAGGCATAAACTATGCATACCAAATACAGGCATGGCTTCCGACATCCGTCCACCCTAGCGTCTCAACGAGTCCATGAAAAAACAGACCCTCTGGCTGCGGGAGTTTCCCTTGCCCAGGACTATTGATTTCTTCAAGGTCTCATACATTATGCATGAACCTCTTATTCCCTAAGGGATTCATTCATGACGTCTTTCGCTACTCAACTCACGTCAATGCTAACATTTTCAGGTATAAATATACCTTCCCAAACCCCTGTAAATCAGAGGAGACCTCGACTTCAGAGGAGCCCGATTCCCGGCCAGACGCACTGAGAAGACGCTGCCCTTCCTGCACGCAGAGAGTCCAGCTTCCAGTGATCTAACTTCCCTTGCGGGGTGTTGGAGTTCGAGTCCGGATAGAGATTCCTACCTCTCTCATTCTTCAGGTATGGAGCAGACTAGAACCTAGAGGGACTCTTGGCATAATAGACTCTTGGCATGCTAGGCGTAACTTACTCTTAGTATACTCTAGTCAGGAATACAGCACCTACTTCTACTTCTCCCTACACCTAGGACAGGTTAGGCACACTGGGTAGAACTAGGCTAGAAACGCATCGTATGAGTACTCGCATTTTTAGGTTGTGTCATTTTATGTAAATGCATATATGCTAAAAGATAATGCTGACGCAGTATTATTTATTTTTACTGCTCACCTTGTACATTATTTATCTCGCATACTGTCTTGTGATTGTAACAGCACATATAACTTACAACAGAAACAAGACTGTTCAATAAATCCTTTATTGAAACGCCTGTCTGGTTATTTCTGTGTAAATCTGAGAATAACTAAAACATGCACAACTGAGCTGAGTGAAATGGTTATCTATTGTTTCTACGACTCTGGGACACATCCTGATTCTGTAAGGGAAACACAGTGGTCATGTTTTGCGGCAGCCAGAAACTAATCCCTTCTTGTCGTCAAGAAGTTTCTAGTGGCCTCTGAGCTAGCTGGCACAAGTAATTAAGTTTAATATACTCGATAGGGACATACCGACCTTAGTCCTATGTCAAACCTATAGGATATATTATTCCAATGTGCAGAGCCTATAAGGGAAATAGGAGCTACACTACATGGCGCCCAACATTTGGTAAGGCAGTAATTCAACGTTAGATACTGAGTAACTCAGCTGTGCATATATTCTTTTCTCTCTCAGAGACCCCTACCCCATATACTCCAAAAGACGTCTGGAGTGGGCAGGGATAGTATCCGCCACGGCTACATAGGGCAGTACCCTATATATTAGCTGTTTGGTTTGCTCAACGTTGAAGGATACAGTGTTCCACAATATTGTGCACCTTATCTTTGTTTCCTTGAAATTTGTTTTACATATTTTCAAGCAGAAAAATGTCAGGCACTGACAATGACGCCGGAACCGGTGGAGCTGCGGCTGATCCAGCCCAACCAGCGTTATTTAACAACACAGGTTTAAATGAAGCCGAAGAGGGTGTCATAGACATTCCTCCTAACTTAAGAAGAGCCATTACTCTAAAACTTATAAAACATGGCCTATCTCCGAGAGGAGGTAGAGCAGTTTTCGTGATTGAGGCACATGAATCCTTTCAGACAGAGGTATTCTATTCATGGGTAATTCTTCCTGAATCCAATCCAGTAACACACTTGTTTCACTTCTACAAAGAAGATGAACCACCAGAGGAATACATTCCTTTCGAGGATATTGAGATTCCATTAAAATACCAGGAGCGTCAGCTCTGGTTTAAAGGCGCCCTAAAACACAATAAAAATATAACCAGGCTCGGTCCACTATGTAGACCAGGAGCAACATGGCCGATTCTAGCCGGCTACACACCTCATCCAGACATCGAAATAATGTCAGACGAGGAAATACTTAATCAACTCACAGAGTTAATAAAAATCTACAGACAATTGGTTCAATATGTCATGCGGACTTTCACAGTCCAACCACCATTAACAATTACAAATCATACTCCTCCACAGGGGAGTACACTACAAATTACACCACAGACTCTATACGCAGTCATGGGTAAAATGCCCACTAAGCGGGAGCAAATTCCATTTTGGATAGCTCAAAAAATTACTCAAATTGAAGCAGTATTTCCAAATACTAGCCCACATGAGAAACACAGAATCCTAACCATCAGTTTACCAATGGGGATCACACCACAACTGGAAGACTGCACCACTTGGGGCTCAGTCTTTGCTGCCATCTACACTAAAACACACGGCATTCCGTCAATTGCGGTAATACCAGATGTCCTAAAACAAATTCAAAACGAATATGGAGCAGAGCCTGCTTTAAATTTAGGTATGAAATTACTGAAAAATTTTGAACAGGTCTCAACAATAATATTATCTAATATTAAAGGAGAGGCAGCAGCAGTGGCGATCCGACAAAAACTAAGGGAATTTGATGTTGCAGAACATCAGACAGAGCTACCCAGAATTATAGAGCAATCTTATGCAGAATTAGGCAGAGATAGTTTGGGTGGGAGACCAGCTAAACCAAAACTATCGGAAAGTCCTGAAAAGGACTCAATTAAACAAACTCCTACATCTTCTAAAAAGAAGTGGGAATCTAACAAACAAAATTCAAACGAGAAAGGTTCTCAATCCCGAGGTAGGTCTCCTCAAAAGGAGCCCTCTGAAAGGAGGTACAACCTCAGGAATAGGGATAATTTGAGAAAAACTGATAGGTATCAAGACACTGATACACGTTCCTCTCGTCCCTTTCAGGTCTCATCACAGACTTCGGAAAGAAGAGGACGAACAGAACATAGAGAAGAACGCGTGAAATCGAAAGACGACAAGCACGCAACAAAAATTAAAGCTAAACCTCAATTCTCCAAAAAGAAAGTAGCAGGTCTGAAGATAAGACATGCCGAGAATAATGAGATCGCAACTCAAGAACGGAGAATGGGCTCAGACAATGCTGGACAGTGCAGCAGAAGTCACAATAGCTCACCAGAACCTGATGGGACTTCTGGAGATAGTGGACTTGAATGAGTACATTACAGTAGAGACTGTAGACACCAGGGTTAGTACTCCACAAAGGTTATATGAAATAACACTCCGGATGGAGGGAGACAAACCTAGACAGGTTAAAGCACTTTTTTGGGAAAGACTATCAAAGGGTTATGACATACTTCTAGCAGAAAAAGACTGGCCACCACAATTTGTCAGGGAGTGCCCACACGGCGAGGACATGATTATGCCTGCCTTCTCCAATCACATTCCAATTCACTTAAAATATACATATGCCAGAAAATGGGCAGTGGCCCAGGCTCCAGCATTATATAAAGATCATGTAGGATGGGATGAGGACTCCCTCACCATAAAATACATCTGAAACATGAACCTACTGCTCAGAGGCAGTATCCAATTAAGCAAGAAGCTAAAAAACAGGTCAGGGAGATTTTAAATCAACTTGAATACCAAGGGGTGATTGAAACTAGCACCTCATCTATGAACAATCCTTTGTTTCCTGTCTCCAAACCAGACAATACATATCGTCTAGTTTTGGACTACAGACATTTAAACACTTGTTCTAAAACTTTTGCAGTGCAAAATGCACACAGCACAGCATTAATGAATAACATTGTGCGCAAAAAATACAAAACAACATTAGACATCTCAAATGGATTCTTTTGTCAAAATATAGCACCTGAAAGTAGGTACTTAATGGCATTCTCCATAATGGGGACCCAGCGTCACTTTTGTCGACTCCCACAAGGGTTCAAGAACAGCCCGGGGTTATTCTCAGCAAGAGTAACGGAGTTACTACAAATTTATGACAACGAGGCATTGTCCTATGTCGATGATATTTATCTGACAGACGATGACTTGGAAAAACACTTGAACAGGGTGAGCACCATTATATTGGGATTCGCCTCTGAGGGCTACAAGTTCAACTTTAAAAAGTCCCGAATTGCCCATCTCAATGTCCTATTTTTGGGATATGAGCTTTCAAGTGAAGGCAAGAGCTTGGCAGCTAACTTTCTAGAGAAGTGTGCGCTGCTCCAACCTCCAAAAACGCTAAAAAATTTACAATCAATACTGGGATTCCTAAATTTTGGTAGAACATACATTCTAAACTATGCAGAAAGGGTTAAACCTCTCTACGCACTAATCAAACCTGATTTTTCAATCAAAAACTGGACACAGGAACACACAGAAATTTTGCGTTCACTTCAAGCTAACATGTTAGCAACAAATCACTTACAAACACGCGTAAGTCAAAGAAATTTGGTGATTCGAATAATTTCGGGTCAATGTGGATTCACTTACTTAACCTTTAACGAGGGTGAGAAAGTACCAATTGCATACAAATCACATTTGTACACACAAGCGGAAATGCGTTTCAGTTCGACTGAAAAAATTCTGACAGCAGTTCAAACAGCTGTAGCAAAAGAAAGAGCCTTAGCCCAAGGGAAACGCATAATTGTCGTTACCCCAGTACCGGCTTTAAAAGCGGTCACAAAAGCGAGCATTCCGAATGCTAAAGCTTTACATCCGAGATGGATACAGTGGGTTAATTCTCTTGCTGCAACTGATGTTGAATATGTATTTGATCCAGATTTAAAAACACAGGCATTTCTCCAATATGAACAAGAATGTCCTCTGCCCACTGAGATTCTGCCTCTCGATCAGTATGAATTCGTAATTTACACTGACGGATCCGCACAGCCCGCAACAGGGAGTAAGCAAGCTTACAGTGCAGCGTGTGCTATCGTTAAAGGTCGCATGCGAAATGGCATCTTCAGACCTATGGTCACAAAAACTCAGTCACTAGGTGATTGTACAGCTCAGCGAGCTGAACTACAGGCATTCAAACTGGCACTTGAAAGTACGGATCGAGAATTCCTCACACTAATCGTGTGCGATTCCTTTTACTGTGTTCAGTCGTATAATAACTATATACGAACCTGGCTTGAAAATGGTTTTAAGGATGCAAAAGGTGGCACAATTAAGCACAAATTGCTTTGGGAACAAGTAGTTCTGTTGAAAAACGAACTACCAAAGGCTCACGTGATTCACACACTGAGTCATCAGCGTGATGGCGTTCACGTTGCAGGGAATTCATTGGCTGACGAAGCCGCAAAGGGGGCTGTGCAAACGGCTTCCGTAGCTGCGATCACTCGTTCAAAAACAAAAATATACGGTGAGATAAAGTTAGCTGTCAATGCTTCAAGCAAAAGCAGCAGTGCAGCGTTACCAAAAAGTTTCCACTCAAGTACTCTTATGTAATTGATGCGAATAACGTTCCTTTTCCTCGAATCCCTGGAGTGGGGGATAGGGTAATTCCAAACATGGAACGAAGAGCAGCCTTGATTTATGAAACACATTTGGGGGAGGGTCTGTCACATCAAGGGATCTCAAAAACAATTTTGACATTAAAAGAGATGTACTGGTGGCCTGGAATGAATACACACATTCACATATTCATCAACAACTGCTTAGACTGTAAATTACAGCGAGAGAGCCACCAGACACCATGCAGCGAATGCGGCAGCCCAGTGCAGACACCACTGTTAGACAGCATTAGGCTATCTACTCGCCAGCGTCCTACTGGACAAAGACATTCCCGCAAATACTGAATCTAGGTTTCTATGGTTATGGCCTCAGCGCTCAGCTGACGCTCGAACTGTTATAAAAGATTTGCGAGTCTTTATCGGCACATACGCAATAGGCACGTTACATTCTGACCAGGGTCCTGCGTTTAGCTCTAGGGCTTACAAGGAGGCCATGGCCAGTCTGGGCGTTGCATTGCGGTACTCCTCTCCATTCCATCCTGAGGGAAATTCTGTTGTGGAAAGGAAAAACCGGGACATAAAGCAGTCTATAACAGCTAGGGTATTAGGCTCGGGTGATGGCTGGGTCAAACACCTCATTAGCGTTCAGCGCGCTATCAATAACTTGCCAATAAGTTCTCTAGGGGGAGTCACTCCATATGAGGTCCTATTTGGGACAAGAATGTGGGTTCCAGACTTAGAGCACGTAGGCACAGTGGTGGACAAAAAAGAATTTGATATCACAGATCATTTGGCTGTTTTACAGGAACTTAACAAGTTAAGAACGAAACAAAGCAACGTATCCTTACAGCCAACCACCACTGGGGGAAAATCGGCGGTCCCAGCAAGGCCTGTCTGGATTCCAAAAGTTGGGGATCTAGTCAGAGAAAAATCGCGGACAAGAAGGAATTTGGACCTTCTTACAGACAACCGGTACCTGTTCTAGCTGTTCAAGGAACAAGGACAGTACTTCTGCCGCCCCTTGCTGGAAGAAAGGAGAAAAGATTTGTGTCAATCGACCTGATCAAACCACAACATGTGGCCAATACTAAGCAGTAGGCCTCGTGGACTCCGACCTAGTAGCAGACGCACTCCTCTCGCTACTATTCAAGAGGTTCAGACTGAAAGACTGATCACGATCGAGAATTCAGCTGTAACAAATGAAGGACTATGCAACCAGGCTATGGAACTCATCCCTCTTGACAACCAAATAACAGTTCGTCCAAATACACCTGTCTACACCAACGTGACACGTGAAGAACTGGTTCCTGTGATTTCAACAAATCCTGATGCAATTCCAACAATTGACAGAACTGCTTCTGGCTATTTCATTGACTTTGATACGTTCTCAGTGGATCCAAGCGAACCTGAAACAACGCCAGCATCATCAAAACTCAAGCAGCAAGTACAAGACTTTATTCACTTTCTGAAAAAGACTTATCTGGTTTCTCCATGGATTGAACTCTGGATTACATCTGGACTTTTTGTTTTTCTGCTCTGGCTAGCTTTGGTAACAACAGTAAGCATGCTTATAAGTGGCAGATACATCCATGTGAACATTGAAGGAAAGGACATAAACGTGCTTTTGAAACCACATAAATCTTCCCATCGTGAAGCAAGAGACTTGTCATCAGTGAACATCACAGCTGTTCCTATACAGGATGGTATAGTGTGGGACAAAACAGATTATGAAATCTTCGGTCCAAGTGAACAATTGAACATTCCACATTTGTTTAAAATTTCACTAAGCGATTTGATAACGTCCAGTACCTATTCAGATGATTGGGACTTAGAGACTGTTCAAGATATAATGTTTGATCTAGAAAAATCTGCTGCATTTTCTAAAAATGAATATTTAGAGGGTACAAATGATTACGAAGAAATGTATTGTTACAACCACTATGGTCATCATTATTTGCACAAAACTGCATATCCAAGAAATGTGTTTATGTTTAATCAATGGGAGCATTGTCCTACACCACCACATGGTAGTTCAAAAACTTTTGCTAGTAAATTTCCATATTTTTCAGGTTATAATACATCTGATCCAGAAACGTTTTACTATAAAAATGTAAACAAAACAGGACTGAAAATTATGTTAACAAATACAAAACAGATTTACTCTGAAGCATTTATTGCCCAACTGTCTACACAGGGTTTCGACTTATGGAAAGACACAATTGAGACAAAAACTGTCTGGGGTAGTAAAGATTGGCAAGTGCAGGGTATAGAAGCTTTATTTAGAGCCTGTATAATCCCTGAACAAATAATGTTTTTGAATGACACCGTCCAACAGACATCTTGTCTTGGGTTAGCCAAGATAAAAGAGATGAAATCACCTTCTGTGCCAACACCTGCCAGTGATAATAATACAGAGGCAGTGGTGACAGTCGACAATATACTACAACTCAACAGAACTCATCCAAATTGGAAGAAATGGTTGATCTGGCCCACAGACACAAACAACTGTCAGGAAAGGTTCTTGAACAAAACTCAGGGCTTTACTATTCATAGGCCAGACCCAAGATATGTCCAAAGACAACATCCGGGGGTAGTAACAACATATAGTGTAGGAAAATTATGCCTCGATTGGCTGCATAAATCTACACTACAGGATGTGAAGCAACACTTAACCTTACTTGCACACGACGCAGATCTTAGGGAATTCTTGCTTGGACCAAGAAAACCGCGTCAAAAACGTTTCATATATGCCGGCATCTACGCTGCTTATAACGAAGCATGGAAAGTATCACAGATAAAGGCTGCAGAACGAATACGTGAACTTGATCGTATTAATTTAGAGAAAACACTCTCTGTAGTCGACAATGGGTTAACAACTTTGTCCTCCAGAATTTATTCATTGGATGGCATTGTATCCTCTGCTTTCGACATTTTAGAACAAGATTTGGCTATGTTACAACAAGGTCAGTCTCAATTACGTTCTATAGTGTTATTGACATGGACGCTGCAATCTTTGCGAGCGGGCTATGTGCCTTGGCGTTTCATCAACACGTCGTCTCTGTTTGCAGAATACAATCTAACTGATAAACAGATCGAATTGGCACAAAGAGGAGCAAAGTATACAGTGCTGAGCATTGAACAAATTGACAAATTACCATTCACAGTGGCAGAAAAACCAGCTACAGAATGGCTTATTCATGGCAAAATAACATTACCTGTGACAACTTTTCAGTTCCAGTATTGTGTCAGACAGATGCAAGCAGGCAAATATGAAAGGTTGGGTAAGGAATACATTAAGACATCTTGGAATTTACCGTATACACATAAATGTTGGAGTGGGGATCGTGAAGTGTTTCTTAGCGGTACTAACTGTGAACATGCACTGACCGGTTCACTCATATGTCAGGACATTATTTTACACGGAGCTTGTAATGGTTCTGTGGCAAACCTGTCTTGCCATCAGCACGGTTCTCCAGCTTCTGTGATTAATCCAACGTTTGGACAACTTTCGAATGGGAGTTACCTCATGTTGAATGATCAGAGCTGCTGTGGAATGTTGCCCGGCATCCCATATCTAGTAACGGTCAACTCCAGGGTCACTTGCTGTACGCAAGTATTGTTTCCCCCAATAGACACCGTCAGGGAGTCGCCTTTGTGGCCTTCACTTAACGTCTCTTTTATAAGATTTGATACTTTAAGCAGAATGAAAGCCATGCTTTTACAGCAAACAGTGCCTTTGACCTCGGCCAAAGAAACCTATGATCTACAAATTGCAAGGACTTCGGCTGAGATACAGACTTTAATACGTACAAACTGCCCTATACATTTCGTAGAAATGATATCACGTATCTTTAACATGTCAGATACAACAGGAATTGTACATGTATTTAAGAGCATTTGCACCGGTCTCTTAGCACCGTTCCAGGCAATACTTGGAATCATTCCGAACTTTGCACATTCGGTGTTTGGTGGCATACCATTAATTCTAGCACTTGTTGCGGGAATTCTATTCATCTGTCTGCTATTGCGCTATGGCCAGCCGCTTCGCAGAAATAACTTCGAGCGAAATGGAGAAAGTTCTCCTTGAAAGAAAGTGCCGTGAGCGAATAGTACAGCTATTGGGCATGACTCGTCTACGGGACCTTAATACCACGTGGTTCCTGTCATTCCGACCAATCTGGCATGATTGCATCTTACCTGTTCTACGATGCCTGCTATGCGGTGAAGAATGCGTGTTGGACGCTTGTCTAACATATCCATCAGCTGCGCCAAAGGACGTCGATACTTTGCTGGTCCCGATAACGGTCCATGCTTCGTGTTGTCCCCAGAGGCTCCCAATACTGATGTCAGCATTCATTGAGATCTCACAGTCGCCTCCTGCTGCTGCTGAGGTACGAGAAACAACCCCAGGCACACAGGTAACAACGGACGCGAACATTGCTGCAGCAGCCTATGCTGAGGGCGATGCTTCCCATCTTTGTGCGGTCAATCTCTTACGTGGGGTGTTCGAACTTACACCAGCGACAGTGGATGATGTTTTGTCTATTGAAATAGATGATCTAATGTTTACACCAGACCCGTGAACTGACTCTGTTTGGCATATTCTGTTCCAGTACAACAGCAACAATTTGGCCTTCATTTTTCAAAGACTTGGAACATTACCAAATTTGAACTTTTGTCCCATTTTTTCGAACGAAAATGGCAATCCAATCTGCTTAAAGTAATACTAGCCTTATAATACAGACTTGGCAGTACTTCCAGGGACGCTTAGTCATCTTGTGTGTCTACACTCAGTTCATTTGAATTTCATGACAGGGAATGATTTTGTTTTGAAACAACTTTGCATTCATTCTCGTCATATGTAAATTTTGCTTTTATATTTCGTTCCGATTGCATTTATTTCACTCTTTATGCAGGAAATGAAAAGCACTGCTTAATAATGTACAGCATCCTTTGCATTTTAATGTATCTTTTAAAACTTTTTAGGATATATTTTAATATGCGGTACTCCATTTTAATGTTTAGCATTTTACATGTTTAGCATTTTAGTATTGTTGTATACACAAAAGAGGAGTGGGTGTTGTGTACTTCATAGGGTGTCCTTAAACGGGCTTTCTAGAATCATGACCATATATAGGCACAATCCAATCTGCCCTTATATAGGCATAGAATCCCGGACCTTATTTAGGCATAAACTATGCATACCAAATACAGGCATGGCTTCCGACATCCGTCCACCCTAGTGTCTCAACGAGTCCATGAAAAAACAGACCCTCTGGCTGCGGGAGTTTCCCTTGCCCAGGACTATTGATTTCTTCAAGGTCTCATACATTATGCATGAACCTCTTATTCCCTAAGGGATTCATTCATGACGTCTTTCGCTACCCAACTCACGTCAATGCTAACATTTTCAGGTATAAATATACCTTCCCAAACCCCTGTAAATCAGAGGAGACCTCGACTTCAGAGGAGCCCGATTCCCGGCCAGACGCACTGAGAAGACGCTGCCCTTCCTGCACGCAGAGAGTCCAGCTTCCAGTGATCTAACTTCCCTTGCGGGGTGTTGGAGTTCGAGTCCGGATAGAGATTCCTACCTCTCTCATTCTTCAGGTATGGAGCAGACTAGAACCTAGAGGGACTCTTGGCATAATAGACTCTTGGCATGCTAGGCGTAACTTACTCTTAGTATACTCTAGTCAGGAATACAGCACCTACTTCTACTTCTCACTACACCTAGGACAGGTTAGGCACACTGGGTAGAACTAGGCTAGAAACGCATCGTATGAGTACTCGCATTTTTAGGTTGTGTCATTTTATGTAAATGCATATATGCTAAAAAGATAATGCTGACGCAGTATTATTTATTTTTACTGCTCACCTTGTACATTATTTATCTCGCATACTGTCTTGTGATCGTAACAGCACATATAACTTACAACAGAAACAAGACTGTTCAATAAATCCTTTATTGAAACGCCCGTCTGGTTATTTCTGTGTAAATCTGAGAATAACTAAAACATGCACAACTGAGCTGAGTGAAATGGTTATCTATTGTTTCTACGACTCTGGGACACATCCTGATTCTGTAAGGGAAACACAGTGGTCATGTTTTGCGGCAGCCAGAAACTAATCCCTTCTTGTCGTCAAGAAGTTTCTAGTGGCCTCTGAGCTAGCTGGCACAAGTAATTAAGTTTAATATACTCGATAGGGACATACCGACCTTAGTCCTATGTCAAACCTATAGGATATATTATTCCAATGCGCAGAGCCTATAAGGGAAATAGGAGCTACACTACACATGCACTCACATTTCAATGTCTTAAATGGTCAAAGTCATGATTCAGGGAGAGAGATTGTTCATCTACTTTCAAGGAATATTTCCTTTATCCTTACTTGTATTATATATATATATATGTATATATATATATATATAATATATAGGGAAGTACCGGAAAGGTGGATGGACAAAGTTGCATTTTGGACCCGTTACATCGATGACCTTTTCATCGTATGGAAGGGTTCACACTCCTCGGCTGAGGAGTTTATAACATTTCTAAATTCCAGTGACCCTAATCTAGTATTCAGTGGTTATATAAATAGCAATCGGGTCTTTTACCTGGACCTGGAAGTCTACGTTGACAATTCTGAGATTCTAACCCGACTCTACAGGAAACCTACGGCTAGCAATGCTTTGCTTCACGCCAAGAGCTTTCATCCTAAAAGCATGATTAATAATATCCCTTATGGGGAGCTTTTGCGCATGAAGCGAAACTGTTCTACTGAAGAAGACTATGTTGTAGCAAGAAATGAAGCATGTAGTCGTTTCAAAGCGAGCGGTTATTCAAATAATTCCCTTTGTACAGCGATAAAAGGTCGAAGGGATATCTAGAGAAGAACTTTTAGCCCCTAAAGCTGCTTATGGTAACAACATCTCCAAACAAATTGAACCAACACGTATGATCACACGCTTCAGTACACAGTCTTCCAAAATAGTTCAAATGTTCCGTAAAAACTGGCATATTCTTAAAACTGATAACATTCTTAGGAATCAAATTCCTATTCAGCCACTAATAACATATAGAAGATCCAAATCTATCAAGGATCTTCTAGTCTCTAGTCATTTTCAATCTATCACCAGACCGAGAGAACCAATAATGGGGTTCTTTCCTTGTATGAAATGCAAGGCATGCAAGTATAGTCATAAAAAGCACACCTATGAGTTATTATGAAAAGACTTTAAATCAACTAGAAATATCAATAAACTACTCAATACCAATTCTGATTTTACTATATACTGTCTGGAATGCCCTTGTAAAAAAAGGTATATTGGCAGCACTATAAATCCTACCAAGAAGCGTGTGCTAGAACACATGCGGGCGATTGCCAAAAAAGATAGAAATTATCCCGTGGCTCGCCATTTTGAAGACTGCCACATGAGCAATCGTGACCTTTTGGCGTTTTATTGCTTGGATCAGATCCCTATAAATGAGAGGGGGGGAGATAGGGTTAAGAAATTACGTTCCCTAGAGTCTAGGTACATCATTGAACTCGGTACCATGGCCCCACAAGGCCTGAATAACGATGAGGAACTATGGGCCCATTTAGAATGAGACCCATGCCCCTAAGGCTGTCAGACGATGAGTCATACTATGAATTGTTTACACGATATGACTATATTTGACTAACGATCTATACAGTTTATAAAACTTGCAATAACTCAGATAGATGGTTGCCTAGATGGGATGAAAATAGCTATTACATTTTGACCTGATTGGTTCCTCTCATTTAACTCTGCTTGTTTGCTTTTTTGCTTTTCTGTTTTCAGTTTTGCCACATAATTTAGACACTAGGCTCTATGAGGAAATAGTGTTTTTTTGTATGCCTTTTGTTCTTTCCCTTTTTTAAATTAATCATGTAACGAATAGAATTAAATTGTATATTCAAATTTTGAATTGAGGGTGATACAGCCTCCTTTCCTGTACTCTTCTCCTTCACTGGAGATCCTCTTGTTTTGGATCACGAATGCCCATTCAGGGCTTGATAGTTGGGTGTAACAGCCATAATTCCAATGTAAATTGTGAAGTACAATTATCAATTGAGACGGTCTCGCATATGACATTAATATTCATAAAGATTGAGATGAACATATTTGAGAGAGGAAGAAATGTTTGCTTTCTCTTTAAATATTGTTCACATCAACAATGAATATTGTCGAGATTTTGGAACTGTGACATTATGTTACATACACACAGAGGCTGAGTAAACTGTTTATCATTTTCTTTAAACAATGCTGCAACAAATGTTAAGATGGCCGACACAAAAAAAGAAGCATTATGCATGTATTGACCTGTCTTCTATGTTTACCTTTTTTTTTTTCACTTTAAAAATGGTGGTACTTTGTTAAACAAACTGACATTGACAAAGCCAGAGCGGCGAAACACGTCTGTCAGCGCTGAGGGGGGGGTTCTACATGAATTAAAAAACATTTATTCACGGACTTTAGTGTGCTCCTGTTTTGTGTCGGCTGACACAATTCTGGTCTTCGACCGTTGCGTTGTGTAAACGCGGCTCACCACCGCGTAAGGAGGCACCCAGGGCGTGTGGCTGCAACGACGGTGAACTTTCGTTTCTTAATGTATATATATATATATATATATATATATATATATTAATTACCTACTGGCAGTCACCAGTAGGTAGTTATAGTTAGGACCTAGTTTCCATAGGAAAAGCGTTTTTTCTTTTGCCAATATCTTTGGCACCGGTTGACGAATCTTCTCCAAATTTTCAAAACTAATGGGGTGCTCCGGTCAGCTCCTGTCTTGAAAGTTTCGGGGTGATTCATCAAGCGGGGGCCGAGAAAAAAGGGGGGTCCAAAAACACATTTTCTCCATGTTAATTTCCATAGGAAACTTTTGTTGCGGCTACAGCTTGAACTGCTGAACGGAATTACACCAAATTTGGCAGAGAGGTAGCTCTTTGTCCAGAGCGCACTCTTTGCTATAAATGGTGTAAATCCGTTCAGTAGTTCCTGAGAAATAAAAGAATAAAAAATATATATATCTGGTGACCGCGGTGGATCCGCGAACCCTCCCGATCACGAGCTTGTCTCTGGCTGCCAACACTTCAAACCATGAAGTGTTGGCAGCCATCTTGTGACTTGGTAAAACCGAGTCACAAGCAAAAAGGGAAGAAAATGATAAAAATAAATAGAAAAGGGGGCAACCCTGACCCCTAGGCCTGGTTGGCCCAAAAAAGCAGCTTTTAAATATTTTTGGCGGGATTCGCATATAGTGTGCGAATCCCGCCGAATGTTTTTAAAAAAAAACAAAGTGTGGTCTCCCGCGCTTCGTTGCTTTTAAGCCCCTGGGTAGGCCAGGTCCCGGGGACAATGTATGATTGTTATGTGGGGGCTTTGTTATTAATGTGCGGGGGCTTGACTTAAAAAATTCATGGGGGGGCTCCTGTCCCCCCATGCTGCCCTGGGGACCACCATCTCCCAAGGGCATTCTGTAATTATGAGCGGGGGGCTCGTGGGGCCCCCAAGCCCCGTGGACCGCCACCTCCCCGGGGCTTAAATATCATTAAACAAAGTGTGGGGGATCCTGCCCCTCCCCACACTGCCCCGGGGACCACTACCTCCCCGGGGCAAACTTTAATTATGAGCAGGGGTTTGTTGCGGACCCCCGGCCCCAGGGACCACCACCTGCCCCCGGGGCTTCAATCATGATGGGAGGGGGGCCACACGGCCCTTCCTCCAGGAGCCCTTCATGGTCTTGGGGACCACCACCCCCCAGGGCCAGCTCCAGCAATGTCCTGGGGTGCCCACCCCCGGGACATTGCAGTTTGCTCTGGCAGGGCAGGAGCACGGCTCCCGCCCTGTCATAGCAAACACTGCTTTGCTTCGTGGAAGCAAGAGCAGGAAACCTGTTCTCACTTCCACGAAGCAAAGCAGAATTGCTTTTGGGCAAAGGGAGCTGCATGTTTGCAGCTCCCTTTGCCCAAAAGCACTGCTGGCTCCCGCAGGAGGCAGGGAGCCAGCAGGGACCGCGGGGGCATTGGGGCTCCCCCCGTGGTCCCCAACTTTGAGGCCAGGCGCCGGGGTATGGGGTCCCCAGGGCCAAAAGTGGCCCAGGGAAGGGGGCCACGTGGCCCCTTCTCGTGTACATAAAAAAAAAAAAAAACGAGACAATGTCCCGGGGATGGGGTCCCCGGGGCCAATAATGGTCTCAGGAGGGGGGCCGCGCGGCCCCCTCCTTTAAAATTATTATTATTTTTTTAAATAAAAATTTGTGGCCAATAAATAAAATGTCACAGGCCCTGGGGGATGGAGTCCCCAGGGCCCACAAAATATTGAGAGAAGAGGGGCACACAGTCCCCATTCTAACAAAAAAAAAGCCGGCATCTCGCTGGAGGCCCTGCCCCCTCCCTGCACCACTCTGCAAACGCACCTCCTGGCGCATTCTGGGTTGGGGGATTAAGTCCCCTAGAATCTTAAGGGTCCTTAGGGGCCAACTAGCCCACCAGGTGCCTCCAGTAAACTCCACACAGTGGGATTGCTGAGAGGTGGTTCAAGGCCACGCCCCTTTTTACACCTCTCTGCACCCATAGAGGTACTCAGACAACCAATCATTAACCCATATAGACGCTCATGTAGCTACTCACCAACCCATGCAGCCACTTACATACCAACTGACAGACTGATACAGACATTCACACAGATTAGTCACTCACCCATGCATTCACTAAGACATGTTTAATCACTCACTTTTACAGTCAGTCGCGCACCCACTAAATCATCCATTCAGGCACTCATACACAAACTCATTCTTCAATACACCTTTGCGTATCTATATATAACATTCTTAAACTTTTAAAAATCACCCAGTCTCTGGATGATGTCATCAGTGATGTCATCAGTGATGTCATTTGAGATGTCATCAGTGATGTCATCAGTGATGTCACTGACCATGTCATGAGTGATGTAATATGTGATGTCATCAGCAGTGCATTGCGGGGGCGCAAGTTAACTAACTATAACGGCGGAATTTCTCTGGTTTTGTATGAGTGAAATGTCCAACTAACTATAACGTCCCTGAAACCTGTGGTTTTTTCAGTGAATTTCTAAGGTTTTTTTAAATGCTAATTTCTAACTATAACGTCCCTGAAACCTATGGTTTTTTCAGTGAATATATATATGTGTGTATATATTATATAAAACATAAACTCATATATATATATATATTCCTCCAACACACTAGCTCCTACTGGAATCACTGGGGACCCGTGAGAAGTGGCACACTCGCCGGCAGAGCGTACCGGCATAAATATTCCCTTAACAAAACCAATATGCGTGCTCTCAGGAAAAACACAGATCCACGACTCAAAATGCTGACTGCAAAGCGTTTAATTACATGACGCGTTTCGAATGCTGCTGCATTCTTGGTCACATGTAAAGTGCACACCAAATGAAAAGCCTTAAATACAGTCACATGGTAAATGAGTTCAAAGCAAATGCAAACACTCGTAAAGCACGGCGGCCATGTTGGACAGGTACACAATAAATGAGAAGTATACATACTTAAAACGAATTCACATACTATTTTCTTTGGAATTCAATCATTTAGGATAAATATCCCAGTATAATCAAATAATTCACAAAATGCGTGAAAAGAATAAAACAGTTCAATATGTAATAATATCTATGCTGATTCTAAAATGCAACCCAAGTGGGCTGAAGTTAAATCAAGTTGTCCGACAGCCACAGAACCAAAGACAATAAAATAAATGAGCATGTCAGTCATATGCACTGTTAATGTAAACGTTAGATAAGCAATATAGTTATACATAACGAACATGCAGGTGGAAAGAGGAGCCTCCATAGTAACACAGGCTTTACTGAAAATACCGGGCAAGTGCCCTTATGAGTACCAATGACAGATCTTAACTGTGGCTCAACATTCCTGACAACATGATAACAAGGGCAACGATAATGCAAACATGTAAGACCGCTACCTGAAAGTCAAACAAGTATGTCCTGCTACAATAATAAATATGAACAATATTACCATATGGCGAGGTGATCAAAAAAGTGAAACATGAAGAAAAGGTTAGGCGGCCCGTGCTCATGGTGTCAAGTGAAGTGGGCCCCTTCCTTTCCTCCTGCAAAGGAAACAAAAAACATACCAGTTAAAAACAATGACCTCCCAACCAGGGGTCAACTACAAATAAAGTTCCAAATGCACTATGTTATGAAAAAGAGGAAAGAAAGCTGAACAGTGCCCAGAGGTATGGTCACATGAATGTCACAAAATACTGTAGGCTAATACAAGTGCAATTACACAGGAGGAGAGACAGGTACTGAAATCAACAGTAAACATTGAGATGAAAAATACAATGTAGGAATCCTAAGTGTGGCCTATACTGTTTTGAGGTGTACGGCCAACTCTTCATCCTGGTTGAGCCCCCCGGGAATCTTAGTTTGGAGCTCAACAATATACTTGGATTCTTTCTGTCTCAATCTGAGGGTTCTGTCCCCTCCCCTAGGGTCATTGTTGATTTGCTCTAAGATGAAATAGCTGAGAGCTGAGGAATCAGAGAAATGTTTAGCCTGGTAATGTCAGGCCACAGGATATTTGGGGTCCTTATTGGTAATGGCACGCATGTGTTCTAAAATGCGTTTCTTAGCCATCAAGGTGGTACTCCCAATATACCATAATTTGCATGGACATTCTATTGCATATATCACAAATCTAGTGCTGCAAGTAAGAAATTGTTTGATGACCCTCGTAAAGCTCCCAGAAGTGTACTCTTTACTGAAACAAACTATGTCTGCATGCTTTGCAATGTCCACAGGGAAAGAAACCCTGTAGACTGTGTTCACTGGCAGTAGTATGTCTGGTAATGTCACTGTGGACGAGCATGTCCCGAATATTCTTACTACGTCTGAATGTGATACTAGGTCTTGCTGTGATAGATCCCCCTATAGTTGTATCATTTTTAAGGGTTTCCCAATTCTTGGCCAAGATGTGTTTGACATTCCTGATATCTGAATGATACGATAATATCATTCTGGTATTGTCATCACATGACCCATCACTGAGTGAAATCTTGTCAGTCAAAGTGTCCTCTCTGTTAATCCTCTCTACTTTCTCTATAGCTCTCTTCAATACCCAATTGGGGTAACCCCTTTCTCTGAATCTCTCCAACATGTTGTCACATTCAATGGTAAAGGATTCATTGGTATTGCAGTTTCTTCTTGCCCTCAGCAGCTCGCCAAAGGGGATGCTCCACTTGAGCGTCTCTGGATGACTGCTGAGGGCATGAAGAATACTGTTACCAGCGGTCGATTTGCAAAAAAGTGAGGTATGAATCTTATTATTCTTGATAACAAGTTTAACATCTAAATATTCCACCTCTGTATTGCTGATGTTACCCGACAATAGTATGTTACATGTGTTAGTATTCAGTTTGTCAATGAAATCCTGGGCTTCTTTTTCCGAACCCCTCCAGACAATGAACAGATCGTCAATGTAACGGAGCCACATGACGACCCGCCCAAAGTCACTGGAGAGGTCAGGGTCAAGACAGATCTCCTCTTCCCACAATCCCATGAATTGATTCGCGAGACTAGGAGCAAAGCAAGATCCCATCGCTGTTCCAGTAGTCTGAATGAACAGTGCACCATCAAATAAGAAGATGTTATTCTTAAGACAGAACTTGATCATTTCCAGGATCATATAACTATGCTCCAAGAATCGAATATTTCTCCTCATGACGCTTTGCAGTCAGCATTTCGAGTCGTGGATCTGTGTTTTTCCTGAGAGCACGCATATTGGTTTTGTTAAGGGAATATTTATGCCGGTACGCTCTGCCGGCGAGTGTGCCACTTCTCACGGGTCCCCAGTGATTCCAGTAGGAGCTAGTGTGTTGGAGGAATATTGAGGAACACGCCTGGACCGGCCGCTGTTTATTTTGTCAGGACATTGCAAGGAGAAGGAGAGAGTCTGTTACGTGGACCTGGATGTCGAGGTAAGCGGGTGCATTTTTTGTCCGTCCTTTGTGTGGGGAGGGATTTCCCGACACCGGAGGGTGTTTGTTGTTTTCCCCCCTCCCGAGGCAGCGGCTGATAGTGCCCGTTTTCATTATCTCGCCTCCTCCACGCACGGCGCAGCAGTTGTACTCGCCGATTACCAGATCTCCATATAGCTTATTCGCTATACACCACGTTTCTCCTTCATTATTAGTTAGTTCAGTCAATAAAGAGAATTAGTGTGAGTTAAAGGGATTTATTTTCAATTCTTTTAGTTGTCCATCATTTATTCATTAAGTAAATATCTTGGATCTCAGCATTAAAAGTTAATATAATCCATCAATCGATATAAAATTATAAAATAGAATACTCTATTAGTTATAATAACAGTTAATATTGAAATAATGTAACAAGTGTATTCCATAAAGGAAGATCCCTAATTCTAGACTTAGGGGCCGATTCCGATTCAGGCCGGAAATCTCTCCGACCGAGCCGGACACGGAGAGATTTCCGACCGAATCGGACCCTAGCAGTCCGACCGAACAAGTACGATGCGTTCGCATGCAATCGGACTCGATTCGGTCGGACTCCCATTGAAGTCAATGGGAGCCGGTCGTACAACGCGTGCGCGGGCTCCCATTGACTCAATGGGTGCGAGGCGAACAAGGGCGCCCCCTACAGCGGGTACGCGTCGAAGCGGGTCGCGCCGTACATGCACAGGTAGGGGGACCCATGGGTCCCCCTGTGTGCGACTCGCGCCGGCTAGGCGTACAGGGGGTCCGACACGGACCCCCATAGTGCGGCTCCGACTGCTCTTTCGAGCCGGACGGCGCGAGTCGGTCGGACTGCTCGAGGCGCGCATCGTACTTACCCGGCCGGGGAACATCTCCATTGCGCGGTGCGAGTCATGTCCGTGCGAGTCGGTCGGAGCGGTTGAATCCCGCGAACGAGTCGGTCGGCGATTTCGCGTACGCTCGCATCGTACTCGCTCGCCCGGACGCACGTCCGACTCGGTCGGGAAACAGGGCTCCGAATCGGATCCGGTAATGCCGAATCCGATTCGGAGCCCTACTGGCCGAGATCGGAATCGGCCCCTAAATTGGAATAACGAGAGAAAAGGGTGTCAGTTCAGAAACCCAAAGAAGAGTTCTGATGAGAGAATCAATCCTCAAGCATGAAGCCTTTCCATCTCAGACCAGAAAATATGCAAAGTCATGAATCAAAAGACGTGAGAAATAGGCTAAGTAACATCTCATGTAGAGAAGTCTAAGAAGCTCAGAGGTGAGTCTCCCGCCAGAGTGCCACGAAAGGAATCCTACTCTACTCTAGGAGCACTCACTAATATAAACACACAAATGCTATGTTGCAACATTACTTTCCTTCAATCTGAGTCTTCCAATAGAATATCAGTAAACTCCTGGGAATAAGCAAACTCCCCATTTTTGCATAGTGGTACTATAGCCTTTCAGACATTAGACCTTGAAAAGTTACATTGTTGATATTTTGCGGTCCAGACAGTTCTTCTCATGCATCATCCTTCCTGTCAACTTCTCTCCTCCCGGTGAGTACTTATTAACAATTGTCTAATACAAAGTGTCTAATAACAAGTGTCTATTCACTAGCTAGCAGAAGGCTTCTGGAAAAATACATCAGTAACAAAGAGAAAACATCATCCCCAAACAAATATTCAATGTGGAAAACAGGCTTTTCAGTGTTAATGCATTATTTTCCCGTTAACATGGCATCGACAGTGAAGCTAACTTAAATCAGAAGGCCTATAACACTTAAGTATGATTACCTACTATAAACTTTTGCATTTAACAAATTCTTTACTCAAACGTAAGATTTACACATTATTAATGCACAATATTAATCAAAGCATTTTGTTAGTGAATAAAATTTGCATTAACATTTTTCCCCCTCTGATGGTTGAACAACCATCACAATTTCTTCTTCACGAATGATTCTTTAGAGTGCTCCTTCATTCATTGCTGAGTCATCCTTTCTGTTTTTCAGGGTTTCAATTTCCTTCAACTTGCTACATTCTATATTCTTCCTTTCTTCCAATTGTATTTCTTTTCTGATTTGTCTTTTTCTTTCTTTCTTCTTCTTATTTTTTGTTAAATAGCATCTAAATCCTTTGTTAAAAAAAACAAATGGCAATGATTAGCATAGGTCTCAATATGACTCTAAAAAGTCCTCCGCCCAATGGTGCAAACCAATTGCCAATGACTGAACCTCCTTTGCTTAGACTCTCTAATGCACTGAAGGTTTCTAAAAGCTCAAGTTCAGGTTTCAAGTCAGAAATATTCTTTGCAAATCCGTCTATCTTTCTACTCTCATCAGTGATGTATGAACAGCAATGTTGAGCATTCAACATTTTGCAGCCTCCGCCTTTCTTGACTAATAATTTGTCTGAAGCTATTCTATCATGCAGAACCATTGATCTGATAGCCACTAGTTCTGTGTTAACTGCCAGGAAGGCACCAGATGTGCTAGTTGCCACTTTATCTACTACTGTTGATAACTTTCTAATTTTCTAGTCATATAAAACTACTCCTACAGGTAGTATGATTTCTCCAAAGATGTCTGCTACTAAATGTGTCCCATCATCAGTACTATGTGCACGTCTATGGGGTGGTGTGATTGTTAAAGCATCTATGCTATTCACATTTTACATTTTAGGAAACAATAAAGCTAAATAGCAAACATCCTCCCAATCAGCAAGTAACCAAAAATAGGTATCCCGTCCACAAATAAAATAAACTCTTGGAATGACTGCTTCTTCCCCTGTTAGAATTTGTACAGATCCTCCCAAAACTTTGAATGTGTGTTCACAATTACTTATACCAATGTGTCTTTTCCTAACTTGATTCCTTCTTTTGTAAACAGATAATTTCTCTTTTTGTCATCTAGCTAATTTTTGTTTTAGCTAAATCATTTTCTTTTTGTATTCATCTTCCTCTTTCTTCCAACCATTTCTCAAAACAACTTCCTCTTCATTTGCATTTCGAAACATTTGAGCTCTACTTTCCTCTAATGTTAGAATGTACTTATTTTCTAATGGTCTCATTAAACATGTCAGATTCTTCTCATATGCCTCAACAGTGTCGATAGCTGTGGGTGATCTAAAGAAATACCATGCAATTTCCATGTCTTTTGCTTGTCAAGGAGGATTAATTCTTTTCTGAAGAGGAACTTTGGAAAGAATCATGTCACAATTCAAAAAATAATTGACAAAATGGTCCTGCCTATAAAATAAACTATGTAAGCTACTACACATAATTCCATATGAAAGTGGGATGTGATGATATGTAACTTTTTCTGCAGCTGAAAAAAGTAAGTTATAACATTCCTTAGTATCCAAAGCTTGAGTGTATTCTTGATCTAATCTAGAGGAGACATTGGTTGAAAAATCGTCTTTTGATTAATCTACAAATGAAGCTTTTAATTTTGTCTCAGCTATTGTGTGTGCAGTTGCTGTAGATGCAGGTGTGGACCTAAGTGTTTCTATATCTGTTGTAAAACTCATTCCATTTGAAAGGATTATAATTACTAATACTACCACTATTAGTGTGTCAATAATCACTATGCTACATTTAGCTTTGGTAAGGAGACACATATTGGTCTAAAGTTAGACCTTTAGTAAAATATATCAGCAGGTAGATTCAATATTCTGTGCTGATTTCTACTTGTGCAAACAATCAAAACCTTTGGTGATCAACTTGCAGTTATTTCATTCAGCTTACATACAAACATCTTCATGAGACATCCCTATCCCTATTCCATCTTCTTCTAAATATGTTTTCCCTACTCTTCTACTGCTTCCTTGGCCCTAGGGAAATCTTCTCAATTATTTTTTTCACTTTTTTAATAGTTTATTTGCAAGTTAATTTATTACGAATTCTTTATTTTTCTGCTTCAAACACAGTTCATAATTTGTCGTCTCAGTTATTTTGGTTTTGAATTCACTAAACAGTGCTTATCAAGTTCTTGATTGTAATATTTGCTTCAGAAATCTTATTAAATCAAGGCTGTTTTAGTGTGGCATATCATGGAGGTTGAAATGCCTCTGGTCTCATTTCAACTGGATTTGGACCTGATGCATTTGGCATTGTCTCTGAGTAATGAGTCTATTCAGGTGCAGAATACTTGTGACAAGGTACTCTAGCTCTTTTGAATCTCCTTGGTGTCTGTTGATCTTTGTCGTTTTCACTTATACCACTTAATTCTGTTTCTTCGATGATGGTTTGTGGTGTACGTTCAACTGACACACTTGATTTCAATTGCCTCCTATCATTTGGCCATTCCAATCTCCAAAGGAGTCTTTCTCTTCTCACACTTTTTCCTTCGCCTGCATCAGTTCATTGCTCTGATGATGATTCAGCAGTTTCTTTACCCTCAGCTCTCAATTCTTGTTCTTCGGTGGGTATTTCCACTCCACTTTGTGAGATTTCATGAACTTGCACTGGTGTGAGATTTTGTTTTACTTCACCCCCCCTCTGATCCTTCTGTATGTACGGATATAGGAGATATCCGCCTTGGCTCAAAGAACACTATTTCTTCATATGAGCACCCAACTAGGTAGCTCGGCACATTTGACAGCAGTGTTGGTATTCAAGATGACTTATTAGGGGCCTTTCCACCTTGACTTCAGGCAGGATTTCCGCACATGTTTCTTTACCAGAATCCGATCCCCTGGGTTAAGGTCTTAACACTGGTCCTGGTGTGGACTGGCAGTGGGAGCTCCAACCTGGTGAGAAATAGAACATACCACATCCTAATCCTTTGCAGTAATCGAATATCATGTCATCTGTAATGTTTACAAGTGCATTTGCAGGCACAGCAGTCAGTCTCATGACACAATCCATGAATATTTAATGTCGATATAATCCAGTTCTCCTGTCAGGGGTGCTTTAAAAACTCTTCAAACCAGTGGTGAAGCATCTGGCCATCTCAACAAAGTGGATGCACAAATCTTGGCCAATCGAGACTGCAGTGTCCCGTTTAACTGTTCCTCTATCCCCAAAGCCTCGGGATGATAGCTACAGTGTAATCTTTGTTCCACTTGAAGAGCCACACACAGCATTTTAAGGACCTCATTATTGAAATGGGTCCCTTGGTCTGACTGTAGAGAAACCAGAAATCCAAACCACGGAATGAGTTCATGTAACAGCAGTTTAGCTACAGTGAGACTTTCATTTCTCAGTGCTGGGTTGGCTTCCACCCATTGGGAGAAAATGCACTCTATAACCAGAAAAGTTCTCAGCGCATTACAAACAGGCATTTCGATAAAGTCCAACTGCATCCTATTAAAAGGTCCTCCTGAAAGTCCAGTGTGGCTAAGAGTTACAGGGGTTCTCCTTCTCACATTCATTTAATGACTGTAACCCATTTCTGGCATATCTCGTCAGTTAAAACTCTGAATTGGGGATTGAACCAACTCTGCCTAAACAGTCTAACCATTGCATCCCTTCCAATTGGTGCAGTACCATGAAAATGTGGTGTCATGGGAAACAATGAACTGTCGGGCAACATTGGCCTTCCATCTGCTGAAACCCAAATGTCATTTGCATTTTTAACACATCCTGCTCTGATCCACCCTTGCTGTTCTGCCTCAGAGACTTCTTTCTGCAATCTCGCAATTTCTTTCCATGTATCAGCTACTTACAACAACATAAAAAAAGTAGTGTCCTCATCAGATTCAACTGCATATTCTCCGTTAAATGTGCATGCCACAAGTGCACAGGGTCAGACTGATTTGCATATGGCCATGTCTGAACTGGGGTGGCGGAGTGAGCTAAAGAATGATGATGGATTAAACCCAGATCAGTTGACTGGGGGTGAGTGCTTGCAATGTTCAACACTCCGTCCATCATCCCCTTTGGTTTTGCTATGTTCGCCCTAAGTTGGCAGGGTATGCCCAGACGTGGGTCCCTTGCTCACTTTGCCACTGGATTCAAGATAGCCTGGCTGATGACGGCTGTTAGCCAGAAACCGGTCCCAGGATGCTTGTTTCCGGTCCAGGGAAGACATGGCTTGGCAGTTCGGGCTGGACTGTTCCCATGAGGCACAGGGTCAGACTGATTTGCATATGGCCATGTCTGAACTGGGGTGACGGAGTGAGCTAAAGAATGATGATGGATTAAACCCAGATCAGTTGACTGGGGGTGAGTGCTTGCAATGTTCAACACTCCGTCCATCATCCCTTTGGTTTTGCTATGTTCGCCCTAAGTTGGCAGGGTATGCCCAGACGTGGGTCCCTTGCTCACTTTGCCACTGGATTCAAGATAGCCTGGCTGATGATGGCTGTTAGCCAGAAACCGGTCCCAGGATGCTTGTTTCCGGTCCAGGGAAGACATGGCTTGGCAGTTCGGGCTGGACTGTTCCCATGAGGCACAGGGTCAGACTGATTTGCATATGGCCATGTCTGAACTGGGGTGGCGGAATGAGCTAAAGAATGATGATGGATTAAACCCAGATCAGTTGACTGGGGGTGAGTGCTTGCAATGTTCAACACTCCGTCCATCATCCCCTTTGGTTTTGCTATGTTCGCCCTAAGTTGGCAGGGTATGCCCAGACGTGGGTCCCTTGCTCACTTTGCCACTGGATTCAAGATAGCCTGGCTGATGACGGCTGTTAGCCAGAAACCGGTCCCAGGATGCTTGTTTCCGGTCCAGGGAAGACATGGCTTGGCAGTTCGGGCTGGACTGTTCCCATGAGGCACAGGGTCAGACTGATTTGCATATGGCCATGTCTGAACTGGGGTGGCGGAGTGAGCTAAAGAATGATGATGGATTAAACCCAGATCAGTTGACTGGGGGTGAGTGCTTGCAATGTTCAACACTCCGTCCATCATCCCCTTTGGTTTCGCTATGTTCGCCCTAAGTTGGCAGGGTATGCCCAAACGTGGGTCCCTTGCTCACTTTGCCACTGGATTCAAGATAGCCTGGCTGATGACAGCTGTTAGTCAGAAACCGGTCCCAGGATGCTTGTTTCCGGTCCAGGGAAGACATGGCTTGGCAGTTCGGGCTGGACTGTTCCCATGAGGCACAGGGTAAGACTGATTTGCATATGGCCATGTCTGAACTGGGGTGGCGGAGTGAGTTAAAGAATGATGATGGATTAAACCCAGATCAGTTGACTGGGGGTGAGTGCTTGCAATGTTCAACACTCCGTCCATCATCCCCTTTGGTTTTGCTATGTTCGCCCTAAGTTGGCAGGGTATGCCCAGACGTGGGTCCCTTGCTCACTTTGCCACTGGATTCAAGATAGCCTGGCTGATGATGGCTGTTAGCCAGAAACCGGTCCCAGGATGCTTGTTTCCGGTCCAGGGAAGACATGGCTTGGCAGTTCGGGCTGGACTGTTCCCATGAGGCACAGGGTCAGACTGATTTGCATATTGCCATGTCTGAACTGGGGTGGCGGAGTGAGCTAAAGAATGATGATGGATTAAACCCAGATCAGTTGACTGGGGGTGAGTGCTTTCAATGTTCAACACTCCGTCCATCATCCCCTTTGGTTTTGCTATGTTCGCCCTAAGTTGGCAGGGTATGCCCAGACGTGGGTCCCTTGCTCACTTTGCCACTGGATTCAAGATAGCCTGGCTGATGATGGCTGTTAGCCAGAAACCGGTCCCAGGATGCTTGTTTCCAGTCCAGGGAAGACATGGCTTGGCAGTTCGGGCTGGACTGTTCCCATGAGGCACAGGGTCAGACTGATTTGCATATGGCCATGTCTGAACTGGGGTGGCGGAGTGAGCTAAAGAATGATGATGGATTAAACCCAGATCAGTTGACTGGGGGTGAGTGCTTGCAATGTTCAACACTCCGTCCATCATCCCCTTTGGTTTTGCTATGTTCGCCCTAAGTTGGCAGGGTATGCCCAGACGTGGGTCCCTTGCTCACTTTGCCACTGGATTCAAGATAGCCTGGCTGATGACGGCTGTTAGCCAGAAACCGGTCCCAGGATGCTTGTTTCCGGTCCAGGGAAGACATGGCTTGGCAGTTCGGGCTGGACTGTTCCCATGAGGCACAGGGTCAGACTGATTTGCATATGGCCATGTCTGAACTGGGGTGGCGGAGTGAGCTAAAGAATGATGATGGATTAAACCCAGATCAGTTGACTGGGGGTGAGTGCTTGCAATGTTCAACACTCCGTCCATCATCCCCTTTGGTTTTGCTATGTTCGCCCTAAGTTGGCAGGGTATGCCCAGATGTGGGTCCCTTGCTCACTTTGCCACTGGATTCAAGATAGCCTGGCTGATGACGGCTGTTAGCCAGAAACCGGTCCCAGGATGCTTGTTTCCGGTCCAGGGAAGACATGGCTTGGCAGTTCGGGCTGGACTGTTCCCATGAGGCACAGGGTCAGACTGATTTGCATATGGCCATGTCTGAACTGGGGTGGCGGAGTGAGCTAAAGAATGATGATGGATTAAACCCAGATCAGTTGACTGGGGGTGAGTGCTTGCAATGTTCAACACTCCGTCCATCATCCCCTTTGGTTTTGACAAGTGCACAATACAGCGCAACTTCAACCTCATATCGATTTCCAACAGTGTTATAGTCATTGCCACTTCTCTGAGCTGCACATTTAACTTCAGCAATCTCTTGAGGTAACTGCAAAGCCTCAAACAGTTTCATAACATGTTCCCCATTTCTAACTGGGGACCCAGATGATGTCATAAATCCCCTTTGTGACCATAGCTGGCCGAAATCATGGACCACGCCAAAGCCATATTGACTATCTGTAAATATAGTCACTCTCAATTGAGCTGAAAGACAGCAAGCTCTTGTAAGGGCAATTAATTCTGCCTCATATGCAGAGGTAACACCTCAATGCAAGGAGGCTTCTACCACTTCATGAATTCTGCAGACATCATAAGTTGCTCTCAACATTCTTTCATTGTCTCTTAGACATGAGCCGTTCACAAAGATTACATAGTCGGGCTCATTGAGAGGTTCGTCCTTAATATCTGGTCTTGGATTGGTGCATAAATCCGTAGCATCCAGGCAATCATGTTCAATTTCATTTCCATCAATTTAGTTTTTTTTACTAAATCTTTTTATTAAGCAGTTGTTCAGATTCACAGCTATTCAGATCGAATGGAAAACAAACACAGTAGGCCACACGCAGGAAGCCTGTATATTTCTCACCTTAACAATGGTGTCGACTTTGGCCAAATTGCGTGCACAGCATGCAGCGTGTGACATATTCCCATGGATGAATCCATTTCCATCAATTTCATTCTTAGGCAATGGCAACAATGTAGCTGAATTGAGCGTTTGACACCTTTTCAAAATAACATTTTCAACAGCAAGTTTTTTTTTCATATTTTGTAAGTCTGCTGTTTGTCAAATACTGGGTTTTAGTTCGGTGAGCAATATCTCCACAGATTGAGGGACCATCACTGTAGGAGGGTGCCTCATCTTTATGCTCTCACATCTTTCAATACTGACACCAACTGCTGCAACCACTTTAAGGCAGCTGGGAAGTTCTGCGGCAACTAGGTCAAGGGTAGTTTGAAAACATGCCATAGGTCTTTGTGAGTCTCCATGTCATTGAGTAAGCATTGAGATCTCAGCCCTCCCTCTCACTGCAGAACAATGTGAAGATTTTACTGTAATCAGGCATTCCTAGTGATGGGGCACGACTGAGACTTTCTCTCATTTCTAGGAACGCTTTCAAGCAATCGTTCCATGGAAGTGGATCAGGCACATCTTTGTGCGTCAGCCTCAGTAAAGGCTTAGCCACTAGGGAAAAGTTGGATATCCACTGTCTACAGTAGCTAAACATCCCCAGGAGTATTCTGACTTTCTATAAGTTCTGGGTGGATTCATCTTCAGAATTATCTCCATTCTCTCCTGTGACACCTTTATCATTCCTTTCTCAATGAGGTTTCCCAAATACAGGACTTCTTTTTGTCACTATAATGATTTGCTCGGGACACATTTTGTCCGTTCCCAGCCAAATGATTTAAAAGTGCAATTGTGTCCTGTTTACAAGCTTTGCGTACTTGATGCCACAACATGTCATCAATGTATTGTACAAGAACTAAATTGCAAGGCATCTGCAGAGTCTCACGATTCCTTTTCAAGTTCTGATTAAAGATCAAAAGACTCATACCCCTGGTATACTCAGGCCCATGCCAAAACTCTATCTCTAAACGGAATAGAGAAGAAAGCTTGACAGAGATCCACAACGGTAAATGATTCTGTAGTGAAGGGAATTTGAAATAGTATTGTTTCTGTATTCGGAACCAGGGGACAACATGGAACAACTATGTTGTTAATTTTTGGAAGAATCTCTACAATTCAATACTTGCCGTTGGTCTTCTGTAAACCCATAATCACCAAATTGCAAGGACTTCTGACAATTTCCTTCAAAATCTGTTGCTTTAGCATGCTTTCAATCACTAGTGTTATTCCAGCCACTGCCTCTGATGTTAAGTTATCAGGTGGTGTTCTCGTGAAAACTTTGTTTGTTTTTCTCATGATTCAGAATGGTTCTACACCTCGATTAGTCCGATGTCTTTCCCTGAAAAATCCCATGATTCTATTTTTACAGTAGCTCTCCAATCAGGATGTAAATCCTCTACTGTTCCTATGGGATACAATCCTACAGCTGTTCCTTGTCGGCGCATTTTAAATTCAACATCTTTATCATGTGTTTGGAATTCAACACCATCCGGTGGGCAGTAAATAGTGCAATTTCATTTGCACAAAAGATCTCTTCCTAACAGATTTGCAGGACTTGAGTCGCGTACCACAAACTGATAGTCTTCCTCAAATGAACCTATTTTTACAGGCACTTTCTTTGAAACAGGATTAGCTATTTGTTTATTTGTGACTCCTACAACTTGGATTTTCTGTCCCAAGAGGGGTAGGTCTGGGACTTCCACTGTCCTAACAGTGGAACAGGTAGCTAGTGGGTCAATAAGAAATGACACTTGGTGACCATTAACCTCTCCTTTTACAAATGGTTCACTTTGGTCTACCTCTAAGACTGCTCCAAGCATGCAGTCTCTCTCCCCCCCTCAGGCACCGTCATTGGGATTCATCAAGTCAAGTTTATTGATTCAGCATTACAGTAAAGCCATACAATAAAAAAAACATAAAATATACGGTACAAAGAGAAAAAAACCTATGTAATCAACATATAGTTCATGCCCCAAATGATACATAAAACTAAAAAGAGAAAACATTCCTGTCCACATGCTCCCTTTTTACTAGCATGCCCCTGTTCTTTTTTTACAAGGGAGTAAGCTGCTATCTGCCTAGCTTAAGATACCTTAAAGGACTAACGATTAGTCTGCATGGCTTCCCTCAATGACATAGCTATGTCCTTCATCCTTTGCTACAACACAAACAAAATATAGGTAGGCCCTATAGGGAGGCACAATGAATCAAGTCATAGATGTGCAGGAGGGGCTAGGACAGGAAATGTCATGTCTAACTATAATAAAACACTGAAGTTATTGCCAAATGCTTTGTGAGTCTAAAAAGAAGTGGCGTGGTGACTATACAACCGAGCGGTGGAGAAACTAAAAACAAAAAATAACCATGCCAGCTGAGGCTTAAAAGGGTTAATTAAGCCTCAAAAGCTTGTATGTGCAAGAATCGCAGAAAGTGCAACTGTGCGGTGGCAGGGTTAGTTAGAAGGGATATTATATATCAGTGCAACAAGCAAAATAAAGTGCTTATGTGATTGCCATCATAGGCGGCTAAAGGCTTTAGCCTTAGAAGCTTGTATGTGCAAAGGCCAAAAAAAGTGCAACAATGCAGAAACATGATTAGTTAGAAGGGCTTTAGACCAAGGGCCTAATTTAGATCTTGGCAGATCAGGTCCCGCCGTCGCTTTTTTCGACGGCCTTCCCGCCCTCCGACTTGATGGTCCGCCCACCTTGTTTAGATGTTGGCTGGCCCATAGACGAAAGTCCATCATAGTCCCGTCGACTCTGCCAGGAATTCTCAACTGCATCAATGGTGGTATAGGCAGAAGCGGCTGCCAGTGGGACTGCAGCCCACATTCTCACCGTACCGATTTTGATGTGCCTTTCTGCTGTGACAACATTGATAGGAATCCCTCCATCTTTCATATGGCAGAATCGATGGAAATGAGGTAAAAACGTAAATTTTTTCTTAATTCATGCTTTCATTTCCATGTTGTACCCCATCGTTCAGGTCCCTCCTTTGCTGTACCGACTCCACCACAATGCCTAATGGCTCTGTTGTCACCGACATCTACGGTAAGGTACTTGTACAATTGTCCAATGTATTGTGTATTGACAATTGCTGTAGCCTAGTGTACTTCTGCATTACTCTTACATGCTACATTTTTCTTAGGTGTAATGCAGTAGTGTTCATTTTCCTACTCATCCAGGTAAAATTAACATATCTGTATTGACACTTACAAAAATATTGCTGTTGTGGTGCTTGTGGGCGTTGTGCTTGTGGTACCTGTGAGTGTGCATTCAATACTGTGTGTGTGTTGTTTGTGTGACATGCAATATGTACCTAAAAGGAGCATAACACATTACCAAAATATACATTATGACACATTTACAACATATATGTGTGTAGTAAGATAATGATAAGTAGCACTTACCTGTCTCCACACCACCATGGCCTCACTCCATCAGGACACCGCCGCCATGATACTGCCAGCACAATGGGAACATCTAAATCTGCTTGGCACAAACCCGCCGGCATGATGGCGACGGAATATTGTTAGCCATCAGAGAAGATATCCTCCACAGTGGTCTCAGGTCTATTGCCGCAACATCTAAATATGGCGGGCGGACTGCCGTCAACTTGACAGAGTACTTGAGACCACGGCCGTGACATGACGGTGGTAGTACCACCAACATTTAAATCAGGTCTTATGTATAGTTTTCACCTGATATGGCCAATTCTAGAGAGTTTATGCAGGACAACTAAGATGCATCAATCCAAGGCAAATCCTTTTAGAAAAGAAAGTGTATCAATACCAGAAAGACGTTTACAACCTTGGGTCACCTTATAGGGCCGCAATGAGACCTCCTCTGCTGCTCACTTATGAGATAGCACCTGTAGGATCGGATCAGGGCCCCAGATCTTTCCATCGGAAAAAGTGCAAATGCAATTTGGATAAATAACAACCATTAACTGTAATTTTTCTCCAAACATCAATATGGAGCTCCCAACAAAAAATAACATATAATAATGAGCTCCATTGAATCACTATTGGGAACTGTCAGATTTGAAACTCTCACTCTCCAACATGGGGAACTGTTGAAATGTGTTCTAATTTTGGACTGGAATTGAATCTGCTCTCGATAATTGATCCATATGGAATCTGGGATTAACCATTTTTTGGGGGCTATCAGAGATTGTGGGACCCGCATCATTGGAACTTGCGATTGCGTTGGTATCTGCATTCGGCAGACTGGAACCGGAACCAGAACATTTTGCATTTGCGTTTGATTTACCCCTTGCATTTGCCCATCACCACTCACTCAATTTGGATTCTGTCTACATTCCCTCTTCCAATGCCCAAGCCTATTACAATAGTGACAAGGATTTGATTTCATCAACGTTACAATGTCTATTCCTGAATTTGCATCAACTGAAAAACCTTGACATCTACCCTGTGAAAGACCAACCCCGCCCTGTGCAATTTGACCTCCAACCTGAAAATCAACACCTTGCATTCCACCAACATTTCCTCCTAGCGATTGATTCTGAAATCCATTTTGAGCCAGCTTAGTTCGTGCTAGCATATACGTCTCTTTAAGTTTCTTCTGCTTCATATCCTGCTCATCACTAGAGTATTTTGCATACTTCAGGATGTCATCTAAAGGTTTTGTCTGCCAACAAATCACATTCAGGTTTATGTGCATACTGATCTCTGGTCACAACCTAAGAATGAACTGTGACACAAAACTCCCAGTTTCTCCCTTTTCTGGATTTTCTTGTCTACTATGCTGTTTAAACACCTGCAGCAATCTTCATAGTAAGCATGCATTGAATATTTGGCATCTTGGATAGTTCTACTGATCTTTAACCAATCGATGTCTCTTGCTGGAACTTTTCCTTTTCAAAAAGGTAATCACCTCATCATATTTGGTCATTACCACTGGTGGAGGTGCGCGAGCATGCCCATCTCTTAGCGGCTCAGTACGTGGCCATTGCACAGCTATCTTACATTCAGCCCACAGATCACTCAGTACCACAATATCAAAGAAGGTATTCGAGTCGGTCCACAAAACTTTCAACGTCTTTACAGATCTGCCTGTTGGTGTATACCACTGAGCAGGATTCTCTCTTAGCTTCCGTATATTGTTCATGAATGTTGCGAGATCACCTCTACTCCACGGTACATGAACGTACCCTCCACCTGGTATTTCCCTCATAGGAAAAGTTACAGCCTCATCTTCATCTGGGGTTACTGGTGGTGACTTTCAGTGTATCTTTAGCCACTTGCTTTCTAATATGTCAAAATAGCTCCATTTGCGGACACACTTTGCCAATTCTGTAATGTGTAATCTCATCCCTGAAGACCACATTGTCACAATAGTTTCATTGCCTAACTGTGCTTTTAAGCTTTTCTGTAAAGGATCACTCTTGGAGAGAACCACCTCATATTTTCCTGCCAATTCACTTAATTTGTCATGGTTAGCTGCCTCACGCCTTGCAATCTCTTTACTTAGATATATCAATTCATTTTCCTGGTATTGGTTCAAATGTGAAATGTCTAAACATCCTCTAATAATCTCTTCTAATCCACCTTCAATTTTGGTGCATCTAAGAGTCTTGCTCTTTCCTGGCTTGTAGGTGGTCTCTCTGTATCTCCCACTATTTTATTTTCTGATGTTACTTCAAACCATGGAGGAAAAATCCTGTTGTCAAATGATCGTGTCCCTCCTGTGCAATTGGTGTCGTAGAGACAATCTTCTCCCTTCTCTCAATGATTGAACGTTTTGTGGTCGTGTCCAGGCATCAACTTGCGAATTTTGCAATGTCGGGATGAACCCTGTCGCAGCTACTCCTCCTACAGCTCCTTGAGCAGCAGCATTCGGAACAATATTTATTGGTGCAGCTGCAACAGCAGGCACTGCCTATGTTTGAGCTGATACAACTTGTGGCACTGTGGCTGGAACAGTCACATAGAAGCAGTAACAATCGGAACAATTACAGTTGAGGCTGCTTCAACAGGTGCGATCTGAAGTATTGGAATCCATTTTTTAATTTGAATAGTATTTAGTCTCAGGGGCTCCAGCCACGGTAGTACTAGCAGTTTAGCACCCTCTGTGTTCGTCGTAGGGGCCACATATGGCAGTGGACGTCCGAAAACAAGGCATCTAAAATGTCATGCCCTGAATCGCTATCACTGCCTGTTTTCCTTGCACCTTCCTCATCATCATTTCCCTGCTTCCAATTCGTTTTAGACTTTTCAGTAGTTATAGCTGAGTATATTCTAGCTCCCTTACCTACGCATTTCCTCCACCTCTGCTGCCCTACTTCCCATTGAGCATCTGCATAATTTCGCAGTGCTCTCTTTGCTCTATTCTGATATTTGTCTTTCTCTTTCGCATGAGCTGCTCACTCCCAAGCATTTAATGCTTTATATTGTGTAGGTTTAGGAGGTGACTTCTTTTCGTATAATTTTTCTCTTAAGTGTTCGATAATCTTTTAATCAAAAGAACCATATTGTGGAAATTTGAATGGGCCTTCATTTTCAGTGATCTTGCACCATTGACAAAGCCATAAACAAGTATGAAGCACAACATTTGTTGCCATATAATGAGCTGGTGTACTTCCGGTAGAGCCTCTTCACCCTCCCAAACTAGGACTCGCACACCAACCCTCATCTAGTCTCTAAGGGCTCTGAAACATTTCGTGATTGTAAAAATTCAACAATAAATAAACAATAATCAAATTAAAAAATGTCTATGTTTTTGTTCAGCTTACAATTCTGTATACCTCAATACTTTCCTCCAATCCTGTCACAATTTTCTTAAGCATGCCTATCTACGCTTAATACTTGATGACTCGTCAAGCAAGCCCTGCATGGTACTTCACACTAACAGACCTATTCCAGCTCAGCACGTTGTGACGTAATTCTCTCATACACACATTTTTACAACTGTAAGGAAGCATACTAACACCAATCAATATTAGCACTCTCACAACAAATTGTTATAGTCCCTATCTCAGTTGTGCAGTCAATGGTACCTCATAAATCTGCACCACAAAACCATAGCAGCCAAATAATACCACAACTTGGACTATTCTGAGTCTGATGACAACTTCCATTGCTCAACGTCTAAGCATAAACACAACTACTAATGAGACAATTGCAACGCATAACCCTATTGATACGCACACCTCCACCACTGCAACCACCTTCGGGTTTAATCATTAAACAACTTCTCCCACTGGTAAGATAGGCCTTTGTTCGTCGACAAGGAGAAGTAAGAAGCCCCCATCTACATAGTAATAAATCATTAAAGACTTTCAGTTCAGTCAATAAAGAGAATTAGTGTGAGTTAAAGGGTTTTATTTTCAATTCTTTTAGTTTTCCATCATTTATTCATTAAGCAAAAGTCTTAGATTACAACATTAAAAGTAACCGATATTTGATTATAAATAGAATAACAATATTTCATTATAAAATAGAATACTATATCAGTTATCATAACAGTTAATATTGAAGTAATGCAACAAGCTCAAGTTCAACAAAGAAAGATCCCTAATTTTAGACTAAATTGGAATAATGAGAGAAAAAGATGTCAGTTTGGAAACCCAATGAATAATTCTGAGAGATTGCGCAACCATGAAGCCTTTGCATCACAGACCGGAAAATATTCACAGTCATAAATCAGCAGACGTAAGAGAAATAGGCTAAATAACCACTCATGTAGTGAATTCTAAGAAGCTCAGAGATGAGCCTCCAACCAGAGTGTCGGATATAAACACACTATTGCTATGTTGCAACAGTATTTTCTTCTTCTGAGTTCTCCAATAGAATATCAGTAAACTCCTGGAAAAAAGCAAACTCCCCATTTTCACATAGTGGCACTATATACTTTCAGACATTAAACCTTGGAAAGTTACATCATTGATATTTTTGGGTCCAGAAAGTTTTTCTCATGAATCATCCTTCCTGTCGCCTCCTCTCCTTTTGGTGAGAACTCACTATCAATTGTCTAATACAAAACACGTGTCTATTCACCAGCTAATAGAAGGCTTCTGGAAAGATACACCATCTGTATCAAATAGAAAAACATAATGCGTAAACAACTATTCAATGTGGAAAACAGGCCTTTCACTGTTAATGCATTATTTTCAGTTAACTTAGCATCTACAGTTAAGCTAACTTATATCTGCACTTTTGTTTATTATACAGGGCTATAACACTTAAGCATGATTACCTACTATAAATTTTTCATTAAACATAAGTTTTACTTAAAAGTAAGCTTTGCACATTATTAACAAAAGCACTTTGTTAGCAATTAAAATTCGAGTCAACAAGGTGGAAGGTACAAGCTCATTCTCCAATGACGTTTTGTTTTTTTAAACCGTCATACAAAACCTAACATCTGTACTTCTGATATGCTTACTGTTAAGAAACAAGCTTACACACAATGAGAAAAATATGAAGGCAACTAGATAAAATATCTGGTTCGAATGACAGCATAGAATAGAACATTGAGAGGTGTTTTTCCTACAGTGAGGCAGCTGCCCTCCAGTGTGCTGGCACTTTCAAGTCGGCCTCCTGCCTAAATGAGCCTGGCGAATTGATTGAACGGCCCCCTTTCACCCCTTCACAATCAGTTAATCTCTCAGTGTACAAAGTGTACCCAGGGAATGAAGCTCTTCCGTTAAATGATCTGCAATTACTGTACATCATCTGCTGCGAGTGACACAGCCTGGCTTCTGCGGCTCTCCTTTCCCCCACTGTGAAACGCATCTGCTGTGCCTGCAAGCGCGCAGTCACAATACTGTACTGTGCAAAGACACATAAACATGCAGGGGCATAAAGCTGTGTGCCGTCACAGTTAAACTCTTCCAAGGAAGAGGAATTTTAGTTTGGTGGGCACCCAATCCTGTCCTTAATAAAATGTGTAGGGCGAAAAGTCCCTTGCATTGCGTCCATGTGACAACGTGCTCCTCATTTTGTCTGTCTGGCAGCCAGGGCAAATCAAGCCATTTTTGAGCTTATAGAGACATGCTGTATGGGAATTTTGAAAAGCATGGGAGATTACCTGCATTTAAGGTTGTTGCTGGCAATGCTTGTGGTGATATGAGGGAAATCAACAGTAAAACCGGCCGACCTGGCCATAAGACAGGCCCACAAACTGTTAAAGAGCCAGCCCACACATTGATCTTTTAAACCAGCCCAACGTGCACTGCCTGATTACCCTATAGGCCAATCCGACCCTTCTGGCAGCCCCAGTATGTGCCACAAGTCATCTGACACGTGCACTAGGTGATTATAGCATTTTGCTCACCAGCAGAGCACTAGACTCTGTTGGGTAATTAGAGTCTACCCAAAGAGGTACTCCTTTTATCGCGAGTGTATACTTCTCCCAAGATCAAATCATGACGCTACTGTCGGCTGGTGGTAGCTGAGTATATTAGCAAGCTACAGGTCTTTGTAGGTGAACCCCAGTGACGAGACTGATTGCTTCCTCTCCCTGATAAGTCCATTTACTATGTTATGACCAGCCTCCTCACTTGACATTCAGTATGTGAAGTGTGCATTCGAGTTCATGTGTGCATGTGAGTACATGTGAGGTGGGTGGCAATGTTGGGATCCTCCATGGATTTAATTAGGTCCGAGTTGTAGGGTGCTCCAAACGTTTAGTGGTAGCCATTACCTACTGTTTATGGCATCCTTTATGTCTCCCTGTGCTGCTTCCCGTTCCACCTTAGAATTCATTTGGATGCGAAGTGCATCTGTCTGATTTTGGATACACAAACGCAAACTATGGCTGATTTTGGATACATAAGCAGTGAAAAAGGAAGGAAGGATTTATTTTTGAACTGGACCTGGACCAGCATGTCAGACTGTGGCATGGCGAGAACCCCACCCACATATAGGACTGACCAAAATGCTAATGTACGCACATCTTACAGTGAAGAATCCCTGTCTGACCCACCACATCCTGTGCTTTGTGCAGCTGACGAGCAGAGGTGTGGAAGTCAATGAACACATTCAGAAAGAGAGTTTCAGCAGAAACTGGTCGCCATGGAGATATGGCACACAGAGACGAAAATGCACTGTAAGTTTATTTGTTCCCCCATGAGAGCTTAGGGCAAACTTATATCTGATTGGACCATTAAGTTGTGTCAAATACCCCAGGACTGAGTATAACGTGGCCCCTGCAGCATCCACGATGTCCATCTTTTACTCCACAAGCTCTGCACACCTGTGTAGTAGAAAGTAAGGACCGGAGGCAGAATTCTTAGCTGTCTTGCTTATAGGGGTAAATAATATACCCCAGGACTGAGAAAGAAACTCTGGGCTTCATTTATGAGGCCCCTTGTGCCGCCAGAACATCACTTTTTGTGACGTTCAGTGGCGCAGGAGCCTGCTCCATATTTACGAGGCAGCACTAAGCCATTTTTTTTGGCTTAATGCTGCCTCGTAAATATGGTTCACTTTAACACAGTTTTCTTCATTAAAGGGGCATGCAATGGGTGTTGCTGGGGGCGTTCCCAGCAACAACCATTGCTTTTTGACACTGTGCCAGATTTACGAAAAATCGTAAATTTGAGGCAGCGCCAAAACCTTACGCCTCCCGCGGGGAAGCATAAGGGAGGCACAACGAGGAGAAATATCTTTATTTCTCCTCGTTTTTCCTTTTTCTATGTGTGCAGCACACAAAGAAAGAGGAAAAAGCCTCTTGTGATTGTTTTTGTGCAGGAAGGTTTCCCTTCCTGCACAAAAATAATCATCCCCGCAACGCAGGCATCCTTGCACAATGGTGCAAAGGCACCTGCGTTAGCGCACGGCAGGTCATTGTGCACCGGCTAAGGGGAAAAGGACAGGAATGCTCTGTGTCTGATAAATATGACGTATTCCTGCCCTTTTCTTTTGCCGTAGGGCAGTGCAGCAGGAAGGCCTGCGGCACTGCCCTAAGGCAAAACCTCATAAATGAGGCCCTCTGTTTCTGGTGAAGTAATTTAGGAGGTGGACTACTCTGTTCATAGAGAGCCTGGCCTGATGAGCCACAGCTTGAGTTCAGTGTTCAAAATCGTGCATGCTGGTGTAGGCTGGGAATATTGAATCGTAAATACTGACGAGTCACAATATCATGACGCCAATATTAAGGGACAAAGGGGCAGATGTATCAAGGATTGCATTTGCGATTCCTTAATAGCAAATTTTAGCGAATTGCTATTAAGGAATCGCAAAATGCTATGCATGTAGGAATCGCAATAATAATTGCGATTCCTTAATATTCCTTAATTGCGAATTGCAAATTGCGATTCGCAATTAAGGAATATCTTCCCATTCATTCCTATGGGCGTAGAGGCCCATAGGAATGAATGGGAAGACATTCTCAATTTGCGAATCACAATTAGAAAATCGCAAATTGAGAATGCATTTCAAGGGTGCCAGGGTGTCCTTTTGACACCCTGTTGCACCCCTGAAATATGTATGTGTGAACATGTGGCGCACATACATGCCCTAAGGGCATGTATGTGCGCCACATGGCACTTTGAAAAATGCTAAAAAGTGCACTTTTCAAAGAAATCGCATATTACCACCAACTTGAAGTTGGTGTTAATTTGCGAATCCTTAAGGCCAAATTGCACTTTTTTGGTGCTTCTTACATTGGATTTAAGGAATCGCAATTTGCGATTCCTTAATGCAATCGTAAAATAGGGAATCGCAAATTTTGCGATTCCTTATTTTGCGAGGCAGTTTTGCCTTAATACATACCACTAAGCAAAATTGCGTTCGAACGCAATTTTGCTTGATACATCTGGCCCAAAGGGTCATATTTACAATAAACTGGCGGAGCGCGGTGTAGCTCCAAAATTGCTAACGCCGCGCTCTGTCAGTTTAAAAACTCAGGGATGCACCGCATTCACTAGAATGCGGCGCACCCCCTGTGTTTCCCCTAGCGCTGGTGCTAAATCTAGCTGTCTAGCGCCAACAGAAGCAGCCTTGCACCATAGTGCAAGGGTGTCTGCGTTGCAGGGAATTATTAATCATGTGCAGGAAGGTGTCCCTTCCTGCAAGAGAAACACAAAAGAAAGGTGGGCAGAGGACCTCAACAGAGTGCTGCACCCACACTGTTATACCCCTAAAGGTAACCAATTTGAACAATATGTCTCATACAGTGCGCACTACCCTGTATTCTGCACCCTGTACCCTCTGCCCAACGGATGCTCCCCTCTCCTAGGGAAATCGTTATACACATTACCATCAGAGGTGCACCACCTATTAGTCAAAATAATCATAAAATCTTGAAAATTATTCGCAACAAGCTTTATGTCTCCAATAAAGTTCTTCTTTTATTAGTGCTTCATGTAAATATTCTTAAAGCCAGCCGTGTTTTGTCCAAGAAAAAAACTGACTTCTTCAGGGCTGTAATTTAAGAAGATATGTGACATATATAAATAGACTGTACAAATATATACAGATATATACAAAAATATGCAAATATACACATTGACACACATAGATCCTATTTACACAACCAATAAGGCAAAAACAAAAACGAAAAAATGATATACACATATTGATAATAAAAAGGAGGGAAAAGGAAGAAAAAACGCAATATCTTAAGAAAAAGTACACAGTTTGAACTCAAAATAGACAAATATACACATATGTGTGAATAAAAAGGGATAAAAATGTCATATACACTATTCCCACACCAACAGGTGAAAGTTTAAAATGAGCATTTCCAGCACACTCACATCTTGTGCAATAATAATTGCCAATAGTCTGGGCACGTTTGAGCCGTCCAGTGGACATACATCATACCCTATTTTCTTTGCAACACTTTTCATGTTCCTATGCCCATCAGTTAGTCTGGCACCAAAATTAGTTTTTTTATAAAGTGCTAAGTCAGTGAGACAACCATAGGTATAGGAAAAAGGGAGAGAAAGATTAAGCGTCAAGTTGAAACATAGTCATGGGTAGATACCAAGATTGCAGTAAACGGAAAGTGTGTCATCTAATCCGGTTGTCAGGAATGTAATAACTGCTCACTAAGAGACAATAGTATCCAGAAAGCACCATCTAATAGAGAGGGAGAGAGAAAAGCGCAAAGTAGTCCCATATAAGATGTATGAAGGGTTGAGTTGGCTTCTGGGGCACCCTGAATCTCACCAGCGCTGGGCATATTCATCCGGAGCGCAGAGGATACTACAACACGGCTACAGTAAAGGAGGAACACAATTATCTCGGCCCGCCTGACCACAAAATGGCGGGTGACATCCCTCACACAGGAGGAGTGCAGGAGGCTTCCCTGCAGCCCCATGAGGGTTCAGATGACTGAAGCAAGGCTCCCTGTTATGTCGTAGGCAAATGGGAAGGAAAGCTCAGGATCAGTGATACACGGGAGCACATAGCCACTGCCTCACCTTAAGATGGCCACCCTGTAACATTATTTCCTCAAATGGGGTCCTCCATTTCAGGCACTAATCGTACCGGATAGACGCTCTTTGTTAATCCCCATCCATTTTCAGCCATATAGCCTTGGGCTGACACTGACGGGATGGAGCCATGTGGGGGGCCCGATATACTGGAACTGCTGCAAGACTCTGAAGTTGCTGTACTCTACCCCCTAATCTTCCTAAAGTATGTCACCTGGCCTCCTCATCTTAAAGACTTCCCCCTAGGACCCATTTTCAAGCAATTTCTAATAAGACGCCGAGATAACCCAGCACGGTGACTGAATTTTGGCACTGGACTTAGTGACTGTTTGATCCCACCTGGTTTATGGACCCTCTTACTCAAACTTTTTCGGCCCCCATGAGATACTTTTCTGCCACTGCCGGTCCACCAGAACCGATCAGCCTCCCATCCCCCTGTTCCTACTCCCCTCCCCCATTCCCTCTTTCCTCTATTGGTGACTTGTTCTTCTATGTCCGATTATGCAACTGTAATTAATGTAACTATGCAAACTGTTGCTCTTGTTGTTTATCCCTCACCGTGGTGACTTGAGCAACTTGGCTGATGACCGGTGGAGCTGCTAGACAGCTATAGAGGAGATCGGCCCTGGTTCTCCCCCTCGGCCGTCACCTACCCAGCCGGACATTGGGCACAGTTCTCCTCGTCTCCCTGCTATTGTCTCCTTCCTCCTCCTCCCTCTGATGAATTTTCCGTAACATTGTTTTCCTGTCCTATGTTTTGACTATGCTCTTGTAACAGATGTAACTTGTAATCTCACCTATCCTCATGTAAAGCACTCTGATACCTCCGGGTCTAGCCAGCGCTATATAAAACTCAAATAAAATAAATGATATTGGAGGTCAGTCTGCAAGATAGAAAAAGAAGGCATGATGGCAAGTTTCAAAGAATGCCTATCATGTAGGGAGTTAGGTCATTAACCATACATACCCAATTAGAACGCAACTTAAGTCACAATAATAAGTGGCATTTCACCCCACAGTGGGTAAAATGAGTGTAGGTGCGTAAGATCCAAAAACGCACTGTACGGAGGGCAAGTCCGCCCTATACAAGGCACCTGTAGGAGTAAAGGCCATGATTAGCACTTGTGTAACGATATCATGAATATTTGACCAAATCTTTATGTCACAGATCAAAGAGACATCTTCTTGGTAGTATTCAAAAGTATTTAGAAAAGCCAACATGTCATGATCAATAAGAAGTCAGACCAGAAATGGTCTCCCCGTGTATTCACTTCCCGCCACGTTGAAATAAATTCCAGTAAACACTTTACCAAAGGAGCAAATGATACTATTACAGCACCCTAATGTCCATTCCAGGGACAGAAAACCCAAGCCGATATTACTCTTCAAATTCCACAGTAATGGATAAGAACACTGAATTCGCACTCGCAAGATGAAGATAGGGGATAGAATTTAATGAACTAAAATACAAAAAGGGAGTATGTGCGGCTTCAATACAGTGCCACATAACACTGTATGTGTCACCTGCGAGGAGTCAAACAGGTATGGCGAGATAGATATATAACCGCCGGCATGTATCCATCACCTAGGGGATAAACAATCCATAATGGTGATTTGTAACTTCTATGTGTGTTACTTTTTGCAGCACACATTGAAGTTGCAACTCGTGATTTTTAAATGGTTGTTTATGTGCAGGAAGAGAAACCTTCCTGCACATGAACAATCACTAATGGCTATTTGCTGTTTCTTTGTGTGCTGTATAATACGAATAGGCCATGTTACATTGCATGCCTTTTAGAGAAAGATTCATTACAACGACCGCGTTGTTACATTGCAGACCATTACAATGCAAGTCATTACAACGACTTGCTGTGGGGGGGGGGCGCTGGATGTTGGAATAGTATAATTTACTATTCCAACTCCAGTCTGAGCAACAGTAGGGAAGGTGTTGGATTTAAACTCCAACAACTTCTGCCCCCTACAGCAAGTCATTGTAATGGCTTGCGTTGTAATGGCATGCGATGTAACAACGCGGTCATTGTAATGACCGCGTTGTAATGGCATGCGATGTGTAAACATTGTTGTAAACGATGTTTACCGGGTAATGCAGCACACAAAGAAACAGCAAAAACGAAGAGAAATTAATCATTTCTCCTTGTTTCGCCAGATTAAGACCAGGTTTTCCCTGGTCTTGTTTTTGGCGCTGCCCCATATTTACGCCACCCTTGTAAATATGGGGCAGAATCAAAAGCAATAGGTGCTGCGGTGGAACGCCCACCGCAACACCCATTGCCTGCCCCTTTAACGCTAAGTGCTGCGTGAAAAGGGGCCTTATTTACAAGGCGGCGTTAAGCCACGTTTACGCCGCCTTGGAAATAAGACAAACAGCTTATTGCCACCAGAAAGCCATAAAAAGTGATATCTGGTGGCGCTAAGCCCTTGTAAATATACCCCAAAGTATCAAAAGTTAAGTTTGTAGGTGTGTGGCCTTGGCCAAGGCTGAGACGCACGAAGGCCCTTCCCGGCTGAGTTCCGCACTCTGGGTCTCCACCACACCCTCTATATGATGCACCAATATAGAAATTGGGCACAAATTCTATAGCCTAGAAGGCCTAAAGGTGGGAAGCATCAAATGTATCACTGAAAATGAAAAGCGAGCCCCACCGAACTGTAAAACCCACTGAGTCCTCTGAGAGGGCTGGGCCAGCAATTCCAAGATGGCCCCTGGAAACATGTAACCTTGCTGGAGTGCATGAGCCTAACAACAGAGTTGCAATCAGCTACCCTCGAGGCCAAAACCCAGCCCCCAACCACAAAGGTAGGCTGGCAAGGGGCAGCAAACTGAAACCTGGAATGGGAAGAACACTCCTGTGAGCTATGAAACATATCTTGAAGGCCTAAGCTGACGTTTCAGCCCTCCCGCCTGCACCGTCAGTGCTCCACTTGAGCGCTTGCCCCATGCTGACACCTTGAGCGCACAGGGACTATGGATAGGAAAGGGCCACCGTGCAGCGCTCAGAGCGGTTATGGCATCTCAGTTGGCATACTTAAGAGCTGCACTAATCTGCATATACACAGATGCACTGTGGGCCTAGGAAGGGTGCAGGGAGCAATGGGCATTATAGTCACAAGCACATCTTCACAAGGAGAATGACAATAACGGCAGCTGGCGCTGGTCGGATGCCATCACCTTAAAAAATCCTATGCCACGTTCAACTGAGTCCTTCCTGATTGCTCAGACCTTTGTTGCGCCAACAAACCCAGGATATGCTGTGGCTGTGACTAAGAATTGCTCAGACTACTATTACATTGGCAGCTGCGGGGTGAGACATCTACTCCCTGCAGGATTTGGCACCCCTCTAGCCGGCACTGGAGCCATTAACAGAATCAGGAAGCACCACCACATTTTGGGGAAGCCTAGGGCCTCACACCGGCACCGCCAAAGCTCCGCTTGAGTACTTACCCTACGCTGGTACCCTGAGGGCACAGGAGCCTCAGATAGGAAAGGGCCACCACGTGGCGCTCAAAGTTGTTGTGGCACCCCCGCTGACATACCTGAGGGCCACGCTAATCTATATATACACAGAAGCACTCTGGGCCTGAGAATGGTGCAGGGAGCAACGGACATTATAGTTACTAGCACGTCTTGACAAGGAGAATGACAGCGGAGGTAGCTCGCACTGTTCAGGTGCTGCCTCTTTGAAAAATCCTTCACCACATGCAACAGGGCCATTGCCCTCCCAGATCACTCAAACCTCTGTTGTGTCACCAACCCAGGTCAGCCTGCAGCCGCCTCTAAGAAATGCTCCGAACACTGTTATATTGGCAGCTGCAGAGTGAGCTGTCTAACCCGTGCAGGACTTGGCACCCCTATAGCCGGCACTGAAACCACTAACAGAGTCAGGAGGAACCATCACTACCCCTTTCACAGTTGCAAGAAATGGGACAAAGTCTGCAAAATTGGCTTCCATGATAGAAATGCTGAAATCTACTAAGACAGATACCCCCATCAGACTTTAAAGCGCTGGCCATGAAAGAAGATATTCATACCTTCCTTCAAGAGTTCCGGAACTTAACTTCCATCTGCCAAGATCTCCATGCTAAAGTACGAGGATTGGAGCATTCCCCCCAAAAATCAGAAAAGTGACTTGAACAAGGGCTCACTTGCTGAACACGCTTATGAACAGAATGAACAAGCCCTCAGACTCAACACACTTGAGCGGCAATATCTAGAATGCTAGACAAAGTGGACAACTTAGAGAACAAAGCGAGATACAACACCATAGACAAAAATGTCCCAAATCAAGAACTTGAAGCCTATGTCCAGGTCCTGTTAACCCACATTTTGCAAAAACAAGACCGCCCTCTAACTCATTTTGATGCACCCACAGGGCTGTCTCCACCTTCCAGCAATGCAGGAACTTACCTCACAAAATGAATGAGAGGCAACACATTCACAGCCAAATCCGTTCAGTAAGATACAGAATTTCAAATAAGATTAACAAGTTAGTCCATAACTTCCAGTTTTGCTTGAACTATCTCTTTTTTTTATTTTTCTGTTGCTTTGTTATTTTTCTTATTTCCTTTCCAAATTTGAAGATTTTGATATATACACATGCAACCAACACGTTTCGCCCCAGTCAAGGGCTTCTTCAGGGCACTGTAGCTCTTATGCAGATGACGATCAACGTAAAGGCAGCAAAAGTCCTGCCTGGATTCCAAATTCTTCGTCTCCTTCTATAAGAAGTCCTCTAATAACTGCAGTAATCCACTTGAAAACTCATGAATTTCGATCTCCTCTGCCAAGTCATGTGTCCTTTAAGTAAAAATATCCGCGTGTATATGGGAATTTGTAGTCCCAATAAGAAGAAGAGTACTTAGTTCGGCGACGCCATCCGGCGCACCGCGTTTCAGTTCACGCCTGTCTAATGCAGGAACTTATTGCCTGGCATCCTAACTTGTGTTCAGTACTTCCAGGAGAAGAAGAAAATCTTGTCGGAGGTGAAAAAACAAGAACCAGTGTTCTTCTGAGGTGACACTTTCACATTTTTCCAGGCTGTCTCCCCCCAAACCCTGGCTAATTGGAGGGGATTCATAGAAATGAACACCTACCTCCAGTGAGAAAAAATCCCATACAGATGGGGTTATCCCATCCACCTCCACTTCACCTTCAAGAACCAATGCTTTGCAATAAAAGACATCAAAAAGGCTAAAGAGATATTGGGTTTGCGTGCCACCACCGCAGCTTCAGAGACAGATACAGGCTGGCTCGAGATCGCAGAACCATACACAAAAAAGCCCTTGTTGCGCGCTACACTTCACATCAATATTTCTTGGGCCCCCTTCTTCTATTTTAGTGGGGAAGGGTCTAGTCTCTACTTATGAATCCTCCCATGTGTATATGTAAAAACAGATACAGTTCTATGCTCAAAGGTGCTTCTCACATGTGTTGAGAAAGTGTGTGTTTAGGAAGTGCCTCACGTAAGCAACCACCAAGGAGCGATTGGCAGGTTCTCGCCAACTTTCTCACTCTCTCCTCATTGGCACTGTCCTAAAAAGGAACGAACGCCAACGCCCATTACAATTTCCCCAATCTCCGAAGTCACGGAGGTAGGAATGTTACAGTTGGCGACAAGAGAAAGAGGACAATCCTCACTCATCCGATGACAACTGACCACCAACAGGGATGCTCACTCTCACATAAGGAAAACGTGACATTGATCACAATTGCTCTAGATTTCCTCTCCACTTCTTGTTATGATGCATTTACATCTCTATTAAGCTAGGATGGCGAGGGCCATACTGCTTAGAGTGGAGCTATCCCCACATTTGTCTAGCAATTTGTAATGTTATTCTTAGTTTATTTGTTATTTCAGAACTTGACTATGTTGGCAAGGGGGGTTATCTCATTCATATTGACACTAATCCCCATGCTACGGGTTCGAAAGCCCACCATGTTGTTTTTTTTGCTGCTATACCTATTTCCAGGCGGAGCTCTGTAAAGCGCCCCAACGAAGTTGCTCAAGGCAGGGCATACACTGACAAACACTTAGAGCAATAGATAGTATTATACACAGGGAACACTTACTACAGGTACAGATGGCTGTCACAAAGAAATGAAGCAGCCAATGTCCTCCAAGCAGGCCCACTATAGATCAGTGATGACGCCACTGATGGGGGCCTCACTAAGGGGCAGATTTACAAGCCCCTTGCGTGACTTTTGCGCTGCAGTTGCGTCACTTTTTTGACGCAACAGCGGCGCAAACAATGCGGCCTATTTACAACGTGACGCATCTAGGGAGATGCGTCACGTTGTAAAGCCCTGCTCACATTATACCTGCGTCAGGTATAATGTATGCAGGGTGGGCGTTCCCACGCAGGAAGGCCTCGAAAAGTGACTCAGTGAAATCTACAAGATTTCACTGCGCCACTTTTAGGACGCCACTGCGTCAAAACCTTACGCCTGTTTGAAGAAGGCGTAAGTAGTGACGCAGTGTAGTGGGAATAGGCCTCAACACGCATTGATGGAGTTGCGTCGTGCTTGCAACACGACTCCAGCAATGCGTGACTTTTCCGCCAACAGATGCGTCAGAATTTCTGACGCATCTGTCAATCCTTGCGCCATAGTGCGTCGTATTGTAAATACGGCGCATCTATGGTGGCGCAAGGGTTCCTAAGGGTGGCGCAGGGAAAGTGACGCATCTGTACAGATGCGTCACTTTCTTGTAAATCTGCCCCTAAATGTTCAAGGCCTCAACTCTGCAGTCAAACTGAGGGCACTATTACAATGGCTCCATGGAGAGAGATAGATGTTGCTCTGTTTGAGGAAACCCACTGGTACAGGGCAGCTTTCAGCACCTGACAGCCTATTGGTTTTGAATTCAATTCCATTCCACATTTAATTCTAAATCCAAGGGGGAGCTATCCTCCGCCAAGAAGGGTAAATTTTACTCCGGAGGGTAATACTGCGGACCAAGAGGGAAGAGTCGTGGGAATTAGAGGTAAACTGGGCCAGACTCTAATCACAGTCTATATATGGGCTTAATGAGAATAAATACATTTTGTTTTACTCCCCCTTCCGCATAGTGATACAAATTCTGGAAATTCTCCTGAACTGTAGGGATAGGGTTTCTAACCCATGACTGCAAGGACTCAGTTCATTGCACCAGCTCTGAGTAAGAAAGGCCTAATGGACCGCAGTCCCAACACACTGGCCCACCAAGCTATCTTCGTGCAGGAAATATTTTTAGGTTACTATCAGCATTCCTGTTCAACAAGTTCAGGGACACAGTGGTAATCCAAACAATTCTTCTGTCTTCTGAACAACACTCTCAATGATTGCACTAAGTAACCAGGACTTACAGTTTTAACATGTTTATTTTAAAAGTCTTGATCTTGGGCATCATGCAACCACTCTGAGAGAAAATTAAACAACAGCTAAAATTGTACTGTCGTTGAGAACAGGATGAACATTTCTATCATGTTATTGAATTGGCTAGCAGCCTACACCTGCCTACCAATTAGTGTAGTGCTATTTCTAAGCACTACAATAATTTAGTTTAACTAAAACATTAAACAGCATACCTGCCTGTCGAGTTTCTAAGATGGATCGAACAGCATACCTTTTAAAAAGCAAGCCTGGCTGTTTGTTTTCAGATTTCTGCCAAGAGAAAATATACTCGTGCTTCGGCAAAGGACAAGAGTCCCAGCATGGCTCCCAGCTTCTACAGTTAGCTTTCCAATTGATCGCAGACCTGGATCGGTAATCTGGCATGACCTCTGGCGAAAACCTCTAGCTCACAGACCTCTCCCAATCAATGGTCCACTCCTCGGGTTTTTATTGGTTTTGACCACTGATTTAATTAAAATCTTTTCAAAATAAAACAAGTTTCAAGACACTGTTATCTCTTTAGACTAAACTAGCATGGCCTTAAACACGTAAGCTTTCTTCACATATTTACATTAAGGAAGGTGCCATTATATAATGGCAGCACACACAGAATGCAAGCATAATGACGTAAGCAAAATTAAAGCAAGATGTTAGCCTACACCGAAAAGCTCCATTATGTAGATAAGAAAAATAATAAAACATGTCTGTCTACAATGGAGGCTATCATGAATATCAGCATTTTGTTGTGCTATGAAGGATTTCACTCTTTTTATTAGTGATATGAAAGGGCGAAAAGCAGGCCAAGCTTGAAAAAAAAAAAAACTATCCCAAAGGATAAATAACACAGTGTGCACAGCAAAGGTATTGTACTTCCTCAGAGGAGGTTTGATATTAGGGGGGAAGACGTCAACACTATACTTCAACTTCAATTAGATAGGGCCTGCCAGGGGCCTCTATCTTCAGCACCTCCTCCGGCACTAGTAGAGGCATGTAAGAAGCTGGATTATTAGTTTAGGCAGGGGAGAACCCATCTCAAGTAATGATTACAATCCTTCTCAGGGTGAACCACTTAAGTCACTAAATCAACTTTGCTTAACCCTCTGGTAGCTAGGCACAAAGCAGTCAGGCTTAACTTAGAGGTAAAATGTAAAGTATTTATGGAGTACTCAAACAGTAATAAAGGGAAAACACAAAACTGGAAAAATCCCAAACCTATTCACATAAATAGAGAATATGTTAATAAATAAAGTGACACCAATACGACAATAATCCAGTAAGTGGAACGGGAGGCATGAATTTTTAAAGTTTGAATTATAAATAGTACCAAAAAGCACAAAACACCAACTGCGGTTTATCTGGTCGCGCTGGACCAGTTCAAAGTCATAAGTTGAGGTCGACGGTGATGCCTCACACGTCAGCCACAGGGACCAGGTTTGTCCTGGTGGAAAGTTTACCTTTGGACTTAGAAATCTTTATGGAGAAAAACGGGGCTCAACAAAGGTGGGAAACCTCCAAGCAGGCAAAGTCTGAAGTCTCAGCCTAGGAAGGGCTCAAAGTCAACATGTTGCTGCTCGGTGTCTGTCCTGATGAAGACCTCTACATTCAGACTTTGAAACCTTTCTTGAAGTCAGATCTCCTTCATCAGGGCAAATCAGCAAGCTGAGGCTGACCGGTAATTCAATGTTGATGGTTGCTGTTTCATCGCAATCCCGGTCTCTGTTGGTTCTCCAGGCGGAAAGTTGAGTAAAAGGTTTTAAACCCAACTTCTTGCATTTTGGGGCAGGCGGAGTACAATGTAATACCAACAAAAGGTGCAGGACCTGAGGGGCACCGCTTGGGTTTGTGACTCACTCCAACAGAAGCCAGAAGCAGGGTCCAGGGCAGGTCCAGCTGGTACTGGTCAGACGGGCAGTTGCAGAATAAAAGACTCTAGTCGCTTGTGCCCTGTAGCTCAAATAGGAGGTCAGTCAACTGACCCTTAGAGTAATTTCTAGAATCCTGGGTTCAAGGCAAGCTGGCCCAGTCTTCCTTCAAGTTCTTCAGAGCGGGCCTGTCCTTCTTCTGATTCTTCACAGGTCCAGGAGTGTTCTGAGGAGGGTACTGGTGATGCCTCTTTTTATTCCAGTGCCAGCCTGTGAGTGGGGGAAACTCCTGGCCACTCCCTGGCCATTAGGGTAAACATTTCAAGGGGTGACCCTACCCAATTTTAAAAACTTACTGTGAGTTTTACTTTATACTCTCCCACAGTTCCCCTCTCTACCTAAGTCCAACATGGCAGAACCTTTCTTCCCTTGGTCAGAGCTCTCTGTGCCCACCCTGAGGTATGGCTATGATAATTGGCAAACCATCCCTTGTGGTCATTCCTCCCTCACTGGATTTGGAGCCAAGATGAGCTGCAAGACTAAATAGAGGCAGGCCTAGGTGTGAGCTACATCTGCCAGTGACAGGATAGGCATCCTTTAAAGCTCAGATAGGGGCTGGGCACAGCCCCAAGGTCATCCTGCTCAAGGAAGAAAAAAAGCTCCTCCACACCCAAGCCATTTGTCCACGGCCTTGGAGCAATCCACATCTCACCACAGAGATGCCATCAGCAGTCAGATGATGCTGGACACTGGCAGGAAGGTGGATTTTGACTTAGGCAGGAAAATGACACTTTTCTAGACAGCTTCATTTTCAAAATAGTATTATAAAATCCAACTTAACTATTATGTTGATTTTAAATTACTATTAAAATGAGTTCTTCAACAATTTTTCTAGCTACTCCGAAACTGGAAATAAGCACTATAAGTTGTTATAGTGTAACCCAGTCAAAGTCAAAATATATTTATTTTAGTTAATAAAACCATAACACTTTCTACATAGGAGACAGAATTAAAATATTAAAATCAATGATACACATGCTGATAAAATAATATCGTAATTTCTCACAGAGTCCTATGTTATTTCAGCTATACTCCCAAATTAAAATGCAAGGTATTAGTGCAAATTCCACTAAAAAGTGCAACACAGTAAGATTGTAAAGTAGTATCTCCACATCCATGTATTCTTGTTTCATTGGTCAGCAGTTGTAAAGGTAGAAATATTGGTATAAATGTAGCTAGAAAGTGGAAAAGCAATAAAAATCGTACACTAATGGAGATAGTATCATTGTGTCTCACAGTGTCTCATATTTATTTCAGCCATGCTTCAGAATTAAAGTACAAAGATGTTAGTGCAAACTTGCTAAAAGTACAATGCAATAAAGTTGGAAATTTAATACAAATAGTATCTCCACGTCAACATTTTCTTGTTCCCTCAAACAGCTAAGGTAAATATGGAGATAAAGGTCCATTAAAGAAAAGTTGTAAACAAGTGCAGAAAGTATCGCCACATCCCTATATTCTTAACAGTGGGGATAATGATAGAGCCCCCCCTAACTGCAGCTTGAATTATTTATTGTGCTTGCTGCAAAAAGGTCATTGAGCCTTTCGCTGCCAATAACCTGTCTGCTTTTGTGATAAATTTTATAAAGGCTGAAATTACTTGGGGAGATTCACCACTGTAGCCCAGTGTTTTCTCAGGGAAGAGAAAGCCTTGCCAGAGTGAAACATTACTTTGGAGTTTTTTCACTGTCAGGACATGTAAACCAATAAATATACATTTCCCTACTTTTTCAATGCCATGCACCCTGGCCTATGGGCAATTAGGGCCTACCTTAGGGGTGATTTATTAAACAGCATTAAAAAGGAAGGTTTAGGCTTGGCAAAAGGTTTGGCAGCAGCAGTAGGCATGGTGGCATGTTTTACAGTGCTACTCTAGTAGGTGGCACAGTGAGTGCTGCAGTCCATAGTAGCATTTAATTTACAAGTCCTGGGTATAGGTAGTATCATATACTATGGAAGTAAATTAAATATGCTAATTAGGTATAAGCCAATTTCACCAGGTTTAAAAGAGAGAGCACAAGCACTTTACCAATGGTTAGCCGGAGCAAAGTGCGTAAAGCCCTATGGGCGACAATAATGGGTTCAACAAAAGAAGGCAATAACCAAGCGAACGAAGATGGTCATTTCCAAAAAAGACCCTATTTAGTTGACATCTGGAGACATCAGCACACTCAGGAAAAATACTTTACGTAGTACTCGGGAATTCACAGGTCATATTCCCTTATTGATTTTATCTTGCTTTCCCAAAATCTCATACCCCAAGTATTGGACTCAACAATAGATGTTAGATCTCCATCTGGCTATGCCCTGATTGTTCTACAGGTTTCCACACATCCCCCACAGACTCCAAGAACACAATCCAGGGTCCTCAATGAAAATGCATTTTACAACCCAACAGTACACACAAAAATAAAAGTGGTGCTCGAGAGGAAATTTGAGGAAAACGGTAATGGGGAGCTAACACCAGCCACCATGTGGAAAGCAGCAAAAGCTGTGATCCGAGACGAATAAATCTCTCACTCTGCTGCCTTTGAGAATTTTGCTAAACAAAAAATAGGAGGGCCTAGAACCTCAGCTTGCTAAGTTTTAACAACAGCATAAACAAAGTGAAACTCACTGCATAACCAGAGAACTTAGTAGGATCGGGGGAGAGTTACGCCAGTAGTAAATGAGGGATGGAGTTTGAAAACTGCTATAAATTAAGCAAAAATATTATGAAATGGGCGAGAAAGCAGATAAGCTATTGGCCTAGAAACTGAAAAATCCAATACTCGCAACCACATCAGGGAAATAGAAGGTGACAGCAGCAGCAGACAAAAGACCATGAGTGATATCTTAGGTGTCTTCACAACTTTCTACTCAGCCCTTTTCACCAGAGAGCAATTGAACTCCCAGCATCAAGATGACTACTTGTGAGATTACTCTCCCCCACACTTACACACAGATTTTGAAGAGCTTGAAGGACTGATAAGAACAGAGGAGGTGTGGGAGGTTATTAAGGTCATGGCTTGCAACATGGCCCCTTGTTGTATTTAATTCTTTTTGACTTCTCAATCAGTGACATACTCCATGCTGTCCTCACATCTCTCCTCACTGCCCAAACCTGACAAGCCTCCCACAAATCACAAGTCATATTGCACCATCGCACTTCAGAATTACGATGTGAAACTTTATGCATCCATCTTAGTTCAACCGCTCCACACGATCCGGCCCAAACTGATGGGGTGCAGTAATCCAGATTTTAAAAGACTGCCAGGTGGAGGATAACACTAAACTGGCCGATAATCTCATAGAAGACTTGTGGTTTGGACACATACCAAGCTTGGAAATGAATTTCATCCTATACATATGTCACCCAAACTGTGTGGCTACTCTTCCCAGCACAGACTTTGATGCACATTCAAGAGAAACAGTTGAAATATGTTTGGCAAATCAAAAACCACAGAGTTGCCCAGTCAATGCTATTCCACCCCATGGCAAAGGGGGTGGCGGGGCTAAGCTTCCCAGAGGTGGGGATTTATGTACACACAGCACAACCCCTGATTTAAATCACAACCCGGGCAACAAGCCCTTTGGCACTAGTGGAGCAGCACTACTCTAGCATCTCATTATCCTGTTGCTCTCCTAAAAATCTTGCACAGAAGATCATACCCTGCTCTAGTCTTTGCCAATCTTGCTTGAATACTGGCAACAGATTACCTGCAAAAAGGTCACAACTTCTTTCCCTTCCCCATTGACTTTCAATCCAGACTTTCACCCAGGACTACTTGTACCTAGTTCTCATACTTGGAATTTGAACAGCCCATTATGATTTGGCGAGCTCTTCGAGATGGTGAACTATTATCCTCTGAGGCCTTTAAAGAGTGCTTTTCTCTCCCTAGATCTGAAGATTTCCTTTTTGGCAACTATGACACTCGGCCTCAGGAACAGCTCACAAAGAGGGAGGGGGCAGAGATCAAACGCAATTGGAGTCATTATTCACCACTTAGGGCCTAATTACGAGTCTTGTGGTCTGAGGACCACCAGACTTGTGGGGGTGCGGCAGACCAGCCACCGACACACCGGCGGTCCGACTGCTCTATTACGAGTTGGGCAGTCAGGCCGCCAGGGAAACGCTGTTCCCTGGGGGTTGCGTGCCTGTGAGGTCCTCAGTTATATGCTGGTGGTGCCACTGTAGCACCGCCATGCATATTACGAGTTTCAGGACCGCCAGCGGTGTCATGGAGGTCTTTCCTCCATGAAAGGCTGGCGGTCCTGAAACAAAGGGGGCCCTACAGGGCCCCCCCTTGCCCATGTGCATGGACATGCATGCAGGGGGGCTCAACATTTGCCTTATCTGTGTGCACCTCAGTTCCAGCACGGCATGACTTTATAGTCCATGCCATGCAAGAACTTTTTTTGACATTCCCATTGCGGTGCCCATTTTTAGAGGCACTACTGTGGGACAGCCATAAAAAGCCCGCCAGACATGAGGAAACTCGTAATCTGGCGGGCGGTGGTGGTCCCACAGGTTTGCTGGTGTGGGAGGGGGCTGCCAGCATGGCTGTCAACTCCTGCACCACCAAACTCGTAATCAGGCTCTTAGACGCAAGGGCATAATTTGGCTGTGTAGAGATGTGCAAGCCCCAAGCCACAAGTAAATCATAAATACTTTGTAGAATGGGAAAAAGACCTTTAATTAGAAATCAACGAGGACACATGGGTTAAAATCTGGATTAGAGCCATTAAAATTAAATCTACGATTTCTCCACAACAGAAGGCAAATGCTTACAAGCTTCTGATGCAATGGTACCTTCCACCGTCTAGCCTCAAAACAATCTTTAGGAGTACAGAGTTGTGCTGGGAGGGCTGTGCGGGAAGAGAGACACTTCTGCACAAATGGTGGACATGTACGGATTTCTCTTGTGAAGTGCTATTCCATATTAAGTCCATCACAGGAGTGGCACCTGGCTCCAGCACCTGGTGCTCTTGCTGGGACATTTGAGTGAAGGTAATAGTTTTCTATTGATCATCCCAAAGGAAAGCTAATTTCTCACCAGCTGCTTGCTGCTTGCCTATCTCTCACCCACATGTTGAAACAACCAGCGGCTCCTCCAATAACCATGTGGTGGGCCAAGGCTTGGTCAGCCTTTGCCATGGAGAAGTTATCGACCGTTATTCACAATAAAGTGTATAAATTTGATTGAACTTGGCTTCCCTTTGTCACATACATGAAGACGGTCCAAGTGCTGGGCAGTGACAAAGCGGTCCTATGGGTCACTCTTCGTGGCTCTCAATTCTGCAAACTCTCGTTACCGCCATATGACAATAATGACTCAACCTGATCTCCTGACCCACTAGGACACTCATAATCACAAAGCTCCTTAATGTCAAAATATCCTACATCTCCTTGTTCAATTGGTTTGTAGTTTTATTGTACAGATGTATGTATGATATACGCTGCTCTCTGTATCATTATGATTGATGTTTGAAAACATGCTTTATAAGCATTTGTATGTGTGTCTGTCCTCCTTCACTTGTAAATAAAGTGTTTAGAAAAAAGTAAGTTTGTATACATTTTCTATACCTAACTCCACATATACGTACCTTGGTGATAGATAGATAGATATTTCTTCAAGGTACGTAGATGTGAAGTTAGTAATAGCAAATTCTTTCCTTACTCTGTGCACTTACTGTTTGGGTGTTTGGAGAAATATTGAATAAAAAATATTGTGAAACAAACAAATTGTCTCAAGAATATCATGATGTCAAAAATATTGTGGACAGAAATATCAAAGGAAATAATATCGTTTTAAGTGCAGAACCAGAAACCAGAAACCTCACAAGCATTCTGCGACCAACTGGCCATTTTCTTTCAAACCAAAAGCATGGATATATATACCGGCTTCGATCCACACCTTGGAGTGTCCATTATAACACCGGCATTTAGCAGCCTTATTGAGGGAGCACCTCTGGAGCCCTGTAGCGAGAAGAGAGGTCTTTCAAAATTCTCTGATCTCACGCCCCTTCTTGTTGCACAATATCTTTTGAGAACGCATGCAGGTTCACCTATGGAGGCGTGTCCACCAGCAATTCTCCATATGGCTGCAAACACCATAGCAGAACCCCTCTGTAAACTAATGAACAATATCATTCTATCTGGAATTTATACCCATAGTTGGAAAAAGGCCATCATTAGACCACTTCTTAAAAAACCTAACTTAGGGGCTCATTATGATGGCGGAAGGACCGCCACCGCCGGGCCGGCGGTGGCGGTCCTTCCGCCATCACAATGAAAATTCCCACTGCCAAATTAGGATGGCGGTGGGAATCATGAAGGTACCGCGGCGGACGGAAAGTCAGTCCGCCATGGTCCCGCAAGGCGGTCCTTTTCCACCCGCCTTACGGAACCCGGAACCAGGGCAACATTGCGGCGGTGCCGTGCAGGCACCGCCGTAATGATTATGATGTGCCCTTTTGCCTGTCTTCTTGCGGCGGATATCCTGCTGCAAAAGGACAGGCAGAGACTGGCTTTGGGGGCCCGTTGCGGGCCCCCCTGTGTGTGGGGGGGTGCACTGGGGGGTACCCATGGTACCCCCCTGCATACCCATGCACAAGGTGGCAGGCACCGCGTGGTGCCTGCCACGTTGTGCATGAGAATGCACATCATGGCATTTTGGCATTGAGAACGGTGCTGCAGCCAGCTGGTGGGACCGCCACACGTCTGGCAGGTGGTCCAATCACCATTATGATGGCGGGCGGACTGATGTCCGCCCGCCATCATAATGAGCCCCTAAGATCCAGGGGACTGTAAGAACTACCGTCCCATATCTTTGCTTCCAGCTCCAGCTAAAATCCTGGAGCTGCATCTTAATAAGCAGCTCATGGAAACTGCAGAACAACAATCATGGCTCAATGATTCTCAGTTTGGATTTAGGAGGCATCATGGGACGGAAACTGCTTTAATATCAGCCACTGATTATATCAGGCGTACTGTGGATGAAGGACAGGGGGTAGTGCTGATTCTCCTGGATCTGTCAGCAGCATTTGGTTCCATTTCACCTATTCTGCTGCAGGACAGACTCCAGAGTCTTGGTGTCTCGCATCGAGCACTAGCCCTCCTGTCCTCATTCCTGACAGGGAGATCCCAAAGGGTGAATTTAAAATCTTTTCACTCAGACTCCTATGTTCTTCCCTGTGGAGTTCCGCAGGGATCGTCTCTGAGCCCTACTCTTTTTAATCTGTATGTGGCACCCTTAGCAACTGTGATCCACTCATTCGGACTGGAGGTGGTGTCATATGCAGATGACACACAGATTATGGTTACTATCCCTAAAGGGCCATGCTCATCGTCAGAAAATATTCTTGGATGCATGACCAAAGTGGCAGAATGGATGTCTGCTAACTTTTTGAAACTCAATGGGGAGAAAACCGAAGTGATGATATTTGGATCAGGGTCATCTAAGTGGAACAGTAACTGCTGGCCTCAATCCTTAGGATGCTGTCCTGCCCCGAGCAAAAAGGCTAAGAACCTTGGAGTTCTGATGAATATTGAATATCCAAATGAACCGCACCATCTCGGCATGCTCCTGGCTCAGAAGGATGTTAAAAAAAATCTTCCCTCTTATCCAACGACCAGCTCGAATACAGGTAGCACTGGCCTTGGTGATGTCTAGACTCGACAACTGCAACGCATTATACCTGGTCGCCAATAAGAGTATGCAGTATAAACTCCAGGTGCTGCAGAACGCACTGGCAAGACTCGTTCTGGACATTCCTAGGAAAAAATCCGCCAGAAAGGGACTGGAATTCCTGCACTGGCTCCCTATTAAAAAACGCATTAGTTTTAAATCACTTTGTATGGTTCATAAATCACTGCATGCTCCCTACCCGTCAAGGTTAAAGACAATTTTCAATTGGCATTCCCCCAGCAGACCCTTGCGTTCTTCGCTCCAAATGCAACTGGTTGTACCAAGAACCAAGAAGAGGAAGTGGGGGGGACAGAGCATTTTCGGTGGCAGCAAGCAAGCTTTGGAACTCCCTACCCCTTGCCCTTAGGTCTATTCCCCTTCTTCTCCCTTTCAGAAAGGCTCTTAAGACCTGGTTTTTCTCGGTCTAACATTTATCTGGACTTTTCTTTCCCCTTCCTTCCTGCTTTTTGACGGCCGGTCTCTAGCGCCTTGATGCCTTAGGGTAATTGCTGCGCTATATAAATTACAAATCGAAATCAAATCAAATCAAATCGTTGTAAAAAATATTGTTTACTAAATTATCATTGTATATAACAATGTTTTAATTGTTATTTTATTTTGTTTTTTGTAGTATTTAATTTGAGTTGTGTGTTAATTTTGTTGTTAATTTTTAATTTGTAAATATTATAATTATTTTTTAAAGTATTAATTAGAGTAATTTTGTATTTGAATAAGTTTGTATTTCTTATAGGAGTGGGATGTTGGGTTTACAGGGAAAAAGGGTGGGGAGATTTTTAAAATATGTTTGTATGAATTTTTATGTAAATTTGCTTTAAGAGTGATAATATGATATTTTTTAATTTAATTTGTAATTTGAAATGTAATTTATATTTTAAGAGCAACCATTGAATATTTATGAAATTTTCTAATTAAAATGTTTTTTCTCTGTTTTGTAATATTGATTTTGTCAAATGTTTTTTATATTTACTCAATTGGGTTCATAAATTTGATATATAATTTCTTGAAAAATAATACAAATTATTCTTTTAAATTTACATCAACAACATTTTTAGTGTCTGATTCTCATTAATATCTTTAACAAAATTTGTATTTTTAGTGTGAAATTTGTATTATATTTTGGTTGAAATTGTTTATTTACGGTTTAATGCTAAATTGCTTTATTTATTTTAATATGTATTCATTTATCATATTTAAAATGTTTTAAACTTTACTATTTTATATTAAATAATTTATTATTTTGTATTCTATATATGAGGTGTTGAAATATTACACATTTTTATATTTTATTAATTAGTAATTTATAAATTTTCATTATTTATTAAGTTTTAATTGTAAACTTTTTCTTTTTGATTTGAGGTAACGGTAATTTATGTTTACTTGATTAATTTTGCTAATAGGTGGGTTGTAGAAAAAGTACATAAATTATAAAAAAAATTGTTTAATGTACAGGTTTACTTTTATGTCATTTTTTAAAACAGATATGATTTTTGTTTTTAATTCATAGTTTTGAGCAATGTTATTTTAGGTGGCTGTATTGTGTTTATATATTTCATTATTCATTGTGCTTTACAATGTATTATTTTTACATCTGTGTGATGCAAAATGATTATATATGAATTACATTTAAACAAACAAATTAATATTTTGCAATTCCGTATTTTAATATTAACGTATTTTATTTTAAAGATTTTCAATTTTGTTTTGTTTATATAAAACATATATGATTTTTTATATATTTTTCAATAATATAATTTAGTTAATAATATCGTTTTCGGAGTATTAAATATATACTGTACTATCTTTAGTGCTATACGCCTTCAAAAAACGAATTTAGATTGGACTTGGAATAAGTCATGTGACCACTTTAGTATCCAAAACCTTCCCCTAAATTGTTTAGATTGGAGTGGGAACAGTAAATGTTAAATGTCACCCTTTAGTGTCAACATCTTCCACTAAATGAGTTTGTTTGGAGTGGGAATAATAAATGTGACCACTTTAGTGTCCAACACTTTCTCCTAAATGGCTTACATTGGAACGGGACTAGTAAATGCTACCTTTTTAGTGTCCAACACCTTCCCTAAATGGCCTAGATTGGAGTAGAAATAGTAAATGTGACCCTTTTAGTGTCCATCACCTTTCCCTAAATGGTTTATATTGGAGTGGGAATAGTAAATGTTAGTTCTTAAGTCTCCAAATCCTTCCACTAAAGGGCTTAGATTGGAGTGGGTATAGTAAATGTCACCCCTTTAGTGTCCAACACCTTCCCCTAAATAGCTTAGGGCCTGATTACGATGGCGTAGAACCCAGCACCGACAGGCTGTCGGTGGCGGGTTCACCGCCATCGTGCGCCCATTTTCCACCTGCCGGATTGTGATGGCGGGCGGCGTGCTGGTGGGCGTAAAGCCCAACCGCCACGGGTCCGACAGTAGCAATCGTTCCGATAGCCTGTCGGACCACCCCGCATCCCCAGAATGGTGGCGGTGCCTAGCAGGCACCGTTCGCCTGATTGGGATGCAGAATCCCCGCCAGCCTTTCCATGACGGTTCAACCGCTAGTGCAATTAGTTCTTTGTTTATTTTAAAGGCAAACTGGCTGTTTGTTTCATATTGTACACTTAGGGGGTCATTACAATGACGGGCGGATCGCCACCGCCCGTATGGCGGTGGCGATCCGCCCGCCACTTCCCACCGTCCGCTTGCCATTTCCCCCCGCCACATTATGATGGCGGGGGGAGCCCGGCGGATGGAAAGACCGTCCGCCGGTTTTCCGCCGGTCCCACAGGGGATCGGCGGTAAAGGACCCTAATATGGTGGCGGTGTCTGCAAGACACCGCCATCCATATTAGGATGTTGGCGGAAAGCTGCCTTTCCATGGCGGTGTTGCCGCCATGGAAAGGCATGTGGACTTTGCTTCTGGGGGCCTGTTGCGGGCCCCCGGGGAGGTGGGGGGTACCTATGGTACCCCCCTACATTTGAATGCACAAGGTGGCAGGCACCGCGCGGTGCTTGTCACGTTGTGCATTCAAATGCACAACATGCGTTTCTCGCATTGCAGCGGGTGCTGCTGACAGCACCGCCCGCCGCAATGCAAAGAATACGGGATGCCACCGCCACCGTGGCGGTGGCATCCTAATATCCATGGCGGGACCGCCGCACCTCTTGCGGACGGTCCCGCATTCCGTTGCGGTGGCGGGCGGACTTTGTCTGCCCGCCATCGTAATGTGCCCCTAAGTGCAGATTGCTGGAGATGTCTCCAAATTCTTTGATTAAAATGTTAATAACAGCCTTGAACGACTGTCTGTGGGTATAGTTTAAGAATTGTTTGTTTCATGACTTGTTCAAAGTTGATTATTATTTTATGTGGGAAGTAGTTGTTTGTTTTCATTTTAATGCGGTTTAGTAGTTCTTAGTAAGTGCTACTGTTTTTTTAGATAGCAAGGCGTATACGAAGGGTAATTTAGTGTTTTGATATTCACCATGTGCGGAATATATCTGCATGAATGGTTTAGGGCACATTTTGAATGTCTGTCCATCATCCATGTTTGACATTGGCTTGGGGCCTTATTATGACTTTGGCGGACCGCCAAAGCCATTAAAGACCGCCTGCCAAGGTACAAATTATTTTTTTTCTGGCAGGCGGGTCTTTGGTGGTTTCACTGTAAGCGTCAAAGGCAGTTCCTGCAGGGCATGGACTGCCAAGTCCATGCCCTTCAGGAACTGGGGATGCATGCACACAAGGGGGCACAACATGTGCTCCCCTGCATGCACCTTATGGCGCAGAGGCAACAGTTTCCTCACCGCCACACTTTCATGGCGGTTGCATTGCCATGAAAAGTGTGGCAGTAAGGAAACTCCTAATATGCTTGGCGGTGCCACAGCGACACCATCAGCATATTAGGGGCCTGTGACTGCTGTGCTACCACTAGGGATCATGGACAATGGACCACAGTCCTAATGCGGCGGGCGGGCTACCAGTCTAGCGGTCCGCTGTCCGCCACCATGGGTTCGGTGGTCCATTGGACCGCAAAACTCATAATAAGGGCCTTAGTCTTAATAAATTATGTACTGTAGCAAATATAATCTTGTGTTTGTCATTATTAAGGTTGTCATATAGGATGAAGTGTTCATCATGATGTGTGGTGGTTCCATTTTCAGGAATTGTAATGTCTTGGTGTCTGCTAAGGTCAGTAGGAGTATCAGGGGTGGGTCTCTTAGTTTGTGCTGTTAAGCATCAGCTGGTAGCTGACCTGTGATGTGTTCATTTACTTTAGGGAATATATCTTTTAGAGTTTTAGTAGTGAGCACTTGGGAACTAGTGCTTGCCGCTAGTAAATCTTGAAGTACATGCCTTACTTCGATTTCAGTGATAGTTTGTGCATTTCCAATTAACGTTCTCAGTGCTTGTGCTTTCTTGGCTGCAAGTGTAGCCCATGTAGCCCATGTGCAAGAGTATTTTGTTTGCCTTTCTGTGAGGTGACATATCTTGCTCTTTCTGTCTGTCTGAAAATAGTTTAATAATACAGTTAAATAAATAGTAGTAATTTTACTTTTGCTTTGCAAATGGACAAAATATATTACGACAATCATTTTGCATTTTATACCTACATATGTGTTGTTGATGATGATTGCAGTTCTTTTTTTAAGTTTTCCATTGAAGGCATCCAATGTGGATCTGGTAGCTTGATTTCTGTTGGGGAAAACAAATTGAATCAGTAATATTTTAAAAATTTGTTTGTGGGTAGTTTGTAGGGGTTGAGGGCTTTTAGTTTTATTTTGTGTTGAAGGTTTAGCTTTTATTTAGAAGTGCTTTGATTTTCCTTTTTATGTGCCTTACTCCAGATGTTTAATTGCTGAATTTTATTGATGGGTCGTAGATGGTGTTGTACTTTTTCTGTCATATGTTTAGTAGAAAAATAAAAATACAGAGTTTGGATAGTTATTTGTTTTTTTACGTTATTTAAATTAATTACTTTCAACTATGTTAAAATAATTGTTTTCCTTACTTGTGAAGGCAGTTGGTGCTGTTAGCAATCTAGCCGAGTGGCATTGCCTTGCAGCTTTTGGGGCACATGCATCAAGCAAAATACCGGTCGCAAACAGGTCGCAAAATAGGGAATCGAACTTTTTGGGATTACCTATTTTGCTAATGCATTTAGGGAATCGCAATTTGCGATTCCCTAAATGTAATGCAGGAAGCATGAAAAAATTGCGACCCTGCGTTAAGGAATTGCGATTTACCACCCACTTGAAGTTGGTGGTAAATTGCAAATCCTTAGAAAAATGCACTTTTTTGCATTTTTCAAAGTGCATTGTGGTACATACCACATGCCATTAGGCATGTGTGTGCACCACATGTGCATACTTACCTTTTTAGGGGGTGCATCAGGGTGGCCTTTTGGCCCCCTTGCACCCTTGAAATTGCATGCACAATTTGCGAGTACCTATTTGGTACTCGCAAATTGCGAATGCAATCCCATTCATTCCTATGGGCCCTTAGGCCCATAGGAATGAATGGGAAGCCATTCCTTAATAGCGAATCACAATTTGCGATTCGCTATTGAGGAATATGTAGGAATCGCAATTTTTTTTGCAAAACCTACATGCATAGGTAATTGTGACTCCTTAATAGCGATTCCTTAATAATCGCTATTAAGGACTCGCAATTCCTACCTTTGATGCATGTGCCCCTTAGTGTTTTAGGTGTGGTAAGTATTGAAAACGTTTGCTCACTTTTAATGAATTATATATTTTTATTGGTTAGTTTGATTTATGGTTGATTTTTATGGTTAGTGTTTGTTTAGTTTGAATTTGTTGTATCAGTTATTACCTTTTAATAATGTTTCTGTTATAATGTTTAACATATATTTAAGTTTATTCTGTTATTTAGGATGTTTTTGTAAGTTTAATTTTATTTATTAGTGTTTATTTTTTATTACATTAAATGTAGTAAGTATTTTTGCTTGTTAATTATTTGATGCTTTGAAATGTATTTAAATTTTTTGTTTGTGTTTAAAGTTTATTTAAATAGTGTAGTCAGATGATTTATTGATTATGTAGAGTTTCATTTGATTTGTTGCTTAAAGTAAAATGGAACTTTTGTATCATATTTAAATATTTGTCTTTATGTTTTGCGATATCAGTGTAGTTGATACTTAGGGGCCGATTCCGATCTCGGCCGGTAGGGCTCCAAATCGGATTCGGCATTACCGGATCCGATTCGGAGCCCTGTTTCCCGACCGAGTCGGACTTGCATCCGGGCGAGCGAGTACGATGCGAGCGGACGCGAAATCGCCAACCGACTCGTTCGCGGGACCCAACCGCTCCGACCGACTCGCACGGACTCGACTCGCACCGCGCAATGGAGACGTTCCCCGGCCGGGTAAGTACGATGTGCGCCTCGAGCAGTCCAACCGACTCGCGCCGTCCGGCTCGAACGAGCAGTCGGAGCCGTACTTAGGGGGTCCGTGTCGGACCCCCCTGTACGCCTAGCCGTGCGAATCGCACACAGGGGGGACCCATCCCCCTACCTGTGCATGTACGCCGCGAACCGCTTTGCCGCGAACCCGCTGTAGGGGGCGCCCTTGTTCGCCTCGCACCCATTGAGTCAATGGGAGCCCGCGTACGCGTTGTACGACCGGCTCCCATTGACTTCAATGGGAGTCCGACCGACTCGAGTCCGATAGCATGCGAACGCATCGTACTCGTCCGGTCGGACTGCTAGGGTCCGATTCGGTCGGAAATCTCACCGGGTCCGGCTCGGTCGGAGAGATTTCCGGCCCGAATCGGAATCGGCCCCTTTGTGTGTCAATATTTTCGACATTTTATATATTTATTTAAAGGTAGCAATATTTTTGTTTCCAATATTTTTGGTTTCGATATTAGTAGAAATAGATATTTTTAATAGCAATATTTTGGTCATCAATATTTGAATTTGTGTTAATTAAGTATAGTATGGCAATATTTTTGTAAACAATATTTTGTTTTGCAATTTGTTTGTGAATCGATATTGTTTTCAATGATATTATGTAATTGATCTGCAGTTCAATTGCTTGTCTCTCAATATTGTGGTCACTATATTGTGACACATCAATATTTCAGATTCATTAATCCCTACTACAATCTGCAACCTGAAGGTTGGAAAAGTCAAGCCTGCCAAGACAAAGGGCTTGCAACTTCTGTATCTTTCTGCCAGCAGCTCCCCTGATGCCCATGCGCTTCCCACTGCAGTTGGTGAGACCTGATCTGTGCAGCGCTGTTCATTGTGTGAGGCCTGTGAGCCCACTATAATAAGTCGCAAAGTGCAGTCCTTGCAGAAGGCTCCCCTGTAGCCTTGCTGGAGAATACTGAGCAATACTGACCCAAGCACTGACAAGTGCTAATGTTAAATTAAATTATTTAAAATAATAGTATAAACACAAATATAAATTAAAGTACACATTAATTCATATTTATTTATATTTTTAACTATTTTAAAAAATGTAATTTAATTTAACATTATTTCCTATGGGGCTTTATGTCCATACCGCTATTTTGTTCATGGGATGGTGTTGGATTACAAGTGGATTGCCATGCTGGACTTAGTTCAAAAGTGTAAGTTACTACAAAAGTGTAAGTTACTACTAAAGTACAATTTGTGAATATTCAAAAAAAGTAAAACTTACTCAAAAGTTAACTTTGTGAATCAGGCCCTAAATGTTCTGCCCCACACAATTGGCATACACCTAATTGGCACATTTATTTACTTATAAATATTGAGGATATGGTACTAAATGTACCTAGTGTCTGTAAATTAAATAATACCAGTGGGTTGTAGCACTCATTGTGCAACACGCTAAAGCAACACTGTAAAACATGTCTCCAGGACTGCCCTAGCAGTCTGTATCTGCATTTTTAAGTGCCATGTTTGACCCGGCAAAATAAACCTTTTTTCGGGGCCTAAACTTTCCTTTTTAGTACCTATACATCACTCCTAATGTAGATCTTAAATACTCTTAGAGCAGGGTGCAAGGCATTTAAAAAGTAGGACATATATTATTAATGTTTTACATGTCCTGGCAGCCAAAACCCCCAAGGTCGTTTTTCACTGTGGCAAGGCTGGCTCTCCAATAGGAAAACCCTGGGCTACATTATAGCAACGTATAATGCTTAATTTTAGTTTGGGAGCAGCTAGAAAGTTGAATCAAGGACTCATTTTAATAGTAATTTATAATTCAACTAAATGGGAAGGTTGGGTTTTATATAACTATTTTGAAAATGACACTTCTTGAAAGTTGTAATGTTCCTGCCTAAGCCAAATATGCCTTTCTGTCAGTTTCCAGTGTCATCTGACTGTTGAATGGCTCCTCTGTGGTGAGATGTGAATTGCTCCAAGACAGTGGATAAAAGACTTGGGTGTGGAGAGGTGTTTTTCCTCCATAAGCAGGATGGTCTGGTGGGATGTGCACAGTCCTGCCTGAGCTTTAATGGGTGTCTACCCTGTCACTGGCAGATGTAGCTCACACCTAGGCCTGCCTCCCTTTGTCTTCCCAGTCATCTTGGCTCCAAACACAATGGGAGGAGGGAGTCATCCTAGAACTGATTTGGAGTAACCACAAGGGCGGGTTTGCCTATTTCTATAGCGATACCTCTGGGTGGGCACAGTGAGCTCTGGCCAGGGGAAGAGGGTTCTGCCATGTTGGATATAGGTATAGAGGGGCACTGATTAATAGTTTACAGTAAAACACACAGGAAGTGCTGAAAAAGTGGGTAGCATCACACCTGAGAACTTTTACTTCATTGGCTAGAGAGTGTCCAGGAGTTTCCCTCACGCACATGCTGGCGCAGGGCATAAATGTGACACACCTAGTACCCTCCTCAGAACACTCCTGGACTTCTGAAGAATCAGAAGAATTGTCCTGCTGTCTGAAGAACCTGAAGGAAGACTGGGCCTGTTTGCCTTGAACCCAGGAATCCAGAAGTGACTCCAATGGTCAGTTGGCTGGCCTCCTGTTTGAGCTATAGGATACAACAAGTTTCCAGAGGCCCTTCCTACAAATCCAAGCTGACCAGTTCCAACTGAATCTGTATTGGACACTGCTGCTGGACTCTGCTTTAGTGAGTCTTGACTCCCCAAGTGCTATCCGCAAGGTCATAAATGCTTGGTTGATGTCAAAGTGTAGTCCTCCCGAAGTTTCATGAAACTTAGAAACTTTTTGACATTTGTGCTCTGAGAAACAACAAGAACCGGGACCAACTCACCAAGTCAAAATGGCAGATACATCACATTGCCGCTGATCTAAAGATTCAGGTTACTACCACTATGTTCTTCTTTGCAGCAGTAAATACGATCCAGGGGGACCTCCCGGAAAAGGTGTCTGACCTTGTGGAGCCCTCTTTGGCTGTAGCCTACAGCTTTACCCAGCTGGAAGAATCCAAGCTCCAAAAAAGTGACTTAGGGCCTAATTTATATTATGGCGTGCCAGGCTGGTGGTCATTTCTAAAGCAATGATAGGAACCGCCGTTACGGTGGTTTCTGCCAATGTTGTTACACCACCTGCACCAAACTGTTTTCATTTTTATTTTTATTTTCAAAAAGAGAATCCTAAAGTGGGATATTTGTTTTGAAAACAGAAAAGGAAAAGCTCCTCTCACCATTGCAGTCCTCTCCCATGTTGAGGAGAGCATTTAGCAGTTTTCACTGCCCTTTACCACCGGGGTTTTCCTGTAGGTAACAGGCAGTGAAAACTAACCTCGACTTCCGCCCATCTAAATTAGGCTGATGGAATAAGAGGTCTGCCTCCGATGGCCCTTACTCCGTAGGGCTCCCAGAGGGGTTTAATCAAAGTGGAGACAGAGTAGTTTCTGCCATGATTAAACCGAAGTTCCGCCCACATATAAATTTGGGGGGTGGGCTATTATTTTGGCAGTATAGATACTCCATCACCTTTGCAACAGAGTATCTATACCTCCAAGATATAAATCGGCTCCTAAGTCTGAAGGCAGAAATCTTCACCGGGCGAAGCCATGAAAAGTATTCGAATGGTAAGGGCCCTTCCATAGGCATGAAATTCAAATTTCTCCCGCTCTGATCTTTCCCGCCAAAAGTCAACAGCTTCACCCAGACCTCATCCAGTCGCTATCTGAAGACATGGAGACTTCTTTCACAACAGCCCCACTGAGGATTTTTGACTTCCATCCCAGAGACCAAGTCCGAAAGTAAAGCTTTTCAGAGGGACAAACATGTTCCCTGTGTCCGACCCATGCTCCATCGTGGTCAGCCTTAAACCTTACCTTTGTCTCGTCAAGCACAACCCGATGATTGCATTTGGCTATTTTGACGCTATTTTGAACCTTAAAAAGTCATAACTCTGCTTCTACTTATTGGATTTTTGTCATTTTGCTGTCATTATATTTTTTAACATTGACTTTATTTTCTAAATTGGTTTGGGATTTTTCTTGTGTTGTGTTTTCTCTTTATTGCCATTTGAGTACTGCATACATACTTTTATACTTTACACATTGTCTCTAAGTTAAGCCTGACTATTTTGTGTCAAGCTACCAGAGGGTTCAGCAGCATTTTGTTTAGTAACTTTAGTGGTTCACCCCTACAAGGATTGTGACTATTATTTGAGGTGGGTTCTTACCTCTCCTCAACTGATACTCCAATTTCCTGCAGTAAGCATTGGCAGTTCGATTTTGCTAACCCCAGAAAGCCAAAGCCTACAGAGGAGGTACTTCAGCAAGCTCACCCTGGAAACTGGTGGTTGTGTCTCTAAGGAAACCAGCAATATTTGCCAAAGTGGGTGCCTATCTGAACTTTAGTCACATATTCCCTGGAGGCTTGCCATGACATACTTGGAAGAGGGCACTGAAATTCATCAACACGTAACATGCGAAAGGAATATCTGTTAGCACCAAAATGCACAGCAAAGGGCACATAAATGTAATAAATGTCACTAACCACCAGCCAGTGGTTCAATCCCCAAGGCCAGAAAACTACGCTCAGAAACACAGCCAGAAGTGAAGTCCCAGCAAGCCGCTTGAGATTCAGCCTAATGTACCCTTGAAAGAGATATGCCAATTATCAGATTCTCTACTGCTTATACCACCAAATTCAAAGCATTTGCTATTATAACAGGTTTTACCCTAGTATCCTTACATTTTATCCTGACACTGACCAGGTGCAGTGGAGAACTTTAAGGGTGCACTTCATGTGGTCCCTCTTGCGCAAGCTAAGGCAGAACTTAGCTGGCTTATCTTGCATTGAGTTCGGTCTGGCAGTGAGTGCTGTTGCAAGGCCAGAGTATTTGACATTTCAATAGTTGCGAGGTGCAAGAATAAGGGCTTGAGTCAGTTTAAGTCTGTTATAGGTTTGGGGGAGAAATTTTCAATGGAGAGATTGCTGCATGTTTACCCCTTAGGCGATTGTGTTGATTTGGCAAGCAAAAAAGAGGTTGGCAGTTAGAAGGATCCCTAGCTTCCTCACTTTTAGCGAAGTGAGAGATGGTGTATCAAGGCATAAAGGCCAAACAAAAAGTAGTGATTCCGGCCCAGTGATTCCATTCACTATGATCCTTGTCATGATCCCTTTCTTACAAAGGTAGCTCTCTTTATCTAGTGGATTACATGATCCAGGCACATAGTAATGTTGTTTGGGTTTTCTGGTCTGGTACCTAGTCGGAAGTGGATTTGTATATTGTTAGCATACATTTGGACATTTATCTGATGCTGCTCGAGGAGTTGAACTGGGAAGCATATGTACATTTTGAGAAGAAGGCCTGATCCTTCTGGGACACTACAAGACACTGAATAGGTTGGGGATTCAAATGATCTATTCCTGACTTTTTCCTCATGGTTGGAGAGAAAATAATGGACACATTTCAGTGCTTGCCCAGATATTCCTATACACTATTTGAGTCTCTCTAGCAGACTGTTTTGCCAAAACTGTCATAAGAGGCGGACAATTCGAGGAGAATGATTGCTGTTTTAATGTCCTCATCAAAAGACTGGAGGATCTCTTCCCTTATGTTTGCCAAGGCAATTTCTGTGAATTTTGAATGCAGAATCATTTGAGTTATTGAGAATGTGATCTAGGTAGTTTTAGGGTGTCTCAGAGTTGTCTCAATACTTCCCTCTCTGTGAATTTACAGATGAACGGGGAGTTGGTGTTTGGTCAGTACTTGACCAATGTTTTTGCATAAGCAGCTGGTTTCTCCAGGAGAAGGATGATACTATGCTTCAGGGGGGGCATTACTGTCCCAGCTCGGAGGAGGCGTTGATCATGTTGGTTGTGTCTGCTGTGATTGGAGATAAGAATAATTTCATGTGTGTTCTAAAGTACGGCTTTATAGGCTACATGAAAGCTTTGTTTTAGTGGCCAAAATCTGAACCATGTTAGTTGTTGGTTGCCATTGATGTGAAGGATGATTGCAGTGAGGGTGTTGAGGGTTAGAGGATGATGGGGGCCAAGGGGTACTTGGGTTAATCGATAATGGAGCAAGAGATTTTGGCAATTATGATCTTCAAGAACTTGAAGTTATTTTCACTGTGTTGCTAGGATGAAAATGAGTCCCATTTTAGGCATATAGGTTGGTCAGTTCTTGGTAGATGTTAAATATGTCTTTCATCTGGTTAAGTGCCTCCTCAATACGCTTTGAAAGGTAGGCCTCATTGGTTCTCTTTATGGCTTTCAGGTAGCTTCTCGTGCATCACTTCTAGTGAATTTCATCCTCTTTGTACATCATTAAATCACTTGTTGGTGGATTAGGGCTCACCTTGAGTTTCTGTGAGTAACATGCAGCAGGGTGTGCAGACAGAATATCGAGTTTTTAATATTGCACAAATATTGAGTGAGAAATATTGTGGTTCAGAAATATCGACAGCAAGAATATGGTGGTCAAGAATATTGACTTAAGGAAAGTAATATCGATTTTAAAAATATAGAAGTGTTTAATATTGTTTGCAAAAATATAGTTGTTAAAAATATCGATGTTTTAATTAGTGTTATGTATTTTAGTATATGTTTTGAATGTATGTGATATATGTTTTTTTGTATAAGAATTGTTTGTATTTTGAAAATATGTGTTACATTTTTAGTAGTTATTGATTTTGTTTTATTTGAATTTTGCGTTTTTAGTTTTGTAGCGGGTTGTGGTTTTGTAGGGGAATAGGGTGGGAAGTAATTTAATTATATTAAATTAATTGATTATTTTGTATTTATTAATATTTGTTTAATTCTGATGTTATAGTGTTAAATGTGTAAAGTAATTGATTATTAATTAATATATAATTTGTTGTTAATTAATAATAATTATTTAATTTGTAATTAATTATGGTAATTGTGTAATTTGTTTTGGCGTTTATAGGTGAAAAGGGAGGGATTTATTTTAATTGATGAATTAATAATTGGTTGTTAATTAATTTTAATTAATTAACTGGTAATGAATTATGGTAATTGTGTAATAAATTTTAGGTGTGTGTTGTGGTGTTTATAGGGGTTATTTTTTGTGTGTTGTTTTTCTTTTAAAGGGGTCAAGGATAGGTATTAAATACATTTTAATTACTTTATAATTAGTTGTTAATAGTAATAGTTTTTAATTTAAAAATAAGTTTTAATTGTGTTTTATCATTTTATAGTTTAATTTAGGTGTGTGTTGTGGACATTATAGTGTTAAAGTGTGTGTAGTTAATTAATGTTTATTCGTTTTTTATAATATTTTTTTAATTTATTATTAATTATGGAAGTAAATTTAATTTAAATTGTTGAAGTGTGTTGATATTGGTGTGGTGTTATAGGGCAAGAAATACAATAAATACATTTATGTTTTAATTAATGTTTTTGGGGCCCATTAGAATGTCGGGCGGATCGCCACCGCCCGCATGACGGTGGCGATCCGCCCGACATTCTCTCCCGCCCGCATGCCAATTCCCCCCGCCATATTACTATGGCGGGGGACCCGGCGGACGGAAAGACCGTCCGCCGGTTTCCGCCCGGTCGATGAGTCGACCGGGCGGAGCAGCTTGTAATATGGTGGCGGTGTCTGTTAGACACCGCCATCCATATCAGGATGCATGCGGGATTTGCCTTTCCGTGGTGGCAACGCCGCCACGGAAAGGCATGCAGTATTTACATTGGGGGCCCGTAGCGGGCCCCAGGGATTCTGGGGGGTGCACATGGGGAGTACCTATGGTACCCCCCTGCATTTGCATGCACAACATGGCAGGCACCGCGCGGTGCCTGCCACGTTGTGCATGCAAATGCACAACATGCATTTTTGGCATTGTGGCGGGCGGTGCTGAATGCACCGCCCGCCGCAATGTTGAAAATGCAGGATGCGCCCGCCAGTGTGGCGGGCGCATCCTGATGCCTCCACGGGACCGCCGCACTTATGGCGGGCGGTCCCTTTGTACGTCGGGATGGCGGGCAGACAAAGTCCGCCCGCCATCCTAATGATGCCCTTTGTTTGTAAATATTTTCTAGTTTAAAAAAAAATTTTTTTACATTTATTTATTTAATTTGACATAATATTTGTAGGTACTTGATATATGTAAATAATATTATAATATGTTTTCTTTTTATATATTTAATATTTATTTTTATACGTTTTCTTAATTTTTAATATTTTTTTTTTTTTTTTTTACTTTTGGAGTGTGAATAGTAATTTTTACCTCTCTGCTATCCAGCACTTTCCCTACTGTTGCACTCATTGGAGTGGGAATAGTAATTTTTACCCCTCCACTATCCAACACTTTCCCTGCTGTTGCATTCACTGGAGTGGGAATAGTAAATTTTACCCCTCTGCTATCTAACACTTTCCCTACTGTGGCACTCACTGGAGTGGGAATAGTAAATTTTACCCCTCCGCTATCCAACACTTTCCCTACTGTTGCACTCACCGGAGTTGGAATAGTAATTTTTACCCCTCTGCTATCCAACACTTTCCCTACTGTTGCACTCACTGGAGTTGGAACAGTAATTCTTACCCCTCCACTATCCAACACTTTCCCTACTGTTGCACTGACTGTATTGCGAAATTTAAGTTTAAACATTTTTTAATAGTTTAATGTTTTAATTTATTATAGATTTTTGTTTTTTTATATTTTAAATCATTGATGTATATTTGTATTTTTTATATAATTTAAAACTTTTAACATAAATTAAAAATAATAGTTCATTAATTGTTTTAAAGTAAATATAGATGTATAAATAATTATGTTTGTGTGTTTATCTTTTTTATTAAGTTTATTTGCTATTTTTCATTAAAATGTATATTAAATTTATTTTATTTTGTTAAGATTAAATGTAATATTTAATATATTTAATATATATTCTTTTATTTTATATTTATATAAATGTTTGGTAAATGAGATTGGAAGAACATTTTCAATTTATAAGTAATATTGTTTTAAGATATCATTAGTTAAGTTAGTTTCTGATACCTTATATGCTTTAGGAATTATAGGGTGCGGCAAGTATCTGCATAGTCTCTGCTGCAGTGTGTTAAACTGGCAAACACATTTTTTACACCTATTAATACCTCATTCTGGGCTCTAGATCATGGTTCAAATGGCTGAAGCACTGAACGTTTGTTTCTGGAAAGGACCAGTAAGAACCTTCTCGTTTCTCACAGCAGGCAGGATTTGGAGATGACTGAGCCTTCTGAGAGGGTCGGGCAAAGTGCCAGCTAGAAGGATTGCTTCCTTACCAATTAAGGAAAGGAAATGGGTAGAAAGGAAATGGGTGTAATTGGGAAGCCAAAAGATATTTCAGATGGCAGATCCAGAGTCCTGATATTTTTAATCTTTAGTGCAAGAACTTTTGAGAAGTTTTGAAAAGAGTAATATGTGGATCCTTAATATCGATGGCAGAATATCAATGGTATTCAATATCAATGTCATAATATTGTGGGTGTCATTATTTCAAAGTTTTGAATATTGATGGTAGGTATTATGTTTTCCTTTTTTAACAAAGGTACTGAAGTTTGAACAATGTATAATTAATTTTATTATTATTTTTACATATTGTTTAGTTTTGCAATATAGTTTATTAGTGTGTTTTTTAAATTCAGATTTTCTTTTTCAATTTTGATCAAATTAGCAGTGATTTTTTTGGATTTATATGGGTTTTGAGTGGGTAGTGTTTTAAAATAATGTTTTTAATTTATTTTAATTTATTAATTTTTATTTTGTGCATTTTTAATACAAAATAAATTATTTTTGTATTAGGTCGAATTGTGTTTTTGGGATGTGGGGTATTATAGGGGTTTTAGTGTGGTGGGGAATGTTTTGAAGTAATGTTTTAATGTTTGAAGTGTATTAATTGTTTTATACTATTTTGCATTTTTTCACTATTTGAATATGTATTGTTTTGGTTTATGTTTCTGGCTGTTGAATGTTATAGGGTTTTTGGATGATAGTATTAAAACAATTATATATTTTTTATTTTAAATATTTAATTTTTTTATTTGTTAAAAAATATACAAATATTTTATTGATTTAATTTAAAAAATAATTTGTTTTCTATGAAATTCGTTTCAGAATTTTTAATTTAAGGAAAATCTTGTATTACTTGTTTCAAATTATACATTATTTTTTAAAATACATTATAGTGGTAGTTTACATTTTTATATCAAATATTATATTTAATATTTTTTTATATTTCTATTGCTTTAGTAGGTTTTAATTCTTTTGTCATCATTTTATCTTTAATAGGTAATACATTTCTGATATTTTTATTTTTCATTCATATTTTTTGAGGTATATTTAAATTTTTGTTTAATGCTGATTGTTTGAAGTGGGAATACTAAATCTGACCCCCAGAATCTAACGTTTTCCTCAACGTTGCTTAGTTTGGAGTCGGAATAGTAAATCTAACCTCCCTCCTTCATAGTGCAGTGTTTTCCCCAGGGTTGGTTAGTTTGGAGTGAGAATAGTAAATTTGACCCCTTCAGAGTCAATTGTTGGTTAATTTGAAGTGTGGATAGTAAATGTGACTCCCCCCTCCCCTTAGCATTTGACGTCTTTGCCAATGTCTCTTAGGGCCTAATTATAATGTCTGGTGGAAAGCCATCTGACAGCTTGTCGTAGGCTTTCCGCCGGAGATCATTGGTTTCCGTCCGACCGCTGTATTACAATACTGGCAGTCAGAGGGAAACCCGCGGGGGAATTCGGCTCCGCTTCCGACGGGCTCACAGAGCCCTTCGGGGCAGCGGGCGGAATAGTAATCCCATAATGACGGCGGAGCCAGCCTCGGCTCTGCCGTCGGAGTTACAATGTTGCTTTCCGTCTGCCCTTTTGTGGCGGTCCGCTCGCCATGAAAAGGCAGGCAGAAAGTGACTTTGGAGGCCCCTAGTAGGCCCCCCTATTGCCCTGGCCCTCAGCTATGGGTCCTCCCTAAACATCCCTGCACCGTGTGGTGCCTGCCACACGGTACAGGGATGATTGAAAACATCTAATTTTCAATTGCAGCTTGTGTTGCGGTCCTTTTCCAGCTGCTGCACAATCTGCAATTGTAAAATGGATGTTGCGTTGCATCCTAATTCAGCCGGTGGAACCGCCGACTAATGGTCGGGCGGTTCCATTTCGCAACAATGTCGGTTGGACGCTCGTCCGAACGATATCATAATTAGGCCTTTAGTTGGGAGTGGAAATAGCAAATCTGCCCCTTCAAAGGCCAATGCTTTCCCCAATGTTGCTTAGTTTAGATTGGGAATAGTAAATCAGACAATTCCCAGAGTCCAACATTTTCCCCGATGTTGCTTAGTTTGGAGTGGGAATAGTAAATCGGACCCCTCCAGAGTCCAATGCTGCTTAGTTTGGAGCTTGGCAAGTAAATCTGACCCCTTCAGAGTCCAAAAGTTTCTTCAGTGTTGCTTTGTTGGCACTCAGCAGCAAGGCTCACCCTCAAACTCCCATCCTGCATGCATGTCACCTCGCACCTCCAAGAGCTCGACTGGCTCCCCGTCCACAAACTAGCACTCTAAGGGCCTGATTACAAGTTTGGCAGTCTCACCTCCGGCCTGTGGTGGTTCCAAGAAGACCACCATGGCGGCGGTCTCCAGCTTTATGTACCACGATGAATGGAGGTTTAGAGGCACCACCACAATGGAGTGCTCCTTGCCAACGATGCAGTGGACTGAAATGCGGGTTATTAGCTCGCCGACGATGCCACATTAGTGGTGTCCCGGCCACCCAGTTACAAAAATACTGCAGTACTAGTAGTCGCCTAACGGCGGTGCATCCGATGACAAGAAGCCATCGCGATTGTGTGCAGCTAAGCAACAGATCAATGGCCATGGGATGGACACAGATACAACACACATGATGTTCCTTGGCTAATTGGAGACACCTGCATAGCACGCTACAAAATACACCCCACTCCAAACCATGATCCTTTACCACTCCACAGCAGCGGAGCAGTCTGTAAGGTAAATTGTGGACAGAGAGAAGGCAGGCTATTTCTTCCCCTCACTGGTCACAATCCACATACTTTACTTGCTCCATCATTATTTTCTTTCTCCTGCATATCTTTTCATTTTGTAGTGTTAGTCCCTTCACCATTTCATTATGTCACAACAAAAGAATCCTATGTTATCGGAGCAAGAGTTGTCAGTCCTGGTGGCTGAAATTATTAGAGGAGAGCTACATTTGTGTGGAGCCCAAGTCCAACATACTCCTCTTAGTAGGAAAAGGGAAATGTGGAACAGAATAATCTGCAAATTGAATACAGTAGGCACCATTCCATGCACACAGGGGTATATTAGGAAGCGGTGTCCTCAAAACCAAGGTGAGTGACCTGGCCTCTAGGCAACACCTGGAGGCCCTGAAGACTGGTGGTGGTCTTCCCAGCACACCCGTGCAGTTACTACCCTGGGAGGAGAAGGTCTAGGCCATCATCCACACTGAAGGCATGCATGGAATACCTGGGGGAGCAGAGTCTGGTAAGTGTCACTTCCCAAACTCACTTGAAACCTAAATAGCGGTTCAGTCACAAACCAGTTCTCAACAATGTGCATAGCAAATATTTCCCTAACTTACAAACTGGAAACTATCAGTGTCAGAGGTGAAAATATTCCTGTGTGAATGTTTTGTGTCACATATAGGATATGTTGCAGCAAATCTCACACCATGCCAAGATGCCTGCAAGTGTATTAGAAATGAAGATATCCCCTGATACATCTGATTTCACCCAATGAAAAGGTATAGCTCATACCAACAGATCAATGTCCACAGGTATGACACACTAACCATCTAGATATGGCAGCCAATATGATATTGAAATGACTTCAACTACCATGATGCCCTGAGTCAGTCGTCCAAAACAAGATTTAAGTTTAAATGTGCACAATGTCAATTGTCACACAAAAAACAACTGATCCACAACTCCCATTTAGTGAGCAGGCTACATCCAATGCGCTCCTTCAGATGCATCCCACTATATTGTCATGTATGTAGCCCTGGTCACATCAACTAGAATATAATATGGCATGATGTATGACATAACAAGTGTGTTGGGCCAACATAGAAAGCCAGTAACACAAATCTAAAGATGGGAAGTGGCAGGTGACCCTTTGACTCTGCTCTTCTCACATGAGCACAAATGGCAAAGACAAAACAAAGTTGTGTCAAATACTGTCTTGTACTCAGCTGGGCCTTGGAAAGTGTAACATTACCAAACACATCTCTAATAGAATGGAAGTTAAATGTCATATATACTACGTTAACAAACATCCTAAAACTCTGGACATGCTATGAGCTGCGTATCCAAAGTACATGAGTATGTAATCTATAATTGTCAAATTAACATGTGCATGAAAATGTAAACAATCAACACATTAATCTCTACCTGTTGCTTCTCTCCCTCTAGGTCTTACTAACTGTGTTACAAGATCAGAAGGTTCATATCACACTTTAAACTATAACAATTTTCTCCATTACCCAACAGGTCAATCGCTCATACCAATTGGCCAGAGCTCTGCCAATGAAGAGACCACCACTGAACCCCAGGAGCATGCCAACAGAGAGGACGACAGTGCTGGACAGCCTGATGTGGATGACGGTGCTGATCCATTTAGTCTGACTGGCCAGACCCCAACAGTGAGTCTCACTGGGCCCAGAACACTACCCCCCTGCAATTACTCAGCCACGGGTTGTTGCCACCAACCCTGCCCCTAGCACAGTGGCCCCCATCTTGTGCCCCCCCAGTCCAGGCTCATGAGGTCCCTGTCACCATCTCTACAACTGAAGAGCCAGGAACCAGTGGGGGTATCCTAAACTGTGCAAAGGGCACAGTATCATCGGGACAGGCGTAGTAGGAGGATATGCGTGGGCCAGCTGATTGAGGCCACTGGGGACAGTCACACCCAGTCAAATATTGGCCAGGTCTTGGGAGCATACCATCAGTCCAAAGACAAGATGGACCTGATACTGACCAATATCAGAGAGATGAAGCAGGTGCAGAGGGACAAACACACAGAGTTGGCAGCCCTAAACACCAATATGGGCTGCCTCATTGAGGTGCTGGTGGACATAAACAACACTTTGGCCAGGGCTTTTCCACCACCATCCACCTCTTCCAGTGGTGGCTCCCCATCAGGACCATCTACACGAGCTTCAGCCACAAGAAGGGAGACCCTGCCAAAGGAGCAAACTACAGCTAACACCCCAGTCACTGCAGCTGTGGATCCCTCCGCACTGGCAGGCCAGGGCATCCACGGAAATATACAGCCTTTTAGGATGGCCATACCAATACCACCACCAGAAAGAAGCGTTGTTCCTAATTTGCCCTTATGTATTACTACCATTCACTTTATGGACTATTTCTGGACCCATTTCCCTTTCTGATGCATGAGCATAGTGGACATTGGACTCCAAACAATTTGCCCTCTATAATAATCATTACATCCGCCATGTCTGACTCCTTCACTGTTTATTTTCATTGTTCACCATATCACATATTGTTTAATTCCTCCTTGTTCATGTAAATAAACGCACGTTTCTGAATTTCGTTGACTGTTGTAGTATATCTCATATCTACCAATACATTAATGTATTCCCATCTAAACTTTACAATTCTACAAAGTTTTGCTTGTGTAGGAATGGACATTTAGCATGTACACAAAGTTTACCATCGGTCCACAACCATGTCTCACAAAAACGCCCTTAAAATGTTTTGACAAATACCTTCTCACTACCATCTGAAATACAATGGGCTATCATGATGTCAATTACATACAAAAGAAAACAGTACACCCAAATAAAGTGGTAAAAAATGTTTTATAATCACAGACGTAACATACATGGAAGAAAGGGACATGTTAGATATTTTGGAAGTATTGAGGCCATTTATCAATGATCAATGTAATCACTTGGTCCCTGATCTCCTGCCTCACAACACAAATCCAACAAGTATCACACCAATAGTCAAAGTGATTGCTGCACTGCATTTGTTTTCCTCAGGTTCCTTCAGTTACACAGGGCCAATATCTGGTGGTATGGCACAAACAATGTTCAGTCATGTGCTTGGATTACTCCTCTTTTATTCGAAGAGACACATTCATAGCTACATCCAGTTTACCAGTCGTCATGATTAAGCCAATTTGAAGTGTGTTTTGCATGAGCATGCTACACTCCCACATGCAATTTGAGTCCATTATGGTACACATATTGTACCAAGACCAACACACAACAGGGAACAAGTCCATAGCACAAGTCCAAGCTCCCATTCAATTACTTTGCAAGTTGTCTTGCTTACGGATTTGTACTCCCAAAATCTGTGTCTGTCAGTTCCAGGAGCAAGCCATGTCACCCTTGAATTTCCAAACAGCAACATATGCCCACAGATGTCACAACTATAAAATGTCCACATGAAGATGACAAGGTGAAGGTACCTAGAATGGGACAACATTTAAAGAGTACATTAGAATTCATACAGATACAATATTCCATATAGACAGTAGTTGACACAACTTTGTTTTGTCTTTGCCATTTGTTCTCCTGTGAGAAGTGCAGAGTCAAAGGGTCTCCTGCCACTTCCCATCTTTAGATTTGTGTTACTGGCTTTCTATGTTGGCCCAACACACTTGTTATGTCATACATCATGCCATATTATATTCTAGTTGATGTGACCAGGGCTACATACATGACAATATAGTGGCATGCATCTGAAGGAGCTCATTGGATGTAGCCTGCTCACTAAATGGGAGTTGTGGATCAGTTGTTTTTTGTGTGACAATTGACATTGTGCACATTTAAACTTAAATCTTGTTTTGGATGACTGACACAGGGCATCATGGTAGTTGAAGTCATTTCAATATCATATTGGCTGCAATATCTAGATGGTTAGGGAGCCGCATCGCCGGGGTTGCTGTGGACTGAAGGACTCCAAGTCCCAGAAAGATCGGCTTCAGTGCCTGGAGGCGCTGACTTGATATTTGACCTGCCCCTGTCCCTGCCTACATATCGCCTCGCGGCACCCGCTTCGCGGGAGCCGCATCGCCGGGGTTGCTGTGGACTGAAGGACTCCAAGTCCCAGAAAGATCGGCTTCAGTGCCTGGAGGCGCTGACTTGACATTTGACCTGCCCCTGTCCCTGCCTACATAACGCCTCGCGGCACCCGCTTCGCGGGAGCCGCATCGCCGGGGTTGCTGTGGACTGAAGGACTCCAAGTCCCAGAAAGATCGGCTTCAGTGCCTGGAGGCGCTGACTTGACATTTGACCTGCCCTTGTCCCTGCCTACATAACGCCTCGCGGCACCCGCTCGCGGGAGCCGCATCGCCGGGTTGCTGTGGACTGAAGGACTCCAAGTCCCAGAAAGATCGGCTTCAGTGCCTGGAGGCGCTGACTTGACATTTGACCTGCCCCTGTCCCTGCCTACATAACGCCTCGTGGCACCCGCTTCGCGGGAGCCGCATCGCCGGGGTTGCTGTGGACTGAAGGACTCCAAGTCCCAGAAAGATCGGCTTCAGTGCCTGGAGGCGCTGACTTGACATTTGACCTGCCCCTGCCCCTGTCCCTGCCTACATAACGCCTCGCGGCACCCGCTTCGCGGGAGCCGCATCGCCGGGTTTGCTGTGGACTGAAGGACTCCAAGTCCCAGAAAGATCGGCTTCAGTGCCTGGAGGCGCTGACTTGACATTTGACCTGCCCCTGTCCCTGCCTACATAACGCCTCGCGGCACCCGCTTCGCGGGAGCCGCATCGCCGAGGTTGCTGTGGACTGAAGGACTCCAAGTCCCAGAAAGATCGGCTTCAGTGCCTGGAGGCGCTGACTTGACATTTGACCTGCCCCTGTCCCTGCCTACATAACGCCTCGCGGCACCCGCTCGCGGGAGCCGCATCGCCGGGGTTGCTGTGGACTGAAGGACTCCAAGTCCCAGAAAGATCGGCTTCAGTGCCTGGAGGCACTGACTTGACATTTGACCTGCCCCTGTCCCTGCCTACATAACGCCTCGCGGCACCCGCTTTGCGGGAGCCGCATCGCCGGGGTTGCTGTGGACTGAAGGACTCCAAGTCCCAGAAAGATCGGCTTCAGTGCCTGGAGGCGCTGACTTGACATTTGACCTGCCCCTGTCCCTGCCTACATAACGCCTCGCGGAACCCGCTTCGCGGGAGCCGCATCGCCGGGGTTGCTGTGGACTGAAGGACTCCAAGTCCCAGAAAGATCGGCTTCAGTGCCTGGAGGCGCTGACTTGACATTTGACCTGCCCCTGTCCCTGCCTACATAATGCCTCGCGGCACCCGCTTCGCGGGAGCCGCATCGCCGGGGTTGGTGTGGACTGAAGGACTCCAAGTCCCAGAAAGATCGGCTTCAGTGCCTGGAGGCGCTGACTTGACATTTGACCTGCCCCTGTCCCTGCCTACATAACGCCTCGCTGCACCCGCTTCGCGGGAGCCGCATCGCCGGGGTTGCTGTGGACTGAAGGACTCCAAGTCCCAGAAAGATCGGCTTCAGTGCCTGGAGGCGCTGACTTGACATTTGACCTGCCCCTGTCCCTGCCTACATAACGCCTCGCGGCACCCGCTTCGCGGGAGCCGCATCGCCGGGGTTGCTGTGGACTGAAGGACTCCAAGTCCCAGAAAGATCGGCTTCAGTGCCTGGAGGCGCTGACTTGACATTTGACCTGCCCCTGTCCCTGCCTACATAACGCCTCGCCGCACCCGCTTCGCGGGAGCCGCATCGCCGGGGTTGCTGTGGACTGAAGGACTCCAAGTCCCAGAAAGATCGGCTTCAGTGCCTGGAGGCGCTGACTTGACATTTGACCTGCCCCTGCCCCTGCCTACATAACGCCTCGCGGCACCCGCTTCGCGGGAGCCGCATCGCCGGGGTTGCTGTGGACTGAAGGACTCCAAGTCCCAGAAAGATCGGCTTCAGTGCCTGGAGGCGCTGACTTGACATTTGACCTGCCCCTGTCCCTGCCTACATAACGCCTCGCGGCACCCGCTTCGCGGGGAGCCGCATCGCCGGGGTTGCTGTGGACTGAAGGACTCCAAGTCCCAGAAAGATCGGCTTCAGTGCCTGGAGGCGTTGACTTGACATTTGACCTGCCCCTGTCCCTGCCTACATAACGCCTCGCGGAACCCGCTTCACGGGAGCCGCATCGCCGGGGTTGCTGTGGACTGAAGGACTCCAAGTCCCAGAAAGATCGGCTTCAGTGCCTGGAGGCGCTGACTTGACATTTGACCTGCCCCTGTCCCTGCCTACATAACGCCTCGCGGCACCCGCTTCGCGGGAGCCGCATCGCCGGGGTTGCTGTGGACTGAAGGACTCCAAGTCCCAGAAAGATCGGCTTCAGTGCCTGGAGGCGCTGACTTGACATTTGACCTGCCCCTGTCCCTGCCTACATAACGCCTCGCGGCACCCGCTCCGCGGGAGCCGCATCGCCGAGGTTGCTGTGGACTGAAGGACTCCAAGTCCCAGAAAGATCGGCTTCAGTGCCTGGAGGCGCTGACTTGACATTTGACCTGCCCCTGTCCCTGCCTACATAACGCCTCGCGGCACCCGCTTCGCGGGACGCGCGCGGGCGTGTGCCGGGCGAAGCCCGGGCCAAGGGCGGGCCCATTTGAGCCCGTTCGAGACCGGCAGAGGTCGGGTCGGGCCCCCTCTCTTTCTTCCCTGGTAGGAGTAAGAACACTCCATCGTGAAGTGGGTAAGCAGAACGTTGTTTAATTGCCGGGAGAAATTAGCAGTGATATTTGAAAATGGGGAAGAGGAAATTGGCCACAAGTAAAGGAAATGCAGTGGAAAAAACAGCACCAATCACTAATTACCTAAAAAGCGCTATGGGCATTATAAACCATGAGATCGTGCAAGTGGAGGAACAGTTGGAAGCTGCTAAGACTGCCTTAGATGCCGTCCAAAAGGGGGCTAAGATTGTGGTGGAAGTGCATGGGGAAAGTGACATTTCTAATCTTGATATTATCCCCCAGGAGCCGTCAGATAGCAGCACTGTACATGTTACCGTCAACAGGTCTAAATCTGAACAATTGATTAAATTAGGGCCCTGCATGTCAATTACCCCTCTTGATATCGTTAATGTTTCAGAATTACTAGATTCTGATTCACCTCCAGCAAAAAAATGTAAACAAACCGTAACATCAAGAAGGTCCAGTCCACAAAGAGCAACACAAAAGAAGGGGAAATCTAAAAAATCACCAGGGATTGGACAAGGAGTTAAGCCTGTAGAATTGCTGATTGACAATAACGCCATAAATACACAACTTAAAAGACTGCATGGGAAAATAGATACCATAGAGAGGCGCGTCATGAATGAGATAAAATCAGTACAAAAGGATATCGTAAAGCTATTGGAAATGGTTACTGCTCTTCTTCCATTAACTGCATTAAATACGCCACTAACTGCAAATTTAATTGACAGTAGCAATACATATGTTGGTGCAATTAATTCGAACAGCATGAATAATTCACTACGGGCTGGTGCCTTACCTTCTAGTAATGTTCATGGAAAGGAAGTACCAGTTTTACCGAAACAAAACTTAGGGGGATCCACAGGGAATGGTTACATGAAGAAGGGAGGGCAATTCCATCAGGGGAGGAAACGGGATGTCATTTTAAATCTGCCCCCAGAGGCAACGCCTTATGTGATTGTATTAAAAAACGTACCTGAATTGGCTGAAAATACCGCTGAAACATGGGACTCTTTGAAAAATAGGGTGATTCAATGGTTCACCAAGAACACGACCTGTAGTTCTGAGTGCCTATTTCATGAAGTGATTATGATAAGGAGAGTTAGCTGGGTGGGTAAATCCATTAAATCATGTGAGGGGGATTGTGTAGTTGTAAATTTTCGCAGACCCTTTGTGGTGGGTTTACTGCTGGAGGAGATCATGGGGAACCAGGATCGATATTTTACTGATATAGAAGGCAGAATCGTCGCTTTACCCCTGGGATATTTTTATGGTTTTAGAATGGTTTTACCCTTTAGTCGAGCCCAGGTTAGCACCAGTTCCAGTCACGAAACACAGTATGTGATTCCGAATATGGTAAATAGGTTTGAACCTCTAAGTAGGTGTAGTGAGGCGGATTGACTGGAACGTAATATAGTATCGATAGAAAAGGTTGTACAAGATGGTCACGATGTAAGAGCCCATGTTAATAGTATGAAGGAAATGGTTCATATGGATCAGGATCAACTGCGAGAAGGCACTGTGAATATAATTAACAATACTGAAAGTGATCTCCTCGCAGAATCTGAAATGCAAACATCCAGGAACGAAATCACCCCACTTTCTATTGTGGCTGAATGTAACCCACCTAGCCATTCAATACAGGAATTATTGCACATTATGACATGGAATGTTGCAGGGGTTAGGAGTAAATTGAGTGATACTTCTTGGATTGATACTATACAAAAATGCGATTTGGTATTAACACAAGAAACATGGCTCACAAATAATTTTTTTATTAATGGGTTTAAAACGATCTGTACTAATGGGATTCCTTCAAAGGCAGGGAGAGCGAGCGGTGGCTTGGCAGTACTAATATCAGTATCCTCTCCTCTGACTGTAAGAAGAATATATACTAATTCACAACATTTTCAGTTTTTACTTCTTTCAGTGGGAGGAAAATAGGACATAATAGTGATCAATTTTTATAATCATATTTTTAATAGCTCAAGGCATGAGATAATTACATTATTAGACAGCGAATTGGCCAATTTTTTAAGGAGTACAAGGTCTGATTAATTTTTAATTTGGGCGGGGGATTTTAATATTGAACTTTGTAAATTTATACCAGGGATCCAATGCGGATACGAGGATGAATTGGGAGATAACCCTTTACACTTCCCACATAATAAGTATGGGGAAATTTTAAATTGTGTAATGTTTAAGTATAATCTGGAAATTATAGAGATAGATGCAAAAAAGAATACGCAAGAGGGAGTGGGTATTACATATACATTTGAAGGAGCTAGGTCATCCTCATGTATCGACCACCTTATAATTTCAAGAAATTGTAATCCTCTCGTTCATTCTTGCAAAGTATGCCCCAGCCTATTAAGTGACCATCACCCTGTGTCACTAACATTAAAATCTCCACTTTTTAAAGTAGATGAACCAAGTATTTTTGCTGCTGAGGTAAAGACACAGGGTGAAAATGGGATTTCTATCAAATGGGCAGGGGTTGATCCTATTGCCTTCACGGAAAAGATTATTCAACAAAATAAACATCATATCACAACTGTTTTAGATAATTTTTCTACTAATATAGATATCGTGATGGCTTTCCAAAATATTTCGGTTGCAATAGCAGGAAATTTGAAACGTAAGCCTAGGACAAATAGGGTATATTGCCCAAGATGGTTTAATCAGCAATGTTCACGATTAAACAGGGATTTAAAAGAAGCTCTAAAAGCTAGCCCCCGGAATAGGGAAGACATTAGTTCCCTGCGGAAATCATATAAGCAAGCATTGACTCGTAGAAAAATGGAGATTAGAGATAATGCGTGGGAAAACCTGATCAAAGCTGCAGAAACTAAAGATTCTATACTTTTTGGAAAACTTTGGACCAGCCCCTTTTAAAGATGCCCAGTCTGTTAAAGTTGATGTAGTAGTGACCCCGGAAGACTGGTTGACTCACTTTGAAGCCATTTTTAATGAGACACGTCAGCCCAATACTTTAGCAGAGAATACTAGCATTGTTCGTTTAAATAATATTAAACCGGAAAGCATTAGCTCTGAGGAGATTAGATTGGCCCTTTTGAATAGTGCTAGTGGGAAAGTGGCAGGTCCGGATGGGGTCCCAATTGATGTTTTTAAATATAATCTGGATTTTTGGGTGCCCATCCTATACAAATTTTTTAATGCTACACTTAATGGGGTGATACCAGCAACTTGGGCTGAGAGCGTGATAGTCCCTATTTTTAAAAAGGCGATAGAAGCAGCGCGAGCTGCTATCGCCCAATATCTTTACTCGATTCAACATCTAAGGTTATGGGTAGAATATTGCTGGCCAGATTGGAATATTGGGTAAAGGAAAATAATATTTTATCTGTAGTACAGTACGGTTTTAGAAGGGGCATTGGAACGATTGAGCAGTGTTTGAATCTTGATTTGTTGATAGGAAAATACACACTTGCACGGGATGGCGCTGTTTACCTTTGTTTTGTTGACTTGTCAAGCGCTTTCGATTTGGTAAATCACTCAAAATTATGGCAGACGCTTAAAGGGATGGGCGCCCCAGAGGATATTATTAGTTTTTTATCGCAAATATATGTACATTTGTCCTCTAGAATACGCTTCGGGGAAAATGGAGAATGCACTAAGCACTTTAGCATTACCCGTGGGATAAGACAGGGTTGTACTCTTGCCCCACTTTTATTTTCGTTATATATAAATGGGGTTGACCCGTTATTACAGAATTTGAACGCTGATGCCCCAAAGGTAGGCAAACGGGTTACCCCTTTATTAATGTATGCCGATGATGCTGTCTTAATCTCCAGGACAGCTAACGGCCTACAATTATTGATGGATAACTTCTCTAGTTATATGACGGAAAAGTTTTTAAAAATAAATTTGAGTAAAACCCTGGTTATGTCTTGTGGGAAACGGAAAATTAAGAATAAAACACATTACATCGAAGGTATACGGATAGAAAGGACTTTTTCCTTCTCATATTTGGGAATTCTTTTTAATAGTAAGGGCACGTGGAGCGCACATATTAACCTATGTAAATTGAAATTCGTAAAATCGGTTGAGGCTATTTTTAGATTTTCCCAAAAAATAGGTAAAAAACCAGTGCGGGAAATTCTTAAACTTTATGGAGCAAAATGTATTACAGGGAGTTGTTATGGGGGAGCCCTGTGGGGTGTGGCAGATACTTCTCAGCTACAAATCCTGGAAAATAATTTTTTTAAAAGATTATTAGCCGTGCCAGTTTCTACTGCCACTTTTATAATACACAGGGAGACTAATACCCCCTATATTCTTGATCTGATCAGTATAGCTGCCCTTACTTTGTGGCACCGCATCTGGACTCGGGAAGAGACACATTTTACGAGGGACATTATATCGGATTGTTTGAATCAAGATCATTATAAGAAAATAACATGGTTAAGTTACATTTGTAGCCTCTTAAAGGAATGTGAGATGGATGTGAATTTAAAAATCCCGAGGACATACAGAATATGAGTAAAAAGGAATTAAAATTGAGGCTCTGTAAAGTGAGGTCCTCATCAAGGGACGTTGCCACGAGTAACAAATCATGTATATCTTTTTATCTTGAAGGGCCGATAGCAATGGGTATTCAGCCATATCTCATTTTTATAACTAATATACAACACAGATTTTACTTAACTAGATTACGGTTGAATACTCTCCATTATCTTTTAGCATTTCCCAAAAGGGACAAGTGGTGTGCCAACTTACCAAAGTGTCCATGTGATGGCAGGTCCCCACAGAGTACTCTTCATTTTTTACTTTTTGCAAATTTTATAATGAAATCAGGAAAACATTTTTACGACCTTTTTTTAAAGCAAACAGCCTGTACTCTTTTAAAGCTGCTTTTAATTATATTCGAAAATTGGAGAATGTTTTAATCTGTAATGCGGTAATTTGTTACATATCCTTTGCTATGAAACAAAGGAAGGACCTTGTTTACCTGGAAATATTGAATTATGAAATTGATTAGTTTTTGTATGTTAATTGATTTGTTGAACTATAAAATGAATTAGATTTTAATTGTTAGTAGATTTATTGTAAAAATCAAAAAAGTATTTTCTTCTGAGACTTTTTGAATATAAAATGTATTTTTCATCTCAAATTGTAATAATTGTATATAACTCCGTTCTTATCGATATTATAGTATGCTTTTATGGACATTTTTTGTATGTGCCGAATAAAGCTTGATTTGATTTGATTTGGTTAGTGTGTCATACCTGTAGACATTGATCTGTTGGTATGAGTTATTCCTTTCCATTAGGTGAAATCAGATGTATCAGGGGATATCGTCATTTCTAATACACTTGCAGGCATCTTGGCATGGTGTGAGATTTGCTGCCTCATTCCCATCCCCCCAGGCTACAATGTGCCTCAGAGTTCCAGAGTGTAGTCAGATTACTGTAATTACAAATCGTCATTACCACATAGGGTAAATATGCGATGGATTGTGGAGTACTGTACTGTATGAAATTCACATCACCATTGTGATGTGTGATGGTTGATAAGTCCTATATCTGACTTGTGTTGCATGCACATATCAATGCATGTGTCCAATTCATGATACCTATGATACATGTGCCAATTGGATCATGGAAATGAGTAGAGACATGTATAGGTTTACTGGATGAGCTGTGTATGTATACTTGATGAAGCATTTGAGCATGATGTTAGCTAGGTGCACAGTCCAACATATCACTGAGATAATATCAGGGTTCACTAAACTGGTGTCTGGAAGCTATGTATGCCTCACAGGCCCCTTCAGAGTACCACACACCCATGAGGTAATGTATTGGATAGCCACAATGTTCACTGTTATGTATTGATTAGCTTGAATTGTGAGTTTCATTTGTGATCTGTATATTTAGGCTACGGAGAGCAATCCCTGACAATAAGTTGTGCCCAGCCTGACCCATGGTGTTCGACACATGGGCCAGGCTGGGACAGAGGCATAGTGGCAATACTACTAATGCACAGAGCATTCTCCCTGTAGACCTACAGATACATGAATGTTCATTAAATTAGTTACATGGACCAATAGTGGCCCTCATTGCTCATACATCGACTACATGTCGAATAGTGCTTGTGGTGAACCTCGGACCAGCTATCTCTTTCCATTGGGCCAAATTGTCAATGTTATAACTATTTCTCATTATCGGCCACTTCATCACACAGGTCTGTGGTCACTTTCTCATATGTCATGCTTAGACTGTACAGGCCTATTGCGCATGTGATACATGCAGTGCAGATAGTTATTTGATCATGATGTAATCTTGTTGTCTGATTCACCAGCTTGGTGAAATCCACCAAATTCAACACAACATTTTATGAAATGTTGAATGTCATCCCTGTAACAATGCCACAAGTGGCTATAGGTATGTCCTGTGATGGCTGTATATACTATGCCAAGTCAATCATACGTAGTCAGATATGACATTATTTAGTTGACATGTCCACACATTCCAAGAGATATGACTCTCAGTGACAGAGATGCCTGGCCCTTCTATGTTACCTGAATGTTAGGATGTAGTTCATACTATGGTACATGCCTGTATGGTCCATATGCATGTAGTAAATGGACCTATCATTAAAGGTAACTATACAGTCATGCACAAGTACCTTGGCCTTCATAAAGGCACAATGGTGTGGTGTTTTCCATAGATCATAACCTGACATTACTCTTAGGATGCCCCTGGCCTACATAATTGTAGTCGGCAGCATTAGTCAGTTTAGGACATAAGTATTGTTGAGCATAGTCAACATGTGCTTGTGAAACTGAGGATCAATGTCTCAATAGTGCGTAGCCTGTGGAAATGACACATGTAGTGTGTTAAGTGGTAATGAATGTTTGTTGTAGCTGCGTACAAGATGTATTTATACCAAAAAAAAAGTCCTACCTTGACCTGTCCTGATCTGTTTCATCATCTTTTCCATCCATATAGGTCAACGGCCATCAAAAGCAAGGGATGTGGAAAGCCATCGCCGGGAAGGTGCAGACCCTGGGGGTCTATAACCGGCGCAGTATCCACTGCCGGAAGAGGTGGGAGGACCTAAGACGTGCTACCTGCAAGTGTTTTGATGGAAAGTTTGGCCAGTCCTCCCAACCATCCAAGCATGTGTGTCAGAACCTGACCCCTCTAATGGCCAGCATAGTGGTGGTGGCCTATCCAGAGCTAGATGGGCAGTTGAGGGCCCAAAAGCAGCTACATAGCAGTGAGTGCTAGCCATATTCCTTAATGTCACATTGATCATTTTGTGTTCTACAGGCAGGCAATTGCCCATTAATATTGAGGGTAGCACATTTGCAGCGCACATACAAAATTGTTGGTTGTATAGGTCTGGTAGGAGGTGCATGCTGATGTGCTTTGCCTATTGTCTTTGTGACCAGGAGCATAGCAGAGTCCAATCCACTACCAAGTTACAGTTTTATGCAGAAAATGACTGAGTATAGTAATTAATCAGATAATTTTTATGTAGTAGGAGATGGCAATTGTCCCAACAAGGACAGTAGTGTCCATTGTGTCAAGGATGATGCGCACTCAGTACTGTCACTCATTTGACGTGATATAGTATATAGTGCACTTTTGATGCAGACACTGAGCAGTACTTCCCCTTGGTAAGTGGGGACTATGAAGTGAATTAGCATAACAGCCATCACTGGTGCCATCAGTATTAGATTCTACATGTTGTCATGTGCACCTCTCCCTGTTGTTTAACCATGTGCACAACAGTTGCATACATGATCTACATGTCTCCATTTGTTCATGGTTGATTCCATCTCAAATGTGTGTGTATGCCAATCTGTATTGGCAACTTTACTACTTTACATATTGCATAAACATGGCAGTGTGACTTGTCCATCGTTCCATCGAGATGTCATATTAGGTATGTGACCATTTGCTTGTTGCAGAGCCCTGTGTGGAATCTGTATTACTATTTTTGACTTTGAGGACCTAATTGAAGAAAGTAGCATACTAAGGTGTACAGCAAGACCCAAAATGTACAAGCTGTTAAGGTATCCTACTAGTTACGTGAGGGTGGAGATCCTACAACTTCAGTCATGCAATTGGAGATGTCTGTGGGTATGACTTTACTGTGAGGAAGTGTTGACATTTGGGCTAGCATGCATGCATGTGTTCATGCTACTTTGTGCACAAACATACAGGAACTTGTAGGTTGAGTCTTCTGCTTGATAAATGTTCTGTGATCAAAGCTGTTAGCCACATGTATCCTGGCACATGCAATAAACCTATTTTTTTTCACATTTCAGCATCATCCCAGGTAGGCGGAGGGGACATGGCCGATATCAGTGGGGAAGCAGCTGGCCACAGTGCTTCTGGTCAAGGTACATCAGAGACTGATGGAGCCAGTGGCCCAGAGGGTGAGGGGGATGTCACGGAAGACGCAAGCTCGACTACATCATCTTTGTCTGAGTCATCCTCCAGTGGACACTCCCTGGCGGTGGCAGACCCAACAGTGCTATCATATTCCTTGTCCGCCACCCAATAGTCAATCTCCACCCTCCCTGCTGCTCTCCATCCAGTTATCCAGCCCCGCTCCCCACAAAGGGTAGCAGTCTCCTTCGCACCAGGCACCTCCGCCCCTGCCCTAGTCCTCACTGCTGCCCTGAGTGAGGAGGCTATTGACCTCCTGAGGACCATCTCTGTAGGTCAGATGGCACTACTGAGTGCATTCCAGGGGCTAGGCATCCATCTTCAGTAGATGGTGGCCTACTGGAAGGAATCCATGGTGCTCAGTCTGCCCTACAGAGATCCTTTCAGGTTCTGGCCTCCTCCCTCTATGCAGCGTTCCACCTGCCCTGTCTTCTGTTCCCTCCTTCCTCTGCCCCAAACCCATCCATATACCCTATTCCACATCCTATCCCAAGCACACTCACACCTTGCATGTATCCACACCAACAGACACAAGCACCACACACAAACATTGAATGCCACAAGAGACACAGGCAAGCATCCACACATCACACACTCACTGCCCTCACCACCACACCACCCCCAGCATTCCCACGGACACCACACCTGCACCAATAGACCAACCCACCACACCCAGCATTGCCCCAAGCATCACACCTGCACACACAGACCCGTCCACCACACCCAGCATTGCCCTGACACCACACACACAGCCCCATCCGCCATACCCAGCATTCCCCCAAGCCACCCACCCACACACACATAAAGTCAACCACCACACCCAGCATTCCCCTAAGCTCCACACTCGTACACAGACCCATCCACCACACCCAGTATTACCCTAAGCCCCACACCCTCACACACAGACCCATCCACCACACCCAGCATTGTCCCAGACACCACACCTGCACACACAGAACCATCCACTGCACCCAGCATTGCTGAAGATACAACACCCACACACACAGACCCATCCATAACAACCACCATACTCTGCCCATCCACCTCACACTCCAGATGAAAATGTACACCCACACACTCACTCACACAGCACACACCTGCACCAACAACACTACCACCCACACCTGACATTTCCACTCCCTCTACCTCCCAAGCCCAGTACACTTATGACTATCCTAAACCCAGTTCATGTCTCGAATACTTCTTTGCCCTTGGGATTATGCCTGTGAGCCACGAAACCCTACCTCCCAAAACCAATGAACAGACTCCCACACCCCAACCCAACCCATCTCTTCCACTTCCCAAACCACCAGCCCCAAGATAAAAGTCACCCCTCCCAAGAAAAAATCGACCCCACTAAAATCCCAATCCACCATTCCCAAGAAAAAATGTACCTCTTATAATTCCCAAACCTCCACTCCCAAACAAAAATCGACCCCTCTTAAATCCCAACCCACCACTCCCAAGAAAAAAACGACCCCTCCTACAACTCAACCCACAGCGGTGGGATCTCATATATGTAACTGCCTGCTTCATAATCGGGCGGTCAGACCGCCTACTTGGTGGCGGTGTTCCCGCTGTCAACGGCACGGCTGTCCCTGGACCTCCAAACTTGTAATCAGCCCCTAAAACTCTTCACGCACACTTTCAAAGCCTTGCACAACATAGGCCACACATACCACAACACCTGCATCAACTTCCACAAACATACCAGTATCCTCCACTCAGGCGCACTCCTATTCGCACACATACCTCATATGCAGGAAGGACCAGAACTGGTAGTCGTGCCTTTTCCTACCACACTCCTGAAGCTTGGAACACATCAGAGCATCCTCATCTAGGCTTGAATTCCACAAAAAGCTTAAGACCTGGCTCTTCAACTGTCAGGCCCCCAGGCCCAACCCAGATTTCTCCTGCATCAGAACCATAATTCTCTTCTGAACAATCGTGCATCCTACAAATACACTTAACATAATATAACATAACAGTGGTAATAGTAAAACTGATCAACCCAGAGTCTAAAGGTTTCCCCAATGTTGCTGAGTTTGGAGTGGGAATAATAAATCTGAACACCCCCACACCACCTGCCCAGCCCACAGTCTAATGCTTGCCCAGTGTTGTTTAGTTTTGAGTGGGAGTAGTAAATATGACTCCCCCACAAATACATGTTCATTTTCCTACATTTAAATATATTAAATAGATTGTTTTGTTGATTAATATGTAATTATGTAATGTTCTTAGCATTCAAAAAATAAATATTTTTGTCAAGATATTTAATTTTAACTTTATTCCCAGATGAACATCTATAGAAATATTTACATTTTTTAATTGATTTATGCTTTTAAATTTGTATTTTTTTCTAGAATCTATATCATTTTTTCATTAATAATAAATTAAAGTATATGTATTTTTAAAAACTGGTTATAAGATAAATGTATTCTAATTATCCAAAATACATTTAAAAAAATGATTGCAACCTTTTAAAGTTTAAACTTAATTTTAATTAAATACAGTTAATATTTTAGCAATATATAATCTATATTTTTACACAATAATTTACTTTATGATATTTTTGTTATTGTTAATGTTATTTTAAAAGTCAATCTTATTTTAATCTATAACTTCATATTAGATATTTTTATATTTACCTATTTTTGTAGGTCAATATTTTGGATTTTATATTTTTATTGTTTTATTTATATGTATAGGGTTGCGGATATTATGGTATTCTACATTTTGACATCAATATTGTTGTAGGTCGTTATTTATGTACTCAATATTCAGTAGTACAGTCAATGGGTTGTATGTCAAGATTCTGACCACAACAAGAATGTTGACAATACAAATATTGTGACAGTAAGTATATATAGGTAAGTATAGATTCACTATGCTTAATTCCACATCTTCCTAACTTACCTAAAATATGTATATCGTTATGAAACATATATATGGAATTTAGTATAGTGAACCATGATATTCTGGTACTACACCGGTATGACTACTGGCAGTCTGGCAAGGTTGACAGTGGTAAATACCATTGATGGTAATTCCCTCATTGGGCATAAAATCCTCTAGAGGATCCATCATTCTGTGCTGATAAGCAGTTTAGAAATAATGGCAGGTACAAATTAACCAGCAGTGGTAAGGAATATTGGTGGGCAGAAATAAAACAGAGACAATAACACGCCTTTAGCATGGCTTGAGTGTAGGTAAACTACAATTTGTATTGTGGCAGCTGATTTTGGCTTAGACACTACTTAAGAACAACAAAGAGCCAATTTTAATTTGTTACCAAATATCATTTTTGGAAAGAGTTTTCTGCTGAAATGACAACGGTAGTAGTAATGCTATTATCACCTTTGGTTTACCGTGGCATTGGTTAATAAAGGTGTTTCATTTATTACTTTAAATCTGAGCACAATTGTAGATATACTAGAATCTTTTATATTGCAAGTTCTCAATCACTCCAAATTTTTGTACAATTCATCCACCAGAATCAGCTTTTGAACAAATTTCTTATTCGAGACATTTATGCAGGCATTTCCTCAAAAATTGTCATCAAATGATTCCTTGGTCTAATTTAGGAAAATTTTGTCTTTTGGAATAAATGTGGTATTTAAAAAACAGTTTTGAGATTCTTGCTGTTCTTCACTATCAAATTAATCTTTCGTGCTCTTCTTCCCATTTGTGTCTTTTCAAAGACAATTATGCTTTTACGTTCTGCGGCATTGCAGTTAATTGCTATCTTTTTTCATTTGAACAGGTTTGGTTTTATGTAATTGTGCTGTATATAGTATACTGAATAGTTTTGTTTTTAACTGATACCCTGCTCTTCTAATGAGAAGTTTATGCTGAGCATGCTGGCAATAACCTGGAACAGCTTGTTGACATAAATAAATGACTAGTCCTGGGTGTGAAATTCCGCTACGCTCACAGAGTTTGCAGAGTTTTTCCCACTTCACGCGCTGCGTAGAGCGTAGAGTTCTGAAAAGGAGCGCAGTTGTTTCCTCGCTCACACGCACCAACGTTAAGTTGGCGAACACAAGTGATGAAAATCTTTCTCCAGACCACTTCCCGTGAGATTTCTCAACGAGGGAGATCGTGGATGGCTGCAACTGCTCGTGTTGAGAAACCTTCCGTTCACGTTGAGGAAGCTGGCGCTCGAGTAGAACATGTACTGGAGCATCAGAAAGAAGCAGCGCCCTCTTGCGCTACGCATGGTGCCGTTTGTGCTGATTTACCAATGCGGAACAAACACCTGGCGTTACAAATCAGCACGAATGGCATGACCTAACCCACTCTGCCGCTTGTGCGCGGCTGAGTTTTTTGGTCAACTCCGCCAACTCCACCCAGGCCTATAAATGACTCTTCTACCTACATGTGGTCTAACTGTACCCGATATGGTATCTGGTCAAGAAGGCTGTACGTTCCTTCTGGTCTTCACTATTGCTTAATTTGTTCCATTGGTTGTAGGTGGAAGGAACCAGCACCGATCTTTGGACAACTATATTTATTGTTCATTAGAGTTTAACCCAAAGCAAGAGAGAGAAAAGGAGAAAGGGAGAAATAAAAAGGTAGAAAAACAGAAAAAAGGGAGAAGCCAATGATGAAAACGAACCTGCAAGAGTGAGATAAAAAGAGGGTAGGTATAGAAACAAAAGGCATGAGGAGGATACCAGAATAGGTAGCCTTGGAATTCGGCATTCCTGGCGTTCAGCAGTATCAGTGGCTAGCTCCTAAGAAAAGTTTTGGGCCCAACACTTATTTTTTACAATTTAGCCCTGATTTTCACATCCTTCGAAGGTTAGAAAGCACCACCAAGGAACACATTTTCCTTTTTGTACTTCTACATGATGTCAAATTGAAAATGCTTTAAAATAAATTGACCCATTGTGCAGGTATATTTTTTTCAAATGGACAGGCTAGAGGGAAATAATACATGTTCATACCCTACATTTATTAACACCTGTATTAAGGATTGAGAGTATAATGTTGTGATGATGCTTTGGATAGTTTGTGAGAAATGGGTCATTAGGCATCAGTGAGAAGATTTCAGATGCTGTCCCTCTACAGAATTAAACACTAAAACTCTATTTGAGGTATTTGAGTGAATGCGGATTTCACTCTGACCTTTTTCTAATTGAAAGCCAGTGATGTAATATGCATTATGGTAGCACATCTGCCGATGTTTTGATGCTCCAACAGGGGACATCCCTTCTGGAAAGAGACTGAAGAACCGATGAGTCAACATTTTAATTCATCTTTTGAATTAACACCATAAACATTTATTATACCTGGAAACAATAGTCTAAATGTAAATATGCACTTGTAATATGCAGTGCATTTACTGGTACTATCCCAATTACACAGTGCCGCCCTCTCTCCCCATCACAGCCTGTTTTCTGTACCCCTGTCTCAACCAGACACTATCAGTTGGATGCGTCTGTTATATATACACAGAAACGTAAGATCGAGATGCTCCTGCTACTATAAAAATACTATGGGGCCGATTCCGATCTTGGCCGGTAGGGCACCTAACAGTATTCGTCCGGAAAAAAACCCAGCGAATGCGTGTTTCCCGACCGATTCGTACACCCGTCCGGACGAACAAGTACGATGCGTATAACAACCCATTTCCCGAGCGAGCCGTACTCACCCAATCCAGCTCCTGTTCCCCGCCCGAGCCGGATCCGTAAACGCCGAATCGAGTCGCACGGAACCAAATACACAGCACCTTCCGGCCGGACTAGTACGATGCGCGCTCCGTACGCGCCGAACCAGTCGCTACGTCCGGCACGTTTCAGCATCCGGGAGAGCCGCACATAAGCTCCGTTTCGCGCCACAAGACGATCCACGGCTACGAGGCGAACAAGCCAGCGGCGAGTACGAGTCGAAGACACAAGAAACCCGAGCGAGACGACCCAACCATGAATCCCATCGCGCAGGTCCTACCAATACTCTACATCTATTACCGGGACCGGTACGGACGCGTACGGCGCAGACGGTAAGTCAAACACCAACAATACAAACAAACTACACGTACCCAAAATATGTCACACACACATAGGGATGCACAAATGACGTACACTAGCAACAGCACAACCATAGGGGTGGGATGGGCATCACCAATGCCATACACACCCATAGGGGGATGGATGCCTACCACTACCACCACCCCTACTCAGGGGGGGCTGGATGCCTGCCACTACCACCACCCCTACTCAGGGGGGGATGGATGCCTACCACTACCACCACCCCTACCCAGGGGGGGCTGGATGCCTACCACTACCACCACCCCTACTCATGGGGGCCTGGATGCCTGTCACTACTACCATCCCCACCCATAGGGGGATGGATGCCTACCACTACCACCACCCCTACTCAGGGGGGGCTGGATGCCTACCACTACCACCACCCCTACTCAGGGGGGGCTGGATGCCTACCACTACCACCACCCCTACTCATGGGGGCCTGGATGCCTGTCACTACTACCATCCCCACCCATAGGGGGATGGATGCCTACCACTACCACCACCCCTACTCAGGGGGGGCTGGATGCCTGCCACTACCACCACCCCTACTCATGGGGGCCTGGATGCCTGCCACTACCACCACCCCTACTCAGGGGGGGCTGGATGCCTGCCACTACCACCACCCCTACTCAGGGGTGGCTGGATGCCTACCACTACCACCACCCCTACTCAGGGGGGGCTGGATGCCTGTCACTACCACCACCCCTACTCATGGGGGCCTGGATGCCTGTCACTACTACCATCCCCGCCCATAGGGGGATGGATACCTACCACTACCACCACCCCTACTCATGGGGGCCTGGATGCCTATCACTACTACCATCCCCACCCATAGGGGGATGGATGCCTACCACTACCACCACCCCTACTCATGGGGGCCTGGATGCCTATCACTTCTACCATCCCCACCCATAGGGGGATGGATGCCTACCACTACCACCACCCCTACTCAGGGGGGGCTGGATGCCTGCCACTACCACCACCCCTACTGAGGGGGGGATGTATGCCTACCACTACCACCACCCCTACTCAGGGGGGGGCTGGGTGCCTGCCACTACCACCACCCCTACTCAGGGGGGGCTGGATGCCTGCCACTACCACCACCCCTACTCATGGGGGCCTGGATGCCTGTCACTACTACCATCCCCACCCATAGGGGGCTGGATGCCTACCACTACCACCACCCCTACTCATGGGGGCCTGGATGCCTATCACTACTACCATCCCCACCCATAGGGGGATGGATGCCTACCACTACCACCACCCCTACTCAGGGGGGGCTGGATGCCTGCCACTACCACCACCCCTACTGAGGGGGGGATGGGTGCCTAACACTACCACCACCCCTACTCAGGGGGGGCTGGATGCCTGCGACTACCACCACCCCTACTCAGGGGGGGCTGGATGCCTACCACTACCACCACCCCTACTCAGGGGGGGCTGGATGCCTGCCACTACCACCACCCCTACTCAGGGGGGGCTGGATGCCTACCACTACCACCACCCCTACTCATGGGGGCCTGGATGCCTGTCACTACTACCATCCCCACCCATAGGAGGATGGATGCCTACCACTACCACCACCCCTACTCAGGGGGGGCTGGATGCCTGCCACTACCACCACCCCTACTCATGGGGGCCTGGATGCCTGCCACTAACACCACCCCTACTCAGGGGGGGCTGGATGCCTGCCACTACCACCACCCCTACTCAGGGGGGGGGGCTGGATGCCTACCACTACCACCACCCCTACTCAGGGGGGGCTGGATGCCTGTCACTACCACCACCCCTACTCATGGGGGCCTGGATGCCTGTCACTACTACCATCCCCACCCATAGGGGGCTGGATGCCTACCACTACCACCACCCCTACTCATGGGGGCCTGGATGCCTGTCACTATTACCATCCCCACCCATAGGGGGATGGATGCCTACCACTACCACCACCCCTACTCAGGGGGCTGGATGCCTACGACTACCACCACCCCTACTCAGGGGGCTGGATGCCTGCCACTACCACCACCCCTACTCAGGGGGCTGGATGCCTGCCACTACCACCACCCCTACTCATAGGACGGGTAATGCATGACACAACCAGCATACTCCCACATAAGGAATGACAGAAAATTACACCCCCCAACACCATGACAAGCGTGTGTAGTCTGTGTCAAATGCTTACAACACTGAACATGACATTGAACATACAATGTGACCCACTATCACATGTGTCACACATAAATGTGTGTGGCCTCCACAATGCAAGCAGACGATGACCACTGTGGCCATGGGGTCGAACACCCCATCATCACAGTGACCAAAAGGTAAGTGTGGGGTCCATAGCTGATGCACCTCTTGAACAGTGTGGCCATGGGGCCTAAAGCCCCATCCCCACAGTGACCAAAAGGTAAGTGTGGGGTCCATAGCTGATGTACCTCTTGAACAGTGTGGCCATGGGGCCTAAAGCCCCATCACCACAGTGACCAAAAGGTAAGTGTGGGGTCCATAGCTGATGCACCTCTTGAACAGTGTGGCCATGGGGCCTAAAGCCCCATCACCACAGTGACCAAAAGGTAAGTGTGGGGTCCATAGCTGATGCACCTCTTGAACAGTGTGGCCATGGGACCTAAAGCCCCATCACCACAGTGACCAAATGGTAAGTGTGGGGTCCATAGCTGATGCACCTCTTGAACAGTGTGGCCATGGGGCCTAAAGCCCCATCACCACAGTGACCAAAAGGTAAGTGTGGGGTCCATAGCTGATGCACCTCTTGAACAGTGTGGCCATGGGACCTAAAGCCCCATCACCACAGTGACCAAAAGGTAAGTGTGGGGTCCATAGCTGATGCACCTCTTGAACAGTGTGGCCATGGGGCCTAAAGCCCCTCACCACAGTGACCAAAAGGTAAGTGTTGGGTCCATAGCTGATGCACCTCTTGAACAGTGTGGCCATGGGGCCTAAAGCCCCATCACCACAGTGACCAAAAGGTAAGTATGGGGTCCATAGCTGATGCACCTCTTGAACAGTGTGGCCATGGGGCCTAAAGCCCCATCACCACAGTGACCAAAAGGTAAGTGTGGGGTCCATAGCTGATGCACCTCTTGAACAGTGTGGCCATGGGGCCTAAAGCCCCATCACCACAGTGACCAAAATGTAAGTGTGGGGTCCATAGCTGATGCACCTCTTGAACAGTGTGGCCATGGGGCCTAAAGCCCCATCACCACAGTGACCAAAAGGTAAGTGTGGGGTCCATAGCTGATGCACCTTTTGAACAGTGTGGCAATGGGGCCAAAAGCACCATCACCACGGTGATCATAAGGTAAGTGTAGTCATGGTAAAAGCTGCGAAAGCCAAACTGTATGGATGAATCCTGGTCACACAACAACAAACACATCAGTGGCATAGTAGTGCTTGTGTCCCATAGCAACATAGATTGGGCGGGGCAAACAGTGCAGTGTCACAGAAACATCGTTTTGGCCATGTGCATACAAACATCACCCATGGGGGACCACATTGTCAATATTCACAAATAACACAATGACAGAAGTGACCATCATAATGCTGAGCCACATATCTGCACCAATGGACACACAAATGTAGATAACCTGTGGAGACTGTCGATGTCAGGTGAACAAATACCATACCATGGCATCAATGGGACATACAAACCATGATCACTGTGCTGACTGTTGACCTAGGAGTCCCAGGGACAGCTGGGGAAACCAACCAAACAACATACAGACAATGGCACACTACAGAAATGCCAATGCAGTGGTGCAAATGCACAAACACAAACAGGCAGACTCACACTGCATTTCAAACACAACAGGTGATGGGGGGTGTGCCAGTGTCCCCAGGCAACCACACAACACATGAGGAGGCCTGAACTCCAATCACACAGATGTGTATACAGTGCCATACAAAAGTTACTCATGGATCGGATACCCCTATGTGGGCAATCAGGCATCGTCAGCTGAGAGGGAGGCCAAATTACACATGTCACTCAAGCTTGTAGGAACAGCAACTAACACAGCAAGAGACAGACCCACCACAGCACTACCCCCAGGGACCCCACATTGTGCTGACACTAGCCTGCATGACAATCCCACTGTGATGACAAAGGTAGATGTCGTTCACACTGTGAACCACAGCCATGTGTCCTGAGCAACAAACTAACATCACACCTACACAAGCTCCAATCAATCAGCACGGCCTGCCAGCCAATATGGAGGTAGGGGTCTAGCAACAACTCACATTTGCACACTCAACATCACACACCCTGATCTCCACCAATGTGCAGCAGTGAAGCTCACATGGACTGGTGACAGTGCACATGCACCCATGACAATTCCAGGGGTGGTGGGGGGAACTAAGGTGCAGATACCCATCACACATGGCCAGTCAATAAGACTCGTCAATGTCTGACACACAGCACAGTACGCCGTACATGGGCATGATGTGAAATCCACCACAATCATTGGGATCCTGGCCATAGTCACACACCTACGAAGAAGCCAAGGTGACACACAAAGAACACACGTACACAACTTCCAACATTGCAGCTCTGACCCTGAGGAGTGGCAGCAGTCACACACACACCGTGTCACAATCACTGAAAGCTACCACAAACTGAAATTCACATGACTAGTGTAAACAACAAGTACCAAGGGGAATCCTGAATGTGTCCCATCACCGTTTGCCCACATCCCCAGCCCTGACAACAAAGACAACCTGGGATGACAACCTCATGAACATTAGTTTGCCATGCAACCACATCACAGAGAAACCAGGTCCAAGATGCTGGATGAACACAGACCAACTCTGCAAGCAACACAAACAGGAACATCCCTAGGGACACAGCCTGTGTAGGAAAAGGGAAGGGAGCACGCACAGACATGCTTACACAACACACAACACGGGCACACGCAATGTCACGGGATTACACACTGCCATGAGGGCACTCCACTCCTGTGGAAGGTCCGCTGTGCAAAACCTTGTCTGTGCACGACTCAAACATGTCAGCAGGACACTCCGTCAGTGAGTCAACAACTACAACACACAGAAGGCTCTGCTTACATCAGCCTGGGTACGGGAGTGTCACGTCAGTCATCTGCATACACCCAAAACACGTGTCAAGCCAGTTGCACTGTATACACAGATGAGTCCTTCAACATTGATGTGCAAAACTGCATGTCCAGTGGAGATGGGCACACAGTCAGGGAAATCGGAACATTGAACAGTGGTAAGCCCACCAGATGTGCATCAGTGTAAGACAAAGATGTTCCTTTACAAATGCAAAACGTACATCCCTGTGTCAAATGCTGAACATTACACCCTCAGACTGCAGCAAAGGATGCCATAGATCCAGAGTAGAACAGGACACATATCCCATGGACCACATGGACCACATGGAGTCCATCACAGCAACACTTCATTTTCCTGAACTGAACACTATAACAACTGCAAATGCAGGATGCTACTCATCTACATCATGTACATCAAAAGAAACACCTCAATTAAACAAAAAGAGGCTTTATTCAGCTAATGTAAAATTAAAAGTTGACATCCAAAAGAAACTAAGGCCAATGGCCAGACCAAAATCCATGTCCCAACAGGGTGACAAGTGACAACTGGTCACCCATTGCTTGCCTGCACTGGTACGGACAGGGGACATCCCCCTTGGAGGGGCATACAAGGGGCAGGCCAGGCACCTCAGGGACAGGATCAGGGGATGGCAGAGTGAGGCAGTGAAGGGGTGGTGGGTGCAGGAGTGTCACCGGCAACTGCAGTGGAGGTGTCTGACTCAGGGGGGGCCAGCACCACCGTGCTACACAAGTCAGTTGGTGTGGGTGCTGCAACCACTGCAGTGGGCTGGTCTGATGTAGTGGACTGGGTCCCCACTGCAGGGCCCAAGTCAGACGGGGTGGTTGTTGACTCCACTGCAGTGCATAACTCCAAGGGAGTGGAAGGGTGGGCAGATGAGGTGGGCAGGACAGAGGGGGGGACCCGGTCCCCACACCAGTGGCACTAACAGGCAGAGCATCTGGGTTGGGTGTGGAAGAGCAAGTGGCAGGGGGGGAGGGCCTAAGCAGTCTGGGGATGCGGTATCGGTGTGTGGGGGAACCTGGGGCAGGGTGTGGCGGGGGGACCTGTGGAGTGGTGGCCTGGGGGATGGAGGAGAGAGACTGGGTGGTGGAGCTGCGTGGTGGTGGTGGTGGGGTCTTGCTCTTCCTGGTCCGGGGGACTTCCTAATGGGGTCCTGTGTCTGCCTGCTCCTGGGGGAGGGTGTCCGGGGGCGAGGGGCATTCCCCTCTGTGTGGGTGGACTTCCTCTTCCCCCGGTATGCTGGATCAGCAGGATTAGAGGGGAAGAGGCCGAGGTCACACAGGAAGAGCTGCTGTGTATGTGGGGTAGCAGGTGAAGCAAGGGAAGGAGTCTTGGAGGGAGAGGATTTGGAGGACTGCGGAGTGACTGTGGATGCCTGTGTGTGTGTGTGTGTTCCCCATCCCCTGTGTCTGTGGTATCAGTCCCCTGAGGATGCTTGTGTGCACGTCTTGCCTTTCTCTTGGGTGTGTCTGTGCTGCTCGTGTCTGTGTGTTTGGGTGATTGTGCAGGTGTGCATGTGCTTTGGACAGGTAGGGTGGCAGGAAGTGTGGATGGGGCAGAGGTGGGAGGGGTGAGGGACTGTTGGAGGAGGGACACTGCTGCCGTCAGGGAGGAGTCCATGGACCTATTGCTCCTCTGTAGGGCAGACATACCCGTCGAGATGCCCTCCATGAACGACACCAGCTGTGTCAACAGAGTGGTGTGTGCATGGAGGACAGTCAGCATTGCTGTCTGCCCTACATGGAGCTGCCGAAGGAGGTACACAGACTCCTCACTCAGGGCAGCAGGGGACACAGGGGCAGGGGGTGCGGTGCCTGGCATGAAGGTGACACGCTCTCGAGCACGGGAGCCTCCACGGACCTCAGGAATGGGAGCCAATGGGAGGGCGGTGGTGGTGATGGTGGTGGCGGGGCCAGACAGACTAGCTTGACTTTGGTGGCTGCTGACACCCGCCTCCACAAGGGAGTCATCCTCTGAGCTGCTGTGGTCCTCAGCTGAGGTGGATGGTGCTGAGGACTCCTCGGTGTGGCTCCCCTCGCCCTCCGTGCCACTGGGTCCCTCTGACCACTCGTCGGACGCTGACCCAGTCTGGCTCCGCTGCTCCTCCTGGTCCGTGGAGCTGTCCCCTCCTGTGGCCGTGGATGTATCTGCAAACAATTAGGGAAACAGACAAACATCAGTCACCTGCACTGAACGCACACACCACAGTAAGTACAGCACATCACAGAGCCAGCCCAGGCATCCTTAGTTGAACATTGCCTAAAGTCCTCACACAGATTTGTGGAAGCCAATTGTCAGTCTGATGGTCAACCATGGGACTCACACCCCTCCTGCCCTTGCACCCCTCTGTCTGGTGCCTGTCTGATGGTAATACCCCAGTGTGGACACATGCACCACCTACACAATTGTTGGACATTGCAGGGAACACGGTGAAGTATGTGAACATGCACACAACACATCTCTTGCCACTAAGTCAGTGCAGGTGTCCGGATGAAGGGATGGCCAGAGTCTAAATAGAAATGCATGTGATGCATACCTGCACCACACACCATGATGCACCCATGTCCGGATAGTCAATGCCACAATGGGGTGCATGTTGCACATGTCACTCCCCTGCAGGATCACTCTTAGGAAGTTTAATGCCATGACACAGGCATGCGTGCAAAGTCATACATCACTGTCTCCAGTCACATGGGCATGGCAGCCAGCCAACAACAGTCTGCACTGTGTCACAATCCTAGGACATGGGGAATGCAAGTTATGTAACTGACAAGTGCACATGTCCATCCCCCAAAAACCACATCATCAGTACAACTACTTGTCCACGTCATACCAATTGGACATATGGGGGACATGAAACACAACTCTCTGAACATGAGCACCTCACAGTGTGCTGTGAATGAGAAACAGCTGCCTGAAAGTCACAGTCGCATACACCTGTGTGCACAGTCAAGTGATCAGACACCTAAAAATCACAGAAGTTTCGTCTATCATGGTCACATCTCCGCTGGCATGCTGAGCCCTAACCGATAAACATACCAGTAGTCCTGACAACGAGGACACAGCACAATGACACAGAGGCAGACACCTGAGGGAACATTTCACTGATCACAACATGCCAGATGGTACACGGGAGTGGGAGTACAGAGTGTATTGTATGCCCTGGAGTAGACATGACTGTCCAGCTCCACCTGTAAGAGGAATGAGTCCTGGACAGTAGGCATGTGGCTAAGCACGTGTGACACACTTGATACACATACTCCTGAGGCCCAAACATTGTTCCCACCGGCAGCATGGGTGTGTGCCAAATTCCCCAGGGACATGTGGTGATTCAGATCAGCAAGTGGACCACATATCAAAGTTACACCCAGATTACATGTCAGAACTTAGGCATTGTGTAAGCAATTGACCCACACATGAATCCCACAACATAGTCACGGGAACAAATGCTGTCCCCCACCTTGAGCGAAGCTAAATGCAATGACACAGTCCCCAAGTGACACAATTTCCTGACTGTAAGGGCCACACATATGCGTATCAGAGGAGAAGTGGGCATGTCACAAATGAGGGACATGGGTCCTGGACCACATGACTGATGTACTGTGGAAGTTAAACCAGGCCAGAGGAGGGCACATAGCATGTCAGACAAAGTGCACAGTGCAGTCATGGACTCACCCCCTCCTTGCTGCTGTCTGGCCTTCAGCTGCCCATCCAGGTCAGGGAAGACCAACGCCAGGATCCGGAGCATGTGGGGGGTCAGGGTCCGGTGTCCGCCCCTCCTGCGAGGAGGCGACAGCTTCAGCTGGACCCTTGCGATCCTCCGGGTCCAGCCACGAAGGTCCTGCCACCTCTTCTGGCAGTTGTGGATCCTGCGCCTGTAGACCCCCACGGATCTTACTTTCCGGGCGATGGTCAGCCAGATTTCCTGCTTCTGGTGGGCATCGACCTGTGAGGATGACAAAGTGAAAAAGGCCATTACTACACATGCAACATATCCGTGCATCACACATTTGGATATACATGTCTCAATCACAGGGGCATATGATGTACATAGGCAGTGCAACAATGGCTATGAACAGTTTGCCAGCAGTCACTACATGGTGTCATTGCATGGGGAGTAAACCTTTTTGGAATGCACTGTTACTGCACTGTACCTGTTCAGTGCATGTAACTACACACTTTGGGGTGTGACAACTACTCAGTGAGCATGCTAGCCAGTGGTGTGCACACTGTAAGTCCTGCTAGTCAGACAACATGCACAATTGGTAAGGCAGTGGACAGCACACTCACCTGCTCCCCTGGTTTCCCATACAGCTTGCTGTACTGTGGAAGGAGGCTGTCCAGCAGGGCCTGGTTCTCCTCAAGGCTGAAGGCTGGGGCTCTATCCACAGTACGTGCCATTGCAGTAGCCAGAGGATGCAGAGACAGCAGCAGTGTTGTTGGCAGATGTCGTCCTGGAGCATGTAGTGCAGGCAAGTGAGCTCTCAGGGGAACAGCCAGCATTATATGTGTGCTGCAGAGGCAGATACTGTCCCATGTGTCCAAAGTGATTGGTCCAAGTCGTTTGCATCTTCTGAATCTGACCAATCCATGGAATAGCAGCACTAATACACGCCCACAGCATCCTTCAAATCTTCAAATTCATGACATCCATGATTTTGCAACATTATTGTGGCTGGCCAACTGAATTCACTGCATCAGACTCGTTGGAGCCACGAAAACGCGTCCGTTGCCATGCCAGGCCCCAGCCAATGCGTGCGCACCGATCGGTCCATTGCTGTACAACGCGTACCCGCACACAACACATGCAATGGGCCGGCCGGGCACACCGATCGGTCCATTGCTGTACAACGTGTATTTCGGGGTACAATGCGTACCCGCACACATCACATGCAATGGGCCGGCGGGGCACACCAATAGGTCCATTGCTGTACAACGCGTATTTCGGGGTACAACGCGTACCCGCACACAACACATGCAATGGGCCGGCTGGGCACACCGATCGGTCCATTGCTGTACAACGCGTACCCGCACACAACACATGCAATGGGCCGGCCGGGCACACTGATCGGTCAATTGCTGTACAACGCGTATTTCGGGGTACAACGCGTGCCCGCACACATCACATGCAATGGGCCGGCCGGGCACACCGATCGGTCCATTGCTGTACAACGCGTATTTCGGGTACAACGCTGTACCCGCACACAACACATGCAATGGGCCGCCCGGGCACACCGATCGGTCCATTGCTGTACAACGTGTATTTCGGGGTACAACGCGTACCCGCACACAACACATGCAATGGGCCGGCCGGGCACACCGATCGGTCCATTGCTGTACAACGCGTACCCGCACACAACACATGCAATGGGCTGCCCGGGCACACCGATCGGTCCATTGCTGTACAACGCGTACCCGCACACAACACATGCAATGGGCCGGCCGGGCACACCGATCGGTCCATTGCTGTACAACGCGTATTTCGGGGTACAACGCGTACCCGCACACATCACATGCAATGGGCCGGCCGGGCACACCGATCGGTCCATTGCTGTACAACGCGTATTTCGGGGTACAACGCGTACCCACACACAACACATGCAATGGGCCGCCCGGGCACACCGATCGGTCCATTGCTGTACAACGCGTATTTCGGGGTACAACGCGTACCCGCACACAACACATGCAATGGGCCGGCTGGGCACACCGATCGGTCCATTGCTGTACAACGCGTATTTCGGGGTACAACGCGTACCCGCACACATCACATGCAATGGGCCGGCCGGGCACACCGATCGGTCCATTGCTGTACAACGCGTACCTGTACAGGTCAGTCGCATATGTCACCATGCTTGTCACTGGTGAACATATGCCAGCCACATATACCTGCCAGAGACACAGGGGCACACCTACAACACCACACCCACTCCACACTGTTTCCTAAGGCATGTAAGGCTGCATTACCTTTTCTGTGTATGGGGGTTGACATGTGGTTTCTGTGGTGGCACTGGTGGGCATCCACACCCAGGCTGTGCATGTGTTCATGGGGACAGGGTCCTTTGTGTGTTGTGCACATGACCACTGTGATGTGCAACAGTTCATTTCAGAGCATGTGGCATGGTCACATTTCCAGGTTGTGTATGTGTGTGACATGTCACATACCCCCAGGGTCCCATGGGGGAAGGCATGTACGTAACAGGATGACCCATTGCCACAATAGTGATGTCCCTCCACAGTCTGTGTGCATGTTGTGTTTCCGATGTCTCTGATTCCATGTGCATGATGGGAGACAGTCTCCACAGCAACGTTGTTTGTGCATGGACTTTGATGTTGTGCGTGTGTGTTTCACTGACGTCCATGTCTGTCCTGCGGAGGCAACAGGGGCCACTACCTGTGGGAGTCATGTTTGTTTTTCTGACGTGTACATGATACGCCATGTCATGCCAGTGTCCATGTGGCAAGACAGGGTCCCTGGGAATCTACCTGTCAATGTGCTGTGATGCCTGTGGCGCATCTGTCCAGACATGTCACTGTGGTGTGTGTGTGTGGAACGTGACAGCAGCAAATGGGTACTGTGATACAGCCTAATGGTTTCCCATAGCACAACCTGGTACCTGTTGTGCACACATGTTGTACTGAGAACTTAGATGATGGCCATGTAGGTGCGAGTTATGTCCGAACAGAACGGCACACACATCAAGTACTTGTGTCTAATAATGATGTATCATGTGAAATTGAGTATGGTGAAAGGCACATCTGTGGGGTGACTGACAATCTTTCTTTCTTCATCCTATGCACTGCAGGGCTCCAGCTGTCTATAGACCATTCCCTGACCTGGCAACAATGGTGGAACGTGACAGCATCCGACTGTACCGCTTCACCAGGCAGCTGATTGAGGATTTGGCAGTGCGCTTGGCACCACATCTGCAACCGGGCCGGCCGTACCCTACGGCGCTGACACCCAAGGTGAAGGTAATGGCAGCCCTACACTTCTTTGCCACCGGTACCTTCCAACACACTGTGGCGACTGATGGTGGGATGTCACAGACTATGTTCAGCCGTGTGCTACGCGATGCTTTGGTGGCTATGTTGAGGAACCTGAACCAGTTCATCTATTTCCCCAAACATCGACAACTCACTGACGTTAAGAGTGACTTTTATGCCCTGGGGAGGATGCCACATGTAATTGGCTCCATTGATGGGACACATGTGGCTTTGGTACCACCACAGGCACATGAGCAGGCCTACCGTAACCGCAAACACTACCATTCGATCAATGCGCTGGTGGTATGTCTTGCAGATATGACCATCACACATGTGTGTGCCCATTTCCCCGGTTCTGCTCACGATGCCTACGTGATGAGGAGTAGTCGCATCCCGAGGATGATGTCACAGATGCCGAACCAGCGTGCCTGGCTTGTCGGTGTGTACTGACCTTGTACCATTGTGTGTGTTCTGCTATGTTGTATTCCGCCCACTTTTTGAACTCAGCTAATGTGCAATTGTCTGTCTGTAGGTGACTCCGGATACCACAACATGCCGTGGTTGCTGACACCCCTCAGGAACCCTGTGACACCAGCCCAGATGCGCTACAATGAGGCACATGGTCAAACCAGGAGAGTGATCGAGCGGACCTTTGGTCTCCTGAAGAGCCGCTTCCGCTGCCTGGACAAGACAGGAGGGGCCCTCCCATATGCCCCAGCAAAGGTGTGCCAGATTGTCATCGTTTGCTGCATGCTCCACAACCTGGCAGTGCGGAAGGAGTTGCCTCTCATCCTGGATGACGATGACCAACGTCCGCCACCTGTGGAGGATCCTGGCCTGGACCACGATGCCAGTGATGATGATGATGATGGTGGTGATGTCCGCACACAGCTCATCACCAACTTCTTCAGCTGAATGTGAGTATCCAGGGAGATGCAATGTGAATGATGTGAGTTTGCATGATATGTGTGGGTGGTGCCCTGGTGCTGTTTTAGTGTGGCCATGTGCCACTTGACTGGATGCGTGCAGCGATGTGTCCTTACAGGTAGTCTGTACTCCCCAACAGTGTTGACATGCAAACGTGCTTTTGTCTAGGGATCTTGTGACATGTTAAGGGCATGAGTATTGCAGTTCTGTCCGGTTCTTCAGTGGTTTTGACTGTGTGTCATGTCTGTCCTTCACAGGGTGCTTACAGAGTTGTTTGGTCACTTGGATCCCCCAACACCATGATTCAGCTTTCAGGGTGGCAGCAGTCGTTTCCCTACAGGTGATGTGCCACACACCCCTGGACTTCATATCTTCTGCACTTGTTGACTGTGTGGCCACTGCCACGTGGGATTAACTTGCATTTGTAGTGGTAACAACATGTTACAAATGTGTAATAAACCAGTGCTTCACTTTGGGATGTGCGTTGTCTGTGGTCACACATCTGACTGACATTTGCTTACTGCACCTGTGGGCTAGTTGACACAGACTCTGAATAGGTGTGGTATCTGTGCATTCCACTGTATTTCCTTCCAACATCACTGTGGGCGATGAGTCCGATGGCCCTGGTGTCTGTGTTGTGTAGCCCTAGTGGTGTGTCTCCCTCATATGTGTCACGTCACCATGACTCACACGACGGTGTTGTACTTGCTGTAGCAGTTAGCATACACACATCACCATAACAGTATCCACATTTGAATAACAACAGTGGCAAGTATGGTGTACTAGTGATTTTATTTACAGAAATGTGTGTGTGTATAGTGCACAGGATGGTGGGTGCTGTACATTGTGATTGTGATCCAAAGTTCCCAGATGAGTTGGAAGTCTTGGTAGCAGAAATGTCCTGAGTGAAGTCCACAGTCATATGATACATTAGTCCAACTTGAACTCCCCATGTCATGTGGGAAAGTAGTGTTGCATTCGACAGGGTGAAACGTTTGCACACAAAGGAGAATTTCCGGAACAGGTGTTGGCTTCCTGGGGGATGTACGTGGCCATCAACCTCTCAGTTTTCCTTCCTCGGACGACCCCTCTTCTTTGTGGGGGGACCCTCACGTGCAGGCTGCTGCGGTGCAGGGGACTCTCCGCCAGAGTCCTCCTCCCTCCCTGTGGTGGTGTCAGTTGTTGCAGCACCAGATGTTGTGGGCACACAGGGAGGTGTGGCCATGTTGGTGCTAATCTGGCGGAGGCATGTCAATATGTCCCTATGCACCGCTGTGAGTTCTTGCAATGTATCCCACTTGGACTCCATGCCCGACATGTGTGTCTCCTCACGGGCCATGTGTGTCTCCACACGGGCCATGTGGGAGTCCAAGCGGGCATGATGGGCAGCCTGCTGCTGTTGTATGTCCTTGAGGATCCCCACTACCTGTCTGACCTCTCCGGTGCTATCCTGGTACGCATCAGCGATGCGTGCCAGTTGTGGGTCATCATGCAGTCCAGACCCCTCTGCAAGCAGCGACCTATGTCTACCACCCCTCCCACCACCCCTGGCGACACGTGCAGGACCTGCGGTGGCACGCACAGGTGACCCGAGGCCCACTTGGGGGTTGTTAGTGGTGTTGTCATCCGTTGCTCCACTGTGGGCCTGGGACCCTGTGCTGTTGTCAGCGGTGGTCCTTGGTCTGTCCGTGTCGGCGTGGGTGGTCTGTATGTTGGCAGTTGTTGGAGGGGTGGATGCAGGGGGTGCAGATGTTGGTCCAGCTGGTGCTGCATGATGACTCAGACCGGAGGTGCCAGGTAGGTCTTCGCCATCCGAGGTGGGCAGAGGCTGTTCCACACCAGTGAGCTCTGTGTCCCCCGGAGCCTGGGACAGGGACTCCTCCTCGCCTGCTGCTGTGTCCCCATCATCGTCACCTGTATTTGGAAGAGACACACATTGTATGTAATGTTTCTACAGGCATCAATGGTTCACACACCTGACAGTTGTGACTGTACCTCTGGATGCGGGCATGTACATTGCATTGTCCTAAGTTGTCACAGTAAGAGGTTGATATTGGTGTAGCACATTGTCATGCATACCTGGGGCATTTCACTATGAATGTTGAGGTGTGTGCATGGCCAGCATTGGTTGTATTTGGTGGACATCCGGCCATCCTTCTCCACCTGGCCCAGTTATCCCACCATGAAGCATTCCACCCTTGCAGTGGGTTCAGGTTGACTCTCAGGATGTCATTCAGTGGTGTTGTGCTGTTTGTTGGTGCACAGTTCCCAGCAGGGCCTTGTGCTCCCCACAGCAGTAGCCAGTGTCAGCCATCTTGTAAGTCCTTGTCCACTCTCTGTGATGTGAGCATGGTTCAGAGTGGTGTTGATGGGCCAATTGTGAGGCTGAGCAGTATCTGTGACTCCAACTCCCATCATGCTATTGCCTACACCCCCTTCCCAGCATGCCCGTACTTCCTTGCTTTTGAGTGGACTTCAGTGTGTGTGAGTGTGACAGCAATGGCAAGATGGCTGACAGTGGTGTCCTGCTGTTTGTTGGTGCACAGTTCCCAGCAGGGCCTTGTGCACCCCACAGCAGTAGCCAGTGTCAGCCATCTTGTCAGTCCTTATCCACTCCCTGTGATGTGAGCATGGTTCAGAGTGGTGTTGATTGGCCAATTGTGAGGCTGAGCAATATCTGTGACTCCAACTCCCATCATGCTATTGGCTACACCCCCTTCCCAGCATGCCCGTACTTCCTTCCTTTGGACTGTGCTTCCCTGTGGGGTAGTGTGCCTGTGCTGACAGGAAGGCTGACAGTGTTGTCCTTGCGTTTGTTTGGCTACAAGTCCCAGGTGTGTCCCTGTGCTTCCTACAGCATTACCCAGGGTGGTGGTTCACTGTGGGATCTTCATTTGGTATGTGAGGCATTGCATTCTCCCAGGTGGGTTATGTGGAGTTTGTGTTGAGGGGTGTGTGAGGTGAGCTGCTTGTAACTGTGGTCAGTGCTGTGAGTCCTCCTTCCCACCCAGCCAGATATCCCACCATACTACGTGCTTGCATTGCAGAGAGTGCAAGTTGCCTTTCAGGATGTCAGCCAGTGGTGTTGTGCTGTTTGTTGGTGCACAGTTCCCAGCAGGGCCTTGTGCTCCACACAGCAGTAGCCAGTGTCAGCCATCTTGTAAGTTCTTTTCCACTCCCTGTGATGTGAGCATGGTTCAGAGTGGTGTTGATGGGCCAATTGTGAGGCTGAGCAATATCTGTGACTCCAACTCCCATCATTCTATTGGCTACACCCCCCTTCCCAGCATGCCTGTACTTCCTTCCTTTGGAATGTGCTTCCCTGTGGGGTAGTGTGCCTGTGCTGACAGGAAGGCTGACAGTGTTGTCCTTGCGTTTGTTTGGCTACAAGTCCCAGGTGTGTCCCTGTGCTTCACACAGCATTACCCAGGGTGGGGTTCTTTGTGGGATCTTCATTTGGTATGTGAGGCATTGCATTCTCCCAGGTGGGTTATGTGAAGTTTGTGTTGAGGGGGTGTGTGAGGTGAGCTGCTTGTAACTATGGTCAGTGCTGTGAGTCCTCCTTCCCACCCAGCCAGATATCCCACCATGCTACGTGCTTGCATTGCAGAGAGTGCAAGTTGCCTTTCAGGATGTCAGGCAGTTGTGTTGTGCTGTTTGTTGGTGCACAGTTCCCAGCAGGGCCTTGTGCTCCACACAGCAGTAGCCAGTGTCAGCCATCTTGTAAGTTCTTTTCCACTCCCTGTGATGTGAGCATGGTTCAGAGTGGTGTTGATGGGCCAATTGTGAGGCTGAGCAATATCTGTGACTCCAACTCCCATCATGCTATTGGCTACACCCCCTTCCCAGCATGCCTGTACTTCCTTCCTTTGGACTGTGCTTCCCTGTGGGGTAGTGTGCCTGTGCTGACAGGAAGGCTGACAGTGTTGTCCTTGCGTTTGTTTGGCTACAAGTCCCAGGTGTGTCCCTATGCTTCACACAGCATTACCCAGGGTGGTGGTTCTTTGTGGGATCTTCATTTGGTATGTGAGGCATTGCATTCTCCCAGGTGGGTTATGTGGAGTTTGTGTTGAGGGGTGTGTGAGGTGAGCTGCTTGTAACTATGGTCAGTGCTGTGAGTCCTCCTTCCCACCCAGCCAGATATCCCACCATGCAACGTGCTTGCATTGCAGAGAGTGCAAGTTGGCTTTCAGGATGTCAGGCAGTGGTGTTGTGCTGTTTGTTGGTGCACAGTTCCCAGCAGGGCCTTGTGCTCCACACAGCAGTAGCCAGTGTCAGCAATCTTGTAAGTTCTTTTCCACTCCCTGTGATGTGAGCATGGTTCAGAGTGGTGTTGATGGGCCAATTGTGAGGCTGAGCAATATCTGTGACTCCAACTCCCATCATGCTATTGCCTACACCCCCCTTCCCAGCATGCCCGTACTTCCTTGCTTTTGAGTGGACTTCACTGTGTGTGAGTGTGACAGCAATGGCAAGATGGCTGACAGTGGTGTCCTGCTGTTTGTTGGTGCACAGTTCCCAGCAGGGCCTTGTGCACCCCACAGCAGTAGCCAGTGTCAGCCATCTTGTCAGTCCTTATCCACTCCCTGTGATGTGAGCATGGTTCAGAGTGGTGTTGATGGGCCAATTGTGAGGCTGAGCAATATCTGTGACTCCAACTCCCATCATGCTATTGGCTACACCCCCCTTCCCAGCATGCCCATACTTCCTTCCTTTGGACTGTGCTTCCCTGTGGGGTAGTGTGCCTGTGCTGACAGGAAGGCTGACAGTGTTGTCCTTGCGTTTGTTTGGCTACAAGTCCCAGGTGTGTCCCTGTGCTTCCCACAGCATTACCCAGGTTGGTGGTTCTTTGTGGGATCTTCATTTGGTATGTGAGGCATTGCATTCTCCCAGGTGGGTTATGTGGAGTTTGTGTTGAGGGGTGTGTGAGGTGAGCTGCTTGTAACTATGGTCAGTGCTGTGAGTCCTCCTTCCCACCCAGACAGATATCCCACCATGCTACGTGCTTGCATTGCAGAGAGTGCAAGTTGCCTTTCAGGATGTCAGCCAGTGGTGTTGTGCTGTTTGTTGGTGCACAGTTCCCAGCAGGGCCTTGTGCTCCACACAGCAGTAGCCAGTGTCAGCCATCTTGTAAGTTCTTTTCCACTCCCTGTGATGTGAGCATGGTTCAGAGTGGTGTTGATGGGCCAATTGTGAGGCTGAGCAATATCTGTGACTCCAACTCCCATCATTCTATTGGCTACACCCCCCTTCCCAGCATGCCTGTACGTCCTTCCTTTGGACTGTGCTTCCCTGTGGGGTAGTGTGCCTGTGCTGACAGGAAGGCTGACAGTGTTGTCCTTGCGTTTGTTTGGCTACAAGTCCCAGGTGTGTCCCTGTGCTTCACACAGCATTACCCAGGGTGGTGGTTCTTTGTGGGATCTTCATTTGGTATGTGAGGCATTGCATTCTCCCAGGTGGGTTATGTGAAGTTCGTGTTGAGGGGTGTGTGAGGTGAGCTGCTTGTAACTATGGTCAGTGCTGTGAGTCCTCCTTCCCACCCAGCCAGATATCCCACCATGCTACGTGCTTGCATTGCAGAGAGTGCAAGTTGCCTTTCAGGATGTCAGGCAGTGGTGTTGTGCTGTTTGTTGGTGCACAGTTCCCAGCAGGGCCTTGTGCTCCACACAGCAGTAGCCAGTGTCAGCCATCTTGTAAGTTCTTTTCCACTCCCTGTGATGTGAGCATGGTTCAGAGTGGTGTTGATGGGCCAATTGTGAGGCTGAGCAATATCTGTGACTCCAACTCCCATCATGCTATTGGCTACACCCCCTTCCCAGCATGCCTGTACTTCCTTCCTTTGGACTGTGCTTCCCTGTGGGGTAGTGTGCCTGTGCTGACAGGAAGGCTGACAGTGTTGTCCTTGCGTTTGTTTGGCTACAAGTCCCAGGTGTGTCCCTGTGCTTCACACAGCATTAACCAGGGTGGTGGTTCTTTGTGGGATCTTCATTTGGTATGTGAGGCATTGCATTCTCCCAGGTGGGTTATGTGGAGTTTGTGTTGAGGGGTGTGTGAGGTGAGCTGCTTGTAACTATGGTAAGTGCTGTGAGTCCTCCTTCCCACCCAGCCAGATATCCCACCATGCAACGTGCTTGCATTGCAGAGAGTGCAAGTTGGCTTTCAGGATGTCAGGCAGTGGTGTTGTGCTGTTTGTTGGTGCACAGTTCCCAGCAGGGCCTTGTGCTCCACACAGCAGTAGCCAGTGTCAGCCATCTTGTAAGTTCTTTTCCACTCCCTGTGATGTGAGCATGGTTCAGAGTGGTGTTGATGGGCCAATTGTGAGGCTGAGCAATATCTGTGACTCCAACTCCCATCATGCTATTGCCTACACCCCCTTCCCAGCATGCCCGTACTTCCTTGCTTTTGAGTGGACTTCACTGTGTGTGAGTGTGACAGCAATGGCAAGATGGCTGACAGTGGTGTCCTGCTGTTTGTTGGTGCACAGTTCCCAGCAGGGCCTTGTGCACCCCACAGCAGTAGCCAGTGTCAGCCATCTTGTCAGTCCTTATCCACTCCCTGTGATGTGAGCATGGTTCAGAGTGGTGTTGATGGGCCAATTGTGAGGCTGAGCAATATCTGTGACTCCAACTCCCATCATGCTATTGGCTACACCCCCTTCCCAGCATGCCCATACTTCCTTCCTTTGGACTGTGCTTCCCTGTGGGGTAGTGTGCCTGTGCTGACAGGAAGGCTGACAGTGTTGTCCTTGCGTTTGTTTGGCTACAAGTCCCAGGTGTGTCCCTGTGCTTCCCACAGCATTACCCAGGTTGGTGGTTCTTTGTGGGATCTTCATTTGGTATGTGAGGCATTGCATTCTCCCAGGTGGGTTATGTGGAGTTTGTGTTGAGGGGTGTGTGAGGTGAGCTGCTTGTAACTATGGTCAGTGCTGTGAGTCCTCCTTCCCACCCAGACAGATATCCCACCATGCTACGTGCTTGCATTGCAGAGAGTGCAAGTTGCCTTTCAGGATGTCAGCCAGTGGTGTTGTGCTGTTTGTTGGTGCACAGTTCCCAGCAGGGCCTTGTGCTCCACACAGCAGTAGCCAGTGTCAGCCATCTTGTAAGTTCTTTTCCACTCCCTGTGATGTGAGCATGGTTCAGAGTGGTGTTGATGGGCCAATTGTGAGGCTGAGCAATATCTGTGACTCCAACTCCCATCATTCTATTGGCTACACCCCCTTCCCAGCATGCCTGTACTTCCTTCCTTTGGACTGTGCTTCCCTGTGGGGTAGTGTGCCTGTGCTGACAGGAAGGCTGACAGTGTTGTCCTTGCGTTTGTTTGGCTACAAGTCCCAGGTGTGTCCCTGTGCTTCACACAGCAGTACCCAGGGTGGTGGTTCTTTGTGGGATCTTCATTTGGTATGTGAGGCATTGCATTCTCCCAGGTGGGTTATGTGAAGTTTGTGTTGAGGGGGTGTGTGAGGTGAGCTGCTTGTAACTATGGTCAGTGCTGTGAGTCCTCCTTCCCACCCAGCCAGATATCCCACCATGCTACGTGCTTGCATTGCAGAGAGTGCAAGTTGCCTTTCAGGATGTCAGGCAGTGGTGTTGTGCTGTTTGTTGGTGCACAGTTCCCAGCAGGGCCTTGTGCTCCACACAGCAGTAGCCAGTGCCAGCCATCTTGTAAGTTCTTTTCCACTCCCTGTGATGTGAGCATGGTTCAGAGTGGTGTTGATGGGCCAATTGTGAGGCTGAGCAATATCTGTGACTCCAACTCCCATCATGCTATTGGCTACACCCCCTTCCCAGCATGAATGTACTTCCTTCCTTTGGACTGTGCTTCCCTGTGGGGTAGTGTGCCTGTGCTGACAGGAAGGCTGACAGTGTTGTCCTTGCGTTTGTTTGGCTACAAGTCCCAGGTGTGTCCCTGTGCTTCACACAGCATTACCCAGGGTGGTGGTTCTTTGTGGGATCTTCATTTGGTATGTGAGGCATTGCATTCTCCCAGGTGGGTTATGTGGAGTTTGTGTTGAGGGGGTGTGTGAGGTGAGCTGCTTGTAACTATGGTCAGTGCTGTGAGTCCTCCTTCCCACCCAGCCAGATATCCCACCATGCAACGTGCTTGCATTGCAGAGAGTGCAAGTTGGCTTTCAGGATGTCAGGCAGTGGTGTTGTGCTGTTTGTTGGTGCACAGTTCCCAGCAGGGCCTTGTGCTCCCCACAGCAGTAGCCAGTGTCAGCCATCTTGTAAGTCCTTGTCCACTCTCTGTGATGTGAGCATGGTTCAGAGTGGTGTTGATGGGCCAATTGTGAGGCTGAGCAGTATCTGTGACTCCAACTCCCATCATGCTATTGCCTACACCCCCCTTCCCAGCATGCCCGTACTTCCTTGCTTTTGAGTGGACTTCAGTGTGTGTGAGTGTGACAGCAATGGCAAGATGGCTGACAGTGGTGTCCTGCTGTTTGTTGGTGCACAGTTCCCAGCAGGGCCTTGTGCACCCCACAGCAGTAGCCAGTGTCAGCCATCTTGTCAGTCCTTATCCACTCCCTGTGATGTGAGCATGGTTCAGAGTGGTGTTGATGGGCCAATTGTGAGGCTGAGCAATATCTGTGACTCCAACTCCCATCATGCTATTGGCTACACCCCCTTCCCAGCATGCCCGTACTTCCTTCCTTTGGACTGTGCTTCCCTGTGGGGTAGTGTGCCTGTGCTGACAGGAAGGCTGACAGTGTTGTCCTTGCGTTTGTTTGGCTACAAGTCCCAGGTGTGTCCCTGTGCTTCCTACAGCATTACCCAGGGTGGTGGTTCATTGTGGGATCTTCATTTGGTATGTGAGGCATTGCATTCTCCCAGGTGGGTTATGTGGAGTTTGTGTTGAGGGGGTGTGTGAGGTGAGCTGCTTGTAACTGTGGTCAGTGCTGTGAGTCCTCCTTCCCACCCAGCCAGATATCCCACCATACTACGTGCTTGCATTGCAGAGAGTGCAAGTTGCCTTTCAGGATGTCAGCCAGTGGTGTTGTGCTGTTTGTTGGTGCACAGTTCCCAGCAGGGCCTTGTGCTCCACACAGCAGTAGCCAGTGTCAGCCATCTTGTAAGTTCTTTTCAACTCCCTGTGATGTGAGCATGGTTCAGAGTGGTGTTGATGGGCCAATTGTGAGGCTGAGCAATATCTGTGACTCCAACTCCCATCATTCTATTGGCTACACCCCCTTCCCAGCATGCCTGTACTTCCTTCCTTTGGAATGTGCTTCCCTGTGGGGTAGTGTGCCTGTGCTGACAGGAAGGCTGACAGTGTTGTCCTTGCGTTTGTTTGGCTACAAGTCCCAGGTGTGTCCCTGTGCTTCACACAGCATTACCCAGGGTGGGGTTCTTTGTGGGATCTTCATTTGGTATGTGAGGCATTGCATTCTCCCAGGTGGGTTATGTGAAGTTTGTGTTGAGGGGGTGTGTGAGGTGAGCTGCTTGTAACTATGGTCAGTGCTGTGAGTCCTCCTTCCCACCCAGCCAGATATCCCACCATGCTACGTGCTTGCATTGCAGAGAGTGCAAGTTGCCTTTCAGGATGTCAGGCAGTGGTGTTGTGCTGTTTGTTGGTGCACAGTTCCCAGCAGGGCCTTGTGCTCCACACAGCAGTAGCCAGTGTCAGCCATCTTGTAAGTTCTTTTCCACTCCCTGTGATGTGAGCATGGTTCAGAGTGGTGTTGATGGGCCAATTGTGAGGCTGAGCAATATCTGTGACTCCAACTCCCATCATGCTATTGGCTACACCCCCTTCCCAGCATGCCTGTACTTCCTTCCTTTGGACTGTGCTTCCCTGTGGGGTAGTGTGCCTGTGCTGACAGGAAGGCTGACAGTGTTGTCCTTGCGTTTGTTTGGCTACAAGTCCCAGGTGTGTCCCTATGCTTCACACAGCATTACCCAGGGTGGTGGTTCTTTGTGGGATCTTCATTTGGTATGTGAGGCATTGCATTCTCCCAGGTGGGTTATGTGGAGTTTGTGTTGAGGGGGTGTGTGAGGTGAGCTGCTTGTAACTATGGTCAGTGCTGTGAGTCCTCCTTCCCACCCAGCCAGATATCCCACCATGCAACGTGCTTGCATTGCAGAGAGTGCAAGTTGGCTTTCAGGATGTCAGGCAGTGGTGTTGTGCTGTTTGTTGGTGCACAGTTCCCAGCAGGGCCTTGTGCTCCACACAGCAGTAGCCAGTGTCAGCCATCTTGTAAGTTCTTTTCCACTCCCTGGGATGTGAGCATGGTTCAGAGTGGTGTTGATGGGCCAATTGTGAGGCTGAGCAATATCTGTGACTCCAACTCCCATCATGCTATTGCCTACACCCCCTTCCCAGCATGCCCGTACTTCCTTGCTTTTGAGTGGACTTCACTGTGTGTGAGTGTGACAGCAATGGCAAGATGGCTGACAGTGGTGTCCTGCTGTTTGTTGGTGCACAGTTCCCAGCAGGGCCTTGTGCACCCCACAGCAGTAGCCAGTGTCAGCCATCTTGTCAGTCCTTATCCACTCCCTGTGATGTGAGCATGGTTCAGAGTGGTGTTGATGGGCCAATTGTGAGGCTGAGCAATATCTGTGACTCCAACTCCCATCATGCTATTGGCTACACCCCCTTCCCAGCATGCCCATACTTCCTTCCTTTGGACTGTGCTTCCCTGTGGGGTAGTGTGCCTGTGCTGACAGGAAGGCTGACAGTGTTGTCCTTGCGTTTGTTTGGCTACAAGTCCCAGGTGTGTCCCTGTGCTTCCCACAGCATTACCCAGGTTGGTGGTTCTTTGTGGGATCTTCATTTGGTATGTGAGGCATTGCATTCTCCCAGGTGGGTTATGTGGAGTTTGTGTTGAGGGGGTGTGTGAGGTGAGCTGCTTGTAACTATGGTCAGTGCTGTGAGTCCTCCTTCCCACCCAGACAGATATCCCACCATGCTACGTGCTTGCATTGCAGAGAGTGCAAGTTGCCTTTCAGGATGTCAGCCAGTGGTGTTGTGCTGTTTGTTGGTGCACAGTTCCCAGCAGGGCCTTGTGCTCCACACAGCAGTAGCCAGTGTCAGCCATCTTGTAAGTTCTTTTCCACTCCCTGTGATGTGAGCATGGTTCAGAGTGGTGTTGATGGGCCAATTGTGAGGCTGAGCAATATCTGTGACTCCAACTCCCATCATTCTATTGGCTACACCCCCTTCCCAGCATGCCTGTACGTCCTTCCTTTGGACTGTGCTTCCCTGTGGGGTAGTGTGCCTGTGCTGACAGGAAGGCTGACAGTGTTGTCCTTGCGTTTGTTTGGCTACAAGTCCCAGGTGTGTCCCTGTGCTTCACACAGCATTACCCAGGGTGGTGGTTCTTTGTGGGATCTTCATTTGGTATGTGAGGCATTGCATTCTCCCAGGTGGGTTATGTGAAGTTCGTGTTGAGGGGGTGTGTGAGGTGAGCTGCTTGTAACTATGGTCAGTGCTGTGAGTCCTCCTTCCCACCCAGCCAGATATCCCACCATGCTACGTGCTTGCATTGCAGAGAGTGCAAGTTGCCTTTCAGGATGTCAGGCAGTGGTGTTGTGCTGTTTGTTGGTGCACAGTTCCCAGCAGGGCCTTGTGCTCCACACAGCAGTAGCCAGTGTCAGCCATCTTGTAAGTTCTTTTCCACTCCCTGTGATGTGAGCATGGTTCAGAGTGGTGTTGATGGGCCAATTGTGAGGCTGAGCAATATCTGTGACTCCAACTCCCATCATTCTATTGGCTACACCCCCTTCCCAGCATGCCTGTACTTCCTTCCTTTGGAATGTGCTTCCCTGTGGGGTAGTGTGCCTGTGCTGACAGGAAGGCTGACAGTGTTGTCCTTGCGTTTGTTTGGCTACAAGTCCCAGGTGTGTCCCTGTGCTTCACACAGCATTACCCAGGGTGGGGTTCTTTGTGGGATCTTCATTTGGTATGTGAGGCATTGCATTCTCCCAGGTGGGTTATGTGAAGTTTGTGTTGAGGGGTGTGTGAGGTGAGCTGCTTGTAACTATGGTCAGTGCTGTGAGTCCTCCTTCCCACCCAGCCAGATATCCCACCATGCTACGTGCTTGCATTGCAGAGAGTGCAAGTTGCCTTTCAGGATGTCAGGCAGTTGTGTTGTGCTGTTTGTTGGTGCACAGTTCCCAGCAGGGCCTTGTGCTCCACACAGCAGTAGCCAGTGTCAGCCATCTTGTAAGTTCTTTTCCACTCCCTGTGATGTGAGCATGGTTCAGAGTGGTGTTGATGGGCCAATTGTGAGGCTGAGCAATATCTGTGACTCCAACTCCCATCATGCTATTGGCTACACCCCCTTCCCAGCATGCCTGTACTTCCTTCCTTTGGACTGTGCTTCCCTGTGGGGTAGTGTGCCTGTGCTGACAGGAAGGCTGACAGTGTTGTCCTTGCGTTTGTTTGGCTACAAGTCCCAGGTGTGTCCCTATGCTTCACACAGCATTACCCAGGGTGGTGGTTCTTTGTGGGATCTTCATTTGGTATGTGAGGCATTGCATTCTCCCAGGTGGGTTATGTGGAGTTTGTGTTGAGGGGGTGTGTGAGGTGAGCTGCTTGTAACTATGGTCAGTGCTGTGAGTCCTCCTTCCCACCCAGCCAGATATCCCACCATGCAACGTGCTTGCATTGCAGAGAGTGCAAGTTGGCTTTCAGGATGTCAGGCAGTGGTGTTGTGCTGTTTGTTGGTGCACAGTTCCCAGCAGGGCCTTGTGCTCCACACAGCAGTAGCCAGTGTCAGCCATCTTGTAAGTTCTTTTCCACTCCCTGTGATGTGAGCATGGTTCAGAGTGGTGTTGATGGGCCAATTGTGAGGCTGAGCAATATCTGTGACTCCAACTCCCATCATGCTATTGCCTACACCCCCTTCCCAGCATGCCCGTACTTCCTTGCTTTTGAGTGGACTTCACTGTGTGTGAGTGTGACAGCAATGGCAAGATGGCTGACAGTGGTGTCCTGCTGTTTGTTGGTGCACAGTTCCCAGCAGGGCCTTGTGCACCCCACAGCAGTAGCCAGTGTCAGCCATCTTGTCAGTCCTTATCCACTCCCTGTGATGTGAGCATGGTTCAGAGTGGTGTTGATGGGCCAATTGTGAGGCTGAGCAATATCTGTGACTCCAACTCCCATCATGCTATTGGCTACACCCCCTTCCCAGCATGCCCATACTTCCTTCCTTTGGACTGTGCTTCCCTGTGGGGTAGTGTGCCTGTGCTGACAGGAAGGCTGACAGTGTTGTCCTTGCGTTTGTTTGGCTACAAGTCCCAGGTGTGTCCCTGTGCTTCCCACAGCATTACCCAGGTTGGTGGTTCTTTGTGGGATCTTCATTTGGTATGTGAGGCATTGCATTCTCCCAGGTGGGTTATGTGGAGTTTGTGTTGAGGGGGTGTGTGAGGTGAGCTGCTTGTAACTATGGTCAGTGCTGTGAGTCCTCCTTCCCACCCAGACAGATATCCCACCATGCTACGTGCTTGCATTGCAGAGAGTGCAAGTTGCCTTTCAGGATGTCAGCCAGTGGTGTTGTGCTGTTTGTTGGTGCACAGTTCCCAGCAGGGCCTTGTGCTCCACACAGCAGTAGCCAGTGTCAGCCATCTTGTAAGTTCTTTTCCACTCCCTGTGATGTGAGCATGGTTCAGAGTGGTGTTGATGGGCCAATTGTGAGGCTGAGCAATATCTGTGACTCCAACTCCCATCATTCTATTGGCTACACCCCCTTCCCAGCATGCCTGTACGTCCTTCCTTTGGACTGTGCTTCCCTGTGGGGTAGTGTGCCTGTGCTGACAGGAAGGCTGACAGTGTTGTCCTTGCGTTTGTTTGGCTACAAGTCCCAGGTGTGTCCCTGTGCTTCACACAGCATTACCCAGGGTGGTGGTTCTTTGTGGGATCTTCATTTGGTATGTGAGGCATTGCATTCTCCCAGGTGGGTTATGTGAAGTTCGTGTTGAGGGGGTGTGTGAGGTGAGCTGCTTGTAACTATGGTCAGTGCTGTGAGTCCTCCTTCCCACCCAGCCAGATATCCCACCATGCTACGTGCTTGCATTGCAGAGAGTGCAAGTTGCCTTTCAGGATGTCAGGCAGTGGTGTTGTGCTGTTTGTTGGTGCACAGTTCCCAGCAGGGCCTTGTGCTCCACACAGCAGTAGCCAGTGTCAGCCATCTTGTAAGTTCTTTTCCACTCCCTGTGATGTGAGCATGGTTCAGAGTGGTGTTGATGGGCCAATTGTGAGGCTGAGCAATATCTGTGACTCCAACTCCCATCATGCTATTGGCTACACCCCCTTCCCAGCATGCCTGTACTTCCTTCCTTTGGACTGTGCTTCCCTGTGGGGTAGTGTGCCTGTGCTGACAGGAAGGCTGACAGTGTTGTCCTTGCGTTTGTTTGGCTACAAGTCCCAGGTGTGTCCCTGTGCTTCACACAGCATTAACCAGGGTGGTGGTTCTTTGTGGGATCTTCATTTGGTATGTGAGGCATTGCATTCTCCCAGGTGGGTTATGTGGAGTTTGTGTTGAGGGGGTGTGTGAGGTGAGCTGCTTGTAACTATGGTAAGTGCTGTGAGTCCTCCTTCCCACCCAGCCAGATATCCCACCATGCAACGTGCTTGCATTGCAGAGAGTGCAAGTTGGCTTTCAGGATGTCAGGCAGTGGTGTTGTGCTGTTTGTTGGTGCACAGTTCCCAGCAGGGCCTTGTGCTCCACACAGCAGTAGCCAGTGTCAGCCATCTTGTAAGTTCTTTTCCACTCCCTGTGATGTGAGCATGGTTCAGAGTGGTGTTGATGGGCCAATTGTGAGGCTGAGCAATATCTGTGACTCCAACTCCCATCATGCTATTGCCTACACCCCCTTCCCAGCATGCCCGTACTTCCTTGCTTTTGAGTGGACTTCACTGTGTGTGAGTGTGACAGCAATGGCAAGATGGCTGACAGTGGTGTCCTGCTGTTTGTTGGTGCACAGTTCCCAGCAGGGCCTTGTGCACCCCACAGCAGTAGCCAGTGTCAGCCATCTTGTCAGTCCTTATCCACTCCCTGTGATGTGAGCATGGTTCAGAGTGGTGTTGATGGGCCAATTGTGAGGCTGAGCAATATCTGTGACTCCAACTCCCATCATGCTATTGGCTACACCCCCTTCCCAGCATGCCCATACTTCCTTCCTTTGGACTGTGCTTCCCTGTGGGGTAGTGTGCCTGTGCTGACAGGAAGGCTGACAGTGTTGTCCTTGCGTTTGTTTGGCTACAAGTCCCAGGTGTGTCCCTGTGCTTCCCACAGCATTACCCAGGTTGGTGGTTCTTTGTGGGATCTTCATTTGGTATGTGAGGCATTGCATTCTCCCAGGTGGGTTATGTGGAGTTTGTGTTGAGGGGGTGTGTGAGGTGAGCTGCTTGTAACTATGGTCAGTGCTGTGAGTCCTCCTTCCCACCCAGACAGATATCCCACCATGCTACGTGCTTGCATTGCAGAGAGTGCAAGTTGCCTTTCAGGATGTCAGCCAGTGGTGTTGTGCTGTTTGTTGGTGCACAGTTCCCAGCAGGGCCTTGTGCTCCACACAGCAGTAGCCAGTGTCAGCCATCTTGTAAGTTCTTTTCCACTCCCTGTGATGTGAGCATGGTTCAGAGTGGTGTTGATGGGCCAATTGTGAGGCTGAGCAATATCTGTGACTCCAACTCCCATCATTCTATTGGCTACACCCCCTTCCCAGCATGCCTGTACTTCCTTCCTTTGGACTGTGCTTCCCTGTGGGGTAGTGTGCCTGTGCTGACAGGAAGGCTGACAGTGTTGTCCTTGCGTTTGTTTGGCTACAAGTCCCAGGTGTGTCCCTGTGCTTCACACAGCAGTACCCAGGGTGGTGGTTCTTTGTGGGATCTTCATTTGGTATGTGAGGCATTGCATTCTCCCAGGTGGGTTATGTGAAGTTTGTGTTGAGGGGGTGTGTGAGGTGAGCTGCTTGTAACTATGGTCAGTGCTGTGAGTCCTCCTTCCCACCCAGCCAGATATCCCACCATGCTACGTGCTTGCATTGCAGAGAGTGCAAGTTGCCTTTCAGGATGTCAGGCAGTGGTGTTGTGCTGTTTGTTGGTGCACAGTTCCCAGCAGGGCCTTGTGCTCCACACAGCAGTAGCCAGTGCCAGCCATCTTGTAAGTTCTTTTCCACTCCCTGTGATGTGAGCATGGTTCAGAGTGGTGTTGATGGGCCAATTGTGAGGCTGAGCAATATCTGTGACTCCAACTCCCATCATGCTATTGGCTACACCCCCTTCCCAGCATGAATGTACTTCCTTCCTTTGGACTGTGCTTCCCTGTGGGGTAGTGTGCCTGTGCTGACAGGAAGGCTGACAGTGTTGTCCTTGCGTTTGTTTGGCTACAAGTCCCAGGTGTGTCCCTGTGCTTCACACAGCATTACCCAGGGTGGTGGTTCTTTGTGGGATCTTCATTTGGTATGTGAGGCATTGCATTCTCCCAGGTGGGTTATGTGGAGTTTGTGTTGAGGGGGTGTGTGAGGTGAGCTGCTTGTAACTATGGTCAGTGCTGTGAGTCCTCCTTCCCACCCAGCCAGATATCCCACCATGCAACGTGCTTGCATTGCAGAGAGTGCAAGTTGGCTTTCAGGATGTCAGGCAGTGGTGTTGTGCTGTTTGTTGGTGCACAGTTCCCAGCAGGGCCTTGTGCTCCCCACAGCAGTAGCCAGTGTCAGCCATCTTGTAAGTCCTTGTCCACTCTCTGTGATGTGAGCATGGTTCAGAGTGGTGTTGATGGGCCAATTGTGAGGCTGAGCAGTATCTGTGACTCCAACTCCCATCATGCTATTGCCTACACCCCCTTCCCAGCATGCCCGTACTTCCTTGCTTTTGAGTGGACTTCAGTGTGTGTGAGTGTGACAGCAATGGCAAGATGGCTGACAGTGGTGTCCTGCTGTTTGTTGGTGCACAGTTCCCAGCAGGGCCTTGTGCACCCCACAGCAGTAGCCAGTGTCAGCCATCTTGTCAGTCCTTATCCACTCCCTGTGATGTGAGCATGGTTCAGAGTGGTGTTGATTGGCCAATTGTGAGGCTGAGCAATATCTGTGACTCCAACTCCCATCATGCTATTGGCTACACCCCCTTCCCAGCATGCCCGTACTTCCTTCCTTTGGACTGTGCTTCCCTGTGGGGTAGTGTGCCTGTGCTGACAGGAAGGCTGACAGTGTTGTCCTTGCGTTTGTTTGGCTACAAGTCCCAGGTGTGTCCCTGTGCTTCCTACAGCATTACCCAGGGTGGTGGTTCATTGTGGGATCTTCATTTGGTATGTGAGGCATTGCATTCTCCCAGGTGGGTTATGTGGAGTTTGTGTTGAGGGGGTGTGTGAGGTGAGCTGCTTGTAACTGTGGTCAGTGCTGTGAGTCCTCCTTCCCACCCAGCCAGATATCCCACCATACTACGTGCTTGCATTGCAGAGAGTGCAAGTTGCCTTTCAGGATGTCAGCCAGTGGTGTTGTGCTGTTTGTTGGTGCACAGTTCCCAGCAGGGCCTTGTGCTCCACACAGCAGTAGCCAGTGTCAGCCATCTTGTAAGTTCTTTTCCACTCCCTGTGATGTGAGCATGGTTCAGAGTGGTGTTGATGGGCCAATTGTGAGGCTGAGCAATATCTGTGACTCCAACTCCCATCATTCTATTGGCTACACCCCCTTCCCAGCATGCCTGTACTTCCTTCCTTTGGAATGTGCTTCCCTGTGGGGTAGTGTGCCTGTGCTGACAGGAAGGCTGACAGTGTTGTCCTTGCGTTTGTTTGGCTACAAGTCCCAGGTGTGTCCCTGTGCTTCACACAGCATTACCCAGGGTGGGGTTCTTTGTGGGATCTTCATTTGGTATGTGAGGCATTGCATTCTCCCAGGTGGGTTATGTGAAGTTTGTGTTGAGGGGGTGTGTGAGGTGAGCTGCTTGTAACTATGGTCAGTGCTGTGAGTCCTCCTTCCCACCCAGCCAGATATCCCACCATGCTACGTGCTTGCATTGCAGAGAGTGCAAGTTGCCTTTCAGGATGTCAGGCAGTGGTGTTGTGCTGTTTGTTGGTGCACAGTTCCCAGCAGGGCCTTGTGCTCCACACAGCAGTAGCCAGTGTCAGCCATCTTGTAAGTTCTTTTCCACTCCCTGTGATGTGAGCATGGTTCAGAGTGGTGTTGATGGGCCAATTGTGAGGCTGAGCAATATCTGTGACTCCAACTCCCATCATGCTATTGGCTACACCCCCTTCCCAGCATGCCTGTACTTCCTTCCTTTGGACTGTGCTTCCCTGTGGGGTAGTGTGCCTGTGCTGACAGGAAGGCTGACAGTGTTGTCCTTGCGTTTGTTTGGCTACAAGTCCCAGGTGTGTCCCTATGCTTCACACAGCATTACCCAGGGTGGTGGTTCTTTGTGGGATCTTCATTTGGTATGTGAGGCATTGCATTCTCCCAGGTGGGTTATGTGGAGTTTGTGTTGAGGGGGTGTGTGAGGTGAGCTGCTTGTAACTATGGTCAGTGCTGTGAGTCCTCCTTCCCACCCAGCCAGATATCCCACCATGCAACGTGCTTGCATTGCAGAGAGTGCAAGTTGGCTTTCAGGATGTCAGGCAGTGGTGTTGTGCTGTTTGTTGGTGCACAGTTCCCAGCAGGGCCTTGTGCTCCACACAGCAGTAGCCAGTGTCAGCCATCTTGTAAGTTCTTTTCCACTCCCTGGGATGTGAGCATGGTTCAGAGTGGTGTTGATGGGCCAATTGTGAGGCTGAGCAATATCTGTGACTCCAACTCCCATCATGCTATTGCCTACACCCCCTTCCCAGCATGCCCGTACTTCCTTGCTTTTGAGTGGACTTCACTGTGTGTGAGTGTGACAGCAATGGCAAGATGGCTGACAGTGGTGTCCTGCTGTTTGTTGGTGCACAGTTCCCAGCAGGGCCTTGTGCACCCCACAGCAGTAGCCAGTGTCAGCCATCTTGTCAGTCCTTATCCACTCCCTGTGATGTGAGCATGGTTCAGAGTGGTGTTGATGGGCCAATTGTGAGGCTGAGCAATATCTGTGACTCCAACTCCCATCATGCTATTGGCTACACCCCCTTCCCAGCATGCCCATACTTCCTTCCTTTGGACTGTGCTTCCCTGTGGGGTAGTGTGCCTGTGCTGACAGGAAGGCTGACAGTGTTGTCCTTGCGTTTGTTTGGCTACAAGTCCCAGGTGTGTCCCTGTGCTTCCCACAGCATTACCCAGGTTGGTGGTTCTTTGTGGGATCTTCATTTGGTATGTGAGGCATTGCATTCTCCCAGGTGGGTTATGTGGAGTTTGTGTTGAGGGGTGTGTGAGGTGAGCTGCTTGTAACTATGGTCAGTGCTGTGAGTCCTCCTTCCCACCCAGACAGATATCCCACCATGCTACGTGCTTGCATTGCAGAGAGTGCAAGTTGCCTTTCAGGATGTCAGCCAGTGGTGTTGTGCTGTTTGTTGGTGCACAGTTCCCAGCAGGGCCTTGTGCTCCACACAGCAGTAGCCAGTGTCAGCCATCTTGTAAGTTCTTTTCCACTCCCTGTGATGTGAGCATGGTTCAGAGTGGTGTTGATGGGCCAATTGTGAGGCTGAGCAATATCTGTGACTCCAACTCCCATCATTCTATTGGCTACACCCCCTTCCCAGCATGCCTGTACGTCCTTCCTTTGGACTGTGCTTCCCTGTGGGGTAGTGTGCCTGTGCTGACAGGAAGGCTGACAGTGTTGTCCTTGCGTTTGTTTGGCTACAAGTCCCAGGTGTGTCCCTGTGCTTCACACAGCATTACCCAGGGTGGTGGTTCTTTGTGGGATCTTCATTTGGTATGTGAGGCATTGCATTCTCCCAGGTGGGTTATGTGAAGTTCGTGTTGAGGGGGTGTGTGAGGTGAGCTGCTTGTAACTATGGTCAGTGCTGTGAGTCCTCCTTCCCACCCAGCCAGATATCCCACCATGCTACGTGCTTGCATTGCAGAGAGTGCAAGTTGCCTTTCAGGATGTCAGGCAGTGGTGTTGTGCTGTTTGTTGGTGCACAGTTCCCAGCAGGGCCTTGTGCTCCACACAGCAGTAGCCAGTGTCAGCCATCTTGTAAGTTCTTTTCCACTCCCTGTGATGTGAGCATGGTTCAGAGTGGTGTTGATGGGCCAATTGTGAGGCTGAGCAATATCTGTGACTCCAACTCCCATCATGCTATTGGCTACACCCCCTTCCCAGCATGCCTGTACTTCCTTCCTTTGGACTGTGCTTCCCTGTGGGGTAGTGTGCCTGTGCTGACAGGAAGGCTGACAGTGTTGTCCTTGCGTTTGTTTGGCTACAAGTCCCAGGTGTGTCCCTGTGCTTCACACAGCATTAACCAGGGTGGTGGTTCTTTGTGGGATCTTCATTTGGTATGTGAGGCATTGCATTCTCCCAGGTGGGTTATGTGGAGTTTGTGTTGAGGGGGTGTGTGAGGTGAGCTGCTTGTAACTATGGTCAGTGCTGTGAGTCCTCCTTCCCACCCAGCCAGATATCCCACCATGCAACGTGCTTGCATTGCAGAGAGTGCAAGTTGGCTTTCAGGATGTCAGGCAGTGGTGTTGTGCTGTTTGTTGGTGCACAGTTCCCAGCAGGGCCTTGTGCTCCACACAGCAGTAGCCAGTGTCAGCCATCTTGTAAGTTCTTTTCCACTCCCTGTGATGTGAGCATGGTTCAGAGTGGTGTTGATGGGCCAATTGTGAGGCTGAGCAATATCTGTGACTCCAACTCCCATCATTCTATTGGCTACACCCCCTTCCCAGCATGCCTGTACTTCCTTCCTTTGGACTGTGCTTCCCTGTGGGGTAGTGTGCCTGTGCTGACAGGAAGGCTGACAGTGTTGTCCTTGCGTTTGTTTGGCTACAAGTCCCAGGTGTGTCCCTGTGCTTCACACAGCATTACCCAGGGTGGTGGTTCTTTGTGGGATCTTCATTTGGTATGTGAGGCATTGCATTCTCCCAGGTGGGTTATGTGAAGTTTGTGTTGAGGGGTGTGTGAGGTGAGCTGCTTGTAACTATGGTCAGTGCTGTGAGTCCTCCTTCCCACCCAGCCAGATATCCCACCATGCTACGTGCTTGCATTGCAGAGAGTGCAAGTTGCCTTTCAGGATGTCAGGCAGTGGTGTTGTGCTGTTTGTTGGTGCACAGTTCCCAGCAGGGCCTTGTGCTCCACACAGCAGTAGCCAGTGTCAGCCATCTTGTAAGTTCTTTTCCACTCCCTGTGATGTGAGCATGGTTCAGAGTGGTGTTGATGGGCCAATTGTGAGGCTGAGCAATATCTGTGACTCCAACTCCCATCATTCTATTGGCTACACCCCCTTCCCAGCATGCCTGTACTTCCTTCCTTTGGACTGTGCTTCCCTGTGGGGTAGTGTGCCTGTGCTGACAGGAAGGCTGACAGTGTTGTCCTTGCGTTTGTTTGGCTACAAGTCCCAGGTGTGTCCCTGTGCTTCACACAGCATTACCCAGGGTGGTGGTTCTTTGTGGGATCTTCATTTGGTATGTGAGGCATTGCATTCTCCCAGGTGGGTTATGTGAAGTTTGTGTTGAGGGGGTGTGTGAGGTGAGCTGCTTGTAACTATGGTCAGTGCTGTGAGTCCTCCTTCCCACCCAGCCAGATATCCCACCATGCTACGTGCTTGCATTGCAGAGAGTGCAAGTTGCCTTTCAGGATGTCAGGCAGTGGTGTTGTGCTGTTTGTTGGTGCACAGTTCCCAGCAGGGCCTTGTGCTCCACACAGCAGTAGCCAGTGTCAGCCATCTTGTAAGTTCTTTTCCACTCCCTGTGATGTGAGCATGGTTCAGAGTGGTGTTGATGGGCCAATTGTGAGGCTGAGCAATATCTGTGACTCCAACTCCCATCATGCTATTGGCTACACCCCCTTCCCAGCATGCCTGTACTTCCTTCCTTTGGACTGTGCTTCCCTGTGGGGTAGTGTGCCTGTGCTGACAGGAAGGCTGACAGTGTTGTCCTTGCGTTTGTTTGGCTACAAGTCCCAGGTGTGTCCCTATGCTTCACACAGCATTACCCAGGGTGGTGGTTCTTTGTGGGATCTTCATTTGGTATGTGAGGCATTGCATTCTCCCAGGTGGGTTATGTGGAGTTTGTGTTGAGGGGGTGTGTGAGGTGAGCTGCTTGTAACTATGGTCAGTGCTGTGAGTCCTCCTTCCCACCCAGCCAGATATCCCACCATGCAACGTGCTTGCATTGCAGAGAGTGCAAGTTGGCTTTCAGGATGTCAGGCAGTGGTGTTGTGCTGTTTGTTGGTGCACAGTTCCCAGCAGGGCCTTGTGCTCCACACAGCAGTAGCCAGTGTCAGCCATCTTGTAAGTTCTTTTCCACTCCCTGTGATGTGAGCATGGTTCAGAGTGGTGTTGATGGGCCAATTGTGAGGCTGAGCAATATCTGTGACTCCAACTCCCATCATGCTATTGCCTACACCCCCTTCCCAGCATGCCCGTACTTCCTTGCTTTTGAGTGGACTTCACTGTGTGTGAGTGTGACAGCAATGGCAAGATGGCTGACAGTGGTGTCCTGCTGTTTGTTGGTGCACAGTTCCCAGCAGGGCCTTGTGCACCCCACAGCAGTAGCCAGTGTCAGCCATCTTGTCAGTCCTTATCCACTCCCTGTGATGTGAGCATGGTTCAGAGTGGTGTTGATGGGCCAATTGTGAGGCTGAGCAATATCTGTGACTCCAACTCCCATCATGCTATTGGCTACACCCCCTTCCCAGCATGCCCATACTTCCTTCCTTTGGACTGTGCTTCCCTGTGGGGTAGTGTGCCTGTGCTGACAGGAAGGCTGACAGTGTTGTCCTTGCGTTTGTTTGGCTACAAGTCCCAGGTGTGTCCCTGTGCTTCCCACAGCATTACCCAGGTTGGTGGTTCTTTGTGGGATCTTCATTTGGTATGTGAGGCATTGCATTCTCCCAGGTGGGTTATGTGGAGTTTGTGTTGAGGGGTGTGTGAGGTGAGCTGCTTGTAACTATGGTCAGTGCTGTGAGTCCTCCTTCCCACCCAGACAGATATCCCACCATGCTACGTGCTTGCATTGCAGAGAGTGCAAGTTGCCTTTCAGGATGTCAGCCAGTGGTGTTGTGCTGTTTGTTGGTGCACAGTTCCCAGCAGGGCCTTGTGCTCCACACAGCAGTAGCCAGTGTCAGCCATCTTGTAAGTTCTTTTCCACTCCCTGTGATGTGAGCATGGTTCAGAGTGGTGTTGATGGGCCAATTGTGAGGCTGAGCAATATCTGTGACTCCAACTCCCATCATTCTATTGGCTACACCCCCTTCCCAGCATGCCTGTACGTCCTTCCTTTGGACTGTGCTTCCCTGTGGGGTAGTGTGCCTGTGCTGACAGGAAGGCTGACAGTGTTGTCCTTGCGTTTGTTTGGCTACAAGTCCCAGGTGTGTCCCTGTGCTTCACACAGCATTACCCAGGGTGGTGGTTCTTTGTGGGATCTTCATTTGGTATGTGAGGCATTGCATTCTCCCAGGTGGGTTATGTGAAGTTCGTGTTGAGGGGGTGTGTGAGGTGAGCTGCTTGTAACTATGGTCAGTGCTGTGAGTCCTCCTTCCCACCCAGCCAGATATCCCACCATGCTACGTGCTTGCATTGCAGAGAGTGCAAGTTGCCTTTCAGGATGTCAGGCAGTGGTGTTGTGCTGTTTGTTGGTGCACAGTTCCCAGCAGGGCCTTGTGCTCCACACAGCAGTAGCCAGTGTCAGCCATCTTGTAAGTTCTTTTCCACTCCCTGTGATGTGAGCATGGTTCAGAGTGGTGTTGATGGGCCAATTGTGAGGCTGAGCAATATCTGTGACTCCAACTCCCATCATGCTATTGGCTACACCCCCTTCCCAGCATGCCTGTACTTCCTTCCTTTGGACTGTGCTTCCCTGTGGGGTAGTGTGCCTGTGCTGACAGGAAGGCTGACAGTGTTGTCCTTGCGTTTGTTTGGCTACAAGTCCCAGGTGTGTCCCTGTGCTTCACACAGCATTAACCAGGGTGGTGGTTCTTTGTGGGATCTTCATTTGGTATGTGAGGCATTGCATTCTCCCAGGTGGGTTATGTGGAGTTTGTGTTGAGGGGTGTGTGAGGTGAGCTGCTTGTAACTATGGTAAGTGCTGTGAGTCCTCCTTCCCACCCAGCCAGATATCCCACCATGCAACGTGCTTGCATTGCAGAGAGTGCAAGTTGGCTTTCAGGATGTCAGGCAGTGGTGTTGTGCTGTTTGTTGGTGCACAGTTCCCAGCAGGGCCTTGTGCTCCACACAGCAGTAGCCAGTGTCAGCCATCTTGTAAGTTCTTTTCCACTCCCTGTGATGTGAGCATGGTTCAGAGTGGTGTTGATGGGCCAATTGTGAGGCTGAGCAATATCTGTGACTCCAACTCCCATCATGCTATTGCCTACACCCCCTTCCCAGCATGCCCGTACTTCCTTGCTTTTGAGTGGACTTCACTGTGTGTGAGTGTGACAGCAATGGCAAGATGGCTGACAGTGGTGTCCTGCTGTTTGTTGGTGCACAGTTCCCAGCAGGGCCTTGTGCACCCCACAGCAGTAGCCAGTGTCAGCCATCTTGTCAGTCCTTATCCACTCCCTGTGATGTGAGCATGGTTCAGAGTGGTGTTGATGGGCCAATTGTGAGGCTGAGCAATATCTGTGACTCCAACTCCCATCATGCTATTGGCTACACCCCCTTCCCAGCATGCCCATACTTCCTTCCTTTGGACTGTGCTTCCCTGTGGGGTAGTGTGCCTGTGCTGACAGGAAGGCTGACAGTGTTGTCCTTGCGTTTGTTTGGCTACAAGTCCCAGGTGTGTCCCTGTGCTTCCCACAGCATTACCCAGGTTGGTGGTTCTTTGTGGGATCTTCATTTGGTATGTGAGGCATTGCATTCTCCCAGGTGGGTTATGTGGAGTTTGTGTTGAGGGGTGTGTGAGGTGAGCTGCTTGTAACTATGGTCAGTGCTGTGAGTCCTCCTTCCCACCCAGACAGATATCCCACCATGCTACGTGCTTGCATTGCAGAGAGTGCAAGTTGCCTTTCAGGATGTCAGCCAGTGGTGTTGTGCTGTTTGTTGGTGCACAGTTCCCAGCAGGGCCTTGTGCTCCACACAGCAGTAGCCAGTGTCAGCCATCTTGTAAGTTCTTTTCCACTCCCTGTGATGTGAGCATGGTTCAGAGTGGTGTTGATGGGCCAATTGTGAGGCTGAGCAATATCTGTGACTCCAACTCCCATCATTCTATTGGCTACACCCCCTTCCCAGCATGCCTGTACTTCCTTCCTTTGGACTGTGCTTCCCTGTGGGGTAGTGTGCCTGTGCTGACAGGAAGGCTGACAGTGTTGTCCTTGCGTTTGTTTGGCTACAAGTCCCAGGTGTGTCCCTGTGCTTCACACAGCAGTACCCAGGGTGGTGGTTCTTTGTGGGATCTTCATTTGGTATGTGAGGCATTGCATTCTCCCAGGTGGGTTATGTGAAGTTTGTGTTGAGGGGGTGTGTGAGGTGAGCTGCTTGTAACTATGGTCAGTGCTGTGAGTCCTCCTTCCCACCCAGCCAGATATCCCACCATGCTACGTGCTTGCATTGCAGAGAGTGCAAGTTGCCTTTCAGGATGTCAGGCAGTGGTGTTGTGCTGTTTGTTGGTGCACAGTTCCCAGCAGGGCCTTGTGCTCCACACAGCAGTAGCCAGTGCCAGCCATCTTGTAAGTTCTTTTCCACTCCCTGTGATGTGAGCATGGTTCAGAGTGGTGTTGATGGGCCAATTGTGAGGCTGAGCAATATCTGTGACTCCAACTCCCATCATGCTATTGGCTACACCCCCTTCCCAGCATGAATGTACTTCCTTCCTTTGGACTGTGCTTCCCTGTGGGGTAGTGTGCCTGTGCTGACAGGAAGGCTGACAGTGTTGTCCTTGCGTTTGTTTGGCTACAAGTCCCAGGTGTGTCCCTGTGCTTCACACAGCATTACCCAGGGTGGTGGTTCTTTGTGGGATCTTCATTTGGTATGTGAGGCATTGCATTCTCCCAGGTGGGTTATGTGGAGTTTGTGTTGAGGGGGTGTGTGAGGTGAGCTGCTTGTAACTATGGTCAGTGCTGTGAGTCCTCCTTCCCACCCAGCCAGATATCCCACCATGCAACGTGCTTGCATTGCAGAGAGTGCAAGTTGGCTTTCAGGATGTCAGGCAGTGGTGTTGTGCTGTTTGTTGGTGCACAGTTCCCAGCAGGGCCTTGTGCTCCCCACAGCAGTAGCCAGTGTCAGCCATCTTGTAAGTCCTTGTCCACTCTCTGTGATGTGAGCATGGTTCAGAGTGGTGTTGATGGGCCAATTGTGAGGCTGAGCAGTATCTGTGACTCCAACTCCCATCATGCTATTGCCTACACCCCCTTCCCAGCATGCCCGTACTTCCTTGCTTTTGAGTGGACTTCAGTGTGTGTGAGTGTGACAGCAATGGCAAGATGGCTGACAGTGGTGTCCTGCTGTTTGTTGGTGCACAGTTCCCAGCAGGGCCTTGTGCACCCCACAGCAGTAGCCAGTGTCAGCCATCTTGTCAGTCCTTATCCACTCCCTGTGATGTGAGCATGGTTCAGAGTGGTGTTGATTGGCCAATTGTGAGGCTGAGCAATATCTGTGACTCCAACTCCCATCATGCTATTGGCTACACCCCCTTCCCAGCATGCCCGTACTTCCTTCCTTTGGACTGTGCTTCCCTGTGGGGTAGTGTGCCTGTGCTGACAGGAAGGCTGACAGTGTTGTCCTTGCGTTTGTTTGGCTACAAGTCCCAGGTGTGTCCCTGTGCTTCCTACAGCATTACCCAGGGTGGTGGTTCATTGTGGGATCTTCATTTGGTATGTGAGGCATTGCATTCTCCCAGGTGGGTTATGTGGAGTTTGTGTTGAGGGGGTGTGTGAGGTGAGCTGCTTGTAACTGTGGTCAGTGCTGTGAGTCCTCCTTCCCACCCAGCCAGATATCCCACCATACTACGTGCTTGCATTGCAGAGAGTGCAAGTTGCCTTTCAGGATGTCAGCCAGTGGTGTTGTGCTGTTTGTTGGTGCACAGTTCCCAGCAGGGCCTTGTGCTCCACACAGCAGTAGCCAGTGTCAGCCATCTTGTAAGTTCTTTTCCACTCCCTGTGATGTGAGCATGGTTCAGAGTGGTGTTGATGGGCCAATTGTGAGGCTGAGCAATATCTGTGACTCCAACTCCCATCATTCTATTGGCTACACCCCCTTCCCAGCATGCCTGTACTTCCTTCCTTTGGAATGTGCTTCCCTGTGGGGTAGTGTGCCTGTGCTGACAGGAAGGCTGACAGTGTTGTCCTTGCGTTTGTTTGGCTACAAGTCCCAGGTGTGTCCCTGTGCTTCACACAGCATTACCCAGGGTGGGGTTCTTTGTGGGATCTTCATTTGGTATGTGAGGCATTGCATTCTCCCAGGTGGGTTATGTGAAGTTTGTGTTGAGGGGGTGTGTGAGGTGAGCTGCTTGTAACTATGGTCAGTGCTGTGAGTCCTCCTTCCCACCCAGCCAGATATCCCACCATGCTACGTGCTTGCATTGCAGAGAGTGCAAGTTGCCTTTCAGGATGTCAGGCAGTGGTGTTGTGCTGTTTGTTGGTGCACAGTTCCCAGCAGGGCCTTGTGCTCCACACAGCAGTAGCCAGTGTCAGCCATCTTGTAAGTTCTTTTCCACTCCCTGTGATGTGAGCATGGTTCAGAGTGGTGTTGATGGGCCAATTGTGAGGCTGAGCAATATCTGTGACTCCAACTCCCATCATGCTATTGGCTACACCCCCTTCCCAGCATGCCTGTACTTCCTTCCTTTGGACTGTGCTTCCCTGTGGGGTAGTGTGCCTGTGCTGACAGGAAGGCTGACAGTGTTGTCCTTGCGTTTGTTTGGCTACAAGTCCCAGGTGTGTCCCTATGCTTCACACAGCATTACCCAGGGTGGTGGTTCTTTGTGGGATCTTCATTTGGTATGTGAGGCATTGCATTCTCCCAGGTGGGTTATGTGGAGTTTGTGTTGAGGGGGTGTGTGAGGTGAGCTGCTTGTAACTATGGTCAGTGCTGTGAGTCCTCCTTCCCACCCAGCCAGATATCCCACCATGCAACGTGCTTGCATTGCAGAGAGTGCAAGTTGGCTTTCAGGATGTCAGGCAGTGGTGTTGTGCTGTTTGTTGGTGCACAGTTCCCAGCAGGGCCTTGTGCTCCACACAGCAGTAGCCAGTGTCAGCCATCTTGTAAGTTCTTTTCCACTCCCTGGGATGTGAGCATGGTTCAGAGTGGTGTTGATGGGCCAATTGTGAGGCTGAGCAATATCTGTGACTCCAACTCCCATCATGCTATTGCCTACACCCCCTTCCCAGCATGCCCGTACTTCCTTGCTTTTGAGTGGACTTCACTGTGTGTGAGTGTGACAGCAATGGCAAGATGGCTGACAGTGGTGTCCTGCTGTTTGTTGGTGCACAGTTCCCAGCAGGGCCTTGTGCACCCCACAGCAGTAGCCAGTGTCAGCCATCTTGTCAGTCCTTATCCACTCCCTGTGATGTGAGCATGGTTCAGAGTGGTGTTGATGGGCCAATTGTGAGGCTGAGCAATATCTGTGACTCCAACTCCCATCATGCTATTGGCTACACCCCCTTCCCAGCATGCCCATACTTCCTTCCTTTGGACTGTGCTTCCCTGTGGGGTAGTGTGCCTGTGCTGACAGGAAGGCTGACAGTGTTGTCCTTGCGTTTGTTTGGCTACAAGTCCCAGGTGTGTCCCTGTGCTTCCCACAGCATTACCCAGGTTGGTGGTTCTTTGTGGGATCTTCATTTGGTATGTGAGGCATTGCATTCTCCCAGGTGGGTTATGTGGAGTTTGTGTTGAGGGGTGTGTGAGGTGAGCTGCTTGTAACTATGGTCAGTGCTGTGAGTCCTCCTTCCCACCCAGACAGATATCCCACCATGCTACGTGCTTGCATTGCAGAGAGTGCAAGTTGCCTTTCAGGATGTCAGCCAGTGGTGTTGTGCTGTTTGTTGGTGCACAGTTCCCAGCAGGGCCTTGTGCTCCACACAGCAGTAGCCAGTGTCAGCCATCTTGTAAGTTCTTTTCCACTCCCTGTGATGTGAGCATGGTTCAGAGTGGTGTTGATGGGCCAATTGTGAGGCTGAGCAATATCTGTGACTCCAACTCCCATCATTCTATTGGCTACACCCCCTTCCCAGCATGCCTGTACGTCCTTCCTTTGGACTGTGCTTCCCTGTGGGGTAGTGTGCCTGTGCTGACAGGAAGGCTGACAGTGTTGTCCTTGCGTTTGTTTGGCTACAAGTCCCAGGTGTGTCCCTGTGCTTCACACAGCATTACCCAGGGTGGTGGTTCTTTGTGGGATCTTCATTTGGTATGTGAGGCATTGCATTCTCCCAGGTGGGTTATGTGAAGTTCGTGTTGAGGGGGTGTGTGAGGTGAGCTGCTTGTAACTATGGTCAGTGCTGTGAGTCCTCCTTCCCACCCAGCCAGATATCCCACCATGCTACGTGCTTGCATTGCAGAGAGTGCAAGTTGCCTTTCAGGATGTCAGGCAGTGGTGTTGTGCTGTTTGTTGGTGCACAGTTCCCAGCAGGGCCTTGTGCTCCACACAGCAGTAGCCAGTGTCAGCCATCTTGTAAGTTCTTTTCCACTCCCTGTGATGTGAGCATGGTTCAGAGTGGTGTTGATGGGCCAATTGTGAGGCTGAGCAATATCTGTGACTCCAACTCCCATCATGCTATTGGCTACACCCCCTTCCCAGCATGCCTGTACTTCCTTCCTTTGGACTGTGCTTCCCTGTGGGGTAGTGTGCCTGTGCTGACAGGAAGGCTGACAGTGTTGTCCTTGCGTTTGTTTGGCTACAAGTCCCAGGTGTGTCCCTGTGCTTCACACAGCATTAACCAGGGTGGTGGTTCTTTGTGGGATCTTCATTTGGTATGTGAGGCATTGCATTCTCCCAGGTGGGTTATGTGGAGTTTGTGTTGAGGGGGTGTGTGAGGTGAGCTGCTTGTAACTATGGTCAGTGCTGTGAGTCCTCCTTCCCACCCAGCCAGATATCCCACCATGCAACGTGCTTGCATTGCAGAGAGTGCAAGTTGGCTTTCAGGATGTCAGGCAGTGGTGTTGTGCTGTTTGTTGGTGCACAGTTCCCAGCAGGGCCTTGTGCTCCACACAGCAGTAGCCAGTGTCAGCCATCTTGTAAGTTCTTTTCCACTCCCTGTGATGTGAGCATGGTTCAGAGTGGTGTTGATGGGCCAATTGTGAGGCTGAGCAATATCTGTGACTCCAACTCCCATCATGCTATTGCCTACACCCCCTTCCCAGCATGCCCGTACTTCCTTGCTTTTGAGTGGACTTCACTGTGTGTGAGTGTGACAGCAATGGCAAGATGGCTGACAGTGGTGTCCTGCTGTTTGTTGGTGCACAGTTCCCAGCAGGGCCTTGTGCACCCCACAGCAGTAGCCAGTGTCAGCCATCTTGTCAGTCCTTATCCACTCCCTGTGATGTGAGCATGGTTCAGAGTGGTGTTGATGGGCCAATTGTGAGGCTGAGCAATATCTGTGACTCCAACTCCCATCATGCTATTGGCTACACCCCCTTCCCAGCATGCCCATACTTCCTTCCTTTGGACTGTGCTTCCCTGTGGGGTAGTGTGCCTGTGCTGACAGGAAGGCTGACAGTGTTGTCCTTGCGTTTGTTTGGCTACAAGTCCCAGGTGTGTCCCTGTGCTTCCCACAGCATTACCCAGGTTGGTGGTTCTTTGTGGGATCTTCATTTGGTATGTGAGGCATTGCATTCTCCCAGGTGGGTTATGTGGAGTTTGTGTTGAGGGGTGTGTGAGGTGAGCTGCTTGTAACTATGGTCAGTGCTGTGAGTCCTCCTTCCCACCCAGACAGATATCCCACCATGCTACGTGCTTGCATTGCAGAGAGTGCAAGTTGCCTTTCAGGATGTCAGCCAGTGGTGTTGTGCTGTTTGTTGGTGCACAGTTCCCAGCAGGGCCTTGTGCTCCACACAGCAGTAGCCAGTGTCAGCCATCTTGTAAGTTCTTTTCCACTCCCTGTGATGTGAGCATGGTTCAGAGTGGTGTTGATGGGCCAATTGTGAGGCTGAGCAATATCTGTGACTCCAACTCCCATCATTCTATTGGCTACACCCCCTTCCCAGCATGCCTGTACTTCCTTCCTTTGGACTGTGCTTCCCTGTGGGGTAGTGTGCCTGTGCTGACAGGAAGGCTGACAGTGTTGTCCTTGCGTTTGTTTGGCTACAAGTCCCAGGTGTGTCCCTGTGCTTCACACAGCATTACCCAGGGTGGTGGTTCTTTGTGGGATCTTCATTTGGTATGTGAGGCATTGCATTCTCCCAGGTGGGTTATGTGAAGTTTGTGTTGAGGGGGTGTGTGAGGTGAGCTGCTTGTAACTATGGTCAGTGCTGTGAGTCCTCCTTCCCACCCAGCCAGATATCCCACCATGCTACGTGCTTGCATTGCAGAGAGTGCAAGTTGCCTTTCAGGATGTCAGGCAGTGGTGTTGTGCTGTTTGTTGGTGCACAGTTCCCAGCAGGGCCTTGTGCTCCACACAGCAGTAGCCAGTGCCAGCCATCTTGTAAGTTCTTTTCCACTCCCTGTGATGTGAGCATGGTTCAGAGTGGTGTTGATGGGCCAATTGTGAGGCTGAGCAATATCTGTGACTCCAACTCCCATCATGCTATTGGCTACACCCCCCTTCCCAGCATGCCTGTACTTCCTTCCTTTGGACTGTGCTTCCCTGTGGGGTAGTGTGCCTGTGCTGACAGTGTTGTCCTTGCGTTTGTTTGGCTACAAGTCCCAGGTGTGTCCCTGTGCTTCACACAGCATTACCCAGGGTGGTGGTTCTTTGTGGGATCTTCATTTGGTATGTGAGGCATTGCATTCTCCCAGGTGGGTTATGTGGAGTTTGTGTTGAGGGGTGTGTGAGGTGAGCTGCTTGTAACTATGGTCAGTGCTGTGAGTCCTCCTTCCCACCCAGCCAGATATCCCACCATGCAACGTGCTTGCATTGCAGAGAGTGCAAGTTGGCTTTCAAGATGTCAGGCAGTGGTGTTGTGCTGTTTGTTGGTGCACAGTTCCCAGCAGGGCCTTGTGCTCCACACAGCAGTAGCCAGTGTCAGCCATCTTGTAAGTTCTTTTCCACTCACTGTGATGTGAGCATGGTTCAGAGTGGTGTTGATGGGCCAATTGTGAGGCTGAGCAATATCTGTGACTCCAACTCCCATCATGCTATTGCCTACACCCCCCTTCCCAGCATGCCCGTACTTCCTTGCTTTTGAGTGGACTTCACTGTGTGTGTGTGACACAGCAATGGCAAGATGGCTGACAGTGGTGTCCTGCTGTTTGTTGGTGCACAGTTCCCAGCAGGGCCTTGTGCACCCCACAGCAGTAGCCAGTGTCAGCCATCTTGTCAGTCCTTATCCACTCCCTGTGATGTGAGCATGGTTCAGAGTGGTGTTGATGGGCCAATTGTGAGGCTGAGCAATATCTGTGACTCCAACTCCCATCATGCTATTGGCTACACCCCCTTCCCAGCATGCCCATACTTCCTTCCTTTGGACTGTGCTTCCCTGTGGGGTAGTGTGCCTGTGCTGACAGGAAGGCTGACAGTGTTGTCCTTGCGTTTGTTTGGCTACAAGTCCCAGGTGTGTCCCTGTGCTTCCCACAGCATTACCCAGGTTGGTGGTTCTTTGTGGGATCTTCATTTGGTATGTGAGGCATTGCATTCTCCCAGGTGGGTTATGTGGAGTTTGTGTTGAGGGGTGTGTGAGGTGAGCTGCTTGTAACTATGGTCAGTGCTGTGAGTCCTCCTTCCCACCCAGACAGATATCCCACCATGCTACGTGCTTGCATTGCAGAGAGTGCAAGTTGCCTTTCAGGATGTCAGGCAGTGGTGTTGTGCTGTTTGTTGGTGCACAGTTCCCAGCAGGGCCTTGTGCTCCACACAGCAGTAGCCAGTGTCAGCCATCTTGTAAGTTCTTTTCCACTCCCTGTGATGTGAGCATGGTTCAGAGTGGTGTTGATGGGCCAATTGTGAGGCTGAGCAATATCTGTGACTCCAACTCCCATCATGCTATTGGCTACACCCCCTTCCCAGCATGCCCGTACTTCCTTCCTTTGGACTGTGCTTCCCTGTGGGGTAGTGTGCCTGTGCTGACAGGAAGGCTGACAGTGTTGGCCTTGCGTTTGTTTGGCTACAAGTCCCAGGTGTGTCCCTGTGCTTCACACAGCATTACCCAGGGTGGTGGTTCTTTGTGGGATCTTCATTTGGTATGTGAGGCATTCCATTCTCCCAGGTGGGTTATGTGGAGTTTGTGTTGAGGGGGTGTGTGAGGTGAGCTGCTTGTAACTATGGTCAGTGCTGTGAGTCCTCCTTCCCACCCAGCCAGATATCCCACCATGCAACGTGCTTGCATTGCAGAGTGTGCAAGTTGGCTTTCAGGATGTCAGGCAGTGGTGTTGTGCTGTTTGTTGGTGCACAGTTCCCAGCAGGGCCTTGTGCTCCACACAGCAGTAGCCAGTGTCAGCCATCTTGTAAGTTCTTTTCCACTCCCTGTGATGTGAGCATGGTTCGGAGTGGTGTTGATGGGCCAATTGTGAGGCTGAGCAATATCTGTGACTCCAACTCCCATCATGCTATTGCCTACACCCCCCTTCCCATCATGCCCGTACTTCCTTGCTTTTGACTGGACTTCACTGTGTGTGAGTGTGACAGCAATGGCAAGATGGCTGACAGTGATGTCCTGCTGTTTGTTGGTGCACAGTTCCCAGCAGGGCCTTGTGCCCCCCACAGCAGTAGCCAGTGTCAACCATCTTGTCAGTCCTTATCCACTCCCTGTGATGTGAGCATGGTTCAGAGTGGTGTTGATGGGCCAATTGTGAGGCTGAGCAATATCTGTGACTCCAACTCCCATCATGCTATTGGCTACACCCCCCTTCCCAGCATGCCCATACTTCCTTCCTTTGGACTGTGCTTCCCTGTGAGGTGGTGTTCTAGTGGTGGCAAAATATCAGGCAGTGTTTGTTGGTTATATTTGTACCACTGCCTTGCTCTATTTGTTGTTGTGTTTGTACATGTCATGACACAGTTACATATCACTATGAGATGGCATGTATTGTGTTAATCTAACTGACATACACATCTTGGGATGATTATCTTTTGGTTGCTGTTGATTTGCTAGGGGTGGATGGTTTGACTGTCCCCTTGAGAGTGATGTGTGTGTATTGGCACACAATATTGTGTATATTAGTTGTGTACTCACCAGGCTCTGGGATGTCTGTTAGTCCATATACGCTCACTGGTGGTAGGATGGCCCGCACATTCTCCTCCCAGGGCCTGAGGTATAGTGGTTTTGCAGGAGGGCCACTGCCGGTGTGCTGGCTCAGGAGGTAATCCTTCTTGAGTAGGTCTCTGACCCTCCTGCGCACATCATACCACCTGTTCTGGATATCTTCCTTTGTGCGCAAACATGGTGATTGTGCGTTCACCCTGTCGACGATCCTCGCCCACATCTTGGTTTTCTGCGACATGGGGTCTGTTGGACCAATGTGCCAAACAACTGTGGCTCTACCCTCAGGATCTCGTCTACCATGACTTCCAATTCACTATCTAGGAACTTTGGATTCTTCTTTAGGGGCATGGTGATGGGTGGTGGTGGTGATTGATGTGTGTGTGTGTGTGCAAGTGAGGGTGTGTGAGTGTAGGTTTTGCTGTGTGTGTGTGAGGGTGCTATTTGTTGAGGTGCTAATGGTGTGTGGCTTTTGTGTTGGATGAGCTGTGTGTGTGTCTGTGTTTGCTGTGTGATGGTGTTGTGTGCTGGCAGGTCAGTGGAATTTGCAAAGGATCATGGTAGGCATTTGTGGGCTTTATGTAGGTGCAGTTGGGGGTGTGTCCTTGTTCCATTTTTTTTCCCCCTGTATTTATTGGCTTTGTCATTGCTTGTTTGGCCCTTTTTTTTGTATTTTTTCATTAGTGATTATTGTGCATGTAGGAGTCGTTCTTCTGACCGAGTAGGACGTTGCAGTTGTCTCGTGCGCGCCTGTCCGAGTCGTTCCCGCTGTGTTTCAGCTCCGTTTCATATGCGGCGTACGCGTCGTTCGCGGGGTATTGTGTTTGTTCGGCTGGCTTTGTATGCGTGTCGGTCATACGGCTTGGGCTCCGTGCGAGTCGGTCTGATTTTGCACCCATTGCATCGTACTGCGCGGGTCGGAGTTCGCGGGTACGTTTCGCTCGGGTTGTTTCCTGGTGCGTGTTGGTCGGTGCGATTCGCGTGGTTTCCCGGCCGGATAGCTTGTTTCCGGCCGGGTCGGTCGTTCGCCTTGAGTTCCGTGCGAGTCGGTCGTGATTTCCATGCATTTCATCGTACTTCCCAGGTCGGGCAACGCCGGTACGTGTCGGTCGGACTATAATCCCGTACCGAGTCGGTCGGTATTTTTTCCGGCCCGAATCGGAATCGGCCCCTATGTGTAAGTGCTGTGATTTCCCTTAGAGGTAGATCCTTGTTATACCAAACACCTGAAAAACAGATTAATTTAGCAGCCTTTTTGGCTTAAACCTATACTTATGATAAATGTGCTCTTTGCCAGGAGTGAGGGAAATGAACCCTTCCTTAAAGGGAAGGAAATTGAAATCTTGGCAGTTTGTACTTATGAATCCTCCAAACTATATAAATGCCCCAGGCAAAGTAAAAACAAAAAGAAGTAGAAACAAATGGTGATTATTTCGACCTTATCCTTTGATGAGTTGACCCTCAAGGTCGCATATTGAGGTGAATGTTAATGGTTTATGCTATTAATTTCCCACCTCACCCTTATTGACCCCTGCAACTTGCTACTGTTGGCAATGTTGGTTGTCTTGGAATAAAAATTGACTCTTGTGGTGCTACGCCTGTCCTTATTTGATTCTTCTATGTGTGTTTTTTTCTCTATTTCACACCTATTACACTTTCCTTTATTTGTTCTGTGGGGGTCTCTGTCACTCTCACTCCACAATGTGCTTGCACTGTGGTTAAGCACTTTCAGGAAAAAATCTTTTTACAATATATGCATTCCTTTTGTACTAATAATCAATAAAACATGAAAATGGTAGGAGACTGTTTGGTATACTCTTATTTCCATTTCCCATTTTCTTCATCATTGTTCATTTTTTAATGTGCATATTTGAAAGAACACTTTGGTATTGTGCTCTGCTTAGCACACTCTTCTTTGAATACTGCAACATACATAACACCTTCTGAAGCAGTGGCTCTTAACCTTTTGACTTCTGTGGACCCCGTCTCAATCATTACTGGAACCCAGGACCCCCCACTGAATCCTTATTAGAATCCAGGGACCCCTAGAGAGTCACTACTGGAAGCCCGGGACCACAGCTTAAACATTTTTGACGATTTGAACTGCAAAACAATACACAAAAAATAGAGAAACAAGCACTTGTCAAACAAATACACAAATTATGAAATGTTTTATTTAATTCACAAACAAATATGAAAAAAGCCAAAATGTTTATTTTAATGGGAAGGCTGGACTTTTTCTAAATTCAATTGAGCCCACTCATCGACCATACTATATTCTGTTTGATTCACTTGCTCTGCTCCCACGAATCAATCTGAGGATACTAACTTTATTTTCACTCTTCAATTTCAAATTCCTTCATATTTCCAGAACGTTTTAAAAAATTCAGTTTTACATTTTGCATCTTTATTTATATACACTTTATTATTCTGTTAATATTAATTTTCTAAACAGTCGTCAACCCACAGGGGTCTCTGGACCACAGATTTAGAACCACTTCTCTAACTCTGAAGCAATCACAGGGCACCATGTGCCTGCACAAAACACTTACAGAAACACGAGTTGCCTTGAAAAGGGTGGTGGAGAGGCAACTAAAGGGGCACTAACAGGGCTCCCTGCCGGATTTGGGCCTTTGGGTGCATGCGGGGGGGGGGGGGGAAATGTTGTGCCCCCCCTATAATTGCACCCCCGTTCCTGCACGGTGTGGCATGCACGTCACATCATGCAGGAACGTGCTAGAAGTGCTGTCACGGTGGCGGGCTGCATGTTAGGCTCTCCTATGAGTCTAACATCCTACTGCTGTGAGACCGCCGCAACACCGCCCGCCTGCCATGGATTACAGTTGTAATCCAGTGGGTGGGCACACTACGGCTTTGGCGGTCCTCCTGCGGACGGCTCGATGGCGGTGCCGCAGGAGGAACAGCAACATCGTGATAAGGCCCAAAGTCTCAGAAGCTATAGCTAGCAGCTATAAGAATCAATAAATGAATCCCTTAAATTGTTATACAGTCATGCACATTATTTCACTGAGAGGGAGAGAGACACAGGTTTAGTAGAAGAGTTAGTGAGAGGAAGCAACATGTTCAACTTATGTCTGTCAAATACACATATCACCATCAAAACCTACACCTGCCTATTATGGTCAGCTCTAGCAGCATAATCAGCTCCACCATTGTTAACCACGAATGAGCTAATTTAATAAACTTGTTTCTATATTGAACAGATATCTCTACACTCAAGTGAAACACATCATAGTAAAATAATGAGAATATGGACAACTTCCCCTCCCTTACATCACTGGGGACCGTCAAAAAACAGTGGTCAAATCCGCATATTGGTCTTGGATTGAAAGGGTACAAGAGGAAGTTTTTATCTGGAGCCAAATGATGATCAAATTATTGGTTAATTACATCACAAGTAATCCAAAAATGATATCTTTCAACAACCCAGAGGCATTGCAAGGCCAGTAGCGGCTTGCACAGGTAAGAGCGGTGGAGTGGGGTGGAGGAGGTGGAATTCGACAGACGACCGGATAAGTAATATTAAATAAATAAATAAATAAAACCACTTACTTTGCGCTCGCCGCATAGCAGCGTCGGTGATGCGGCGAGCGCAAAGTAAGTGGTTTTATTTATTTAATATTACTTATCCCGTCATCTGTCGAATTCCACCATCCCCCTACCCCGCCACACCCCGCCCCACTGCCCCACTGCTCTTACCTGTGCGAGCCGCTACTGTGTAAGGCATGGGCAAAGTGGGCAATTGCCCAGGACCCCCATCTTTCAAGGGCTCTCTCTCTGGGACAGTGTCTTTTTGGACCACTGGCAATAGCCAAGATAACATTTTAGCTGTTTTCGATGACCCAGTTATTAAATGTTTACCGTATAATGAATATTGTGTGGGATTATGCTGTGTTCAAATAGCGGAAAAAATCATAATAAAAAGCAAAAGCTGTTCTGAACATGGGGCCCCAAAATATGTATTGCCCGGGCCCCAAAAATCCTTAAGACAACATGGCAACAACCATCCAACTGGAGTGGGTGATAAATGTATATGATAGTGAGTCCTAATCATAGAAACTTTCACAAGTAAATTGGAGTGTGTATTCTATCCATTGTGTTTTTTTTGAGTCCGTAGATGAGCTGTTGATTCACTTTATTTTATTTTACCTTCTTATTGGGAAACTGAGGACTTGCTCACTCAAGACCCTTTTTACATATTTTGGATTAGTACAGCTGCAGAGGTGCAATGCTTTGGAAACAGGCTTAGGCTTTTTCCAACCAATAGAACGTAGAGAAATCTATTTATAGGATTTCCCATCATAGTTTCTTATAAATACTTTCATTCATGCTATTTTTGGTTCTCAATATTTGTGTCTCAATATTTTAGCCCCACAATATTGCTTCCTCAATATATTGACATAAAATCTATTTGCAGAGCTTGGATGAGTATAAGAAAATTAACTATATTGAAAAGGGTAAATCCTTTAATGATCTCATCCAGCTTGAGCACCATCAATGTAGAATTACAGTAGATGAACGTGTAAGGATTGTGAAATGTATACTGTGTAAAGAAGATCCAGGACATTGAAAGACGATGTAAGTAATTTACTAGAATTGAGGCGTATGCAGGTGGATTGCAAGGTGGCAGTCAATGACTGGACACCCAACCATCACACACCAAACATTTACCAAGAAATAGAAAACAGGGGTTCCAGAGGATTGAAAATTTAGAACATGCTTTAATCATAAAACTTGCATTTTTTGAATTTATAAGGAAGCTTGATGATACATCAAGAACGTGAAACTGCATTTTTGTGCACTTGCTCAAAATTAGCCAAACTACTTTCTTGAAGCTCACCTTAGAGTTCTAAAACCCTCAGCCTTCAACAGTGATTATGATGCCATTATTCTGTTGGATGCCCAATTCAGCGTCTTGTTCAACACTTTGTTGATTCAAACCATCATCATTTTTAGGAGACCTACTTTTTTGTGATAAGTTACAGCTTTAGAATTGTCAGCTTTACCATTCCAGTCTTAAACTAGCCCATTTCTTGTTTTACTAGCATCACTTTCTGTAAAATAGTATCAACATTTGGTTTCATTTGAACTACTGATGTACTTTCCTCCTAAAACATATTTAACTACTTTTGGTGATACTATCCATGGCTTGATTACATTCGACCATTTTCCTTCAGTGATGAAAAACCTTCACAAACTTCGGGGCATATTAGCAAGACCGGCGATAAAATTATCGCCGTTTTAGCGGCAGGAAACTGCCGCTAAAACGGCGATAATGGGCTTGCTAATAAGCGTTATAGAATTCAATAGAAGCCCAGGTTAGATGTGCAGGACATCTAACCTGGGCTTCTATTGGAATTCTATAACGCATATTATCAAACCCATTATCGCCGTTTTAGCGGCTGTTTCCTGCCGCTAAAACGGCGATAATTTTATCGCCGGTCTTGCTAATATGCCCCTTCATTTTGTAATATGTCAAGTACTAGTAAAGCAGTGTTACTCATGTACTATAAAATACTATTCTCTAACCTGTAGACGTGGGAAGAGACCTCCTACTCTGCCCCTCCTATCTTTTGTGAGCTGTGATCTCTGCAACACTGGCAGAGACCTCTGTAATCATAAGCCTATGTTTTAGTAGTATATGTGGGAGTGACTGGAAAATGGGGAATTCTTACTACAAATACGAGTGGTTTAGGGAAAAGTAAGGAGAGGTTTACGGAGGGACCGACCGCTACAAACACCAACAAAAGAGTAAACCCATTGCTATTTACAATCTACACTTTCAAAGTTACTATAGCCCTGGAGATAACAAAACAATAGTAAATGTACTCCACCCCAGTACAGGGGTAAGTCAAGCACTCACACATGATAACTCACAAAGAAAATAATGGAGGCAGAAGCTTAAAATTGACATCCGTAGGAAATAATGATAAACAAATAAAATAATTTTGACTATGTGTGTGTGTGTGTGAGTGTGAGTGTAGATACATATCTATACATGTTTACTGTTAAAATACATATGTATTGTTCAATTATTTTAAAATGCAATATTGAATTGTATTCACAAATTAAATTAACCTAAACTGTTAAGCTATTGTTAAAACTTAAAAGCAATTTAATTTTAATTCTTCAGATAACTTTTAACAAAATCTAATACACAGTAGATAAAAATGAAAAGGTTACTATGGGTGGGTTTTTTATTTAGCTACTCTTAAGAAATATTATTTAGGAGGAATTAATTTCAAAAATACTTTTAAATTTATGGGAACAGCTTCCGCTCTACCTACCGTCTTTTATGGGCTGCATAAATATGTTTAAATTACCTGCAACATATATTTCATCTCCATTTTGTTTCTCTGATATAGTATTATATTCACCCAGTTCTGCATCTATTTTGGCCTACAGACTATCTTCAAGGGTGTCATGCAGACTGCCACCAGGTAAAGGTAACTTTTAGACACAGTCAGCACACACATTTTTTCCTTCTAGAATGTACAGCATGCCAAACTGATATTCATTTAGGGTAGGTGTAACTTGCGTAATTCCGTGTAGTGTAATCATGCAGAATTGTCTAAGAATTCTGTGAGATTACTCAGAATTACACAAGAAAAGTAATTCTGCATTTAGCGTTATTTCTTAGAGCAAAAATGCTCCTTGTGTCCAAAATGGATGCAAGCGTGCATTTTGGGCTACGAAATAGCGCTAAATGCAACAGAACACGAACAGTGAGCATGGGCAGCCGTTTGCGCCCGCTAAATGTGCTCTTGTGGTAGGATTTTCCCCCAACTTACTCCTGCCTTCAGCACTATTTCCTTAGAACATACTTCACCCTTGCATCTAAAATGGTTGCGAGGATGCATTTTGTGCTAAGAAATAGCGCTACATGCAGCAGAACACGAATAGCGAGTCTCCGTGGATGCTAGCAATCGCTAAATGTGCCCCATTTTTCCCTCCAAATTACTCTTACTTACATGAGTAGGAGTAATCACATTATCAGTAACTCTGCATCAAAGAGTAACATGGATTTATCGAAATTACTCTGACTACTCAGGTGTAATTGAAATTCCACCCAGGCCTAATATTCATGAATGTGCGTAGCGAAACGTGTAAGACATTCCAAACTAATCATCATATGCATTTGAACCAGATACCGTTTGTCTGTAAAGTAAATTCTTTGCCCCCAACTAATTGTTCACATTTTTCCACAGCTCATCTGCATGTCAACGTTTATTTTTCTTTGACAAAATAATGTTTTCATGGTATACATGAAATGCATGAAGGAAATGCTACGGTCTTTGCACACTCACACTCTACTTCAAATAAAATTGCTCCAATGAATCAGTAATCATAATACATCATAACCAGAGATTAAACATTGCAATATGTTAACCGATACACTACTTTGTAATTTTTTTCAGTGTTTTTAAATTTAATGTCCGTAAATCGCAAAATGCGTGTTTGTCAGTAATCATAAGGGGCATATCGGAATCAGGCTGCATTATATTTTTCTATGTTGCATGTCTGTTATACACATGTGTTCATCTCAACAAACATTAACCATGGCCAATATTAAATTCTAAACATTTTGTTCAATCCCTTGAACTTCATCAACCATTTTACCGTTATTGGCTACTGTAGTGTCTTGTGAGTTAGAGATGATGGGACCCTTTCGGTTCCTGATGGACTCCGTAGAACAGTGATGTAAAGGCATGGGTGTGGATGATGGGATTCATGACATAGAATGTTCAAATAACGGTTACAGCTGAGGAATAAAGACATGTAATACCAAGCTCCCTGGCTGGGGAGGACGCTACAACTGGCAACAAGATAGGGGATTACGTAAACCCCATGATCCGAAGAACTGAGAGTGCTCTCCTGCAGAATTTGCTGTCGTCCAATAGACTGCTCGTTCATGCCACGTGTGCCTCAGTCAAAGTGAAAATCGACAGTTGGCATATGTGGAGTCAAAGCGCAAATCCAGCCAGTGCAAGAAAGTGCAGGCCTTACAGAAAGTTTGTTTATTGTCGGCTTGAAATCTGCTGCTGAAGTTTAGTCAAGAGATACTACACCACAGCCTAACACAGAGCCATCATTCATACAGTACGACAATGCTAAAAGCAGCGACAACAAGGTACAGAGAAACGCTAAAGACCGTGATAGCCGAGTACAAGAAAGTGCTAAAAGCAGAAACATTGCTGATGCAAAGAAACGCTAAAGGCAGTAAAAAACCAGGTACCATGCAAAGAGGTGAGAAGGGTGAAGAACCTATACAAGAAATAAAGCCGCTACTCACTGCCAAAGAAGAAGACAGCGCCTCCCAGCCGGAGATCAGGCTCAACAACCCAAATCTCAGCACACGGATAGTGCGTGACAAAGGTGCCGGTACAAGCGGGCAGCAGATGCTGCAGGAGCAAGCTCCACTCCCGACAGCAGAAAGTTCCACAGTTTATGAGGCTGCCGCATTCCTAAAACTACGGCACCCTATCATACTGCCAAAAAGCAAAATATTGGTGACAGATGGACTGCCTGGGTCAAAACATTTGATGATTTTATTAATGCGCTGGAAGAAGCAAATGACAAGAAAGATCATTAAATATCTAAAGAATTTAGGAGGTGAAGAAGTAAAAGAACTGATAAAGAAAATACCAAAAGGTGATGAAGTGACATACTATCATATCAAAGAAGCTTTAAACACTAAGTTCAATCCAATGCCAATGTCGACTATGAAAGGTACATTTTCAGTCAGGAAAAGAAGAGAGCTGGTGAAACGATGGATGAGTTTGTAGAAAGACTTTTTTCACTCATTAAACATTGCAAGTTCAACAAGTTCAATGATGAAGAGGCCATGCGTCTCAGACTAATAGATGGCTGTCTCTTCGATTCCTTCAGGCGACGAATTCTGAAAGCGACACTCAGCTTGGAGCGATTACTCGTGGCTGCCAGAACAGAAGAAAGAGCTGACAGACAAGCAGCTGACATGGAGGCCTGAACAGCACAAAATGAATCTGCACGGAGTGTGAAAAGTATGTCAATATACAAGGTAGAAGGTCATAAAGTAATATCTTCAAACAAAAAGAAGTTGTGTTTTCCAAGTGGATTTTCCTTTCCACATGAAGGTAAATGGCCCACCATTGGACAGATATGCAAAGGTTGCGAGAAAGAGAACCATTTTGTAATGGTTTACAAAGCGAGGGAAAGATCAAGTGCGTCACGTTGAGAAAGCAAAATGGAGAAAAGATCAAGTGTGTCACGTTGAGAAAACTAAATGGATGCCAGAATGCTCCAGATGTGATGCTCTACACACGCCCTTAAGGTCAAGCGACCACATCAGTTGAAGCAAGTAGAAACTGAATGACAATGATTGTTCAAATTCCTCTTCTAAAGGTTTGTCACTGTCATTGTCAAGTGATAGTGACGAAGATAGGTGTGCAATGTCAATGCTGACTGCTGGACAACGTTCTCATGTAGGATTAGCTTCTTGCAAAGAAGAATGCCGGTCGAAGCTCAGTTGACAAATGAAAGTGCTAAATTCATTTGGACACAGTCCCAAGATCACACTAAAAGTGAATGGGTGCCCCATACCTTTCATCATAGATAGTGGTGTATCAATAAATATTATGCCAGAGGAAAAGCACAATAAACTCTCTCCAGTGCCCCATTTGACCCCATCGAAAACCAAAGCGTATACGTGGGCTGCTTTGATGCCACTGCAAAGTCAAGGTTCATTCATAGCGACTGTGAAGCATAAAAAGATGAAAGTACAAGCACCAATTCATGTCTTGCCAGGCACTTCATCGAGAGCATGTTTTGTCAGTTTCAGAACTGCCGCTGACATGGGGCTGATTTCTGTAAACTACAATGTCAATGCCTATCATGAGACAGTGAATCAGTTTCCATCCTTGTTTCATAGACTAAGAAGACTTAAGACTATGAAAGTGCAACTTCACATCATCCTCATGGTCAACAACATCGTTGAATTGCATTTCATTCACAAGAGGCTGTTGAGAAAGAACTTGAGACACTCTTAAAGCACAACATCATTGAGTGATCCACTGGTCTGACACCATGGGTATCACCCATAGTGGCAGTGCCGAAAAGGATAGTGGAGGAGCCATGCGCATCTGTGTTGATATGCGCCAATCGAACAAGGCGATTGAAAGAGAATGACATCAAGGTCCGCACATTTCTGACATGGTTACGCAGTTGAATGGAGCTAAAGTCTGTTCCTGCCTTGAGTTGAACAAAGGATATCACCAGCTTGAACTGGAAGAAAATTGCAGGTACATTACTACCTTTTCAACTCATGTTGGTTTATGTAGATATAAAGGGCTACGTTTTGGAGTGTCATCAGCTGCAGAGCCTTTTCAGATTGTCATTTGTCATCTAATACAGCCAATCACAAATGCTTTCAATAACAGTGATGATATACTTGTTTTTGGAGCAACACAAAAGTAACATGATAAAGCCCTTACACAAGTGTGTTGTATATAGGGGTGGGTGGTAAACTCCACTCCACTGGAGAATTGCCACTCCACGCCGCGCTTGGAGCACGGAGTTCAGCACACACTCCGCCTCAGCTATGTGGCGGAGTTTTTCTGGTGCCGCCGCCACCCCTATTTGGAAATACACTACAAAGCCCCGGGTATGAAAGTGAGAGACACGCTTCATGCTTATCAAGGGTTAAGAGCAGTCACAGCAGCTTCACGCCTGCTGTGAAAGACAAGCAGGCCACAGTGCCTGTGGTCTTTGATGCTGAGCCTAGCAAGAAGCACCTGCAGGGCAGCGAGAAGGCAGTATGGTCAATCAGTACAGAGGACAGGGAGGACAGGGAGCATCCATCCAGCCTCCGCCCTGCACTGTCTGTAGGCAGGCAGTGATGTACATGCAATGCTCTCCCCAGTCCCCACCTGTCTGCTGCTCCCTACTCAGCTCCTCATTGAAGGTGCAAGGTGCCCCTGCCTCGGGGTTAGGTGGCGGCAAGAAGAATCTACAATTGTGCTTGCATGCAGAGGGTCATTAAAAACTTGCCAAAAAGTCTAGCATGCAACCTTCCCATAAATCCTCACTTGATCTAATGAAAAGTTTGGCCATGCTTGAAGGAGACACTTTTCCTCATTTCATTGACACCCTCATTCATTGGTATATTAGAAAATGTATTACTTTTCAATATTACACATAACTCCATAGCAAAAAATATATTTATATCAAACTTGGCATCCTTTTATTACGTATTTTTTACATTGCCCTTTAATGGAATGTTTAAAATGAAAATCATTATAGATTTTAGTGGATTGATGAAATGAAAATTACACTAAGAAATGTTGATTCAAGTGTGTGGCCCTGTCCCAACTAACGGACCAGGCTTGTTTCTAACATGGTAACGCTATGCACAGCTGAGGCACTGCCATGTGGTGCATCGTCTCTGTCGATGAGAAGGGATATGCAGACGAGCGATGGTGATTGGTGACACACCTCGCACATGCCGGAGTAGCTGTTGCATAGACCAGGTGCTAGCGGTTCAGGAGGATGTCCTATGCAGCAACCCTGCCAAGTCTCTGGAGAGATGCTGGGTGGACTGGTGGGAGTTGGAGCCTGGAGGACGAGTTCCAGCAGCTGCAGGTAAAGTCCCTGTTGAAGGTGGGTGGAGGGTAGTGCCCCATGAATAAATCCTCCCCAACCTTGAGGTCAGAAAGCAACCTGTGTATAAAGTCCACAAACGGGCCATTATGGTCATTCTGTACAATTAGTTTCATGTTTCATGTTGACCTTGTGCAGCCGGCATTTGTCAGCCACTATCCACACTCTGCAGACCATATGTCTAGCGTTCACGGTGACAGTGGGTCTGAGGAGTTGCCGGGATTGTGCAAAGTGCTGCATGCTGCATTCTAGACTTAATTATGGGTGGCCGAGCAATATTCTGCCTGCTCACGGAACTCAGCAGAATTTGGTAGAGTTTTTCGGTAACTCAGCAGAATTCCGCGGAGTAAAACTCCACAAGCTCCACCCAGGTCTAGTCATATACTTGCTGATGCAGGTCTCAATTTAAATGCATCAAAGGGTGAGTTTCATCAAACCAAGCTCAAATTCTTTGGTCATATCTTTTCTGATGGGGGATGACTCTGGATACAACTAAGGAACAAGCCTTGTCATCCACTTCTCCCCCACAAGTTGTAACTATGCTGCAATCCTTCCTTGGTATGGCCAGTTACTGTTCAAGGTATATACATGACTTTGCCACTGTATTGCCCCATTGAGAGACTTGACGAAATGAAATGTCCCATTTCGGTGGTCAAGTGAATGTGAGCAAAGCTTCAAGAAAATCAAGCATGCAATTGAGAACGCCACTGAAATGGCATACTTTGATCCGAAATTACAAACAGAGGTTGTTGTAATGCAAGCCCAGTGGGTTGGGGACCACCCTTGCCCAGCACACTGGACCTCCCAATGCCCTAAGGCACATCACGGTCTGAGACAACAAGTTATTGAACTGGCTCATGAGGGACATCATTGAGTTGCTACTAAACGATCTCTACAGAGTGTGGTTCCCTTGTCTTGATGAACGAGTTGGAAAAGAGTTAAAGGCATGTCATTTGTGCAACTGCTTGTCATCCAAGCCAACCACGCACCTGTTAAACGTGTCTGATCGTCCAAAGCATGCATGGGAGAAGATTGCAATTGATTTCTTTGGACCCCTTGACAATGGACACCATGTACTAGTAATTGTTGATGACTATTCCTGTTTTCCCCTTGTGGAAGATGTGTTGTTAACTACTCATGACAGACTATTTGAGAGCATTTTTGCAACATGGGGTGTTCCTTCGATTTTGAAATCTGACTATGGCCTGCCTTTCAATAGTTGAGAATTTAAAGATTTTCTCACTCATCTAAATATCAAGCATCAGAAAAGCACACCTCTCTGGCCACAGGCAAATGATGTGGTCGAGAGATTTATGAGCACCCTCAAGAAGACCGTTCAGCGTGCACCGCTGGAAAAACTTGAACTCAAATAAGTTCTTCAGTCTACACTTCCTGCAAACAAGTCAACTCCCAGTTCTACCATGGGTGAAAGCCCTGCCACCTTAACGTTTGGGAGAGCAGTAGGCACCAAGTTAACACAATGGACCAATGAGAGATCTGTTGACATTGATAGACTTCGCACTTCTAATTCATCTCACAAATGCCAAAAGAAAACCTATGTGGATTATCCACCTGAGAATCCGGAGAGCCCAATGACTGTACCAATCTCTCTGTCACCAGTGCCAGTCATGGACACTTCTCCTGTATCTCTGCAACCTCACATGACCAGATCTGGCGATTGATTCGAGCACCGAAACGACTTATTGAAGAGTTGTGATGTGTATATGTATTATTTGTACTTTTTATTTAACAAAGGAGATGTAGTGTCTTATGAGTTAGAGCTGATGGTGCCCTTTTGGTTCCTGATGGACTCAATAGAACAGTGCGTGGGTGCGGGAATTCATGACACAGAATGTTCAGTTAATGGTTAAATGCTGAGGAATAAAGACATGTCATACCAAACTCCATGTGTGTCATGATCATTTGCATGTAACCTGGTTGGGGAGGATGCTACAGTTACCCTACACATGTTAACAAAGTGACCAGTCATTCTATAATTTCTACACAATTTATTCCATGTCTGACAGGTCCTATTGTTATTTCCATGGTTTACAAATCGACATCAGGTGCACCAACTACACTGTTCAATGGTTTTGGTTTGCCCATACCTCTTACATCTCTTTTAGTTTATCTTTTCCGTACTTTTTACTTACAAAGTGTACAGTGCTACTGCATGCCTCTTTTCCAGGCTGTTCGTTTGAGACCCTGGAAGACTCCATTGATTATTCGAGGGTCTCAGCAATAGAAACTGTCAGATCTAAAGATGGGCTTTTCTTACTATTAAAATTAATAATGATTTCGGCACAAACCATCTGATTTACACATTTTCCAAAATTGCAGCTTGCTGCCTCTACACATAATGCTGAAGCATGAGCTTCAACAAGTGAACATGCTGTTAATGTGTATAAAACTTTGATCTTGACTGTGGTGCACAATGTCATGAAACGTGTGTAACAGCTTCCTTTTACACATCTAATTCCTGCACATCATGTTCAGCCACATACTCTTAAATGTGTTTTGTCCCTTTGCTCCAGGAGAATGGCACAGTATTGTAATTTTTGTGTTCTAGAGAAAAATCGATTGCCTCTCCGCTGTTAGTTACAACTCTAAAGCAATGCTCAAATTAAAAATCATTTAATACCGGAGCCAAGTTTGCGCGTTCAAGTTCAGTTTTTTCCCCTGCTATTTAAGAATACCAATTCAATGTTTGTATCTCTAGAATTTCCTTGATTGTCTTTAATTCCTTTTTGTTTTCAATTGTGAACATGTCACAGTGCAACACAGGTGTAGACCCCCTCTACAAATATTTAGCATGACAGCTAACATTTCTCAACTTTTCTTTGTGTAGATGCACGTGTGTCACCATGCAGCATAGGTATTCTCTTTCATTTACGTTTTTTGTGTATGCAGCACATTGTTGCACGTGCAGGTTTACTTTTCATAGGTAACCTGGGAGCAGCTGAAAGTTTGTGGTTCAAACACAAGGTGACATTACAGATCTTAAAGTTTTCTTTCATACCTCATGGGGCCTCATTATCTTCCCTATCTTCCCTCTCAACAAACTGCATATTGTGAATACAGAATAAGATGGCCACTTATAGAGTTGGAACAGGTAACTTCAAAATCACCGCCTGTCAACAATGCAGCGCACCTCCCCCATGTTCTCGTCACCACATCTCACTGGCATAATGGAAAATGATGGGGCCTCCCTGCAGAATGGGGTGAGGGCCCCCAGAGTCTCCCAAATCTCACAAATATTCATTGGCCTTTGGCTTAATGGGCCCCCCTGGAAGGTTGAAGGCCCCTGTGCACTGCAGGGGCTGCAGGGGCCTCTGTTACACCCAGCGGTGGCTCCTCCACTATAGGGGAGGAGCAGCGCCCCGCCTGACAGCACCCTCAAAAACATGACAAATATAACGATCATATTAAAACAGGTTTAAAACCTGTTTTATTATTGTTTTATTTTTCTGGTATGTGACTGTGTGCCGAGTCTTGGGGCGGGGTCAGGGGGACAGTACTGGAGGGGAAGTGGTGGGCACTGTTATTAGTGCGCATTACAGTTAGGCTGGCCGTCTCAGGCCGGCCAAACTGTCATACACACTGAAGCTGTCTCCAAACGGAGCTGCGTTGCTGGGTTGGAGACAGCAGACACAGGCTACCAGTCTGTCTGGGAGCGCAAATTCACGGCACTCAGGCCAATCCTGAAACTGCTCTCATGCAGGAGAGCAGCTTCAGGATTGGCCACAGGGCAGTCTGGGAGCCTGTGCCTGCCTGCAGTGGAGAGGAGAAGAAGAGTGCAATGCTGGAGTCAGTTCTTTTTTTTTTTTTTTCCGTCATTTGCCCCCCCACCCTCCCGGCCCCCCGCCTTTTTCCCTGACACGAGCCGCTCCTAGTTACACCCCTGCCACTACTCTATTCTGTCCAAGCTCCACACTGCTGCACTATAGTCCTACCAACCCTGTTGGTTGGTGTGGCTTTATGACTTCACCCTAATCCCGTATAGCTGTTTCCTTCCTTTACTAACAGTTCTGTTGTGATAGGCTTAAAATACAATATATTTAGGTAGGTGTTGAATTTCAGCTAAACATAATTCATGTTTTAAACTGTAATGAAGATACAGGACACAGAAGGACAATGTAAGTATGTTTATCAAAGCCAAGGCAAGGGCAGCTTGATGTCAGAGGCAAAGTGAACACAACTGGACTCTCGTCTGTCACTCTGAAATGTTATCAAGAAATAGGCCAAAGGAGGAGTGCCACACAGAGGTAGAACATCCCAAGGCAGTGCACGATAGGAAACATGAGAAATACAGTATGACATTCGTTCTTGAATTTTATATGACATGAAAGATCTGTAAATTTTACCACACTGGAAGAACTAACCAACCTAACAGAAATTCATTTTTACCCGCTGTTAGAGCTGCCATCCTGGGTGTGGTTTTCCCCCTAACTTTTTGCCTTCAGACCTCCTGTTTTGCTGACTCTTTAGGATTTTGTGCGCTTTACAACTGCTAACCAGTGCTAAAGTGCTTACCTGTAAGTCCCTAGTAAAGTGGCACTACCTGTTCCCAGGGCCTGTAAATTAAATGCTACTAGCGGGCCTGCAGCACTGATTGTGCTACCCACTTAGGTAGCACTTTAAAATATATCTTAGCATGCCATTGCAGCCTACGTGTGCAGTTTTTAAACTGCCAGTTTGACCTGGCAAAATAATCCTTTTGCCAGGCCCAAACACCTTCCGTTTTAATACATATAAGTTACCCCTAGGGCTGGCCCTAGGCAGCCCAGAAGGAAGGGTGCAATGTATTTAAAAAGTAGGTCTACGGATTTTAAATTACAATTTTAAAACTGACATTTTTAGAAAGTTGGCCTTTTCCTGCCTTAGCCACTTGGTGTCTGCAGCCTGTCTTTGAGGCACATGACTGGGTGTGGGTGACAGGTGGGCTTTGTGTATTCCTCATAGACAGCCACACACAATGGGGAGCCTAAGTGTGCCTGGATGGGCTATCACTAGCAGGATGGGAGGGAGGAGCTGAACCCAGCCCCACTTACAGTTGAAGAGGCTGTGTCCTGCCTCCACACAAAGGGCAGCATACCCCCTGTAGGTAGCCTGGAGCTAGGGTCAGGAAGGCAGAGCATCTGTGCACTTCAAGACCTGCCTCTGTCATTTTCAAAATTGTAATTTAAAATCCAACTTCACCATAAGTTAGTAATTCACATTACAATTTCAAACACACCAAACATGAACTGGTTACCTGTTCCCATTTGGAAATTCTGCTTATAAAATGTAATAAGTTAATTCCTATGTTATCCTATTGAAGAGGTAGGCCTTGCAGTTGTGAAAAATAAATGTAAGAGTTTTTCACTACCAGGACGTATAAAACTACTAGTCCTATTTTTTAAATACATTGCACCCTGCCTTCTGGGCTGTCCAGGGCCAACCCTAGGGGTGACTTATATGTATTAAAATGGAAGGCGTTTAGGCCTGGCAAAAGGTTTATTTCGACAGGTCAAGCTGGCAGTTTAAAAACTGCACACGCAGGCTGCAATGGCATGCTAAGATATATTTTAAAGTGCTACTGAAGCCTCAGGGACGCAACAGGCTTCCAACAACGTCACACCTGCACCAGAACTCTGCCATCTGTGAGTCTACCCTGCCAAGTGGTGCCACCCCAGTCCTGGACACTTGGAAGCAGGCTTAAGGTGCTCTACCAGCCTCTGTGGATCCAGCGGAACCAACGCATCGCCTCTGCTGTGGGGTGCAAGCCCAAGCAAAACAGACACATCACAACTGCTGCAATGACCCGCATCATCTCCGCAGCCTCATCGGAACCACCACTGCGCAATGCATCCTTCAAGCCCCGTCAACGGAATCTTTGATGACGACGCAAGCCCTCACATTTTTTTATTTATTTTATTTATTTACTTGTCTTGTAGAGCGCCCGAATCACCCCCAGAGGGGTATCTCTGTGCTATGCAGCCTCACCGCCCTTCAGAACCAACGCATTGCTTCGACTGCACAGCGCATCTTCAATGCGGATCCTCTCAACATTCCCCAAACCAGGATTTAAGGTAGTCTGTTCAGTGGGCCTAACTGGGTCCCTGTAGCTGGCCCACGCTCCATAGCAGTCTGCCTGAACATGTGACTTTGTCCTGGTCTGGCACGACCAGATATCCACAGTTGCTGCTTTGTGCTTCTTGTTGCTATTTTCACTACAATCTTATAAATTACATATCTCCAGTTCTACTTATTGGATTTTTGTTGTTTTGGTCTTGTTTTAGTTATTAAAGAAAATTGAATTTTTCTAGCTTGGTGTGGGATCCTTTTGTGTGATGTTTTATTTTATTACTGTTCAAAATGTTGCACAAGTACTTTACACATTGCCTCTAAGTTAAGCCTGACTTCTCTGTGCTAACATACCAGTGGGTCGAGCACAGGTTAATTTAGGGTTGGCTTGTGCGTCGCCCTGACAAGGACTGTGGTTGCTGCTTGACCATGGCTCACACTCCAGTCAACCACCAACGCAATTTCTTACACCAACCAAGAGATGAAAAATATGTGTTTATATCATTTTTATGATTCATCTTGTCTGCTTGATTTGTGTAGCCCACATGGTGTGTTGAAGAATGTTCCACTGATGATACTTTACAGTCTTTCTATTACATAATGCAGTTTATAAAGTGTCCTGTGCGTTTTTTTCTATTTTTAAATAAACTCAACCTTGACATGTCTTGATCAACCAAACTCCTATTGGTTAAAACATGTAAGAACCAGTGGACAGCCCCATTAAGCTTCAATGTTATAAACTTCATGTTTTCTTTTGCAAGGCTGCAATGTGTGTGTTGTGTCATTCTGTTTTGTTTTATGGTATGCAATGTAGCACTTAGAGGCATTTGTCATATCACTTTAAAGTGGTTTTGAGAAAAGAATTTGCTAGAACAAAGTAATTTATATAGCACTACTTATTAGTTCACTGGATTAAAGCAGTTTCTGCTTATGTAGGAGTACACACAAACACAAAAATATATCTACTTCAGGTAAAGCCCCAACTGCCTACCTAGTTATCTGTGTGAGGATTGTGAAAGCCCTGGGCAAGCTGGTGTCTTAGGATGATATGTTCATCATTTTAAAGAATTGCGAGTGAGTAAAGCCTCTAGTTAGACCTGATCTTTATTCTCTGGACTACTTCCGCTTTCATTCTGGAGAATCATGACATTATGCGCCTTAGGACCCTTGTGGTTCTGGGCGGACTCTGGACAGAAAGTACGTAATATGCTGGGAGGTGTTAGAGTGTGGTTAACGGAAAGTATGATGTAATGTGCAGTGTGTGAGTGTATGCTGAAGAATGTGGCATCATTCATCTGCATGCTTCTGGGCTGGGGAAGACACTAGTACTGGTGAGGAGTAGGGGATATATGCCCTGGAAGATAAGACTGCTCTCCCTGGGAGTTTGCAACTTTACTGCAAACTGCTCGTGCATGCCTCATGTGCCCAGAATCGACGCAGAGCGGTCTGCAACCGGCACATGTGGCGTCAAAGCCCTGCTCCAGCCTATACACAGCTGCAGAAGAAATTGAAGGCCCTACAGAGGAGCATAGTCAAAACGACCGCCAAATCCGCTGACGAGGTGGTTGACAGAGACGCTGTTCTGCACTCGGAAAACAAAGTCATTAGTCAGATGAAGCAAGAAATAACAATAACGTCAACAAGGTACGAGAAACAGAGAACGTACCATCACGGGTAATTGAAGCATACTGCTACGCATGCTTCGAAGGCAACTTCTGCTTGCTGCAGTTTTCAGGACCAGCCTGCGCCGCGATCGCCTGCAAGGCTACACAATGGCAGATGAAGGGAATGCAAAATACAATGCAGCTGTGTTCCTAAGGCTGCCACCGCCATTCGAGACTTCTAAGAAGCAGAACATTGGTGCCAGGTGGGCTGAGAGGATCGAAACATTCGATGACTTCATAGATACGCTCGAAGAAGATGACAAGAAGATCATTAAATATTTGAAAAACCTTGCAGGAGATGGAGTGAAAGAAGTGCTGAAGAAAATCTCGCAGACTGATGTAAAATTGTACCAAAAGGTAACAGATGCGTTGGAGGCCAACTTCAATCCAATGCTGAATGTCGACTTTGAAAGGTATATCTTCAACCAAGCATGATAACAGGTTGGTGAAACAATGGACGAGTTTGTTGAAAGACTTGATGCACTCATTAGGCATCGCAAGTTCTGTGACTTCACCAACGAAGGACCATGCACCTCAGAATCATTGATTGCTGCCTTTCAAATTTGTTTAGAAGGGCCATACTGAGAGAAACACACAGTCTAGAGCAAATGCTGATGGCTGCGAGATCTGAAGAGTGAGCAGACCGACAAGCTACTGACATGGAAGCAGGAACAGCACACAATAAATCAGCGTTAACCGTGAAAAGCAAGCACAAGTATAAACAAGATACACGTAAGTTGATGTTGTCAAAGAAAATAAAGCTTGCTTCCGATGTGGATTTTTGCTTGCCCATGAAGGTAAATGTCCAGCCACAGGACAAGTCTGCAAAGGTTTTGGGAAAGAGAACCATTTTATAACTGTGCGCCGAGCTAAAGAAAAATCAAGTGCATTACGACGGCAAGAAAAGATGGATGCAAGAATGTTCCAGAAGCATTCTAGCCACGCCCCTTAAACCTAATAGCAACATCAGCTACAACAAGTAGAAAGCATGCAAAATCAATCGTCGTCAAGCTCATAGTACAAAGGGGGATATTCTCAAGAACGTGCGATAATCATCGCCAAAATAGGTTAACGCAATTTTTTATACCGCGGGAAAATAACTCCGTGTTAACGTCGTATTCTCAACACGGCGGTAACATGCGATAGTTTCCCAATAACGCGTCAAATGTCCGTGATAAAATTACCGGGACGGCGATAAAAATCTAAACCCGAACAAGAAAAAAGTTGCGATGGGCCCAACTGCGATAAAAAAATTCAGCGATAAGCAGCACCAGGCCTGCAAGTCCCACAAGTCAGGCGGGAAAAACCACTATTAAAGCGGCAACAAAAAACACAAACAAAACACAAACAACTGCGAAGGACCATGGAGGTAGCCGGAGCAAGAACAGAGGACAACCAGGACCCCACAAGCCCCACGGAGGACCAGCCTGGGACCTCGGGGTCAGGGAAGGGCAAGGAGAAGAAGAAGAGGAACCCGCGTTTCAGTACGCAGGAAAACCAGATCCTCATTACGGGGGTGATAGAACACCACCACCAACTGTTCATCACCTCCACTGTGTCATTGGCAACTAAAAATACAATATGGCAGTCCATCTTGGCCAAGGTGAATGCAGTCGGAGTGAAGAGAAGGGAAGTGGACGACTGCAAGAAGCGCTGGACTGATGTGAAGCGCAAAACCAAGTTGAAACTCGCAGCCAACCTGAAAGCAGCAATGCAGACTGGAGGTGGGAGTCCAGCGACACACCAGGAGCTGGATGAGATGGAGGAAATGGTGACCCGAGTCATCATTGGGGAGACGGTGGCAGGAGTTGGGGGACAGGACACTGCACAACATGACCTGAGCCAACAGCAACAGGGTGAGTAACGACCAGGGACTGGGGGGCTGGGTGGGGGGCCTGGGGGTGGTGGCGGTGGGTGTTGTGGACCTCTTGGGTCTCCGAGCTGCATGATCAGTAGCTCCATGACATGTGTTGGTCTTCAGATGTGGCTCTGGGCTGGGCTCCCTTTCATACTGCAGGTTGTCGTCCTGCTTAACACCAGTAAAAGGCAGGTATTAAATCCCTGCTGCTAACGCGCCTTATCACCTGTTTTTGGATCGCTTCGCCGATCTGGCTGGTCGTTGAGAATATCGCGAAGTGGTGTTTTCATGTGTTTTTGCACGGGAACGCCTATTCTGCATATCATTAGCGTTAGTTGTCGCTCTCATCCGTGGCGATGTTTTTTGCGGCAGCTATCGTTGGAAAACTCACGATATCGGCAGTTTGCATCAGCTTGAGAATAGGGCGATAAATCTATCGCCAGTTTTGCGGCGCTAAAGTGCCGATAAATCGGCGATAAGTCCTTGAGAATATGCCCCAAAGTCTCTTCAAAATCACTATTGAGTGCCAGCGAAGAAGAAGGGTGTACCTGATGATATCTACCAAAGGACGGCATGCACATGTGGGTTAGCTGCCTGTAAAGAAGTTCACAGATCAAAGAAAGCTCACCAAACAAAGCGACAAACTTCATTTAGGCGATGTCCCAAAATCACGTTGAAAGTGAACAATCACCCAATAACTTTCATCCTAGACAGTGGTGCTTCGGTTAATATCATGCCAGTGGAAAAGTTTAACAGTCTATCCTCGCCTCACTCCGTCAGACACAAAGGTATATACCTGGGCCGCTTCTGAGCCAATGCAAAGCCAAGGGTCATTCATAGTGACAATGCAACACAAAAAGATATCAGTGCAAGCCACCATTCATGTTCACCAAGGCAATTTGTTGAGTGCCTGTTTGCTCAGTTTTTCACCGCTGCTGACATGGGGTTAATGTCCCTCAACTACAACTTCTGTGCTCAGTCTGAGGTCATGAACCGATTCCCGTCATTGTTCCATGGCATGGGAAAACTCAAGAAAATGAAAGTGCAGCTTCATATCAATGTAGACATTCGCCTTGTTGCTCAGTGGCACCATAGAGTTGTTTTTTATCTACAAGAAGCTGTAGAGAATTAGTTGGAAGCACTTTTAAAACATGACAACATGGAGCTCTCTACAAGCCCTACACCATCGGTTTCACCCATAGTAATAGTACCTAAAAGGACAGTAGCGGAGCGGTGCGCATTTGCGTTGATATGCGCCAGGCAAACAAAGCCATTGAGAGGGAGAGACACCCTGGTCCACATAGAGCGGACATGATCATGCAATTGAACAGAGCCAAAGGGTTTTCCCGTCTTGACCTGAATAGAGGATACCATCAACTCAAGTTGGAGGAGAACTGCAGCCACATTACTACCTTTTCGACTCATGTTGGTTTGTTCAGATATATGAGACTGAGTTTTAGAGTATCTTCGGCTGCTGAGATATTTCAGGATGTTATTCGCCCAGTAATCCAAACTGTTACACATGCTTTAAATTACTATGATGACATACTGGTTTTTGGGAGAACACAGGAAGAACACGACAAAGCCCTTACCAAAGTATGCCATTTACTTGAGGATGCAGGTCTCACTCTGAGTGACGCAAAGTTTTTTGGGCACATATATTCTGATGGGGGAATGACTCCAGAACCCAGACAAGGTGCAATCACTGGCATCCACTTGCCCACCTCGCCCCCCCAAATGTTACTGTGCTGCAATACTTTCTAGGCATGGCCAGTTATTGCTCAAGATACATTCGCAACTTTGCTACAGTGAGTGTCCCATTGAAAGACTTGACAAAGCAAAATGTACTGTTTCAGTGGCCTCCGAAATGTGACCAGAGTTTCAAAGACATTAAACATGCGATTGAGAATGCAACTGAAATGGCCTACTTAAACCTCAAGTTGCATATCGAAGTAACTGTTAATGCGAGCCCAGTAGGGCTACGGCCCATCGTTACTCAACACAATGGCCATCCGAATGCTCAGAGATACATTGTTGCCTATGCCAGTCGAAACCTGTCTGAAACAGAATGTGCCTACTCTCAGCCAGAGAAGCAGAGCCTGGCAGTGGTGTGGGCCTGCGAACATTTTCATGTATTCCTCTACGGAAAACAATTCACCGTCATCACGGATCACCAGGAGTTGCTTTAAATTTTTGGAAACCAAAGGCTAAGATGCCCCCTCTCAACAAGACGTGGGGGCTAAGACTGCAAGGGTATGACTATGAGATTGTGCATAAACTTGGGAAGGATCAAAACCCAGCACACTACTTTTCATGAGTGCTGCTACATCATCACAGTACGACATCCAAGTCAGCTGAAGTATATCTCAACTTTATTGTGAGATCCAGCACAGCAGCGGCTCTGTTGGTGGAACAAATCATTGCTGCCACCAATGCAGATAAAGACATGATTATAATTAAGGAACTTATTTCCACGCAATCATGGAGAAGTACACGACCCCTTGCCAATGATATTGAATTCCAAAAGTTAAAAAATGTACAGGATGAGTTAGCAGTCACCCAAGAAGGTGTAATACCGTGAAGCGTGAGGATCATCATACCTGGAAGCCTAAGACAGTGGGGTATCGAGCTGGCCCATGAAGGACACTGTGGTATTGTAGCCACCAAAAGCGCTGTAAGAGATCGAGTGTGGTTCCCTCAACTAGATGAGTGAGTCTAGAAGGAGCTGAAGACGTGCCACATTTGCAATTGTTTGTCTGATAAGGTGGCGCAGTACCCATTGACAATGCCTGACCTTCCTACCCATGCTTGGGGAAGGATTGCAGTTGACGTTTTTGAGCCTTTAGGAAAATGCACACCATCTCATGCTAGTCATAGATGAATATTTGCGAATTCCTTTGGTGGAAGACCTATCGTCAACAACCCATGACAAAGTCATAAAACTGCTTGATGACATCTTTGCAACGTGGGGCATCCCCGAAATCCTCAAATCTGATAATGGCCCACCCTTTAACAGTAAGAGTTCACAGAATCTCTTCTCCAACATAAAGTCAAACACCAAAAGAGAACACCCCTCTGGCCCAAAGCCAATGGTGTAGTTGAACGATTTATGGGCACCCTCAAGAGGGTCATTCAACGAGTGTCCATGAAGGGAATTGATCTGAACCAAGCCTTGTGCCAAATTCTCCGAGCTTATCGATCAACTCCTCATGGTAAGAGTTCAGCCACCTTGCTATTTGGGAGAGTCAATAGAACAAAATTACCTCAGTGGACGCAGTATTGACCAGTGAATACTGACAAAGTTCGAGACGCCGGCGCAACTCGGAAACGAAAATGAAAAATATGCAGATCAGTGTCGCCATGCACAGGAAACAGTCTTTGACAAAGGAGACTGGTTACTGGTAAAGCAGAGACGAAAACGGAAAATGGACACTCCTTTTGCCGCTGATCCTTTACAGGTAGTGGCTTGCAAGGAACATATGGTGACAGCACATCGTCCTGGACAGTCTATCAATCGGGACACATCACATTTTTAGCACCTATCGCAACGCTTGCAGAGTCGTGAAACCACGCGTGGGGCAACCCCGCCAGCAGGTCCGGCTCAAGCGCCTGAGCCTATGTCACTGTTACCTGGTCAGGGTGGACCTCGATCACCCGAGCCGACAGACAAGTGTGAGCACCTCGCCAACTAATCGAAGAAATGTGTTTTAGTGATGTCGGACACTTTTTATTTAACAAAGGGGGAGATATAGCATATTGACATTATGTGAGCTAGGATCCTCGTGGTTATGGGCAGACTCTGAACAGGAAGTATGTAACATGCGGGGAAGTGTTAGGTTGTGGTTAACAGAAAATATGATGTAATGTGCAGTGTGTGAGTGTATGCTGAAGAATAAAGTAATACTCAACCACAGCTCTCATGTGGTGTAATTCATCTGCATGCTCTTGAGCTGGGGAAGATGCTACACCCTCCTTCTCTCTCCTGCTGCAGCCCAAGGCTTTGCTTTTTTTAACGAAGTTTTATATAGCACAAACTTGACCCGAAGGTATCGGAGCGCTTTACATAGCACCAGTTGCGTTACATGAGAGCACATTCATTTTTTTGTCAGGCACGGGGAGATTAAGGGGCCGATTCCGATCTCGGTCGGAGGCGCACCCAATACCATTCGGTCGGGAAAAAGCCATGCGAATGCCTGTTTCCCGACCAATCCGTACAGCATACCGAATGAGTAAGTACGATGCGCACAACAGCACAGAATCCGGCCGAGTCGTACTCACCCAATCCAGGTCCTGTTCTCCGACCGAGGCGAATCCGGAAACGCAGAATCGAGTCGCACGGAAGGGAAAATGCAGCCCCGTCCGGCCGAACAAGTACGATGCGCTTTCCGTACGCGCCAAACCCGTCGCTACGCACGGCACGTCAAAGCATCCGGGAGAGGCGCACATAAGCTCCGATTCGCGCCACAACACGATCCACGGCTACGAGGCGAACACGCCAGCGACGAGGACGACGCGAAGCAACGAGAAAGACGAACGACACGAACCAACCATGAATCCCTTCGTCCCGATCCTACCAATATTCTACATTTACTACCGGAACAGGCACGGACGCATACGGCGCAGAAGGTAAGTCAGACACCAACCACAAAACACATACAACACGTACACGACACATCACACACACACAGAGGGATGCAGAATTTACTCACACCAGCAACAGCAGCACCATAGCGGCGGGATGCCCATCACCAATGCCACATATGCACACAGGGGCCTGGATGCGCACCACCACCACCACCCCTACCCAGGGGGGGCTGGATGCCAACCACTACTACCACCCTTAGCCAGGGGGGTGCCAGATGCCCACCACCAATACCACCCTTACCCAGGGGGCTGGATGCCTACCACTACTACCACCCTTAGCCAGGGGGTGCCAGATGCCCACCACCACTACCACCCTCACCCAGGGGCTGGATGCCTACCACTACTACCACCCTTACCCAGGGGGGCTGGATGCCCACCACTACTACCACCCTTACCCAGGGGGCTGGATGCCTACCACAACTACCACCCTTACCCAGGGGGCTGGATGCCTACCACTACTACCACCCTTAGCCAGGGGTGCCAGATGCCCACCACCACTACCACCCTTACCCAGGGGGCTGGATGCCTACCACTACTACCACCCTTACCCAGGGGGGCTGGATGCCTACCACTACTATCACCCTAAGCCAGGGGGCTGGATGCCTACCACTACTACCACCCTTAGCCATGGGGGTGCCAGATGCCCACCACCACTACCACCCTTACCCAGGGGGGCTGGATGCCTACCACTACTACCACCCTTAGCCAGGGGGGTGCCAGATGCCCACCACCACTACCACCCTTACCCAGGGGTGCTGGATGCCTACCACAACTACCAATCTTACCCAGTGGGGCTGGATGCCCACCACTACTACCACCCTTACCCAGGGGGGCTGGATGCCTGCCACCACTACCACCCTTAGCCTGGGGGGGCTGGATGCCTACCACTACTACCACCCTTACCCAGGGGGGCTGGATGCCCACCACTACTACCACCCTTACCCAGGGGGGGCTGGATGCCTACCACTACTACCACCCTTAGCCAGGGGGTGCCAGATGCCCACCACCACTACCACCCTTACCCAGGGGGCTGGATGCCTACCACTACTATCACCCTAAGCCAGGGGGCTGGATGCCCACCACTACTACCACCCTTACCCAGGGGGCTGGATGCCTACCACAACTACCACCCTTACCAGGGGGCTGGATGCTTACCACTACTATCACCCTAAGCCAGGGGGCTGGATGCCTACCACTACTATCACCCTAAGCCAGGGGGCTGGATGCCTACCACTACTACCACCCTTAGCCAGGGGGGTGCCAGATGCCCACCACCACTACCACCCTTACCCAGGGGGGCTGGATGCCTACCACTACTACCACCCTTACCCAGGGGGGCTGGATGCCCACCACTACTACCACCCTTACCCAGGGGGGCTGGATGCCTGTCACTACTACCACCTCTACCCATGGGGGGCTGGATGCCTACCACCAACACCACCCCCACTCATAGGATGGACAATGCATGACACAACCAGCACACCACAACCTAGGGAATGCAAGAAAAAGACATCCCCCAACACCATGACAAGCGTGTGTAGACTGTGTCAAATGCCTACAACACTGAACATGACTTTGAACATACAATGTGACCCCCTATCACATGTGCCACACATATAGTGTGTGGCCCCACAATGCAAGCAGGCCATGACCATTGTGGCAATGGGGTCCAAACCCCCATCATCACAGTGACCAAAATGTAAGTGTGGGGTCCATAGCTGAAGCACATTTTGAACAGTGTGGCAATGGGGTCCAAACCCCCATCATCACAGTGACCAAAATGTAAGTGTGGGGTCCATAGCTGAAGCACATTTTGAACATTGTGGCAATGGGGTCCAAACCTCCATCATCACAGTGACCAAAAGGTAAGTGTGGGGTCCATAGCTGAAGCACATTTTGAACATTGTGGCAATGGGGTCCAAACCCCCATCATCACAGTGACCAAAAGGTAAGTGTGGGGTCCATAGCTGAAGCACATTTTGAACATTGTGGCAATGGGGTCCAAACCCCCATCATCACAGTGACCAAAAGGTAAGTATGGGGTCCATAGCTGAAGCACATTTTGAACATTGTGGCAATGGGGTCCAAACCCCCATCATCACAGTGACCAAAATGTAAGTGTGGGGTCCATAGCTGAAGCACATTTTGAACATTGTGGCAATGGGGTCCAAACCCCCATCATCACAGTGACCAAAAGGTAAGTGTGGGGTCCATAGCTGAAGCACATTTTGAACAGTGTGGCAATGGGGTCCAAACCCCCATCATCACAGTGACCAAAAGGTAAGTGTGGGGTCCATAGCTGAAGCACATTTTGAACAGTGTGGCAATGGGGTCCAAACCCCCATCATCACAGTGACCAAAAGGTAAGTGTGGGGTCCATAGCTGAAGCACATTTTGAACAGTGTGGCAATGGGGTCCAAACCCCCATCATCACAGTGACCAAAATGTAAGTGTGGGGTCCATAGCTGAAGCACATTTTGAACATTGTGGCAATGGGGTCCAAACCCCCATCATCACAGTGACCAAAATGTAAGTGTGGGGTCCATAGCTGAAGCACATTTTGAACATTGTGGCAATGGGGTCCAAACCCCCATCATCACAGTGACCAAAATGTAAGTGCGGGGTCCATATCTGAAGCACATTTTGAACATTGTGGCAATGGGGTCCAAACCCCCATCATCACAGTGACCAAAATGTAAGTGTTGACAAAGAAAAAGCTGCAACTGCCAAACTGCATGGATGATTCCTGGTCACAGAACATAAAACACATCAGTGGCAAAGTAGTGCATGTGTCCCATTGCAACATAGATTGGGGGAGGCAAATACTGCAGTGCAAATAAGACATACCTTTGGCCATGTGCAGACAAACAACACCCATGGGGGCTGACACTGTCAACATTCATCAATGACACAATGACAGAAGTGACCATCAGAATGCAGACCCACATATTTGCACCAATGGGCACACAAATGCAGATACCCTGTGGAGACTGTAGATGTGAGGTGAACAGATACCATACCATGGCAGCAATGGGACACACAAACCATGATCATTGTGCTGACTGATGACCTAGGAGTCCCAGGGACAGCAGGGGAAACCCACCAAACTACATACAGCCAATGGCACACCTAAGATATGCCAATGCAGTGGTGCAGATGCACAAACACAAACAGGCAGATCCACACTGCACATCAAACACAACAGGTGAGGGGGTGCCACTGTCCCCAGGCAACCACACAACACATGAGGAGGCCTGAATACCAATTATACAGATGTGCATACAGTGCCACACAAAGGTAACTCATGGATCCAAATCCCCTATGTGGGCAATCAGGCATTGTCAGATGAGAGGGAGCACAAATCACACATGTCACACAGGCACGTAGGAACAGCAACTGACACAGCAATACACAGACACACCACAGCACTACCCCCAGGGCCCCCACAATGTGGTGACCCTGGGCTGCATTACAATCCCACTGTGATGACAAAGCTAAATGTCGTTCACACTGTGAACCACAGTCATGTGTCCTGAGCAACAAACTACCATCACACCTACACAAGCACTAATCAATCAGCACGGCCAGTAAGCCAAGGCCAACATGGAGGCAGGGGTCTAGCCGGGCAACAACTCTCATCTGCACACACTCAACACCACACACCTCGACCTCCAACAATGTGCAGCAGTGAAGCACACATGCACTGGTGACATTGCACATGCACCCATGACAATCCCAGGGTGGTGGGTGGGAACCAAGGTGCAGAAACACATCACACATGGCCACTCAACAAGACTCCTGAATGTCTGACACACTGCACACCACGCTGTACATGGACATGACGGCAATACCACACCAACCAATGGGATCCCAGCCACAGTCACACACCAATGAAGAAGCCAAGGTCACCCACAAAGAACACACATAGACAACAACCAACATTGCAGCCCGGACCCTGAGGAGTGCCAGCAGTCACACACACAACGTGTCACAATCACTGAAAGATAACACAAACTGGAAATCACATGACAGGTGCAAACAACAAGTGCCAAGGGGAAACCTGACTGTGACTCATCTGCGTCTGCACACAAACTCAGCCCTGACAGCAAACACACCTATGGGTGACACCCTGATGACCAGTAATGTGCCATGCACCCACATCACAGAGAACCCAGGGAGAAGACTTTGGGGGAACATAGGTCAACTCAGCAAGCATCACAAACAGGTACAACACTAGGGATCACAGCATGCACAGCAAAACGGAAGTGAACACACAGACATGCTCATACAACACACACCTTGGGCGCAATCAATGTCACAGGAGTACACACTGCCATGAGGGGACTCCACTCCTGTGTGAGGAAAGCTGTGCCATATGTTGCCTCAGTAGGGCCCCATCATGTCAGCTGAGCACTTGGTCACACAATCAACAATTAGCACCAAATGAAGGCTCCCGTCACATCAGCCTGGTCATGGAAGTGCCAACGAAATCATCAGCACAGATCCAACACACTTGTATAGCAATGTTGCACTGACAACACAGATGAGTCCTTCCCCATTGATGCCCAAACCTGCATGTCCAGTGGAGATGGCCACACGGTCAGGGAAGTAGAAGAATTGAACAATGGCAGGCACAACAGATGTGCAGGGGTGGAAGCCACAGATGTGAAATTGCTAATGTAAGTAGGAAATCCCATTGCCAAATACGGAACACATGACACCCTCAGATGCTGCTATGGATGACATGGATACACCACAGGATAGGACACATTCCCCCTGGACCACATGTGTTCCTGCACAGTAACACTTCATTATCATGAGACCAAATATCACCATCACTGCAGCAAGGGCATGGTTAGCATCATCAACAACATGTACATCAGAAGCATAAGCACTAGAGAACAGAAAGTTGCTTTATTCAGCATATGTGTGTTTAAAAGTGTAAGTCCAGAAAAAACACAAAGGCCAATGGCCAGTCCATTGTCAAAGTCCAAACAGGGTGACAGTGGCAGATGTCACCCTACGCATGCCTGCACTGCACAAAACCAGGGACAATCCACTAGGAGGGGCAACCGGGGGGCAGGCCAGGCACCACAGGGACAGGATCAGGGCTCACCAGGAGGAGGCAGGGAAGGGGTGGTGGGTGCTGGAGAGCCACTGACAACTGCAGTGGAGGTGTCTGACATGGTGTGTGCCGGCACAACTGGGGGCATGACTCAGATGTTGTGGGTGCCGGCACGACTGCAGTGGACCCTGCAGATGGAGTGGACAGGTCCGCCACTGCAGTGCCCAAGTCAGACAGGGTGGTAGTGGACTCCACTGCAGTGCCTACCACCAGGGGAGGAGAATGGGGAACAGGCAAGGTGGGCTGGACAGAGGGGGAGGACACCCTCACCACATCAGTGGCACAGACAAGCGCAGCGGGGGTGTGGTGCCGGGAGAGCAAGTGGCAGGGGGAGAAGGCCGGATCCTCTTGGGGATGGTATATCTGTGGGTGGGGGAACCTGGGGCAGGGGTGGTGGGGGCACCTGTGGAGTGGGGGCCTGAGGGTTGGAGGAAGGAGACCTTGTGCCTGAGCGCAGGGCGGCGGCGGGGTCTTGCTCTTACGACTCCGGGGGGACTTGCGGGTGGGGGCCTCAGTCTGTCTGCGCCTGGGGGAGGGTGTCCGGGGCGAGGGGCACTCTGCTCCGTGTGGGTGGGCTTCCTCTTCCCCCTGAATGCTGTATCAGCTGGATCGGAGGGGAAGAGGCCGAGGTCACTGAGGAAGAGCCGCTGGGTCTTTGGGGTTGCAGGTGAGGCAAGGGAGGGTGCTTTGGAGGGAGAGGCAACTGAGGACTGCGCAGTGCTCGTGGATGCGTGTGTGTGTTCCAGGGCCCCATCCCCTGTGAGTCTGGTTTCAGTCCCCTGACTGTGCGTGCATGTGCGTTTTGTTTGTGGCATGTGTGTCTGTGTGCTGGACGTGTGTGTGCTGGTGTGTGCCTGTGCCGGTGTGTGTGTGCTTGGGACGGGTAAGGTGCTGGGGAGTGTGGATGGAGCAGAGGCAGGAGGGGTGAGGGACTGTCTGAGGAGGGACACTGCTGCCGTCAGGGAGGAGTCCATGGACCTATTGCCCCTCTGTAGGTCAGACATGCCCGATGAGATGCCCTCCATGAACGACACCAGCTGAGTCAACAGAGCGGTGTGCGCATGGAGGACACTCAGCATGGCTGTCTGCCCTACATGGAGCTGGCGAAGGAGGTACACAGACTCCTCACTCAGGGCAGCAGGGGACACAGGGGCAGGGGTGCGGTGCCTGGCCCAAAGGAGACACGCTCCCGAACATGGGAGCCTCCACGGACCTGGGGAATGGGAGCCGATGGGAGGGCGGTGGTGGTGCTGGTGGTGGCGGGGACAGCAACACTAGCTGGGGTGTGGTGGCTGCTGACACCCGCCTCCATAAGGGAGTCATCCTCCGAGCCGCTGTGGTCCTCAGCTGAGGTGGATGCTGCTGAGGACTCCTCGGTGTGGCTCCCCTCGCCCTCCATGCCACTAGGTCCCTCCGACCACTCCTCGGCTGCTGACCCAGTCTGGCTCTCCGGCTCCTCCTGGTCCGTGGAGCTGTCCCCTTCCGTGGCCGTGGATGTATCTGCAAACAATGGGGAAACAGACAGACATCAGTCACCTGCACCAAACGCACACACCACTGTGAGCACAGCACATTACAGAGCAAGCCCTGGCATCATTAGTTGAACATTGCTAAAAGTGCCCTAACTGAACAGGAGAAGCCAATTGTCAGTCTGATGCCAACCATGGCACTCACATCCCACATGGCCTTGCACCCATCTGTCTGGTGTCGGTTGGATAGCAACACCCCAGTGTGGACACATGCACCACCTACACAGTAGTTGGACAGTGCAGAGGACACAGTGTAGCATGTGGACATGCACACATCACAACTCTTGCCACTGAGTCAGTACAGGTTTCCGGATGAAAGGGATGCCCAGAGTCAAATAGGAAATGCATGTGATGCATACCAGTGACAGACACCATGATGCACCCATGTCCTGATAGCCATCGCCACAATGGTGTGCATGTAGCACATGTCACTCCCCTGCAGGATCACCAATAAGTAGACACATGCCATGGCGGAGGCATGACTGCTAAGTCATACATCACTGTCTCAGTGATGTATGACTTGGCAGCCAGACAACAACACTCTGCACTGTGTCACAATAGTAGGTCATGGGGAATGCAAGTCCTGGAGCTGCACAAGTGCACATGTACATCCCCCACACAACACATCATCTTAACCCTCATCTGTCCAGGTCATACCGATTGGACATATGGGAGACCTGTGACACTACCCTCTGAACCTGAGCCCCTCACAATCTGCTGTGAATGGGAAACAGCTGCCTGAACTTCACATTCGCATACCCCAGTCTGCACGGGCAGCTGATCAAACACCTATGTGACACACAAGTATCGTCTCCTATGGTCACATCTCCAGTGGCATGCTGAGTCCCAACTGAGAAACACCCCAGCAGTCCTGGCAACAAATCCACAGCACACTGACACAGAGGCAGACACCTGAGGGGTCAAATCACTGCGCACAACGTGTCAGCTGATACACGGGAGTGGGAGTACAGGTGTATTGGATGGGCTGGAGTAGGCATGACTGTCCTGCCCCACATGAATGAGGGATGAGCCCTGGACAGTGGATAGCTGGCTATGTATGTGTGACACACGTAATCTGCACACTCCTGGGGCCCAAACATTGTTCCCACCCACTGCATGGGTGTGTGCCAGATACTCCAGGCACATGTGGTGGCTCAGCTCAGCAAGTGGACCGCATATCAAAGCAACACGCAGATCACATGTCCAAACACAGGCGTTGTGTGAACAATGGACCCACCCATGATGCCCACAACAGAGTCAGGGAAACAGATGCTGTCCCCCACCTTGAGTGAAGCAAACTGCAAGGACACAGTCCCAAGTGACACAATTCCCTGAATGTAAGGGCCACACCTGGGTATCAGATGAGGAGTGGGCAGTGCATGGCTCCTGGACAACATGACTGCTGTACTGTGGCAGTTTAATCAGGCCAGAGGAGGGCACATAGCATGTAATACAGATTTCACAGTGCAGTCTTTGACTCACCCCTCCTTGCTGCTGTCTGGCCTTCAGCTGCCCATCCAGGTCTGGAAACACCACCGCCAGGATCTGGAGCATGTGGGGGTCAGGGTCCGTGTTCCGCCCCTCCTGCGAGGAGGCGACAGCTTCAGCTGGACCCGTGCAATCCTCCGGGTCCAGCCCCGAAGGTCCTGCCACCTCTTCTGGCAGTTGCGGATCCGGCGCTTGTAGACCCCCACGGACCGGACAGCCCGGACGATGTCCTTCCAGATCTCCTGCTTCCGATGGGCATTAACCTGTGAGAATGACAAAGTGAAAAGGCCATAACTACACATGCAACATATCCGTGCATGACACAGTTGTATATACATGTCTCAATCACAGGGGCACATGATGTACACAGGCAGTGCAACGCTGCCCATGGACAGTTTGCCAGAAGTCACTACATGGTATCATTGCATGGGAAGTAAAACCTTGTTCAAATGCACTGTCACTGCACCATACCTGTCCAGTGCATGTCACTACACACTATGGGGGTGACAACTACTCAGTGAGCCTGCTAGCCAGTGGCGTGCAGACTTTCAGCCTTGCTAGTCAGACAAAATGCACATTCAGAAAGGCAGTGCACAGAACACTCACCTGCTCCCCTGGTGTCCCATACAGCTTGCTGTACTGTGGAAGTAGGCTGTCCAGCAGGGCCTGGTTCTCCTCAAGGCTGAAGGCTGGGGCTCTCTCCACAGTACGTGCCATTGCAGGGTCCAGAGGGGGCAGAGACAGCAGCAGTGCAGTGGCAGATGTCGTCCTGGAGCATGTAGTGCAGGCAAGTGAGCTCTCAGGGGAACAGCCAGCAATATATATGTGCTGCAGAGGCAGATACTGTCCCATGTGTCCAAAGTGATAGGTCCAAGTCGTTTGCATCTTCTGAATCTGGCCAATCCATGGAATAGCAGCACCAATACACGCCCACAGCATCCTTCAAATCTTCAACTTCATGACATACATGATTTTGCAACATTGTTGTGGGTGACCAACTGAATTTCCAGCAACCGACTCGTTCGAATTTCGAAAACGCGTCCGTTGCCAGGCTAGGCCATTGACAATGGGTGCGCACTGATCGGTCCATTGCGGTACAACGCGTACAGGGGTACAACGCGTACCCGCACACATTGAATGCAATGGGCCGGCCGGGTGCACCGATCGGTCCATTGCTGTTCAACGCGTGCAGGGGTACAACGCGTACCCGCACACATTGAATGCAATGGGCCGGCCGGGTGCACCGATCGGTCCATTGCGGTACAACGCGTACAGGGGTACAACGCGTACCCGCACACATTGAATGCAATGGGCCGGCCGGGTGCACCGATCGGTCCATTGCTGTTCAATGGGTACAGGGGTACAACGCGTACCCGCACACATTGAATGCAATGGGCCGGCCGGGTGCACCGATCGGTCCATTGCGGTACAACGCGTACAGGGGTACAACGCGTACCCGCACACATTGAATGCAATGGGCCGGCCGGGTGCACCGATCGGTCCATTGCTGTTCAACGCGTACAGGGGTACAACGCGTACCCGCACACATTGAATGCAATGGGCCAGCCGGGTGCACCGATCGGTCCATTGCTGTTCAACGCATCCCTGTACAAGTGACTGGCATATGTCACCATGCCTGTCTCAGATGAACATATGCCAGCCACAGATAGCTCCCAGGGAGTGAGGGGCACACCTACAACACGACAGCCTGTCCAAACTGTATCATAAGGCATGTAAGGCTGCATTTCCTATTGTGTGTATGTTGGTGTACATGTTGTCCTGTGGGTGTCACCTGGGGGCAGCCACCCCCAGGCTGTGCACGTGTTCATGGGGACAGGATCCTGGGTGTTACGTGTACATGACCACTGTGATGTGCAACTGTTCATATCTGTGCATGTGCCATGGTCACATTTCACGGTGGTGTATGTGTATGTCATGTCACATACCCCGTGAGTCCCATGTGGGACGGTATGTTTGAGCCAGGGTGTCCCAGTGGCACAATAGTGATGGTCCTCCACAGTCTGTGTGCATGTAGTGTTTACAATGTCTCTGATTTCATGTGCACAATGGGAGACAGTCTCCACATCCACGTTGTGTGTGCATGGACTTTGATGTTGTGCGTGTGTGTGTCACAGACGTCCATGTCTGTCCTGCAGTGGCAAGTGGGACCACTACCTGTGGGGGTCATGGTTGTTTTGCTGTGGTGTATACATGATACTCCATGTAATGCCAGTGTCCATGTGGCAATACAGGGTCCCTGGGAATGTACCTGTCGTTGAGCTGTGATGCCTGGGGCACATCTGTCCTCACATGTCACTGTGGGGGGTGATTGTGACATGGCAGCAGGAGATGGGAACTGTGACACGGCCTCATGATATCCAATGGGCCAACCTGGGACTTATTGATGCCACTTGTTGAACCGTGATGACAGATGTTGGCCATGTATGTACCATACATGTCCTTACGGAACTGCACACTTCATGTAGTTGTGCCTCATAATGATGTATGATGTGATATTGAGTGTGTTCAATGCCGCATATGTGGGGTGACTGACAATCTTGCTTTCTTCTCCTCTGCACTGCAGGGCTCCTGCTGTCCATAGACCATTCCCCGACCTGGCAACGATGGTGGAACGGGACAGCATCCGACGGTACCGCTTCACCAGGCAGCTGATTGAGGATTTGGCAGTGCAGTTGGCCCCACATTTGCAGCCTGGCCGGCCGTATCCAACAGCGCTGACCCCCAAGGTGAAGGTGATGGCAGCCCTACACTTCTTTGCCACCGGTACCTTCCAACATACTGTGGCGACTGCTGGTGGGATGTCACAGACCATGTTGAGCCGTGTGCTCCGCGATGTTTTGGAGGCAATGTTGCTATTCCTGAACCGGTACATCTATTTCCCTATACTGCAACGACTCACTGACGTGAAGAGTGACTTCTATGCCCTGGGGAGGATGCCGCATGTCATTGGCTCCATTGATGGGACACATGTGGCTTTGGTACCACCACAGGCCCAGGAGCAGGCCTACCGTAACCGCAAGCACTACCACTCGGTCAATGCACTGGTGGTGTGTCTTGCAGATATGACCATCACACACGTGTGTGCCCGTTTCCCTGGTTCAGCACACGATGCCTTTGTGATGAGGAGTAGTCGCATCCCCAGGATGATGGCACAGATGCAGAACCAGCGTGCCTGGCTTGTCGGTGTGTACTGACTTTGTGCCATTGTGTGTGATCTGATCTGTAGTATTCCGCCCACTTTTCCAAGTCAGCTAATGTGCACTTGTCTGTCCGTAGGTGACTCGGGATATCCCAACATGCCGTGGTTGCTGACACCCCTCAGGAACAGTGTGACACCAGCCCAGATGCGCTACAATGAGGCACATGGTCGGACCAGGAGAGTGATTGAGCGGACATTTGGTCTCCTGAAGTGCCGCTTCCGCTGCCTCGACAAGACAGGAGGGTCCCTCCCATATGCCCCAGCGAAGGTGTGCAAGATTATCATCGTCTGCTGCATGCTCCACAACCTGGCAGTGCGGAAGGAGTTGCCTCTCATCCAGGATGACAATGACCAACATCCGCCACCTGTGGAGGATCCTGGCCTGGACCACGATGCCAGTGATGATGATGATGATGAGGGTGATGTCCGCACACAGCTCATCACCAACTTCTTTAGCTGAATGTGAGTATCCTGAGGTGTCATGTCAATGATGTGAGTTGGCATGATATGTGTAGGTGGTGCTCTGGTGCTGTTGGAGTGTGTCCATGGGCTACTTGACTGGATGTGTGTAGCGATGTGTGCTTACAGGTGGTCTGTACTCCCCAACAGTGTTGACATGCTAACTTGGTTCTGGGTGGGTATCTTGTAACATGTATTGTGCATGAGTTTTGCTGTTCTGTCCTGTTCTCCATTGCTTTTGACTGTGTGTCATTTCTGTCCTTCACAGGGTACTTTCAGATTCGTTTGGTCAACTGTGTCCACCGACGACGTGATTGTACTTCCAGGGTGGTAGCTGTTGTGTCCCTACAGGTGATGTGCGCCACACCCATGGACTTCCTTCCTTCTACAGTTGTTGACTGTGTGCCCGCTGCCAGGTGGGATTACCTTGCATCTGTAGTGGTTACGACATGTTGCAACTGTGTAATAAACCTGTGCTTCACTTTGTGATGTGCGTTGTCTGTGGTCACACATTTGACTGCCATTTGCTTACTGCACCTGTGGGCTACTTGACTACAACTGGGAATAGGTGTGGTGTCTGTGCATTGCACCGTCTTCCCTGGCAACATCAGTGTAGGCAATGAGTCAGATGGCCTAGGTGTGTATGTGTTGTGTAGCCCTGGTGGTGTGTCTCCCTCATATGTGTCACGTTGCCTTTACTCACATGCCTGTGTTGTACTTGCTGTTGCAGTTCGCATACACAGTGTAATTTTGCAGTTCATCATCCCCATGACAGCACCCACGTTGGAATCACAACAGAGGCAAGTATGGTGTATTAGTGTGTTTATTGTGATACATTTGTGTGAATAGTGCATAGGATGGTTAGTGCTGTACATATATATTGCAATCAGAAGTTCCTAGGTGAATTGAAAGTCCTGGTAGACAATATCCCCAGTATCGGGGCCACAGTTGTCTGAGACATTGGTCCAACTTGTACTCCCCATGTCATGTGTGGGAGTTGTGTTGCCGTCAACAGGGTGAACAGTTTGTGCACAAAGGTGAACATCCAGAACAGGTTCAGGCTTCCTGGGGTTGCACTTGGCCATCGGCCTCTCACTTGCCCCTCCTCGGACGACCCCTCTTCTTTGGGGGCCCCTCAAGTACAGGCTGCTGCGGTGCAGGGGACTCTCCGCTAGAGTCATCCTCCCTCCCTGTGGCAGTTGCAGTTTGTTCAGCACCAGATGTTGTTGGCACACAGGGAGGTGTGGACTGGTTGCTGTTCATCTGGCGGAGGCATTGTAATATGTCCCTGTGCACCGCCGTCATCTCTTGCAGTGCGTCCCACTTGGACTCCACGCGGGACATGTGTGAGTCCAAGCGGGCATGATGGGCAGCCTGCTGCTGTTTCATGTCTCTGAGGAGCCCCACTACCTGGCTGAGATCTCCGGTGCTGGACTGGTACGCATCGGCTATGCGTACCAGTTGTGGGTCATCATGCACACCAGCAACCTCTGCAAGCAGCGACCTCTGTCTCCCACCCCTCCCACCACCCCTGCCGACATGTGCAGTGCGTGCAGTGGCACGCACAGATGACCCTGGTCCCCCTTGGGGGTTGGTGGTGGTGTCCATGGCCCCACGTTGGTCCAGGGTCCCTGTGCTGGTGGTGCTCCTTGTTCTGTCCATGTCGGCAGGGATGGTATTTGTGGTGACAGTCGTTGGAGGGGTGGGTGCAGGGGGTGCAGCTGGTGGTCCTGCTGGTGCTGCAGCTGGTGGTCCTGCTGGTGCTGCATGTTGACTTGCACCGGATGTGCCAGGTTGGTCTTCTTCGTCCGAGGAGGGCAGAGGCTGTACGACACCAGTGAGCTCCGTATCCTCTTGAGCCTGGGACTGGGACTCCTCAGCATCTGCTGCTGTGTCCCCATCATCACCTGTTTTTGGGAGACACACACAATGTATGTAATGTTTCTGCAGGCATCAATGGTTGACACACCTGACAGTTGTGACTGTGCCTCTGGGTGCGGGCCTGTACATTGCATTGTCCTAAGTTGTCACAGTCAGGGGTTGATATTGGTGTAGCACATTGTCCTGCATTATTTGGGCATTTCTATGTATTTGTTGGGGTGTGAACATGGTCTGCATTGGTTGTATTTGGTTGACAGCCAGCCCTCCTTCCCACCCAGCCAGTCAGTTATCCCACCATGGACTGTGCTTGCATTGCAGGGAGTGGAAGTTGTCTTTCAGGATGTCAGTCAGTGGTGTCCTGCTGTTGGTTGTTGCACAGTTGCCAGCAGGGCCTTGTGCTCCCCACAGCAGTAGCCAGTGTCAGCCATCTTGTCAGTTGTTTTCCACTCCCTGTGATGTGAGCATGGTTCAGGGTGGTGTTGATGGGACAGTTGTGGGGGTGAGCTATGTCTGTGACTATGACTCCCATCATGCTATTGCCTCCACCCCACTTCCCAGCATTCCCATACTTACTTGCTTTTGTGGGGAGTTCAGTGTGTGTGTGTGTGGGTGTGAGAGCAATGGCAAGATGGCTAACAGTGGTGTCCTGCTGTTGGTTGGTGTGCAGTTCCCAGCATGCCCTTGTGCTCCCCACGACACAGCAACAGTGTCAGACATCTTTGATGGGCCTTTCCACTCTCTGTGGGATGTGCATGCGTGAGTGTGAGCTTGCTGGGCCATGTGGTGGGGGATGTAGAGCTGTGCCTACGACTCCCATCATGCTATTGCCTCCACCCCCTTCCCAGCATGCCCATGCTTCCTTCCTTTTGACTCTGCTTCCCTGTGGGGTGGGCTGCCTGTGCTGACAGGATGGCTGGGAGTGTTGTCCTGGCAGTTGTTTGGCTAAAAGTCCAAAGAGTGTCCCTGTGCTTCACACAACATAACCCAGGGTGGAGGTTCTTTGTGGGATCTTGAGTTAGGATGTGAGGCATTGCATTCTCCCAGGTGGGTTATGTGGAGTATGTGTTGAGGGGGTGTGTGAGAGGAGGTGCTTGTGACTATGGTCAGTGCTGCAAGTCCTCCTTCCCACCCAGCCAGATATCCCACCATGGAACGTGCTTCCATTGCAGGGAGTGGAAGTTGTCTCTCAGGATGTCAGTCAGTGGTGTCCTGCTGTTGGTTGTTGCACAGTTGCCAGCAGGGCCTTGTGCTCCCCACAGCAGTAGCCAGTGTCAGCCATCTTGTCAGTTGTTTTCCACTCCCTGTGATGTGAGCATCGTTCAGGGTGGTGTTGATGGGACAGTTGTGGGGGTGAGCTATGTCTGTGACTATGACTCCCATCATGCTATTGCCTCCACCCCACTTCCCAGCATTCCCATACTTACTTGCTTTTGTGGGGAGTTCAGTGTGTGTGGGTGTGAGAGCAATGGCAAGATGGCTGACAGTGGTGTCCTGCTGTTGGTTGGTGTGCAGTTCCCAGCATGCCCTTGTGCTCCCCACGACACAGCAACAGTGTCAGACATCTTTGATGGGCCTTTCCACTCTCTGTGGGATGTGCATGCGTGAGTGTGAGCTTGCTGGGCCATGTGGTGGGGGATGTAGAGCTGTGCCTACGACTCCCATCATGCTATTGCCTCCACCCCCTTCCCAGCATGCCCATGCTTCCTTCCTTTGACTCTGCTTCCCTGTGGGGTGGGCTGCCTGTGCTGACAGGATGGCTGGGAGTGTTGTCCTGGCAGTTGTTTGGCTAAAAGTCCAAAGAGTGTCCCTGTGCTTCACACAACATAACCCAGGGTGGAGGTTCTTTGTGGGATCTTGAGTTAGGATGTGAGGCATTGCATTCTCCCAGGTGGGTTATGTGGAGTATGTGTTGAGGGGGTGTTTGAGAGGAGGTGCTTGTGACTATGGTCAGTGCTGCAAGTCCTCCTTCCCACCCAGCCAGATATCCCACCATGGAACGTGCTTGCATTGCAGAGAGTGCAAGTTGGCTTTCAGGATGTCAGGCAGTGGTGTTGTGCTGTTTGTTGGTGCACAGTTCCCAGCAGGGCCTTGTGCTCCCCACAGCAGTAGCCAGTGTCAGCCATCTTGTCAGTCCTTATCCACTCCCTGTGATGTGAGCATGGTTCAGGGTGGTGTTGATGGGCCAGTTGTGAGGCTGAGCAATATCTGTGCCTACTACTCCCATCATGCTATTGCCTCCACCCCCTTCCCAGCATGCCCATGCTTCCTTCCTTTTGACTCTGCTTCCCTGTGGGGTGGGCTGCCTGTGCTGACAGGATGGCTGGGAGTGTTGTCCTGGCAGTTGTTTGGCTAAAAGTCCCAAGAGTGTCCCTGTGCTTCACACAACATAACCCAGGGTGGTGGTTCTTAGTGGGATCTTGAGTTAGGATGTGAGGCATTGCATTCTCCCAGGTGGGTTATGTGGAGTATGTGTTGAGGGGTGTGTGAGGGGAGGTGCTTGTGACTATGGTCAGTGCTGCGAGTCCTCCTTCCCACCCAGCCAGATATCCCACCATGGAACGTGCTTGCATTGCAGAGAGTGCAAGTTGGCTTTCAGGATGTCAGGCAGTGGTGTTGTGCTGTTTGTTGGTGCACAGTTCCCAGCAGGGCCTTGTGCTCCCCACAGCAGTAGCCAGTGTCAGCCATCTTGTCAGTCCTTATCCACTCCCTGTGATGTGAGCATGGTTCAGGGTGGTGTTGATGGGCCAGTTGTGAGGCTGAGCAATATCTGTGCCTACTACTCCCATCATGCTATTGCCTCCACCCCCTTCCCAGCATGCCCATGCTTCCTTCCTTTTGACTCTGCTTCCCTGTGGGGTGGGCTGCCTGTGCTGACAGGATGGCTGGGAGTGTTGTCCTGGCAGTTGTTTGGCTAAAAGTCCCAAGAGTGTCCCTGTGCTTCACACAACATAACCCAGGGTGGTGGTTCTTAGTGGGATCTTGAGTTAGGATGTGAGGCATTGCATTCTCCCAGGTGGGTTATGTGGAGTATGTGTTGAGGGGTGTGTGAGGGGAGGTGCTTGTGACTATGGTCAGTGCTGCGAGTCCTCCTTCCCACCCAGCCAGATATCCCACCATGGAACGTGCTTGCATTGCAGAGAGTGCAAGTTGGCTTTCAGGATGTCAGGCAGTGGTGTTGTGCTGTTTGTTGGTGCACAGTTCCCAGCAGGGCCTTGTGCTCCCCACAGCAGTAGCCAGTGTCAGCCATCTTGTCAGTCCTTATCCACTCCCTGTGATGTGCGCATGGTTCATGGTGGTGTTGATGGGACAGTTGTGAGGCTGAGCAATATCTGTGACTACGACTCCCATGATGCTATTGGCTACACTGACTTGCCCAGCATACACAGAATTCCTTTCTTTCAGTGGTCTTCACTGTGTGTTGGTGTTGTAGTGGTGGCTACATGTCTGGATGTGTTTGTTAGTTATATTTGTGCCACTGCCTAGCTGTAGTTGTAGTTGTGTTTGTACATGTGATGACACGGTTAAATGTAACTTTGAGATGGCATGTGTTGTGTTTATCTGACTGACATACACATTTTGGGATGATTCTGTTCGCTGTGTAATTGCTATAAGTGCATGGTTTGACTCTACCCTTGACAGTGATGTGTGTGTGTATTGTGGCAGAATATTGTGTACATTTGTTGTGTACTCACCAGGCTCTGGGATGTTCTCTAGTCCATAGACGCTCACTGGCGGAAGGATGGCCCGCACCTTCTCCTCCCAGGGCCTGAGGTATACTGGCTTGGCAGGAGGGCCACTGCCGGTGTATTGGCTCAGGAGGTAGTCCTTCTTGAGCAGCTCCCGTACCCTCCTGCGCACGTCATACCACCTGTTCTGGATGTCAATCTTTGTGCGCAGACATGGTGATTGTGCGTTCACCCTGTTGATGATCCTCTCCCACATCTTGGTTTTCTGGGAGATGGGTGTCTGTTGGACCAGTGTGCCAAACAGCTGTGGCTCTACCCTGAGGATCTCGTCTACCAGGACTTCCAATTCACAATCTAGGAACTTGTGATTCTTCTTTGGGGGCATGGTGATGGGTGGTGATGTTGAGTGATGTGTGTGTTGGTGTGCAGGTGAGGGTGTGTGAGTGTGTGTTTTGCTGGGTGTATGTGAGGTAGCTATTTGTTGGTGTGCTGATGGTGTGTGGCTTGTGTGAGGGATGAGCTGTGGGTGTGTGGTTGCTGTCTGTTGAGTGCTGGCAGTAGAATAGCATTTGCAAAGGATCATGGTTGGGATTTGTGTCCTTTATATGGGTGGAGTTGTGGGTGTGTCTTTGTTCTCTGTCCCCACCCCCCCAGTATTTATTTGCTTTGTAATTGCTTGTTTGGCCTTTTTTTGTGTATTTTTCATTAGTACTTTCTGTGCATGTTGGAAACGTTCTTGTGACCGAGTCGGACCCTGCAGTTGTCTCGTACGGTCTTCTCCGTTTCGTTCACGCTGTGTTTGTGCAGTTTTCTATGCTGCGTACGCGTCGGTCGCGGTGTTTTGTGTTACTTCGGCTCGCAGTTTTGTATGCGTGTCGGTCGTACGGCTTGTCCTCCGTACGACTCGGTCGTGGTTTTCGCGCCTTGCATCGTACTTTGCGGTTTGGAGTTCGCGGGTACGTTTCGGTTGGATTTGTTCCGGGTGCGTGTCGGTCGGTTCGATTTGCGTGTTTTTCCGGCCGGATTGCTGTTTTCCGTGCGGCTCGGTCGTTCGGCTTGGGTTCAGTATGTGTCGGTCGGATTTAGCACGCTTTGCATCGTACTTGGTGTGTCGGGCGCCACAGGTACGTGTCGGTCGGAATTAATTCCGGCTCCGAGTCGGTCGGTGCTTTTTCCGGCCCGAATCGGAATCGACCCCTAAGTGATTTGTCCAGAATCACAGGATGTTCAGCGTCATTGCCAAGACTCGAACCCGGTTCCCCAGATTCGAGGTCGACCGCCCTAGCCGTTAGGCCAACTCCTCTCCTCTTCCCACTGCATTGTTCACACGCTCTGGGCTTCCGTCTCACACAGGGTCAGAAACATTCCAGGCTGCCCTCTTCTACACTGCAGATGGTCGACATTTACCATTTGGTAGAAACCCAATTCCTGCAATGTATGTTTTTTCAATTGGCTTTTAAATGTCATTTTATACAGTGGAAATGCCATTAATCTTGAATCGGTGTTCCTGTGGTGGATTTTCAACAAGGACTTCATAGACACTTTTTCCCTTTTCCCTCTTCAATTCCCACATCCTGTCACTGGGTGATAGCTTCTTATAGCTCAGTTCTTATTTTGCAAATAATTATGTGCAGGTGCACAACGTTTTTCTTAGGAGCCTATCTGTGCTGCTGAAAGCTGGGGCTGCTGAATATATACAGACTGCCTGTTCTTCAGTCTGCCTCTTTCTTCCATCACTCTATACTACCTGTCTCTTTATATCACTCTTGTAGGTTCTTGTTATGCCTACTTTCTCCTTTTGCCAATGTTGTCCTTCATTTCTCTTCCTCCGTCTTTCTCCATTTTTTGTTTTTCTCTGTTTTGCTCTGGATCAAAGTCTGATGAGGACAAAAATAAGTCCCAGTTCCCGAAAATTAGTACCCGTGTCCAGCGCCTACAGCCTCCTGCACAGATTAAGCACTGTTCTGGAGGCCACAATTTATTTTATCTTTTAAAAACATTTTTGAGTGAATGAATTTTTTTTTTATTGTTCTTGTGAACTGTCTATTGTTTTCAACCCCACTGCATTTCTATTCATTTGATCGTTCACCAAAGGGGTTTTCGATTATGTGGTTTCTCACAAAGGAAGTATTGTTTTGTTTTTCTACGAATTTACATACTACATGCAGACAAGCTTGGGCAGCGTTCCTGTTCACTTTCCGAGCAGGCATTTGAAGATTATGCGTGTGAATGCTTCCGGCCTCTTCCATTTCCGGCTGTTGTTCTGGATGCAGCTGCAAAGCTCAAGTGTGGTCCTTTTCAGAATATTGTTTGATGTAAATTGCCTGACCTACACATTGTCCCTTTGGAGCGAGTAATACAGAATCTACATCCAATGGTTTGATATTTTTGTAAACATTATGTAGAACACGCTATATGTGCCAGGCAATATTTCTCTGTGCGATACTGTAGTACAATGCAGTGCATTCCTGGCCCTCCTCCAACATCCGGCCCTTCTGCCTCCTATGCAGGCAGGGGGCTGGAGCAAAGTTGGCGAATGATGTGCACAACACGGCAGTGGAGGGGATATGGTTGTTAAAGGGTCCCTTTGCTGGAACAGAGACATGCCAGTGGCCCTGTATTCTGCTCTGTCGCAGCAGGTGTCCCCGTCCTTTTGCTCTTGTCAGCCCACGGAGACCATCCCTTTGTTTAAATCACAGCCTTTCCATTTTTCCAATTGCTACCACTGTGTTCTTGCTCATGGTGAGCCCAAGATTTAGATTGGTGACCAGCTTCCCAACCCTGGTGGTCTCTGCCCACCTGAGAGTCCACCCACATTCCACTTATTCAGGGCAGTGCATGGGAAATCAAAACTTTCCCCAAGCCCATTGGCCTCTGCCAGGTGACACCACCATATGGAGCACAGCAACCGGGTGGAAGAGGGTCGTCAGAATCGGGGTGCTTGCACCACGTTGGAGATATCTTACACCATTCCACTATTTTGACATAGCTAGCCGTAGTAAAGGCAATTATCTGTCCCTTTAAGTAAAGGCAATGATCGCAGCCAGCCATGGTGGAGGGAGGACAGCAGGGCAGGGTAGTGAAGGACTTAGGGCCCTATTATCAAGAACGGCGATAACATTATCGCCGCTTTAGCGGCAGGAAACTGCCGCTAAAGCGGCGATAAGAGGCTTGATAATATGCCCTATAGAATTCCAATAGAAGCCCAGGTTTGATGTCCTTCACACCAGAACCTGGGCTTCTACTGGAATTCTATAGGGCATATTATCAAGCCCCTTATCGCCGCTTTAGCGGCAGTTTCCTGCCGGTAAAACGGCGATAATGTTATCGCCGTTTTTGATAATATGGCCCTATGGGGCATATTAGCAAGGAATAGCGATATTTATCGCTAACCGCGCTTAGCGCGACTTTGGTTAACGCCGCCTATTGCTGGAAAATATCGCTGAGATAACACCCTATTAACAAGGTTTATCTCCATAGCGATAACATTTCCAGCGATAGCGGCAAAATGTGAGAATATCGCTGGAAAAGCAGCGATATTCTCGCATTATCGCTATGGTGGATTCAGCATTAGAATCCACCTCCTATACTTTAAACAGGTAAGTCATCCTCACTAGCAGGAGATAAAATATAGCGATAAACTCGCTTAGCGCGAATTATTTTATTGCTTCGCCTGCCTTGCTAATAGGGGGTAGTGGAGTTAGCGACTGTTTCCAGTCGCTTTTAGTAGGGAACGCCTTCCTTGCATGTCATTAGCGATAATTATCGCTGACATGCAAGGCGATGGAAAACGCGGCCTCTAACGCCTGAAAGCTGTCGCTAACGCCTGTTAGCGACAGCTTGCTAATAGGGCGATAAAATTATCGCCGCTTTAGCGGCAAAAAGTGCAGCTAAAGCGGCGATAAAGCCCTTGATAATATGCCCCCCATGTGTCTTGATACCGTAAAACGGTATAGCTCTTATCATGTGAGCTATATAGCACAAAAGTGAGGGGAAAGATTCTACATGTTATATACATATATGTCTCATGTTTGAGTAGGAAATAAATGTTTCCTCGTATACGTAAGCAACGCACTTTTCAGCAGCAGCACAGGAAGGAATATTAAATGAAAATTATATAGAAAAAATATCAATTTAATTATAATCGAAAATTACTTTGAAAGCCTGCTCTGTATCTATTTCCTCTGGCGTGTGGGCTGTGCACTTCTCTGACATCTCTCATAAGTGCTCTTCGTACAATCTGACTCGTAGAACTTCAAAAATGCCAGTTTCACATAAATCTAATTGCATGTAAATGCTATATCCAGAGCCCACATACTATTAAAGTTATCACTTTTGGTAATTTGGAACTTTGTTCTGATTATTCCAGATTTAAATTTGTCAGAGAAAAGGTATTCATTTTTCATTTCCTATCAACCTCCCATCTCGCCTTCTAGATGAGATCCACTCTATTGTGTGCACAGTGCAGGGAAGGCTGTGGACAAGTCTGGCTAAAAAAATGCATGATTAATATTGATGCATTGCTTACATTATCTCTACACTTGGAAAAGCTTACACAAAGTTTTGTTTTTTTCTGTCCCTACAATTACTTTCATCATCAAGCATTGTTGTAATTACATCTCATTCCGATTTAGCTTGCATTTGTTCCTGAAAACATACTTTACTTCAGGGCACCATGTCCTATTAGAAAGGAGCACATTAATGAATGACCTTGATGAGTGCCCTTCAAGAACATAATTTAACATACATGCTTTAAAACTATTCCTACAATGTAAGTGTGCTGTACAGTGCAGCACACATGTAATGTGGGAAAAGTGAAAAGAAATAAAACACATTTCTCCTTATTAGTGCCTGCCTCAAGGAATCATTATTTTATGGTGCCAGGCCCTGTTTATCACTGTTACCAGATAGAGTTTTGTCCCAAACACCAAGTGGCATATTTGTCATTTTATCACACAGCGCAGCAGGGCACCTTGCTGCACTTCGCTATGTGATAGGGAAAGGGCAGGAATGCGCCGTACTGAACATTGTACGGTGCATTCCTGTCTTTTCTCAGTGCTGGCGCACAATGTGCTGCTTAGCACCAACGCAGGCACTCTTGATCCATGGTGCAAGGGTGCCTGCGTTGTTAGCAGGATTGTTTTTGTGCAGGAAGGGAGACATTCCTGTGCAAGAACAATCCCCTGAGGCATTTTCCAATTTCTATGTGTGCAGCAGAATGCAGCACACATAGAAAGCGGAAGAAATAAACATATTTGGTACATTCCCAGGTCTCCCAATTATGGTAAATCTGGGAGTGCATCAAAATCCATGTGTTTTGCAAGGGAACACCCACGCACCACCCATGGAATGCCTCCCTGTGGCAGAGTAACACAACGCAGGGATTTGCACTTTGTTGCGTTACTCTGGATTTATCAAGCCACTCAGGGCCATGCAGGGTGGCCTTGCGTGGCCTGATAAATCACATCTCAAGGGTTGTGTCGCTTTTGCACCCGTTGCTTGGTGCAAAAGTGACGCAACTCTAGATAAATATGGTCCCAAGGGAGCTAGACCACTGACTCATTGTCAGTGAAATTGCTCTCCCACCCTCGCAGCTCCGCCATTAAGTGAGGCCTGCCCCTGCCCCTGCACTCTCGAGTGTTGGTGATCGAGGCCCTCCTCCACCCGCAGGTTTCCCTGCGCCTCATCCCTGGTGGTCCAGTGGACCTCTGTCTCCTTCCTCTAACTCTGCTCTTTCACTCGTTTTTCTACCTTTTATCTTTCACCTTTCTGCACTTTTCTGCATCTCTGCTCTTTTGTGCCTTATTTCTGCTCATTTTCCCTTCCTCTCGCTCTGCCCTTTCACTTGTTTTCACTCGTTTTTCTACCCTCTTTTATCTCTCACCTTTCTGCACTTTTCTGCATCTCTGCTCTTTTGTGCCTTATTTCTGCTCATTTTCCCTTCCTCTCGCTCTGCCCTTTCACTAGTTTTCACTCGTTTTTCTACCCTCTTTTATCTTTCTCCTTTCTGCATCTCTGCTCCTTTGTGCCTTATTTCTGCCTATTTTCCCTTTTTTCTTTATCCCTCATTTCCTACCTTTCCCCGCCGCTGCTGCCCCCGCGGCCCCTCCCCCCCAGCGCGACCGGCCCAATCCAGCTCCCCGCTCCCGCCTCCCAGCTGTCCAGCCCTCCCCGACCCCTACTTAATGGCGGCCACTGCGGGGACAGGGGAGCAAGACCACTGACTCATTGTCAGTGAAATTGCTCTCCCACCCTCGCAGCTCCACCATTAAGTGAGGCCTGCCCCTGCACTCTCGAGTGTTGGTGATCGAGGCCCTCCTCCACCCGCAGGTTTCCCTGCGCCTCATCCCTGGTGGTCCAGTGGACCTCTGTCTCCTTCCTCTAACTCTGCTCTTTCACTCGTTTTTCTACCTTTTATCTTTCACCTTTCTGCACTTTTCTGCATCTCTGCTCTTTTGTGCCTTATTTCTGCTCATTTTCCCTTCCTCTCGCTCTGCCCTTTCACTTGTTTTCACTCGTTTTTCTACCCTCTTTTATCTTTCACCTTTCTGCACTTTTCTGCATCTCTGCTCTTTTGTGCCTTATTTCTGCTCATTTTCCCTTCCTCTCGCTCTGCCCTTTCACTAGTTTTCACTCGTTTTTCTACCCTCTTTTATCTTTCTCCTTTCTGCATCTCTGCTCCTTTGTGCCTTATTTCTGCCTATTTTCCCTTTTTTCTTTATCCCTTATTTCCTACCTTTCCCCGCCGCTGCTGCCCCCGCGGCCCCTCCCCCCCAGCGCGACCGGCCCAATCCAGCTCCCCGCTCCCGCCTCCCAGCTGTCCAGCCCTCCCCGACCCCTACTTAATGGCGGCCACTGCGGGGACAGGCGAGCAAGACCATTGACTCATTGTCGGTGAAATTGCTCTCCCACCCTCGCAGCTCCACCATTAAGTGAGGCCTGCCCCTGCACACTCGAGTGTTGGTGATCGAGGCCCTCCTCCACCCGCAGGTTTCCCTGCGCCTCATCCCTGGTGGTCCAGTGGACCTCTGTCTCTTTCCTCTAACTCTGCTCTTTCACTCGTTTTTCTACCTTTTATCTTTCACCTTTCTGCACTTTTCTGCATCTCTGCTCTTTTGTGCCTTATTTCTGCTCATTTTCCCTTCCTCTCGCTCTGCCCTTTCACTTGTTTTCACTCGTTTTTCTACCCTCTTTTATCTTTCACCTTTCTGCACTTTTCTGCATCTCTGCTCTTTTGTGCCTTATTTCTGCTCATTTTCCCTTCCTCTCGCTCTGCCCTTTCACTAGTTTTCACTCGTTTTTCTACCCTCTTATCTTTCTCCTTTCTGCATCTCTGCTCTTTTGTGCCTTATTTCTGCCTATTTTCCCTTTTTTCTTTATCCCTTATTTCCTACCTTTCCCCGCCGCTGCTGCCCCCGCGGCCCCTCCCCCCCAGCGCGACCGGCCCAATCCAGCTCCCCTCCCCGCTCCCGCCTCCCAGCTGTCCAGCCCTCCCCGACCCCTACTTAATGGCGGCCACTGCGCTGGCGCGCAGCGGCCGCGGGCTGCGGGCGCACCGCTGGCGCGCCAAAGGCGCGTCAAAGGCAAGCCCGTCTGTGCCCGTCCGCGACCCGACCGCGACCAGCGCCAGGAACCCTGGACCTCCGCCCCGCCAACGCTACGACCCAGCAGCACTCCACGCACTCAACCCAGGCTGCAACAACAACTGCAAGCTAGCATCACCAGCCGACTCCCACGGACCCTTCAGCTGTTACCGCTGCCGGCACACCTGCAGCTCCGCCAAGAACACGGATCCAGCACAACCCGCCCACAAGAACACAACCGAACCGAAGACCCTGCAATGCATCCTCCTCAACGTCCGATCCCTCCACAAACACGCCACAGAAATCTGGGACCTCCTCGACAGCACCACCCCGGACGTAGCGTTCTTCACCGAAACCTGGACCAACACCACCTCGGGACCGGACATCGCCATCCCCCAAGGATACAAGATCTCCAGGAAGGACCGCCCCACCCGCCCAGTAGGAGGAATCGCCATCGTCCACAAATCCAGCCTCCGCCTGAGCACACTCCCTGACGAGCCCACAGAACTGATGGAACACCTTCACTTCAAGATACTGGCCAGCCCCACCGCCACCCTCCGAGGAACCCTCATCTACCGACCCCCTGGACCCCGCGGACCCTCTGCCAACTCCATCACGGACATTATCTCCCCGCAGGCCATCGCATCCACCAACTACACCCTGCTGGGAGACCTCAACTTCCACCTCGACAACCAACTGGACCCCAACACCACATCCCTCCTGGACAACCTCCACAACATTGGACTGCGCCAGATCGTGACCAAGCCCACGCACTCAGCAGGACACACCCTCGACCCCCTCTTCACTACAGGAAACTCCATCACCTTCAGCCACACCACCGAACTCCCATGGACCGACCATCGTTGCGTCCACTTCACCTTCAGAACACCCACCATCCACAGACACCAGCACCTGCTTCCACGAAGAAACTGGACCAAAATCACCGACGACCAGCTCACCTCCTCACTCAACAACTCCACCCCAACCATCGCGGAAAACGACGACCCCAACACCGCAGCCCGAACCCTTCATAGATGGATCTCGGACAGCACCAACACCATAGCCCCCCTCAAGAAAAACAACAATACCCGCGCCAAGAAAGCCAGATGGTTTACCACCGAACTTCGAGAGTCCAGAAGCACATGCCGCCGCCTCGAAAAGGCCTGGAGGAACACCAAATCCACAGAAGCCCACGACAACTTCAGAGCCGCCACCAACGCCCACCATCAACTCATCAGAGAAACGAGGAAAAAGCGATTGAAGACAGAATCTCCACCCACGCGCACAACAGCAAGGAACTCTTCAGCATCATCAAGGAGTTTGCCCAACCCACTAGCGAGTCTACCGACATCCCTCCCTCACAAGACCTCTGCGACAAACTCAGCACCTTTTTCCACCACAAAATCAAGAGCATCTACGACAACTTCGACGAAGACAACCAACACACTGAACCCTCACCAACCACCCCCGACACCCGGAAACCAGCGATTGACGACTTGTCAGCCCTCACCACCGAAGACACACTGAAGACAATGAAGTCAATCCACTCAGGGGCCCCCACGGACCCCTGCCCCCACCACATCTTCAACAGAGCCGCCGACACCATCGCACCCATGCTCCGCCACACCATCAACCGCTCCCTGGCGACCGCCTCGTTCCCCGACGACTGGAAACACGCCGAGGTCAACCCCCTCCTAAAGAAACCCTCAGCGGACCCCACCGACCTCAAAAACTACAGACCCATCTCCCTGCTACCGTTCCCAGCGAAAGTCATCGAGAAAGCCATCAACATCCAACTCGCCACATTCATTGAAGAACACAACATCCTCGACTCCTCCCAATCCGGCTTCAGAAAAAACCACAGTACGGAAACCGCCCTCCTGGCCGCAACAGACGACATCCGCACCCTACTGGACAAAGGAGAAACAGTAGCCCTCATCCTCCTCGACCTATCAGCGGCGTTCGACACAGTCTCCCACCGCACCCTAATACGCAGACTCTACGACGCAGGAATCCAGGACAAGGCCCTCGACTGGATCCGTTCCTTCCTCTCCGGCAGGACGCAGCGGGTCAGACTCCCCCTTTCCTCTCGGACCCCACACCTACCACCTGCGGAGTCCCCCAGGGCTCCTCCCTCAGCCCGACGCTCTTCAACGTCTACATGGCTCCACTCGCCCCCATCGTCAGAACCTACGGACTCAACATCGTGTCATACGCAGACGACACCCAGCTCATCCTCTCCCTATCCAACGAGCCCAACACCGCCAGACGCAACTTTCGAGAAGGCATGGAAGCCGTCGCCAAATGGATGAAAAACAGCTGCCTACAACTAAACACCAACAAAACAGAAGTACTCATCATGGGCCCAAACCCCGATGCCTGGAGCGACACCTGGTGGCCCCCCGCCCTCGGAAACCCGCCAACCCCCACGGACCACGCACGCAACCTGAGAATCATCCTGGACTCAGAGCTCAAAATGGACCGCCAGATCAACTCTGTCTCGTCTTCCTGCTTCCACACCCTCCGCCTCCTTCGTAAGACCTTCAAATGGATCCCCCTCGAACACCGAAAGACCGTCACTCACGCCCTGGTCACCAGCAGACTCGACTAGGGCAACGCACTCTACGCCGGAATAAACAAAAACCTCACCCGCAAGCTACAGAACATCCAGAACGCCGCCGCAAGACTGGTCCTCAACCTGCAAAAACACTGCCACATCTCCCAGCACCTGCGCACACTCCACTGGCTCCCTGTCGAGGCGAGAATCACCTTCAAGATGCTCACCCACGCACACAAGGCCCTCCACGGCACCGGACCAGCATACCTGAACAGCCGACTCAAATTCCACGCACCCCAAAGGACCCTACGATCAGCCCAGCTCTCCTATGCCGTGGTCCCCCGCACCAGAAAGACCAGATCGGGAGGCCGCTCCTTCTCCTTCCTCGCGGCCAAAGCATGGAACGCCCTTCCGCTCCACCTCAGACAGACAACATCGCTCCCCATCTTTGCAAGAAACCTCAAAACCTGGCTCTTCGACAGACCCTCTCCTTGATGGATGGAACCTGCACCCCCCCTAGCGCCTTGAGACCCTTACGGGTGAGTAGTCGCGCTTTAACAAACCCCTGATTGATTGATTGATTGAGTGTGAAAACGTGGATATACCACCCATGGGACGCCCTATTTGTGCAAAGCAGCGCAAAACACTCTTAGCGTTTACTGTTACATCCACTTTGCAGCTAAAAAACTTTTTGGGCTATAAAGTAAATACTTTCTTAAAACTTTGCACCGGTTTGCTTCACTTTTTGTCACTTTGTTCTGGTTCAAAGTGTTGATTAATCTGATCCTTCATCTGCCAAGGCTCCCAGAACCTAAACAGCAAGCGACCTATGTTAATTTCAAAGAAATACGCTCGGCCACGTGAACCAACTTCTGTTACGTGGTAATGATTAGTTATGTGACACAAGAGAAATTACATCATTTAGTTTGAGACTCCTGTCAGTGAAAAATATCAGTATATCTTCATGCACCTCAACATGGCTAGACGCAAATATCTAAAAGAGTCAACAGGTCTGGCTTTAACGTACTAATACACACAAGCACAAGAATGCACAATACTCCAGAGTTGAGCCAGATATGTTGGATTTGCTAATGCTTGTTTATTCCCATGGCACTGCGTGCAATAACACCTGGGGAGAGATTTACAAAAAAGTCGCGCAGCGCAGCCCCCGGGAGACTGCGCTGCATTGCGCGACAGGGAGGGAGCAGGAGAGCACCATATCTGATTACAGCTGCCATGCGCCATGCACACACCTTAGCGCCGCAACGCTATGGTGTGTGCATGAGTCCAGCATAGGTTTTGTACAGGAAGCATTTCTCCTTCCTTGCGCCTAGTTGAAAAGGGTGCAGTTTTCTCACGCTAAACCCAATCTACTGTTTTTAGTAAATTGAGTTTACCGTGAGAAACCTTGGGTGGTTGCATGGGAACGCCCATGCACCACCCTTGGTAAGCCCCCATGGCGCAAAGTAACGCGAAGCAGCGCCATGCGCTGCTTCACATTACTTTTACGTTATTTCCAGCGCTAAACAAGTTTAGCGCTGGAAAGTAAATTACAAAAAATGTTGTCGCTTTTGTGTCGCAAACACGGCGCAAAAGCTTAGTAAATCTCCCCCTCGAATCCTGATATAGCGAGGGGAGGAAGGAAGTGAGGTCACCTGGTCAGCCCAGCTCTGGTGAGAGCGCAGCTCAATGGCTGGCTCTGGTCACCAAGTCCCGGTGACTGGCTTGGTCGGTGCAGGCATGCCTCTTAGTCCTGTGTTTATTATTTTCTGCTTGCAACGCAGAGCAGCCTCTGGGCATGTGTTGCCTATCACTATCTCAATGCTTGCAAACTTGGGGTAGGAAAGATGTCTTAGAAGGCAGCTTTCTTTCTGAAAGGAACATAAATAAGCTAATAATACACAGAACTCACACTTCAAATATGATTCAAGTAAGCAGGTAACTAAACTATAAGAACGTGTGCCCCCAGCAGCATTGCAGAGAATCCGTAGGAGCGGAAACATAGAAATCCGCGGCTGCACGGGCACAGCAGCCAATGAGAACTTTTCATCGGCTGTGATGCTGTCTTGGATCGCCATTGAACGCCGTTTTTGGAAAGTCATCTTAGAAAACCGGCTTTCTTGCAAAAAGCAACATATGCCGCACAATAAACAAAGCACTTAATTCAAATATGATGTAAAGACCTATAAAATAATTGTCAGATGTTCTTTTTTAATCCAAATATTGTTTTGAGTTTTGATGGCTTTTTTCACACAAGAAAAATAATTTTATTGAAAAATTATATCTAACAAATATTATATAGCATTAACATACTTATATCATGCCTAGGAAATCATCTGTTTATCGCAGGGCATGTGTTGTTTTCCAAGATGGCATCTCCGTACAGCAAATGATCCCTGTTCGCTCAAGAAAACAATGAACCTTCTGCACTGTAATAGAAGCATTCTTTAAGTGGAATAATAATGCACACAAAGACAAATAGTGATAGGGTGCTTTTCTCTGTGCAAATTCTAGTGCAAATTCAGTTTTGCACATCATCCTCCGATGAATCTTTAGTTCCAATTGAGGCTGACATCAAAATTCAACACATTTGAATAAGGTGAAGCACATGTGGCCTTACAAGAAAGACAGAGAGGGGCAGATTTACAAGCCCCTTGCGACACTTTTGCACCACTATTGCATCACTTTTGTGACGCAGCGCCAGCGTAAACAATGCAACCAATTTACAACGTGACGCATCTAGGGAGATGCGTCACGTTGTAAAGCCCTGCGTCACATTATACCTGCATCAAGTATAATGTATGCAGGGTGGGCGTTCCCACGCAGGAAAGCCTCGTAAAAGTGACGCAGTGAAATCTACAAGATTTCACTGGGCCACATCTAGGATGCCACTGCATCAAAACCTTACGCCTGCTTAAAGTAGGCGTAAGGAGTGACGCAGTACAATCAGTATAGACCTCAACATGCATTGCTAGAGTTGTCGTGCTGTGACACGACTCCAGCAATGTGTGACTTTTGGGCCAACAGATGCGTCAGAATTTCTGACGCATCTGTCAATCCTTGCGCCATGTTGCGCCGTATTGTAAATACGGCGCATCCATGGTGGTGCAAGGGTATCGCAGGGAAACTGACGCATTTCTACAGATGCGTCAGTTTCTTGTAAATCTGCCCCGTGTGTTTAACTGAAAAAAATTAAGGTTTATTAAAATATCTGTAAAGTTACAAACTCAAATCATCAGTATCAAATGCAATTCAATAGCCAATAGATGTATGCATTAGCAAATTTATTCAAAGCAATACAAAATCCTAAGAACATAGACAAACTGTTATAAAGTTGTATCAAATCGAATAGAGCAAGTCAATTCTCCCATAAAGGGGACACCCTACACGGCTAAGCTAGGGGAAAAACAGAAAAATCTGGGCAGAAGTCAAAATAAGAGGCCAGAAAGCCTCTGAAAGGCACTAGCAAGCATCTGCCTGCAAGCAATGGAAAAGGAAGCTTGCAGGCAAGGACGCTTCTGCAAGCCAGTGAGAAAGGGTATCTGAATCTGCGTCTACATTGCAATAACTTAAATCACACATTTTCTAGCATTTTGCTACACCTACATATGATTCCCATGAAGAGAACCAATCAGGTTAGAGTTCGTACAAATCAATTTCACTGCGTTTCTCAAGCTAAGGCACAATGAACCCACTCTAATCATCCTTCAAACTAACAGTTATTGTGCAACATTACTAGATACATTCTCCAAGGCTGTGCTTTGCACCAGCTTTTTAATATATTCTGCATAGGATTGGGTAAAATAAACATTTCACATGAGAACAGAAAACAATGGATACAACATTTGAAGTTGTTGGTTTGGCTTCTCCTGAAATAAGGAGATATACACAAAACAGAAGAAATGGCATCCAAACATTTGCCATCTTTTAAACTGAGCCCTGTATTAGCCTTGGTTAACTCAAAAGTGAATATCACACATTAAAGGTGTCTGCATATGCTAATGTTAGCATTGAAGCAAAACATTCAGTTATGAAAAAATTCTCACCATTAGCATGATGGTGAGAAGGAAATATTCCTCTGGTCCAACCCAATATGTTCTAATCACTGTCTCAAAACAATGGGTAATGGGGGCTGACCTCAACAAACCAATGGCACAAGGGGCTCACCCAAAGCTCACTCTGAGCGTGTTGTATACAAGCTGTCTAGCAGATTGATAAAGTTTTCAAGGAAGACCTAAAAAAAAAATGTAGTGTTTCTTCATGTAGCAAAATTGCTCTTATATAATAACCTGTTGTTTTGTCTTAATGTTTTGATTTTTGCCGCTCCTTTGTATTTTACCAACAGCTTAGTTATCCTTTGTCACATTATCTTAAGACGTTCTCATACTTAGTGATGTGAATGTCAATTCAGGGCAGACAGAAGTTGCACCTGTTATCCCGTGATGAGACAGCAGTCTCCCTGCATGGTAAATGGGCAGTTACAACTCTCCTGAGGGACCCCCCAATGCATAGAAAACTGGTACCCTGACTTGACCCAGCTAATATGCTAACCTGGCATGGGTGCTGAGGCATAGACCTGACCTTGATGATCCAGAGGTTCAGACACTGTTCTGTGACCTGGAGCGGTGTGCCACATGTATCCTCTAGCTCAGAGGTCTTCAATCTGTGGGGCGCGACCCCCAGGAAAGCCGTGGGATCCTGGAAAGGAGGGGGCGCATCCCCAGCCTCACTTGTGCCTGGAATCCAAAATGTTTGCTTTCGTTTTAGAAAAAGACAACCATCCCTGGATGGCTAACTTCGATCGTTAAAATGCTTCAGCTGAAGTTTCATCAATTGAGTCTCCTGTGCTGTGAAAGGCTTTCATGCCAGGGTGCCTGCTTGCCTGCCTGAATGGAATGCAAATGTGCACTATTAAGTTAATCTGCAAGTGTAAAGGGTAATTGGGAGCCGGTTCTGGCTTTAATTGATCAAATCACTCCAAGCTTTGTGATGACAAAGATTTGGGTTTTTGTGAGTGGTAGTGCAAAGAGTTAACAACTGGGCTGTGAAGTGCGTGCTTTTAATTGTACTTGTATTTAGACAGCCCTTAGTATCCCTAATGGGGTGTTGAAGCGATATTGCATTACATATTGAAGGGATATTGCATTACATACGCTCTGGTATTACTAAAAATCTACATTTTGGAAACACCATTTTATTGTAAAACTATTTGCACATTTTGTATCAGTCTATCTTATACTGTGTGCAATGCAAGTATAAATAATGACTTACATATTCACAGTGCTTACTGTCAAAGGTTGAGACCTCGTAGCACTAAAAATATACAAGTCACTATTCTCCACAGCACCAACCAAGATTTACTTCTGTGGCTCTCTGGTTAGACACAGACGTCTGCAGTGCATTAACTAGTAGAGGTTTCATAATGTACTACAGTGCATTTCCTACTGTGTAACAACTCACTGAACACAGGTAAGTTTGGTATAGTCATAGGTAAAGAAGCAGGATGCATTTGAAGGAAGAAAATGAAGTCTCTTGAAAACCAAGCTATGATACAGGTAGCAATCCCTTTTACACTGAGGATCCACACTGGGGTCCACCTAAAGAGAGCTCAGAAGATTTCTGCAATGTTTCAGAGAGCGATGTGAGAGGCAACTGAAATCATAGGAGATGTTGCATATAAAGTAAGTCTGGGTGGTGAACTCCGCTCCGCACGTGTAGTTTGTGGAGTTTTCCGCACTCCGCGTTACGCGGAGCTCGTGGAGTTCCGAAAAACTCCGCTCCGCATAGCGGAGCAAAGTTTTTTTCCTCACTCGCGTTCGTCAACGTCAAGTTGGCGAGCGCGAGTGAGGAAAATCCACCTCCCGGCGAGATTTTTCCTCGTTCTCGATCGCCAACATCAAGTTGGCGAGCACGAGCATGGAAGATCAACCTACCGGCGAGATTTCTCAAAGCGGGCGGTCAGATTTCTCATTGCGAGCGGTCACGTATGCTCGCGACCGCTCGCGTTGAGAAACTGTCCTTTCGCATTGAGAAAGCTGTGGCTCGAGTAAAAATCTACTCGAGCGGCAGAAAGAAATCAGTGCCCACTTGCTCTGTGCATGGTGCCGTTCGCGATGATTGCACATTGCGGACAAGCACCTGCTACTGAAAATCACAGCGAACGGCATTTCCCTAACGCACTCAGCCGCTTGCGGAGCTCCGCGTTGAGCGGCGGAGTTTTTTTTGCACTCCGCGAACTCCACCCAGGGTACACATATGAGATCCTGCCTGACAACACCACTTTACCCAAGTTTGCAGCCTACTCAGCTAGGATGTTGACCTGTCAAGAAAGCAAACCAGATACAAGATCACTGTGCTAAAATATACCACTCACCCCCAGTCAAATGATCTGGGTTTAATCCATCATCATTCTTTAGCTCACTCCGCCACCCCAGTTCAGACATGGCCATATGCAAATCAGTCTGACCCTGTGCCTCATGGGAACAGTACAGCCCGAACTGCCAAACCATGTCTTCCCTGGACCGGAAAAAAGCATCCTGGGACCGGTTTTCTGGCTTACAGCCGTCATCAGCCAGGCTATCTTGAATCCAGTGACTGGGGGTGAGTGCTTGCAATGTTCAACACTCCGTCCATCATCCCCTTTGGTTTTGCTATGTTCGCCCTAAGTTGGCAGGGTATGCCCAGACGTGGGTCCCTTGCTCACTTTGCCACTGGATTCAAAATACCAAATTGCAAATGAAAAATGCTATTCAGTAACAAGTTTCCAAATCACATTTACCATTTTGTACATTTAAAAAGGCATTTATCCGGTCGTAAAGAGCCTGATTCTGCGAATCAGGCTGTTTCTGACTGGAAAAATGCATGCACCTATGTCCCTCAGTGACTTGGCGGGGCTCTCTTCTGACATTAAGCAGTAGGTATGGAAAATGTATTGTTCGTAGATCGACCACTTGCATTACGTCATTAGAGCTGATACTGTGCTGGTTTTGGACCATCTCACTGCATGTGACTGCATCTTGACCCATCAAACCTTGGGTACTCCAAGCTGAGAAAAAATATTAGTGCTTTATTAGGATGACTCAAAATTAAAGTGTCACTAAGGAAGAGTTCTGCATGACACCATGGGGCATATTCTCAAGGACTTATCGCCGAATTATCGCCACTTCAGCGCCGCAGTAGTTGCGATAGATTTATCGCCCTATTCCCAAGCTGGTGCAAACTGCCGATATCGCCAGTTTTCCAGCGATAGCTGCCGCAAAAAACATCGCCACGGATGAGAGCGACAACTAACGCTAATGATATGCAGAGTAGGCGTTCCCGTGCAAAAACACACGAAAACACCACTTCTCAACGACCAACTAGATCTGCGATGCGAACCAAGAACAGGCGATAAGGCGCGTTAGCAGCAGGGATTTAACACCTGCCTTTTACTGGTGTTAAGCAGGACGACAACCTGCAGCATGAAAGGGAGCCGAGCCCAGAGCCACATCTGAAGACCCACAGATGCCATGGAGACAATGAACATGCAGCTCGGAGACCCAAGAGGGCCACAACACCCACCGCCACCACCCCCAGGACCCTCCCCCCCTCCGGACCCCCCCGGACTACCACAGAGGCAGCGTAGGACAAGACAGCGGACCTTCCGAAAACGGCATGGCCCCTCAGCCACACAAGTGCAGAATGTGGGGAGAGGTGGGAACCAAGTATGTGTGAAGGAGGCAACTCACCCATGAAGAAGAATGTACACAATGTCAAGTGTGGCGGTGATGTGCTGGACAGACCACAGAATGCAGAGCACAGACATGTCCATGTGGACATATACTGCTGGGGTATGTAGTGTTGTGGACAGTGGACGCAAACATGTTACCTCAGGCAGTGGGGAAGACCTTGGACATGTAGCTGTGGCGTCCCCCCTGTAAGCGTAAGCGCACTGGGCTGGGCCGGCGTACGCCACTCCAGCGTAGGAGTGCGGATAAAAAGGCTGGGGCTCTGGGCGTGGTTCTCTTCCGTGATGGGCAACGTGTCTGCCAGGGCGGCGCACCTCACCCTGCCACGAGTCCGCCGCCGTGACCTCCAGACTCCGCGACACAGGCCCCCAGCTCATCCAGCGGCACAGCAACACAGAGTCATGTGTGTGCCGGATACTGCCTTAGTCCTACACTGCGGTCAGCAGGTCCCACAATTCAAATCGTGCCACATTTCTGTTAATGGAGGAAACCACTAGTCAACAGACATTGCCCCCAGTGCGGCCCGCCCGGATGACGCATCGGTCGTTGGCTGTGCACCTGCTGAGCGCTCCAGGTGCCACTGACCCTGTGCAACACAAGTCGACGCCACGTGGCAATATTGAGGCAGAATTCAGTAGGCGAAAAACATTGCTCCCAGTGCGGCCCGCCCGGACGGCGCATCGTCGTTGGCTGTGCACCTGCTGAGCGCTCCAGGTGCCACTGACCCTGTGCAACACAAGTCATCGTCACGTGGCTGTGTGCCTTTTCTGACTGCTGCCTCCGGCCTACACTGCGGTCAGCAGGGCTCGCAAATCAAATTGAGTCTTGATTCATTTATGGCAGAGTCCCGTAGGCAACAGACATTGCTTGCAGGGTGGCCCGTCTGGACGACGCATCAGCGCAGGCCGCGCACCAGCCGAGCGCTCCAGGTGCCACTAACTCAGTGCACCACAAGTCATCACCACGTGGCTGTGGGCCCTTCCTGACTGCTGCCTCCGGCCTACACTGCAGTCAGCAGGTCCCCCAAGTCAAACGACGCATCATTGCAGGCTGCGCACCCGCTGAGCGTCTCAGGTGCCACTAACTCAGTGCAGCTCAAGTCAACGCCACGTGGCTGTGGGCCCTTGCTGACCGCTGCCTCCGGCCTACACTGCGGTCAGCAGGGCTAGCAAATCAAATCCAATCCTGACCTGCAAGGACACGCCATCATCGCTGGCTGCACACCCGCCACCACCGCCAGGACCACCTCCAACCAACAACTTCCAGAGTCGGAGGAGTCTCACAGCCAGCCTATCTAAGTTGCTCACACCTGTCTTGGATGCCATCATCAGCTTGATACCCTGCTCAGCTCTTCAGGTGCCACTAACTCAGTGCACCACAACTCATGGACCCTTCATGATTGAGTTTAGTGCTGTGGACAGCGGATGCAACAATGTCACCTCAGGCAGTGTGGAAGACCTGGGACGACGATGATGAAGATGAGGCAGGTGTACCACACCCCACTGCAGCTGCAGCAGGAATATCCCGAAGGGACCAACTCATTAACAATTTCTTCACATGAGCACGCTCAGCTCTGGTGGCCCTACCTCAGTGCAGCTCAAGTCATCGCCACGTGGCAGTAGGCCCATGCCGGCCGCCGTGCATCCGGTGCCACAAACTCAGTGCACCACAAGTCATGGACCCTTTATGATTAAATCTGTGTGTGTGATCCGATGATCACTGTTCTAGTTGTTGCCAGCACCAACCACTCCCTGAGGGCTGGCTTACACTCACCCCACACCCATCCAGCACAGGCGTCACTGGACATGTGACCCTGGTAATAAAAAGGGGCCGGGCGCACGTGCCCGTAGGCAGTTCCACTATCTATCTAACTGTGTCCGTGTGGTCATTATGTATCCATGATGGGCCAGAGCCCTACCACATTACATTGTGCTGTGGACAGCGGACGCAACCATGTCACCTCAGGCAGTGGATAAGACCTTGGACACGTGGCTTTGTCACCCCCCCTGTAAGCGTAAGCGGAGTGGGCTGGGCCGGCGTACGCCAAGCCAGCATAGGGGTGTGAAGGATTTGCCCGGGGCTCTGGGCGTGGTTCAGTTCTGGCCTGGACAAGGAAGTAACTAATGAGTGTGTCACTGTTGTAGTGTTGGCGCCACCCAGTCTGCAATTGACAATGTTGCAATGTAGCATGCACCCGGAGGGCGGCTTGCACGAACGGGGAAATGAAGGAGCGCAAGACCGCTCGGGGTCTTTGCTCATACATGCCAAGTGTTGTGTGTATCTGTATTGCTATATTAAATCAAAGGGGGGGAGAAAGAAGGAACTGTGATCCATTCAGCTTCCTTATTCGTAAATTAGATATCAAATGGGAATGGATCACTTGACCTGAGTAAACAGGCTTTTGCAAAATTCGTGCAGTGTACCGATAAAAAAACCCTCATTCACGTACAAAAGTCGGAAAAGCGGTATATCTTGATTCTCCGCCCTGCTCTTAAAAACGTGACAGCATCCTCATAGGTTTAGTTTTTGTATGCTTCCTCCATCCGGAGGTGAACCACTGGTTATTGCAGTAGTGATCAAAGAAAGGTGGAAGTGTTTTTTGTGGAGTGAATCTCAAGAGGTGATGTTAAAAACTCGTAGACCCAGATTTGTTAATTTAATCAGTCTGGGTTCGAGATGTATTAAAATCTGTGTCGTGCGTGGAAAGACTAGTTAGTGGAGTTAGAGTAAGTGTCCATAAAAAAGGTCGACATGTTTCAGCCCTTGTGGTTGCCCATGTGGGTCAAGTGGGCTTTCTTCAGGACCTAAAAAGAAGAAGAAAAAGTGGTGGAGACCGTATCTTGTTTGGGTCTCTATGAATCAGGGTGTGTTGACCCGATTCTCATGCGGTCAAATAATACCTTAAGTCCTAAATTACGGACTCCAACGGGCGGCCAGGGAGCTTGTTACCTGCTGCTGTGCAGTATAACGCGACTTGTGCTGACACTTCCTCTGGTTGCCTGGATCCAGTTGGAGTCCGTAATTTAGGACTTAAGGTACTATTTGTGGGCAACCACAAGGGCTGAAACATGTCGACCTTTTTTATGGACACTTACAGTGCATTAGACCACTAACTAGTCTTCCCACGCACGACACAGATTGTAATACATCTCAAACCCAGACTGATTAAATTAACAAATCTGGGTCTACGAGTTTTTAACATCACCGCTTGAGATTCACTCCACAAAAAACACTTCCACCTTTCTTTGATCACTACTGCAATAACCAGTGGTTCACCTCCGGATGGAGGAAGCATACAAAAACTAACCCTATGATGATGCTGTCACGTTTTTAAGAGCAGGGCGGAGAATCAAGATATACCGCTTTTCCGACTTTTGTACGTGAATGAGGGTTTTTTATCGGTACACTGCACAAATTTTGCAAAACCCTGGTTACTCAGGTCAAGTGATCCATTCCCATTTGATATCTAAGTATCTGTATTGCCACAGCATGAGCCAAATGCCTAGCCTTAATCGCAGCGCGAGTTCAGCCAGGCATGAACTCTACATCTGTGTTCGCCCTATCCTTACCATAGGCCTACACTCACGTGGCCGCCCACCTTCAGCGGCTAACATCACAGTGTCGTTGTCAGGCTTGTGGACATGCGCAGACAGGCATGACAATGGTGTGCCGTAGGAGAGCAAGTGATGCAACCGCGCAGCGCACACAAGTAAATAGGCTCGGGGGAGGGAGGAGCAGCTGTGAGGCAACGTAACACACAGTGATGCCGCTCATTTGCCACATGCAAGACATGTCAAACATGAATCCCAAAGTCGCACACATCCCACCCCACCCCCAACAAGCCACATCACATTTCCTGAATGCAAGCAGATGAGAAACTAACATTAGGGATAAAAGCTCCTTTGTCTGAACTATCAGGCGGAAGCACATCTGCACCTCCGACCTCGGAATTGCATGTGCCCGGCACCCCCTGACAGATACTATAGCAGCTGATGACGACTCCCACACTATGCACAGCCCGATGAAAGACCAACGTATACACACCCCACACACAGAAGTCCTTGCTCGAAGTTATCTTGCATGGAATGGCCTTCACACTTACTCCCACACCATCCCAGGCGTACAACCGTTGCACACTTCAACAACTCATTGATCTGAGCTGTGGCATTTCATCCACAGAACTGGCGCAGGACAGTGCCGCTTCAACCAGGGCCACTAACGCAATGGCAGAACATCCGGGACACATGCACAACCCCTGTCAGGTGGAACTGTACCATGCACGAATGCTGCATTTACTGGGGGCACTGCCATTGGTAGTGCTGCGGATCAGTTACCGGCTAAGCTTCCGCCAACGTCACCTGCATTCAGCCTGTGTTGCATTGTCACTCGTGCATATTCCAGTGGTCCATGGATGTCTGCCTATCCAACAGGACGGTATCCGAACTGGATTTCGACATGTGTGTGCGCCCCCTGTTGGCCCATGGCCATGAGTGTCACCGTGACACCCGTCTATGGGATGCCTGGATACTTGGCATACATGCTGGCAGCTGGACCTGAGAGATTGCAGAACTCCTCGTGTGCAGTGACCAAATTGAGCCGCTCCCCTATTGAGCTGTAGTGCTAATTGGTGAAAGGGGGTGGACGCAGCACATCTGTCCGGACCTGCTAATGGTTAGCCTCACCGTCCTGTTCGATGAAGTCGACAATGACCTCATGTTGGAAATCATTGCCTACGAAGCTGCACTAGCTTTCATGGACGTGTAACTACGTACCTGCAGACACAACAGTTTGGAACACATTGCACATGTCCCAACACCTTGTTGGAACTTGGGTTCTGGTCACATCTCCCACGACGACAGTGGACATGGCTGCATTCGCCTGGACTCCGAATACATGAGCGGACAACAACGCTGGTAAACACACACCTGTGAATGGTGCAGCACTCCCCCGGAGTGGACAGAGGCGCTTGGCAACGTTCCACGTTCTGACATACTGCTGCATTGGTCTGCATGTTGTGGCACTTGTCTTGGCCGTACTGACACGCATATGCTAAAAAGGTCTACGCACCTTCACTTGTATTCAACTGTGATGAGTGTTGATTTGTATGACAATGTGTGTCTCACTGCCTATCTGGGTCACAGCCATACATGCATTACTACACCATCAGGGATGTGGGGTTGTACTAGTACATTATCATCTCACAGTTTCCTGCTATGCCACATGCGAATGGCCATTTTCCACACACAAGCAGCAGCCGTTGTGTCCTCTGTTCTGTTGTGCTGGTGTTGCTGTTTGTTCAACATTGTTGTAAATGTTGCAGTGCCCTGATCTTATGTGTGTGTGCTACATTGTAGGTGAGTTGCCCCTTCAGCTCTGATTTGGCTGGCCCTTATCCCTTTCAGGCAGTGTGGCTTTCACTTCTGTGCTTATGCAGTGCTGTGATGTTGCAGACTTGGGTAAATTGGGCTCTTGGTTGGTGTTGTGACTCTTGGGCATGGTTTGTCCGCAGATGTGCTCTACTTAATTGTGCATGTGTGCATTGTGCCCATCTTCCCCCGTCCCCCCAGTCCCTGGGGGTTACTCACCCTGTTGCTGTTGTGTCGGGTCATGTTGAGCAGTGTCCGGTCCCCCAACTCCTGCCACCGTCTCCACACTGATGACTGTGGTCACCATTTCCTCCATCTCATCCAGCTCCTTCTGTGGCGCTGGACTCCCACCTCCAGTCTGCATTGCTGCCTTCTGGTTGTCTGCAAATTTCTGCTTGGTCTTGCGCTTCACATCATTCCAGCGCCTCTTGACCTCGTCCATTGTCCTCTTCAGCACTCCGACTGCATTCACCTTGTCCAGGATGGACTGCCATATTGTATTTTTTGTTGCCAATGACACAGTGGAGGTGACGTACAGTTGTTGATGGTGTTCTATCACCTCCGTGATCAAGATCCTGTTTTCCTGCGGACTGAACCGTGTCTTCCTCTTCTTCTTCTCCTTGCCCTTCCCCGACCCCGAGGTCCCAGGCTGGTCCTCCGTGGGGCTTGTGGGGTTCTGGTTGTCCTCTGTGCTTGCTCCGGCTACCTCCATGGTGCTTCGCAGTTGTTTGTGTTTTGTTTGTGTTTTGTGTTGCTGCTTTTATTGTACTTTTTGCAGCCTGACTTGTGGGACTTGCAGGCCTGGCGCTGCTTATCGCTGGATTTTTTATCGCGGTTGGGCACATTGCAACTTTTTTCACGTTCGGTTTGAGATTTTTATCGCCGTCCCGTTAGTGTTATCGCGGACATTTGCCGCGTTATTGGGATACTATCGCATGTTACCGCCGTGTTGAGAATACGACGTTAACACTGAGTTATTTTCCTGCGATAGACGGCGATATGAAAACTTGCGTTAACCTATTTTGGCGATCTTTATCGCACGTTCTTGAGAATATCCCCCCATGTTGCACCAATCCCATCTCGCAGTAATATTTTTATAGGTTGTTTTTACATAGCACTGCATGCCATACTTCTGCAGGTCCTAAGTGCTGTAATTAACAGGTGCCACTAATATCCGACCTAATTGTCCTCATTTTACCGACCTAAGTAGATAGAAGTCTGAGTTAGCTTCGAATCTGTGACCTCCAGATCTCTGCATGTGCTCGCAACGTGCGTTCAGCTCACTGAGTAATCCTCTCGTGAACACAAATGCTGATCATTCACGAGGCAGCACCTACTCGAATTGTGCAGGACTGTACAAACAACATAAGAGTAAAAAATAATTGTAATTTACAGGATAAACAGAACTATGAGAGCTGAAAACTTTACTGGTAAATTACACTGACTGACCTCCATGAGAGCTGAAACATTTACTAGTTAATTACACTAGTTGGCCTCTACAAAAGTTAAAATAGACTGTCAGAATATTTGCTTTAACGTTCATAGGATGGTCAATGGACTGCAAATTCAGTGGCTGACCTTAGGTGGAATTGATTTTCAAATTGCACCGAAAGATGTGAAAAGTATATGTGCTGTGTGTACCAAGGACACCGTCTTCACGAAATTAATAATGGAGCTCAGGTTATGTAAATAGCCCTGCACCCAGCGAGTCATTGCCTTATATGGCCTGCTGAGAAATTACAGCCCAAAAGCAAGGGAATTGCTTTTTACCCTCAAACCACTGAACTCTGGACCAACATAGCAGTCTAATTGCTTGTACGTGGTACTGGCACTTCCACTTGTCTTTACTTTTCTGATCCCTTTGTTTTTTTTATTTCTTCTGATCCCTTTCCTTGCTCACTTGTCCTGTTTTGCCCTCTCCATCCACTCCTTCATTTGACCTCCTTTCTCAGTTATGCACTTCTTGGTCACTATCTTCTCCCTTTTTATCCGTTTGCAGAAAGGTTATCCTTATCCTGTTCCTTCTACTACTTTTTCTCCTCCCTTAGAGATCTTAGTAGTATTCTTCTCATTCTCCCCTGGTACCACTTTCACTCTAATCTCATTTATGATTTTCTCTCTCTCTCTATAATATCGACACCTCGTATCTTGCCCAACCTTTTCTTTTACTCTACTATTTCATTTGTTTCTTCATCCATCTTTCCCCTTTTCATTTGCTTGTTCATCTTTCTTTCTTCTGCCCTCTTCTGTTCTTTTACTCCTTCCCCTTTTTAAGTTTCTCCCCCGTTTGATTTTTGTTCATTTTTATTCCACCTCCAACAGCTTCAGTCTACTTTCTTTCAGGACATAAAATTAACAATGACCATGGTACGCTTATGCTGTAATTTAACTCTAATTTCCAAGGTCTGGCGTTTATTTTTAGTAAAAAAAAAGAAGCTCTTAGGGGACTTTAAAAACGTATATCCAGCACATTCAATTTAAATAAACTGATAAAAATGTATGAGTTACCGGGGACCGTAATACCTTTCAGGGAGGGTCAGTCTATACTGTTGTCTGTCAAACATACAAACTGTGATGGGAGCAAAGCTTCTGATAAGTCTAACCACTGACAATCAAATCATTCTGGCCTCCCTAAAATATCTGGCTTCAGATTTGCATAATTATTTATTTAAGCCTTCATTAAAAAATTACAATATACTCCTGCGGCTCTTCGAGAAGGAGGAAGGTTGTGTCAAACAGAGCTGACTTAGAAGAACTTTTTAATATAATGAACACACCTTAAATGAAAAGTAAATGCAAGTTAAACTAATCGGTATGAAATGCATTGTTCTGATAGGAAAGCTCAGTTGGTTAATGTGTTCACATCTGATGTCTGTGGGTCGAGCTGAAGGGTCAAGGATCTGAATCATATTTGGTGCAGTGAGGAATAGTGACATAGATTTACAGAGCTACGATGTATGTATTCCCTGTGACAGAAGGCAATGTGAATATGTTGATTGTTTCAAAATGGATTACACACAGTATAGGATAGGCTATTCACAGAACAAGATAGGCTGGGGCAAAATCTGCAAAAAGATTCGTCATTTAAGGGCTTATAGTGTATTCAGAAGTGTTTTTAGTATAACAATCACATTATGCCTAGTGCAAACCTTTTTTATATAGATTTCCATGAAAATGGCTTGCCTTTGAACTGTTAACACCCTTGTAGTACGTCTCAAAAACAATAACTCGTTGTCACCATGAAACTTCAAATGACACCATCAATAAAAACCTATATTGGCTCCCAACCAGCCGATGCGATGGGATGATTAACCATTTGCACCCATTTACATTTTTAGGTATCAGGTCACCCTGGAGAAAAGGCTTGCTTCTTCTTTAGCTGCCTGGCCCTTCTCTTGTTTCATTGATACAGAGATTCCTGCCTTCTTTTTCAGCCCAAGGCGACTCAAGGCCCATTCACAAATTGTTTTTTTTTTTTTTAACAAAAAGTATTCAAACTGTTTTTTTTATATTAAAAAAGCATGGGAGTGTAGTAAGCCATAGTCCACTTCAATTCTGACTACCCCTGTTCGGCCAGGCGTTTAACAGAGTTAGTAGTACAGACCTTTAATTTCCTGTGATTGTTCTGACCTTGCCCCATGCACATGCTGTTTGGCGGTCAAGTGCAGTCTGGACCACCACCTGCTGGACACATTCCCTGCTTGCCACTGCCTGCTCATGCCTGTGGGACAGGAGGCTCACAGGTCCCTGTTAGGGGAGTTGTGCAAGAAAAGCAGAGTGCCCAGAAACTTGGACCCTACTGCTTACGTCTGCGCCTGCCCCTTGAGCACCACTGAGCAGAGGCTGCAGCTGCCAAGTATGTCACAGCCTCTCAACCTGACACCCCACTTCTACTTTGGGCAGCTTGTCTCCGTGCAGTCAGGGAACAAACAGGTTAGCTGGGTGACAGTGAGTCTGCCCTGATCTGGTCTGTTAAGGTGCTACAGGAGATAATGTCTGGCCAAACCCACCCTGCTACAAATCAGAGAGTGCTGGAATGATTTGATAAGAATTCAAATGCTAAAAAAACAGAATAACTTGCCTTGTCCCTGTGGTTTCTCAGGACATGCTCTGAAATTTAGAACAAACTCCATAAACGTTGCAATTTGTTGATTTTGAGAAAGACATTAACCTGTAGAATACTGTGGTGGCTTGGTCTCCTTGTGAATCATACATACAAAATGTCACTGTTGGCACAGTCTTCCAACATTACAGACAGCTACACCACAAAGATCCTGTATTAAAGTAGTGGACAATTTATTTGCCTGGTTCTCGGTTTGACATTAGACAGAAAAGGATTCAGTAATTAACACTCTTTTTGTGGTATTAATTAACAGAGTAACAAAATTGTTGTAGGACTATTTAGCTTTTAGTAAGGCCATAGTACCTAAATTTTGCATTACCGTAGGAAGGTGCGCAGTTTTGCAATCTGGTCTGTGCAGGATCTATCTTTGCGGAAGCCGGCTTGCCACTGAGTGTTGGCTTTTTCCTTCATTCTGTTCAGGAAGACTCTGTTGAACACTTTGCCTGGGGTTGATAGAAGAGCTATCCCTCTGTAGTTTGGGCAGTTACTCAGGTCTCCTTTCTTGGAGATCTTGAGATGTCAGGCAAGCCCTGAACTGGAATCCTCAAGGGAAAAGGAAAAAGAGGAACTCCAAGAAACACCTTGCACGAGGTCTCGAGGCTGACTGCAAGTAAATGGGCTACACCTGGGGTCAGATCGAAAGAAAAGCCCAAGACAGAAATGGCTGGAGAGTCCTGGTTGATGGCCCATGCCCCAGGAGGAGTAGGCGTAAGTAAGTAAGTCAGGAAGGTGAATGGAAAATTGCACACTTTACTCCACCTGCAGGTGACAAGAGCAACAGTTTTGGTGATGCCTACAAACAAATTGAATGCAAACATATGGTTAGGAGGGCTTGTGTTTGTGCTGGTAGATATTCGTGTAGAAGATCAGAAAATGTGAGAATCACTTTCCTTATAAATAGACAGATGTGTCTGATTCAGATAACCTGGATCAGACACAGTGCTGAGGACCACGGAAGGGTTTGACCTGTTCCATCATGATGTACAATCTGTATGTGCCATCTGTGTTCATTTCTCCTATTAATACAGAGATTATTGAAACACCCAGCATTCAATACAAGTTGTCCTACCAGCAGATTTGTGGTACAACTGTAGGTGTAAAATAGTACAGGTAATGAGATAAATTCATCAACTATTTTGTACCTGTTCCCTAGGGTCGTCACTTAGTTGTGGATGACTGTGTATCCGTAGATCTCCAAAAGGGATAATGTAACATCGAAGCTCTCTCTATGTCTATACCTACCAATGAGCCTATAGATGAGAACTTATGTCTCTTAAAACCTTGTCTAGTTCTTGGTATTGTTAGTCCTATCAAAGCAGAGAACAAGAGTGCAGATGTAAGAGTGTGGTACAAAAGTGGGATTTGATATTACATGATGGGGTCCCTGACTCTCACGCAATCCAAACCTTCTGTTCATGCTGTCATTACTGGGGGCCATGCGCTTCAAAACAAATACTCCTGGCTACAGCCCTAATTGCAAATTTCACAATGCAATGCCTAAGCACATAAGTATATATCATATGCTTGGGGCATTCCAATGTGAAATTGCTGCTGGTGTGACACATTTGAAATAATGACAAGTAAATGCTTAGTGCTGGTACCATTGTGTTGTTATGTTTTTTAAACGTATTACAGCAGTGAGTCACATGCCATCAAGTACTCTGTGTGTCTGAGCTGGGGCATTCCCCAACAATGGTGGTTGGGTCTAACATAGCCTCGCTTTTGCTGCTTCTGCTCTCCAGCTGGTGTGCCAGGCCTGACTCTGCCAGCTCAAGCAGGGGGTCATGTGTTCCGAATTGGAGTGCAGATTCACTCGTGTGAGCAAGCCCAAAATGGCATGCAGAGGTTTGGGTATGGCTAGGCCAGCACAAATCCTCAGCAACAGTTACATAGACAATAGAGAGCTATCATGTGCTCCACGGACAGCACCGCTGGAATGGTGGTAAAGGACAGACTATGCATGTGCACGTAAGGGCGTGAGCAGCTCAGTTGCACCAGTGCAATCCATTAGTGCTTGTCCCGATGGAGTGGGCAAGAGTTCCAGTACAGATCTGACTCCTCCTTTCCAAGTTCCGGTTTTCCACTTATCCCCACCCTTCATCATTAGCCTCTGCTTCTCCTCATACCCAGTTCCTGTTTCAGAAGACACAGGAAGGACCCTGATCCTGCCCACCTAGTTCACACATAAGTCCTAGCCACTACCCAAGTATACAGAGATCGTTGGACCTGAACATAGGGGCATATTTACACCAAAATGTTGTATCGCAGAACTGCTCCAAATTTGGCAGCGCCGCGCTCCGACATTTCTAAAACGCAGGGATGCATTGTGCAGCACACATAGAAGTAGCAAATCGTCATTATTAAATGACTGTTTATGTAAAGAAAGAAACACCTTCCTGCACATAAATAATCATTAATGGTGCTTTGCTGTTTCTATATGTGCTGCAGAATGCAGCACACATAGAAAAAAAAAAAAAACAAGGAGAAATAAAAGTATTTCTCCTCGTTTCGCCATTCTATTGCCTGCTCTTGCATGGCGTTAGTTTTTGGCGCTGCCTCAAAATAACAGATCCTTGTAAATCTGGAGCAGCATCAAAAAGCAATGGGTGCTGCGGTGGAACGCCCCCAGCAATACCCTTTGCACGCCCCTTTGACGCTAAGTGATGCGTGTAAAGGGGCCGTATTTACAAGGCTGCGTTAAACCACAAAAAGTGGCACAGAAAGTGGCGTAACGCCGCTTTGTAAATATGGACAAGGGCAAAGTGCCACCAGTACGTCGCTAAAAGTGATGCTCAGGTGGTGCTATCCCCTTGTTAATATGCCCCACAGTGTTCAAGTGTGTGACAATCAGCAGCAATACTGTGGCCCTTGATTTGGGTGGCACATGAACATATACACTGGCCAGGGTCAGGCCCTGTCCTTCCTGTTACACGTGGCTACAGCCTTCTATTCCACGTGCAATATTTTAAGAGAATTTTCTACGTCCAAGAAGTCCTTTCGAGATAATAACATCAACCCAACTGATCACTTGACTAGCAGTAGCTGCCACGTACTAAAAATAGGAGAAATTAATCAATAATTACAGCCTCCAGTTCTAAAACAAACACCGGCATTGAGTTTTGTGTTTTTCATCAACACCAGAACAGAATATTATACCCTATGTTTGTTTTCAGGTGCGTAGTTGTCCCAAAGAATGTCCTATCATAATATTTTATACTTAAAGAACAAATACCTTCCAAGCAGAGCGAAAATGACATACCATTGTTAAAGTGGCCATCTGAACTATATTTATCATAACTCTGTTGATAGATGGTGATTTGAATGCTGATATTCTACGCGAAATCACGTAATTTGAATTATTAGTGGCAAAGAGAAGGTTTCAGAGTAAATATATTAACATGTATTCTTCAAAATGTCTTTGAAAATACACTCTTTGCAGCCTCCCTGGTAGTCAGCACAGCTTGTACTGTGTAAAAACTGTGTGTGGGTAGAAAAGAGGATTGGCAGGGCTGGAAAATTGTTTTTTTGTACGCAATAGATTTAAAAGAAAAATTGTCAAGCCACTGATTATTGTCTCTAAATCCAATTCTCTCACCCACACATTCATTAAAAATGCACACGTTCGTTGTGGAGTTGGACAGCAGATTAAAACGAGGAAGCTAGCAATGGCCCTTCAAGAAGTGCTGGGCCTCATTATAAAAACCATGTGCTTTCCTATTTGCCTAATCCTCAAACATGCATTAAGATTCCTTTACAGAAAACCTGAGGATGTGGTGGCTCGCTAATGTGCTGGCTAACGACATGGCCTTTTTCCATTAATCCAAAGTGCTACTTCAGGGTTCTGCTCTTTGTCAGGAAGGAGTCTTAGCCACCCACGGCAGATTCTCCAAAGGCGGATACTGTGCAGACAACACAGCACAACATGGATTTCTTACATCAGCACAGGCTTTGCTTTTGTTAGGCCCCTGTTCATTTGTCTCCATTATGTACTCAGGTAAAAGCTAACTTGGAATACACTTTTATGTGAATAGATTTAACAGCTAAGCCAAGTGGTTACTACGTAAAAAAATATTGAAGTGAACTAAAACTGCACAAAGCAAATCAAAATGTCCCCTTTGAGTGCCTTGGGTGACTCAGATTGAAATATTTAACCCAATCATGCTTCCTTACAGCAGTTGTCATTGCCATTGGAAGAAACTGTGCTTCTCTCTCCTAAAAAGCGTATCATGTTTGCCATTTTTCAGACAAATAGGAGGCACTTGATGACCCTCACCAAGATGGCTGCCAGGTTCACCAGAGAATAGAAGAACGTCACTACCACTGAAACAATATCAGACGAGAAGTAATGCGGAGCACAAAACATGACTGACACTTGCCAATATCCTGAACAGTTGTCTTTTCCATGACAAAAACGTGCATTGCATTGCAATATTTACTTTTACAATGTTAGTTGTGTTGTACACAATTACCACATACATAGACCCAGCAATCCTTTTGCCCCAGAAACACTTTCTGATGGTAGGTTTGTTTTTCGCCTTGCACAGAACTCTCTTGCAACCCAGCAAGCACTGTACCAATAACACATTTTATACATCACAAAACCACAGTGGAGAAAGGTAGGTTTAGTGCTCGTTACCAGCAGAGTGCTATGGACAATAACGGTAACAAATAAGACGTAAACACGTGCGCCCTAGGCAAGCGCAAGCACGCAAGAGTTCTACAATGTAGATAAAGGAAAGACAGGGTTTGAAGGAACAGACAAATGAATATAAATAGAACACACCCAAACAATATCAACTTAAGAGCAATATGGTTGTCAGGATTAGGAAGACCTGCAGATAGCAAGTACACAATATGTTGGAAAAAGGGCAGAAAGTTTGGAGGGTGAGAAGTCGGAAACCACGTGTCCATAACCAGTAGACCGCATACTTAGTTTCAGTATTGTTCTGCATTACTTGATTACTGTGAGCACTTCTGGGGTATGAGCTGTAGTGCTAACATTAAAAACATGTCCTACGGGGGCGTGGCTTGGCGCCCAACGGAGATGGCAGCACACGGGTGAAGCTCCCCGGTGTGTCTCTGAGGAACTGCACTTCTAGACTAAACGGGGACTAACGGAGGGCAAATACAAGTGGCGGAAGATGGAAGGAGCACCATGGGACCCTTGCAGCACCTGAATGTCACCAGCAAGTAACTCTTTTTTGCATTTTCTGCTAAATTTCGGCCGCGATTTATCGCGGCCGCCATTTTGAATTTTTTACCGCGATCGCGGCATTCCTGCACTTCAGGCTGGACCCCTCATTAAGTACTTCATACCATTCCATAACGCCTAGAAGATGTTTGACACCTCTTCACTTTAATGGGGTAAAAGTTTATAGGAAAACGTCAAGAATTGCAGGAAGTTTGCGATTTTTTATGTTTGGCGGCCATTTTAGGTCTTTTTGAGGAGCCCTCACAGAAAATAATCTTCCTTATTTTGCTCTACTAAATGGTGGCAATTGCGGAGTGATTATTCACTAATGGCATTGACTATGATCTGACGCATCCAGTTTACCTCAGTTTGGGTTACAGCGCATGTTTTCTCCTCAGAGCACCGAGGTATGAAGCTGTGTGAGGGCGCTAAGGCTGACTGAGGATTTATGAGAGATCTATTTGGTGGCCATCTTAGCTTTTCTGAGTGAGCTCGCATTGGAGTTATTTTTTCTCCTCCTATACTGCTGAATGGGAGTGGGAGTCTGGGGTTAGCGTTTTATGGGTGGAACAAAAGGAGTCCGACCCTCTCCACACAAAAGGCATATCTTCATAAAAAACTCAAAAATTTTCACTGAGTTCTCTAAGTTTGAAGACTCTCTATCATCTTCGCACCAGTACTCTCAAGCAAATATGGATTCATCCTCTGGAACCGCTGGAAAATCTCTCACTAAACGGCTTAAAAAGGACCCTCCTTCACCACCCAAGTCCGCCTCGCCTGTTTCGATGGAACTATTACTTGAGGAAATTAGGGCCCTTCGACCTTTCATGGAAGAGACTAACATCAAACTGCAAACCCTAACAGATAATTGGTCTCAATTAGACGCGAGAGTCTCCTCAGTCGAAAATACTGTTTCCTCTTTGAAAGAGACATGCACAACTGTCTCTCAATTACACTCCCATGTCTCCATACTCCAGAAACAGGTGGAAGATCTTGGAAACCGCAACAGACGGAACAATCTGCGTATCTATGGCCTGGAAGAAGGAGTTGAAGGGTCAGATCCGCCCACGTTCTTTAAGTCATTTCTCCCTAAACTACTCCGCATGCCAGAGGGAACCCAACTCAACATTCAGCGGGCCCACAGATTGGGACGGGCTTCATCTCACACTAGTCCCTCACAGAGACCGAGAGGAGTTATCTTATATTTCTTGGAGTACACGGATTTGATGAAAGTGCTCGCAGCGGTTAAAACTTCTACGAGAATTGTCTGGTCAGGATCGCCTTTATTTTTTGCGCAAGATTATTCTAAAGCCACTGCTGACAGACGTAAGGCTTTCCTCAACATGAGAGCTGATCTACGTTCCATGGGAGCCAGATATGGCCTGTTCCACCCGTGTCTCTTCAAGGTTACTTATAACAACAAGACAACGTCGTATGAAGACCCGTTACGTTTGCAAAGTTTCATCAATTCCTATAAAACGACTGTTATGGACTCTTCTGGGCCTTCGTCCTCATTCAACATTTGATTCTCTAATAGTTTGTTTAAGGTTGCTTTAGATCCGGTTTTCTTTGGCATAATATCTTGGTAACTCACAGGTGTTTTTTCTTAGTTTTGGATATTATTGCTACTGTTCTCATGAAGTAATACTGTTTAATGAGTTATGGATCATTGTTACTGATCTCCTCCTCGCATTGGAATGTTCTAATATTTGTTTCATGTGTTTGCCCCAATGCTTTTCTCAATCCCTATTTGGTATTGTCCCCACAGATTATTACCTTTGTATTGTGGTTTCTCCCCGACCCTCTGTTCCGTTGATCCTGGGTGTGTTGCCTGCTTCATGTGGCTCCATCCCCCCGTGTATACCTGAGTCTTCTTCGTAAGTATGGTATTTTCATACATCCTCTTAGATATATTGTTTGTTTTGTCTTTTGTTTTCTGTCTCTTTTCTGTAGTTTCTATTCTTTCGTCAATTTACGTCTCTTCTTTTTTTTTCAACTTTTCTTGCCTTCCTATAATCACTATTCTTTTAGTCAGTACAATTGCAAATATCTTGACTCTTATGATATCCCTTTACCTCTCTACTTGGACTTTCTTTTTTCATATCCTGTCACTTGATTCCCTTTTTTTATTCTGGTTATTGGTCTTATCTATTATGCTTTGCTATGAAACTAAATCAATTAATTCCTTCCTGTTTTATCTCTCTTACTTTGAATACTGCTTATATAATGAATTGGACTTATGTGCTACATTATTATTACAACCTGTTCTTAAGTGCTTATGTCATTAAAACTGATTACATGGAACGTTAGGGGATTAAACTCTCCCATCAAGAGGCAGAGAATTTTGAGCCATTTAGCCAAATTAGACGCGGATGTTGTATTCCTGCAAGAAACTCACCTCTCAGATGTTGAGTCATTGAAGTTGAAGAGAGGTTGGGTGGGGAGGTTTTCTTTTCCCCTGGAGATGGCAAGCGAAATGGAGTAATGATACTTTGTCGCAAATCCCTTTCACTTTCATTTGTGTCCCAAGAATCCGATCTGGATGGCAGATGGTTGAATGTCAAATTATCTTTGAAGGGCGTCACAATATCTCTTCTAAATGTCTATGCTCCTACGTGTGGTGAATCCTCTTTTTGGCATACAATGGCTAAGCGAATTACTCACTGTATGGAGGACAATTTTATTTTAGCTGGAGATTGTAACCAGACTTTTGACCCATTTATCGACAGAAATTCCAAAGTTTCCTTTGTTCCCAACAAGTCACATAAATCTTTTGTTCATGCTATAAATCAACATAAACTCTTGGACGCTTGGCGTCTTTGCAACCCGACCACTAGAGAGTATACTTTTTATTCCCCAGCTCACCAAACTCAATCAAGAATTGACTATATATTTGTCTCGCACAACATCTCACAAACACTTACGCATGCAGAGATTGGTCCCATCTTATTATCAGATCACGCCCCAATCTCGATTGGCATTGATATTCTACCTAAGGATTCGGGCCCCAAGAGATGGCGTTTTAACAATGCTCTCCTTCTGGACCCAAAGTTTACTGCCTCATTCCCTAACTTCTTCAAAGAGTTTTTTGAATTGAACCAAACCCAATTCATGCCCTTTTCCACTCTATGGGATGCATTCAAGGCCTCGGCGAGGGGTTTCATAATTAGCTATGTTGCAAAGAAACGGAAAACTTTCCGTAAGCTCACTAAAGATCTGCTTCAGGATATTAAAAGATTGGAACACTCATTTTACACCTCACACTCGAAGGAGTGTCTCACAACTCTCATAAAAGCCAAAATGCAATTTAATAAGAAATCAACAGAGGACGCTTCATTATATCTGTTAAAATCCAGTGCAAAATTTTATGGGGGCAAAAATAAGGCAGGGAAAATATTGGCTAATTACTTAAAAGTTAAACATAATAGACTAAATATTGAATCTATCTATGATGAACGTTCAGATTTAAAATTTAAAGACGCTGAAATACTGAATGAGTTCTCCACCTTTTACAAATCACTATATACTTCCGCAACACAGCCCTCTGAGCAATCATTATCGCACTTCTTCTCTGATATTCAGAATCCCCAATACACGCTGCCGGACTTATCATCTCTGGAGTTAGACCTAACACACCAAGAACTATTAATTGCTCTTCAACATCTCAAAAAAGACAAAGCACCGGGACCAGATGGCTTCACCGTAGAATTTTATCAACATTTCTCTAAACTCATAATGCCCAAGTTACATTCTCTAATCGATGCCTTCACCACACTAGGTAGCTCAATGGGTTCTTTTTCGGAAGCACATATTTGCCTTATACCAAAAGAGGGCAAGGACTCTAAATATTGTAAAAATTACAGACCCATATCCTTGGTCAACATTGATTATAAAATTTTCTCCAAAGCATTAGCATTACGTTTAGATTCCTACTTACCTGATTTATTGGGAAAAGAACAATCTGGTTTCGTTAAGGGTAGGTTCATAACTGACAATACGAGACTCCTTTTTAACGTCTTATCTAAATCTTCCCACTTAAAACAATCCCTTGTGGCAATAGCTCTGGATGCTGAAAAGGCGTTTGATAGAGTTGAGTGGACTTATTTATTTTATACTCTTAAACAGTTCGGCTTTGGCCCTAAATTTATATCCCTCATCTCTCTCCTCTACTCTAATCCACGTGCGGCTGTGTGCGCCAACGGCTTAATTTCCCCATATTTTGAGCTGGGGAGAGGAGTGCGTCAGGGCTGCCCTCTTTCCCCCTTCCTTTTTAATTTGGCCTTGGAACCTTTTCTCTCTAAACTACGTCAAAATCCAAATTTATATGGTTTTCAAACATTGAACTCCCATATTAAACTTGCAGCCTACGCTGACGATATTTTGCTTTTTATGTCCAAACCAAGTGACTCAATTCCTGCCTTTTTGGCAGAGGTACAAGCCTACTCTAATATCTCCGGTTATAAGTTAAACAACGATAAATGTGAGATTTTACCCCTGACTAAGTTTACTTTTAAATCGGATTTTATGACTTCCAATTTTACTTGGAGCCCGAATCATATTAAATATCTCGGATTACATGTTACTTCCTCAATATCAGACACAGTGTCATTGTGCATGAATAAATGTATACAAAAAATCTCAGACTTAACTGCCAAGTGGCATCCCCTCTATTTGTCCTGGTGGGGTCGTCTGGATACCATAAAGATGATGCTGTCCCCCATAATTTTATATACTGTTTCCAACATTCCAGTTCCTATTTCCGCAAAATTTTTTAAAAAGATCAATTCATCTCTATCCTCCTTCCTATGGAATAATAAGAGATCCCGAATGTCTCTATTTAAATTAATTCGACCTAAAGTAGAAGGGGGGTTAACTTTCCAGATTTTCAAGCATATCAGAAGGCATTCCTTTTACGTCAAGCCTCTCGTTGGTTGCTTGACCCCACGGAAGATTGTCCTCTATGGACTACAGTTGAACGTCTTTTTTAGCCCCTTCTCTTTTCATGAATATCTTTCTTTTTCACGCAAACCACAGGCCTTGTCCACCCCCATAATCAAACTGACCTCTAAACTTTTGGAACCTGCATTCACTCCCACACATAACATTATAGATTCATTCCTCAATTCAACAATTTGGCATAACAAAAATCTGACCATCCGTAATAAACCATTTTATTGGAAGACTTGGCGACTGAAAGGTCTAATTTGGATACATCAATTATTTACACACATGGACTTTCTATCTTTCCCCTCACTCAGTCAAATATTTAACCTACCTACCACTTACATTCATAAATATAATTTACTTAAGAAGGCAGTGACAGATAGATACACCCATCTCCTGGGCACGTCCATTGCTCCAATTGTTTTGGATCCTCCTTCACAACTCCACACGTTGTTAAAAACCATGCCCAAAGCTTCCACTTTATATAGTTTTTTGCAGGGCAAGGATAGCGTTAGGCAGAAGTCTAAAACAGAGGAGGCATGGGAACAGGATTTCATGGTATCTTGGCCAGTGTCTTTGTGGAATAAATTATGGCTCAAATTACGTAAATCATCTAGAGCAGCTAACATAACACAAACGCTTTTTTTGTATATAATAGACTTTTTCTCACACCAGCTATCTTAAGTAAAAGTTTTGCGACCACATCAGATGTTTGTTGGACATGTTCTACTCCGAACGCTAATTTATTTCATATGTTATTCTCTTGTCCAAATGTATACAATTTCTGGAAGCAGGTATGGTCTCAAATTAACCTAATTTTTGGAGCTAAATTTGCTTTTTCTTTGACCCATGTTTTCTTGGGAAGTCTCTCACCTTGCTGGGAGAAGGTTACTCACAATGTTAAAATTATTGATTTATTATTAGCAGTCGCATTTCAGCAGATCACTGTAAATTGGAAGGATTTCACAAAAATCTCTTATAAGGCATGGTGGTATGCTGTTTGCCATAATCATAGGTTGGACACCTCCTTTGTTTACCCAATACATATGGCAGCGAAACGTATAGATTTGTGGTCACCTGTTACAATATATCTTGATACATGTGCCAAGCGATATTACCAACTGCAACCATCTCAGCAAGAGGTCCTAAAACCTCCTTGATCCCCTCAATTGTTCCTAGAATATTTGTTATTCCATTTTTCTTAATGATTTTTTTTATTTTTTTTATTGTATCATTTTTCCTTATTCAATCATAAGTCTGAGTCATTTATCATTATTGTAGCAAACTTTATTGTAATGACAGGAATTTAATGCTTTGAACTCTGTACTGACACTTTTATCTATATCAATAAAATTTTCTTTTTGAACTGAAAAAAAACATGTCCTACAGTATGCAGGTGCCTGGCTGCATGTTGCATTGTTTCTGAGGTTCTCCTGCTTTTGCTTGAGTTTGCACCCCTATTAATTCCCACACCTTTGTTGTTTTTCTTACCTCTCAGTTCCCCGCGGCTTAAGCCTTGAGTCCGCTGTAACCTTTGTTGTGCCTGCGACTCTGCCTCCTCCTCAGCGGTTATCTTCTTTTGCTCTCATCTCAGAAGTCTTTGCCTGGTACCTGGTCTATGAAAGGCTCTTCATCATACCGTCAACCAGAAAAATGGGTAAGTCTTTCTTTGCCCACTCACAGCTATATTTAACTTGTCTTCCAATTGTAACCCCTTTCTAACTGTCACTTTCCTCTTCCCTTTACTTGGTTCCCCTAATCCTATTGCCACACAACGAACCCTGGGAAAGAGAACTTATTCGCAGAACTAAGATGATTCCAATCTGAGGAAGTCAGTCCTGGATTTGCTCCAATCGTATCCCTATTTAGCTTTCCCTGCTGTACCCTGAGCTCTCTATTGGTGTTGTATTCCTCATCACACAGCTGAGAGGTTAAGGGACAGCAGATGGATTTTAGCGGGCCTGCCTTCTTGGAAACAATGACAATGGTAGGGAAAAGGCAACATGGTATTAACGCAACAAAATATCTGATCTTTGCAAATGAAGAAAAGGGCACTGACATTGCATAACTACACCAGCTCCTTTAGTTTCAATGGAGGAGTTTTGGTCCTACCCAAATGCTTGACTTTGGTAGCAGCTCTGCTTCCAGAAATAAACTCAGGACCAACCTCTTCACAAGCATCACTGCTTAAACCAAACCCTTCACCAGTGCACTCCAGGTCTATAGTACTTGTCAAAGAAACTTCTGGATTGCCACCAATTTTCTGCAATTCAAACCTTGAAGAGGCCAAAAAATATTGTCTTTGAAAACTATTAAAACTTTTTATTGCCAATTCGTTTTGGCATCTTATAAAGAAATGGTAATGTGCTTAACACTATAAATGTGTAAGAACTCCTTCATCTTGCGTAACATTGACTGGAAATCGTTGCCAATAACCAGCATCTCATGATATGCCACCCTTGCAAAAACCTCTTTAAAGAACTAATCAACCTCTAGCCATTTGGAGTAATAATCAGCATCACCAAGGTAAACTGAGAACTATATAGGAATCTATAAAATGACAATCAAATATCAATGGCTACCTTCTGCCAGGGTTGATTAGGCCAGACTATAGGAGCAAGGGGTTCAGACACAGTCTTCGATATTCTCTCATAACCACGGCACTCAATGCACTCCCTGACCCATCTATCTGCTGCACCTTCTAGCCCTGGCAAACAAAAATATACCCTAAGAAACATTTTCTTAGAGGACATCCCTGTACCGCCTTCTTGGACAATTCTCAGTTTTTTGTCCTGTACTATTGCTGGTGGTACACACTTCCTTGCATTGAACAGGAGCCCTCTTTCAACGTCTAACTCATTAGCCACTTGTCAGAAGCGAATGTCACCAGGATCAATTGATTGACAAACAGGCCACCCATATATTACCTGCGTTTTCACAGATCTGAGCAACTGATCTTTGCTGTCTGCTCAGTTCATTCATTCTCACTATTATCACTAAACGTCTCAGAAACAGCTTCTCTAACGGTGGACACTACATCTAGGCCAGTTTACTCTCCAGCCTAAGCCCCTTTAGAATCCTACAGAAGCCTTGACAAGCAGTCAAACATTCTCTACTTCTTCTCTGGAGCTTTTTCTATGCGTAAACTATACTCCTGCAGCCTTGAACATAATCTGGCTATGCTTCCTGTTGAATATCATCCCTACACAGGAAGACAAAATGCCTTCTAAAATCCTGTGATCAGATCTTAGCACAGACTGACTTTATCAATTGTAATTTCTTGAAATGTTCAATAGACCACACACATGCCAGCTATTCTTTGTGTATGTCTTCGTATTGTCTTTCTGTGGCATTCAAAGTCTAACATAAAATCCATCTTCCACACGTCCTTGCCTGCTTTCTGGGATAGTACTGCTCCCATGCCATAAATACTAGCTACTACAATCACAGCTTAACTTCCCAACAAACAAAATGGTTTCAAACTGGGTATGCAGGAAATACCTAATTTGATCTTAGATGCCTGCAAAATTGCAGCAAGTTCAATAATGTGTGGTAGTGGTTAGCTATCTATCACAATGTTGGCATTAAGTGTTCTCAAACCTACACAGGCTCTCACGTTATTAACAGCCTTTTTGTCCAGGACTGTGGGTGATAAACACTCAGATGATTCTAATTCGTATATAATTCCATATTTAACTAATTTGTCCTACTTCAACTCTCACATTTATCGGCGCTCATCTCGATTTCTGCCTCACATGAATCACATCATGTTTCAATTAAATGTTATGAGTAAAAAGTGTTCAGTGTTCTTAATTTTTCATAGAATACCTTCGGGAATTGATTCATAACCCACTTATCCTAGCAAACTCCTTCACCATCAACACTTGCTTTTACCTGCGTGCCCTTAACATGATACCCAGCTCCCATTGGTCATTCCAAACAAACACATTCATACCTTTTACTGGCACATACAACTTTTTTTCTAAATTTCTTCCCTGGAAAATAATATTCACTCTGCAGAACCCTATTATATTAATGCTATGAACCTTCTAATGCTTCTGCATCAATGTCAGACTGTTCCAAGTCCTACAAAGCAATTAAATCTCTGAACTTCTCTTTAAACATCTACCTAGTAGCAACTGTCCATGGGAAATCAGAATCTGCATCAAGGGAATCTCCCTTCCTAGCACCGTCACCTGACACAATGGCAGTCCTCTCACCTTCTTACAATCTTGCTCATACCTCTTATCTTTCAACACCAGACCAATCTCCTTCTCCCCCGTGACTCCAGATTTGCATCACTTCTATGTCAGGAATTATCATTGCATCCCGAAACACATGCCAATTTGAAATTTTTCCCCTTTCTTTACATCCCTACAAACCCTCATAAAATGCCCTATTCTAAAACAAACTTTGCAATTTCTACCAATTGTGGAGATATCTTAGACAAAGTCAAATGGTTGCCACTATCACATTTACAGCAGATAACAATGTTGTCATTCTTCTATATACTGCTATACTCTCTACCATTGCAATTTGGAACACCGCCCAAATCCATGCATCTCCTCTTGCTCTTGTTCACATTCACTGATTTCATCTCTAAGACTGCTCAATAGCCTTACTGTTGCTATTGCATACTGATGTTTAGGGTCACTCAGCACACATAACTGCCCTTGGATTTTGTAACTCTTCATATAAACTATTATCTGATCCCTTATCATCTCATCCACATTGTGCCAAAGTTCCACACCAAAGACAATGGCTTAAGAGCAGTTAACCACTCATCAAATTATTATTCCTCTTTTTGAGTTCACATATCAAATGTGTGTCTCTCTAAAGCTATGCTTGCATTAGGTTTAGACCATTTTCCCTTCTTAACAATGCTTCAACAAATGAATTTGTTTTACCCTGACCCTCTTGGGGTACTATCTGTAGTAATGATCTATATATCTCTTGTCCATCTGATCAATAAAATACTTTTGTATCTGTCAACAGGCATTTTGTCATCTTCAATCACACACACATAGGCCATTAATTTTTTTCTCCACCTTCATCATACTGTAGGAGATGCGCCTGTGGTCATCAGAAAATTGGGTGGATGATCAAAGTGGATGTTATCATACAATACAATATCACCTTAATGAGGAATGGCAGTGACAAAACTAAATTAATAACAAAGCATGACTTACAGCTTAGTGCCGTTGACAGTGGTTGGCATGCATTATGGTCGATTGTGCGCATATCATAGGAATATGCAGTCATAAAGTAAATGATCACTTTATTGATTTGTACCTAACTGCAAGAACATGTAATTTCCCTTATTTGCAGCCCACATTTTTCTGAGCATAGACATGCACTCAGTACCATGTGTGCAAATCACAAATGTAAAGCAGCGACAGGAATCTTCCCAACAAGCCACACCGTATTTTTGTAGGAAAGGGAATCCAAATCAACAGAATTGACACTAGTAAGATCAGGTACTACTTATGCAGCGCTTATCTTTTCTTCATTTGCTGCTGGGGAAAAAATGCATTCAAAACCCAAACTGTTGGAAACTGGGTGTGTTGACCTTCACAAGACCGAAGGGAAAAGCCTGGTACCACTTCCTTGCACAGGTACCATGAAAGAATGGTGTTAAACCTGTAAGCCTTAGGGTGGTCGTCCCCCAAACATTTTGCCTGCTTACCTCCTTCTTTTGCTGATTCAGGGCTGTACAACTTATTTTTAAAGGAGCACATGCTTGATACTTGTTTGCCAGACCTGCACCAACACCAGGTTGATAGTAAGCTTTCTGACCCCAGGAAGCTTGCTGAGGAGGCAGTCATCTGGGTCAGCATCAGAGTTTCCAAGAAGGTATCTGGCGGGGACACCCAAAAGGGTGGTCAGAGTTCCCAGCAGAAGAAAGCGGGGGAGATAAAAAGAAGGAGATCTCTCAAGGCCCCCAAAACAACTACAGGGGAAAAGATCCCATTCCCAAGCTGGCCACCAGAAGAAAAACTACCCTGACAAAAGTCAGCAGCCCAAAACTCCCAAGTGCTATGAGTGTTTTGAATATGGGCACTACAAAGGGGATCCCAAGTGTCCAAAAAGAACACAACCTCCCTCTGGAGGAAACATTCCAGGGGTGGTGAATATAGTGCTGGTATAGTGCTGGGGGAGGAGTTTGTCCCAGTTAATGGGGTGAGATTACCCTTGTGTCCCTGGCTGACAGTGAGATGGTTCCTAAGATCCATGTGCCCTCTAATACTACAAAGTATAGGCAATCGGTCACCATCAATGGGCAAGGTGTTGAGGCTCTAAGGGGCACAGGTGCCAGCATGACTATGGTAAGGAGTTAGCTGGTGTCCTCAGAGCAGGTGATTCTCAATGCATTCCACCAGGTTGTGGTGGCTGACAACAGAAAGGGTCACTACCCAGTTGCACTTGTTCCATTTGAGCTGGGAGGTTCAGGTCTTCTGAAAGTTGCAATGAGCCCTGCCATGCCTGTCGACTGTTTGCTTGGTAATGACCTTAAGCACACTACCTATAAGGAAGTGGAGCTCAGGGCTCATGTGGAGTTGTTTTGGTTACCTGATTGGATCTATGCAACCACAAAGTCCTTGGCTGCCAGGATGGGAGTCAAAAAAGTCTGGAGCCTGGAAAAATGGCCCAGACAGCTGCTAAGAAGGGGAAGGTACCCAACCCCTGAATGTCTTCCCAGTGAGGTAGATGGGGCACCTGTTCAGGGGACAACCAGGGCCCTGGTGGTCCCACAGTGCTGTAGGGCCTTCATACTGGAGCAGGCTCATGAACTTCCCCTGGCAGGACACCTGGGCCAAGACAAGACCTCTGCATGGCTTTTCTCTGCTTCTATTGGCCTAGGATCAAGACTTCCTTGGATGCATTCTGTCAGACTTAGGTGACCTGCTAGGCCAGTGGGAAGTCAGCACAGAGGCTAAAAGCCCCCCTTAATACCTTGCCTAATGTTGGCACATCCTTTGAGAGGGTGGGCATCGACATTGTTGGACCTGTTAAGACAGCTTCAGGCAATAGGTTTATCCTGGTTCTGGAAGATCATGCCACTAGGTACCTAGAAGCAATCCCTCTGAGGACCATGACTGCACTTGCAGTGGCAAAGGCCCTGATGACTATTTTTACCCGAGTGGGTTTCCCCAAGGAAGTGATGTCTGACAGGGGCACCAACTTTATGTCTGCTTATATGCAGTCAATGTGGAAGGAGTGTGGGGTAACCTACAAGTTCTCCATTCCCTTCCGCCTACAGAGATGCCACAGAAGGTAAGTAGGCTTCAGCCCCTTTGAGCTTCTATTTGGAAACCAAGTCAGAGGACCTCTGAGTTTGGTGAACGTAGGGTGTGTTGCAGGGATTCGGCACATACGCAGAACTATGCACAAGATTATGGGACCTCGGTGTATAGCGGCTAAGCCTTCCTGCCGCCTTAGTGCCTACGAGCCCAGGACCGACTAGCTATAGTGTCTCACTAGCTCTCCTACTCACAAACGGAGAAACCAATGATTAGACACCCCAGAACACAACACTCCCGGATCTCTCAGGAATTACGGTAACAAGACACACCTTTTCGCTCACACTCTCGTACTTGTCCACAATAAGATCTGACAGAGACACGAAAATAGTTTAAAATATTTATTTTAAATAACGTGCTCTAAAATGCAGTATACGAGCCACCACCAGCAGCAAAATACATAATATCAATACAGTTAGCATTGCAGCAAGGCCATATATCATAAAGGGAGATGTCATTTTATAAAGACAGTGGATAAAGGACTATAAGGCCTAACCACCCTCCCCTTGGTAAGCAGAAGTATTATTATATAATAGAAGATCTCTGGGCTTTGTCAGCAGACCCCATACCTCAGGCCATAGATCGTATTTCTACATCACAGGTGTGGGTTGCTCTTCTCCCTGGAAAGGTCCCTCTCCAAGTGTGTCTTCCCTAAACATGCATCCCCATAATATCAAAGTACAATTCTCCAGCAGAAACAGCTGCATTGGTATGTTTTGTCTAAGTGCTAGGGCCTGACCAGAACATAATAACAAGAGTCCGTGTTTATCGATCTTGCTCACAATGTTCAGACTAAACTCCAGGAACAGACAGAGAACGAGCACGGCAGAGAGTTCTCATGTGAAAGGCATAAATAGAGTCTTGCAAAAATAAAGACATGTAGTGTTGTGCGCAAAAGCAGCATCATGGCTACCGGGCTCATGCTAATTTAAAGATGTCGACAATGACTCTAGCAACCACGTGACACCCTCCCCTTGGCCAGGTTGTAGTGCATAGAAAACAGGTTTCAAAGATAAGCAGAGCCAAATTGCATTATGTTCCATCCAAATAGAGTCAATAAAAAAGGGGCTATTTTAAAGATAAAAAAATAAAAAATATATATATGTGTTGTCTAGTCAGAAAAATCCAAAAGATTACGTGCACCGTGGAAGACAAGGTGCTCCAAAAGGGCATAATTGTCATTAAGAAAAAAGAGAGATGTCATCCTATTCAGCAGAGCGAATGAACATTCATGTTCCTCGTAATGCAGTGCATCCACCAGCAGAATAGGGCAACTTGCGTGATATTCGATGAAACTCTCCTGCAAGAGGCGCTGGGCAGCCTCACAGGTATTCCAACAGGCCAACACTGCAAGTGCAGCCGCACGCATCATACGGGCGTCACCAGAACAGTTCTGGTCATGGGCCAGCATGGGACCCATCAACAGAAAATAATCCGGGTCAGCGCCTGATGTTGTGGAGAGGCAGATATCCAAGGCTCAATAGAAAGGGCACCTTCGGCAGTGGAACACAGGTTGCACGCAAGTGAAGTAAGCGAAGCGAAAGGTAAGCCCATAGCTCACACTCAGTGTTGCCAATGGCAAGCATCCAAAAAGTTGTTGCATTTGTTCACGGTATAGTCACCACAGGCCTGGTCTGTGCAGAACCACAGGATGGACATCCATTGCGTAACAGGAGCAGAAGTACCAGCACTCCATACGTCAATAATAGGATAAGTGGAAAACCACAGAAAGCGCTGGAAAAAATAGAATGTATAAAGGCCGGTATTACTCCAAAAATAGTCTGAAAAGATGAAACAAGATGAAACAAGCCTACAAGTTTTAAAAAATGTGCAAGGCCTTGAGTATCAGACGCATTAAAGATTTGATTAATCAGTTCCCCAAAATGTAGTGGGAGATGCGTATTCAGCAGTGACTGAATTTCACTAGACGTTCTAGCCACCTGCAATTTGAAGGTCTTTCGAGCAGAAGTGAGAGCGACTTCTTGTTGAAAAAATATTGCACCTTGAGTCTGCTTAGTTTATTGAAGTCTGTTTTCAAAGTGGGAATGGAAGGCCACAGCGAGCTATCTACAATCCCATGTGGGGGAGGAAAAAGAACATTGCTGCAATAAGTAACTCTTTCGGAAACCGTTACTATATACCGAATGCCTGTCCGTAACCCGCAGCAGTTGTGGTTATTTAGGATAAGATAACTACCGTTAGAAAGCAATGTGAGAGTGGGAATTATTGAGGGAACTGGTGTTCCTTTTAGAAAACAGGCCAAATTGGGAGCTGAACTTGTGTACAGACTAACGCGTGCCCCACTGTAGAATCACAGTCCTGCCCTGTCAGGAAAACCTCTTTATCTTCAAGTAGACAGCGAAACGTAAACAGTAAAGACCACATTTCGTGCAGAAATCTACTACCCAGGGGTTCAAATCTCCCTATAGGAAAATGATTCATACAGGCACTAAATTGAAAGAGGGAAATGGGCAAAGAAATAACCCCATGTATTAACCATACCGAGGAATCGGTCTCTGCTATTGAAAATGGTAGTTGGTCTAACTTCTCAATATGTAACAAGGTGTATGTGGAATCTTTCATTGACATAAGCTTTTGTTTATCTGTCAAATTAAAAGGTAAAAACAAGGCAGTTGTGTTCAAATAATCCCAAGGCACTTTCCCATTTTTCAATGTTTGCAGCAAAGTCCAGCCAAATTGCATTACAGAACGCAACTGATTTTGACCATGATACAAAACAGATACATCTTTCTGCACAATGTCAATACCAGAAGAAACAATATTGTCCAAAGTGTAAATACGAGAAGACAAAGTATTAATGCTGTTGTCTACCACATCCAAAACTTTATGCAAGTTGTCTTGATCTAGTTGTCACAACCTGAAAGCTACTTCCATTTGGGACAGCTTCCAGATTTCATTATATGCCGCATATGCAAAACGTTTTGGACGAGGAGACCCTGGACCTGAAAGGAAATCTGCCAGATAATGTCTACATTTAAACGTGAGAGATGTTGTGCCACAGATAATAACGATGACTGTCCCAACCACTGTTGACACAATTTTCCCACAGAATATGTAGTAACTGTATGTGTTTGTGGAAAGCGAGGGTCAGGTCTACTGAGCATAAACCCCCCTGTTGAATTTGAAAAACGCAACTGGCAAGCATTAGTATTGAGCGGCCATATTAACCATCCCAAGGGAGCAGTAGTGGATGAATTGAGGGTACCATTGTGGACCATACCTTGTAAGTCCTCTATAGAATAATTTGTATATAGCTGCCAGCCATCATAAGCTGCTAATGACGGAAATGTGGGAAAATTTTTATTCTTAGCAGTAGCTAAACCAAAACATGTAATTTGCTGCACTGTCTGATTCAAGAATAACAGCTGTGACAGTATCAAACACGCATTATGCAATGATTCAGTTCCCTGCACCTGCCAATTTTTGGTACCCCATATTGATTTCAAATCAATCATGTCTTTCCAATAATCATAACCTTTCAGGGATAAATCTGTTATGAAAGCCAAAGAATGTACCAATTTAGTATGGATCAGCATGAATTTCGTGTGTGTTTGAGCACTCAATTTATAATAATAGGATCTTGGGTCCGATAGATTATAACCCGAAAAGTAGACAAACTTATTTTTATGTATCTGCGAACTACCTTGAAATGGGGCAGGACAGTGTTCCCATTGTGTATAATTAACCTGATTACGGACTGTGTTTGATTTATGTAAAAAATGATGACCATAATGTTGGAAACAGAATAAATCAGCATAATTGGCAGAATTTAAATACAAATCCTCAGTTTCAAAAGCAGTGTAATATTTTAAATCTGAAAATAACGAAAGTACGGCATTAACATCCCAGTCGTCGGAATGTAGTTCAGGTGTGATGATGTCACCTAATGAGACACAAAAGACGTATGGCATTCGAATCGTCTCCGTCGGGCCGTATATTTCGTATTGAACTTTATCCCAAACAATGCCATCTACTACTGGCACAGCAGAAATGTTAACATGTTATATGAGATGAGGTGTGTGGGCCCAAACACCATCAGCCAAATGTACATCAGAGTGTTCAGGTAAGTAATGACCATTAATCAAAAGGAAAAAGACAGTCACAAATCCAATCCACATGAAGAGAAACACCATTGTAAGTACCATCCAAATGTAGGTCCAAGGAGGAACCAGATAAGTTCTGCGAAACCAGGAAAAGAAAATGAAAAATCAACTGGGGGGTTGCTCCGTAGTAGAATTCGATGAAGTTCCTAGTCGATACAAGGGTGGTCGGTCAGCATTAAAAGATGATTGGAGCGCACATGTAGGAATGTCCACAGTAAGCTCCATAGACGGCGAGTCATGATTTTGAGATGTAGCCGTTAAGGCCGATGATGAAACAGGAAGCACATCAATTGAGGTTTCCACTTCACGCTCCTAGTGTACTGTAGTCGCCGTTGAAGACCTCACAGGAAGTGAAACATCTCTCCGCTGGACGGTTTTAGGCATACTATTCAGTATCGGCCAGATGGTGCAACTTGACATGTTCAATAGAAATGTAGCCATTTTCCTTGCGACCAGGTAGTGGAGGCAAAATCACAGTTTGTGTGCCCTTTAATCCAAGAACTGGGACTGATACACGGTAGGTGGGACCAAATTCTTTTTTGTTCTCTATCTTCTCCCGGACCAGATCTCCAACTTTAGGAAGCCACCCTGTGACTGGGATCAGCACCGCTGTGTCTTCGGACGAGTGCAACTCAGCTTTAGCAAGAGTGTCTCAAGTTTTTTGTAGATCCTGTAACATAGCACAATGATTATCTACGTCAAATGTTGCGGCCGCTGCCACAACGTCTAGACCATCAAGGTCTGGCACAAACATTTTGATGCCAAAGAGCATTTTGTATAGGGTCCGCCCACCCAGAGATCTTGGGAGATTATTTAGTGCACGTTGAACCCCACATAAATGAGTCAGCCAACCCCTGCCAGTACCTAAGACTCTAGCTGTCAAAGATTGCTTTAAGTCACGGTTCATTCGCTCCACTATAGAATTGCCCTCAGGCCTGTATGGAGACAAAAATTGCAATAGCACCCCCAGCGACCTCATCGCATCCTTGTAAGCCTTAGAGGCGAACGCAGGACCCTGGTCAGAATGGAAGGCACCACAAGCAAATGTTCCGATAAAGACACGCAAATCTCTAATGACATTTCGAGCATCAGCACTACTTTGCGGCCAAACCCAAAGGAATCTAATGCACGAATCGACTGCAACCAGAATATGTTTATAGGCAGTGTCGGACGTCAAAGGACCGCAGTGATCAAGATAAATACATCCAAATGGTTGATTTGAGATCTATAGCTGCGTGTGAGATGGACGTGCAACCGTGGACGGTTTAATCTGTTGACAAATGTCACAAGAAAGTACATAATTACGAGTCTGTCTATACAGACCACGCCATCAATAACGCTGCTGCAAAAGAGACACCGTCACTGAAACTCCAGCATGTGCAGATGCCATGCCTTCATGCGCGGCAACGATCAAAGGAAGCCTGCGGTCCTCATTGGGAATCAGCCGATCCCCAATGGACGTAGTGGAAGCAAAGGGAACTTGTTCCAGTGATAAATGATAAGAATACTTAGAAGGGAAACCTTGCGGGAACGCCGTCCCATCCCTCGTAGCAGCTATAGCCGCCAGAATTTCATTATCAATTTTAGTCATGGACCTTGTAACTGCTACTACTGAACACGTGGCATTTGCCGATTTGGCTGCCTCATCATCCAAAGAATTACCAACAGCATGTGCTCCCACACGCTGATGGCCAAAAGTATGTACAACATGTGTGAGCGGCATGCCTTCTTTAAGAGCTGCCACTCGAACCCAAAGCATCTTAAGCTTGAATGCACTACCTTTAGAGTCCCGATAATCGTTTTGAGACCAAAAGAATAGATTGTCATTAAAGGACTGTACACAATAGAAATAATCGAGCACTATAAGTGCAGGTACATCTGGATCAGCGAATTCGAGAGCCAATACTAAAGCCCGCAGCTCAGCCAACTGAGCCGTGCAGTCACCGAGAGACTGTGTGTGGACCAAGGAAGACTGAAAATCCCCGTCAACCATAGAGCCCGCCACAATAGCACAGGTGGCTGAGTAAGCATGTTTGGAACCAACGGCCGGCTGTGCAGATCCGTCGGTATAAACTATACATTTGTATTGGTCAAAAGGAAGCAAAAACTGTGGCGCAGGATGAACCTGTTTGTACTGTAAAAACTCCTCTGTCTGCAAGGATGGGTCAAAGATAAAAGTGACATCAGCCGATGTCAAAGAACTTGCCCACTGACTCCAACGCGGGTGTGAGGCTTTAGAATTCGGTACGCTTGCCTTTGTGACCGCCTCTAGAGCAGGCGGAGGCGATACCATATGAATGCGTCTCCCCTGAGCCAAAGAGCGCTCCTTCAGGATCGCCATCTGTACTGCTGTAAGAATTTTCTCAATGGGGGAAAAACGCATCTCTGCTGATGTGTACAAATGCGATTTGTAGGCAATGAGGACCGTATCACCCACATTAAATGTCAGGTAAGTGAAACCCACTGTACCCGGTACAATCCGTATGACTAAGTTAGTTGTGTTGTCACAAGTTAACAAGAAGTTGGTCGCAAGCAGATCAGACTGCAAAGACCGAAGAATTTCTGTATGTTCTGGAAGCCAGCTGGAAGACGATAAAGAGGGTTGTATCAATGCGTAAAGCGGTTTGATACGCTGAGCATAATCAGGAATGAGGGCCATCCCGAAATTCAAAAAACCCAGCAAAGATTGTAACTTCTTAAGAGTAGAAAGAGCCTGTAACTGAGCACATTTCTCCAAAAAGTGGCGGGCTAACCCCCTCCCTTCATTGTTGAGTTCATAACCCAAAAAGAGAACCGCCAAATAGGCGATATGAGACTTAGCAAAATTAAATTGGTACCCTAAGTCTGCAAAGGACAAAATGATGCGGTCAACACGCACCAGATGCGGTATCAATTCGTCATCAGTCAAATAAATGTCGTCGACGTAAGAGAAAGCATCAGGATCTATGTTGTGTAAAAGTAACAACACACGCAGCAAACGCACCATGGCTATTCTTATAGCCCATAGGCAATCTTGTAAACCTTTTCTGATTGCCGACCGCAGTAAATGCGGTCCAGTCGTGGCTCTCAGGAGCCAAATTGTGACTGTAAAATCCATTGGAAATGTCCAAAGTGGTTTTATACTTTTTTCAGACGTTATTTATTAACGCAGAGCTGTGGGTGTTCTGTACAGCAAACGTACGAACATGACTGTTCAAATTTCTATAATCCAAAACTATGCAATCTGGTTTTGATATCGGAAAAAGAGGATTATTCATTGATGAAACACAGGGTTTAATTACACCCTGATATTCCAACTGGGCCAAAATGTCATCAACGGACGTTTTCGCCTCCCGTTTGATCGGATATTGTGCCTGAGGCTGTGGCATTGATCGCAAAGGGATCTCATGTGCCGGTGACTCTCTATCCCAGCCCACCTGATTGCGATACACAGCCGGCGCTAGGGCTAAAGCCTATTCCGATGCATAAGCCTGTTTAGTCTCTTCAGAGACGTAACGCGACAAACTGGGAAGTATCACGTCTTCACCTAGGGAAGAAGCTAAAACAAATGGAGGAGGCCAATCCGCCTCCACCAACAAAATGTCATATGACTAGGTAAGGTTAACCCAAAAGATACCCTTAATTGTACGTTGTATATCACCTTCAATTTGGAGGACTATCTCATAAAGTCTATCAGGGGGTGCAACTCTTGTATTAGCTGTTTCCACTGTAATGAATGTATCAGTTGCTCTCGCCTCCAGACAAGGACGGAGAACCTCCCGTACTATGGTAACTTCCGCCACGAGGAGTGTCACAGCCCACCTCCAATCGAGGAGCAGGGTTTTCACCATCTGAGGCATACTTCGCTGTTAAAGTGGCAACTTTTTTCTTTTGAAACGCGGCACGAAATGGCAATTGTCCCTCCGGTTTGGCCTTTACGTCAAACTGGCGTGGCGGATCATGTCGTTGTTGCGTGGTCTCGCCTTGTCTACGATCTTGAAGCTCCCCTCCACCGGACTGTTGATCGGACGAGTCCTGCAAGGAACAAAGAGAACGAGGATCAGGAACCTGAAACCTCTCTGGTGTCTTAATCTTAGAGCGGTCACGCAAATCATACCTACGCTTGGAAGCATCAGGTGTCAGTGAACCAGCATGCGAACCTTTGCTTCTGTTGTTGTTGTTGTTTATTCTTGTTCCAATTCCTTTTAGGAAAGAATGGACGCCCCTCCTTTTCAGGAGGGGGTTTATTCTGCGGCTGAGTAAAAGGTTCAATCCTCAAATTATTACGCCCTAATGATTTATACACCTTAGCGATAATCTTAGGCAATTCGCATTGTTTATCAACGTCAGCTACTGCCTCAAGGCGCTGACTCACTTGCAAACTAACCGCTTCTCCTTTTATATTGGCTAGTATCATATCAGAGACTATAGGGAATACCCCAACCAGTCTCATCCCAACTCCAGGGCGGCCTCCGCCCTGTGTTCCTCCTCAACCTTCTTAAGAACTGTCGGAAGCACTGTCATGGAGGGGGTGCCAAAGCATAGAGAATACAGCACCGCAAACACCTTCCCCCAGGTCGTGCAATCTGCTAAATTGGGAATAAGACCTTTTGGTAAACTCATTGTAGGATCCTATGATTATCAAAAGGAGTAGTATTGGGAAATACAGCTTCGAGTTGCTCAAATTGCTCGGCCAACCAGAACGGCAAATCATCTCTATTTTGAGGACGCTTTCCCATCACTTAATTATTCATGATGGGGCTAATTACCATGCCTCTATGTCCTGGTTGCTGAGGATGGGCTCCACCTGGAGTCACCTGGATCATGCGGGACATATATTGTACCACGCTTCTGTGAATATGAACTAAAGATTCATGTAACTCTCGCAGCTCTGCGTGTGTAACACCACGATAATTTGGGTGTGGTGTAAAACCCGCCAACACGGGCCATGTGGCTTCGTCGACCGATAAAGGGCCTAAACGGACCATTGTAACACGGTGCGGTAGGGCGCCATTAAACCAGATGGTGTGCTCCCAAGCTGATAACGGAACCTCAAGTGACCAATAAGGTCTATAATCCCGGGTAACCGCGGCATGTTCATATTCATGAAAGAAATTATCATTCCCAAAAAACCTCGAAGCGAAAAGCAGCATTCGCTTCAACCACAAAGATAATGTCTGCTCCCGTAGCCGGGACTCCATGTTGAGTCAAATGAGCAGTCAGTGCTCCGCGATTATGAGCAGCGACAGCAATAGCCATTATCTAAACAGAGAGGAAAAGAAGGAAAACGGTAGCGCAACACTGGGTATTAAAGAAGAAAAACAAAACCTTTTAAAATCCAAGCTTGAAAAACCTATAATCCCTAATATAGGAGGTAAATCCCTCGCTCACGGACGTCTCCGGTAATGGGTGAGAGGGTTTTGTGGACAAGCACAAGCGCTACTCAGGGGTCCCGCGAATAAGTACCAGACCAAACGTTGGTGGCGCCATGTTGCAGGGATTCTGCACATACGCAGAACTATGCGCAGGATTATGGGACCTCGGTGTATAGGGGCTAAGCCTTCCTACCGCCTTAGTGCCCATGAGCCCAGGACCGACTAGTTATAGTGTCTCACTAGCTCTCCTACTCACAAACTGAGAAACCAATGATTAGACACCCCAGCACACAACACTCCCGGATCTCTCAGGAATCGCGGTAACAAGACACACCTTTTCGCTCACACTCTCGTACTTGTCCACAATAAAATCTGACAGAGACACGAAAATAGTTTAAAATAATTATTTTAACTAACATGCTCTAAAATGCAGTAAACGAGCCAACACCGGCAGCAAAATGCATAATATCAATACAGTTAGCATTGCAGCAAGGCCATATATTATAAAGGGAGATGTCATTTTATAAAGACAGTGGATAAAGGACTATTAGGCCTAACCACCCTCCCCTTGGTAAGCAGAAGTATTATTATATAATAGAAGACCTCTGGGCTTTGTCAGCAGACCCCATACCTCAGGCCATAGATCGTATTTCTACATCACAGGTGAGGGTTGCTCTTCTCCCTGGAAAGGTCCCTCTCCAAGTGTGTCTTCCCTAAACATGCATCCCCATATTATCAAAGTACGATTCTTCAGCAGAAACAGCTGCATTGGTATGTTTTGTCAAAGTGCTAGGGCCTGACCAGAACATTATAACAAGAGTCAATGTTTATCGACCTTGCTCACAATGTTCATACTAAACTCCAGGAACAGGCAGAGATCGAGCACAGCAGAGAGTTCTCATGTGAAAAGCATAAATAGAGTCTTACAAAAATAAAGACACGTAGTGTCGTGCGCAAAAGCAGCATCATGGCTACCGGGCTCATGCTAACTTAAAGATGTTGATAATGACTCTAGCGACCGCGTGACAGGTGGGAGCAAGCTCCCAGGAAGATTCCCCAGGATGTACTGAGCTACATACTGGCCTGGAGAAGCCAAATGGCTAAGTTGTGGATCCCACCAGTAGCTCCTGGTCCACTCCTGTGGTACTGGCACCAACAGCTGCCCCACCGGGCACCACACCTGAACTCAGGTTCTGTGTGGACTATAGGGTCACCAAGACTGATGCTCATCCCGTCTCCCGGGCTAATAAGCTGATTGAGTGGTTAGGAGATGCCTAGTACAAAAGTACCTTTGATCTTACATCAAGGTAATGGCAGGTCGGCATAACAGAGGGAGCAAAGGAAAGGTCAGCCTTTCCCACTCCAGAGGGTCACTATCAGTTTAGAGTGATGCCCTTTGGACTCAAAAATACTCCTGCCACCTTCCAGAGGTTGGTGAACCAGGTCCACCAGGAGCCCTTCAGTGCTGTGTAGCTGGATGACATAGCAGTCTTCGGTAGCAGCTGGAAGGACCACCTATTTTACCTCCAGGATATGCTTCAGGCGCTGCAACAGTCAGGCCTGACTATCAAGGCCAGTAAGTGCCAGATAGGGCAGGGGTCTGTGGTGTACTTGGGACACCTGGTGGAGAGGGGTAAGGTGCAGCCACTCCAGGACAATATAGAGACTATAATGTAGTGGGATCCCCCAAAATCTCCGACTGAGGTCAGAGCATTCTTGGGCCTCACAGGGTACTATAGGAGGTTTGTCAAGGGATGTGGCACCATTGTTGCCCCCTTGACAAAGCTGACTTTTAAGAAGCAGCCCAGAAATCTAATTTGGACAGAGGCATGCCAAAAAGCATTTGACTCCCTTAAAGAGGACACAGGCACAGCCCCTGTGCTCAAGGCCACTGACTTTTCCAAGGAGGTTATCATTCAAACAGATGCCTCAGAGCATGGCATAGGGGCAGTACTATCCCAACTTAATGAAGAGGGCCTAGACTAACCTGTAGCCTTAATCTTCAAGAGGTTACTTCCCAGGGTACAAAGGTAGAGTGTTATTGAGAGAGAAGCTTTTGGTGTGGTTTGGGCACGGAAGAAGTTGACACTTTACCTGTTTAGTACTCACTTCTTGATTCAGACTGACCACAGGCCCCTCAGGTGGCTCATGCAAATGTAGGGTGAAAAGCCAAAACTGTTGAGGTAGTCCATTTCCCAACAGGGTATGGACTTCAGGTTGGACACAGACCAGGGGTAGACCACACCAGCGCTGATGGTCTATCCAGGTTTTTCCACCTTAGTGATGAGAACTTCCTAGAGGTTGGGTAGCTCTCCCCACTTTCAACTAGGGGGGACACGTGTTACACCTGTCAGCCTTAGGGTGGTCATCCCCGAAATTCTTTTCCTCCTCATTTTGATGATTCTTTTTTGTTGGCCTTAGGACTCTTAGCACTTTACCACTGCTAACCAGTGCTCAAGTGCATGTGCTCCTTACCTAAACATTGTAACATTGGTGTATACACAATTGGCATATTTATTTACTTGTAAGGCCCTTGTAAATAGGTATACCATATACCCAGGGCCTGTAAATTTGCTACTAGTGGGCCTACAGCACTGATTGTGCCACCCACACAAGTAGCCCTTGAAACATGTCTCAGGCCTGCCACTGCAGAGCTTTGTGTGCAGTTTTACTGCCACTTCGACCTGGCATTTAAAACCCTTTGCTAAGTCCTAAACCCACCTTTTATTACACATACGTCACCCCTTTGCTTGTCCTGGCAGTGAAAAACACCTAAATTCATTTTTCACTACTGTGAGGCCTACTCCTCTCATAGGTTAATATTGGGAATTCCTTAATACACTTTTAAGCTGTAATTCCTGATAAGAAAGGAGTAGTTGTTTCATGTTTCATATCTTTGAAATGGTAATGATAAATCCTCCTTACTGGTAAAGTTGGATTTAACATTACTATTTTAGAAATGCCACTTTTAGAAAGTGCAAAAAGAACAATTGATGGACAGAATGCAGAACAATGTCATACATTCACCCCAGTACAGAGATCTGGGCCTAAATCCATCGTTTTTTTGCTCACCATACCATTCCAGTTTGGACCCAGCCATATTAGAAAGTTTAGAAAGTGGACATTTCTCTGTTCTTACAGCTCTGTATACCTGCAGCCTAGCTTATGCCCTATTGATAGTCTGGAGCCAGGGCTTGGAAGAAAGGACCTCTGTTCACTTCAAATACCCTTCTTTAAAGACACCCCCACTTTAAAGGCACAGCTGGGTATAAGAACTGGGTCTCTGACCCCACCAAACAGACACTACTGGACCTGCGAAGAGCTCTGCCAGGAGGAAGCTGTGCTGCTACAAGGACTGTCACTCTGCTGTGCTGCTGCTCTGTAGGAACTGCTTTTTTGCTCTGCTGCCCACCTGCCTGCTCCCCTTTGCCCTGCTGAGGAAAGGACTGGACACATCTCACTCAAACTCAGAATGACTCCAAGGGCATACTGGCTTGTCCCCTGTTCTGAAGTCTCAGGGACATCAAAGATTTCCTACAACCCTGCAGCAGCACCTGTGAGCTGCCATCTGTGAGCCCTGCCCTGCCAAGTGGCACTAATCCAGTCCTGGGCCCTTGAAAGTGAGGTTTTCTGTGCTGCAACTCTCAATGCTTCCCCGCCGTTGCACCGATCGGAACTGGCGCATTTCACCCGACGATGACGCATCATGCATCTACCACACTGCTCGACGACGAAGCTTCCTCATTTGCACCGCTTAATGCTGACGCATCGCTTACGAATCCCTCGGATTGACGACAAAGCATCACCTCCCTGCTCCTCATATCCTGTCCTCAACGTCTATGCAGCCAGCGGGCCAAAGCTGGTCTCTGTGTCTGACTGTGCTCCATTGCGTCAGCTGGAACTTTTGGATTTGCCCCGATCAAGCGCAACCAGATGTCTCCCCGGTTTGCGCTTTATAACTCTAAGCACTATGGGCCATATGTACGACGAAGTGGCAGAGCGTGTCGTTAGCCTCCTGGGCTTAACGACACGCTCCGCCACTTCGGAAATGCAAGGCTGCACCATATTTACAAGAATGTGGTGCAGCCTTGCGTTTCCCCCTGCGATGGCGCTAAGTTTAACAACTTAGCGCCAACGCAGGCACCCTTGCACCAGAGTGCAAGGGTGTCAGGATTGGTTATGTGTAGGAAGGTGTCCCTTCCTGCACATAAACAATCCTAAAATGCCATTTTGTAACTTTCATGTGTGCTGCTTCATGCGATACACAGATTTTCATATTGAAAACAACAGACCATCTTCCACTGATGATCATCAAAAGTCGCTGGTAACTACCATAAAAATGAAGAAACTGTGACAGGACTAAGGATTAAGAAAATACTGTTAGAAAAACCAAAGGCAATTTCCAAGTAGTAAAACATAAAGATATAATAAATGCGCAAAGAAATCATTTGAGTAAGGTTGGCTAATCGGCATTATTGCAGTTCACAGATTTGCCAATAGCTCTCTCTCGGCATAACATGGATTAACACATTCATTTTATTACCCCAATCACTATTCTTAACTGAGAAAATTAAATTACATATTGTTTTAATTTGCCCTAAATGGGCCACTCTACGACATAAATATACTCGCCCATTACTCGTGCCTTTGAATTTTAAGCAAGCAAGACCAGCTCTTTTATATTTGAAATTTTTAGACAATTTTACTGTTTGCTGGTATTTATCTAGATTTTTAACAGGAGTGTATTATGGTTACACATGACACTGTATTTGTATGGAATTTTATGCTATGGACTTGAAATTTATTGATGTTTTATTGTACTTTTATGAGTGCTGATACTAATCAAAATAAAGTAAATACTGATACTGAGTAAATTTGTCTTGGCTGTTGCAATGTTCGAAGGTTGACTGCTCCAGCAATTATTCATGATGTAAGGCTATGTTTGCTGTAACATGCCAAATGCATTTGAAAGAAAAATAACAAAGCTCAAATTGATTTTAAAAGTTTGATTGTTTGAAAGAGCACAGGACCCGAAATTCTTGAATCGACAGTCGAGTGAACATCCTTATTATCTGTTTAGGAAGGGCCTGAAGGCATGATATATATCTAACCCTTAAAAATAATGCTTTATACAGTTTTGCAGTAAAAGGAAGAGTTCACCAGCTGCGTAATTGCCTTTTAGTCTTTCATCTCAGAGATGCTGAGGCCAGGGCACTGGGACACAAAAGTGACATGCCCGTACCACGTGGGTTCATGATATTCTGGGATGGCCGACACAAATAGATGATAGTGTCACTGGAGTTAGGCAAAGGAGAGTTGAGGAAGAAGGGTCCTATTTAACAAACAGAGTAGAAATCTCACACACGTAATGGGGACCTTAATAATGCCTGCAATGTGAGCAGGATGTACATGGGTAATAGAATTGCTTCCAGAGCAAGTGGCTGGTGATACACGTACCCTCTCCAAATAGCTGCCACCTTCTTTCTGCATCTTGTGTTTAGCTTTGGGTTCCAAACGTGATGGGGCACAAAACCTTGTGAATAGTCAGAGCGGTGATAGAAGAGTGGGTGTGGCACCTGCTGAAATATAAGCTCCTACATGAAAGTGAATGAGTATGGGAACTGAATTGGTTAGGCAATCCCAACGGTGTGACCGTTTTGCCACAATAACTTGTTGCACAAACTATAAATCCCCATATTTTTCAACAGGAGTGTGTGGATGGGTTCTACAAAAATCTGCATCCTTGCCCATTGCTGTGCCAGGTATTGCACATCAATGGCCTGACTAGCTCAGGGTTTGCTAGGTAGGTGCAGTAGTCTGGCGAAGAGGTAAAGGGGCGTTCTTTAGTCTCGATGCTGGATTTAGCTTATTCTATGCCTCACTGCCTAGCACTTCCTTCTCACATCTGTTTGAATGTGGCAGGTGTGATTTTGCCTTCAGATGGGGATCACCGACAGAATATTGAAAACACAAATATCATGTGGACAGAATATCGTGTCAAAAATATAGAGGACCAAAATATCAAGAAGGTAAGTGCAAATAGGTGAGTATAGATTTATTATTCTTAGCTCCACATATACGTACCTTGAAGATAGATATATCGTCATGGTACATATACGTGGAGTTATATATAGTAAAACTTTGAGAAACTTACCATCACAATACTTTTTTGTCCTCGATGTTCTTGACACAAAATTCTGTCCCACGATATTTGTGTTTTTGATATTCTGTCTAAATACCTCATGGGGGGATCTCAAGAGCTGGTTGAACTATAGCGCTGCGGTAATGCGCTTAGATATTTGGGGCCTTGTTATTAGTTTGCCATGTGGGTCAGGAAAATGTTTCTCTCTTCTCTTCAGCTGGTTCTCCAGGAGCGGCAACCTCAAGAAAGTTGGTGCTTGTGTGTCTGCAGGACCTGGTTAGGCCTTGGAATAATAAACTAATAAAGTTTGGACTAATAAATGCTCTGTGCTGAAGCTGGTGCAATTGGTTTAGCAGCCTCTTGGAAGCTTTATGTACATGCAGATACAGTAATCCATACAATACACTGCTAGTGTATAGACAATGTCCACCTATAGTTGCAACTCAGTACTTGGACAGATTAATGCTGGTACCAAACGTTTCAATATTTCTAGCAAAGGTTTTCCACAGACAAGTGCCTTGATTCCTAAGAAAGCATTCCAATCTTTCATTAAAATCATTGGTGCATCCATAAACTGCATGTAGCCTATTTGAAAACATTAACTATTTGGGCTGTAACCTACCTACGGTCGGAGGGTTTCCAACCGGCATCCAAATCAGCCCCAGAGTCTCTTTTCTCCGCCTCTCTCCACGTATGACAAAATTCTCTAGCAATTTTTTAAATCTTGGAAGGTTCTTTTCAACAGTCCCTGCTTTTGCAGTTTTTATACAGCATAGAAGACCTCCCTAGACCTCTTTCTTCTTCTTCTTCTAGATGAAATCCCTAAATGTATTCTTCTTCCACTCGGGCCTTAGTTATCTTCTTCTTCCACTCGGGCCTAGGTTATCTTCTTCAAACAAATTATTTACAGTTCAAAGTTCAGTTCCCATCCCTTATCAGATCAGAGCCAATCTCCACAGTGACTTGTTGTAACAGTTAAGCTCTCAATGCTGCGACCTCTTGAGGATACTGCGGTGCTCCGAAGGTTGGGAATTCAATGTCTTCCAGAATCAGAGTCTGTAAGCCACTTAACCCTGGTGGAAAAGGAACAGTCAACGACAGAAGTGCATTTACTTCAATCACAGGACCTCGCTCTCCCCGGCATTTGCAATCAGATAAGTCCACCCTGGAGCAGAATATCTCTGACAAAGCACTCGAGCTCTCCTGGATCTTCTCGCACTTTCTGTGTTTTGCTTGGTCTTACTCAGCTCAGACTCTGAAGATTCGCTTATTGGTGCAAGTTCTCTTTCAGATGCGAGTCTCAGGATCTTTCTTCTTTGTCTCACAGGCCAGGCATTGCTGCAAAAGACACACAATTAATGGACGGAATGTAGAACAAATCAAAACATTCACCCCCAGTCAACTTAACTGGGTTAAATCCACCATTTTTTTTGCTCACCATGTCACCCCAGTTTAGACCTGGCCATATACAAATCAGTCTTGGCCCTGTGCCTCATGGGAACAGTCCAGCCTGAACTGCCAAGCCAGGTCCTCCCTGGACCGGAAACAAGCATCCTAGGACCGGTTTCGGGGTTTCACCCCTCATCAGCCAAGATAGTTTGAATCCAGTGGCACAGTGAGCCCGGGACCCACGTTTGGGCATACCCGGGGCACTTAGGGCGAGGAAGCAAAAAAGACACACAATTGATGGATGGAATGTAGAACAAATCAAAACATTCACCCCCAGTCAACTGAGCTTGGTTAAATCTATCATTCTTTTGCTCACCATGCCACCCCAGTTTAAACCTGGCCATATGCAAATCCGTCTTGACCCTGTGCCTCATGGGAACAGTCCAGCCCGAACTGCCAAGCCAGGTCCTCCCTGGACCGGAAACAAGCATCCAAGACCAGTTTCACCCCTCATCAGCCAGGATAGCTTGAATCCAGTGGCACAGTGAGCCCGGGACCCACGTCTGGGCATACAAAGGCGCACATAGGGCAAGGAAGCAAAAGACACACAATTGATGGATGGAATGTAGAACAAATCAAAACACTCACCCCCAGTCAACTGATCTGGGTTAAATCCATCATTCTTTTGCTCACCATGCCACCCCAGTTTAGACCTGGCCATATGCAAATCAGTCTTGATCCTGTGCCTAATGGGAACAGTCGAGCCCGTACTGCCAAGCCAGGTACTCCCTGGACCGGAAACAAACATCCTAGGACCGGTTTCGGGGTTTCACCCCTCATCAGCCAGGATAGCTTGAATCCAGTGGCACAGTGAGCCGGAACCCACGTCTGGGCATACCCGGCGCACTTAGGGCGAGGAAGCAAAAGACACACAATTGATGGACGGAATGTAGAACAAATCAAAACATCCACCCCAGTCAACTGATCTGGGTTAAATCCATCATTCTTTTGCTCATCATGCCACCCCAGTTTAGACCTGACGATATGCAAATCAGTCTTGACCCTGTGCCTCATGGGAGCAGTCCAGCCTGAACTGCCAAGCCAGGTCCTCCCTGGACTGGAAACAAGCATCCTAGGACCAGTTTCGGGGTTTCACCCCTCATCAGCCAGGATAGCTTGAATCCAGTGGCACAGTGAGCCCGGGACCCACATCTGGGAATACCCGGCGCACTTCGGGGGAGGAAGCAAAAGACACACAATTGATGGACGGAATGTCGAACAAATCAAAACTTTCACCTCCAGTCAACTGATCTGAGTTATATCCATCATTCTTTTGCTCACCATGCCACCCCAGTTTACCTGGCCATATGCAAATCAGTCTTGGCCCTGTGCCTCATGGGAACAGTCAAGCCCAACTGCCAAGCCAGGTCCTCCCTGGACCGGAAATAAGAATCCTAGGACCGGTTTTGGGGTTTCACCACTCATCAGCCAGGATAGCTTGAATCCAGTGGCACAGTGAGCCCGGGACCCACGTCTGGGCAAACACGGCGCACTTAGGGCGAGGAAGCAAAAGACACACAATTGATGGACGGTATGTAGAACAAATCAAAATACTCAACCCTAGTCAACTGATCTGGGTTAATCCATCATTCTTTTGCTCACCATGCCAACCCAGTTTAGACCTGGCCATATGCAAATCAGTCTTGACCCTGTGCCTCATGGAAACAGTCCAGCCCGAACTGCCAAGCCATGTCCTCCCTGGACTGGAAACAAGCATCTTAGGACCGGTTTCGGGGTTTCACCCCTCATCAGCCAGGATAGCTTGAATCCAGTAGCACAGTGAGCCCAGGACCCACGTCTGGGCATACCCGGTGCACTTAGGGCAAGGAAGCAAAAGACACACAATTGATGGATGGAATGTAGAACAAATCAAAACATTCACCCCCAGTCAACTGATCTAGGTTAAATCCATCATTCTTTTGCTCACCATGCCACCCCAGTTTAGACCTGGCCATATGCAAATCAGTCTTGACCCTGTGCCTCATGGGAACAGCCCAGCCCGAACTGCCAAGCCAGGTCTTCCCTGCAGCATCTTTCTTCCTTAACTGCACACAAACACTTGTCACACCAGTCTCTTCCACTGAGTCAGACTCTCTGTCACTTGCAACAGTACCGTCTCCCTCACAGTCTATACCAGGGTCTTGTGTCACTTGAGCCACCTAGATCGACTTGGTGTGTATCCAGCCTCTTCAGGTACCTCTACAGCTTGGCTTGTCCCCTTCCATGACGCCTCGGTCACGGCTGGAAGTGCTTCTGGGTGATGGGTTGTTTCATCAGAGGGACCTAGGACTCATGTGGTGTGAGAGGCATGGACCCAATTCGGCACTCCGCCACACTTCACAGCAGTTGTAGTCACCAGTATCACTTGGTTTGGCCCACACTAACGAGAATCAGGACAGTTTTTCCTCCTGTGCTATCTGATGAAAACCCAATCTTCTGGGTTCAGGTCGTGACAGAGATCCTTTGATGTCTGTGCAGTTGCTGCTTCAATCTGATGAGACACAGAACGAACCACATCAGCCAATCCTTTAAAGTAGTCAAGGACCAAATCATCTGAGATGTTCACTAACGCGGTAGCAGGCATGGCAGGCAAACACATCGCTCTTCCCATAAGTATTTCATGGGGCGGGAACCCAGTTCTCCTGTAAGGAATGCTGCGCAGACTCATTAGCACTAAAGGTAAATCATCAGGCCACTTCAAAGATGTCAAAGCACACACTTTAGCCAACATCGATTTCAAGGTACCATTGATTTGGTCCACCATTCCCGATGCTTCTGGTCTGTAGCTACAATGTAGTCTCTGATCCACATTCAGAGCGGTGCACAGCAACTTCATGACTTCATTGTGGAAATGCGTGCCTCTATCCGACTCCAATGTAGTTGGAAATCCAGATCTAGGAATGAGTTCCCTCAGCAACACCTTAGTTACTGTGAGGCTATCACATCTCCTAGTTGGGTAGGCCCCGACCTATGAAGAAAAAATGCACACAACAACCAGAATGTATCTCAAATCATTACACTCAGGCAGCTCAACAAAATCCATTTGGATCCAATTAAAGGGACCCCCTGATCTGCCAATGTGACTTACGGCTACAACAGTCTTTTTCCCAGCATTCATTTTGTTGACACGTTCCGCAATCACTCAAAACCTCGGATTGAACCAAGTCTTGCTGAACAATCTCACCACTGCATCCCTTCCTATGTGGGCTGCTCAATGAATTTGCCTCACTATTGGATGTAACAAACAATCCGGTAACACTGCCCTACGATCAGCTGACACCCAAATGTCATCCTTCCCTTTCTCACAACCTGCCCAGATCCAACCCATTTGTTCCTCCTCTGTAAACTCCATTTGCAAACACCTTACTTCATCCAATGTGTCAGCTGCTGCTAGCATCATGTTGAGTTTGGTCTTCTCTGTACTCCCAGCAGTATATTCTCCATTGAAGACACATAAATGAAAAGTACAGTAGCGTGCGACTTCGTCAGCATACCTATTTCCAATAGTAAAAAAATCATTCCCTTTTCCATGGGCTGCACACTTAATGACAGCCACTTCCCTCGGCAGTTGTAAAGCTTCCAACAGTTGTCTCACGCACTCCCCGTTTCTCAAGAGGGCAAAATGATGTTAGAAACCCTCTCTGTGACCATAGCTGTCCGAAATCATGAACCACACCGAAACTATACTGGCTATCGTTATAGATCGTGACTCGGATTTGTTCAGAGATGCGGCATGCACGTGTCAAGGCAATGATTTCAGTCACTTGTGCGGAGTGTATGTGCTCTCTGTAACCAAGCAGCTTCCACTACTCCAGAAATGGTACATACAGCAAACGCTGCTCTCAAGTTTCCCTCATTGTCTGTTAAGCATGAACCATCAACGAAGAGGATTTGGTCAGGTCAGAAAATGGACAATTGACAATGTCAGGTCTCTGCTTCATACAAAGTTCAGTGACATCCAGACAGTCATGGCCTTCACATTCTTCCCCATCAGCACTTGGAACGGGTAAAAAGGTAGCAGGATTTAGCACAGAACACCACTTCAGGGTTACACTTTCCACAGCAAAAAGCGCCTGCGCATAGCTTGTCAACCTGTTAGTTTTCAAATGCTGCATTTTGGTTCTCATGGTACATATACTGTAAGAGAATGACCCATCAGAATGCTCTCAAATCGTTCAATACAGACACCTGTTGTAGCAACGGATTTGAGCAGCGCTGAAGCAACAGGATCTAGAGTAGTTGAGAAATAGGCCACTCGTCTATGGGCACCTTCATGTGTCTGAGTGAGTACATATGGAGAACAATGTTTCCTCTCATGGCAGGACAGCAGAAACACTTTGTTGTAATCAGGCAATCCTAAAGCCGAAGCACGAAACAGGCACTCTCTCAACTCCAGGAAGGCAAGTAGACAATTGTTATCCCAAGGTAGCGGATCACACACGTCCTTGTGAGTCAGCATCTGCAAAGGTTTTGCCATCAGGGAAAAATTAGGAACCCATTGTCGGCAGTAGCCAACCATTCCTAAGAACATTCTGACCTCTTTCTGGGTACTAGGCGGATTCATTTTCATGATCGCTTTCACTCTTTCAGCTGACACCTGCCTCTTGCGCTTTTCAATTAGATGGCCCAAGTACTGTACTTCATTCAGACAGTACTGAAGCTTACTCAGAGACACCTTATACCAATTGTCAGTGAGATGGTTCAGTAAGGCAATGGTATCATCCCTGAAAGCATCTCGCGTCTCGGACGCAATGAGAAGGTCCAATGTATTGGACCAGCACTAAGTTTCAGGGCAAAACCAGAATCTCAAGGTTCTTTTTTAGGATCTGGTTGAAAATGGATGGACTTTCAATGTACCCTTGAGGGATATAACACCATGTTAAGACACGGTTCTCCAGATGGAAAGCAAAAATGGCTTTCCTCGTGCAATGGAATGGAGAAAAAAGCTTGGCAGAGGTCAATCACTGTGAACCATTCAGCTTCGCATGGAATCTGAAATAGGATTACAGATGGATTCGATACCACGGGTCAACATGGAATCACTATGCTATTGATTTTCCTAAGGTCCTGGACAATGCAATATTTCCCACTCGGCTTCTGCAACCCCATAAGGAGAATCGCACAGACTTCCCAAGATTTCCTTTAGGATGCCCTGGGCAATCATGGATTCCATCACAGGTGTAATTCCTGCCACTGTTTCTGGGGTCAGATTGTATTGGGGTGTTCTCGGGAACTCTACCTTTGGCTTGACCTGTTTACGAACTGGCTCGACACCTCGAATCAGTCCGATCTCTTCTCCCATGAAGTCCCATTCCACTGGAGAGACAGTGTCGCGGAGATCCAGTGGCATGTCTTCCACTGTCAGTAAAGGACAGATAGCAGGTTCTAATTTGCCAATTTGAAAGCAATGTCCTCATCATTGGTCTGCATTTCAACTCCCTTTGGTGTGCAGTAGTTGGTACAATTCAACTTGCACAACAGGTCACGCCGTAACAAACAGACTGGGCTGGAATCACACACCACGAACTGATGGTGATCCTGAAAGGTTCGGATTTTCATCCCCACCTCTTCCGTCAAAGGGTTTGTCATTCTTTTATTAGAGACTCCTACAAATTGGATCAATTTTCCCGAGAGGGGCAGGTCTGGGGCTACTGCAGATCTCACAGTAGAGCGGGTAGCACTAGTATCAATCAAGACTGTAATGGGATGACCATCCACGTCGGCTTCTACATATGGTCCACTCTGGTATACCTCTCAAACTGCACCAAGTGTACATTCTTCCTCTACTTTCAGGCACCGCCATAAGGACGGGTTGATCAAATCCATCCAGAGACTCTATTAAGGGCACCTGGTGACATGTTCGACTGGCCTGTGGAATTCTCGGAGGTTGAGACACTTGTACTAAGTGGTTCTGACGTCCTCCGGCATTAAATGATCTTGGCCTTGTCACTGTCTGTAATTGAATCACACCATCTGCCACCTGTATGAGTTCTCCTCCGTGCTCCTGGTTTGCATGATTAAGGTGACACTCGCTGTTAGACCTGGCATCCTTGGCGTGGGTCTCCCTTCCATTTTTTCATAATGCCTCCACTGTTGTCGATATGTTTTTGCTGGACTAGATGCTCATGGGCACTTTGCCACTGCTAATCAGTGCCAAAGTGCAAGTGCTCCCTATTGTAAATTGTGATGTGAATTAGTGACTCCATGTTTGGCTTATTTGAATTACTGTCAGACCCTAGTACAGTGCACTGAGTGTGCCCAGGGCTTGTAAATCAAATGCTGCTGGTGGGCTTGCAGCACTGGTTGTGCCACCCACAGAAGTAGCTTGTAAAGTGTGTCTCAGGCCTGCCATTGCAGAGCCTGTGTGCAGTCTGTGACTGCCATGTCGACTTGGTAAGTGCACCCACTTACCAGTCCCTAAACCTTCCCTTTTCTTCATATCAGACACCCCTATGGTAGGCCTACGGGCAGGGTGCATTGTAAGGATAAGGTGGGACATGCCTGGTGTGTGTGGCATGTCCTAATAGTGAATTACAGCCATTTTCGTTTTTCACTATTGCAAGGCTACCTGTTCCCCATAGGCCAGAATGGGCAGTTTGATTATAACATCTTATAATCCTAAACTGACTCAGGGAACTAGGTAGAAATTCGAGTTTAGTATGCCTGAACTCAGAATGATAAAATACATCTTTTAGTGAAGTTGGTTTTAAAATTCTGTGTTTGAAAATACCACTTTTAGAAAGTGGGTATTTTCTTGCCTAACTATCCAGCCTGCCTCTGCCAGCTTGTGTATTGTGTGTCTGATTTGTGCGTGACATGGGCTGGGGGTGGCTACAGGAGACAGGGTGAGGCAGCACAGGGCTGAATAGAGAGATCTGCATCCAGAGTGGAGGGAGGAGTTGCATCTGGGTCTGAATAGGGCTGTGCCTGCCTTCCACAATGCTGGCTCCACCCCCTGCCGGGCGTCTGAGTACCCTGCCCCACATTCTGAAAGGAAAAGAAGGAGACATGTACACAGAGTGCTCCAAAGCTGCACAGGACTGGTTTAACCTAGGCAAAGGCCTCTCTGCCTTCAGAGAACAAAGAGAAAAGGAGTATAAGTACTGGGGCCCAAACCCAGGAACTTTAGATCACTTTTGGGAACAAGAAGAAACCTTTGCTGAGGAGCGGAACCAAGAAGAAACTGAGGAGAGACTATCCCTAAGCCTGAAGTGCTGCTTGGGGGATTGGCCTGCAGTGGTTTGCCTGACTGCCAAAGAAAGGAGAAAGGAACTTTTGCTTTGCTGTGACTTTCATCAACTTGTGAAGGATCTCCAAGGGCTTGGAAGAGAGCTTGCCCCCTGATCGAAGTCCCAGGACCATTGGACTTCACCCCCTTTGTGAATTGCTGCTGGAAACTCTGTTTCAGTGGCTACAGAGGTAGGGAGCTGTGACCGACCCTCCCGACCGGCTCGGTGTCCTGTTGGCACCGCATCGAGCAACGCCTGCATCTTGCAACGCACAGCCTTGCTCTCACCGACTCCGTCAACGAGCCGCTGCCTGCACAGTAACCTGTGAGCACCGCACCTTGCAACGCCTCGCTACACCGAATCCATCTGGTCCGACCGTCACGGTCACTGTTGCTGAGTTCGAGTCCTGTGACCGCACCGGAGTTGGGCACCGCTCGCACGCTTCGCGACGCACCGCCCGACTCGCACCGCCGTCCGGACTGATCGATGCCAGCTCCTGAATACGGATCCGTCGCCGCACCGCAACCTGCCAGCACTACATCGAAGCACCGTCTCGCCCTGCAACGCACGGCCCTGGTCTCACCGACTCCGTCTCGACGACGTCAACGAGCCGCTGCCTGCACCGCCTCGAGGGACAACGCGTCCTGCAACGCTTCCATTTTGCAACACAACCGCGATGAACAGCCATCCGGCTCGCACGCCCGTGCCTGCCGCTTCAAGTAAAGGTACTGTGACCGAGTCCGTCTACGCTGTGTTGGCCCGTATCGACGCGGTCAGCTGGATTTGATAGACTCTGTTTGTTCTTTACATCGCAGTGGCCGGAGAAGGCTACCGACTCGCACAGAACCTTGAATTAAGCCTTTTTGATAAGAACTAAGCATTCTTGACAGTATTGTGGATTATTTTTGTCGTTTATGGTCTTGTGATAAATCTATATAAAGTATACCTATTTTTATAAATATATAACCTGTGTGGTGTCCATTTGTAGTGTTGTCACTTGATTACTGTATGTGTTCACAAATGCTTTACACACTGCCTCTGAACTAAGCCTGTCTGCTCGTGCCAAGCTACCAAGAGGGTGAGCAGGGGTTCTTTCAGGAGTGTACCTACTTTCCCTGACTAGACTCAAGGGTCCCTATTTGGACAAAGGTACCTACCTCTGCCAACTAGAGACCCCCAAATCTAACATTGGTGGTCAGCGGTGAGGATTCTGGACTTGCATTTGTGACTCATGTACAGTAATTGGTGAACACTACCTAGTGAGTGCAGACCAAGACGCAACCACATACTCTTTGATAGCATTTTTATTCTGGGATTTCCTATTTTTGCAACTGCAAAGTTTAAATCACCATGGATAACGCACCATCTGTAGCATCTGTTGATTGTGATTGGGAGGAGGAGAAACTGGAGTGCTACACCCTCAAACAGTTCAAGCATTTCTGCAGAAAGTTTAAAGTCTCCATGACCGGGCTCACCAAGAAGGATGAGCACCAAAAGGTGCTGAGGGCCTGGGTTGAAGCAAGGAGCACACCTATACCTATGGAAGGGGATGAGAATGCAGATGGGCAGCTGGAAGGGCTATTGGGTCCAGGGGGGAAGAAAGCAGTCTCCCCAGTAGGTAGCAGTGTTTCTGCCAGAGGACTGTCTCCAGAGGAGTTGGAGGACAGGAAAGAGAGTAGGATGCACGAAATGGAGCTGACCAAGCTCAAGCTAAATGGGCAGTTAGAATTTGAAATGCAAACTAGGAAATTAGCCCTAGAGGAAAAGAAAATGCAGTTTGAACATGAGAAAGTTTTGAGGGAGTTGGAATTGAAGGCCAAAAGCTTAGAGATTACTCCCTCTGGTGGCAGTGTACCGCCTGTGCCTGTTGAAGCTAGGGTGTATATTCCCAAAGATGTGGTGAAGGAGTTTTTTAAAAATGATGACATTGGGCAGTGGTTCAAAGCCTATGAGGTAGCCATGTCTTCCCACCGGGTCCCTGAGAAGGATTGGGGAGCGGGGTTGTGGGGACGGTTCCTTAGTGAGGGGCGGGATACCTTGTTGGATTTGCCCTCTGAAGTCTATAATTCATACAGCCACATGAAAGATGCATTGATGACTAGATATGGTTTAACCCCTGAGCTTTATAGGCAGAGGTTCAGGAACTGTAAGAAGATTGAAGGCAGTACCTGGGTTGAATATGTGACCTTCTTTTGCAGAGCCTTGGATGGTTGGGTAAAGGGTAGCAAAGCGACTGATTTTCAGGCGCTCTTTGATTTGATTGCCTGGGAGCACTTGTCCAGTAATTGTTTTCCTGAGCTACGCCAGCACCTGATTGATAGTAAGCTGACTAACCCTAGGCAGCTTGCTGAGGAGGCGGACCGCTGGGTGAGTACCCGGGTCCACAAGGGTCACGTGGGAGACTCCGCCATGGGTGGGCAGGGTCCCCAGCAGAAGAGTGGGGGGGGACAAGGGTAAACAGAGGAGTTCCAGAAAGGGCCCCAAAGTAGACTCCAAGGGAACCAAGGGAAAGGTTCCCAGCCTCCCCCTGAGAAGAAGCCAGTGGCCCTGACAGGCCCCCTGTTCACCAGGGACCACTGGTGTGTTACAAGTGTGGCGCCCCTGGCCACAAGGCAAACGATCCTCGTTGCCCTTTGCATGGAAAACCAGCACCCACTGGTGCAGTCCCCGGCAGTTGGCTAGTGTAGCCCTGGGGGAGGAGTTGGGTGCCCAAGGTGGGGGGATCCCACAGTGTTTTCCCTTGTCTCATTAGGAGACTCTGAGATGGTCCCTAGGACCCAGCTGCCTGAGAACACTAAAAATACAGGCAGTGGGTGACCATCAATGGCCATAGGGTGGAGGCTCTGAGAGACACAGGAGCCAGTGTGACAGCTGTCAAGTGTCACCTGGTGTCTAAAGAGCAGGTTATCCCTGATGCATTCTATCCAGTTGTTGCCGCTGACAACACAGAGAGTCACTGCAAGGTGGCTCAGGTTCCCTTTGAGTGTGGGGGGGGGGTCTCGGGTACTCTTCAAGTAGCTGTGAGGCCAGCCATGCCTGTTGACTGTTTGTTAGGGAATGATTTGGAGAGCTCACCTTGGGCTAAGGTGGAGCGGAGTGCGCATTTAGAAATGTTGGGCTTGCCTGATTGGGCATATGTGACCACCCGGTCAATGGCAGCTAAAGGTGTTCAAGAGGATCTGGAGCCTGAGAGGGAGGCCCAGGTGCCTGCCGGAGAGAGAGGAGGCAGGGAGCGCGGGAAACCGGCCCCCGAAGTTCCCACGGTCCAGGAGGAGGCGGACCCTGAGGGGGATGCCCTGGAGCCTACAGGGGAACAGGTAGCTGAACTGGGGGACCTACCTGAGCTGACCCATTGGCAGCAAGAAGGAGGACCCTCCAGGGAGGAGTTCTGCAAGGAGCAGAACACCTGCCCTTCTCTCGTGGGTCTGAGGCAACAGGCCACAGACCAGGCAGCAGGTGATCAGTCTGGATCACATTGGATTTACTGGGAGAATGGTCTCCTGTATTCAGAGCCTAAGGTTGCTGAGCCTGGGTCAGCCCGTGTGCTGGTGGTACCCCAGCGCTTCAGAGCCTTCCTACTGGGGTTGGCTCATGATGTACCGTTAGCAGGACATCTGGGGCAGGACAAGACCTTTGAAAGGCTTGTCACCCATTTCTATTGGCCCCAGATGCGCAGGAGTGCCGCCACTCACTGCAGGACATGTCAGACTTGCCAGGCAAGTGGAAAGAGTGGGAGGAAGCACAAGGCTCCTCTCCAGCCATTCCCTGTGGTCAGCACCCCCTTTGAACGGGTGGGTATTGACATTGTGGGGCCACTGGACCCCAAGACAGCCACGGGCAACAGGTTTATCCTGGTCTTGGTGGACCATGCCACCCGGTACCCTGAAGCCATCCCTCTGAGGACAGTGACGGCCCCCGTGGTGGGACGGGCACTGATGGGAATTTTCTCACGTGTGGGATTCCCTCAAGAGGTGGTGTCTGACAGAGGTACCAACTTCGTGTCCAAGTACATGAAGTCCCTGTGGCAGGAGTGCGGTGTAACTTACAAGTTCACCACTCCTTACCACCCTCAAGGAAATGGGCTGGTTGAGAGATTCAACCGGACCCTCAAGGGCATGATTATGGGTCTGGAAGAACCCATGAGGCGTAAATGGGACGTCCTCTTACCTTGCCTGTTGTTTGCATACCGGGAGGTGCCACAGAAGTCTCTAGGGTTCAGCCCCTTTGAGCTCCTCTATGGACACCCGGTGCGAGGACCTCTGAGTTTGGTCAAGGAAGGCTGGGAGCAATCTCCCAGGAAACCTCCCCAGGATGTATACAGTTACATGCTGGCCTTCAGGAACCAGACTAGGCGTTTCAGAGAACTTGCTGAGGCAAATCTGGAAGCCAGCCAGGAGGAGATGAAGCGGTGGTACGACCAGAATGCCACTCTGGTCGAGCTTCAGCCTGGTCAGAAAGTGTGGGTCATGGCCCCTGTGGAGCCTTGTGCGCTCCAGGACAGGTGGACCGGCCCTTTCACGGTGGTGGAGCGCAAGAGTCCAGTTACCTACTTGGTGGACTTGCAGTCTCCCAGGAACCCCTTGCGGGTCCTGCATGTGAACCGCCTAAAGCCCCAGTTGGAGAGGTCCCAAGTGGGCATGCTCTTAGCTACAGATGATGGGATGGAGGAGGAGACCGAGCCTCTTCCTGACCTCCTGTCAGCCCAAGAGCAAGATGGATCAGTGGAGGGAGTAAACCTCTCTACCTCCCTCACACCTGAGCAGCAGGGAGACTGTCGCCAGCTGTTGGGACAGTTCCCTGACCTGTTCTCCCTGGTTCCCAGTGTCACTCATTGGTGCGTCCATGATGTGGACACTGGGGACAGTCTTCCTGTGAAGCACAAGGCTTACATGGTGACTGACAGGGTCAGAGCCTGCATCAAGGAGGAGGTCTCCAAGATGTTTGCGCTAGGGGTGATTGAGTCCTCTAACAGCCCTTGGGCCAGCCCAGTGATCTTGGTTCCAAAGGCTGCCGCATCTGGTGCCACACCAGAACTCCAGTTCTGTGTGGACTACAGGGGACTCAATTCCGTCACCAGGACTGACGCCCACCCCATCCCCAGAGCTGATGAGCTCATAGATCGGTTAGGGGCTGCGCGGTACCTCAGCACGTTTGACTTAACGTCTGGCTACTGGCAGATCGCCTTGACTGATGGGGCAAAAGAGAGGTCAGCATTCTCCACACCAGATGGGCACTACCAGTTCCGGGTGATGCCCTTTGGGATGAAGAATGCCCCTGCCACCTTTCAGAGGTTGGTCAACCAGGTGTTGGTTGGACTGGAGGATTTCAGTGCCGCCTACCTGGATGACATCGCAGTGTTCAGTGCCAGTTGGGAAGAACATCTGCACCACCTCTGGGAAGTGTTGATGGCGCTGCGAAGGGCAGGCCTCACAATCAAGGCAAGTAAGTGCCAGATTGGGCAGGGTTCTGTGGTGTACTTGGGACACCAGGTTGGGAGCGGCCAGGTGGCGCCCCTCCAACCGAAAATTGATACCATTCTGGCTTGGGAGCCCCCCAAGACCCAGACAGAGGTGAGAGCCTTCCTAGGACTCACCGGGTATTACAGGAGATTCGTCAAGGGGTATGGCAGCATTGTTGCCCCCTTGACAGAGCTGACTTCCAAGAATCAGCCCAGGAAAGTAATTTGGACTGACGCCTGTCAAAAAGCTTTTGACACCTTGAAGACTGCCATGTGCACAGCGCCTGTGCTCCAGGCACCCAACTTCTCCAATGAGTTCATTGTTCAGACCGACGCTTCAGAGCATGGTGTAGGGGCTGTTCTATCACAGATCAATGAGGAGGGCCTAGACCAACCTGTAGCCTTCATCAGTAGGAGGTTACTTCCCCGGGAACAGAGATGGAGTGCTATTGAGCGTGAGGCATTTGCTGTGGTCAGGGCACTGAAGAAGCTGAGACCATACCTGTTTGGGACTCACTTCCGGGTTCAGACAGACCACAGGCCCCTCAGATGGTTGATGCAGATGAGGGGCGAGAATCCAAAGCTGTTGAGGTGGTCCATTTCCCTACAGGGGATGGACTTTACGGTGGAACACCGCCCTGGTACAGAACACGCCAATGCTGATGGTCTGTCCAGATTTTTCCGCCTTAGTGATGAGAACTCCCTAGGGGTAGGATAGTTCTCCCCACATTTCAGCTGGAGGGGACACGTGTTAGACCTGGCATCCTTGGCGTGGGTCTCCCTCCCATTTTTTCATAATGCCTCCACTGTTGTCGATATGTTTTTGCTGGACTAGATGCTCATGGGCACTTTGCCACTGCTAATCAGTGCCAAAGTGCAAGTGCTCCCTATTGTAAATTGTGATGTGAATTAGTGACTCCATGTTTGGCTTATTTGAATTACTGTCAGACCCTAGTACAGTGCACTGAGTGTGCCCAGGGCTTGTAAATCAAATGCTGCTGGTGGGCTTGCAGCACTGGTTGTGCCACCCACAGAAGTAGCTTGTAAAGTGTGTCTCAGGCCTGCATTGCTGTGACTGCCATGTCAACTTGGTAAGTGCACCCACTTACCAGTCCCTAAACCTTCCCTTTTCTTCATATCAGACACCCCTATGGTAGGCCTACGGGCAGGGTGCATTGTAAGGATAAGGTGGGACATGCCTGGTGTGTGTGGCATGTCCTAATAGTGAATTACAGCCATTTTCGTTTTTCACTATTGCAAGGCTACCTGTTCCCCATAGGCCAGAATGGGTAGTTTGATTATAACATCTTATAATCCTAAACTGACTCAGGGAACTAGGTAGAAATTCGAGTTTAGTATGCCTGAACTCAGAATGATAAAATACATCTTTTAGTGAAGTTGGTTTTAACATTCTGTGTTTGAAAATACCACTTTTAGAAAGTGGGTATTTTCTTGCCTAACTATCCAGCCTGCCTCTGCCAGCTTGTGTATTGTGTGTCTGGTTTGTGCGTGACAAGGGCTGGGGGTGGCTACAGGAGAGTGGAGTGGAGGGAGGAGTTGCATCTGGGTCTGAATAGGGCTGTGCCTGCCTTCCACAATGCTGGCTCCACCCCCTGCCGGGCGTCTGAGTACCCTGCCCCACATTCTGAAAGGAAAAGAAGGAGACATGTACACAGAGTGCTCCAAAGCTGCACAGAACTGGTTTAACCTAGGCAAAGGCCTCTCTGCCTTCAGAGAACAAAGAGAAAAGGAGTATAAGTACTGGGGCCCAAACCCAGGAACTTTAGATCAATTTTGGGAACAAGAAGAAACCTTTGCTGAGGAGCGGAACCAAGAAGAAACTGAGGAGAGACTATCCCTAAGCCTGAAGTGCTGCTTAGGGGATTGGCCTGCAGTGGTTTGCCTGACTGCCAAAGAAAGGAGAAAGGAACTTTTGCTTTGCTGTGACTTTCATCAACTTGTGAAGGATCTCCAAGGGCTTGGAAGAGAGCTTGTCCCCTGATCGAAGTCCCAGGACCATTGGACTTCACCCCCTTTGTGAATTTCTGCTGGAAACTCTGTTTCAGTGGCTACAGAGGTAGAGAGCTGTGACCGACTCTCCCGACCGGCTCGGTGTCCTGTTGGCACCGCATCGAGCAACGCCTGCATCTTGCAACGCACGGCCTTGGTCTCACCGACTCCGTCAACAAGCCGCTGCCTGCACCGTAACCTGTGAGCACCGCACCTTGCAACGCCTCGCTACACCGAATCCATCTGGTCCGACCGACACGGTCACTGTTGCTGAGTTCGAGTCCTGTGACCGCACCGGAGTTGGGCACCGCTCGCACGCTTCACGACGCACCGCCCGACTCGCACCGCCGTCCGGACTGATTGACGCCAGCTCCTGAATACGGATCCGTCGCCGCACCGCAACCTGCCAGCACCGCATCGAAGCACCGTCTCGCCCTGCAACGCACGGCCCTGGTCTCACCGACTCCGTCTCGACGACGTCAACGAGCCGCTGCCTGCACCGCCTCGAGGGACAACGCGTCCTGCAACGCTTCCATTTTGCAACACAACAGCGACGAACAGCCATCCGGCTCGCACGCCCGTGCCTGCCGCTTCAAGTAAAAGGTACTGTGACCGAGTCCATCTACGCTGTGTTGGCCCGTATCGACGCGGTCAGCTGGATTTGATAGACTCTGTTTGTTCTTTACATCGCAGTGGCCGGAGAAGGCTACCGACTCGCACAGAACCTTGAATTAAGCCTTTTGATAAGAACTAAGTATTCTTGACAGTATTGTGGATTATTTTTGTCGTTTATGGTCGTGTGATAAATCTATATAAAGTATACCTATTTTTATAAATATATAACCTGTGTGGTGTCCATTTGTAGTGTTGTCACTTGATTACTGTATGTGTTCACAAATGCTTTACACACTGCCTCTGAACTAAGCCTGTCTGCTCGTGCCAAGCTACCAAGAGGGTGAGCAGGGGTTCTTTCAGGAGTGTACCTACTTTCCCTGACTAGACTCAAGGGTCCCTATTTGGACAAAGGTACCTACCTCTGCCAACTAGAGACCCCCAAATCTAACACTTGCGCTTCCAATACCCGATCTTATGACAAAAATGACAGGCAGTAGTATTCTTCAGTGTCACGACATCTATCCCTGTCTTCGGTTCTATAGGGATACCTCTCCCTCTTCCCTGGCCCGTTGACCCTGCAACTGGTTGTACTTGTACACTTCCTGAGGCATTCCCCTGACCACGAGTTACAGTTCCCATAATTCCCTCTCCTTTCTGGGCATTACGCATTTGGACTAACATTAATTTCTCCTTTTTCCTCCTATGTGTTGAGTCCACCTCATCACTGCAATACCTGGCATAATGTAAGATTTCGTCCGCGGATTTGGTTTCCCAACAGATTAGATGCTGTTGGATTATGTGGCTGATCTCCGGCCTCAGTCCAGTCACAAATATGGACACAAATTGTGCCATGTCTTTGGGGTCGAGCGTATCTTACCCACTGTACTGTTTGAAGGCTTGTAGCAGCTTTTCGTATAAGGCATGTACCGACTCCTTAGGCTCCTGGGTAGTTCCATCTATCTTGACCTGATCGATGTCCTGTGGGGCTATTTTGGACTGCAACCATGTGATCACCTGATCGTACTTCTTCATGACCACCAGTGAAGGACCATGAATTACTGAGTCCCTCTTTGGTTCAGCACTAGCCACTCAACAGCTATCTCACAGGCAGACAATAGATCACTAGGAATCACAATTTCGAACAATGTATTCAAATGTTATGTTATGTTACTTGGGTGTTTGTTTAAGCGCACGTTCACCAGCAGGCTTCTTGGCGCTGAAGGTCCGAGCAGAGACTAAACAGACAAGGGAGCCACTAGTTGTAAGCCAAGGTAAACAGCCATGTTTTGAGCTGTTTTCTGAACCGCATGTAATCCACCTCAAGCCTCAATGAGGTGGGTAGAGAGTTCCAGAACCTCGGACCCAGAAAGGAGAACCGAGTCCCACCAATGCGTTTATGTTTGAATCTGGGAACCACCAAAAGATTCAGGTGCATTGATCTCAAGGTCCGCAGGGGGGAGTACTTACTGATTCGTGAGGATAAAAAATTGGGCCCTATTCCCTGAATAGCTCTAAAGAGGATGCAGCCAGTTTTAAACATAGCTCTCTGTTCCACTGGAAGCCAGTGGAGATCTTTTAGCAGTGGGCTAATATGACATTGTCTATCCTGAAGATTGATAATTCTGGCTGCTTGATTTTGAATCATCTGTAGACGATGTTTCTGCTTTTGCGGGAGGTCAAGATAGAGCGCATTACCGTAATCAATTTTAGATAAGATAAGCGCAATCACTATTTGAGTGCAGGCCTCTTTGCTGAAAAAACGTCTAATCTTGCGCAACTTACGGAGTTGGGCAAAGCAAGAAGAAGTAACTGACCCAATCTGGGCACTCATGGAGAGACCTGAGTCAATGTGAAATCCCAGACTCTTTATCACAGGTTTAGGGAGTGGGATCGCCCCTAGCTCTAAAGGCCAATGAGAGGGTGTCCAGTTGATGAGTTTATTGCTGGGTATGATTATCTCAGTCTTGTCAGAGTTAAGTTTTAATTGGTTATTATCCATCCAGTTTTTTATGTACAGCATGGAGTTCTTAACAAAATTTTTGGATTCATCTGAGTTCTCCAGGGAGAAAATTAGCTGCATATCATCAGCGTAGTTAAAAATCTTTAGTCCCATCTGCCGAAGGCTGGAGATCAAAGGCCGTATGTATATATTAAAAAGGATAGGTGAAAGAGAGGAGCCCTGCGGGACACCACAACTCATTTCTACAGTGTTAGATTTAAAAGAGGAGAGCCACACAGACTGTCTGCGATCCTCTAAAAAGGATCCGAACCAATCCAAGGCTGGTCCTCCTAGACCTGCTGCGGCTATACGCTTCAACAGAATTTTGTGGTTCACGGTGTCAAATGCCGCAGATAGGTCGAGGAGGACCAGAGCCTGAGGGCAGTCAATGTCCTCATGTCTTTTGAGGTCATCCATGACGGACAAAATCACAGATTCAGTGGAATGCCCGGGCGAAAGCCCGCCTGGTGGGTATCCAGAAACATGGTTGCTTCTAAGAAAGTGCTGAGACAAGTAGCCACATGGGCCTCCAGCAATTTAGCAGGAAATGGGAGTAGCGATATTGGCCTATAGTTCTCCAACTTTTTGGGATCCATACCCTGCTTTTTTTGGATCGGAATGACCACTGCTTCCTTAAAGACTGACGGTACAGTGCCATGAGACAGGGACAGATTTAGAAACTCCAAAATAGTATCAGGGAAGGCCTGATAGATTGCCTTGAGTATATTAACAGGGCAGTCTTCCTTGGGGGAGCCTGATTTAATCTTCGTAACAAGATCTAGAAAAAGTTTCCTGTCCAACTTAGGAAAAGTATTAAGGGAAGAAGAATTGAAATAGGCCAAATCAATCCACAACAATTTTGAGATCTTAACAAAGCGATCAACGTGCTTATACCACTCAGCAGGTTTCTCGCTTAATCTGGGAAAATCATTTGTGAACGCAGCAGGGTCACCTGACTCCAGGGAACATGCACATACACTCCACTAGGCAATTCCTGTAATGGATATGCCTCTATTCCCTGTGTCCCCCCTCCTGGAGGACGCGTCTCTCCTGTTGCCTTTCTTGCACTCTTCTTCTTTGACCACCTCTCCTCCCACTTATCCAGCATACTCCAAGCCCTTATTCCTATTACCAACTCCCGAATGTGTGTCCTCAATCCAGTCACTCTCTTTTCCTCTAACTCTGGGTCACTGTTAGTAAGCCTGTGATTTCCCTGTAATGCCTTTGTTCGGGACAAATCTACCCCCTACCTCTGAGCCAACTGCGACAACTTCTCATGTGCTTGTCTTGCCCTCCAGGTGACATTCTTAGCCATAAACAACAAGTCATCTGGCTCATAGGTTTCTATTCTGTCTAAAGGTAGATTCCCACTAATGATTTCCTCTAATTCTGCCGTCATCCTCACCACATCCACTAGCTTCACCTTCATTGCAGCCTTGATGGTACCCTGACTCGACATACTATTCTGGCTCTCCTTGCTGTTATTATGGTCACTCAACCATGACTCTAAGTCCGCAACATCTGGAACGTGCTGATTCTCAGAGGTTCTCTGGCTGGTGCTTGCTTCTTGAGTCATGCTACTTGGTCCCTCACAGGAGTTTCCCACCTCGCAAATCTGAACTGGTGTTTATCAAAGGCATAGGCCTTATGCTACTGGAGCCAATCCGTACTCCGGAAGGGTCAGCAGTAGTTGCTAAAGGGGTACTGGATTCCATAGGAGCTAAAGGATGACAACTCCTATTGGTGCTCCTTGTTCTTCCCAACCCTGTCCCTTCGGCATGTATGATTGTCTCTGACCAAGGCTTCCTGCAAGGTCTGGGTCATAAACAGGAACTACAGGTCCAATAGAAACCGGTACTGTAAGAGCTTCCAGTAACTGTGAAGCAGCATTAACACCATTCTGTTCCATACCACCCAAGACAGACACTCCCGTGCCCTCTACTTCTGCGGATATCATTCCCACAATCCCTGGAGTAGGACCCACTGGGGCTGATACACTTCTCACATTCTCTGTGAACTTTTTATGCTTCGTCCCCCTTCACCTGGGTGTGGACTATAAGGTGGCGGACGCTCAGCTAACAACCCATCCAACAAGCTATCTTCATTGCCACTACTGTCACTCCCATTTGTCCTTCTGTTCCTATCCTGTGGTCCTCCATCTCCTACCAGCACTGGGTACAACCTCTCTCCCTCAATAGTATCCACTCTCCACCTCTCAAGCCTTGTATCCCACTGTGCATCCTGATACGCCTTCTTAATTTTCGTCTTCCTCCCTTGATATTTCTCTCTTTGCTTAGCATGAGCTGCATACATCCATGCATCTAGCTCTTCAAACTGTGTGGGTCTAGGTAAACGTCGCATCGCAAACATTGTTGCCCTGAGTTGGTTGAACACCTCTACCCTGAATCTGCCAAAGTGGGGAAATGACAATTCACCCTCCTTTTCAGTGATCTTGTGCCAATTTTGTAGCCAACTTATAGTGTAAAGCCCAACCTTTGTCACCATATAATGTGCTGGAGTATCGGGGGGTGCCTCTTATTCGTGTAACAACCCCTTCATCACCACTGAAAAGATCCCGTAACAACCTAAAGCATTGCATGATTTCAGAAATGCAATATTTGTTCAATTGATTACGACGATACAAATCTTTTCAACCACAGACTTCCCGATGACTACCAACCAATCCCAGCACGGCGTTACACCAACTGATGTATCACAGTGCAGCACAAACCCGACTTCACTCTCACTCCTCGCAGCGACTCATCCTCCTTCACAATTTCTCCGTGTGCATTCAGTCACACAATCATTTTAAATCCGTAATTGTCTGCCATTCTAAAAGATTGATAGAATTCAACCACTCAAGAGCATTCACACACAGTAACCCTCGGCCAGCGTGGATCACCCAAATCGGTGTAGTCAATCCCAGTAAACAAGGTCCACTAGACGATTCCCATCCGTCCCATACACACAAAGTTCCCTGCCTTAGTTGGAACTGCTGATGACGTCTCACGACAACTCCTAAATTCTTTGGTCAGACAATCACAATCTCGGTTTCTTCTACACCTTTCAATATCCCGGGATTTTAAGTCACTTTGGGACCTGCAACTCAAATCTCAATCCTTGGGCCATATCAGAACCGAAACCATATTCACTTGACTCTCACTCCAACTCTGCAAGACATCACACAATCAAACTATTCCCGCAATCTAACATTCTACATACACCCTATTAATACTCACTCCTCCTTCCACCGTTGATCTCGCCGCACCATCAAACTCCGTCGGTCTCCGCCGGATTCTGTCACCTTCCGTTCTTAATAATTGGGCTCTAGTTCGGGGCTTTGGGGTTCCACCTATGCTAGATCACTTCTAGATTCTTCCCTTACTTCATGTATGAACCATCCTCTGCTATCAACTGAAAGGGCTGGGCCCATTAGTCTAGAATTATTTCTAGGGACACACTCTGATGGTTCTTTTTAGCAGCATGAAAGTGTAAAGGGGAGAAAAACCGTTAATGCACAGTCAATTAGCCAACAAACTTCCTTGATGCATAATAATTGAAGGACAACTATGTACTATTGCTGTAAAGCGCTCTGATACCCTCACGGGTCATGTTCGCGCTATACAAAACACTAAATAAATAAATAAATAAGGTTAGTTAATTTATTACAAAGTCAAGAATAACTGGACATAGAGACATCTCAACACAAGGGTATAGAAGTACAACGGAATTAGCATGAAGCCAAATCTATGCATCCAATTTAGACGGTGCAGTATGAACAAAACTATTAATTCAAGAAGTAGGATACAGAGGATCAGGAAGCATGAGTCAAAATTCCTCTGCATCAAGGGTTGATGAATGAAGATAATCAAATCTATCCCTACTCCATCACTAAGATGACATCCCTACATAACCATTTCAAATGAAAAGGAAAGGTGTCAGTACTAAGAAGCCTCTCCACCATCAATAGGTCAAGTAGCATAAAGCCATTATCACAAGAGAAAAAGCTAGTTCTGAGATGCTCCCTCTCTGCAGGCGAGAAAGAAGTGGGTCCTGTCCCTAATTCCAACAATCAGTTATCCACAGGAAGCTTTCCCATAATGCACAGCATGCGCATAGTTCACAATGGGTACAGTCATGAGCGTACTTTTCCACAGTTTTTTCCATGTAGCTCCTTTGCAACAATTCGTCCTTGGTTCCCATGCCTTCTTCCATGTGAAACTGACTCCGTCATTATCATCTCCAAACCATGTAACTACAACTTCTTCTCTCCTTGCCTAGCTACTAAAACAAAGACATTGTTTTTGCCTAATGAATGCTTCTCCACCTGCAATCCAAAACGTGAGAAAGAACAGATTCCACAGTGCACATGAAATTCAATCTATTAATTCTAAAGTGAGATTTTGACAGGGGCTTGCATTTCAGGCTTACGACTTTAGCTAACATAAGTATCACTTTAAGCATTACAGATTTGCATAACTGTATAGCGTTTCAACTAACACATCTTACCAAATTATAGAAATAGCATTGTTAACCACATTTAGTATATGAGTAGTGTCAACTTCACAACACGAATTTTTCATGTTAACATTTTCTGCTAGTTACATTCATTTCCTATGTTAATTCTCCATACTACTTGTCAGTAACCTAAAATATGTCACGTGGTTACGTTAATACATTCCACAATTCTAACACTTCACGTTTACATAATTGCAATATTATATGCGAAGTGCGCTCTACACGTGATTATGATGCACCCCTACAAATGAAATGAGATTTCCGCTCCATCACCCATGACTAGTAAAGCTGTTCCTGTCATTCTTTTTTGGACTTTTGAGTGATCGTTTTCTAGTGGTAGTATGCATGCAACCGCAAGAGGAGCATTAGGTAGTGACCTGGGTTGTCAGTTTTGATCTCGGAAGGCCCATGGATGCCATAAGAGAAGAAATTGATGTTCGGTCTCAAGAACATATATGGAGAACATATAAGAAAGTGGCACCATTACTTGGGTAACTTTAAATGTCTGTAGCTGAGAGGACTAGAACAGCTTGAGGAATTCTTTAAGTGTTTGAATTACTAAGGTACATACTTAAAATTCACTTTAAACAGTGAAAAACCTGAGATCAAGTTCCTGGGAAATGCAGGCGGACATGAGGAAATTCACCTTATGAACTCATTTTATATAAAAACAGCAGAACCATAGCCACATTTTTAAGAAAAGTCTATCAGATGTCTAAATTCTACGTGTACATAGAACATGCTCCAAAATATAAGTTCTCACGCAATTTGAGTCTCTAATTAAAAAAGTTAAATAACAGAGAATGTTTAAAATGATTTGTGAGCGAGCCCTTAAAAAGTCTTTTCACAAACAGGGAGAGGTTGTTGGCTAAAAAGAAAAACGCTGCATTACCACTAATGATATGTTACAAAATGTAATGGAATCAGTGATTAGTTAAATTAAAATCTAGGTGGACAAACTGGTACATTTGATAACCTTTAAACTTAATACTACTGGAATCACTATTTGACTTAAAAAAGGCAATGGCATCAGTCATAGGCTCTTCAGAACATACAAACCCATGGAGGTCAAGAAGAGGAAATTAACACAATCCTTGGAACTTCCAGAAGTGACAGCTCACTTTAAATGTGGATTTGGCACAGTGTGTCCCTTTATAAGTAACGTTCCTAAATAAGTCTTCTTCCACTAAGCTTCAGAATTTATTGAATTGCAACAAGAATAATGTAATCTAAGTTAGATGTTCATCTGCCCAGTGAACATAGACAAGACCCAGCAAAAAGGCAGGACAAGAACTATAGAACTGTATATGAGAATTAAATGTTACATAGAGGCTTCTAATAAGCCACTACCAGGAAGTTAAGCAAATGGAGGATGTCATCAACTGGGTGACATGGAAACATTAGTCACTAACAAGGAAGCTTCTATTATTCAGTGTTTCCACACACAGACAAAAGAACTCAAAGAAGGTCATAATGGAGAGCACAGGCCATGCCAAGCGCCTGGATACCCTCTTGTGTGATTAGTGTGCTGTACAAATCAATATAACATAACTATAGTAGTGAGTAATTGATAGCACCCTAGGACCATGGAGTATAGGAAAAGCATATCTCAGTGCATTGAAAAAAGTTATCACCAGGTAAGGGAACCACAAATATCAGTATGCTCGCTGGGTATTAGAATTTGAACACTTTGGACACGTGTTTCCTAATAACATTTTATTTCTTACTTAATGCTAGGAGATATTACGGGAGCAGAGTGGGAATAATCATCATATGTTTTATCTATTTATAAGTTTCGATTATAAAGCGTGGAAACCACAAATTTGGACAGACCAGTAACATAGAATGAAGCACAAAAGCCTAAAAACATTGGAAAAATTGCCAATAGAAGTATAATTGATCAAATAATTGTGAAGTTTGAATTATCAACTGTAGCACAAAATACAGAAGGGTAATATATAACAAATGGAGAGGCATATATTCTTCAGAAATACCCATTGCCAAAGGAGTCAACAAATACATGGAACATGGAACGTGAATACACTCTTAACTATTTCCCTAATAAAATGCAGTAACACATACCACTATGACAACACAGGTCAAGCTGTCCTGATGAGGGCCTCCTCAAAATGTTTTAAACCTTTAGACCTATTGGGAGACCTATACCCCCAAGACTTTGAGAAATTATAAGTTGTATATGTAAAGCAACCAAATAAGATAGACAATAAAAACTCTCAAGCATATTCTAGTTCAAATGTATTTAGATTAAAAATGTATTACACAATTCAATTAATATTAACATCAGATAAAAACAAATAAAATAAAATATACGTCTTCAATAGATACAACATTTTAAAAAAATCAATCATCATCATACATATCAAACAATTTCGACTGCAGCTAATCTTGCTACGTCACAGTCCCAGATTTATCCTACTTATTGCACAATTTATTTCAAAATGACTTGCAGACAGAATGAAAGGGCTGCATTTCATTTATGAATAATGGGGCCAATTCAGAAAGGTATTTAAGAGTTTGTGAAGTAGGACTACAGTAGTACTACTTCACGTACTCATACATGCTTTTATGAATTGACCTTGAAACGTCCAACTCCCTACTAGTAAAGCTTCAAGGAGGGCACATTCCTTTCTATTAGTACTAATTCCATATGAGAATTTTCTGAATATTCCAGTTTTTAGTGTAGTACTCATTTAGCACCACTCTATGTACTCATAAATGCCTTTGTGAATTGGACCAATTATGTTTTTTAATAAAAGATTCGATTAGAATTGCCTTCAGCCTAACCATGCTGGACAACTACAAAGAATGTGCGCATCTGCATCTTTGTCAAAGGTGCAGAATCTTCATTTTCATCTAAAAGAAATAACTAGACTAGGTGCCAATTACAGATTTTTGCACATACTTAAAGTGCATACGTTTTGTCCTCACACAGGCTTTACAAGCCTTGCCAATGGAGAAAGGGATTCATTCTGAGCACTTAATAAGGCCCCAATTTTAGTTGAGTTTGCTATGGTCACGCCTTAGTGAAAACGTTACAATTTCATAATGAATGTAAGATTTTTTAAAGGAAGAATACTCGCAGTGCTTTTTTTAAGAACTACATCCGTATCACCTCTTGAAAATGCTTCCATTACTTTCCGATAATGGAATTAATCCTAGTCCTTCTCCCTCACCTTCCTTTGGAACAAATGAGGCTCCCTTGCCTCCAACTAGACCCCTCCCCTTTTAAAATAAGCCCCCCCCACGCTCTTCATCTCCTGTACGTAAACAAGTCAAACCAGATACTCAGCTGTTCCGTTCCAGGAGGGCGGGAGGGAACCTCAAGGAAGGCGAGGGAGAAGGACTAGGAGTAATGCCATTATAAGAAAGTAACATAAGCATGACCTCCCGTCCCTCCCTTGCCTTCCTCCGTAATGGATAAGGCATAGCAAGTAAACCGAAACAGACAACTGAGTTGCAATCACACCCAATTTTAATAAAGCGCACAGAACATACTCAGAACCAACTCTATTCATTCATAGAGGACAAAACTCTGTAACCCAGAACATTATCAAGACGTTCCAACTCAGCAATCCTATAGTGACAAACAAAAGCGCATGGAGTAGTCATGTCTCAGTCCTACGAATCTCGACATCTGAGGCCCCCTGCAACTCAGCCACCGTTGCAGCAATACTGCGTGTAGAACATCCCTGAATCTCCAGCGGCGGAACCACACCCTTCACCTCATATACCAAGATAACCAAAGAATGTATCCATCTACTCAAAGTAGCTGTAGATGGTTTCTCTCCTTTCCAAGCAAGACCAAAATTCACTAAAAACGACTTCACCACATCAAAGTAAAACAGTAGAGACCTTCCCACATCCAAACAATGTAATCTGCACTCCTCGACTGAAGAAGACTCTGGACACATTTTCTGGCAAAATCACTTGCTATCTAGCATGAAATGCTGAATTGACCTTAGGCACAAATGATGGTACCAGAACCAACACTATCCTATCCTGGAATACCATAGAAAAAAAATATATTCGCAAGACAAGGCCCCCAATTCTCCCAGGTACCTAGCAGAAGTAATTGCCACCAAAAACCTAGTCTTAAATGTCACCAGTTTCAAATCCACCTGAGCAAGAGGCTCAGATGGGGGGCCAGTGGAAGCCTCCAACACCAAATGCAGATGCCATGTTGGAAAGGAACAGACAACTTTGGGAAACAAATTCAACAACCACTGGAAGAATCTGGGCATCAGGCCTTCCTCATCATTCAGATTTTGCCAGGAGCCCCGAAACGCCTGAATAGCTGCCCACTGAACTCTTAGAGTTGCTACAGTCAAACCCATGCTAGCCTCATCCTGCAAGAATTGCATAGTCAGAAAAAGGCTAGCTAAAGTGGGATCCACCTGTTTCTTCAAACACAAGGTCAAAAAGGCTTTCCAATGGCTAGCAGAAGAATGGAGTAGACACCCTCCTAGATGCCTGCACAGTTAATGCCAATTTCTCAAACCAGCTAAATCTCTCTGTTCAACCTCCATGACATCGAGTGCAACTTCCTCAATGACTCCAGGGGAAGAGATGGAAAGGTGAGAGGAGACAGGGCAACCAGTAGAGTTCATTCCTGACCGTACGTCATCAGCTCCAGGAGAGGAAACCAATTTGCCCTGGGCCAACAAGGAGCAATCAAGACTACTTGAGCCCTCTCGTTCCTGACCCTCACCAGAAATGACCAGATCAATTGAAAGGGTAGCATACATCAGAGCCCGAGGCCAGGAACAATTCAATCTGTCTATTGTCCATGCCAAAGGACACCTGAGGACACCTCTCCCTCAAACAAAACTTCTGCACCTTGGCATTTTCTGGAGAAGCAAACAGGTCCAAGTCTGGTTAACCCCCACCTCAGAACAATCAGATCGAATAGACACGGATGCAGAGACAAATCCTTGGAGGATGGAATTTCCCTGCTTAGAAAATCCGCCCTGACATTTTCCTCCCCCCCCGAATGTAAAGAGCAATCAGAAACAGAGCATAACTCTGAGCCCACTCGAAAATGTCCCGTGAAATCAAGTTCAAGGACTTGGACCCGGTGCCGCCCTGCCTGTTGACATAAGACTTTGCCACCAGATTATCGGTCTGAACTAGCATCGCTTTCCCATTCAGGAGTGCCTGAAAATGAAACAAGGCAAGCAGAACGGTTTTCAACTCCCTCCAGTTCAATGACCTTTGAGAGTCCCGTAGAGGCCAGAACCCTTGGACCTGCTCCGACTCCAGCCAGGCCCCCCAACCCTAAAGGCTGGCATCTGTTGTTATCACCACTGGAGCCGGTGGAGAAAGGGATAACACACTTCTCCAGATGATCCTGCTTCAGCCACCTCAACAGATCCCAGCGGACCTGGGCCAACATCTGGATGCGAGTACGAAGATCATGAGCACCGTGAGGCCAAAGGGAGAGAATCCTGCCGGCAATCCTGTGTAGGTGAATCATGACCCGAGGAACTAGAAGAAACACAGTCAAAGCAAAGTGGCCATGAACCCGCAATCAATCCACCGCCCATGGAACCTTCTGAGCCACCAAGGCCAGAACCTCAGCCTGAAAGCCGACCAACCTCCTGCCTGATAGAGTCACTAGGCCTCTGTGAGTATAAAAATGAGCCCCTATTAACACCATGTCCTAGGATGGAATTAGACAATGGGACATATTAGCAAGACCGGCGATAAAATTATCACCAGGAAACGGCGATAATGGGCTTGCTAATATGCGTTATAGAATTCCAATAGAAGCCCAGGTTAGATGTGCAGGACATCTAACCTGGGCTTCTATTGGAATTCCATAACGCATATTAGCAAGCCCATTGTCGCCGTTTTAGCGGCAGTTTCCTGCCGCTAAAACAGCGATAATTTTATCGCCGGTCTTGCTAATATGCCCCAATATTTTTAAAAATTTACCAAAACTCTGTGCTCCTGGAGGACCTGCAAAACCTTTTCCATTTGTCCAACCATTTGGGATTCCTTTGGTGACTGTACATACAGATTGCCTAAATAAAGATGAACGAAAACCCCATTTGTGTGAAGGAATTGCCACTAAAGGAGCCAAAATCTTTGTAAACACCCTGGGTGACAACTTGAGACCAAAGGGAAGCACGCAAAATTGGAAATGGTCGCCTCTACTGCAAAATGCAGAAACAGCTGAGAGGAAACGTGCAGATACGCATCCTGGAGATCCATTGAAGCCAAAAAATCTCCTGGACCCATCAGAGAAAGAATCGCCTGAATGGTTAACATCTGAAAATGGATGACCTTATCCACGAATTCACCTATTTTAGGTCTAGGACCAGACAAAACACTCCTGAGACCTTCTGAACCAAAAACAGGATGGAATAGACCCCCTTCCCCAGTTCTTTGGCTGGCACTCTGCAGATGGCCCCTTTTGACTGTAAGTCTGCGATTCCTTCCAGAAGAGCCTGCCACTTTGCCCCAGCTGCTGGAACCGGAGTCATAAGGATGCCAGTATCTAGGGGAATGTGCTCAAACTAGATTGTTTATCCATTGGCCACAACGTCCAAGACCCACTGATGCGACACATCCTGCTGCCACACCAGAAAAAAATGCTGTAACCTGCCTCCCACTGGCAGATCCCCTTAGGTGAAAACCAAGGCTGAAACCTTCCCCTCCTAAAAGAAGACTGACAGCCCTCACATTCCGGGAATTATTTAGATGGCTTATTCCAATACTTCCCGGCCGAACAGCCACCTTTATAGGGCAATGCATTCTTACATTTCTTAAAAGCTTTGGAGATCATAGCGAGTAACTGATCCCCAAAGACAGCCTGAACCTCAAACGAAATTTTCATCAGGGAGGCCATTTTACCTGGGTCTCCCTTCCACTGCCACAGCCAGAGAGATCTCCTAGCAGCAATCAAGGCCCCTGTGGACATGGCTGAACAATGTATGATATTCAAAGAAATGTCAGCAAGCAACCTCACCCGCTGTTCCATACCTGCCAGCAGAACAGAACATTACGAACCCTCCTGAACTGCAAAGCAAGCTTATCAAAGTCCTGAACCAAGGATTGTGCAGAACAAGCAAAGAAAATACTTGCTTTTAATGCCAAATTCTCATCTGCAAAGGCCCTTCTAATACCAGAGTCCTAATTCTATCTGTGGCATCAGTGGAGGTACAATCCTCACGATTAATGGCAGTCTTACCAATAAGAGTTGCCAGAATAGAGTCCAGGCGAACTCAAGGAGGAAAAGCGTCCTCACCTACCAACAGCTACAGCTTCTGCCGAAAACAAGAAACCTGAATCTTATCATCATCCTTCCACTCCCTCATTACCATATCCCTGAAAGGGCATTGTAAACCTAGCAGGCTTAACATATTGAGGAAAACGGGCTCCCCCTTCATCTGCTGCTTGAAAGGATGAAAATCTTACGTTTTCTTGCACATTTATCAGAAAATCCCACATTTCTCCTCTTGAGACATATTTTACCCCTGAAGAAGTCGACGATGCTTCCAAATTGTAGGCTGAAGAGTCAATGTCAGGCAAGACAGTCTTGGGCTTAGCAACATTCACAGGGTTTCCAGGATTAGATCTAATGGCCTTAGCCACAACTGCCTCAATCATGTCCTGAACCTCCTCTCTAGACATGAGAGGCGCACTCCGCCCCTGAGGACTCCGAGTGCTTTGAGCCCTCTTGGGAGGGGATCTTCTCCATCTGAGGAAGACATAGTAGACAGGACATGCCTCCCGTTTAGCTACTCTCTTTCTTTCCATTCTTAGTACAGAATGAAGTAACATCCAGAAAAGGCTCCTTAAAAGGGGAACAGAACCCCAATAAAACAAGCATTGGCATAGCCAATAGGTCTCGCCTTTGGGACCTTATAAGTGTTTAGCCATGCAGCAGTTGATGTTGTTGCACCAAGGATATTGTGCTGCATAACTAAATACTTATAAGGTCCCAAAAGCGAGACCTATTGGCTATGCCAATGCTTGTTAAGGTTTGGAAGCAACCACAGAGTGAGATTTACAGAGAACTGAGTGGGAATAAATATCCATAAGTACTGCTCTTGGTTCTGCATATGTTTGCCCTACGCCCTTTGCTCCTCCTCTTTAACCCACGCAGTGCGTGTAAAACAAGCTATTTATTTTCGCGCTGTAGGTTGGAAGAGTGGGCTCACGTTGAAGTTTCGCAGTCAGATAAACAAATGGGGGCCACCTGGTGCCAACGCCTATAAGTGGGGCAGCGGACCTCCATGGCGCGGCTAACACACACTGCAATTTAAATATAAAAATAAAAACAACGCCGAAACAAAAGAAAACTAGTGTGCACCCACAAGTTGGTTTTAAACACAATGTGGAGTGGGATGAAAACAATTATTGCTTCAGCCAACAACAAACAAACTTATGGAGTACATAAAAATCAAGCACACTGGCGGAATGAAGCGTGCACTGGTGCTAGTCCATGTGATGGAAGCTTGCACTGCTATGGGTTAAGCAAGGGCCCTGGAATGAAGCTTACTCTCGTGCTCCAAGTCATTTACGTTTGTACTACTTTCGATTAAAATGGTGTTCTTTTAAGGACGCTTGCACTGGTGCTACTCTGTGATAGAAGCTGGGCTCATGAGGCTTGCTACCTTCACGGATGCTTGCACTGCTGGGGACTGTCCTTACGAGAATATACCTTTGGTGCTGCCTTTGCAGCCAATGAGCTAATCTCACTGGACAGCTTCATTTTTTTCTGCCCTTCCCCATAGCTTTATAATAAATTCTCGCGAGCTTACACTCATAATTACTTTTTAGCAGCGTAGAGCCACCTGGGGAGAACACTTGTAATTGAGGCAGCAGACATTCATGGCGTGGATAACACACACTGCAGTAATGTTTTTAATGTTTGGAAGCGACCATAGAGTGAAATTTACACATAACTGAGTCGGCATGCATATCCATAAGTACTGGTCTTGGTTCTACATATGTTTGCTCTACGCCCTTGCTCCTCCTTTCCACCCGCGCAGTGCGTGTAAGACAAGCTATTTATTTTCGCGCTGTATGTTGGAGACGGGGCTCATAATGAAGTTGCGCAGTCAGATAAACAAAAGGGGCCACCTGGTGCCAACGGCTCTGAGTGGGCCAGCGGGCCTCCATGGCGCGGCTTACACACATTGCAATAACGTTTTTAAGGTTTGGAAGCAACCACAGAGTGAGATTAACAGAGAACTGAGTGGGCATAAATATCCATAAGTACTGCTCTTGGTTCTGCATATGTTTGCTCTACGCCCTTGCTCCTCCTCTTTCACTCCGCGCACTGCTTGTAAGACAAGCTAATTATTTTCGCCTGTACTTTGGAAGACTGAGCTCACGTTTACAAACAACTAAGTGGGCATGCATATCCATAAGTACTGGTCTTGGTTCTGCATATATGTTTGCCCTCACGCCCTTTGCTCCTCCTTTCACTCGCGCGAGTGCGTGTAAGACAAGCTATTTATTTTCGCGCTGTAGGTTGAAGGGCTCACGTTTACAGATAACTGAGTGGGCATGCATATCCATAAGTACTGCTCTTGGTTCTGCATAGGTTTGCTCTACGCCCTTGCTCCTCCTTTCACTCCGCGCAGTGCGTGTAAGACAAGCTATTTATTTTCGCGCTGTAGGTTGGAGACGGGGCTCAGAATGAAGTTGCGCAGTCAGATAAACAAAAGGGGCCACCTGGTGCCAACGCCTCTGAGTGGGGCAGCGGACCTCCATGGCGCGGCTTACACACATTGCAATAACGTTTTTAAGGTTTGGAAGCAACCACAGAGTGAGATTTACAGATAACTGAGTCAGCATGCAGATCCATAAGTACTGCTCTTGGTTCTGCATATGTTTGCTCTATGCCCTTTGCTCCTCCTTTCACCCGCGCAGTGAGTATAAGACAAGCTATTTATTTTCGCGCTGTAGGTTGGAGACGGGGCTCATAATGAAGTTGCGCAGTCAGATAAACAAAAGGGGGCCACCTGGTGCCAACGCCTATAAGTGGGGCAGCGGGCCTTCATGGCGCGGCTAACACACACTGCAATTTAAATATAAAAATAAAAACAAAGCCGAAACAAAAGAAAACTAGTGTGCACCCAAAAGTTACTTTTAAACACAACCTAAAGTGGAATGAAAACAATTAATTCTTCAGCCAACAACAAACAAACTTACGGAGTATAAAAACACTGGCGGAAAGCAGCTAATAGTGATAGATAGCCGTGTATAAAAATCGTAACGTTTTAAGGTTTGCAAGCAAACATAGAGTGACATTTACAGAGAACTGAGTGGGCATAAATATCCATAAGTACTGCTCTTGGTTCTGCATATGTTTGCTCTACGCCCTTTGTTCCTCCTTTCAGCCGCGCACTGCGTGTAAGACAAGCTATTTATTTTCACGCTGTAAGTTGGAGACCGGGCTCTGCTTAAAGTTTTGCAGTCACATAAACAAAGGACCACCTGGTGCCCACGCTGGCGGGAAGCAGCTGATTGGTAGTGAAACAAGCGTGCGCCTGCGCTGACGAGGACAGGAGGCGGCAGCAGGGGGAGGGGAGAGAGCTGGGGGCCAGCGCCTGTTTCCCTTGTGGGAGCGAGCAGGAACCATCTGTAAGCTTGCTCCCGCAAGGGATCATGAACGTGCACGCGTTGCCATGCAAAGCAATGCAACGCGTGCACGTTTCTCACTGCAAAACGGAATCGATTACAAGAGGTCTTTTTCCTATGTAGCGCATGCGCGCTGCGTAGGCGAGACCTAAAAATGAGAGCCCAGCACACCAAAAAAAGCAACCAATCACAGCCTCCCACAATTGCTCCCAAAATGCAAAGAAAAACTAGCTCAAACCCGTTCCTACCGCCTCCTCTGAAGTTCTTAGAAGCTTCTAGAAGAATTCCCGAGCCACGCTTTGCACCACAAAGCCGCCAATCCGGAAGTGCTGTCCCACTGGACTCCGTCACGGCATCTGCTGACTGTGCTCTTTTCTCCTGCCACTCAAAGGATAGCAGGATGCCGTCAAGCTGGGAGACCGCTGCCTACGAGCCCTGCTTGTTGCCATGGACCAGAAACGATTCACCCTTGTCTCCGCCACGAAGGAAAATACAGAAGGTCAGTCTCCTTGAAGTGGAGACAAAAAAGAACAGGAGGTGGAGGGGGCGGGGGTGTTTTTATTTTAAAATCGGATGGTCTATTTGAAGGCAAGGGAGCCTCATTCATTATGATGTAAGGCAAGGAAGGGACAGGAGGTAATATTCAAAATATACATCCTTATACTTTTAATTAATATCCTCCCAATTGCCACCAGCAAAGGATTGACACCAATTATTTTAGTGTGATACAATAATTGAAAGATGTAACGCAAAATGGATTAATCACTAAGTGTGGCAATTGCTAGAGACTGACTTTCAAGGTGAACAACTGATTGATAAGGGCCACTCCTCAATCACCTAAGTTCTTTGTGTTTGCAATATTCTATATTTTTGAGGGACTCATTATTAGCAGCACAATTACTTACCATACAATGTCTTAATATTAAGCAGATGTTGTCTTCAAAGACTCTGGGCCAGATGTACGACGTGATTTTGCATGCGCAAACGAGTTTGCGAACCCGTTTGCGCATGCAAAATCACTGTTGGCCATGTACAATTCCTAAATAGCGAGTTGCAATTTATTTGCGACTCGCTATTTAGGAATTGCAAGTCGCAATTAGGAAGGGGCGTTCCCTTCCTAATTGCGTCCACAATGCTATGTGTGAATGTTTTGTGACCACAATCGCGGTCGCAAAACACTCAGTAAATTACCACCCTCTTCAAGAGGGTGGTAATGCAATCGCAATTTGGAAGGGGTCCCCAGAGGACCCCTTCCACTTTGTGACTGTCGCTAAAAATATTTTTTAAGGGCAGGAAGTGGTCCCAGGGACCACTGCCTGCCCCTAAAAAATGAAACGAAAACGTTTCATTTTTTTTTTTTTAAATGCATCCCGTTTTCCTTTAAGGAAAACGGGCTGCATTTTAAAAAAAAAAGCTGCTTTATTAAAAAGCAGTCCCAGATATGGTGGTCTGCTGAGCCCAGCAGGCCACCGTCCCTGGGAGGGCTGGCATTCCCAATGGGCTCGCAAATTGCGAGAGGCTCATTAATATTAATGAGCCTCGCAATTTGCAACCCCATTGGGAATCGCAAAGCAGTGTAATAACACTGTTGTACATTTCATTTAGCGCCTCGCAATTTGCGACTCGCAATGAGTCGCAAATTGCGAGGCGCTAAATGAAGGGGTCGTACATCTAGCCCTCTGAGTATATGTGAGAGGGACAATGTGCCATAAGATGCATGAAATGTTCTGATCCCTGTAGCAGCTCAAGCACTTTTTAATTTCAAACTTAAAAATTATGTGGCCACAAGAGAGTAGAGGCCCGAGATTGCTTTTCTAGAGGTACTGCACTTAACTTCAAGCAGTATCTCATTGCCTTCTTGTTAAATACCATGGCCTTTGATCAAAATTCATTATTTGCTGTGCAATATTCCTAAGGTGCTCCCAAACAAGAGTCTCTGACAATGCTTAATTTGAGCCAGTGGTTGCCGGTGGTGGGCACTGGCACTTATTTTTGGGCACCAGCACTTATTTTTCAGAATGAGATATTTACTGAGTGCAAGAGAGGGAAAAAGACGCAGAACAGAAAGACAGAAGAAGAAAAAGACAGCAAAACCATCTCAAACAGAAAGCAGGAACCTGCAAGAGCAAGAAAAAGGGGCAGGGAGTGTCTGGTAGTGGATTAAAAACAACCAGTCTTGGTATTTGGCACCTGGAGTTTAATTGCTCTGGTCATTGGCTGCTCAGCAGAGATTCAGGCACCGGCATTCTTCCTTACACAAATTAAGCACTCGTCTCTGAAGCCAATTTGGTGTCCCATTCAAGACAATTAAATCATCTACATAATCATTGTAAGGCACAGATTCCTTTCCTAATTGAGGAGGAAAACAAGGCAGCAGTTTTAAGAAAGGAAAGAGATCAGCTATTTATATCTTAAAAAAAGATGAGGTAAGGATACACCCCTATTTTAGTTCAGCATGTGTTGCAATTGTAGAGGAGTACTAGTCATTTCTACCTACCCAAGTGTTAGCCTAAAACGGCTGTAGTATTTTCATTATATTTGTGGCAAACTCATACTGTTTCATCCAGTGGCAGCAGGTATGGAACGGGGGTTGCGGGGCAGGGGGTGAAAAGGGAAAAAAACACTTACCTCCTCTGCACGGCCTTTGTCTCTCCCCCTCTCCTCCATCGTCTCTCCTCTCGAAGCAGGAAGTACACAGTCTCCCCTAAGCCAATGACGACGCTGCTGTCACCAGCATGACAGCAACGTTGCGATTGGTCTGAGCGCCGTAGTTCTGCGCTCAGACAGGGACTGGGAGCTTGTGCATGTTCTCCACCCAGGCTGTGCAATACAGCCGGGTGGGGAACATGCTAAGTGCGCATGACTGTTTGGCCGGCCCAAGACAGCCGGCCAACCCGTCATGCACACTTAAGTGCCCACCACTCCCCCCCCCCCCTTGCTGGCTGTGACGACAGCCAAGCCCCGCCCCAAAACTGGCACAGAAAAATAAAATGATAATAACAATGTGTTATTATCATTTTATTTCTCCTTTTTTCAACTGCTGAAAAGCAGTGGGGCGACGCTCCTCTGCCTTAGCGGAGAAGGCCCCGCTGGTTTCATCTTGCGCTGTAAGACATCTCAGTCAACTTTGTGAAAAGCATGGGAGAAATCTATGTAGCAGCAATACAGATTTCCTTCTTTGCAATGAACCAAAGAGTTTACTATTGAAAGAAGGGTCATAATGCAATAACAGGTGCTCAGACCAGTCGAAAGCCAAAATATGCTCAGTGTGAATCGCTCCCTCTAATCGATACATGTTTGGATCCTGTTATACTCCTTGTTTTACATAAAGGGCAAGCAGACTTCCAAATCGGGGATGTTGGAACCTTATTCACATAACCTCCATGAACAATTAACGATAACACACTACTTTGGAGGTTCTAATTATGTTTTAGGAAAACTGCAGGAAGTCAATTTGTGCCAGGTGCCCCTGAAGACTTAAAACACTAAATACGCTGATTGATGACTACGGTAGGTACTTCCCAATACCCTAATTCGATTAGTATCTTTCTATTTTTCTGTAGAGTAACAATTGGACTTTCACCATACAAATAGTTTTTATATTTTAACTACATTAAAATTGACTGGATTTACTTGTCAGTGCCACCAAGGGCCAAAGCTTTTTAACATGCTTCTTTTTTGAGGCCTCAAGGAACATGTTTTCTCCTCATATCTAAATTTTGCTATTCTAACTCTCAATTTGTACTGACTTCAGCCATTTACTAATTAAATCATATCCACTGGGCACTCAAATGCCTTTGGTATAATGTCTAATGTCTGTAATTTTGCCTTGTCTGATTTACATGCAGCAATAAACCATGGCTGATAAATCTTATTTCGTACTAGGTTATTTGGTAATTGGATTGAGTCAATTGACTCCAATTCCTTAAACATTGCATTGAGATGATTGCACATAATTTTCCAGTCCAAAAACTCATTTACAGAAGAAAAGGGAGTCAATAAAACATTAGTCTGCTCATACTAAAGATGTAAGTTTCTTATTTGCTGGGGTCCATTTAATTAATCGACTACTCGACTACTAATTTCCTTTGTCGTACTTGTTGCATAGATTACACATTTTTCTTGACTGAATTTTGCGTGATCATTTGCAGCAAATGGTCACTGGCAAATTTATGTCTTACTTCAAAATCTAAAATAATATCCAACCAATGTCCATTTATTCACATACAAAATATGGTTGAGTTTCAACCTGCAGTACCTCCTCAATTACGTGCGCAGGCTGGTCCTTTTCAAAGAGAACATTTAGTGACTGAAGTTGTAACATCAGCAATTGATTGACAATCCATTTCCCCCTCCTACTCTGAACACTAGTGGTACAAACTGCAAGCTGTACCCCCATACATTGTTGTAGATTTGAGAACCACTATCCACAGCTTCCTCACCAAACTGACAATTGAAGTCTCCAGTAACCAATGTTAAATCCTTTTTTCTTTTTTTTTATTTCTTTTTATTTGCATTTTAATAACATGTACAACAAAAACCAAAATTGCAGTGCAGTTCTCATAAATTAATCTGCTGGATGAAACAGAGTACCATTGCATTTACCATCTATCGTAAGTACATACCCTGTTACTGGGATGCAAAATGTTAACTCACCAGTACATGGAGAAAGACGTTATAACCATATGCATTATGGGGGAAACACAGTATTTCACAATTTTAAAAATCATTTCTAGACACATGCGGAGCAACCGTGTCATTATCTCAGTTGTCTATGACAGCAGAGTTAAGCCATATCACATAAGGCTCCCATATATCTTTCGGACGTGATCTGGCCGGCATAAGCTCCCAGTAGTTGGTCAACTGTTCTCTACAGAACGTCACATTCCTAGCCCACTCCCGGGCCGTTGGAGGCCTGACCACCCCCCATTGTAGGGCTACTTGTCTCTTGGCCATTAGAAGTAGTAATTCTGGAAGTTTACGAGCTTTAGGTGGAACTGACTCAAGGACACCTAGCATAGACGTCAGTGGTGTGTGGGGGAGATCCTGCCCAGTAATATCTTTCATGTGGCGCAGTATGGTGAGCCAGAAGTTGGCTATAGGTCTACACTCCCACGCCATGTGCAGAAAGGTCGCTCGAGGAACACCACACCGCCAACAGCAATCATCGTCCCGAAGCCCCATTTTATGCAGCTGTAGGGGGGTGCGATAGAGGTGATGCAAATATTTGAAATGTATGAGCCGGAGACGGTAATTGGGCGATAGGCGCTCCAACTGCTTACAACCAAAACTCCACTGCTCATCTGTAAGGGCCATCCCCAACTCCTCCTCCCAGGCTCTACGTGCAGTTGGGCTAGTGATCGGGGATGTCTTTTGTGTAATTTTGTAGATGCGTGAGATGAGTTTCCGCCCTGACTCAACCGCCAACAAGTTTTCGAGAGCCGACAGTGTCGGCAGCGGGTCTGGGAATGTGGTAAATTTACTCTTACAGGATGCCCGGAGCTGATAGTATATGAGCATATCTAGCGCTGTGGGTGTTTCTGGGTCGCACATCTGCTGTAGTGTAAGGAAAATTCCCCCAGGGTATAGGTCTCCACCCACTTGTAGGTGATGGCTAGAAGCGCGATCCTGCACTTTGCGGTCCATGAGAGGGGGTACTGCGGGTTGTGGAGAAGTGGCATAGTCGGGGCGTACAAAGTGTCCAAGCCTGCCCGTTTGCGGAGGCCCTCCCATGCCCACCTCATCGCTTGTACCGTGTCTATTTCATCACAGGGACGTTTGTAAGGTTGAAATAAGGCAGTGGACAGCGGGAGTGGTGCCACCCTGTCTACTTCTATTGCCACGTGAGGCTGAAATGGTGTTGGGTGTGCCCAGTAGTGCAGGAATTGTGCCTGTGCACTGTATGCGTAAAGAACAAAGTCCGGAGCCGCCATTCCCCCCTGCTCCTGTGGCAGCATCAGTATCTCCCAGGCTATCCTCGGCTGTCTCCCAGCCCACGCCAATTCGATCATGAGCGACCAGATACGGTTAAAAAAGTACATTGGGAGTGGTATAGGGATGTTGACAAAGAGATATAATAGTTTCGGTAGTATAATCATCTTAGCCACCGCTATGCGGCCCGCCAGAGAGAGGGGGAGGGTCTTCCATCGTCCTACCCTGTCTTCAATCCAGGCCACCACCCTACCATAATTCTCGGTCCAAAATTCCTGCATGTTATTACTGAACCAGATGCCCAGATACCGAATGGGGCTCGATGCCCAGATCAGCGGGTAATCCGTTTCAAAGGCCTGAGTTCCTGAAGTGAGCGGTAGAAGCACCAACATACTCCAATTGATGTTTACACCAGACAGTCCGCCATATCGCACTACTTCACGTGTCATGGGCGACAGGTTTTCTTTGGGGTTCACCATGTATAGCGTGATATCATCCGCATACATAGATATGGTCAGTGCCCTAGTTGTAAAGCCAATCGCTCTGTTTGTGTGGTGTTGTCGAAGACGCGCAGCCAAGGGTTCTGTCGCGATCGCAAATAAGAGGGACGATAAAGGACAGCCCTGTCTGGTACCTCGGGTGATCGCCAGTGGCTCCAAAATGAGCCCGTTCACCCTGAGTCACGCCGTGGGACCTGTATATAGAAGCTGTATTTGACGGATGAAGACTAAGCTCAGACCCATCCGACTGAGAAGTGGGAACAGGAACCCCCATTCAAGGGAGTCAAACGCCTTCATGGCATCTAAAAGCGCCGCTATCGCAGACCCATGTGGGGCGACGTAATGCATTAATCCAAACAGCGTCCAAAGATTATGGGATGTGGATCTGCCGGGCACAAACCCAGATTGGTTCGGCCGGACCATCAGCGGTAACAATGGCTGGAGTCTGGTGGCCAGCAGTTTGGCAAATATTTTGGCATCTAGCTTGATTAGTGAGAGCGGGCGGTATGAATCGCATTGTTGTTGGTCCTTGTCAGGTTTTAGGAGAGTGATTATGATAGCCTCGCGCATTGAGCCAGGAAGAGTCCCGTCCTGTAATGCCTCCTGATAGACCGCCAGGAGGTGGGGGGCAAGCAGCTCCGAGTACTCTTTATAAAATTGCGCAGTGAGGCCGTCAGCCCCCGGCGCCTTATCCGCCCGCATACCTCCAATAACTCGCCGGATCTCTTCAACGGTGAACGGTACGTCTAAATATTCGCGGTGTGCTCTGCTGAGCCAGATGAGTTCTATGGAATCAAAGTAATCGTCTAGCACCGATTGAGATGGAGTTACTTGTGATGTGTATAACTGTGCGTAGAAATCCCGCATAGTAGCAAGCATATCGGATGGGGAGTGTACCAAGCCGTCAGTGGGGGTGGTGAGTGCAGTAATGAAAGTGGAGCCCCTAGGCGGGCGCAGAAGATTCACGAGCGTCTTGCCCGGTCTGTCCCCCTCTCCTTAGCGGTGCGCCGTGGCATGCTTGTGTAGGAACTTAACTTCCCTTTCAGCCTCCTCCTGATACTCAGTTAACTTACTACGAATAGTGCCAAGTGTCGCGGCTGAGGGTGTCGTGAAATACTGTTGTTCCAGAGCATGTAATTCCGCATCGAGGCGGCCTAGTGTGCAGCGGATATCCTGGAGCACTTTAGTTTGACCCGCTATACAGTGGCCACGAACGACCACCTTGAAGGCTTCCCACAGCATCCCCTCAGTCTCCACCGCACCCGTATTGTGGTCAAAGTATTCCGTGATGTGTGTATGTAGCTCTTCCCGGAACACCGTATCCAGAAGAGCATTAGGTGGTAATCGCCACGTGAAGGGTTGTGTATAGGGTTGGGGTATGCATAGGGTCAAGGCGACTGGTTAGTGGTCCGATAGAGTCCATGCGTTATGTGACACCTTCAGCACCCAAGAGTGTAGGTCTGGGGAGGTGAGCCAAAAATCTAAACGCGACCATGCGTTATGTTGCTGTGTGATACAAGTACCCTCCCGAGTGTCGGGATGAAGGGCCCTCCAGGAATCGACCAGTTTGTAATCCGCCATCAGTTCCCGTATTACAGTGGCTGCCTGTGGGTGATGTGAGCGTGATGCGCCTACCCTATCCTCCGCCAGTGATAAGACTGTGTTAAAATCACCCCCCCAGATTAATGCAGCTTCTCCCATTGATTGAATATTGTGCCACACCTGTTGGAAAAACCCGGTATCATCAACGTTGGGCCCATATACATTGGTTATTATGACCTGCTGATTATACAATGTGCCCAACACCAACAGGTATCGCCCTTCCGGGTCACTGACTACTTTAGTGGATTTCCATGGGACGCCTCTTTTGATCAATATCGCCACCCCTCTGGAATAATTAGAATAACAAGATGTGTATATCTCGCCCACCTACTAGACTTCAATCTGTCACATGCAGTACTTCTGAGATGGGTCTCCTGTAACAGGCACACCTCCACTGAATATCTAACAAGATAGGATTGCACCAATCGTGTCTTCCTGTGGTCATTGAGATCACGTACATTCCAAGTGACGCATGTTAAGCTAGTCAGGTCCCTGGTGTTGTAGATATGCCTCTGCAGCGTCTAAAGACCCTAACCATGTTCGTCTACCGTGGCCCACTGTCTCGTCCCGCCCACTTTGCGGTGATAAAATCTGATTTTTGTCTGGTATTTCCAAATTGCAAGGTATCCAGGATATAAAACTATTTGCACTGCGGTACATAACAAACAAACAATAAGACATCCCGCCCACCCACCACCCACTCCAACCCCCAATCAGGTTGAGAGACTAGAACTGCCCACCCCATAAACATCAAACATCTCAGTTGCAGTCCTACTGTGGCAAAACTAACCCCCCCCCATTATTAACACAACCCCAATATTGAGTAGACTGTAGGGAATCATCCCAGTGGGGGCGTGAGGTCGCCGGCATACTGCCCTATCACAACGCAACAGGGTGGCCAAGCTATAATGAAACTACCTGAATACATAAACGTGAATAAGACTAAGAGCTTAGGGACTAATAATAGTTTACGCTCCCAGTGTGACACCGATTTGATAGCTAGCCCGGATCCCCTGTAGGATCAATCCTAAGCGGCAACACTGTTCAGTCATAGTCACTCAGCTGACTCTGCGACGAGCCGTCCTTGTCACGGGTCTTATCTCGCTGCTGTCGTGCATGTTGCTTGGCGAATTTCATTGCAGCGCTCGCCTCTGTGAAGAACAGCGGTTTGCCGTTAGCATGTAGTCGGAGTTTGGCGGGGTATAACATTGCGTACTTGGTTCCCGTTTTCTGTAGCAGTTTCTTTGCTGGAAGGAAATCACGTCTGGCCGCCTGGACCGCCTGCGTGAAATCCAGGTACAATGAGATAACGTTATTCTGATAGTGTAACTCCCCGTGTTCCCGGGCCAGGCGAAGCACAATGTCTCGATTTCTATAGTTGAGCAGCCGAGCCAATATTGGCCGTGGTAGGGCACCCGGCGGCGGGCGGGGACCAAGTGTGCGGTGGGGACGTTCCACCAGAAACATGGCGGACAGTTCAGTCCCAAAGAGTTCTTGAAAGAGGCCCTTTACGTACTTCTCCATGTTGGATATATTTGTGGACTCAGGAACTCCCGTTATGCGGACGTTGTTCCTCCTCGAGCGGGCTTCAAGGTCCTCGTTGCGTGCCTTGATGACCTCCAGGACCTTGTCCATCCGGAGAAGATGCCCTTGCGCTTCCACCTGGCGATCATCTGTGTCCGAAACTCTCGTTTCCAGTGTATTCAGTCGGATTTCGTGCTTATCCACTCTGTGTGCCACCTGGTCCATTCGGGCAACAAGAGAGTCGATCTTGGTATCTATTTCTTTAAGGCAAACTTTTACATCGCGTAGCATTGTCTTTATGTCCTCTTCCTGCTATTGTTCCAGCTGTGTTTCGGGTACAGTAGTTTGCGACATTAGCTCGCTTTCCGCTTGCCTGGTGGTGCGTTTGTCAAAAGAAATTTTCGATTATTTGTTGTCTGTCTTACCCATTACACTTTTTCGTTGCGGCAATACCATCTGAAATGCCAACTCGCGTCTTCCGCTTCCGAGCGGCCAGGCGAGGGAACCAGCAACCTTGATGTCTTTGAAGCACTACCCGCTAGTACGACTGAGCCGTTCCGTAGGAGAAGCACGAGGAGAGCGCCAAAGGGACCCTCTGCTATATCTCATCCAATATATCACCAGGCCTCTCCTTCTTCACAGCATTGCCCGCCCACTCACTTGTCTGAACAGCGTCCCTCCGTGCACCTCAAAACACTGCGGAGGTTCAGTCCGGGCTGACCTACTGCAGCTTACTCCCTGTTTGTTCCCTCGAGAGTCCTTCACCCCAATGAGTTCCAGCTCTCAGCACGCCGGCCTCACATGGCTTGTGTCGCGAGGTGTGGCTGATGGGGATGGCCTCAGCAAGCAGTAATCATGGACTGGGCCCACACGGGGTGCCTCTCTCCTTCCTGGCCAGCACCATCCCGCGGCCTGATGACTGAATCGGTGAGGTGCCGGTACGTTTTGTGTAAATTGTGCAGGATGGGACTCGCCCCCCTCTCAGAGGATCAGCAGCTAAGTCCAGTAGGCATGCAGCGGCCGTCGCGCCGAGGTCCGTGTGCACCTCCGGGCTTGGCCCGGCTCGATGTCCGTCAGCAGCGTTCAAAGGCCCACCGCAGAGCCCCGCCACCTCTCCCCTGTGGGATGCAGTCTCAAACTTCTGCGCCGTGTGAGGTGGCCCTGTGGTATATGTCGCTGCCCTCCGGAGGCGGTATCGTTCTGGTTTGTCAGCGCTCTATGTGAGCCTCAGCCGCAGCCCCTCGGGCTATGTATCGTCGCTGCCTTGTGTTCCCAGCGGGAGAGGGGGCGATGGGGGAGCGCCGCAAGAGGTAGGTGTGAAAGGCGCTATCCGACCCCTGCCACGAGCCCGAGCCGGCCCACGCTGCAGTCGTTGTGTGCGGCCTACCCGCAGTCGCGGCTCTGTCCCTCGGGCCCCACCATAGCAGTGACGTCTTCACGGGCCAGTGCGCACCCCGGGGGCCCTCCTCATCGTTTCACTGTTTATTCCTGCTGTGGTGCTCCTCTCCGGCGTGCCGCTTCCTGTCCGATTACCGGGGAGCCCGCACCCGGCTCCAGCCGGCTGCGTAGATTGTCCCAGGAGCCATCCCAGTCCGGGTCTCGGCTCCGCACCGCCAGAGCAGGGCCTCAGGGTCGCAGCAGCGATTTCGGCAGTTGGCGACCGAATTTTGGGACACCGGTCACAGCGATGGACGCAGCTCCGTCTTCCGCGTTGACGCTCCTTACTTTGGAGCCAGGATGAGGTAATTTTACTGCAGGATTTTGAACGGATATCTTGCTCGGCCGGCAGAGCCCCTTAGCTAAGCAGCCATCTTGCTGCACAGCTCAGCCACGCCCCCAACCAATGTTAAATCCTTAGGTTAATTTCAACAGGCTGTGTGCCGATTGATCCCCTCAGGCCTTCAATCATCTCAAATAAAAATTACACACTACAATACAGTGTGTCTGACCTGTAGCATCTTTAAAGATTATCAACCGTCCAAAATTTAATCATCAGGTATGATAACTTACCAGTCCAACCACTAATCTCTTTTACTCAATTGAAGTAGTCCATTATTGGGCCTCGCTTTGGGTGATATTAATGTTTTTACACCTAAAACTGACAACCCCTCAAAGACATTCATTGAAGGGCTAGGTCTCCTACAAACGGACCAGGTCACAGCCGTCTAAGGAGTCACTAACTCTTTCATCTTGAATTCTCCTAGACATGCCAGCAGTGTTCCAGGAAACCATTGCTATTTTTTCCACAGAGAGGTATTTTGTTCATGTCTCAGAAAGCAGAGGAGACCCTCCCCAGAATTTTTCTAGTTGATTTAGAAAGCTTCCTAACCAACCCCACCGGCTGCCTATAGCTACCCTCTCATTGGACATGTTATTTATTGTCATATTAACCCAAATAGACCAAACACTATGTTGCAACCTATTTTCTAGTCTGGACATTCCCCCAGAATCGGTCAAGTGCAATGCCATAAACCTAGAATGTAGTGACCACTTAATATGTTCAATTTGCGCTCCCTCATGACCTATCCCTCTACTAAGCTGTCTTAATAAAAAGGAAAGACCTCCTTTACGATCATTTCAACTAATATTCAGGCATGCAGATAAAGAGGAAAATAACACTGAAACTGATACAGTGACAAATTGAAAAGACCAATGAGGTTTATATATATATCAGGCCTACAAAGAGAACAAATTCTTTAGACACCTAAGCAGCAGCTATTTAGGCCTGAGTAACAAGACTTTTTTTTTGGTTTACCAGATAAAAAAGTAAAGATGAAGAAAATAAAGAGCTTTGACAACATATTGATTTAAAAATATTGTGAGACAGATATATCAGAAATTAAATATCGAGATACACAAGTATGGTGATGCTCAAATATCGCTGACAACAATATCATTTTAAATACCAATGATGTTTTTAATATAGTTATCACTAATATAGTGGTTAAAAATGTAGTTTTTTATTTTTTTAATGTTTTAGTTGATATATTAATTTTGTGTGTAACTATTGTTTATATAAATGTTATTAATTGTTTTCTTGTAATTTTAAGTGATTTAGAATGTTTTATTTAATATGTAATAGTAAAAATCTGTGCTCCTGGAGGACCTGCAAAACCCTTTCCATTTGTCCGACCAATTGGGATTCCTTTGGTGACTGGACAAACAGATCGCTTAAATAAGAATGAACAAAAACCCCCTCTGCATGAAGAATTGCCACCAAAGGAGCCAGAATCTTTTTAAACACCCTGGGTGACAACTTGAGACCAAAGGGAACTGTTGTAGCTGGTTGTTGGGTTTGTAGGGGAATAGGGTGGGAAGTTAATGAGGTAATAATTAATTAATAATTCTTTACTACATTGTATTTTACTATATGATTGATATTTATTATGTAAATTATGTAATTCTGATTTATTTTCATTAGATGTTATTTGTGGGCTGTTAGGTTTGTAGGGTAAAGGGTGGGAAGTTAAATAAGTAATAATGAATTAGCAATTAAAAATTAATTGCTAATTGATTTTTGATTATGCAATTCATTGACAACTTATTTTTTGTACTTATATTTTATTTGTGGGCTACTAGGTTTGTGGGGGTGAAGGGCGGGAAGTTAATTGAACTGATTTATGTTAATTTTTCTAAATTTATGGGGTTACCCATATATGTAATGTGTTTGTAGTGAAGTACTTTCCCTACTTTGGCTTAGACTGCATTAGGAATACTAAAATTAACCTCTTAACAGTTAAACGCTTTCCCTACTGTTTGCGCTATGTGGAGGGGAACTCATAAATGTCACCCCTTTGAAATCCAATCATTTCCCTCCTGTTGCACAGACTGGAGTGGAAATAGTAAATTTTACCCTTTCAATCCAACACTTTCCCTACTGTTGCGCTAAATGGAGTGGAATAGTAAATTTCACACCTCTGAAATCCAACACTTTCCCTATTGTTGCACAGACCGGAGTGGGGATAGTAAATTTTAACCCTCCAAAGTCTAACACTTTCCCTACTGTTGCGCTGTTTGGAGTGGGAGTAGTACATTTTACCCTTCCAAAGTCCAACACTTTCCCTACTGTTGCGCTGTTTGGAGTGGGAATAGTACATATTTCCTCTCTGAGATTCATTGCTTTCCTTACTTTGATCCTGTTTGGAGTGAGAGTAGTAATTTTCACTCCTCCAAAATCCAAAACTTTCCCTACTGTTGCTTAGACTGGAATGGGAACTGTGAATTTCACCCCTCCAAATTCCAACGCTTTCCCTACTGTTGCACTGACTGGAGTAGGAATATTAAATCTAACTCCTCCGACGTCCAACAGTTTCCCTGTTATTGTGGTGCCTGGAGTAGGAATAGTAAATCTAACACCCCTCCGCAATACAACACTTTCCCTACTGTTGCATAAACTAGAGTGAGAAAAGTATATTTAATATTATTAAACTCCAACAATTTTTAAAGTATTGATTAAATAGATTTTATAGCATTAATTGTTTCATTTTATTATATTTTATGTTCTTTGTTTTTATTTGTAAAATGTATTTTAATGTTTATATTCTTTTTGTAAATGTCTTTTTTGGATTTTTCAGTTTTTAATATTGATTTTCTACATAAATAATATATATATTTCTTATTTAATTGTTTATATTGTCTATGGTTTTATTGTGTATGCATGATATATATATATATATATATATATATATATATATATATATATATATATATATATATATATATATATATATAATATTACCTACTGGCGGTTGCCAGTAGGTAGTTATAGTTAGGACCTAGTTTCCATAGGAAAAGTGTTTTTTGATTTGCCAATATCTTTGGCGCCGTTTGACGAATCTTCGCGAAATTTTCAAAACTAATGGGGCGGACTGGTCAGCTCCTGTCTTGAAAGTTTCAGGGGGCGTTTGCAGAGTGGTGGAGAAAGGGGGCGTGGCCTGTGTCCACCTCTCAGCAATCCCACTGTGTGGGGCTTACTGGAGGTAAGAGGTAGGCTAGTTGGCCCCTAAAGGACCCCCAGCAGCGAAGGGGACTTCAATCCCCATCCAAGAGCGCGCCAGGGAGCGCGTTTGCAGAGTGGTGGGCAAAGGGGCGTGGCCTGTTATGAGAACTTAGCAATTCTGCTGTGTGGTACTTACTGGAGGTAATAGGAGGGGTAGTTGGCCCCCAAGGATGTCCTTGGGGGCCAAGTACCCCTCTTGTTACCTCCAGTAAGTCCCACACAGTAGGATTGCTAAGACGTCTTCGGAGACCATGCCCCCTTTCTCCACCACTCTGCAAACATGCCTCCTGGCAGACTACGGGATGGGGGATGAAATCCACTTTACTCCTGAGGGACTTTGGGGGCCAAGAAGCCCTTATGGTACCTCCTGTAAATCCTACACAGCAGAATTCCTGAGCGCTGGTCGGAGGCCCAGCACCCTTTCTCCACCACTCTGCAAACACGACTACTAGGTAAAGAAGTGTTTGCAATGTAATAGGTTTCGCATTTGCGAGAGTTTGAGCTATTGGCGTTGTAAATGTCAAAGTTTTTTACTAATGTTTTTTGGAGTGGAGTGAATGTACGTTGTGTGTAGTGGAATTATGTAGTATGTTATGCAGTGAAATTAAGTGGATAGAAAGTATGTGGTATTTAGTGTATAGGAATTATGTAGAGTGGGATTATGTGTTATGGAGAGTAATTATGTGGTATGGTAGTCTGTGTTGTGGAGTGGTAACCTCAGGTTTAGTCTTCCTCGTTTCCATAGAAGCTCAACTATGAACTCAGTGAGACAAAAAAAGAAGGAATCACTGAGGAGCACTTGTGGACCTAGTCAGAGGTATGAGCAGGGCCACTGGAATTATGCGACTGTTTAGCTGCACCAACTTTCGCACAATTATACATTTTCTGCATTAGCCACATAATTGATCATCTGCTCCCTAATCTGCAGATTTGAACAAAAAAAGCCTTGTTTCTGGCTCAAACGTTACCACAAATGCAGCGACAAGTGTTACAGCGTGGTGGAAGGCCCTTTGCAAACCTAGAATGGTCGCCTGTTACTTATTGCTAAATGTGGGTGTTAAATTGGTACTAATGGTGTGCAAGCCACTCTTGCTTCCTTCTGCGCCTCTCTTGCCTCTTTCTGCATTTCTGTTGCTTCTTTCTGCACAATTCTTTCTTTTTCTACACTTCTCTTGCCTCTTTCTGCAAATCTCTTCTACTTTCTGCACCTCTCTTCCCTTTTTCTGCATGTCTGTTGCCTCTTTCTGTACCTCATTTGCTTCTTTCTGTACCCCTCTTACCTGTTTCTGCACCCTTCTTCCCTCTTTCTGCACCTCTCTTGCCTTTTTCTGTATCCCTCTTACATCTTTCTGCACCCTTTTTGCCTCTTTCTGCACCTCTGTTACTTCTTTCTGCACTTCTCTTCCTTCTTTCTGCACTTCTCTTCCTTCCTTCTTTCTGCACCTCTCTTGCTTCTTTCTGCACCTCACTTGCCTCTTTCAGCACCTCTGTTGCTTTTTTCTGCAGATCTCTTGCCTCTTTCTGCCCCTCACTTGCCTCTTTCTGCACCTCTGTTGGTTCTTTCTGCACTGCTCTTGCTTCTTTCTGTACCTCATTTGCCTCTTTCTGCACTTCTCTTGCTTCTTTCTAAACCTCTGTTGCTTCTTTCAGCAATTCTCTTGCCTCTTTCTGCACTTATCTTCCTTCTTTCAGCACCCCTCCTGCCTCTTTCTGTAACACTCTTGCCTCTTTGTGCACCCCTCCTACCTTTTTCTGTACCCCTCTTGCCTCTTTTTGCACCTCTGTTGGTTCTTTCTGCACTGCTCTTACTTTTTTCTGCACCTCACTTGCATCTTTCTGCACCCCTGTTCCCTGTTTCTGCACCTTTCCTGCCTGTTTATGCACCTTTCTTGAACACAGGCACAATGGCATTCAGTAGCTTTGTTAAATATATTCTTCATAGCAGGAAATCTATCGTGGATATTAATTTATGAATTTCCATTTAGGAAGAATGCACATTTGAATATTTTAGGATGGAATCAGAAGCGATGTTGCTTGTTTTTCAATTTTGAATTAACTTTATTGAATACCGTAAGAAAATAGGCACCATACTACATGTTATCGTAATGAATTTTAGATTATGATTTGTATTTAAAAGAAATGAATTGCACGCGTTGCCTTGTAATATATAATTTGTATTTGTGGATTTACAATTGTGATCAAAACGAAGCACATACGGCGATGCAATGTATGTTTTCTATGTCCATGAATGCTGACTCCTATTTCTGAAGGAATTTGCTGTACCTAAAATCACTTGAAAAAGGCCACACGCCAAAACACGTCGTCTTGTTTTTGGTGCACAATAAAGTAATTCTGTAGTTCCTGGTGTGCCGCTCCTTGTCTTCTCCATTTGGGGTATTGCCGAGGATCTCTTCGTCATTATATTACGGCTGCTGTCGCCGTGTAGCTGGCACCGACACCGTGGGATTGGGAACCGCTGAGCACAGCAGTTTGGTGGATATATATATATATTTCAAAAATTAAAAAAATAATATGACTCTGATCTGTATACCAATGGAATTGGGGTTTATGGAATTCGCTCAATAAGCTCACTTTGACTGCACATTGCTGGAGTGCACGTATTTTCTCTCAGGAAGGAGCGCATGTTTTCCTGAGGAGCGCTTGTTGGATTAGTTACAAAGATTTATATATAAGTTCCACGAGTTTCCACCAAGCCCTGCAAAACTCCAGAACCGGTGCTTTTCTCTGAAATTGTGAGGGTTTTCTTTTTAATGTCTTTTGTAAGTATGTATATATATATTCACTGAAAAAACCATAGGTTTCAGGGGCGTTATAGTTAGTTGGACATTTCACTCATACAAAACCATAGAAATTCCCCGTTATAGTTAGTTCAGCTAACTATAACTCGCGCATCCGCAATGCACTGCTGATGACGTCACATATTACATCACTCATGACATGGTCAGTGACATCACTCATGACATCACTGATGACATCTCAAATGACATCACTCATGACATCACTGATGACATCATCCTTGTGATAGAGTGGCAGACCTCCTCTCACCCTAATATAACCTTTGATACACACACTTAAAAATACAAACTAACATTTTCAAAACAATGGACATACCAATACCAGTTACAACACACCTATTCAGTAATTCCAAGATCTACACACACATCCACTCATTCACCAACAGTCCCTATACAGTCACTCATACATGTACTCACTCATCATATGTACTCATACACCTATACATCCTGTTACACACCGCCACTCATCCATAGAGTTACTCACACACATAGTCACACATGCAAACAAAGTATCAAACATCCATTTACTTGCATATACAGTTATACACACACTACCACACTTACTTCTACAGAAACTTACACATACTTACTCTCTTAAACAATCACTTATAGAAACACCTACTTATTTGTACAGGAACTCTTCCAATCTCTCACTCTCACATATACTCACTTATATACACCAATACTCACATATACTAGTTTAAAACATATGTAGTTACTCATAAAGACACTACTGAGACAGTCATTCACTCACTAACACACCCATACACATACTGATCCACCTATACAGTCCTGCACACATGCTGTCTTCAACACATACAAACAGTGAGTCACTCATTCATGCATCTATGCCCTAAGTAATACCCCCACCGAACCATACAGACACTCAGACACTCATACTGATACTCAAAAACCAACTAATAACCCATATAGACACTCATGTAGCTACTCACCAAACCATGCAGCCACTTATACACAAAGTGAGAGACTGATACAGATATTTTCATATTTAAACATTACTCACTAACCCATGTATTCACTAAGATACACTTAGTCAGTTATACAATCAATTTTACAAAAAAATCATCCATTTAGACACTTATATACCCATTTATTCTTCCATCGACCTTGAGATATACATATATAAAACATATTTAATTTTCAGACATTCACTGGATGATGTCATCAGTGATGTCATTTGAGATGTCATCAGTGATGTCATGAGTGATGTCACTGACCATGTCATGAGTGATGTAATATGTGACGTCATCAGCAGTGCATTGCGGGCGCTGCGAGTTATAGTTAGCTGAACTAACTATAACGGGGGAATTTCTATGGTTTTGTACGAGTGAAATGTCCAACTAACTATAACGCCCCTGAAACCTATGGTTTTTTCAGTGAATTTCTAAGGTTTTTTAAATGCTAATTTCTAACTATAACGTGCCTGAAACCTATGGTTTTTTCAGTGAATTTCTAAGGTTTTTTAAATGCTAATTTCTAACTATAACGTGCCTGAAACCTATGGTTTTTTCAGTGAATATATATATATTTATTATACTATGTATACATGTGAAAATGTCTCGGTCCCCTGTTTGCCTCGGTGGCACGGAAAAAATGGGTGGAACTGACGTCAGCACGCCGACGAGGTTCTCTTATGAACGTCTCGATGACGTCATACGGTGTCGCGAGCGGAGCCGTGCTCGTTGACGTGGGAGAACTAGGAAAGAATTTCCGTGGAATTGGTGCAGGGGATATTCACCTAAGTGTTCAGGCTAGTCCTTTGGGAGCAACTGTTTATGTTGCCACTCCAGAAACCGAAACCAGTGATCCGAGGGCAGAGGCCCTGCAGATGGCACACGAGGTGGGGTGCCCAGTCGTGTGCACCAGCGGGGCAGCGAAGTGACAAGCACCACAACCCACAAAAAAGGTAACGAGGGCACTGAATAACACAGGATCTTCTCTTTGTATCTGGCAGGAACAACGAAGTTAAAATGCCCTAGTACCAAAATGTAGAATTAGTGCTTCAACGGTCTTCAAGAGGACCTGCGATGCCGCTTCTGCCTCCCGTACCCTGGAGGCGGCACATGGGTCACGCGGTACGGTCATACTGCGGTGGGACGCACACTCGTTGACCTCTCATGGCACTGCTCCACACTTCAGGGAGGACGCTTTCCATTAGCTATGTTTTCTGATGACATGTCGCGCCGGCCCCGTCCAACAACAGAACTCCTTTAGATCCAAACAGACTCTTCCACTCTCTCACCGGAAGTGAAACCAGGCCACGCGGACACTTTCACAATACAACAGCCGGGAATGGACTTTTCGGTAAAAAAACACATTCCTTCCTCCTAATTAATCAAATAAACGTCTCACTGAAGAACAGGGGCCAGCTTCGATCGGTAAACAGCCGTTACAACGACTTTTTACTTTGCGATACCATTACAACGCATGCATTACCACGCATGCGTTGTACATCACGAAGTCATTACTACGCATTTTTAGAACGCATGGTCATTTACCACGCTTGCCTTTACAACTAATTTTGTTGTAAAGGTATGTATGGTAAATGACCATGCGTTCTAAAAACATGTAGACGATCCATGTCGTTGTAAGGAAACAGAGGCTGTTCCGTTTCCTCACAACGACGTGCACCGCCCTCAGAGATGACGTGAAGCAGGAACCACGAGGAGAGAGGAACCATGAGGAGTGAGAGGTAAGGGGGATTGGGCATGGGGTGGGGGTTTCTTTTCTAGGGTTTAGGGTAGTGCAGTGGTGTTTGGGTAGTGTAGGGGGTCGTGCTGGGGGTAGTGTTTTAGGGTTTAGGGTAGTGCAGTAGTGTAGGGGTCATGCTGGGGGTAGTGTTTTAGGGTTTAGGGTAGTGCAGTGGTGTATGGGCAGTGTAGGGGGTCATGCTGGGGTAGTGTTTTAGGGTTTAGGGTAGTGCAGTGGTGTTTGAGTAGTGTAGGGGTCATGCTGGTGGTAGTGTTTTAGGTTTAGGGTAGTGCAGTGGTGTTTGTGTAGTGTAGGGGGTCATGCTGGGGGTAGTGTTTTATGGCTTAGGGTAGTGCAGTGGTGTTTGGGTAGTGTAGGGGTCGTGCTGGGGGTAGATTTAGGGTTTAGGGTAGTGCAGTGGGGTTTGGGTATTGTAGGGAGTCGTGCTGGGGGTAGTGTTTTAGGGTTTAGGGTAGTGCAGTGGTGTTTGTGTAGTGTAGAGGGTTGTGCTGGGTAGTGTTTTAGGGTTTATGTTAGTGCAGTGGTGTTTGGGTAGTGTAGGGGGTAGTGCTGGGGTAGTGTTTTAGGGTTTAGGGCAGTGCAGTGGTGTTTGTTTAGTGAAGGGGGTCATGCTGTGGGTAGTGTTTTAGGGTTTAGGGTAGTGCAGTCGTGTTTGTGTAGTGTAGGGGGTCGTGTTTTAGGGTATAGGGTAGTGCAGTGGTGTTTGGGTAGTGTAGGGGGTCATGATGGGGTTAGTGTTTTAGGGTTTAGGGTAGTGCAGTGCTGTTTGGGTAGTGTAGGGGGTCATGCTGGGGGTTGTGTTTTAGGGTTTAGGGTAGTGCAGTGGTGTTTGTGTAGTGTGGGAGGTCATGCTGGGGGTATATTTAGGGTTTAGTGTAGTGCAGTGGTGTTTGGGTAGTGTAGGGAGTCATGCTGGGGGTAGTGTTTTAGGGTTTAGGGTAGTGCAGTGGTGTTTGGGTAGTGTAGGGAGTCGTGCTGGTGGTAGTGTTTTAGGGTTTAGGGTAGTGCAGTTATGTTTGGGTAGTGTAGGGTGTCGTGCTGGGGGTAGTGTTTTAGGGTTTAGGGTAGTGCAGTGGTGTTTGGGTAGTGGAGGGGGTAGTGTTTTAGGGTTTAGGGTAGTGTGCCCAACCAGCCACAATATCTGTGGACAAAGGGGATCCTGACTCTTTGGAACGCTCCGTCAATTGAATAATTTGGGTCAAGGGCCCTACCACGTCCAAGACCTATCAATTCCTTTCTTGGGATCCCTCATATACTTGGAGAAAAAGGTACATAGTTTCTCATCAATTTCAGGCGTGTGTGCCACCTTCCCCTTTAGTGAGGGCCTGGGGCATTCTCCCCTCATCCTATTCCTGACCTCCCTTTCAAGGGGTTGATGGATTTTCCCCACCACATACTCTGCCACTTTGGCGTCAGGTGTCCACTCTGCCGACCTAGGATGGTAAATTTGGGTAGGCTAGAACATATCCAAGTGGACCCCGTCCCCAACCGGGGACTGAGAGGAGTGGGACTCTGGACGCCAGGGACGCCCCGAGTCCTTATCCTCATCGGAGGAGAAATCGTCCTCCGATACACCCTCTCCCTCTAAGGGAAACCCGCCGTCGGGGTCTACAATAGTGGTGACAGTGTCGCAATTTTCTCCGGGCCCCTCCTCCTCCCGGCAGGGTGCATGTTTTAGCGTTCGCGCACTCTTGAGGAAGGTCTCCGTAAGTTTATCAAATCCTTCCAAGTGCCCCGCGTTATGCTTAACGGCCCTTTTATTCCCCATCTGGGAGCTACTTGGACCCGCCACCACCAGATCTCGGTCACTGAACACCACAGGGATGCTTTTCGCCAGCTTATCAACCTGATCCCTAAGAGGAGCCAGCGCCCTAGAAATAGCCAGAGAGAGGGCTTGGTCTACTGCTGGAGGGAGAAGTTGGGGGCCATTCCTCCTCCACTTCCTGGTAGGAGGAGTAAAAATGGTCTTCTGGAGAAGACATGATAGCAGAGGGTGTGAGCACAGAACACATGCCCTTAAAATCCTTAAGACAGCCCCCTCGCCGGTGCTCCAACAGCTGGGCTTCCCCCGAAGCTGTTATAAGAATAGACTGAGGCGCAATACCAATTACCACCACCAGGTGGCACTGGTCACTAACTTGGCCGTGTGGGGAAATCACCGCGTAGCGGTGTCAAAATTAGGCGAGGGTTGGTCGGGAATCAAGCGGACACTAAAGGAGTGACCAGATTCCCAAACGCGCGTAAAGACCAGCGGGAGCGCTCGACGAAGCTGCCTCGCTCGGACCAGACGCGCCTGACAGGTTCTCACCGTGCGCAGAGCACACAGCGGGAGAAACTGCGAGGGGGAGAACGCGCTCGGGCAAGAGCCTGCTGCGCAGGGAATATGAAACAATACCAAGGCAATAATGCTAATAACGTGCACAAGAAACCGCTATACAAACAGCAACAACGTCAGATTAAGCCAAGAATGTAAGGAATGCACTTAACTGTCGAGCAGTGAAGAAAGAGGAAGCGGAAGGGACGTCACGATATTATACACGATGGACTGTGATATGATTGGACTATAGTTGCCTTGGAGACTACCCCCCTAATGGTTCATGGGTTGTGTAGTCTTTTGTGTAATGATTGTTGTGTTACGTTTTCATTGAACTGCTATGCAAATAAAGTGAGGAAATATGCATAATCCTCACCTCCGTCCTGCCATAGAATTCATTAAACTTTATTTGATCTGATTTAGAAACATAGATCATAAAAGTAATAATAACAAAAAACAACACCATCTGCAGCTGACCACAGGTTCAGCACATCAAAACCCAAGTTTTCATAAGCATTCAGAGTCATGTGCATCTACTTCCAGAGCTTGCCGCAGTTAAGCTCAACTGGAGACCAGAAACGTAATCCTTATACGAATGGGAAGGTGCACCAAGAAACAAAGTGAATGTCCTCCAACCTTTGTCCAAAAATATCCTTTAATTATTCTTGATAGTAAAAATAGATGTCAGCTAACGCGTTTCGTTCCACTGAGGGAACTTCATCAGGGCTGAAAACATATATATAAGACATAACGTAAGTCTCCACAAACCAAAATAAATTTACATATATAAACATACAAATAAGACACACATAATACAAAAGTAAATACAAAGCAAACGACTCAAACTGAAATTATTTTACACCAAGCATCCATGGTAAAACCATGTAGCACATAAATATATACAATTAAAACCACATTAGAAAAAGAATACATGATAAAAACAAGCATAAAAAGTGGGCACCATAATTCACAGCGGTGAGATTAATAATTCCACATAATTAAACATATCAATGTCCGAATTCATTCCTATCAAGATCAATAAAGGGTGGGAGAGAACCCATTGAAATGAATCAGTCAAAAGACAGAAAGTACAGAGTAGAAAAAAGGCGTCAGTTAAGGTGAAAATAGAAAAGTACAGAAAAAAACCGAAAAACCAACCATATGTGTAGTGATTAAAAACGGAAGAATAAATTCCAGAACCATATATCTCACCTCATGTAACAATACGAGGTACAATATATCCGTGCTCAAAATCAAATTATATCCAAAATAGAATTAAAAAGCATCCAGATTCCTAATGGGTAAACAATTACACAAACACAACATTAGCCACAATTCGCAGTTTGTCATTAAGCAGAGATAATAATCTCTAAAGAAACTCTAAAATAAAAATAAGACAGACATAAACATTTGAGTTCGTGCCTGTACACTATAACCACAAAGTCGCCATTCTCACCTCATATATCAAGACGCGGTGTAGTGTGTCAGAACTCTATGTTAAAATATTTCCAAATTCAAAGTCAGTAATAGTAGTCCGAAAATCTAATAAGAAAGATTGAGAAAAGGAGAAGAAAGAACAATATTGACTATAATTAGCCATATGTCATGTTTCAGACGGCAAAAAACATAAATTTCCCATGTTTGTACGCTATGATCAAAGAGAGATCTTACCTGACACTTGGGTGACAATGACAAATAAGATCAATCTGTAGTGTTCACAGCGATTAAGCTCCAAAATACCAATGGCAAAATGTAAACCAGTATCCTAAACAAGATAGAACATAGGATACATTTGTAAATATAACCGCAAATCATATAACACACAACTACTCCAAGTGGGTTCCAAAAACCAAAATATGGTCAAATACACACGGTTGTCAATTATACCAAAATACACTGATGGTCTGATAATCACCAAAAGCTTGAAATATAATGCTTGTAAATCGCAAATGATACATGTTAAACTTCCACCTTGTGGTCAATAGCCCACGATGGTAAGTTGTGCCGAAATCAATGAATAATCTAATGGTCGCAATGAGCATAGATAAGACTGCTCGTATATCGTAACTCTTTTGAACAGTGGGCGCCCAACCACATGAATGTCAAGTGGATGCTCTATTTCCCGCGACATGCGTAGTTTAAACTGATCAGCAACTCGTATATCGCAGCAGTTTCCAACGACTGCCCGACCACATGTTTCCATCAAGGAGAAAACCGTTAAAAATCCCCATGCAGATGCGTGATTCCAAGGGGTTACACCACCCAACTAACAAACAAAATCAAGCTACAAATCACAAATAAATCGTAATCCTACCTTGATACGATACGTCCTCTGCCTGAAATCTCTCCTTTACAATATTCATATCCGGCGCCATTGTCGGTCGTTATTAACAGGGTGTGCGTGACGTCAATGACCAGCGATTACATATAGGAGGGGAGTATCAATAAGGAATTCACTATGTCCGAGTTATGTAGTCACACCTATAAATACAGTAACTTGGTTTCCTAGAAAACCAAAGGGTTTCTACACCTGTGGAAAGTGCAATGTCTGCCTATGGGGAAAGAACAAAACTAAGACATTTGACTATAATTCACCAAAGCAGTACACAATTGGATTTTTTCTTAACTGCAACTCCACCTATGTGGTTTATGTACTTGGCTGTAAATGTGGCATTGTGTATGTCGGCAGCACGACTCGCTGCCTTAAAATGAGGATACAGGAACACCGTAGGGCTTTAAAAAACAGAGACGAGAGATATCCCATTACAAACCACTATTACAATGAACATCCTGATGATCTGACTTTTTGGTTTCATGCAATTGATCATGTACCTATAAACAGACGAGGTGGCAATAGGGAATGTCTGCTGAGACAGATTGAGTCCAAATGGATTTGTCGCCTTAGGGCTACCCTGTTGGGGCACAACACTGATGGAGAGATGCATTACTTTCTGTAATTGTGGGTATAGTGATGAATCATTTGTGTTTATGCAAACCAATGGGATGCTCATTCCCTGACTATGTACTATCAATCATACTTTGCATTAACTGCCAATCGCCATTGGTGATCGAACATTTTGGCTGCAATTTGCAATAGATATATGGTTTTAATCTTATTCTATCCTTTCTTGATTTGGGTCTGCCAATCATTTTTCTGACACAAGCCCCCTAACATCTATTACTGATCACTTTTCTGGCTATAAGACTGTACTTTATCTGTTTATTTCTCCAACTATCGTAAGACAGTTAAATGTCTCTTTGAAATCATATTGTGACACATGTACAAGAATATTGTAATCGGCACGTTTTTACCTATGTAATTAAAAGATTTTTAGTCATGCTTTGTCTGCTGATGGTCCTATATCTACATAGGGGTGTTGATATTATTTTTTGTGGATATTATAGGATGGCGACCGTTTTCAAGAATACCACCGTCAATAGCTTTAGTGGAATTCATTGACATCGTTTTGTTGCCTTGTCCTTGTGTCAGTTTTTTGAATACGGACCTTTAATTATGCGGCCCCTAAGTTGTTGACGTTATTGGTGTGTGTTTGTTTTTTTGGTTTTTTTTAAATTGTGGACATAGTACGTCTTACCTCCGTGATTATATGACATACACTCTAATCCGTACTATATGGTCCTTAATATTAGGCATCTTATTGTTTTCCATTCAAATTAGCTCGTTTCGGCATACTAGATGGACAAGCATTGCATACGCTATATTTTGCTATTTCAAATATGGCGCTTAAATTAGCCATAACTCCATCGGTACGCAGTTTGTTTTGTTTCAGGACGTCGTGACGTCATTGACGTCACGCACATCCTGTTAATAACGACCGACAATGGCGCCGGATATGAATATTGTAAAGGAGAGATTACAGGCAGAGGACGTATCGTATCAAGGTAGGATTACGATTTATTTGTGATTTGTAGCTTGATTTTGTTTGTTAGTTGGGTGGTGTAACCCCTTGGAATCACGCATCTGCATGGGGATTTTTAACGGTTTTCTCCTTGATGGAAACATGTGGTCGGGCACTCGTTGGAAACTGCTGCGATATACGAGTTGCTGATCAGTTTAAACTATGCATGTCGCGGGTAATAGAGCATCCACTTGACATTCATGTGGTTGGGCGCCCACTGTTCAAAATAGTTACGATATACGAGCAGTCTTATCTATGCTCATTGCGACCATTAGATTATTCATTGATTTCGGCACAACTTACCATCGTGGGCTATTGACCACAAGGTGGAAGTTTAACATGTATCATTTGCGATTTACAAGCATTATATTTCAAGCTTTTGGTGATTATCAGACCATCAGTGTATTTTGGTATAATTGACAACCGTGTGTATTTGACCATATTTTGGTTTTTTGGAATCCACTTGGAGTAGTTGTGTGTTATATGATTTGCGGTTATATTTACAAATGTATCCTATGTTCTATCTTGTTTAGGATACTGGTTTACATTTTGCCATTGGTATTTTGGAGCTTAATCGCTGTGAACACTACAGATTGATCTTATTTGTCATTGTCACCCAAGTGTCAGGTAAGATCTCTCTTTGATCATAGCGTACAAACATGGGAAATTTATGTTTTTTGCCGTCTGAAACATGACATATGGCTAATTATAGTCAATATTGTTCTTTCTTCTCCTTTTCTCAATCTTTCTTATTAGATTTTCGGACTACTATTACTGACTTTGAATTTGGAAATATTTTAACATAGAGTTCTGACACACTACACCTCGTCTTGATATATGAGGTGAGAATGGCGACTTTGTGGTTATAGTGTACAGGCACGAACTCAAATGTTTATGTCTGTCTTATTTTTATTTTAGAGTTTCTTTAGAGATTATTATCTCTGCTTAATGACAAACTGCGAATTGTGGCTAATGTTGTGTTTGTGTAATTGTTTTCCCATTAGGAATCTGGATGCTTTTTAATTCTATTTTGGATATAATTTGATTTTGAGCACGGATATATTGTACCTCGTATTGTTACATGAGGTGAGATATATGGTTCTGGAATTTATTCTTCCGTTTTTTAATCACTACACATATGGTTGGTTTTTTTCTGTACTTTTCTATTTTCACCTTAACTGACGCCTTTTTTCTACTCTGTACTTTCTGTCTTTTGACTGATTCATTTCAATGGGTTCTCTCCCACCCTTTATTGATCTTGATAGGAATGAATTCGGACATTGATATGTTTAATTATGTGGAATTATTAATCTCACCGCTGTGAATTATGGTGCCCACTTTTTATGCTTGTTTTTATCATGTATTCTTTTTCTAATGTGGTTTTAATTGTATATATTTATGTGCTACATGGTTTTACCATGGATGCTTGGTGTAAAATAATTTCAGTTTGAGTCGTTTGCTTTGTATTTACTTTTGTATTATGTGTGTCTTATTTGTATGTTTATATATGTAAATTTGTTTTGGTTTGTGGAGACTTACGTTATGTCTTATATATATGTTTTCAGCCCTGATGAAGTTCCCTCAGTGGAACGAAACGCGTTGGCTGACATCTATTTTTTACTATCAAGAATAATTAAAGGATATTTTTGGGACAAAGGTTGGAGGACATTCACTTTGTTTCTTGGTGCACCTTCCCATTCGTATAAGGATAGATCATAAAAGTGTACATAAAAACAGTAAATCCTCTTTCCTAATACAATACAGTGAGAATTAATTAAAACCAGTAGGTAAAAACGGGTGTTACAAAGCCCGGTTCAGAGCAACTTCAGGTTAACAGAATCGTAAAGTTCAATGTTTCGCAAGATCAATCTCATGTACTTCGTGCAAAATACGCAATAAGGGGTCCAAGTAAGATGTAACGCTCCAATACCTGACCAGTTTGCACTATATAAAACTGCAGAAAAACTAAAAATAAAAAGTGTTTTGCACACTTCTGTCATTGGGCTATATGTGGGCTACATCTGGTTGATATTTGTGCTACATTTGGGCTCTTTTTTCTCTGGTGGCCATCTTGGGAGACTTATTTGTTATGAAGTTTCCTAATTTCGTCATTTACTGCAGTCTCCTCAGTAGGAAATGCCTTCAGTTTTTTACTTTGATTCCATCAAGAAGGCATTCAGATGTGTCACACATTTGCCATAAATTCAGAATGTTAGCACTCTAGTTGTTCATTAGATCACTGTAGTAAAGCTACTGCTCACCAGGGAGTTAACTGGAAGTCTACTGCTGGTATTGAAAGTGATTGTTTCAGTCTGCATGTCAGAATTTTCTAATGAAATAGAAGAGGATTTGAGATCTCACTTAAAACATGCCCTAAATTTTCTTTCTGCAGCACTAACCATAATTTCTATGGCAAAATGAACCCCCTCATTTTGTTCCTTTTTAAATTAAATGTTTTAAGTGTTACCAGTTTATTCCAATCAAGATGGCTTCAGGTGTGCCATACTTTTGTCATAAGTAAGACTGTTAGCGCTCTAGTTGTTCTTTAGAACACTCTGAGAAGCTGCAGTAGAACACAAAGGCATCAACTGACAGGCTGTTCCTGTTGAAATATAACAGGAAGATATTTGAGATCTCACTTAAAACATGTCCTAATTTTTCTTTCTACAGCACTAAGCATAATTTCTATGACAAAATGAACCCCATCATTTTGTTCCTTTTTAAATTAAATGTTTTAAGTGTTACCAGTTTATTCCAATCAAGATGGCTTCAGGTGTGCCATACTTTTGTCATAAGTAAGGCTGTTAGCACTCTAGTTGTTCTTTAGAACACTCTGGGAAGCTGCAGTAGAACACAAAGGCATCAACTGACAGCCTGCTCCTGTTGAAATATAACAGGAAGATATTTGAGATCTCACTTAAAACATGTCCTAATTTTTCTTTCTACAGCACTAACCATAATTTCTATGGCAAAATGAACCCCCTCATTTTGTTCCTTTTTAAATTAAATGTTTTAAGTGTTACCAGTTTATTCCAATCAAGATGGCTTCAGGTGTGCCATACTTTCGGCATAAGTAAGACTGTTAGCTCTCTAGTTGTTCTTTAGAACACTCTGGAAAGCTGCAGTAGAACACAAAGGCATCAACTGACAGGCTGCTTCTGTTGAAATATAACAGGAAGATATTTGAGATCTCACTTAAAACATGTCCTAATTTTTCTTTCTACAGCACTAACCATAATTTCTATGACAAAATGAACCCCATCATTGTGTTCCTTTTTAAATTAAATGTTTTAAGTGTTACCAGTTTATTCCAATCAAGATGGCTTCAGGTGTGCCATACTTTTGTCATAAGTAAGGCTGTTAGCACTCTAGTTGTTCTTTAGAACACTCTGGGAAGCTGCAGTAGAACACAAAGGAATCAACTGACAGTCTCTGCCCTTGTTGGATGTATATGTTTTACTGAGAATGTCAGACTTCATTCTCACATGACTGAGAAAGATAATGTGAATTTACAGAAAATATGCTCTCATTTATGGGACAAGCATGTGAAAATAGTTTTCTCTCAAACATGATTCATGATATCCCAGCAGAAGGTTTTTCACAGGGTAAAATCACCTTAGAACACACCACAATTCCTGAAATTAGTATGTACCATCAACAAATGAATTCTAATGTAACTAAAGTCTGTTATCACCCTTTATAGTTCTCCTTTTGGTAACCCTCAAAATCTTCGATTCACTACAATGCATTTCAATGGGGTACTATCATTTATATTGGTCCCAAGATGGCTGCCAGAAATTCCAGGATGAAGTGCTGACAGCCAATCAGATCTCACGATGACATGTGTGATTAGGCTCCGCCCAGATATATATGTGTTTTCTTTTTCAAATTTCTCAGGAACTACTGAACGGATTTATACCATTTAACCAAAACTAAGGGCTACCTTTTTGCCAAATTTGGTGTAATTCCGTTCAGCAGTTCGGGCTGTAGCTGCGATGAAAGGTTCCTATGGAAAATTGCATGGGGAAAACATGTTTTGGGACCCCCCTTTTTTCTCGGCCCCCACTTGACGAATCACCCCGAGACTTTCAGGATAGGAGCGGACTGGAGCGGGCCACAAGTTTTGAAAATTTCGCGAAGATTCGTCAACCGGCGCCAAAGTTATTTCAAATAGAATGTTTCAGATTTCCTATGGAAAATAGGTCCTAACTATAACTATCTACTGGCGACCGCCAGTAGATAATATATATATATATATATATATATATATATATATATATATATACGTTGACTAAGGCCAGGAGGCCGAAACGCATCTCTCAGTTGTTGGAGATTGTGGGCACAACAAAATAAAATATATCAATGGTATGCTTGGAGTGTGCGGCGTGCTTCCTTTTGGAAAATATATAAATATATGTATACATATATATATGTATATACCTATGTATATATATGTAATTATTTATCTATATTAAGTTTATATAAATACAAGTACATATATATGTGTGCTTGTGTGTTCATATAAGTATATATTTATACATAGTAGCAAATGTTAGTGGACTATATTAAATTTACATTATATTAAATGTATATTAAAATATTTAGCATTTACTACTTTAAACCCTATTTATGTTAAAGAATCTATAGTTTTGTCTATATTTGGATGATATTAGTTTCAATAGTATTTTTTTCTGATATTTTAACTTACCATTATATGTATACGAGCACGGTATTATGGTAAATGATATTTTTGACACTATATTTTTTCAACAATATTGTTCACCAGGATATTGTGTCAATGATCCGAAAATAAAGGACAAGTTCTGAGAGTTTGTGATCACACTATAAAGTGTCAATGTTAGAATGTAAGAAGTGTGCTGTGGGAGTCATTTATACAGCTTAAAGCCAAAATGTGGAAATTTGGGAATCAGATTAGAACCCAAGAGTCAGGACCCCCAGATATCAGCACTCTGCGTGTATAGTGCTTGAAAGGGCTATGTTTAGAGCTTTCATTTAGCGCACGTAAATCCACTTCAAGGTGGGCCAACAGAACGGTTAGAATTGTTTCTAAAGATATCAAGAGGCAACAGTTAGGAACAGTCACAGTGATGGACCTTTAAGGCCAATCTGACATAGAATCCTAAGGTAGCAGACATTTAACATAAGGTCACTTTCCTGGGTCAAAGTCAAAGTGGCACAAAAGACATCAGGTGTTATGAAACACTCTACTCCATATTGGCATCCAGGTCTTTAACTTGCAACCTGTCAGGCTGAAAGTCTTATGCGAAGCTAGAATAGATTATACTTTCAAGTATGTGAAGGCAGCCCACGTTTTGCTGATACCCTTGCAGAGCTTAAAATGTGAAAAGAGTGTACTGGCCCAAAGTTTTTCTTAGCATTTCTCCTCTGGTGCTACCGATTGCTGGGGTTGCAAAATACTGAGTCTGTCTTGTCTTGATTCCACCTGATGGCTCTTTCTCCCACCACCCACCACTGCAATTGTCTTTATCTCAATTTTGCATGTTATTTTTTAACCTTTCTTTCTCACTTTGGCACTATTTTCCTACATCTTGTCCTTCATCTTTGTCCCGTTTCTTTCGTTCTCATTCTTCTTCCGCTCATTCTTGCTCTGGGTCAAAGTAGGAGGATGAAAATTAAGTCCCAGCCCCCAAAACTTTGGGCCTGATTCACGAAGGTAAACTTATACTTTTGTGTATGTTTACTCTTGTTTTCAGTATTCACAAACTACAAGTTAAAAGTAAGTTTACGACTGTGGTAACGCTGCAGTCGGGTCAGAAAACTCTGCACATAAACAATAGGCCTGTCCTATCTTTTTATGTGCAAACTCCACTACAGCCCCTTTCCCATTCATTATGTTCCCCACAGTCACCCTCATGGTTGTGAGCTCAACCACTGCAATCCTGCCAGCCCATGTCCAGTATATTTTGAGCACATGTTGGCAGGCCATCACTACAAATGCCCCTATAAATGCACAAGAGCAATTTTGAGGCAAGCAGAAGTGGATAAAAGTAGTCCCCTGCTTGCAGGCCCAACTGGAAATCAAAAGCTGCTCTGATCTAAATGTTGAAACCAGCCCCACAGTGCTTTGTCCAAGTAAGCATAAAAACGAATCTGTTTCTGTGTGTGTGTGTGTGTGTGAACATGTGCGTGTGCATGTGTGTGTGTGTGTGTGTGTGTGTGTGTGTGTAAGGGGTGTACTCCCAAAATATATATTTTTTTTTTAAATAAAAAAAATAGAGTGTCACAATGGTGAACATTTAAGTATAGATTTTCAAATATATTAGCTAAGCATTTTTATAACTGGTTTAAAGGTATCCATTCACCTCTAAAATCGGCCCCTTGTATTGCAGCCCTCCAGGGAAAAGCCAGAGTACCAAAATGGCCTATCCACCCATGCCTGCTTGCACTAAAGTGTGTGACCTGCAAGTAGGTTGCTACCTGGTTGTTTTTTTTTTTACTGGACTGGCTTGTATTTTTAAGTCAAGCTGGTAAAAAATTGAGAAAAGCAGTGAATCCTGTATATTAACATTCTGAAACACAAAACTAAAACAGCAAACACTTAACTAAATCATTTAGAAATTATGTGAAAGCTGTCTAAATCATTTCAGAATGATCATTAGAGCAAATAGAGGAACTAGCCGGTATGTTTTTTCACAGAAAGATGGCAACTCTACCTACAAGGGAACAACAGGCACTGTGGCTTGAAAGCAAACCCACAACTTGAACCGCAATTGCACTTGGAGGGAGCAAATTGTGACCCTCTTACGATAGCTACATGTCCAGCCTCTTCACTCTCATTAGGCAGTTCAAAGGGTGCGGGCCATTGTGCAGGTGTGATTCCCCTAAGTGTCACTTCACTACTTTGTGACACAGCCTTTCTTTGGCAGGCTTTTTGGCAATCAAGCAAATGCCCCTTTTTGCCCAATGACTGTTTTAAATTGTAGTAGGTGGGGAAGCCGGGCCTACAAGTGGTTTGCAGCGTGACCGTTAGGAACCGGCTACACCAACACGGCTTATGCCTATAAACGGCTTGAACGCAATTGGCGTAAAAAATACACTATAGCAGAGAAGGAAGTCTATAGACAAGGTCTCATCGTTTAGAAACAAGCCGTATTCAACGCGAAAAAGCTCTTCTTTATAAACCAAATTAACACAGCCAAAAATTCCTCTAAAGAACTTTACAAAACAGTATCTAGGCTAGCGTCCCCAAGCTCACCTAGGGTCGAGCCAAGTCAAGAAATGAGTGAGGAAATTGCTAAATTCTTCCCAAAAAAGGTAGAAGTTATTTTCTCCCGCAGGGAGCCACTGAAAATAGGACACTGGGCTCAAAGCAAGTCACAGGAGCATGTCATACACTTGAGAAATTCGCCCCACTCAGTATCAATGACACAAAGATGTTACTGGGCTCTGTTAAGTCCGGATCTCCCTACGACCCCTGCCCAGTGACAGTGGCCAAATTAGCCCTGGAACCATTTGCCACCACCTTGACATCATTATTTAATGCCATGTTTGAAACAGGCGACTTTCCTAGATGCTGGAAGTGGGCCTCGATACTCCCACTTCTGAAGAAAAATAACTTGGACCCATCTCCCGCCTCCCACTACCAGCAAAAGTGGTGGAAAAATAAATAAACACTCAGTTGAGTGCAATTATTCACGAAAACAAGTTACTGGATCCAAAGCAGTATGGTTTTAGAGCAGGGCACAGTACGGAGACCGCATTGATAAAGTCAACAGAAAAAATCAGGAAAGCCCTGGACCAAGGTGGTTAAGCGGCCCTCATCATGCTGGACTTGTCTGCGACCTTCGATACAGTCCATCATAACCTCCTGATGCACCGTCTGTCCGAGATTGGAGTCAAAGGAAAGGCATGGAGGTTACTAAAAGCGTTTCTAACGGACAGGAAACAAATAGTGTCCTTAGGGAATTTTGACTCTAAACCTTTTTCACTGCCTTGTGGTGTTCCACAGGGATCGTCCCTTAGCCCTACCCTTTTTAATGTGTATGTGGCATCTTTGGCTCCCCTGATCAGATCTTATGGCTTTAGCCTCACGTCATATGCAGACGACACACAAATAGTTGTGTCACTTCTACCAGGACATGAAGTAGGCATCGGCAAGAACTTCCATGACTGTTAAATCGTGGATGTCACAAAACTGCCTGAAGCTAAACTCGGGCAAAACCGAGGTCCTCACGTTTGGAAACAAGGCCAATTTCTGGACCCCAGACTGGTGGCCAGCAGATCTGGGTGTCCTCCCCAGACCCACGAAGAAGGCAAAGAATCTAGGTATTGTAGTGGACGATAGACTGAACTATGAACACCAGATAAACGCGACAACCTCGGCCACCTTTCATTCCCTTAAACTGCTAAAAAAGGTCAAACCGTTCTTGCCAGAAGACAGCTTACAAACAGTCGTCTCATCCATTATCCTGTCCCGCCTGGACTACTGCAATGGGCTCTATTTGAACATCTTAGAACGACATTTGACTAGATTGCAGATCTTGCAAAATGCAGCAGCTAGGCTGGTGACTAGCACCCCCAAATTCGTATCAGTAGCCAAAGAAATTAAAAAACTTCACTGGCTGCCCATTAGGAAAAGGGTGCAATTTAAGTCACTTTGTATTGTCTTTAAGGCACTTCATGGTCAGAGTCCTGATTTTTTGACCCACCAGTTTCGATGACACCCCCAAAAGAACCCTCCACTCACTAGGAGCCAAACTGGTGTGCATACCACCCACAAAGAAAGTCTGGTGGGGGGGGAGAAGTTTCATTACATGTGCGGCCAAAGCATGGAATGCCCTCCCCTGGAGTTTGAGTTACTCCACCAACCTCCTCGCCTTCAGGAAACAACTGAAAACCTGGCTTTTTTACGTATAGTTCCTCCCAGCTATATTTCTCTCTGTGCCACCCTGTCTCTCAGTAGAGTTGTGCTATTAGCGCCAGGACACCCCCAGGTAACCGCGCGCTTTACAAATATAAATAACATAACAATAACATTCTGAATTTCTGCAACAAGCCATTGCTGAACTGTGGGGACAGGAACAATGGTCTCTACATTTGATGTTCCAAAACACACGCAATGCAGATGAAACATTAAAGCTGCTCACAACTTCCTCAGTGGAGTGTAAGCTGCTAACCAAAATCGGGTCCTAACTGACCAGCAGGAGCTGAGTTGTCACAGTTTCTGTTTGTGCAACCTACAGCCTAACCTCTCAAGGGAGCTCTAGTGAGCCACTCGGCCCCTACAAGGGACACTTGACCCATGAGATGACGCATGCAACCCTTGGAGTGGGAGCAGCCCGCGGGTATAAATAAACGGGTGCAAGACTGCTCTGGGTCTTCGACCAATACATTGAAGTGAGTATGAGCCTCTTTGCATGTTGCTGCGCCCACGCTAGGCCTCCACCCTATGCAGCACCAAACTGGCGATAGGGTATTGCCTCATTGTATACCCCTCTGTCAGCCTCGAACAGCAGCCTGCCTTGCCAACATTGCCGCAGCACCTGCAGCCTTTGACTTCAGGCTCCACTACACAGCCATGCCCTGCCAGCAGCCGGATCACAGCTGCACATGCCCTCAAGCCTCCCCACAGCTAGACCTTGCATGCAGCACACCGCATGGACCTCTTCAGATCAGCCCGGCACGTCCTGCAGGCCTGGCCCGGTGTGCCAGACCACCTGCAGTGCCACACGCTCCCACCCTCGATGTATCACTTGAAAGCCTGGTATTGTGGTTCATGGGGATCAGTACAATCTCTGCACATGCACTCTGGACAGTACAAGCCATGTGTAGACTCGACCTTACCATGCCTCTCAGCTGCAGAACCCCTGGCATTAACATGCTGCCTTGCAGCTGCTGTAGTAAGTAGGGTTGACAAGGCCAGCAATCTCTCACCTGCTGGACTACTTGCCAGAGCTGCATCAAAGTGAATCAGGGCAAATCACCATGCAAATTTTGGCAGAAGATGCCATTGCCGCTCAAGCCACCGCAATGGCACTAACCCCTGCAACATACCCACACAACCCAGTTGCCGTGCTGCAACCTTTCGGCGAACTTTCAGATCCTGCATCTGCTGCTTCCAGATGGAAAACTTGGGTAGACTGCCTGAACAACTACTTCAGGGTGACCCGCAAAACCGATGGAGCCGTCAAGCGGTCCCTACTACTACACTATGGGGGTGATGAAATATACAAGCTGTTTGAGCACCTTCCGTGGATAGGCGCAGATGATGACTATGAGGCAGCTGTCAGAGTCCTGAACACCCACTTCGATCTCCAGCTCTACGCAGACTTTGAGCAGTTAAAATTTTGTCAAGCACACCAACAAGAAGGGAGTCAATCAACAACTTCTATGCTCACCTGCAGGAACTGGCCAGCACCAGCACAGCTTATGCCCAACCGAAGGAAGTGCGTGTGCTACTTCTCCAAAGGTGCTGGTCAAATACACTCAAAATTCTAGTATTATGGCAACCAGGTATATGCCTCGATGACGTCCTGAGCCTGGTCACACGATCTGCAGCATGAGCCCTGAGATGGAATCTGCACTCACCCCCAGTCATGGTGGTCTCCCTACCGGCAAACAAACTGCAATCAAGACGGAGACTGCTGACATGATCAGAACACGGCCTGGGGGCGGAAGTGAGAAACCATCTGATCACACACCCGATGTCTGCTGCAAAAATTGCGGGAGAGATGAACACCCAATCAAGAACTGCCCCCTCCAAGGAATAATATGTTCCAACTGCATCAAGCCAAACCACTTTGCAAAAGTATGCAGAAGTGGCCCGAGAGGCTGAAGGTCCAGAGGGACAGCGCCTCCTACAAAAACAATCCGACACCTCACAGTCATTGATGCCAAGCAGTCAGGCCCAGCCCCACTCCAAACATGAGTAAGAGTCCACCAGGAGTAGCACTAATCTGAAGACAAAGACGTCTTCCTTGTATCATTCATAGAGCACATGAAGAGGAACTGAAGACCCCAGCCAATATGCAAGATACACATAGCAAGCACGAAGATCACAGCCCTGATTAACACTGGGGCATCTGTGAATGTGATGAGTCACCACCAGTGCTCTCGCCTTTGACCCAAGCCAATGCTGTCACCATCTGCCTCAAAGATATATACATATGGAGGCCAAGTACCCCTCCCTTTTATGGGGAAAAGTAATGTCTTGGTGCAGAACAATGGGAAGGAAACACCTGTGAATTTCAACGTTGTCATGGGAGAATAAGAAACCAATGTGGGGTGTCACACAGCCGAAGACCTGGGCCTCGTATTCTTCACCCGGAACATCCAAGCTCACCAAGTAGAAGACATCATAAGTCAATTTTCACACCTATTACAAGGTCTAGAATGTCTCAAAGGGCCTACGGCAAAGCTATATAGTGACAAGAAAGTGAAACCTGTGGCAGTACGACAGCACAGAGCATCCTTTCACCTACATACCCTGGTCAAGCAAGAGCTGGAGAAGCTCAAAAACTGGATGTCATTGAGAAGGTCTCCAGGCCCACTCCACGGCTCTCCCCGATGCAGATCGCTAACAAAACCCAAACAATCTGACAAAATCTGGCCATACCTAGACATGCGCCTCCCCAAAAAGGTGATCAAGAGAGAATGACACATTACTCCCAACATGGGTGACATAATCGCTAATCTCAATGGAGCCAGATGGTTTTCCAAATTTGACCTAAAAGGCAGTGTACCACTGATTACAGCTGGATAAAAGCAGACCGTCCATCACCACCTCCTCAACCCATCTCGGCCTGAGGAGGTACAAACAGCTCAACTCTGGGATCTCATCAGCAGCGGAAGTGTTCCAGAACACAATACGTGAGACACAATCAGGCCTTCAAGGCATCATGAACATAAGCAACAACATCCTAATTTATTTGTCAACCATAAGAGATCACCATCGCCAGCTCCAAGTGAATTTGAAATGGCCCAGCAAACATGGCCTCACCCTCCATTGGAAGAAGTGCTTGTTTTTTTAAACCAAGATAGAATTCTTTAGAAATATCTTCGAAAAAATGTCATCCAAGTGGACCTGTGCAAATCCCAAGCAATACAACAAGCCCGGGCCCCTAGAAATGCCACAGAGGTATGCAGTTTCCTCAAAATGGCTACCTATTGCGGCCACTTCATCCCCAACCTTGCAGCGATAGCAGAACCATTCAGAGCTCTGATGAAGGCTGACACTAAGTAGATCTGGGGCCCCACAGAAGCTGAATCATTTGGAAAAATCAAGGACGCACTGCCAGACAAAGCAACAATGACCTACTTTGATCCAGAAAAGAAAATGGAACTGATTGTGGATGCAAACCCCATAGGCCTGGGGGCTGTACTAACCCAAGAGGTGGAACCTGGAAGATGGGCACCCCTCACCTGCACCAGCAGGGTTCTCGCCCTAACCGAGGCAAGGTATGCCTCAATCGAGAGAGAGGTCCTCACCATCAAATGGGCCTGTGAGCACTTCCACCTATACTTGTGAAGGCACCTCTCACCTCAAATGGAGCATTGAGCAATCCAGTTACAACAATATAGATTCAATGTCAGACTTCCTCTCGCGGCACCCCATCCTAGAGGGAGACACAAAAACAGATGACGATACTCAGACTGAGTAGTACCTAAAGCTAGTGAGCCAAGGAGCATGTCCAAGGACACTTCGCTTCCAGGAGATAAGCCATGCAACAGTAGAGGACTGTGTGTTCCATAAAGTCATTGCCACCTCACACAAAGGAGATTGTAGAACGTTCCAAAACAATTCCAACCAGTGGTTGGCCCTGACAAGTAGAGACTGACACAACTAACACAACTCTGGAGAGTCAGAAATGAGCTGAGTGCCACACCGGAAGGACTTGTGCTATGAGGACATAACATACCTATACCAGCCTCACTGACAAAGCAAGTCACTGAATCGGTCTGCAACGGGCACCAAGGAGCAGCCAAGACAAAGAACCGCCTAAGGGAAAAGGTATGGTTCCCTGAACTAGAGGAGACCATGGACAACCTAACAAGGCATTGCCTTGCATGCCAAATGACGGGCTGACCAGAAGCCCCTGCACCTGTAATCACTGACGAACGCTGTGACACCTCATGAGCGAAAGTCATCCTGGAGTTCGGCAGCTTCTCAGATGGAAGCACCATGATGGTAATGATTGACACCCACACAAGATATCCCATAGTAGAACTGACAGATTCAATGGCATTCTCTAAGGTTGCCCTGGCACTAGAGAGAGTTTTCGCACTTTTTTGCACCGCTGAGGCGATCAGGACCAACAGTAGTTCACCTTCAAGGGTCGGAGTGTCATGTGGTTTGTGGCCTCATGGTCTGCCTTGCTAAGTTGGCCTAGGCCTGACTGCCATGGTGCCTTTTTTGCGCACGTTACTTTGTGCCTTTGTTTTTCCAGCCTCTGCTTCTGCCCGGCTATTTTAGAACTGTCTGCATTTCTGCCTTTCACCTTTTCTCCTGTTCCCTTTGGGTTACGTCTGCACAACATGTACAAGGTCGAAAAACAACGTCCCTTGTTCTTGCTGATCTGGCCAGTCCCTCGCACTTAGACATAACACTAAGTACAGCTGCACTGGAGAATTTTGGGTGCTTATAATATTGTGATTTCACGGTTAGAGACACTTGGAGAAAAACCTTTCCAGAGAGAAGAGCTGTGCTCGTCTTATGATGTAAACCTTGCATCTAGATATTGAGGTATGGGGGTTCGCCTGACAATGCCCAGAGGTCTTCTGTTTTTATAATAAACTAGCTACTAGTACGGGGAGGGTGGTATGGTCATTTAGCCCTATATCCACTGCTTTATGAAATGCTTTCCCCGTTTGTATTCTATGAAATTGTAACTATGCTTATTATTTTATCCTTATGCATTATGCTGATAGTACTGGCACGTGTACTGTATCTTAGAACACGGTAGTTGAAATAAACATTTTAAACTATACAGTGTCTCTTATTACGCACGTTGTGGACAGGTATGAGTGAGTTATGAAAGGGTGTCCTTGCTCCCGCGAGTCCTGAGAGAGAGAGATACCGTGTTCTGGGTTGTCTAATCATTGGTAGCATTGTTGCTAATGAGACGCTAAAGCTAGTCGTATTGGGGTTTTAGGTACTAAGGTGCATGGTTGGTTCACCACTATACTCCGAGGTCCTATTATCCTGTGCATAGCTCTGTGTATGTGCAGAATCCCAACAACATGGCGCAACCAACGAGTGGGCTGCTTATCTGCGAGCCGCTTGAGTAATACTTGTGCTTGTCCACAACCCCCTTCGCAGACGCTTCCGGAAGCGTGTGTGAGGGTGATACCTCCTATATTGACTTTTTATAGGTTCTTTCAAGCTTGAAGTTGTTAAAAGGTGTTTAAATAAAACCCTATATTGTGCTGCCTCATTTTAGGTTGTCGAATATTTTTGCCTAAAACGGCTGTTCAAATTGCGGCACATAGCCGCGCGGCGCTCCGGGCTCACTTGACAGCGTATGGAGTGCCTGACGAAGGGTGTCGATCTGATCTTTGTGGTACAAGCGGATCCCGCTTACCACTTTGAGGTGTTTTACTCTTGGGTCACCTTTCCGGCGGTGGATGGGACTGATAATTTGTTCCATGAATATACAGCCACCGCTATTCCTAATCTCTATAGGCCTTGTAGGAATCTTGAAGTACCGCTCACGGCATGGCAACACCGTGTTTGGTTTGATGGCGCCCTCCCCCAACCGGTTACCTCGGTTCGTTTAGGCCCCTTATCGATTGAAGGGGCCACTTGGCCTGTTTTGGCCGGGTATACCCCACATCCGCGTTATATGACGCTTGCAGTCGCTGAACTGCGTAATTTGCATTCGTCTTTGATACGTGTGCATAGAGCTTTAGTACAGTTTGTTACAGGCAACATCCAGGGAGCCCCGCCTGGAGTTGCAGCGCATCCAGCTGGACTGGGCGGTGTAACCATAAGTCCTGTCATGGTTAATTCGGTGATGGGCAAGCACCCACAAAATAAGGATGATTTTCCTTATTGGCTTGCAGAGAAATTTGACCAGCTGGAGGCAGTTTTTCCAAATACTTCTCCTGTGGAAAAACACAGGATTTTGATGATTAGTTTGCCAAAAGACTTGATCCCTGAGTTGGCAGAATGCAACAACTGGGGTAAGGTATTCGCCGCAGTATATGCGAAGTGTTTCGGCACTCCTTCCATGACGGTTCTCCCCTCTGTAATTAAACGAGTGCAGGATGAGCATGGCCCTGAAGCGGCTGTGGAATTAGGGATGAGACTGGTGGGAGTGTTCGATGTAGTAGCTGATTTGATCCTTGCGAATGTCAAGGGCGATGCAGTTAACTTTCAAGTAGCTAATGCTTTGGCTTTGATCCCAGAACCGGACAAGCCGCGCGAATTACCGAAAATTATTGCACAGGCTTACAAAACAATTGGACGCAATAGCCTGGGAGTCAAGCCTTTTGCTAAAACGCAAACGCAATCGCAACCACAACCAAAAACTCAATCTGAGAAAGATGAGATACCGTTCTTTACTAAAAAGAGCTGGAGGTTGAAAAAACAGGAAAAGCAACAGAAGAAGCCAGGGTCGCGAGACGCATCCCCGGTTTCCGTCTCTTCTGAACGCACTTATGATTTGCGTGATAGAGCGAGAATTAAATCTCCAGAGAGATTTCAAGTCCCTGATTCGCGTTCTCCTCGTTCTTCACAGGCACCATCGACCTCCCAGACAGGTGGAGGAGAACGCCAGGATAGAGGCAGGGGTCGAGAGGCTCCACAGGGACGAGACCAACCTCGACAACAAGTCCGAGGGAAACCAGAAGACTTTCAACGTTCTCGCCCACAGTTTCAGAAGAAAAATGTTGCAGCTGTAACAGCGAGGTATGCCACAGACGGTGAGAATGAGACTCCTGAATTGGACGTGGGCAGTGACGCTCCTAGACAGCGCCCCGGAAGTTACCATAGTGCGGGAGGCTCTACGTCCTCATGTGGAGGCGACAGCAACTGAAACATTCATTACTGTCGAGACAGCAGACACCAGAGTGGCACCCCCTGACAGACTATATAATATTGTCATTCAAATTGAAGGTGACATTCAGCGTGTTATTAAAGGGATTTTTTGGGAGAATCTGACCTCTTCTTACGACATTTTGTTGGCAGAGGCGGATTGGCCGCCCCCATTCGTACTTGCTGCGCGTAGAGGGGAGGAGGTAATCCTTCCGAGCTTTTCTCGTCATGTCCCCAAGGACAAAGCGGAGGCTCTCGCAGCTGAATGGGCTGTGTCCCTGGCTCCAGCGTTATACCGCAACCACGTGGGTTGGGATGAAGACTCTCCCCCATGATATTCCTTTGCGGTCGCTGCCACAGCCACAACCCCAATATCCCATCAAACGGGAAGCTAAAGATCCCGTTTCCGAAATTCTGACACAGTTAGAATATCAAGGAGTAATTGAAACATGCGTGTCACCCATGAATAATCCCCTTTTCGCGGTTTCTAAACCCGATGGATCGTACCGCCTAGTTTTGGATTACCGACACTTGAACTCTCATTGTCGGACCTTTGCGGTGCAAAATACACACAGTTCTGCGCTAGTAGACAGTCTTGTTCGTAAAAAATATAAAACGACACGACCTATCCAATGGATTTTACACGCACAACTTGTCCCCGGAGTGCAGCCAATGGAGCGCTTTCACTTCCGGTGGTAAACAATTCAAATTCCGACGTTTACCCATGGGCTACAAGAACAGTCCGGGTGTATTCGCCGCCCGTGTTGTCTCTTTGCTGGACAGCATAGATCCAGATGCGTGTTCATACGTCGATGATATCTATCTGACAGACGATGAATTATGGCCGCATCTTTCCCGAGTGGACCGCATTATTCTAGAATTTGCGGTCTTAGGATACAAATTTAATTTTGCCAAATCTCACATTGCTGAATTTACCGTTTTGTTTTTGGGCTATGAGCTCAACAATGAAGGTAAGGGCTTAGCTCCCCATTTTTTTGAGAAATGCGCACTCTTGTGCCATCCAACCACTCTGAAGAAGCTTCAGTCTTTACTGGGTTTTCTGAACTTCGGGCGTACTTACATTCCCGAATATGCCCAGCGTATCAAGCCTCTTTATGCTTTGATACAACCTAACTTTTCGAAGTCGTGTTGGCTTCCCGAGCATTCCTCTATACTGCAGTCTTTGCAGTCAGATCTACTTGAATCTAAATTCTTGTTGACTCGTGACAACCACCCAAACCTGGTGATTAGAATCGTTCCAGGGGAAGTGGGTTTCACTTACTTAACCTTTAACGAAGGTGACACAGTACCGATCGCATACAAGTCACATCTTTACACTTCTGCAGAAATGCGCTTTTCCTCTGTGGAAAAAGTTTTGACTGCAGTGCAAATGGCGATTCTAAAAGAACGCGCACTGGCACAGGGAAAACGCATTTTAGTGGTAACACCCTATCCTGCCCTTGAGGCGGTGACGAAAGCAAGTGTACCAAACTCTAAAGCTTTGCACCCCCGTTGGATACAATGGGCAACGTCTCTGACATCTCCGGATGTCACTTTTATCTTTGATTCCTCTCTACAGACACAGGAGTTCTTACAGTATGAATTTGTTCATCCTCCTCCTCTGTCCTTGCTACCGCTTGAGGAGTACGAATGTATTATCTATACCGATGGTTCGGCACAACCGGCCACGGGTTCCAAGCATGCTTATTCAGCAGCATGTGCTATTGTTGCAGGTATTATGGTGAACGGAGAGTTCAAACAGACTGTAGTGCACACTCAGGCACTAGGAGACAGTACTGCACAACTGGCCGAGCTACGCGCTTTGGTGCTCGCACTTGAGTTCGCTAATCCAGATGTGACAACTCTGATTGTGTGCGATTCTTACTACTGTGTTCAATCTTTCAATGACAATCTATTCTTTTGGTCGCAAAACGACTATAGAGATGCAAAAGGTAGCACAATTAAGCATAAAATGCTTTGGGTTCGAGTGGCGGATTTGAATCAACGTCTGCCTCTCACACAGGTGATTCACACTCTTGGCCACCAGCGTGTGGGCGCACACGCTGTCGGTAACGGTTTGGCAGACGAAACTGCCAAATCAGCAGTAGCCACGTGCTCAGTCGCAGCAGTTACAAGATCCATGACTAAAATAGATAATGATATTTTGGCAGCTATTGCTGCGACAAAGGAAGGTGCTAATTACCCACGGGGTTTCCCTTCCAAATACTCTTATCAATTAGGTCCCGAACAGGCTCCTTACGTAAGAATTCCAAACATTGGTGATCGGCTGATTCCCAACGCGGACCGCAGACTTTCCTTGATAACGGCCGCGCACGAAGGCATGGCTTCGGCTCATGCTGGCGTGTCTGCGACGGTTTCCATCTTGTAGCAGCGTTACTGGTGGCGTGGTTTATATAAACAGACCCGTACTTATGTGCTTTCTTGTGACGTTTGTCAGCAGATTAAGCCTTCAACGGTTACACGGCCACCACAGACACCGCTCTGCATTTCAAACAGACCTTTTGGGTGTGTTTACCTGGATCACTGCGGTCCATTTTCTTCTGACACTGCATATAAGTACATCTTGGTTGCAGTGGATTCGTGCACACGTTTCATCTGGGTTTGGCCACAACGGAGTGCTGACGCTCGAAATGTCATAAGGGATTTGCGTGTCTTTGTGGGAATTTTCGCCTGTGGCACCTTCCATTCTGACCAAGGTCCGGCGTTCGCCTCTAAGGCGTACAAGGACGCAATGGGTTCACTGGGGGTGCGGGTGAAATTTTCGTCTCCATATCGGCCTGAGGGCAATTCGATTGTTGAACGAATGAACCGTGACTTAAAGCAATCCTTGACAGCTAGAGTCTTAGGTACTGGCAGGAACTGGCTGGCCCACTTGTATACCGTACAACGTGCACTTAATAATCTCCCTAGAAGACCTCTGGGTGGGCAGACCCCATACGAAATGCTCTTTGGCATACGAATGTTTGTGCCCGACCTTGATGGTCTAGACATGGCGGCGCAATCAGCAATCTTTGATGTAGATAACCATTCTACTATGTTACAGGACTTACAAGAAGCCCGAGACAAACTTGCAATCGAACATTTACCTTCAGCCACAGACGCTGCGCTGCAGATTCCGGTTGCCGGCTGGCTTCCGAAGGTTGGAGACCTGGTCTGAGAGAAAGTGGAGAACAAAAAAGAATTTGGCCCCTCTTATCGTGCACCAGTTCCAGTTCTTGGCTTGAAGGGTACTCGTACAGTCATCTTACCACCGCTTCCTGGTCGCAAAGAGAACAGATACATCTCAGTGGAAAATGTCAAGCTACAACATCTGGCCGATCCTGAATAGTGTAACACCAGCGGTCTCTTGTCCAGTCATTTCCCGGACAAATGTTTGTGGCCCTCCAGCCCGAACGGTCACTGATGTTGCTATCGAGATGGTAGATTTGCCTGATCACTTACTCGACTACCCGGATTTCCCCTGCAACGAGGAGACCGAGTATACCTACCCCGCTACCGAGTCCGTGGCTCACCTACCAACAACGCCACTGAGCCCAACACGTTATTCCTTTGACTCGGATTCCACCTCATCACTTGTCCCGTCCAAATTCAGTATTTTTGTATCCTGGTTCAGAGACAATTTTTTGATTCCTCCATGGACATACATCTGGTTGGTACTTTTCCTGATTTTTCTGTTCATGTCCATTGGCTTTGTCACAGTTTTTTTTCTACTCATCAATGGTCACTATTTACCAGAACGCTCTGCTGTGAACTGTGTCGCTGGAACTTTGGCTCCGCATTCTTCTTCTCACATCATGAAGCGTGACCACACGTTTGTGAACATTTCAGCTTTCCCAGTCGCTGATGGCATCGTATAGGATGCGGTAAATTTCCAAATTCATGGACCAACCGAGATTATTAATGTACCAAATGTCCTCCGTGTTTCAATGGGTGATGTCGTTAAAAGTAATATTCATTCTGACGATTGGGATGTGCATGCAGTTGAATCATTATTTACTGATTTGAAATATTATGCTGCTTTTAATGCTGAAGATTTGTACATGAATTCTGCCAGTTATGCCGATTTATATTGTTACCAGCATTGGGGCAACCACTTTGTCCATAAACCAAGTGCGCTGCGGGGTCCTTTTAACTACACCCAATGGGAGCATTGTCCAACCCCTTTGCCAGGTAGCTCCCAGACTCTTAGAAATAAGTTTACTTACTTTACAGACTTTGATAGATCGAACCCTGGGTCCTATTATTTTAAATTAAACACTTCATCCACACAGAAAATCATGTTGACCCACACCAAATTGCTATATTCGGGTTCCTTTTTGAACGCCTTAGCTGTGGGTGGTTATGAGTACTGGCAGGACACCATTGACTTAAAATCTATCTGGGGGACCAAATCATGGCAGGTGCAAGGCACAGAAGCCTTGCATCGTGCTTGCCTTATCCCGGCCCAAATTTTATTTTTAAATAATACCATCTATCAGACTACGTGTTGGGGTTTGGCTACTTCCAAACAATTGAATGCACCTTCCATTCCTGTATTGTCTTCCGCTCCCAACACAAGCTTGCATTTCAATGTTTCCCTTACAGATTTGCAAGCTTTGTTTCAGAACAATTCATTTAATATCTCCACGTTTGTTCAGTCACCCTGGTTGGCTTGGCCAACGGCGGCAAATGCCTGCCAACTGCGTTTTCATGACTCAGCTCCTGGTTACAAACAGGATAGGCCAGACCCGAGGTTTTCTGACTCTCGTACTGTTACAACATATTCTGTTGGTAAATTATGTAAACAGTGGTTGCAGCACTCTTCTTTAGATTCTGTAAAACAGCATTTATCCCTCCTATCAGGCAACATTGATCTGTCCGATTTTGTTCTGGGGCCTTGTGGCCCTCGACCTAAGAGATTCATTTATGAGACTTACAATGAACTCTGGAAACTTTCGCAAATTGAGGCTGCTTCCCGTCTACGGGATATAGATCAAGCAAATTTAGAAAAGGTGCTTGCTGTTGTTGACAATAGTATTAATACCCTGTCTTCCCGCATTTACACATTAGAGAATATTGTTTCCTCTGTTGTTGATATTGTACAAGATGATGTTTCTGTGTTATATCATGGTCAAAATCAATTGCGTTCAGTAATGCAGTTTGCATGGACTTTGCAAACACTTAAAATGGGTAAAGTTCCTTGGCACTTTTTGAACACCTCTGCCTTATTCTTGCCTTTTAATTTAACTGACAAACAGCAGTTCATGTCCATGAAAGATGCAACATACACTCTGTTACATATCGAAAAAATAGAGCCCTTACCATTCTCTGTGGCGGAATTGGATTCTGCCGTGTGGCTAGTTCACGGGGTTATCGCCTTGCCTTTTTCTTTATTTGAATTTAGTTCGTGCATGAAACATTATCCTGTGGGCCGTTTTCAGCCCTTGGGTAGTGCCTTCCTGCATGAACTTTGGTCCCTGCCTTTCATGTATAAATGCCTTAGGGACAGAAAGGAAGTTTTTCTCACAGGGGAGTCGTGCGATTCTACTGTGGGTCATTCCCTTATTTGCAAATACATTAAATTGCACGGAGCTTGTAACGTTTCGGCTCCGAATCTTGCTTGTGTTTTAAAGGGCATTCCTGCTCATGCTATTTCTCCTACTTTCACTGTGCTTGCAAATGGTAGCTATCTGCTTCTGAATAATCAGGACTGCTGTGGCATGCAGGCCGGCATACCCTATATTGTTACAGCTTCCCACAGGGTTTTCTGCTGCAAAAATGTGCTTTTTCCTCCCCCGCACGACATCATAGATAGTTCCATTTGGCCTTCAATTCCTACTTTGAAGGCGGATTTCAATAAATTGAGCAGAATAAAGGCACTATTATTGAACCAGGAGGTTATGCTCACATCCGCCCGGGAGACATTCATTCTCCAGGTGGCGAGTACCCACAGTGAAATACAGGCCCTTTTGAACACTAACCTCCCACAACATTTCGGTGAACTGATTCACCGTGTTTTTAATGCATCACGCACCGAAGGTCTTGTGCACTTTTTTAAAGTTGTGGGCTCTGGCCTTGTTACCTCCTTTCAAACTATCTTTGGTGTAATACCGGCTTTTATTCATTCCATTTTTTCCAGCGTCTTTGGTGGCTTTCCGTTGATCCTCGCCTTAGCAGCTGGTGTATTGCTTTTGGTCTGTTTACTGCGCAATGGCTGCACTTCCTTGGGCCCTTCTCGACCCAGGTCAACTCCAGATGCTCCGTGAGCGCATCCTCGCCGGCTTTGGCATCCTGCCGTTGGCGACACTCAGTGTGTCCTATAGACTTTCCTTTCGCTTTGCGTATTTCACTTGTGTGCAACCTGTGATGTCCTGCATCCGATGTCCTTTCTCGTGGTCCTTGGATTATTGCCTCTCCAATGCGTCTCTGTCTTGACCGGATTTCGTCCTGCTGGTGGGTCCCTTAGAGGCCCATGAACGGGACTGTTCCGGTGCGGGCTATATGGCGCGTGCAGCTGCACTGGGGATTTTGGCACAATGGGATATCTGGGCGGCTGCTCAGAATCTCCTACAACAAAGTTATATTGAATATCACGCAAGTTGTCCCACAATGCTGTTCGCTGCTCCCTCTTGCGAGGAACATGACTGCAGTTTTGATTTATTGGACTGGATGGCGTCGCTTTTTTCCGACGATTCCAACGATGTCCTCTTGGAAGGTGTGGCGTTTTTCTGCACTTACACTCTGTTGGATTAAAGGGGCCTTCGCTTTCCGCGACCTGCCTCACTGGACTTTTTTATTCTGCAATTTTTTTTTCCTCTCCCATTCATTGTCCTTCATGGGGACTATTCCAAAACAGCCGTTTCTGTTCTGCTCCATATATTTGAACTCTGTCTTCGTCCTATGTCTTCGCCAATGGACTGACCAGGGGAGGGTGTCATGTGGTTTGTGGCATCATGGTCTGCCTTGCTAAGTTGGCCTAGGCCTGACTGCCAGGGTGCCTTTTTTGCGCACGTTACTTCGTGCCTTTGTTTTTCCAGCCTCTGCTTCTGCCCGGCTATTTTAGAACTGTCTGTATTTCTGCCTTTCACCTTTTCTCCTGTTCTTTTTGGGTTACGTCTGCACAACATGTACAAGGTCAAAAAACAACGTCCCGTGTTCTTGCTGATCTGGCCAGTCCCTCGCACTTAGACATAACACTAAGTACAGCTGCACTGGAGAATTTTGGGTGCTTTTAATATTGTGATTTCACGGTTAGAGACACTTGGAGAAAAACCTTTCCAGAGAGAAGAGCTGTGCTTGTCTTATGATGTAAACCTTGCATCTAGATATTGAGGTATGGGGGTTCGCCTGACAATGCCCAGAGGTCTTCTGTTTTTATAATAAACTAGCTACTAGCACGGGGAGGGTGGTATGGTCATTTAGCCCTATATCCACTGCTTTATGAAATGCTTTCCCCGTTTGTATTCTATGGAATTGTAACTATGCTTATTATTTTATCCTTATGCATTATGCTGATAGTACTGGCACGTGTACTGTATCTTAGAGCACAGTAGTTGAAATAAACATTTTAAACTATACAGTGTCTCTTATTACGCACGTTGTGGACAGGTATGAGTGAGTTATGAAAGGGTGTCCTTGCTCCCGCGAGTCCTGAGAGAGAGAGATACCATGTTCTGGGTTGTCTAATCATTGGTAGCATTGTGGCTAATGAGATGCTAAAGCTAGTCGGATTGGGGTTTTAGGTACTAAGGTGCATGGTTGGTTCACCACTATACTCCGAGGTCCTATTATCCTGTGCATAGCTCTGTGTATGTGCAGAATCCCTGCAACAGGAGTTCCAAGACTTCCTGCGACACTTAGACATAAAACACCAACGGATAACCTCTCAATGGTTGCAAGCCAACTGTGACATCAAGCACTTCATGCACATGCTAAACAAAAGATTCTGGATTGCGGTACAAGAAGGGTCAGACCCAGAAGACAGCCACCACAGGTTCTTAAGGGAGTACGGGGGCACCCCGCACTGCATGACAAGATGCTCACCGTGGACACTAATGCTAAGAGGGAGCAGGCGAGACATGATTCCAACCCACCCCAAGTGGACACCACCAGAGTGTGACCCAGAAAGTATACAAAGGTGGAGCAAACAGAATAACGACAAGGTGAGCCGCAATGACAAGCACACAGCAGTCATTTAGGTACTCATACACAATTTGCCGGCCAAGATGGAAGTTCTGCATGCTCTACAGGCCAGGATAATGGACTGTAACAATGTTAGGCAGGACCATGGTGACGGCCCACCACAGGAAAGAGACAGTGATCAAAAAAATATCCTGGTTCAAGAGGGGGAAAATCCTGGCTGGAGAAAGACAAGAAAAGGAAGGGTCCGAACTAGTACTTGAGCCACTTGCAATGGTCCCCCCCAAGAGACACAGCCAAGGAGACATGACATAGGAGCAGAATTCCCCAAATGACAACCATCAAATGGGAGCTGATCCAGGAGAGCCCAAGGAACTCGCTAGCCACACAAGGAGCCAACAATACAACCTACAATCAAATAAATCCAAAGCCTTGCCAAAGACAGAGATTTTATATACATCACGGTGGCCTATGAAAAGATTTACTAAAATGGACTAAAGCTGGGTGGGTGTATGAAGTGAGCCACCTGACCCCTTCAAGGGACTCTTGATGCAGGAGGTGATGCATGCAAACCCTCGGAGCTGGGCAAGGGCTGAGGGTATATATAAAGGGGCGCAACATGTCCCTCCACATGAGGTGTGGCACAGCGGCCAGAGCGGCTGACTCTGGAGCATGGGGCGACGGTTCGATCCCCTTAGGGGTGATATGTTCGCGCTTTACAAATATGGAATTAATTATTAAACAGTGAGGGCCTCATTTACAAACAAAATGATGCAGCGCGGGACCGCAAGCCATTTTGCTGTGCCAAGCTGCATCGTTTTAAAAGCCCAGGGATGCATCACATTAGCAACAATACGACGCATTTGTTTGCTTTCCCCTGCACTGGTGCATAATTGACTGCCATGCGACAGCGCAGGCATCCTTGCTTCATATTGCAAGGGTGCCTGCGTTGCTGGGATGATTATTTTTGTGCAGGAAGGGACACAGAACAATAATTGATGGCATTATTCCTCTTTCTATGCCTGCTGCAGAATGCAGCAGGCATAGAAAGAGGTAAACATAAGTAGAAATAAAAGTATTTCTCCTTGTTGCGCAACTCCTACGCCTCCCCTGTGGAGGTGTAGGATTCTGATGCATTCCCAGCTTGTGTTAGGTTCCATGGATGTTGTTTGGGAACACCCACAGCCTCTTTCTATGTGTGCTGCAGAATGCAGCACGCAAAGAAACAAGAAAAAACTAGGAGAAATAAAATTATTTCTCCTCGTTGCACCTCCTTATGCCTCCCCTGGGGAGGCATAGGATTCTGACGCATTCCCAGGTTTACGAAATGTTGTAAATCTGGAAATGCGGCAGAATCCATGGGTGTTGCGTGGAAACACCCACAGCAACACCCATGGAATGCCCCTTTCATGTAGAGTAATGCGTGAAAGAGGCCCATATTTTCAAGGCCATGAAAAGTCATGCAGGGGGACCTTACGTTTCTTTGTAAATATGGGAAAGCCCATTGCACCGCCACTGCGTCAAATAAAGTGATGTACCGGCAGCTCATTGGGCTTGTGAATGAGTCGCTTTTCATTTTCCCACACCTGTGCTAGGCCTCCACATCACCCTGCGCAGCACCACAGGTGCCTTCAAGGTTCCCTCAAGAACGGGGTTGACTGGCTTCTAAAGAACAGCACAGAGCAGCAGTTTCAACCCTTAGGGGCTTATTTACAAGCCCTTTGCACCACCGGTGCGTCACTTTTTTGATGCATCGGCAGCACAGTGTGCTGGCCCATATTTACAAAGCCACGCAAAGCCACCCTGCGTGACTTTTCATGGCCTTGTAAATATGGCCCCCTTCACGCATCACTTTGCATGAAAGGGGCATGCCATGGGTGTTGCTGTGGGTGTTCCCGCACAATACCAATGGATTCTGCCGCATTCCCAGATTTACAACCTTTCGTAAACTTGGGAATGTGTCAGAATCCTACAGGGGAGGGGGGCGTAAGGCGGTGCAACGAGGAGAAATAATTTTATTTCTCCTTGTTTTTTCTTGTTTCTTTGCGTGCTGCATTCTGCAGCACACATAGAAAGAGGAAAAATACCATCAATGATTGTTTTTGTGCAGGAAGGTGTCCCAACCTGCACAATCACAATAATCCCCACAATGCAGGCACCCTTGCACCATGGTGCAAGTGTGCCTGCATTAGCACATGGCAGCCAATTGCGCGCCAGCGCAGGGGAAAACACAGGGATGCGTCATGTTGTTGTAAAGATGACGCATCGTGTGTTTTTAAAATGACGCAGCTCGGCACAGTAAAATGGCTTGCGGCGCCATGCTGCGTCATTTTGTTGTAAATGGGGCCCTTAGTGTGTATGTCTCAACTGTGTTCTAGGTGAGTCTACAGAGCATGGCTATAGAGAGAGGTTTTTTTTTCTCGGGCCACCCCAATGTGCACCGATGGTGCCCAAATAGGGCACAAATAAGCTTAAAAAGTTCCCTACTCCTGGATAGCCACTGGTACCAAGATCTTCACTTGCTCCCAATATATTAGAGAGAAGCATTGCCAGTAATGCGACACCATCGCTCACATTGTCTCTTGTCGGCAGAATAATCTAGCTGGTTTTCCGCCGTATTCGTAAAACCCTCAGGGGACTCGCCTGGCATTGGCGTAATATAAACAATGTTAAATTAAAGAGCACATAACAAATGGGCTACGGCACCACAGCAGTGACTGTGACAAGCGGCCTGTCATAATGTTAAAGCATGTCAGGCATGAAATGCGCAATGAAAAGAAACACATTTTTCTGCATGGCAGTTTGCCTAGGCTCACACAGCCATACTGAAGCTCCCACTGCCAGTCGTAAAGGTCCTGTATGTTAATATTCACTCCTTTTCTGTTATTCCGAACATATATTATATTTTCTATTTTTTTAACAATAGGCAGAGTAATGTACTGGCTGATTATTGCCCCTTTCAGCAGGCCTTCCATAAAAATAAATCTGTATTCCACCAAACAACATTGGGGCATATTACCTAGGATTTGCGATAATTATCGCAAAGCGCGCTTAGCGCTGTTTTTTTTATCGCTGGATTTCATCGCGGAGATAACGCGTTATTATCAACGCTTATCTACAAGGCGATAAAAAATCCAGCGATAGCGGCGAAACCCAGCAATAGCGCGAGAAATCCAGCGATAAAATCACTGCGCTAATGAAAAGCTCGCTAATAGGCAGGTGAGGACTTAACCATTCTTGTCAATGGAAGGTGGATTGTAAGGTTAAGTCAAGTTTTTAGCAGGTGTTAAATTCCAGCGATAATCGTGGTTAGCGCGACTTTTTTTATCGCTTCGCGGGCATTGCTAATAGGGGGAAGTTGTGTTTGCGACTGTTTGCAGTTGCTTTTAGTTGGGAACGCCTACTTTGCATGTCATTAGCGATAATTATCGCTGACATGCAAAGCGGCAACAAAACGGCCGCTATCGCCATTAAGCTGTCGCTAACAGCTGTTAGCGACAGCTTGCTAATAGGGCGATAAAAATATTGCCGCTTTAGCGGCAAAAAGTGCCGCTAAAGCGGCGATAACGCCCTTGCTAATATGCCTCATAGTTTTGCATTTGTTAGTGTTGGCTATACCGACAAGATCTCACTAAAAGTCGCGCTTTCATTCCCTTTTCCATGCCTCAAGTAGCACTTTCCACTGCAGCAATGTAAAATGCACACATATGTAATTGCAAAGTCTCCTCGTGCAGCCTCACGTCTATGTGTTTGCGTATTTATTTAATGCCAGCCAGCGTAAACGTGGCTCAAGAAAACATATGTATCCTGGTTTCCCCCACAGACCTTATATGACCCCTCCGTGCAGCACACCCTGCTATGTGAGCCGCCGAGGTCCGTTGTGCCAGTGTACGGAATATAAAGCAGTCTCCCACAAGAACATGCAAGGTGCTTCCGTCCATCTCAGTGTGTGTCAGAGGTTAGATATTGAAAGGGAAGGGCCCTATTCTAAAATCACAATTCCATGGTTCTTTTTAGCAGCATGTCAGCGTAGAGGGGAGAAGGCCGTTATTAATGGCAATCAATTCAACAGGAAATTCTCTGGACACATAGTAACCACAGACAACTGAATAAGGTTAGTTAGTTTACTACAAAGCCAAAAACAACTGGACATAAACACACCTCAAAACAAGAGAATAGAAATACTTCGGAATTAGCATAAAGCCAAACCTACGTACCAAGGTTAAGCGGTGCAGCATAAACAGAACCATTAATTCAAGAAGCAGAATGCTGAGGATCAGAAAGCATGAGTCCAAGTTTAGCTAACAAGGGCGCTTCTTTCACCTGCAACACAAAATGTGGGAAAGAACAAATTCCACAGCACACATGAATTTCAACTTTTTAATTCTAAAGCGAGAGCTTCCAGGAAAAATGTGTTTCAGGCCTACAAGAGTCAGCTAACATAAAGAAATGGCATGTGAGCTTTATGAAATTGCATAGGAAATAAGGCACCTTCAATTAATAAATTTGCCAACATGTAAAAGGACACGATTAATGACGATTTTAGTATATGAATGGATGTCAAGACCACAACACGAACTCTTCAAGTTATTATTTTCTGCTAGTTACATTCACTTTCTACATTAATTCTCCATGTTACTTTTAAATGGCCTAAACACGTCAAGTTTCATGTTAGTACGTTTCCAAATTCTAACACTTCACGTTAATACGACAAAGATTATAAATGGGTGCACTCTACACGTGTGATTATAATGCACCTTTACAAATAAATTGCGGTTTCCGCTACATCAATATCTTCATACAGTATTGGGTTGTTTCAGGTGCAACTGGGCTACCTGTGGTGCACTGAGTTTCTCTGCATGGATACACGTGGTGTAGGTTCCTCAATGAAGCCATAGAATATCAGGGTCATGAGGATTTCTTGAGGGCGGTCCATCCAGGGGGACCAAGGCTGAGCATCTAACTACACCTGCTGCTAATGGGGGCATTTATGTATCCATTGAACTTACAATAAACCCTCACCTAGTCTATGGGTGTTGTACCAGTATTTCTACATGCAACTTTCATCACAACAATAGACTCAATTTGTTCCAATCCAGTTGTGCTGGTGAGAGAGAGTGCTTTCATGTGGCATTGTCCTTGGAGGGATGTATGCAGGGCTTTATTAAGGTCTATCTGATCCTTCCATAGCCCAAACTGGCACAGGGCATGTTAGTAGTAAAGCCATCAATGTCCTATTAGTGTTGGCATTGGATTCTGACGGCTCTCATCCTTCTCTTCCATTTCCTCATCACCACATCCAGCTTCTGCAGCCATAGTCTCAAGCAAAGATGCAGTGTGAGAGCTTTCACAAATTAGCTCAACGATCCCGGGCTAAGGATAACTTCAACGTTTTCCATTCAGCTCGTGGTCCAAAAAGTTTAACCAAAAAAATTTCCACTAAAATTCTGAAGTTGGCTTTGCACAAAGCATGCGGCTGCAGCTCCTCAATTTTATTATTAGGCAGGGTAGGACTGGGACAAAAATAGGCACGGGCACCAAACTAAAAGTGGCACCCATTAGCATACCAGATAGCTAAAAATGTGGCCCACATTTCCAAATCTGGCCAGTTTTGAACTTGTACGCACAAGCTGTATAAGTGTTTTGGAAGCTATGGGAGACTGCATCGGTTTAGGCTTGCTGCTGCCAATTTTTGTGGTAATATCAGGGAAATCAATACTAAAAACCACCTCATCTGGCCATAAAAAGAGGCCACAAACTGCTAAACCATCCCACACACTCATCTGTCATACCAGTCCATCGGGCACTGCCCGATTGCCCTATAGGCCTGATATTATGTCATGATAACTCATCCTTTTTTCTCTTTATATCTGCCCCTTCTCCATCCCCCTTCCTGTCTGATCACCAGTTATTTGAGTAGGTCTTATAAAAGGGGGACAACTGTCATAAGTTAGTAGAAAAGATATGTTGAGGAAGTGTGTCGGTATGGACAAAGGAATATTGTTATGGGAGTCTTGGGTATTGAGGCAATGCCTTGAGCAGAGCTATTATTCAGTGATTTTGTGTTTCTATAATGCCTATTTTAGATGTCATTAATATAAACATTTAAACTATTAAAACTCTTCCAATGTTCACTTATAGAGTGAGGAAGAAAAGTAGTGAGATTGTGGAGTTTAGTGAGAGAAAAAAGTTCAAAGCCACCAAGAGGAGAGAGGAGAGTTCGAAAGGCAAGATGGCACACTTGTAAGGCCATGGTAAAATGAGCAAAATACTCTGCAGCCTGGAAACACTCTGGGGAAGAGCATGTCTCCCCCTTTTTCTTTTTTTGCCCCACCTAGTGGTAGAGCTAAGGTGCTGCATTTCAAAACCCAACCCGGCCTGATCTAAAAGCCAGCAAGGGGTGCGTTGCCATTCCACACCATAACCTTGTGCAAGTACAAGGGATGGACAATGCATTCTCTCTCCCTGTCCTTGTCCAATAACTTTGTGAGAACCATTCATTAATCCTCACCAGCCTTGCCTAAAGGCCAGGGAGGGATGTATTGTCAATGGTCACTGACCCTACCCAGGGACCATGGATCCACATTAATTTTCTTCTCCCTGTCCTTAGCCAAGGGATGGAAAGAACCATTCAGGATTTTTCCCATTCTTGCGTAAGTGTCATTGAGGGATTACTGCCCCCTTTCACCAACCACCCAGCCATGCCCAAGAACATTAAGGAACTCAAAATCCTATATCTACCTTTGCCACTCCTCCCCCTTCCTCGAAGTCCTTCCACAATGACTTGATAGCTTTGGCCCTAGGACCAGCAGACCAGGGATGTTTGTCAGATGCTCCAATCAAATGGGGCACCGGGCTGCTCTGGCCTTCCATCTCAAGCATGTTTTGGTGGGGGGGGGGAGCGGGAGCTGATCACCATAGAAATAGTAGAAAGGCTACTGTGCCTGTTCATGTGATAATAGCCAGAGTAGTTGTGACTATTGTGAACAGCAATAAACATAGTAGTCATGCTACTTGGCTATTGTGAATGGGACAAGTGAAAGCTGCTCTACTCCTTTTTCTCTTTCTCCCTCCTCTTCCACCATTTAATACAAGAGTTTGAGGACTGCTATAGAAAACAATAGCTTCTGTCATCCATAGTTTTGTATACAACAAGAAACAATGTATGGACTTAGCATAGCACACACTGAAAGAAAAGAAAACATTTAAAAACAGATACCAAAATCACAAACAAAATGGACACAGGACTGGGACCAAGGCATAGCCAAAGGCCACCCGCTTCACCTGTGCCTTCATCACAAGACCAATGATACCATTTGTGATGTTGTGTGTAACATCAAGTCTGAGGTCATGAGCAGTGCATTAAAGTAAGGATTAAGAGCGCTTATGTACCTTAAGCGGCAAATTTCCTCGATTATTACATTTTGTGTCGTCAGTACTGCACTGTAAGCGCGGAGGTGGGGAGAAATTGAAATACTTGTGGTTCAACCTTTTCTTACTATTAATTTCAGGGTTAAGCCCCCTTCCTGCGCTGGCTTCAAAGTACCACTCGCCTCAGGCGACGGATCTTTGCCACTGTGTTTTGAACAAAGAGCTATTTCATCATCATTACAAGTTGAATCACAGTGACAATTCTAAGATCAGTCAATGATGAGAGTTCAAATTAGTTTTAAAAGTGTATTTCTTATTTAGAGTTTAGTAAAAATTCTTTTTATTCAGATTAGTCAATAAATTCAAATAAGTTTACAGAAATCTCATAAAAATGTTAGAACAAAACATCAAATAATGCATCAACTGCGTTCGATAAAGGAAAAGTTCCCTATTTTAAAGAACAGGATCAGAATTTGGAGTTAGTCGAACTCATGAAGAGTTCTAATTCTAAAGAAAAGAGTGATATAAACAGAGCATAACACTCACAATCCAAATAAAGCAGTCAAACTTCCCATTAAGAGTAGTTTATGAAAATCAGCCGAGTCTCAATAATGTGAGCAAAAGTAGACAGCTGCAGTAGCAATCTGTGAAAATCGAGCATCAATAATATGGCAAAGGTAGAAGAGCAGCAGCGGTAGCCACAAATGTCAAAATGGACAAGGGAATGGGTCTCTTGGGATAGCTGTGTGGAAAAAGCATTGAGTCTGAATAAGGCTGAAAAAGGCTGAATGACTTGTTATGTTAAATTATTTTTGTAAGGCGCACAGCTAGGAGCGGCCTCCCATCCGTGAATGTCTAACCCTGGGTACCAGAAATTTTCCCTGGGTAGTGGAATGCAGCAGGCGTGAAGGTTGGTAAGGCTGGGCTAAGGCTTGCAGATATTGGGGAGCAGTGCCGAACTTGATCTTAAATAAAAAGCTCAAGGCTTTGAACTTAACTCGGCTTTCCACTTTCAACCAGTGAAGATCGCGTAGATAGCTGGAGATGGAAGTAGCTTTGGGAATTCGACATAGTAGTCTAGCCGCAGCGTTCTGCACCACCTGCAGCTTCCGTAGTACATCTTTATTAGCCCCTAGATAGAGGATGTTACCATAGTCTATTCTTGAGGTCACAAGCGCTTGGACCACAGTTCTTTGGGTGGAGCAGGGAAGCATCCAGACAATTTTTTTTAGCCATTTTAATACAGTAAAGCAGGTAGCCGCCACCTTTACTACTTGCTGTCTCAAAGACAGCTGATCGTTAATAATGAAGCCCAAATTACGGACTTGTTGGGTGGGCTGGGGTGGGGTTCCCATTTCGGTAGGCCAATGCTGGGGGCCCCATAGATCTTTATTATTCCCCAAAATGAGGACCTCGGTCTTATCGCCATTAAGTTTGGGCATGTTAATTTGCATCCATGCTGCAATTATTCTTAGGCCGTCCTGAAGAGCTGATGGACCAGACACCTTTTCAGTGGAAAGCGAGAAGATAATCTGGGTGTCATCCGCGTATGAGAAAAGGGACAACCCGGCGTCCTCTGCAATGGTCGCCAGTGGTTTGACATAGATATTGAAGAGCAGCGGACTAAGAATAGAGCCCTGAGGGACCCCATAGTGGGAAAGGTGAGGTTTGGACGTGGCAGCAGAAGAAAAAATTTGAAATGTTCGATTGGTAAGAAAAGATGTCAACCAGTCCAGTGCTGAGCCAGAAATGCGGAGGGATTGAAGGGATTTTATTAACACGGTGTGAGACACTGTGTCAAAAGCAGCGCTCAAGTCCAGTAATATGAGGGCTGCTGTGTCCCCCATATCCAAGTGATGTCTCAGCATTTCCGTAAAACCCAGTAGGGTTGTCTCTGTTGAAAAACCGGCTCTAAATCCGGACTGGGAGCCATGTAAAAAATTGGAGGATTCAACAAACTGTGTGAGTTGAGAATTTATATGTTTTTCCAAAATTTTGGAATATATCGGAAGTAGGGAGATAGGCCTAAAGTTGGAAGGTTGGGCAGGATCAGCGTTGGCCTTCTTCAGGAGCGGAAGGATCATAGCGTGTTTCCATTCAGGTGGAATAATTGCTTCCTGTATGGAGGCATTAAGAAGGTCCATGATTAATTCAAGGGAAGATGTGTCAAGTTGTTGCAACACCGTGGAAGGTAGAAGGTCCCGAGATGAACCTGATTTGATGCTACCTAGGATTTCCTTGAATGAATTAATATCTAGTAGTGACCAGGATTGCAGTTTGTTGGTGGGTTCTGCCCTATCAATAGACTCAGGACTGGAATTTTGCTGCATAGGCATGGCTGTCAGAGAGCTACTAAGCATGGAGTGGATATGCTTTACTTTCTTCACAAAGAAATTGGCAAGGTCGTCGCACTGTGATCCATCTAGGGCGGGGGGCGTGGGTTGAGTGTCCGAGCCCGATAGTTTTTTAACCATTGAGAACAACGTTCGCGAACAGTTCTGTGCATTGGAAATGGTGGATGCAACATAACTTGCGCGAGCAGATTTGCAAAGGGCTTGATATTCTTTTAAGGCCTTTTTGTATTTTAGTTTGGAATCAGTTGCGTAATTTCTCCTCCAATGCCTTTCTAGGGTTTTGCATTTACTTTTTTCTATTTTTAATTGCTCCGTAAACCAAGGGGCAGGGAAGCGATGATTGTATGTCTTTTTGATTGAAACAGGAAGGCAGTTGTCAATTGCTTTAAAAATCCAATTATGGATTATGTCTGAGGAAGAGGTAGAGACTTGAGGAATAGAGGGGGTACTATCGGAGAGGAGCTTATTGAAAGATTTCATATCCAATTTGCTCCAATTCCTAGATTTCTGCTGTACACCAGAGGTGGCTGCAGTCAGATAAGCTGGGACAGTGCAATGAAATTTAACTGCATAATGATCTGACCAGCATAAAGGGAGAGATGGTAGACTTTGGATATCAGACAGGTTGGAAAATATAGGATCCAGTAGATGGCCTGCCATATGAGTAGGACCCGTATTACAAAGCAGCAAATTCATTGCTGCAAGGTCGGAAATCAGTGTACTGCTGGTGGAGCATGTAGGGTTATCCAAGTGAATGTTAAGGTCACCCAGGATAGTAAAGTTTGCCGCCTTAAGAAGATGAGGGGAGATTAACTCCGGAAATAAAGCCGCCCAGGGGGCCGGCGGACCAGGGGGGCGGTAAACAAGAATACCAGATAAGGTAAAGTGAGGGGTCATCACAAGTTTAAAAAGGCCTGCCTCACATCCCTTAAGAGGGAGTACTTCTAATTTACATGAATAAGATTTTTTTTAAATTATGGCAATACCACCCCCTATCTTGAGTTCTCTATCTATCCTAACTATGGCGTAGTTAGAAGGTAAAGCAGAAGCCACGTCCGGGCCCGAGCTCGTATGCAGCCATGTTTCAGTTAGGAAGATAGCATCAGGCTGTTCACTACTTAATAGGTCGAAGATGTCTAATTTATGTTTGGGGAGGGAACGACAATTAATATTCCAGAAGGTAAAAGCTGTGCTAGTGGACTTGCAACGTAGTGAGGGGCAGTTGTCCTGTTGGGGAGAAATGTTCGCAGTAAGTGAGCTACTCATCTCTCTTGGAGGTGATTTGTCAAATTTAAAGCTGCAGCAAGGGCATTTAGTAGCCTCATCCAGTGGATCGAGACACTCGCACTCAGACTGGGGCATTCTGGGATAGTTCTGCAGATGTGCGGGGGAATATCTTATTGGGAAAATGTGTTTTAATGATTTTTGGCCAGGGGTTATGGCCCCTGGTCCCGTCCAGGCACGGACGGGCGCAGACAGGCTTGCCTTTGGCGCGCCACCGGCGCACCCGCTGCGCGCGTCCGCTGCGCGTTCTACAAGGCATCCGGTTTTATCGCGGGAGGTAGGGGCCGCTAGAACGCCAACTTCCTCGCGACCGGAAGTAGCCTAAATCCCTCGAAATCAATCGGGATAGACCCGCGGTGGACCGGGGACCGGCAATTTATGAGGTAAGTGCAGCTGCCTCTAACTAGGAACACTACTAAGTAAATTGGGCAACCCAATAAACCCTTGGAGGCTCGGGTAACAGAACATTTATATCAGGTAACGGTGCCTTCAAGGGATTTTGTTTAAAAATAGTCAAGCTTAATTTATCAAAATCAAATTGTGAGTGCCCAGATTAGTGGCCTCAGATATATGAATTATAGAAATCAATTAAAGAGATCACAAATGAGTGTATCAAAAAGAACAACAGCGGGTGTATACTTTTTTTGTACAAATTTATGTGGTTAAATCATTTAAATTCAGAGGGTACAAAACAACATTCACATAAACAAAAATGACAGAGATTGATAGTCTTTCAAATAGAATTGTCTCATAATCACTTTTGTGAATAACCCATTTCTTTCACCTATTTGCAAATAGAAGTTATCATTAAACATTCAATAATTAATTCCGATATAACAATTTTTTGGGAAAATGTGAACTCATGAAGAGTTCTAATTCTAAAGAAAAGAGTGATATAAACAGAGCATAACACTCACAATCCAAATAAAGCAGTCAAACTTCCCATTAAGAGTAGTTTATGAAAATCAGCTGAGTCTCAATAATTCGAGCAAAAGTAGACAGCTGCAGTAGCAATCTGTGAAAATCGAGCATCAATAATATGGCAAAGGTAGAAGAGCAGCAGCGGTAGCCACAACTGTCAAAATGGAAAAGGGAATGGGTCTCTTGGGATAGCTGTGTGGAAAAAGCATTGAGTCTGAATAAGGCTGAAAAAGGCTGAATGACTTGCCTCTAACTAGGAACACTACTAAGTAAATTGGGCAACCCAATAAACCCTTGGAGGCTTGGGTAACAGAACATTTATATCAGATAACGGTGCCTTCAAGGGATTTTGTTTAAAAATAGTCAAGCTTAATTGAGTGTCCAGATTAGTGGCCTCAGATATATGAATTATAGAAATCAATTAAAGAGATCTCAAATGAGTGTATCAAAAAGAACAACAGCGGGTGTATACTTTTTTTGTACAAATTTATGTGGTTAAATAATTTAAATTCAGAGGGTACATAACAGCATTCACATAAACAAAAATGACAGAGATTGATTGTCTTTCAAATAGAATTGTCTCATAATCACTTTTGTGAATAACCCATTTCGTTCACCTATTTGCAAATAGAAATTATCATTAAACATTCAATAATTAATTCCTATATAACAATTTTTGGGGAAAATATGTTAGATATGTCGACGTTTCGGTCTTGTCTTGTGATACATCTAGTAGGCCATCTTCAGGACAAGAAAATTCATTTTTGTTTATGTGAATGTTGTTTTGTTTGTGTGTCAGTCTCTTTTATACCTTTCAAATATTCCTTTTAGGATTTTCCAATATTTCTTTATAATTAAAAGATTTGTTCTTGTCAAGTATCTTATCCAACAATGCTCACTGTGATGATAACGTGGAGGTTCAAACAGTTTGGATTTCACATCGCACAACTTTTCTATTGTGACAGTCAGTACTTTGTCCACGTAGTAAGACCACTAGGTGCAGAATACTTTTGACAAGGTATTCTTGCTCTTTTCGATCTTCTCAGTTTTTGTTGATCTGCTTCTGTGTCATTTTCATCTCTTGATTCTGTCTCCTCATGGATAGTTGATGGAACCCGATTGACTGACATGCTCTTTCTCAGTCTTTCTTGATTACAGTTCTGTGGCGATTCAACTCCAGGCCTGACTCTTCTCGTTTCAGTGCTTGTTTCTTCACCTGGATCTTTTAGATGTACTGATGTTATCTCAGTAACGTTTCCAAATTGAGGGCCAGTCTCTGCTTTTTCTTCATTGGAGACTTCAATGTCACTTCGTAAAACAACAGGCACTTGGATTGATGTTGCAGTTTGCAAATCTTCACCCCTCTCGTCTTGTTGCTGCTGTGGTGATCTCAATATCACTGCTCTTTGTGGTCTCAGAACTGGTGGTATTGCAGTCTACACTGCTTTTCGTTCAGGTTAAAAGAGCACAATTTCTTCATCCAGGTTTCTCACTATCTTGGTGTGCGAGGCGTGCATCCAATTTGGAACTCCGGCACATATAACAGCAGTGTTGGTCACCAAAATGTCCTGAAAGTGGAATTTCCATCTCGGTTCCAAACAACTCTTTAGAATGTGCTTCCTGATCACAACCCAATTATCAGGATTGAGGTTCTGGCATTGTTCTTGATGTAGATCTTTAGTGGCAGCTGCAACCCGGTAAGAAACAGAACGTTCCACATTAGCCGATCATTTGCAGTAATCGAACATCATATCATCTGTGATGTTCACAAGTGCATTTGCAGGTACAGCAGGTAGCCTCATTGCACATCCCATCAGTATGTCATGCAACAATAGACAAGTCTTCCTATAAGGTATACTTCGAATACTCAGCAACACCAAAGGTAAAGTATCTGGCCATTTCAGTGATGTTGAAGCACAGACTTTAGCTAGTCGAGACTTGATAGCCCCATTCAGTTGTTGACTATACCTGAAGACTCAGGTCAATGTCTGCAGTGCAATCTTTGCTCAGTCTGTAATGCTGTACAAATCATCTTCAGGACCTCATTATTAAAGTGGGTCCACCTATCTGATTCTAGAGAAGCCGGCATTCCGTACCTGGGTATCAATTCTCACAATAACAGTATTGCTACAGTGTGACTGTCATTTCTTCTGGTTGGGTAGGCTTCCACTCATCTCAAGAAGACACAGACTATGACCAGGACACATATCAGCCGTTACAGGCAGGCATCTCAATAAAGTCCAACTGCATTTTGTTGAAAGGACCACCTTATCTCCCTACGTGACTCAGTGTAACGTGTGTTCTTTTCCCTGCATTCATTTGTTGACAGGTCACACATCGATGACACTCCTCTCCTGCCAATGTCCTAAACTTTGGGTTGACCCAGTTCTGTCTAAAGAGTCATATCATGGAGTCCCTCCCTAGGTGTGTGAATCCATGAAAGTATTGTGTCATTGGGAACAACAATCTATCAGGTAACACTGGTCTCTCATCAGCTGACATCCAGATGTCATTTATATTTTTCTGACAAACTGCTCTGATCCAACTTTATTGTTCTGCTTCTGAAACATTTTCCTGTACTCTTTTCAATTTACCGAAAGTATCTGTCACTGTCATCTACATAGAAAAATGAAGTGTCAGTTCCATTAAATGTGCAGGCCAGCAAGGCACAACACCAAGCAACTGAATCAGCATATCTATTTTCCAATGCAAGGTAACCATTACCATTTTGATGGGCTGCACATTTAACAATTGCAATTTCTGAAGGCAACCGGAGAGCTTCCAACAAGTGACTCACATTTATTCCATTCCTAATTCGGGCTCCTGAAGAGGTCATAAAACCTCTTTGTGACCACAATTGCTCAAAATCATGGACAACACCAATACCGTACTGACTATCTATAAATATAGTCACTTTCATTTGAGCAGTTAAACTGCATGCTCTGGTAAGAGCAATCAATTCTGCAACTTGTGAGGAGGTAACCCCATGAAGCCATGAAGCTTCGATAACATCAGTTATTGTACATACAGCGCAATCTGCTCTCAAGGTACCGTCATTGTTTCTCAGACATGAGCCATCCACAAAAATTACATAGGCTCATTCAGAGGTTCAGCCTTAATATCAGGTCTAGGCTTTGTGCATAAATCTGTGACATCTAGGCAATCATGTTCAACTTCATCACAAACAGTGTCATCAACCAGCAGTGATGTAGATGGGTTCAAAACTTGAAATTTTTTCAGCACAACATTTTTGTATGACAAAATGTATTTATTTATTTATTTATTTATTAAGAGTTTTATATAGCGCTGGCTACACCCGAAGGTATCAGAGCGCTTTACATAAGGGTCAGCGGGTTACACGGTTAAAAACAGTGTTGCACAATAACATTAATTACAATAACATAGCAGAAGATGAAGACATGTCCATAGGGGTATGTAAGGTAGGGGGAAGGAAAAGGGGGTGGAAAGGATCGGACAAGGTAGAACCGGCAAGGATGGAAGTGCTCCAAGGGGACCAAAAGACAAAAGGAAAAATCGAAAAGGGGGGATAAAAAGAGATAACGTCAGGAGGCAAAGTGAATAAAAAGGAAAGGAGGGAGGAGGGAGACCACAAGGGGGGGTCAGGACATGATAAAGTTATTGTCGGGCGACAAAGGGCATGGTTCAGCAGCAAGTGAGGCGGACAGGTCCTCCAAGATGGATGACCCGGGAAACGGGCACCATATGTCAAGTCACAAAATGGCGGGGCACCGCACGAGAGCCAATTTGCAAAACAAAACGGGTGCTGGAATTCAGGAGTAGAGCAGAGGGGGGCAGCCACAGGAGCAAGGAAGGAAAGGGATTGGGGGACCACGGAGACCCAAACGAGACATTTAGATGGGCAAACGCACAGGGTTACTGGGGCAGCAAAGTCATCGAGGAAGTTAACACGCAGTCTGTTCAAATGCACAGGCTCTGGGTCGTGAGGGCAGCAGTGCCCCTCAGGCTGCACGCCGAACGTCGGTGGAAGTCCGCCTGGGTGCCAGAGATGCAGTCCAGGAAGGCGCGCCCCCCAGGCTCAGATAGCAAAGAAAAGCCTGGGGGCGTCACGCCGTAGTGTCGAGATTCTCCCCGCAACTGCACCCCCGTACCTGGCAATATGACTCGCGGGTCCCGGTCCTCCCTCAGGAGGCGAAGCAGGAGGGCGGGCTGCGGGGGAAGCGGCAAAAGTCAAACCAGGATTGCATCGGTCTGGAAGACCTCATCCCAGTTCTGCAACAGCCGGCCGGAGAAACGCCCCCAGGCATCAGCGCCGTCGGGAGTGGGCTCCGACGATGGCCAGTCAACACCGAAGCGTCGGTAGGCAGGGTGAGGAAAGGCAACAGCAGCGGAGAAAAACGCAGAGCAGCCATGCCAGATGCCCGGCTGGGTAGGTGACGGCCAGGGCGGCGCGCCGGAGCCAATATCCCCTTCAGCCGTCGATGCGGCTCCACCGGACATCGGCCATGCCGCTCGGGCTCCGCCGGACAGGGAAATGGCTCAGATCCAACTCGTAGAGCTCGAATCCAGAAGAGGAGGCCGGAGAGACGGTGGCAGCAATCAGAGCACGACCCTGGTGAGTAAAGAGGGTCCAGGGGGTGAAGATTTGGGGATTTTAAGCCCAAATAGGCAATCCCTGGCCGGGAGCTCCCGGCCAGGGATTGCCTCTTCTTATATTTCGTGAGTCTATTATGAGTCATGTATTAGGTCTTGGTTCGTGTCAATACTAATTCAACAGAGTGAGGGACCATTTTCAATTAAAGGGTATCCCATCTCATTCTTTTTCAGGCTATTGCTCACTGCGGCAACAGCTTTAAGGCAGCCGGGCAGTCCTGCTGCAACAGAGTCAAGGGTGGTTGAGAAGTATGTCACAGGTTTTCGAGCATCACCATGCATCTGAGTAAGTAATGAGAGAGCGCAGCCCTTCCTCTCACTGCAAAAAAATGTAAACTCTTTACTGTAATCTGGCATGCCTAGTGCTGGGACATGACCACGTTTTTGTTTCAGCTCTAGGAAGGCTTTAAAGCAATCGTTGTCCCAAGGATGCAGATCAGACACATCCTTGAGTGTCAGCTCAGTAAAGGCTTTGCCATTAAAGAAATGTTTGGTATCCACAGTTTATAGTAGCCAACCATTCCCAAAAACATTCTGGCTTCTTTCTGAGTTCGAGGTGGATTCATCTGAAGAATTGCTTCCACTCTCTCTGGAGACACCTTTCTAGCTTCTTTCTCAATGATGTGTCCCAGATATTGAGCTTCTTTATGACAGTACTGAAGTTTACCTGGAGACACTTTGGGGCATATTTACAAGCTCCTATCGCTACCAGAGCATAGCTTTTTTTCACGCTCTGGTGGTGTAGTGCCATTTTTAATATTTACAAGTTGGCACTAAGCCACTTAGCGTGGCTTAACGCCACTTTGTAAATATGCCTCTTTCCGCCGCAGTCCTCTGTGGCAAAGGGGTGTGCAATGGTGTTGTTGTGGGTGTTCCACCACAACACCCATTGCTTTTTAGCTCTAGGAAGGCTTTAAAGCAATTGTTGTCCCAAGGATGCAGATCAGACACATCCTTGTGTGTCAGCTCAGTAAAGGCTTTGCCATTAAAGAAAAGTTTGGTATCCACTGTTTATAGTAACCAACCATTCCCAAAAACATTCTGGCTTCTTTATGAGTTCGAGGTGGAATCATCTGAAGAATTGCTTCCACTCTCTCTGGAGACACCTTTCTAGCTTCTTTCTCAATGATGTGTCCCAGATATTGAGCTTCTTTTGACAGTACTGAAGTTTACCTGGAGACACTTTGGGGCATATTTACAAGCTCCTATCGCTACCAGAGCATAGCTTTTTTTCACGCTCTGGTGGCGTAGTGCCATTTTCAATATTTACAAGTTGGCGCTAAGCCACTTAGCGTGGCTTGACGCCACTTTGTAAATATGCCTCTTTCCGCCGCAGTCCTCTGTGGCAAAGGGGTGTGCAATGGTGTTGTGGGTGTTCCACCACAACACCCATTGCTTTTTGACGCTGCCCCAGATTTACAAGGAGCTCTAAGTCTGTGGCAGCACCAAAAACGAACGGCATGCAAGAGCAGGAATTAGAATGGCACACAAGGAGAAATGCTTTTATCTCTCCTTGTTTTTGCTTTTTCTATGTGTGCTGCATTTTGCAGCACACATAGAAAGAGCAAAAAGCCATTAATGATTGTTTATGTGCAGGAAGGTGTCCCTTCCTGCACATAAACAATCATTAAATAATAACGATTTCCTACTTTCAAGTGTGCTGCAGAATGCAGCATACATACAAGTAACAAATAGCCATTATGGATTGTTTTTGTGTAGGAAGGGTCACCTTCCTGCACATAAACAATCATTCCCTGCAACACAGGCATCCTTGCACTTTGGTGCAAGGGTATCTGCATTCGCCCTAGGCTGCTAATTTTAGCGCAGCGCTAGGGAAAACACAGGGGTGTGCTGCATTGTAGTAAATACGGCGCATTCCTGCGTTTTGAAAATGTCGGAGCACTGCACTGCTAAATTTGGCATTGCTCCACACTCAAACATTTCCTAGTAAATATGCCCCCATATGTCCATTTTCGGACAGGTGATTCAATAACACAATGGTATCCTGCTTACAAGCTTCTTGTGCCTCTGATGCCACAAGTAGGTCATTAATATGTTGCATGAGTACTGCTCTGTAGGGCATCTGTAGTGCCTCTAAATTCTTTTTCAAGATCTGATTAAAGATAGACGGACTCTCCATATACCCTTGTGGGCCTCAGCACCATGCCAAAACTCTTTGCTGAACTAAGAAAGAAAAAAGAAACGGGCTATCTTCAGACAATGGCACTGAAAAGAAAGCCTGGCAAAGAACAATCACAGTAAACAATTCTGCAGTACATGGAGTTTGAAATAGAACTGTGGCTGGATTCAGTACCACGGGACAACATGGGATGACTATCTCGTTAATCTTCCTAACATCTTGGATGATCCTATACTTTCCACTGGACTTCTGTAAATCCATGATTGGAGAGTTACATGGACTCCCAATCAAATCCCTCAAAATTCCTTTCTGTATCATGACTTCTATTACAGGCGTTATTCCTGCAATTGTTTCTGGGATCAAATGGTATTCTTCTATTCTTGGATACACTGCATTTGCCTTTAGGGTAATTCAGTTTGGTTCCACACCTTTAATCGGTCCAATATCTTTCCCACACTTCGGGGTTCACCTTTTCTCTAAAATCAGAGGGTAATTCTTGAATTGTCTTTAATGGAAAAAATTCTACGGCTGTCTTTTTTTGAGCTATTTTAAACTCCACATCTTCATCATGGGTCTGGAATTCCACACCAACCGGTGTGCAATAAATGGTGTAATTTAACTTGCCCAATAAATCACTCCCTAACAGATTTACAAGACTCGTATCACACACAACAAACTGGTGATTTTCCTCAAATAAACATTTTCTTTACTGGAACCTTATCTAAAACTGGATTTGTAATTTGTTTATTTGAAACTCCTACAACTTGGAACTTCTTTCCTGAGAGGGGTAGGTCTGGGACTTCCACAGTTCTAACAGTGGATCTGTTAGCACGTGTATCTATAAGGAATGATACAGGGTGGCCATTCACCTCACCTTCTACAAATGGACCATTCTGGTCTGCCTCCAAGACTGTGGCAAGCATGCTGTCTCCCCCGTCACTGTCATTATCGAAAACAGGCAATTGATTAAATGTATTTTGATTTTGGTTCTGGAAAGGGTTTAAATTGGTTTTTGGCATCTGATTTAAATTAAATCTGTGGGATCCTTTGGGTTTGTGGGACCTGGATCTGAGTATTATTTTATTTTTTTATGGGCATTTGTTTCTACACTCCTCTCTGCATCTGCACATTTCCATTAGCATTATCAGGATTAGACCTACACTCCCTCTTCCAATGCCTGACCCTGTTACAAATGTGACAAAGGGTCATCTTCTTCAGTGTTGCAACATACATTCCTGAACCTGGATCTAATGGAACAACGCTGCCTCTACCTAGTGAGACACCAAAATCTCTTCCTGCATTACCCTGAAAACCTGCTTGTGGAACAACAACTCTTTCATACATCCTTAATTTCCTGCAAAAGAAGATCTCTGAAAACCTTTCTGAGCAAGCTTTGTCTGAGCCAACATGATTTTCTCTTTAATCTTTTTCTGCTTCATCTCTTGTTCCTCACTGCAATATTTTGCATACCTCAGGATCTCATCAAGTGATTGTTTCTGCCAGCAGGTTACACTTTGTTGTATATGGGCACTAATCTCGGGTCTCAACCCTGGTACGAACTGAGATACAGAAATCCTCATGTCATTCTCATCTGGACTTTCTCTTCCATTGTGCTGCTGAAACACCTGCAACAACCGCTCATAGAACTCATGTACTGATTCTTTGGTTTTCTGTGTAGTTCATTTGATTTTTAACCAATCCAGATCTTTCGGGGAACTTTGCCTTTCATGATAGTAATCACTGCTTCATATTTCTCCGTAACTGCAGGAGATTGTGCTTTAGTGCGTGCCATTTTCGTTGGCTCTTCACTGTGCCATTGTACAGCAATTTTACATTCAGGCCACAAATCCCTTTGCACTACAATATCGAAAAACGAATTCAAATCAATCCACAGCACTTTTGAAATCTTCACAAATCAATCAATTTGTGTGTACCGCTGCACAGTCTTGTCTCTTAATTTTGGGAAATTGTTCGTAAAAGCTGTAAGATCACCTCTGCTCCAAGGCACATGAGCATACACTCCTCCTGCTATTTCTCTCAATGGTGAAGCTGAAACTACTTCCTCATCCTGTTCATTATTTCCCCTACTAACTCAGGTTGTTTCATTTTCTTGTCATGTTTTCTTGTCCATTTGTTCTCTAATTATTCAAAATCGCTCCATTTACAAACTAATATTATTAATTCTGTAATGTGTAACCGCATTCCTGAAGAAAGCATTGTTTCAATTGCTTCATCATCTAATTGAACCCTGTAACTTCTCTGCAAATGATAACTTTTAGAAAGATCAACCTCATATTTCCGCACCAACTCGGTTAATTTATCATGTGTAATTGCTTTTTGTCTTGAAATTTCTTTACACAGGTAAATCAATTCTCTCTCTTGATATAAATTCAAATGCTCCAAATATAAACATGCCCTAATGATCTCTTCTAGTTCAATTTTTAATTTGGGAATAATTAATGGCCTCGCTTTCTCAGTCTCTGTGCTAGCCATCTGCACAGTGTTCTCTGTCTTTTTAATCCCTGCAGCTTCCTCAAACCATGGTGGAAAAATTCTATCTTCAGATAAATTTGTTTCCTCTGGGCTATCGACGTTGTAAAAACAATCCTTTCCCCATCTTTTAATGCTTGGACCATCTAAGGTGGTCGCCGTGCAACAATCTCTAAATTCCGAGAAGTCGGAATGAATACTGATGTAGGTTAACCTCCTTTAGCTCCTTGAGCCTCTGGAGTCAGGTAATATTTACTGGGGCATTTGTTATTGGTCTGGGCACTGTCTATACATTTGCTGATTGCGGTACTTGCACCAGACCAGTCATAACAGATGTAATCATCACAGGTGGAATAACAATTTGTGGCTGAGCAACATGTGGTGGGGCAATCTGAATTATTCTAAGGAGTCTCTAAACTTGCACTACACTGGCTTCTGCAGGGGCAGTAACTATTGTACTGCTTGTAATGGTATTATTTTCAATACTAACTGTTGAGGTGGCATAAGGTTGGGATCGTGCCACTAACATTTGCACAAAAATATCATCCCTTGAATCACTATCTGTCTCCTTTTCTTTTTTCTTTTTCTCTTTGTCTTTTTCCTGTGTTTCTGTCTTTTCCCCTTTCTCTAGTATTTCTGTGGAAATAGCTGGATACAATCTAGTTCCTTCTACTATGTCCTAGCTCCATCTCTGCTATTCTTCATCCCATCGAGTAAATAATTACATAATTACGCATTGCTCTTTTTCACCTTTTCTGCTATTTTTCCCTTTCGTTCTCTTGTTTCATATTGAGTAGGTCATGGGGGTGGTTCATTTTGTATAATTGTTCTTTCAATTTCTCAATAATTCTAGTCTCAAAGCTACCGCATCTTGGAAATTTTAACGGACCTTCCTTATCAGTAATTCTGCACCATGGACAAAGCCATAAACATGTATGTAATCACAATTCAGTTGTCATGTAATGTGCAGGCATACCCTCAGGAGGTGCCTCTTCACCTTCCCATATCAGAATTGGAACACCACTCTTCACAATACTCTTAAATTATTCAAAGCATTTCATGACTCCCACAAATTCATAAGGCAAAACAATTGCAATTCAATATTTTCATTCTGTTCTGTAAACTGCAGGTTTTGTTTACTCCAATCCTGTCACTGTTGTTATTTATCAAAATCCTGTTAAAAAATCTCAATACAATATGCACACAAGCATTTACCTATCACAGCGCAACACCCTGGCGTCACCAACCAATCACAGTGCGAACGTACACCAACCAACCAATTCCAGCGTAAAACACTATGACGTATCATCTCACTCCTCGCTCACCCTCCTTTACAATTGCACTCGTACTTGCACAATTCAACAAAAATCTTCAAAATGACAAACAACAAAACATGTAACAATTCTTCTTTGCTCTGCTAAAGAAAACAATAGTACTTCAACGAGCAGAATATTACGGTTTTTACACTCTATGACTTTTGACACACAAAAAGAATTTCACATTCGCAAGAGAAATCACTCTAATCAAAGCGACTTCACCCTTTGTGCAATCAGGTTCTGCTAACATCAATCAATATTAAAACAATCACAATAGTTCATTAGTGTCCCTTTCTCAATTGTGTAAGTGATGGTACCTCACACTCTACACCACAAAAACCTTCAAACAAGAAATACCATTTGACAATGGATACTTAGGGGTTTTCTACACTTATCTCGATATCCCTGGATCTTAGGTTATGTCCAGCCTGAAAATCTTCAACTTCTTTACAAATAAAACACTAGGGGGGATATGTACAATAGAAGTGCGGAGCGTGTCGTTAGCCTCCTGGGCTTAACGACACGCTCCGCCACTTCGTAAACGCAAGGCTGCACCATATTTACAAGAATGTGGTGCAGCCTTGCGTTTCCCCCTGCGATGGCGCTACGTTTAACAACTTAGCGCCAACGCAGGCACCCTTGCACCAGAGTACAAGGGTGTCTGTGTGCAGGGGAAGATTGGTTATGTGTAGGAAGGTGTCCCTTCCTGCACATAAACAATCCTAAAATGCCATTTTGTAACTTTCATGTGTGCTTCTTCATGCAGCACACATGAAAGTTACAAAATGGCATGTTTTAAAAAGGTTTGTTTATGTACAGGAAGGGACACCTTCCTGTACATAAACAAACAATGGCATTTTGCTTTTTCCATGTGTGCTGCACAAGGCAGCACACATGGAAAAAGCAAAAACGAGGAGAAATAATGCATTTCTCCTCGTTTCGCCACCTTAAGACCAGGGTTTTCCTGGTCTTAATTTTGGTGCTGCCTCCTATGTATGCCACCCTTGTACATAGGGGGAGCATCAAATACAATGGGTGTTGCGGTGGAACGCCCACCACAACACCCACTGCACGCCCCTTTCACGCTAAACATAGCGTGAAAGGGTGCCTTATGTACAAGGCAGCGTTAAGCCACATTAAGTGGCTTAACGCTGTGTTGTACATAAGGCAAGGCCCCTATCGCCATGGAAACGTCACAAAATGTGACGTTCCCGTGGCGATAGGGGCTCGTACATATGCCCCTAGATATCTCCATTCATTCAACCATTCACTCTTAACCCAATAATACTCGAGTAAACACAATTACAATAGATGATGCATCACCCTATTAATGCTCACACCTCGAAAACTGCAACCTCCTTTGAAAATCGCACATTGTCAGTCCTTCAAGCCTTGGGCAGCGGATTTCAGGATTTGAGTATTTTATTCTAACTAGGGCAATTATTTTATAGCTCTTTTGTTCAAGGTGTGAACCATATCTCTGCTACCAGAAAACTGACAGTGTGGAGGTGGGGAGAAATTTAAATACATGTGATTCAACCTTTTCTTACCATCAATTTCAGAGTTAAGCCCCGTTCCCGCGCTGGCTTCAAAGTACCACTTGCCTCAGGTGATGGATCTTTGCCACCGTGTTTTGAACCCGGAGCTATTTCATTATCATAAGTTAAATCACAGTGGCAATTCTAAGTTCATTCAATGATGAGAGTTTAAATTAGTTTTAAAAGTTTATTTTTCATTGAGTTTAGTAAAATTATTTTTATTCCTTTTATTCAGATTAGTCCATAAATTCAAGTAAGTTTACAGAAATCTCATAAAAACATTGTTGGAACAAATCATCAAATAATGTATCAAGAGCGTTCCATAAAGGAAATGTTCCCTATTCTAAAGAATAGGACCAAAATATGGAGTTAGTAGAACTCATAAAGAGTTCTAATTCAAAGAGTGAGATAAAGAGAGCGTAAAGCTCACAATCCAATTAAAGCAGTCGAGCTTCCCATTAAGGGGCTGATTACGAGTTTGGCGGTCCACAGACCTCCAGACTCACGGGGGCGTGGTGGTGGCGGTCTCCCCACCGCCCTATTATGAGATGGGCTGTGGGACCGCCACAGCCGTCAGAGAACCGCTGTTCCCCGGCAGTGTTGCGGAGGTGTAGAGGCATCCATATGTGGTGGTCCTGCCAAGAATATTAAAAGTTTCCTTTCCGTCAGGGTTTTCCTGGTGGGTCCTCTTCCATGAAAACCCTGGCAGAGAGGAAACAAAAGGGGCCCTACAGGGTCCCTAGGTGCCTCTGCCCCCTGTGGATTCACACAGGGGGACACAAGATGTGCCACCCTGTGTGCATTCACACCAGTTTCTTCATGGCATGGACTTTTTAGTCCATGCCGTCCAGGAACTGTTTTTGGCGTTCCCATTGCGGTGCCTGTTTTTAGAGGCCCCGCCGTGGGAGTGCCAAAAAAAGCCCCCAGACAGGAGGAAACTCCTAATCTGGCGGGCAACCTCACCACGGGTTTGGCAGTGCGGCGGTGGGGCAGACCCGGTGCCGCACTGCCAAACTCGTAATTGGGCCCTAAGTGTACTTTATGAAGCGGGAGCCACAGCTGTCAAAAAGGACAAGGGAATGGGTCTCTGGGGATAGCTGTGTGGAAAAAGCATTGCATCTGAATAAGGTTGAAAAAGGCTGAATGGCTTGCATCTAACTAGGAACACGCACTAATATAAAAGGCAAAAATAATGTTGCAAAATGTGTAGCAGGTCTATCCTCCTCTGATCCAATCGGGTAACAGCATTCATCTGAGAGTGAGTTCAGCTCTTCCTTTCCCAAAAATAACATGCAGCTTGCACAATTTATCACAAAGTTTGTTACAGACATCTTACGCCAACTTAGGCAACGTCATCTTAGGCATTAAACACAGTTTAATCTTTTAATGTTAAACAATAAACTATGCTAAAGAAGAGTATCATCACCTTGCAAAATATTGTTTTAGTAATGCATTTCATTAACACGAACAAGTAATACTCTTTTAAAATGTGCAACTATTCTATTCAAGCATTATGTGAAATATGGTGCGAATAGGAAGGTTAGTCCATAAAAATAATATGTTCCTTAGCAAAATAATACATTTACTAAAACAGGAACATTCAGCAGTTATGACGAATATTTCTAAGCATGTCACATTAATGTCAGGTCTCTAAATGCCATTGCGCACATTTCAACATTGTCGAGTCCACTTCTAGTTAAAAGAAACTTGCATTTAAGTATCTCTACGGGTTGTACTAATAAATATGGCTGCCTAGTGCAGCTTGCACATTTAAATGCGTGTCATTTTCATCTCTTTTTTTAACATACATATTTGCAAATATATGTAGCTGTTAATTACATAAGTTTCATCTTAATTAAATTCTCTTTTCAGCACCATGACAGTTCTTTTTTGTTGCCATTTTGCAGTGTCTACGATATATGACCTAAAAATAATTGCATTTGCCATTTAAGTTTTCCACTAAGCAAGTTTACCTCTCATGTCACCATGAAATGCCCATCACCTCGTACATAACATCTCAAATGACATTACAAATTATATAATTGATGACTTAATGTATGAAATCTGCAATTACATTATTGATTACTGGCATGAATTTGCAAATGAGTAACTTTTTAATACACCAATTAATTGATAGTGTAAAAACAGCCTTGCAATATGCATCCTTTGCAAGGACATCGAAATAATGATAGTCTAGCATCAGTGGCATAACTCAGCAAACTCTGAAGTTGGAATGCTGAGCGCAAGGCTTGGTCACACAGAGTTCATTGTGCATGATCAAAGGACTCACTCAGCAATCTCTAGGGAAAGTGGTGCTTAGTGCAAGGCCTGGTCATGGCTTTGCCAATGTTCAGGTCCTGCATCTGTAGCATGCTGGCAAGGATCATGTTGTTACTAGGTATGTATTAGTCACTAGATATGTATTATACATGTGTTGAGCTCGTGGGTCTCATAACATATTCCTGCTCGTGGGCAGAATGTACAGGCGTGGGGTGGAATGTACGGGGAGAATGTTGTGTGGTAATTCGAGCGAGGACAACTGTGTAAAAGGACAGCTGAGGAGTTTCTCCCTACGTGCTATCTCCTTACCCGGCACAGACCTCGGGAGGCTGCGACAGGCTACAAGACTTATCAGGGTCCCGCGCTGCCCTTAACTCTCCCGCATGACATTTCTCTTGACTTTAATTTTTGGATTCAACAACTGAGTGATATTCTTCCAGACTTTGCGGAAATTGATGTTGCTTTCGGCCTATGAACATATTAACTATACAGCCTTGGGGAAGTCTTTGGACGAAACACGCGTCGGCTGCCTATCTCTAATGAAGAATATACTTCCACTGAATCACAATATGTGTGTGCAGAGAATAAAGCATCTTTAACCACATTCCACAACTCTGAAATAAGAAGATTATTATATCTGAGCTATACTTCAAACATGGACTTCATGTGTGTGCTTTGGTTGTTTTTGTGAATATTGCCATCCAGGATTCCTGGGTTCTGGCTATATCAACCCAGGTGGCGGGGTCCATTACCAAAAAAAGCACCACGAAAAGAAATCTTTCACTTCTTTCCACTAAAGACTTTGCAGTGATAATTCTGTGCTACTATCTATGTGTAGGGTTGGATGGCATTGCCACAGTTGATTTTTCATTTATGTATTAGAAATGTGTTGAGCTCATTGGCGCGCATGCCATATTCCTGCTCGTGGGTAGAATGTACAGGTGTGGGATGGAATGTGTAGGGAGAATGTTGAGTGGTGATTTGAGCGAGGACGGCTGTGTAAGAGGACAGCTGAGGAGCTTCTTTGTTCGTCTTATGCCGGTGCGAAGAGCCCTGAGTTACCAATAAACCACCTGCTGAATCTACTCATCGTGTCCTTTGGTTTATGGACATAAGAAATTCCAGTAAATACCTATTAGACTCTAAGGAAAGGGTTGTTGAATGCAGGATCTAACGGAATGTCCAGTAGCCTTGGGAAGAATAGCAGTTAGCCTTGGGAAGAATAGCAGTGAGCACCAGGCCTTGACAATGAAAAGGCTCAGCATCTAAAGTCTACCGGGTGTTGCCAATGGCCATGTACAGTGGTCTTTGAGATAAGGTGTTCTGAGCGCTGGACCTTACCCAAGGCCTGCTCGTGCACCCAGAATCTAAAGGGCATTGTCACAGATTGATAAAAGGGATCTCTAGAAGAAGAGATGTATAGCCAGGGCCTGGGCCGAAGACCTTGCATGTAGAGCCAGTAGGGCAGGGACAAACATTCATTCTAGGGAACTCAGGAATACAGAGATGTTGAGTAATTTCAGGAATGTTATTTATGATGTTAGTGATGATGTCATGTCATCTTGTCAGTGATGTCACAATGATGTCACAAGATTTCACAAGATGGCCGCAAGGTAGGAGCTCTGCCTCAGAGCTCCCGGGTTGGGGATCACCAAGATCGGTAACTATCCCCGGAAAACCCTGCCATCCACCTCTCGCTGCAGCACTCCACAGAAATACCGCAAACGGCGATCCCTGAGCAACAAGTTTTCGGGATATTGGGCTTACCTGCATCAAAGATCTCTGGGAGAAGGTCGCCGCATTCCCTCCGACGCCGACCATCTTGATCTCTTCCCGTGAAGACACCGCGGCGTCTGGGTGTGAAGCGGGTCCTCGATTGCTCTACTGGAGGGATCGTCCAGCGAGGCTCCAATCGGGCTAGTGGTGCCCTGGCGAGGAGCGGGCCTCGCATGCCGCGACGTCCTCAGCCAGAGTTGATGCCGATGCTGAGCCCGCCTTCCGCCCGCCTCTGATGCCGGAGCTGAGGCTGGTGCCTGATGCCGGTGTTGAGCCCGCCTTCCGCCCGCCTTTGATGCTGGTGCTGAGTCCACCTTTCCGCCCACCAGTGATGCCGAGTTGGGGCTGGTGTGGAGCCCGCCTTTCCGCCCGCCTGTGGTACCGTTTTGTTGCCGGAGCTTGATGCCGGTGTTGAGCCTGCCTTCCGCCCGCCTCTGACGCCGGAGCTGAGGCTGGTGCCTGATGCCGGTGCTGAGCCCACCTTCCGCCCGCCTTTGATACTGGTGCTGAGTCCTCCTTTCCGCCCGCCAGTGATGCCGAGTTGGGGCTGGTGTGGATCACGCCTTTTCCGCCCGCCTGTGGTACCGTTCTGTTGCCGAAGCTTGATGCCGGTGTTGAGCCCGCCTTCCGCCCGCCTTTGATGCCGTTTCTCCTCACGGCGCCCCAGCGAAGAGCCGGCTGGTGCGCAGATCGGCTGTGGGTTTAGTCCTGCAATCCTTCACTCATCGGACCGCTCGGGCCCAAGTTGCCTAGTGACTTCGGATCCCGGCTCGCCTGCTTGGGATGTGTCCGCTGGCTGCCTGCCTAACCTGGCAAACGGTGAGCGCCACGCTTTCTACTTGGAACTTGTTGGGGTGGTCTTTGTCTGTACTGACTTGACCTCATGGGGGACGCTTGCTTTGTATGCACCCTAGGAACGAATCTGACAGAGATGGCCATGTACTGAGAAGGACTTTTAGGTGCTGGTCATCCATTTTGAAGACGCTTACACTTCATAATAGAAGCTGTCCTCACTTGCCCTATTCATAGTAAGTGAAAGAGGACTGATCCATGCTCTGACAACAATAGAAAAAGGACTGTCCTCACTTGCCCTACTCATAGTAAGTGAAAGAGGACTGATCCATGCTTTCACAACAACAGAAAGAGGACTGAGCCAGAAGCTCCCCATAATAACAATAAGAGGACTTCTACAGTGGCCATCTTGGCATGGGCTTTTGTTCAACAGCCCTCTCTACTTACTCTACCGAAAGAGTCCTGGTAAACCATTTCAGATGGGCCATCTTGGCATGGTAGAACTGTCCGTAAGCAAACCTTGATAGTAGCGCAGACCTGGGGATACATCTCACCACGCAAACCGACCGCTGGGACGGTGGTCTCATCACTCTCCCCAGCATGGCAGAGCCCTGCTTGACCGCCACGGGAGACAACTACTACACTGTTACCTACCCTCCTAATCTCTCCAAATCCGCCTCTAAATCCCTTAAACACTCCATCCTGAAAAGACATCCTGAGACCTTGATATCTGACCTTTGTCTCTCCGTGAACCAAGGCACTGTCATTAACGACCTCATCTTCCATTCCAGGAAAACGTCTCTCTGGCGCAATGCCTTCTCGAGCCTCCTCAAAGTACAGGAAGCCAGGAACATCCCTCACGGAAAAAAACTCACAATCACTCCATCTGCAAACCTGCGGGCTGACCTTACCATCACCTTATACAACAGCGGCATTATCCTAATTCAAGGGCATCCCAAAAACCTCATCAAATTTGCGGACCTCTTCACCCTCCTTAAAAAATATGTTCACAACCCGTCCCAGTCCACGCTCCCGCCGGTCCACCTCTCGCCCAATCCACCAAAGGTACCTTGCCTCTCACTAACCACTCATGCCAGTAACCACGTCATTGGGCTACCTGGCCCTGTCACCTTGTCACCAACACATACCAACCAATGCGTGCCCATACCACTGAACCTAGACCTTCAAGCGATCCCTGCTCTGTCGGCTTCCGAAACTCCCCCTAGGGCCCACATCACACGCCAACCCAGCCCCGCTATCATGCATCCAGCACATTCCATCAGAAGCGTCCCTAAACCCTTAACCTCCTGCCTAGGTAATCTTCCTGCACTCCGGGCTACTGAAACTCCTACTATGGCCAACAACACTGGTATTGAAAAGTCTAATAGGGCCCAGAACTCTGGTCGTTTTAGCCCCATCACTAGGCCGCAAACTCAGTCTGACGAAATCGCTCCCACCCTTTCAGCCCCCTGCCCGCAAGGGCATCCCTCTCATTGGGACACTGACCGACCTAGCCCCCCTCACTCCATCCAAATAGCTAGCTTGCAACCGGCCCTCGGCCCGCCCGAACCCACCTCTAGGCTACCAGCACATTCTATCAGAACTGCTCCCGTGCAACTGGCCCCCTGCCTACCAAAACCTACCTCTCTTAGAGATATTGATAATCTCCACCGCAGAGCCACCGAATTAACACGGAGCATCCACAAGTCCATTCTGGACCTAAAGCACCTCCTTCACATCACCGAACTCTCCTTCTCGAATCTCTGGCTCTCGCAGAACGTGACCCACATCCCCTTCACGAAGCCCCTCCTTCACCCACTCCCACTATCCCTGAGACACTTGCGCCCCGCAAGCAACCCTGCCACCTCTCGGAGGAGGAAATTCTTGCTCTCCTCCATACCTACAAACCCACCCCTGGCACACTTAACCCCTCAGAACTCACGGAGGAAGAAGTGGCTGACCTCCTCAGTAGCTACGATTCTGCCTGGACAACCCCATGCCCCTCAGACCTGAGTGAAGAACACCCTATCTGTACGGTTGCAACCAACCCTAACAGACCTGCTACCCTCCGCATCAGAGGGGTGGTCAATAGCAACCTAGCTAGAGTTCCCATCTCTGCTTCTACCCTTGACATTCACTCCTACCCCTCCCTAGCCGGCCTCCTAATAAACTGCCGGTCAGCTGTAAAGCATGCATCTGACGTTGCCGACCTCATCCTAAGACATAAATCGGACCTAGCGATCTTGACTGAATCTTGGCTCAAGGAATCCTCATCGCCCTACCTTGACCTCTTATTCCCGCCCAACTACAACATCGTAAGGATGGACAGGCACTCAAAGAAAAAAGGGGGTGGCATTGCCTGCATCTACCGCTCTAACCTCCTTGTTACGGAACTGCCGGTGGACCCTACAGACTCCTGCGAATACCTCGCACTCTCCATCTCCAACAACACCTCACAACTGTGCAAACTTCACATCTTTTACCACCCTCCAGGCAAGAATGACACCTTTACGGACCTCCTCATGGAAATCATCACAGCCAAGGTTTCTCCAAACTCTAATGACATTTTCCTGGGCGACTTCAACTTGCATTGGAATGATCCTAAGGACCCTCAGGTCAATGCCATCAGAGATTTCTTGGCCGATAAAGCCCTTACCCAAGCCTGCTCCCTCCCTACTCATTCGAAAGGCGCCACTCTAGACTGGATCATTGCTAAGGAATCAGCGGTCAAACTTATCTCTATTGACCCTTGTGATTGGTCTGACCACCACACTGTCACCTTCCTCCTGCCCAACACCCACAAGTCATGTACACCTCAACCAGTGATTCCCAAACGATGGGTTAGAGACACCAAGAACCTTGATCACGAAAAACTGGCAGCGCGTTGTGCGACCGACCTCCCCCCCCGCCTCAGTGCACCTCGGTCGATAACCTAGCGGATCATTACTCCTCAACCATATCCGACATTCTCAATGACCTGGCACCACTAAAATTAAAAAGAACCCAGATCAAAGACAGAAATCCCTGGTTCAGCGGGTCTCTCAACAAGGAAAGGAGATCCCTTCGACAGACGGAACAAAACTGGAAACAACACCCATCAGCAGCACATCTAAAACTTCTCCGCCAGGCCAGAAATGCCTACAATAAGAAAATCCTCAACTCTAAAAAGAATTTTTCAGAACTGAACTTGAGAACGCCAAAAATCGACCTCGCAAGCTGTTCGACTTGGTCAAACACCAATCCAACAAACTAGCGAAAACCTCTAAAGAAACACCTAAACCCTTAATATCAAGCGAGGAATTTTCCTCCTTCTTCTGCGACAAAATCTCTGCCCTAGGGAATGAACTTAAATCCGCAACTCATCACCAAAATCATAATCTTCCAGCTCTACCTCTTCTCTCCACGCTGTCCTCCCTAACCTCAGCCAAAAACCTAGCGCACTGGTCCAACTTTAAAATCTATGACGAACACTCTATCTAGAGAATTCTTGCCTCCTTAAACCCGAACAATCACTTCAATGATCCTCTCCCTTCTAACTGCCTAGCTTCCTCCTCTCAGGCTATCATCCCTTCCTGGACCTCAATAATCAATGCCTCCCTCCTACAGGGCTCAATTCCTGTTTCGCTCAAGGCTGGACAAGTTATCCCCATCCTAAAAAAAACCCTCGCTGGACCCTGCTTCCGCTGAGAACTATAGACCCATATCCAACATCCCACTCCTAGCCAAAGCTCTGGAAAAATGTGTGCAACAGCAGCTGAGCCTACACATCAACAACTTCCACCTGCTAGATGACTTCCAATCCGGGTTCAGACCTGGACACAGCACGGAAACCACCCTCCTCCACATTGTGGATGACGCCCTCCAAGCCCTCGACCAAGGCAAAACCTGTCTCCTAATCTTCCTAGACCTTTCTTCTGCCTTTGATACGGTTAACCACGAAATTCTCCTTGAACGCCTCAAACTCAGGATGGGGTTGGATGGCACCGTCCTTGAATGGTTTAGATCCTTCCTCCAAAACCGCTCACAGAGAGTCCTCATCAACGGTAATCTATCCGCCCCCTCTCCGGTCACGGTTGGAGTCCACCAAGGATAAACCCTCTCCCCTACCCTCTTCAATCTTTACCTTGAACCTCTCACCGAGGTGCTACGTGCCGCCAATATCGCCTACCTTATGTACGCAGACGATACACAGATCTACATAAAAATCTCTTCCCCGGAGGACATCTTCTCCCTGAACGAGGCCCTGAAGCTGACAGTCCATTGGCTCACCGCCAACCAGCTTAAACTCAACGCAAACAAAACTGAATTTCTTCTGATCTCCCCACCAAAACCCAATCCAGACATCCAGGAATGGATCAAGACCATCACAGCACTAAACTGCCCTCCTACCATTGTTGACTCGGCGAAATCCCTTGGAATAACCCTTGACGGCAGCCTAAACATGCGTGGCCATATAAACTCGATGGCCAAAACGGCTAGATTCCACCTGAATTACCTAAGAAACCTAAAACCCTTCCTCGAAGCTTCCGACCTTAAAACGGCAATCCAGGCACTAGTCATTTCCAGACTAGAATATGGATGCTCTACTCTTGCAGGGTGTTGGACTTGGCCCTTTTTGGCAGGTTCACCCCTAAACTTTTTGCCTGTCTCCTAGCCTTTTCCCTGTGTAGTGTTGGTGGTTTTAGGCCTCTGCGCACTTTAGCACTGTGTCCCAGTGTAAAGTGCGGGCGCACTCTGAGTGCGTGTGGTGAGATTGCCCTGCCCTCCCATAGGAATGCATGGGGGATATGTGTGTCCATGGTAATTCCTGGTGTGAGAGGAGGGCAGGGGCGAGTTTAGTATGTGCGAACTCGTGAGAATAAATGCTGCGCAATGGTGTGCGCAGATTTATTGTGACTAGTGGAGAAGTGCCACTTTTAGAAGTTGGCATTTATGTGTGCTCTGTGTCTGCCTGCCTGATGTGAATTGCATGTCTGGCTTTGTGAGTGACAGGGGCTGGGAGGTGTGTGTGGCTCCAGGAGGGGCAGGGTGAGTCAGCGCAGTGGTGAATAGGGAGATCTGCATCTAGATGGGAGGGAGGAGTTGCACCTGGGACCTGAATAGGGCTGGGCCTTCCCTCCACAATGCTGGCTCCACCCCCTGTGGTGCGTCTGATGTCCCTAGCCTGTCCTGTGAAAGGAGAGAGGAGCTGAGCAAAACAAAGTGCTCCAAAGCTCCCCCAAACCAGTTGCATCTGGTTTTCCCTAAACCCTGCCCCTTTAGACAAAGGAAAAGGTGTATAAAAGAAGGGGCTGTGACCCCATGAAAATGTTCTGTTGTGCTGACTTGCAGGGGACACTCTGCCAGGAGGAACCGCCGCGGGACCCAGCTGCTGTTTCCTGGGGGTCCCTGCATGCTGGCCTGCCTGGCTGCGCTGTGCTGGGGTCACACCAGCACCAAGGACTCTTTATTGTTGGCCTTTTTGGGGCCACTGCTGGAGCTTGTGCTGCTTCTAACGCCTTGTGAGCGCTGTATTTTTATTTAGAAGAGCGCGTTGCTCTTTGTTGCTGAGAGGAGCGCATCCGTGTTGGCCTGCAGCGCTGAGCTGCGATCAATTTCGAGGGAATCCCGACGTAGGGATTCCCCCGCATTGCTGGCTTCCTGTGGGAGCCCACCCCGCTATTTTGTGCTCCTGTTGGAAGCAAGAGCCCACCCCGCAATTGTGCTTATTCGAAAGCGGGAGCCCACCCCGCATTTGCACCGGAGTCCGGAGACCGAGAACCGCCGCGGCCCGAGCCGGAAGTCAGGCAGACCGCCTGGACGTGGGCGGGGCCTTGCGGGCGAAGCAGGAGGAAGACGCCGTAAGGGGAAGTCAGGCAGACTGGCTGCCTGATCGTGGGCGGGGCTCCCTTGCCAGTGGAAGCCGCGCGTATGGCCGGAGACTGTTGCGAGACCCGCGTCGCATTGCCGAGACCGGAGGAGTCCAGAAGGGGAGCCCGGTGAGTGAGGCCGAGGGGAGGAGTTCGACCGGAGCCTTGAGGGCCCCCAGGGCAGAGACTTCCCCCGTGAGTGACGAGTCCCGGTGAGTGGGGCTCAATAGTGAAGCGGTGTCGGCGCTCCCGGAGGCACCGGGGCGCCTGGGCCGATTTCTTCTTGGGCAAAGTCTTGTCAGAGTCCCGGAGTGGGGCTCAACAGCCTAATTCCCCAGCTGCACCGCGAGAGAGAGCGGGCAGCTGCGACGGTGGAGAGCAGTGTTTGGTTCCTTAGCTCCGAAGTAGGGGCTTTAAAAGGCACTGTTAGTACCCGTGCTGGGTTGTCTTTCTCAGCTGTACCGCGAGAGAGCGGGCAGCTGCAACGTTGGGGTCAGTTTTATTGCGAGTCCCAGAGAGGGGCTCAGGGGGCATGCTGGTGCCCGTGCTCATTTTTACAGCTGCCCAGCAAGTAGTGGGCAGCTGCCACGTTTAGGTTGTGCACCGGCGCACTTTGCTTTGCTGCTGTTGCAGCCCGGCCTGACATTCTGGACGTTGGGTATTTGAGCCCTGTGAGAGGCCAGTTGGCCTGGGGCCAGTTTAGTGCGTTGTGCCCCCGATTGGGGCACACTGTATTTATGCCAATTATTTCCTAAGGTGTTCATGCCCGATGTCATGTTATGATGTTTAGGGGGAGTACCTACTTGCGTAATGTATTTATGCTGGTGAGGCCCATTGCGTAAGATGTTTATACTTATGAGGTTTTATGCCTACAGATATAGTTATGAGGTTATTGCATAATGTGTTTACGCTGGTGAGGCCTACTGCGTAATGTGTTTATGCTAAGGAGGTTTGGGCCTAATGTCGTTTTATGCCTAAGGTGATTTATGCATCCTATGTTTTACATTGCAGGTTCCCAGGCTTAGTTCCTAACTGTACCAGTAATTACTGGTTGTGCGCTACATTTATTATTTGTGCTACATTTACAATTGGTGATTTGTGATGGTTATGACAGTGGCCCCATTGGCCCTGTCGTGTGTAAATAGTCCCCTGTGAATATTGCCTAGTGCCAGTTGGCACACTGTATATTACGTGGTTATGTTTCTAATGTATTTATGACAATACAAAGGCTATTTTTTATATAACCTTGTGTGGAGTTCCTTTTGTGGTGTGCCTAGTGTGTTGCTGCTGTGTGAGTGTGCTGCGCAAACGCTTTACACATTGCCTCCGGGATAGGCCTGACTGCTCGTGCCAAGCTACCAAGGGGGTGAGCAGGGGTTATCTTGGGTGTGTAACTCCCTCGCCCTGACTAGAGTGGTGGTCTCTGCCTGGCTTTGACGCAAGCCTTAGCCAACCAGAGATCCCATTTCTAACATTGGTTGTCAGCGGTGAGGATTTGGACTTGCGTTTGCGCAGTACCACAGCGACAACTGGTTGCACTACAAACTCTACATTTAGATAATCACGTGTGTGGGGATTATTGTTTCTGGAGTTTTAGTTATTTAATTCTTCTCCTAAAAGTGTCATTGGTAAATTGTATACTCTTGCTTCAGCTCAGACACCGAGGTCTCCTGTGTTGCACGTGTCCCTGAGCGTCCTGCCAAAATGGAGTCTGCTTTTAATTTTTGTGGTCTGTTTAGATACGGCATGTGGGAGTTGGTGGACTTCTGTAAGGAGAGAGACATAGCAGTGAGTGGGTCAGACACCCAGTCAAAACTGAGGGACAACCTGATCCAATGGCAAAAGGATGAATGGGACTGTGAGCGCAATGAGGAGAAGAGGGCCCTGGCCGCACGCCAAGAGGGCGGTGGGTCTGAGGGGGCCCTGAGGAGTCTGAAGAGGAGGAAGAAAGTGACAGGACCGGGACGCCAGTAGATAGTGAGGACCCCATGGATAGGGAGTCCCTTGCTGGGTCCAGTGTCGGGGGCAGTGCCCCATCCCTTTCCCTGTCCCCAGAGGAGTGGGTGGATAGGAGGGAAGAAAGGGAGCATCAGCTGGCTTGGGAGAAGCTCAGGTTAGAGCATACCAAGGAGATAGCGCAGCTGAGTGTGGAGGAGAAAAAGCTAGAGACCGAGAGGGTCCTAGCACAGGAGAGGATGGCGGAGGCTGAGAGGGCCTTCACCAAGGAGAAATTAGCTCTCGGTACGTCCTCTGAGTGTAGTTTTAGTTGTCTGGATTCACCAGTGAGGGTGGGATCCAGTGGTGGCAGCAATATGGAGTCCAGTGCAGGAAGTCCCAATCCCAGTTCCCAAAGTATGGTACCTTGTTCCCGAGAAGAGGAGTACAGGTTGAAGTTCAGGGGCAGTAGGAAACTGTCTCACCAGTCTTGGGCGGATTTTTCGGATGAATGTAATGATGCACTGGCTGATTGGGTAACGGTTAACACGGAACAGGATTTTGAAGGACTGTTCGATCTGGTTATCAGAGAGCACCTGCTCAGTTGTTGTTTGCCGGGGTTGCGCCAACACCTGTTGGAGGGTGGGTTTTCTGATCTATGGGAGTTTACACGAGAGGCAGACCTCTGGGTGGAGGCCCAAGGTTCTGATGAGGCATTGAGGAGTGATTCCAAAAGTAATGGTTCAGGTATCTTCCAGTCCTGTATTGGGGAAGAGGTTCAGTGTAGCCCAGCTAGGTCCCAGTGTAGTGGGAGGGGTGTAGGGGCTCACGTCCTGTCTCAGTGGAGTAGTAGTGAGAGTGGGACTGAGTGTCCCCAGGTGCCCGAAACCCAGTCTCAGAACCTGGATGGTTTCTTCAGGGAACACCAGGTTGGGAGCCTAGGCTGTCCTGTTAGTCCATTTGAGGAGGATCTCCTAGTGTCTGGAGAACCTGGAGCGTCTGTAAATAGAGCTCCAGTGGTTCTGGTGTCTGGCAGTGCCGCTCCAGTTGGGAGGGTACAGAAGTCCGGATTGAGGGGTGAGAGGGGGATGTGTTCCCCAGTGGAAGAACCAGTGGGTCCGGGGCCAGCCAGAAGGGCTGAGTCTCCTAGAAGTGACCATGGTGACACCACTTCTGTCGTGGTGGATCTCTGCGCACTGTCAGATGGACAGGGGTCGGGAGGTCTGCGCCACGCAGACTGTCACGCAACACATGAGTCATGTGTTACCCTCGGGGGCTGCTGTGTGCGCCCCGGAAGTCCTGGTGTGCCAGGCAAATGCTCAGCCGTGGGGTTCAGCCCCAAGGTTGGGAGGCCAGGTTCAGGATCCGCCTGATCTGGAGGAAAGGACATCTGTAATCAGTGACCTGACCGGTTCATCTTCCAGGGGTACCGCTCCAGTTGGGAGGGTGCAGAACTCTGGAAGGGGGTGCAGAGGGAGGGAGTCCTCACCTCTGACTCCGGTGCAACCTGGAGGGTTTAGACCCTAGGTTGGGAGACCAGTTTTTGGAGAGAGGTCCTGAACTGGTGGGAGAGTTGTGTTCTGAGGGTGCTTCTCCCAGGAGGAGAGGGCGGAACCCTAGAAGGAGAGGTAGGGGAGGAGAGCCTCACCCGTGACTTCTGGTCCGCCTGAGGGTGCAGACCCTAGGCTGGAGGATCAGTGGCAGTCTAGACCTGCCCTGATGAGGGGAAGAGTGGAGAATGGCTACTATGTGCCAGGGGTTACTACCCCCACTCTGTGAATGGGCAAGGACCAGTGGCATCTGGGTGGCCTAGGGCCTGGTCCTGGCCGCGGACAGCTAGGGAGTACCAGTGGGGTAGCCCAGTTGCTCCGGACAGCTTTTTCAGAAGGAACCACATGGGTTCACCGTGGCGTAGAACCGGATGGTGTCCCTGCAGTTGCGGGCCCGCGTCCGTGTTCTATCGCCCCAAGCAGGGAAGCCCATCACGGTGGTGATTGGTCTGCCCTGCGTTTTGGCTGGAAGGGGGTTGTGTTGGACTTGGCCCTTTTTGGCAGGTTCACCCCTAAACTTTTTGCCTGTCTCCTAGCCTTTTCCCTGTGTAGTGTTGGTGGTTTTAGGCCTCTGCGCACTTTAGCACTGTGTCCCAGTGTAAAGTGCGGGCGCACTCTGAGTGCGTGTGGTGAGATTGGCCTGCCCTCCCATAGGAATGCATGGGGGATATGTGTGTCCATGGTAATTCCTGGTGTGAGAGGAGGGCAGGGGCGAGTTTAGTATGTGCGAACTCGTGAGAATAAATGCTGCGCAATGGTGTGCGCAGATTTATTGTGACTAGTGGAGAAGTGCCACTTTTAGAAGTTGGCATTTATGTGTGCTCTGTGTCTGCCTGCCTGATGTGAATTGCATGTCTGGCTTTGTGAGTGACAGGGGCTGGGAGGTGTGTGTGGCTCCAGGAGGGACAGGGTGAGTCAGCGCAGTGGTGAATAGGGAGATCTGCATCTAGATGGGAGGGAGGAGTTGCACCCGGGACCTGAATAGGGCTGGGCCTTCCCTCCACAATGCTGGCTCCACCCCTGTGGTGCGTCTGATGTCCCTAGCCTGTCCTGTGAAAGGAGAGAGGAGCTGAGCAAAACAAAGTGCTCCAAAGCTCCCCCAAACCAGTTGCATCTGGTTTTCCCTAAACCCTGCCCCTTTAGACAAAGGAAAAGGTGTATAAAAGAAGGGGCTGTGACCCCATGAAAATGTTCTGTTGTGCTGACTTGCAGGGGACACTCTGCCAGGAGGAACCGCCGCGGGACCCAGCTGCTGTTTCCTGGGGGTCCCTGCGTGCTGGCCTGCCTGGCTGCGCTGTGCTGGGGTCACACCAGCACCAAGGACTCTTTATTGTTGGCCTTTTTGGGGCCACTGTTGGAGCTTGTGCTGCTTCTAACGCCTTGTGAGCGCTGTATTTTTATTTAGAAGAGCGCGTTGCTCTTTGTTGCTGAGAGGACCGCATCCGTGTTGGCCTGCAGCGCTGAGCTGCGATCAATTTTGAGGGAATCCTGACGTAGGGATTCCCCCGCATTGCTGGCTTCCTGCGGGAGCCCACCCCGCTATTTTGTGCTCCTGTTGGAAGCAGGAGCCCACCCCGCAATTGTGCTTATTCGAAAGCGGGAGCCCACCCCGCATTTGCACCGGAGTCCGTCGACCGAGAACCGCCGCGGCACGAGCCGGAAGTCAGGCGGACCGCCTGGACGTGGGCGGGGCCTTGCGGGCGAAGCAGGAGGAAGACGCCGTAAGGGGAAGTCAGGCAGACCGGCTGCCTGATCGTGGGCGGGGCTCCCTTGCCAGTGGAAGCCGCGCGTATGGCCGGAGACTGTTGCGAGACCCGCGTCGCATTGCCGAGACCGGAGGAGTCCAGAAGGGGAGCCCGGTGAGTGAGGCCGAGGGGAGGAGTTCGACCGGAGCCTTGATAACCCCCAGGGCAGAGACTTCCCCCGTGAGTGACGAGTCCCGGTGAGTGGGGCTCAATAGTGAAGCGGTGTCGGCGCTCCCGGAGGCACCGGGGCGCCTGGGCCGATTTCTTCTTGGGCAAAGTCTTGTCAGAGTCCCGGAGTGGGGCTCAACAGCCTAATTCCCCAGCTGTACCGCGAGAGAGAGCGGGCAGCTGCGACGGTGGAGAGCAGTGTTTGGTTCCTTAGCTCCGAAGTAGGGGCTTTAAAAGGCACTGTTAGTACCCGTGCTGGGTTGTCTTTCTCAGCTGTACCGCGAGAGAGCGGGCAGCTGCAACGTTGGGGTCAGTTTTATTGCGAGTCCCAGAGAGGGGCTCAGGGGGCATGCTGGTGCCCGTGCTCATTTTTACAGCTGCCCAGCAAGTAGTGGGCAGCTGCCACGTTTAGGTTGTGCACCGGCGCACTTTGCTTTGCTGCTGTTGCAGCCCGGCCTGACATTCTGGACGTTGGGTATTTGAGCCCTGTGAGAGGCCAGTTGGCCTGGGGCCAGTTTAGTGTGTTGTGCCCCCGATTGGGGCACACTGTATTTATGCCAATTATTTCCTAAGGTGTTCATGCCCGATGTCATGTTATGATGTTTAGGGGGAGTACCTACTTGCGTAATGTATTTATGCTGGTGAGGCCCATTGCGTAAGATGTTTATACTTATGAGGTTTTAGGCCTACAGATATGGTTATGAGGTTATTGCATAATGTGTTTACGCTGGTGAGGCCTACTGCGTAATGTGTTTATGCTAAGGAGGTTTGGGCCTAATGTCGTTTTATGCCTAAGGTGATTTATGCATCCTATGTTTTACATTGCAGGTTCCCAGGCTTAGTTCCTAACTGTACCAGTAATTACTGGTTGTGCGCTACATTTATTATTTGTGCTACATTTACAATTGGTGATTTGTGATGGTTATGACAGTGGCCCCATTGGCCCTGTCGTGTGTAAATAGTCCCCTGTGAATATTGCCTAGTGCCAGTTGGCACACTGTATATTACGTGGTTATGTTTCTAATGTATTTATGACAATACAAAGGCTATTTTTTATATAACCTTGTGTGGAGTTCCTTTTGTGGTGTGCCTAGTGTGTTGCTGCTGTGTGAGTGTGCTGCGCAAACGCTTTACACATTGCCTCCGGGATAGGCCTGACTGCTCGTGCCAAGCTACCAAGGGGGTGAGCAGGGGTTATCTTGGGTGTGTAACTCCCTCGCCCTGACTAGAGTGGTGGTCTCTGCCTGGCTTTGACGCAAGCCTTAGCCAACCAGAGATCCCATTTCTAACATTGGTTGTCAGCGGTGAGGATTTGGACTTGCGTTTGCGCAGTACCACAGCGACAACTGGTTGCACTACAAACTCTACATTTAGATAATCACGTGTGTGGGGATTATTGTTTCTGGAGTTTTAGTTATTTAATTCTTCTCCTAAAAGTGTCATTGGTAAATTGTATACTCTTGCTTCAGCTCAGACACCGAGGTCTCCTGTGTTGCACGTGTCCCTGAGCGTCCTGCCAAAATGGAGTCTGCTTTTAATTTTTGTGGTCTGTTTAGATACGGCATGTGGGAGTTGGTGAACTTCTGTAAGGAGAGAGACATAGCAGTGAGTGGGTCAGACACCCAGTCAAAACTGAGGGACAACCTGATCCAATGGCAAAAGGATGAATGGGACTGTGAGCGCAATGAGGAGAAGAGGGCCCTGGCCGCACGCCAAGCGGGCGGTGGGTCTGAGGGGGGCCCTGAGGAGTCTGAAGAGGAGGAAGAAAGTGACAGGACCGGGACGCCAGTAGATAGTGAGGACCCCATGGATAGGGAGTCCCTTGCTGGGTCCAGTGTCGGGGGCAGTGCCCCATCCCTTTCCCTGTCCCCAGAGGACTGGGTGGATAGGAGGGAAGAAAGGGAGCATCAGCTGGCTTGGGAGAAGCTCAGGTTAGAGCATACCAAGGAGATAGCGCAGCTGAGTGTGGAGGAGAAAAAGCTAGAGACCGAGAGGGTCCTAGCACAGGAGAGGATGGCGGAGGCTGAGAGGGCCTTCACCAAGGAGAAATTAGCTCTTGGTACGTCCTCTGAGTGTAGTTTTAGTTGTCTGGATTCACCAGTGAGGGTGGGATCCAGTGGTGGCAGCAATATGGAGTCCAGTGCAGGAAGTCCCATTCCCAGTTCCCAAAGTATGGTACCTTGTTCCCGAGAAGAGGAGTACAGGTTGAAGTTCAGGGGCAGTAGGAAACTGTCTCACCAGTCTTGGGTGGATTTTTCGGATGAATGTAATGATGCACTGGCTGATTGGGTAACGGTTAACATGGAACAGGATTTTGAAGGACTGTTCGATCTGGTTATCAGAGAGCACCTGCTCAGTTGTTGTTTGCCGGGGTTGCGCCAACACCTGTTGGAGGGTGGGTTTTCTGATCTATGGGAGTTTACACGAGAGGCAGACCTCTGGGTGGAGGCCCAAGGTTCTGATGAGGCATTGGGGAGTGATTCCGAAAGTAATGGTTCAGGTATCTTCCAGTCCTGTATTGGGGAAGAGGTTCAGTGTAGCCCAGCTAGGTCCCAGTGTAGTGGGAGGGGTGTAGGGGCTCACGTCCTGTCTCAGTGGAGTAGGAGTGAGAGTGGGACTGAGTGTCCCCAGGTGCCCGAAACCCAGTCTCAGAACCTGGATGGTTTCTTCAGGGAACACCAGGTTGGGAGCCTAGGCTGTCCTGTTAGTCCATTTGAGGAGGATCTCCTAGTGTCTGGAGAACCTGGAGCGTCTGTAAATAGAGCTCCAGTGGTTCTGGTGTCTGGCAGTGCCGCTCCAGTTGGGAGGGTACAGAAGTCCGGATTGAGGGGTGAGAGGGGGATGTGTTCCCCAGTGGAAGAACCAGTGGGTCCGGGGCCAGCCAGAAGGGCTGAGTCTCCTAGAAGTGACCATGGTGACACCACTTCTGTCGTGGGGGATCTCTGCGCACTGTCAGATGGACAGGGGTCGGGAGGAGTGCGCCACGCAGACTGTCACGCAACACATGAGTCATGTGTTACCCTCGGGGGGCTGCTGTGTGCGCCCCCGGAAGTCCTGGTGTGCCAGGCAAATGCTCAGCCGTGGGGTTCAGCCCCAAGGTTGGGAGGCCAGGTTCAGGATCCGCCTGATCTGGAGGAAAGGACATCTGTAATCAGTGTCCTGACCGGTTCATCTTCCAGGGGTACCGCTCCAGTTGGGAGGGTGCAGAATCTCTGGAAGGGGGTGCAGAGGGAGGGAGTCCTCGCCTCTGACTCCCGGTGCAACCTGAGGGTTTAGACCCTAGGTTGGGAGACCAGTTTTTGGAGAGAGGTCCTGAACTGGTGGGAGAGTTGTGTTCTGAGGGTGCTTCTCCCAGGAGGAGAGGGCGGAACCCTAGAAGGAGAGGTAGGGGAGGAGAGCCTCACCCGTGACTTCTGGTCCGCCTGAGGGTGCAGACCCTAGGCTGGAGGATCAGTGGCAGGCTAGACCTGCCCTGATGAGGGGAAGAGTGGAGAATGGCTACTATGTGCCAGGGGTTACTACCCCCACTCTGTGAATGGGCAAGGACCAGTGGCATCTGGGTGGCCTAGGGCCTGGTCCTGGCCGCGGACAGCTAGGGAGTACCAGTGGGGTAGCCCAGTTGCTCCGGACAGCTTTTTCAGAAGGAACCACATGGGTTCACCGTGGCGTAGAACCGGAGGGTGTCCCTGCAGTTGCGGGCCCGCGTCCGTGTTCTATCGCCTCAAGCAGGGAAGCCCATCACGGTGGTGATTGGTCTGCCCTGCGTTTTGGCTGGAAGGGGGTTGTGTTGGACTTGGCCCTTTTGGCAGGTTCACCCCTAAACTTTTTGCCTGTCTCCTAGCCTTTTCCCTGTGTAGTGTTGGTGGTTTTAGGCCTCTGCGCACTTTAGTACTGTGTCCCAGTGTAAGTGCGGGCGCACTCTGAGTGCGTGTGGTGAGATTGGCCTGCCCTCCCATAGGAATGCATGGGGGATATGTGTGTCCATGGTAATTCCTGGTGTGAGAGGAGGGCAGGGGCGAGTTTAGTATGTGCGAACTCGTGAGAATAAATGCTGCGCAATGGTGTGCGCAGATTTATTGTGACTAGTGGAGAAGTGCCACTTTTAGAAGTTGGCATTTATGTGTGCTCTGTGTCTGCCTGCCTGATGTGAATTGCATGTCTGGCTTTGTGAGTGACAGGGGCTGGGAGGTGTGTGTGGCTCCAGGAGGGGCAGGGTGAGTCAGCGCAGTGGTGAATAGGGAGATCTGCATCTAGATGGGAGGGAGGAGTTGCACCTGGGACCTGAATAGGGCTGGGCCTTCCCTCCACAATGCTGGCTCCACCCCCTGTGGTGCGTCTGATGTCCCTAGCCTGTCCTGTGAAAGGAGAGAGGAGCTGAGCAAAACAAAGTGCTCCAAAGCTCCCCCAAACCAGTTGCATCTGGTTTTCCCTAAACCCTGCCCCTTTAGACAAAGGAAAAGGTGTATAAAAGAAGGGGCTGTGACCCCATGAAAATGTTCTGTTGTGCTGACTTGCAGGGGACACTCTGCCAGGAGGAACCGCCGCGGGACCCAGCTGCTGTTTCCTGGGGGTCCCTGCGTGCTGGCCTGCCTGGCTGCGCTGTGCTGGGGTCACACCAGCACCAAGCACTCTTTATTGTTGGCCTTTTTGGGGCCACTGCTGGAGCTTGTGCTGCTTCTAACGCCTTGTGAGCGCTGTATTTTTATTTAGAAGAGCGCGTTGCTCTTTGTTGCTGAGAGGAGCGCATCCGTGTTGTCCTGCAGCGCTGAGCTGCGATCAATTTTGAGGGAATCCCGACGTAGGGATTCCCCCGCATTGCTGGCTTCCTGCGGGAGCCCACCCCGCTATTTTGTGCTCCTGTTGGAAGCAGGAGCCCACCCCGCAATTGTGCTTATTCGAAAGCGGGAGCCCACCCCGCATTTGCACCGGAGTCCGGAGCCCGAGAACCGCCGCGGCCCGAGCCGGAGGTCAGGCGGACCGCCTGGACGTGGGCGGGGCCTTGCGGGCGAAGCAGGAGGAAGACGCCGTAAGGGGCAGTCAGGCAGACCGGCTGCCTGATCGTGGGCGGGGCTCCCTTGCCAGTGGAAGCCGCGCGTATGGCCGGAGACTGTTGCGAGACCCGCGTCGCATTGCCGAGACCGGAGGAGTCCAGAAGGGGAGCCCGGTGAGTGAGGCCGAGGGAGGAGTTCGACCGGAGCCTTGAGGGCCCCCAGGGCAGAGACTTCCCCGTGAGTGACGAGTCCCGGTGAGTGGGGCTCAATAGTGAAGCGGTGTCGGCGCTCCCGGAGGCACCGGGCGCCTGGGCCGATTTCTTCTTGGGCAAAGTCTTGTCAGAGTCCCGGAGTGGGGCTCAACAGCCTAATTCCCCAGCTGCACCGCGAGAGAGAGCGGGCAGCTGCGACGGTGGAGAGCAGTGTTTGGTTCCTTAGCTCCGAAGTAGGGGCTTTAAAAGGCACTGTTAGTACCCGTGCTGGGTTGTCTTTCTCAGCTGTACCGCGAGAGAGCGGGCAGCTGCAACGTTGGGGTCAGTTTTATTGCGAGTCCCAAAGAGGGGCTCAGGGGGCACGCTGGTGCCCGTGCTCATTTTTACAGCTGCCCAGCAAGTAGTGGGCAGCTGCCAAGTTTAGGTTGTGCACCGGCGCACTTTGCTTTGCTGCTGTTGCAGCCCGGCCTGACATTCTGGACGTTGGGTATTTGAGCCCTGTGAGAGGCCAGTTGACCTGCGGCCAGTTTAGTGCGTTGTGCCCCCGATTGGGGCACACTGTATTTATGCCAATTATTTCCTAAGGTGTTCATGCCCGATGTCATGTTATGATGTTTAGGGGAGTACCTACTTGCGTAATGTATTTATGCTGGTGAGGCCCATTGCGTAAGATGTTAATACTTATGAGGTTTTATGCCTACAGATATGGTTATGAGGTTATTGCATAATGTGTTTACGCTGGTGAGGCCTACTGCGTAATGTGTTTATGCTAAGGAGGTTTGGGCCTAATGTCGTTTTATGCCTAAGGTGATTTATGCATCCTATGTTTTACATTGCAGGTTCCCAGGCTTAGTTCCTAACTGTACCAGTAATTACTGGTTGTGCGCTACATTTATTATTTGTGCTACATTTACAATTGGTGATTTGTGATGGTTATGACAGTGGCCCCATTGGCCCTGTCGTGTGTAAATAGTCCCCTGTGAATATTGCCTAGTGCCAGTTGGCACACTGTATATTACGTGGTTATGTTTCTAATGTATTTATGACAATACAAAGGCTATTTTTTATATAACCTTGTGTGGAGTTCCTTTTGTGGTGTGCCTAGTGTGTTGCTGCTGTGTGAGTGTGCTGCGCAAACGCTTTACACATTGCCTCCGGGATAGGCCTGACTGCTCGTGCCAAGCTACCAAGGGGGTGAGCAGGGGTTATCTTGGGTGTGTAACTCCCTCGCCCTGACTAGAGTGGTGGTCTCTGCCTGGCTTTGACGCAAGCCTTAGCCAACCAGAGATCCCATTTCTAACATTGGTTGTCAGCGGTGAGGATTTGGACTTGCGTTTGCGCAGTACCACAGCGACAACTGGTTGCACTACAAACTCTACATTTAGATAATCACGTGTGTGGGGATTATTGTTTCTGGAGTTTTAGTTATTTAATTCTTCTCCTAAAAGTGTCATTGGTAAATTGAATACTCTTGCTTCAGCTCAGACACCGAGGTCTCCTGTGTTGCACGTGTCCCTGAGCGTCCTGCCAAAATGGAGTCTGCTTTTAATTTTTGTGGTCTGTTTAGATACGGCATGTGGGAGTTGGTGGACTTCTGTAAGGAGAGAGACATAGCAGTGAGTGGGTCAGACACCTAGTCAAAACTGAGGGACAACCTGATCCAATGGCAAAAGGATGAATGGGACTGTGAGCGCAATGAGGAGAAGAGGGCCCTGGCCGCACGCCAAGAGGGCGGTGGGTCTGAGGGGGGCCCTGAGGTGTCTGAAGAGGAGGAAGAAAGTGACAGGACCGGGACGCCAGTAGATAGTGAGGACCCCATGGATAGGGAGTCCCTTGCTGGGTCCAGTGTCGGGGGCAGTGCCCCATCCCTTTCCCCTGTCCCCAGAGGAGTGGGTGGATAGGAGGGAAGAAAGGGAGCATCAGCTGGCTTGGGAGAAGCTCAGGTTAGAGCATACCAAGGAGATAGCGCAGCTGAGTGTGGAGGAGAAAAGCTAGAGACCGATAGGGTCCTAGCACAGGAGAGGATGGCGGAGGCTGAGAGGGCCTTCACCAAGGAGAAATTAGCTCTTGGTACGTCCTCTGAGTGTAGTTTTAGTTGTCTGGATTCACCAGTGAGGGTGGGATCCAGTGGTGGCAGCAATATGGAGTCCAGTGCAGGAAGTCCCATTCCCAGTTCCCAAAGTATGGTACCTTGTTCCCGAGAAGAGGAGTACAGGTTGAAGTTCAGGGGCAGTAGGAAACTGTCTCACCAGTCTTGGGCGGATTTTTCGGATGAATGTAATGATGCACTGGCTGATTGGGTAACGGTTAACACGGAACAGGATTTTGAAGGACTGTTCGATCTGGTTATCAGAGAGCACCTGCTCAGTTGTAGTTTGCCGGGGTTGCGCCAACACCTGTTGGAGGGTGGGTTTTCTGATCTATGGGAGTTTACACGAGAGGCAGACCTCTGGGTGGAGGCCCAAGGTTCTGATGAGGCATTGGGGAGTGATTCCGAAAGTAATGGTTCAGGTATCTTCCAGTCCTGTATTGGGGAAGAGGTTCAGTGTAGCCCAGCTAGGTCCCAGTGTAGTGGGAGGGGTGTAGGGGCTCACGTCCTGTCTCAGTGGAGTAGGAGTGAGAGTGGGACTGAGTGTCCCCAGGTGCCTGAAACCCAGTCTCAGAACCTGGATGGTTTCTTCAGGGAACACCAGGTTGGGAGTCTAGGCTGTCCTGTTAGTCCATTTGAGGAGGATCTCCTAGTGTCTGGAGAACCTGGAGCGTCTGTAAATAGAGCTCCAGTGGTTCTGGTGTCTGGCAGTGCCGCTCCAGTTGGGAGGGTACAGAAGTCCGGATTGAGGGGTGAGAGGGGGATGTGTTCCCCAGTGGAAGAACCAGTGGGTCCGGGGCCAGCCAGAAGGGCTGAGTCTCCTAGAAGTGACCATGGTGACACCACTTCTGTCGTGGGGGATCTCTGCGCACTGTCAGATGGACAGGGGTCGGGAGGTCTGCGCCACGCAGACTGTCACGCAACACATGAGTCATGTGTTACCCTCGGGGGCTGCTGTGTGCGCCCGGAAGTCCTGGTGTGCCAGGCAAATGCTCAGCCGTGGGGTTCAGCCCCAAGGTTGGGAGGCCAGGTTCAGGATCCGCCTGATCTGGAGGAAAGGACATCTGTAATCAGTGTCCTGACCGGTTCATCTTCCAGGGGTACTGCTCCAGTTGGGAGGGTGCAGAACTCTGGAAGGGGGTGCAGAGGGAGGAGTCCTCGCCTCTGACCCCGGTGCAACCTGAGGGTTTAGACCCTAGGTTGGGAGACCAGTTTTTGGAGAGAGGTCCTGAACTGGTGGGAGAGTTGTGTTCTGAGGGTGCTTCTCCCAGGAGGAGAGGGCGGAACCCTAGAAGGAGAGGTAGGGGAGGAGAGCCTCACCCGTGACTTCTGGTCCGCCTGAGGGTGCAGACCCTAGGCTGGAGGATCAGTGGCAGTCTAGACCTGCCCTGATGAGGGGAAGAGTGGAGAATGGCTACTATGTGCCAGGGGTTACTACCCCCCACTCTGTGAATGGGCAAGGACCAGTCGCATCTGGGTGGCCTAGGGCCTGGTCCTGGCTGCGGACAGCTAGGGAGTACCAGTGGGGTAGCCCAGTTGCTCCGGACAGCTTTTTCAGAAGGAACCACATGGGTTCACCGTGGCGTAGAACCGGAGGGTGTCCCTGCAGTTGCGGGCCCGCGTCCGTGTTCTATCGCCCCAAGCAGGGAAGCCCATCATGGTGGTGATTGGTCTGCCCTGCGTTTTGGCTGGAAGGGGGTTGTGTTGGACTTGGCCCTTTTTGGCAGGTTCACCCCTAAACTTTTTGCCTGTCTCCTAGCCTTTTCCCTGTGTAGTGTTGGTGGTTTTAGGCCTCTGCGCACTTTAGTACTGTGTCCCAGTGTAAAGTGCGGGCGCACTCTGAGTGCGTGTGGTGAGATTGGCCTGCCCTCCCATAGGAATGCATGGGGGATATGTGTGTCCATGGTAATTCCTGGTGTGAGAGGAGGGCAGGGGCGAGTTTAGTATGTGCGAACTCGTGAGAATAAATGCTGCGCAATGGTGTGTGCAGATCTATTGTGACTAGTGGAGAAGTGCCACTTTTAGAAGTTGGCATTTATGTGTGCTCTGTGTCTGCCTGCCTGATGTGAATTGCATGTCTGGCTTTGTGAGTGACAGGGGCTGGGAGGTGTGTGTGGCTCCAGAAGGGGCAGGGTGAGTCAGCGCAGTGGTGATTAGGGAGATCTGCATCTAGATGGGAGGGAGGAGTTGCACCTGGGACCTGAATAGGGCTGGGCCTTCCCTCCACAATGCTGGCTCCACCCCCTGTGGTGCGTCTGATGTCCCTAGCCTGTCCTGTGAAAGGAGAGAGGAGCTGAGCAAAACAAAGTGCTCCAAAGCTCCCCCAAACCAGTTGCATCTGGTTTTCCCTAAACCCTGCCCCTTTAGACAAAGGAAAAGGTGTATAAAAGAAGGGGCTGTGACCCCATGAAAATGTTCTGTTGTGCTGACTTGCAGGGGACACTCTGCCAGGAGGAACCGCCGCGGGACCCAGCTGCTGTTTCCTGGGGTCCCTGCGTGCTGGCCTGCCTGGCTGCGCTGTGCTGGGGTCACACCAGCACCAAGGACTCTTTATTGTTGGCCTTTTTGGGGCCACTGCTGGAGCTTGTGCTGCTTCTAACGCCTTGTGAGCGCTGTATTTTTATTTAGAAGAGCGTGTTGCTCTTTGTTGCTGAGAGGAGCGCATCCGTGTTGTCCTGCAGCGCTGAGCTGCGATCAATTTTGAGGGAATCCCGACGTAGGGATTCCCCCGCATTGCTGGCTTCCTGCGGGAGCCCACCCCGCTATTTTGTGCTCCTGTTGGAAGCAGGAGCCCACCCCGCAATTGTGCTTATTCGAAAGCGGGAGCCCACCCCGCATTTGCACCGGAGTCCGGAGACCAAGAACCGCCGCGGCCCGAGCCGGAGGTCAGGCGGACCGCCTGGACGTGGGCGGGGCCTTGCGGGCGAAGCAGGAGGAAGACGCCGTAAGGGGCAGTCAGGCAGACCGGCTGCCTGATCGTGGGCGGGGCTCCCTTCCCAGTGGAAGCCGCGCGTATGGCCGGAGACTGTTGCGAGACCCGCGTCGCATTGCCGAGACCGGAGGAGTCCAGAAGGGGAGCCCGGTGAGTGAGGCCGAGGGGAGGAGTTCGACCGGAGCCTTGAGGGCCCCCAGGGCAGAGACTTCCCCGTGAGTGACGAGTCCCGGTGAGTGGGGCTCAATAGTGAAGCGGTGTCGGCGCTCCCGGAGGCACCGGGGCGCCTGGGCCGATTTCTTCTTGGGCAAAGTCTTGTCAGAGTCCCGGAGTGGGGCTCAACAGCCTAATTCCCCAGCTGCACCGCGAGAGAGAGCGGGCAGCTGCGACGGTGGAGAGCAGTGTTTGGTTCCTTAGCTCCGAAGTAGGGGCTTTAAAAGGCACTGTTAGTACCCGTGCTGGGTTGTCTTTCTCAGCTGTACCGCGAGAGAGCGGGCAGCTGCAACGTTGGGGTCAGTTTTATTGCGAGTCCCAAAGAGGGGCTCAGGGGGCACGCTGGTGCCCGTGCTCATTTTTACAGCTGCCCAGCAAGTAGTGGGCAGCTGCCAAGTTTAGGTTGTGCACCGGCGCACTTTGCTTTGCTGCTGTTGCAGCCCGGCCTGACATTCTGGACGTTGGGTATTTCAGCCCTGTGAGAGGCCAGTTGGCCCCGGGCCAGTTTAGTGCGTTGTGCCCCCGATTGGGGCACACTGTATTTATGCCAATTATTTCCTAAGGTGTTCATGCCCGATGTCATGTTATGATGTTTATGGGAGTACCTACTTGCGTAATGTATTTATGCTGGTGAGGCCCATTGCGTAAGATGTTTATACTTATGAGGTTTTATGCCTACAGATATGGTTATGAGGTTATTGCATAATGTGTTTACGCTGGTGAGGCCTACTGCGTAATGTGTTTATGCTAAGGAGGTTTGGGCCTAATGTCGTTTTTATGCCTAAGGTGATTTATGCATCCTATGTTTTACATTGCAGGTTCCCAGGCTTAGTTCCTAACTGTACCAGTAATTACTGGTTGTGCGCTACATTTATTATTTGTGCTACATTTACAATTGGTGATTTGTGATGGTTATGACAGTGGCCCCATTGGCCCTGTCGTGTGTAAATAGTCCCCTGTGAATATTGCCTAGTGCCAGTTGGCACACTGTATATTACGTGGTTATGTTTCTAATGTATTTATGACAATACAAAGGCTATTTTTTATATAACCTTGTGTGGAGTTCCTTTTGTGGTGTGCCTAGTGTGTTGCTGCTGTGTGAGTGTGCTGCGCAAACGCTTTACACATGGCCTCCGGGATAGGCCTGACTGCTCGTGCCAAGCTACCAAGGGGGTGAGCAGGGGTTATCTTGGGTGTGTAACTCCCTCGCCCTGACTAGAGTGGTGGTCTCTGCCTGGCTTTGACGCAAGCCTTAGCCAACCAGAGATCCCATTTCTAACACAGGGCTACCCAAGAACTCTCTGGCCCCATTGAAAGCCTGCCTCAACACCGCCGCCAGACTCCTAACTGGCTCAAAGAAATTCGACCACATCTCTCCCCACCTCAAAGTTCTGAACTGGCTTCCCCTAGAGGCCAGAATCCAATTCAAACTTGCCTGCATTACTCACAAAGCTCTTTACTCCAATTCCCCTACTTTTCTCGCCCAAAAACTCTGCAGCCAACTTTGGAGCGGAGGGGACCAGGTTCGAGCCTCCTCGTTGGCTCAACACCCTGTGATTCTGGGCAAATCACTTTATCTCCCCATGCCCCCCTGCCAAAACAAGTAAAGCTATTTATATATAAATGTAAAGTAAAAGCGGGCTGTTCATAAGTAAATAAAGGCGCGCGGTCATGCTGTGTTGGGAGGTGGGAAGGGTCTGCTATAGAGGAAATCCAACAAACAACACTGCAAGCAGACGAATTCAAAGTGAAAACGCCGCTGTGCGTGCCCATGCTGTGTTGGAGGTGGGAAGGGTGTGCTTTGGAGGCAAGCCAAGAAAAAAATTCAACAGCTTTGCGGATGACGTCATGCACCCCAGCTATGACATCTGAAGTGTCTCTCTAGGACGTCATAGAGGACTTCTCATAATACCACTAATGGCGCCCCTGCATAGCACCCTGAATGACACCATTAAAGGCAGGGAGGGATGACCTGACCAGTGAAGCCTCTGGGATCTTGCGCCTAAAGTGGGCGCTATGCGTAGGTAAACTTAAAGGGGATGTTTAAGGTCACACCACTGGTAACTTTTATAGTGCCTAACGCCCTATGTCTTCCTTTGGTGATGACGTTTATTGCTTAATAAACTGAGCACTGGAATACAAATAAACGTCATCAAGCAGTAAGGAGTTCTTACATGCCACTAGCTCCGCCCCCTGATCATTAGACACTGAGTGCTGATTAGTCACTGCCAAAGACGCGTGAGAGGGAATGACTCGGCAATTCAAGCCTACATTAGTCAGCACAGGCATGATATACACTAAATATACTAGCCACCTGGGAACAGTGGGGGGCCTTGATTACCTGTTCTCCTTCACCGAGACTGCAATTACCAGAATGCACTGGGGTAGCCAGTCTCACATTTGGCATGAGGGGGACATAGATGAGATCAACAGCAGTTCTTGACACATGCCAACAGCCTACAGTGTCTTTCCTGGTGGCATATGATGCCACAATCAGTGATGTGGTTGGGGGTGTGACGTCTTTAATTGTGCAGGTAATTTAATGTACACAGAAAGTGGTGGTGAAATGTCTGTGGGGCGAGGGAGAGGAATCGTGAATGCGATCTTTATTTATGCATTTTTATATAGCGCGGAAATTACCCAAAGGTATTAGAGCGCTTTAAAAAAAAGAACAGGTTTTATTACAAGACGTACAGTTTTACAAAACAGTTGACAGTGTTTTTCCAAGATGCACAGCCCCAAAACCGGAGTCTCTGCGCCTAAAGCCGTACAGCATTTCCCAATTCAGGCTGATGCACAAACTGCACTTTCAACAAACATTTTGTACCGAAACCCCCTTTCTAGTAGTGTGGAAAGGCAATCCTCGGTGGAAACAAGACTTTGTTCACATCAAATGACAGTCTCGGAAGGACGAAAATTGCATTTCAACCAGGATAGGAAGGAAAACAAGGAATGCGCGTGAGAGAGAGGGGGAGCAGGAGGTGAGCCCGGGAGTGGTGCGTGCGTGCGCGCGCAGTCTGCTCATTTTCAAGCACTGCACGCGTGCTTGTGGCACGCCCCTGCTCGCTCCCGCAAGGTGGATGCCGCCACAAGCACGAGTGTGTGCTTGAAAATGACCAGAGCGACGGCTAAAGGCCCTCCTATATAGTGCATGCGCGCTGCGTAGGCGAGACCTAAAAAAGGGGATCCTTAAAACACCAAGAGATAGTAATAGCAGCATATACATATCCCCCATACAAGAAAGCAAAATACAATCGTAAAGTGCACAAAGTTAAAGTGAACAAAGTGCGTAAAGTGCCTAAAGTACTGGAAGAAAAGAGGCCCCAGCCTATGAGAAATATCTCAAGCTTGCATTGTTATCTATAGTCTCAGGGGCAGATTTACAAGAAAGTGACGCATCTGTACAGATGCGTCACCTTCCCTGCGCCACCCTTAGAAACCCTTGCACCACCATAGATGCGCCGTATTTACAATACGGCGCACTATGGCGCAAGGATTGACAGATGCGTCAGAAATTCTGACGCATCTGTTGGCGGAAATGTCACGCATTGCTGGAGTCGTGTCGCAAGCACGATGCAACTCCAGCAATGCGTGTTGAGGCCTATTCCCACTATACTGCGTCACTACTTACGCCTGCTTCAAGGTTTTGACGCAGTGGCATCCTAAAAGTGGCGCAGTGAAATCTTGTAGATTTCACTGAGTCACTTTTACGAGGCCTTCCTGCGTGGGAACGCCCACCCTGCGTACATTATACCTGATGCAGGTATAATGTGACGCAGGGCTTTACAACGTGACGCATCTCCCCTAGATGCGTCACGTTGTAAATAGGCCGCATTGTTTGCGCCGCTGTTGCGTCAAAAAAGTGACGCAACTGCAGCGCAAAAGTCACGCAAGGGGCTTGTAAATCTGCCTCTCAGAGTTCTGAAGTCCTAAGGCTCATACTCTGCTCAGATAGTAACCCTTTCCCTATTTGCCACGAGCTTGAGCAATCGTTTGCAGTAGTTCTTGAGCTTCCTCCAAAAAGGAGCAAAGATGGAACTTTCCTTTCCATAGAACTTTGAGCTTGGACTGCTGGACAATGGAGACCTGTGCTCCTGCACTCTTAAACTAGATGTCATAATCTTAATAACTGCAACTCTGATTTGATCTGGTTATGGCATAAACACTTAGGGGCTTATTTACAACCCCCTTGCGCCGTTGGTGCTCACTTTTAATATGGGAAAAAGTGAGATGTCGGCTGCGCAATGGGCTTGTAAATAAGCCCCTTAATCTTAAGTAACATTATTTCTAAGCTGTTCAACGGGTTTTCAAATTATATTTCTATATTACTTTGAATCGCGTGGTCCCAACCAAAAAATGCGCAGGAGGATTCCACATCCGCCTACAGGCAATTAATTACTAAAATCGCGATGCTACACGTACTTATGGAGCCACCTGCCTAGTGCGAAGAAGATAACGTGATGATTTGGAGGAAACGTTTTTATGCAAAGCTCTTACTTTCGGAATACTACCTTCAATATGGGAGGAGGATTTACAGGAAATGAAGCGTGCACGCCTTGTCTGTCTCCACCACAGCTTCAGTTTGAATCAGGGCCAGCACCAGGGATTCGAGTGATGGGCATGGCCTGTGCGGGCCGATTAATACAATCAGTTCTGGTCTTGTGAAAACTGGAATACTTGAGCCCCTGTGATGAAGTATTTATGGCCATTGGTTGTTTCATAGAGCATGTTTGTGGTTCATGGTTCTGGTATTTAATATATAATGTATTTGGGTTTTAAGCATGTAGAGCATTTGGGTATCATTGTCAATTCTTTTGAACAGTGTTTTTGATCTCGTCAACTCATTCCGTCCAAGTAGTGATAATGCATTTTGCTCACATGTAAGTACCATACAAAATGCAGCTTTTTATCTTATTTTTGTTAAATATGGTTTGCACAAGAAATGGCGACTTACCTCTCGAAACATGCTGTGCCTAGTCCCGCCCTCCGCCTCCCCCCGGGACCAAGCCCAACTCCACCACTCACAAACCTCACCAGCCACCACTGCAAATAACCATTCTCTCGGTCTGCTTTGGCAATATAAGGCTTGCTGACCGTGCTTCCTCATGGACAGAAACAGGGGGCAGTATGTTCTTTCATAGACGCTTGAAGCAGGAGTGCTGCAGCACCCCAAAAATAATCATGCTGGAGTTCAGAGATGAATGAGCAATAAAGACTCTTTAAATTTTATTTATAGCTTGTCACATTTGTTTTGTGTTCAAAGGTAGAGTTCAAATGTCAGGCTATGTCTTCTGACAAATTGTTGCTTATTCCTTTAACATGGAGATTTGTATTTACCTTTCTTTCTCTGACTGCAAAGTTAGAGGATTTTGTAAAGTGAACTATCTGACAATCGTGTTGTGCTACAGAGAGTGTGAAAGGGAAGGCTTTAAGCAACCACAGCACGTGGAGGTAAGAGCAGTGGGGCCGGATCGGGGGGGGGGGGAATTTTACAGACGACCACGAGGGAAAATTAAATAAAAATTAATGTTCCCTCATCGTTGTCTGTCGAAAACCCCCTCCCACCTGGCCCCATCCGGCCCCATCGCCCCACCTCTCTTACCTGCACGGGCCGCGGCTGGCTTTAAGATGCCAGCTTTTTTGTAATACAAAACAACATATAAATACCTGTAAATGAACCATACAAATATTTCAAAAGATATCAGCAGTTAGGGAAGCACAAATGAAGCACATTTTAATGTAATTCTGAAGTGTGATGGAAATTAAGATTTTAAAAGGATGGAAAAAATGTAGGCACTAGGTGATGTGCAAATGACATATATTCGCTGAATCCTGATTTCCACACATTATCGTTTGTACACTATATAGTTTTATCAGTAAAATTGCACGTCAGTGTCCATTTTGTGGTCATTTCAATGGAAAATGCGCTGCCTGTAAATGACAGTGTGCTACCACACCATGCTTTAAAAATATATTTGCAACAGTGTGCTCCAAAATGCACCACTGGCTGCATCCCAAAGCCTTACCACCCTCCTGCTGAATGGGCGTGGCCCATTAGCTATACTTGATCTTTGCGTGAGGCTTGGATTTTCACAACCCCTGTGCCTTCACCGATGTACCATTGATGGCAGCACCCCCATTCTGAAAATTATTGCTGCGCCACTGTGTTTTTCAGTTGCTTTCTCTGTAAAGAGTAAGTCTGCAGAAAGCTGCCCACATTGTGCTGAATCTCAAGAGGCTGTACAGACGATAATGGGAGCTGTGTGGAGAATAAGTGCCTGTGCTCTAAGGCGGTAATCCAATGAGCGGTGGTTGCTGTGGGTGAAGTAGACTTTCATCACCCATGAATACTCTATTGCCACGCATTAAAGGTCATTGAGACTGAATAATTGCTCGCATTATGTTTTCTATGTACATCACTATTAGCTGTGCTCGCATTATTTGTCAGACTGATCTGAAACATTTAGCTACAGAAAATTCAAAACGTATCTTGACCTCCCTATCTAAGTTTGAAAAACATATGCATTAGTCACTTCTTCTGCTCACAATACAATTCAGTGATATCTAAGGGTGTGATGTAGATTGCTATGTTATTTATTTACTTATTTGACTTTTCTCTATAGCGCAGCTGTACCCAGCGGTATTAGCTTGCTTTACAAATAACAAACAGACCTTACCCAATACTGAATTGGAGAAAGAGAACTTTAAAGGGAAGGGTAAAGAGCAGACAAAGAATAGAGGAAAAGTGGTACTTAAAACTGTGCGAGACCTTAGATATAAACTTAAAACTATAAAACTGTGTAGAACTTTAGGTGTAAACTATAACTTAAAACTGTGTAGAACTTTAGATATAAACGTGAGGGCTCGTAGAGTGCAGGCTAGAGTAGACGGTGATATCGCAACATTTACACAGTTCACCCTGCAGAGGGTGTATAATAAGGACGTTTAATGTACAGCCGAAAAAATGACGCCCAACTGAGAAGGCTTATTTGTGAGAACCTTGTACCGCCTGTGCCTCACTTTTAAGATGTGAAAAAGTGACGCACTGGTGACGCAAGGGCCTTGTAAATAAGCCCCATAGTTTATAAGTGTTGCCTTGGAGGACATTAGCTCAGATACTTCTTAAATAGGTGTCATAAGGCCTCTTCTGAAAGTTAGATGGTTGTGTGTTTTCAATGCTGATGCAGTTCTGTATTTGGTAACTTTCAGATTTAAAGAGAATTTACTCATTGAGGATCTAGAGCCCCTGGTATGGTCGTTACCTAGGCTAGGTTGCTTGGTCTTCTCATGTATATAGCTTTATAGGTCAAGCTGAAAATTTAAAATGTAATCCTAACCTTAAGGATAGCCAGTGGATATCCTGTAAGATTTGCAAAATTGGTGAATTCCAGTATTAGAGAGAGCAGTCAGCTTATCACTGGACATTCACTGTATCTCACTGATTACTTTTATCCTGCACAAAAATCTGTCATTTATTATCTAATTTTTCTGTAAAAGGTGCACTTTTTGGGGGACAAGAACCTTCAAAATATCCATGTAAAAGGAGGGATTCTTATTATCCACAAAATGAATCAAGTTCTATGAACGAATGAATGAGGAATTCGTAGAGTGCAACTGCTACTCAAAAATGGGCCTCCTAGTGAGAGACAGAATGACTTTAAACCTAACAGAATGATTAGTGCAGAAAGGGTACGATTTCCATTTGGTTGAGAAACAGTTCTGTGGTAGGTGCTTTCCTGGGAATTAAAGGCAACTCTTTCCAGTATTTCGCTGCAAGGATGCAAAAGAGCGACCACCCCTGCAATTCAACAAAAACTAGATGGTTAAATGCAAAATGGGGTTGTATCAAGTAATGAGCTGCTGAAGATATAATGGACCTTGTTTATGAAAAGTATGGTAAGTCAGGGTAAGATGTGAGGACGTTAAATTCAAGATCAATCTCTTTGCTGCTTTTTGGGCCAATTGAAGTTTGAGCATCAGATGTTTGGAGAGACCTTCGACATCAATCATTAGCATAATCAAGTCTTGAAGTGATGAGTACATGCAACACTACTATGCATGCAGAGGATGGAATAATCATGGGGATTTCCCTTATAGCTTTAGGCAGAAAAAAAGCTGCAGGCTGCCACTGAGGTAACCTAGAGACCAAAAGGAAGTTTGCAGTCAAGCACAACTCTCAGATTTCAGACTACTTTAACCAGGAGAGGTACGGAACCTAACTGAGATGGCTACCAAGCATCTGACCATATGGATGTGGTGTTTCCCATGATAAGAATGTTGCTTTTGTCCATGTTTAATTTCAGGAGCTCTCCTTCATTCAGTTGGTAACAGCTGAATGTCACTGCTTAAAAGCTATCTGAGTATCACCAGAATTATCAGTCATAGACAGAATTGATTGAGGGAGGGAGAAGGGGGGGCGTGGCCTGCAGCCGATGAGAGCAGACGCGAGCTGAGGAGCTCCGACTGCCGCTTCCCCGCGTTTAATTATCCTGGACCCCAAATAGCCCGGGGAAGGCGGATTCTACGACCGGGGAACCCCTGGTATACTTAAGTAGTGGCAGCATGTCCAGATTGCCCGCTTCGCTGCACCGCAAAAGGAAAATACCGGAGCTGGCTGGCAAGTGGAGCACGGTGGCAAGATGGCGACCGGACTGTAACTAGCAGAGCGAAACGGTCGTAACTCACCGCCCGGACAGCAAAGTTCACCTGCAGTGCCCATCCTGACCTGCCGAGTCCCTGGTGGAGATGCCGGTGGGGTGAAGGCGCCGCAGTCCAGACTGTCCCTGCACAACAGTGGAGAGGTGGACGCGAGCCACCGGGAGCGCCCGCAAAATGGCGCCCGCGCCTTGTCTGGCCTGACCTGGCTGCTGTGGCGGTGAAGTGGCCCTGATCCCCTGTGGAGCCCCGAGACGCCTGGTGAGTGCCTGAAGATTGTGGCACTGCTGGTGTGGTGCGGGATCTGCCGTCTACGGCCCGCCCACGTCTGGGGGCGGTGAGTGGGAGTCCTTGCGGGATCCGGATAGAGAGGAGCCCACGCGGGGAGCGGCCCTACGCTGTGAGCCCAGGTCACAAATGGGAGAGCCCGGAACCAGGGGGCCCTCCTTTGCCCACGTCCCTGACCAGGAATACTGCGGGGAGATCTTGCCGGTAGGGCCGCAGGGAGGTGGTCTGGGCCCCGCGGCGCCACTCACAAAATGGCGACGTGCCATAAATATCCCGCAGCGACCGCCGTGGCGGAGGGACGTCCCTGCGGCCCCAGAGAACCCCGTCGAGCTTCAAACAGGGGCAGAAGCCTTATGAGAGCAGCGACACGTTGGAGGCCCCAGTGATCCCAGCGCGGCCCCGCCACAGTCCGGTGACGTTGGGTGGAGGAAACCCGAGAGGTGAGACCAGACTGGGCTCAGGAAGGAAGGAGCCCGAACGATCTGTACCAGACCTCTGCTGGGGGGAAATAGCGGAGGGGAGCCTTCACCCAACCACGTAGTGGCCGCCAGAATTGCAAACGAAGATCGCGTGCCTGTAAGAACGGTTCGCCGGTGGGCACTCCAGTGGTGGCTGGCGCTGACTATCTACGGCGGCTACGTGGCAACAAAGCGGACCCCTGCGGAGACCCCCCATCCGCCCATCAGGCGCCCTGACCCCAAGCAAGAGGGGGACAAACGGAACCTACACGGCGGGGACACAGGCTGGCCCTATAGCTAGTGGTGGAGAACTGTAGGTTCACCACCGGCGAGAGGGGTGCGACTGCGCAACGACTGCACAAAGTGCGGAGGGTGGCCTACCCTTCGCATATGCCAATAGAAGGAGGCTGCTGGGAGTGCTTGGGACGAGTTGACGTGGGAGAATGCTGGGGACCACTATCAAGACCCCCGGACCACTGAGGGGTGTTTTCATCGGTGGGACCACTCGGCCCACGACTCCTGCAGTGGGCGGGCCAGCCCGAGGCAACAGCGGTGTCTTGTCTGCGGGTCGGAGGAGCGCGTGGTGTCAGAGGCGACCTAGAGGAACTAGTAGAGCCCCAAAGCGTTGAACACGGTGAGCACAGAACTCGAGCCAATGCCACACCCGCACGTCACGGCTTGGAAATGGGGAGAACACAAAAGAAACGGGGGTTCGCTTCCCTCAGCGTGGATGCCCCAGGAACTCACTCTGAGGAGGAAGATGATTTGCCTGAAACAATTGGAGCCCCATCCTCTCGCAAACCTACCCTGGCTGATATCATGCAGGCCATAACGGCCTCCAGAGAGGCGTTGGAAGGGAAAATTGATGCTATCGGAACAGACCTCAGCCTGCTAAAAGATGAGCATCGCAAACTCAAGGACAGAGTGTCCAGCAATGAAAAAGAGTTGAATGGCCTGCCGGACTCTGTCCAGGAAATGCGCCGCTCCCTCACTGTCCTGGAATCTAAGGTAAAAACACTGGAAATGCGAGCTGAGGACAGTGAAGGGAGGTCGCGACGGAATAATATCCAAGTCGTCGGGATTCCAGAAAAAACAGAAGGGGCAAACATGGTCCGCTACTTGGAAGACTGGCTCCGTTCTGAGGTGGCTCCAACGGGACTATCCCCCTTCTAGGCCCTGGAACGGGCGCACAGAGTTCCAGCTAAGCCGCTGAAGCCAGGGGCTCCTCCCCGTCCTGTTGTGGCCAGACTCCTACACTTTCGGGACAGAGGCCACATTTTGCAGAGTGCCCGCCAAAAACAAGACATGCGTATTGAAAATAGCACCGTCATGATTTTCCCGGATTTCACGAGAGAGGTACAATGCAGTAGAGCATCCTTTGCTGCTGTCAAGGCTAAACTACGCAACTTGAACCTGCCCTATGCCATGCTATTTCCCGCCAGGCTTCGAGTGGCAGAACCGACGGGTATTCGTTTCTTCAACACGCCACAAGACGCTTGGGACTGGCTTGACACCCATGGTTCGGGGGGTCATCATACTCCAGGGCTTGGGACCCAACAGCATGGTCCTCGCAGCCATGGGACTAGAACCAAGACTCCTTCGCCTAGAGAACTTAGTCTGGAACGTCGCAAGGCACTTCAGGCGGTGATATCGCACGGTCAAAAAAGCCCTGGTTCTCCTCTAAGTGGGAGTGGTCGCCACACTAGTAGATCGGAGACCTCACCGGACCGCAGTGACAATGACAGCCTAGGAGCGGACATGCCAAAGTTTACGCCTCAAACAGCTGACGATCTCATGTGACGATCTTGGGATGACAATCGCCGTGGAGGTTTTGCGGGGCCCTCCATCATTATGCTACTGACGCAAAGACAGTGAACCTATGCCTTCCCTGCATTTCATTATGAGGAACATCTAGCTAAGAAAGGGGCTTGTTGGCTGGAACAGTTACGGGGAAGCGGCATCATGGGGTACTTATCACTGCCCTTGTCGAGTGACCACCCCTTCAGCTGTTACTGAACGATGGTTTGTTTTACTATGGTTTGGACGGAGACTCTTTGCTGGATGCCTGTCCTGGGGAGGGGGAGTTGGGATTATTTATATAGTTGGGGTCTTTTAAGGGGGCCCAGGCGTGTCACGGGGATAACGTTTTTTAAGGGTTGTATTCATAGGCCACAACAATGGGATCCCCATTAGGCTTGACTTGTCTCTCGTGGAATGTGCGGGGCATGCACTCTATGGTCAGGCGCCATAAAATACATTCTTATTTGATCCGCAGAGGCATTCAGATCGCATTCCTCCAAGAAACTCACATGCTAGCACAGGAAGGAAAGGCATTGCAACGCCGCTGGAGGGGTCAGGCTTATTACACCTCATACTCCGACTATGCGAGAGGAGCGTTGATATGGATAAGGGCGGGGGTTCCATTCCAATGCACGACACAGTTGATTGACCCAGAGGGCAGATATGTGGTGGTGTCGGGGAGGCTGGATGGAAGGGACCTCACACTTGGTAGTATCTATGCGCCCAACTCGGACCAACCGGCCTTCTTCTCTCTTCTATCAGGAAAGCTGGCGACCGTCCTCACGGGGCCGATGCTGTTGGGGGGCGACTTTAATTGTACCTCTGATGTTGCCCTTGACCGCTCTCACCCCCCCTCCCTAATGCACCTGCACACAAATTGGCAGACTCACGACGTAACTGCAACAGAAATGGGGCTTAATTGACACCTGGAGGGCGCAACACCCCATGACCCGCGATTACTCCTTCTTCTCGGCCCTCCACGAACTACATGTCAGACTAGACGCCATTCTGTGTTCACCTGATGTCCATGAGGGGGTTAGCTGCAGCGAATACCTTACCAGGACATTATCAGACCACAGCCCTGTCCTGATACAGTTACAATGGTCACGCGCGAGCCCAAAAATTCCCACCTGGCGCCTGCGCCCGGAGACCCTGGACGACCAGGCTTTCCGCACCACAATAGATACAGCTATCGCTAACTATTTCCAGGATAATGAAGGTACAGCCACATCCTCCCTCGTGGAATGGGACGCCTTGAAAACGGTCCTTAGGGGGAGGTGCATTTCTGAGGTGGTTGGGGTAAGGAAAGTTCTCCTCCAAGATATAAAGAGAGACGACGAGCGCCTGCGCGCCCAGGAAAAAGATAGACCCGAAAACCCGGCTAAGCAACAGGAACTACTAGAGGCCAGGGAGGCGGTCGCCATGCAGGTAGAGTGGCTGCGCTGCTTTGACTACAAACAATACATAACTAGAGCACACTCGGAGAGAGATAAATCAGGGCCCTTCTGGCCTGGTTGGCCAACCCGGCTAGACGGGGATCAGTCATAATGGAGATCAGAGACCAGAATGGGGTGTCTGCACTTTTTGGTCCCTTTTCAAGGAAATATTCTTTCCTTTGTTTGTCATTGTCGTATGTGTTCTTTTATATACACTGTACCTTCACCACTAATTTTCAATCACAAAAAAGATTTTTTGCGCTCCACTCAGTGTGTTGGTCTGCACCTGGGTGTCTGATGCGGCCCTATGATGAAGCATGACACTGCAAAGTGTGTGAGGGCAGTATTAAGACATTTTCTGTCTTTCCTTGTTTCTTGTTGTCCTTGTGTTATCGACTAGCGGTCGGTTTACTAAGGAGGTTTCGTGGAGTTCAGTACCTCCTGCATTTTTTAGTTTGTTTAGTACTTCTCTGTTGTGTGAGATACCAGAATGGGGTGGCCAGATACGACCAGCAGGGGATCAATGACCTATTCTTAGAATATTATATTGAGCGCTATCGCAGTCAGCAGTCTCCAGCGGATGAGGAACTGCAGGGGTTCACGCATGGGGTTGACCTACCTACACTAGACGAGGACACAACAAACTTGTTAGGACGAGAGATCGAAGTCAGGGAGGTGCGTCGAGCCATCAAGAGTATGGCCCGTAATAAAACGCCAGGTACCCATGGCCTACCATAGAATTTTACCTCGCATACATTGACCTCTTAGCTCCCAAACTCGTGCAATTGTATAATGATGCCAAAAGACTTGGCAAACTCCCTGTCTCCACTAGGGAAGCGATCATCATGCCCCTGCTAAAGCCGGGTAAACCGGCGTGGGACAAAACTGCGTACCGCCCCTTGTCCATGCTCAATCTCGATTATAAAATACTAAGTAAAATCTTGGCCTCCCGTCTCCTCCCTCACATGACCACCCTCATACATGTAGACCAATCCAGGTTCATCCCCACTAGAAACACAGCGGTCAATGTCAGAAGGCTCATGCGCATCCTGGACGCGGACACTTACCATGCGGATGCTGGCACAATATTTTCAGTGGACATAGAAAAAGCCTTCGTCAGTCTTGAGTGGGCTTTCCTATTTCACGTGATGCGGAAAATGGGACTGGGGTCTGGCTTTGTGGGCTGGACAGCTCTCCTATATGCTGACTCCACTGCCAGAATTAGAACTGGAGGGCTAATGTCCGACGCTTGCAGGGTGGGGCGGGGCACGCGCCAGGGTTGTCCCCTCTCCCCATTATTGTTCGCGCTGGCGATGGAGCCCTTAGCAGCGCATGCCAGAACGGGGCGGGCATACCGGGGGCTCGATATCAATGGCCAGGTTCATCATATTGCATTATATGCCGATGACCTTTTACTGTTCCTTGCAGACTCAGGAGCAGAACTCTTGGGGGCGAAGAACTTACTCCAAGCTCTTAGCAGAGTGGCAGGACTGAAGGTGAACTGGTCGAAATCCTGCCTGTTCCCGGCCCGCGGGAATAGGGTGGGCCCGCAACACACAGAGGGGGTGTCCTGGGAAGACAGATGTCTCCCCTACCTGGGCACCCATATTTACCACAAACAAGAGGACATCCTTGAGGGTAATATCGGGAAGGCCATCAGAGGGGCAAAAGCCAACTTTGAATTCTGGGGTTCTCTGCCGCTGTCAGTGGCTGGCCGAGTGGCCCTTCTTAAAATGATAACCCTCCCGCGGCTCTTATATTACTTTGGTACCCTGCCGGTCTGGATCCTGGCAACATACTTCAAGCGGGAAACATCCTTTACATCGCGGTGATTACACCGCGATGCATTTAGAACGCTGCCATTACAACGCAAGCGTTACATCGACTTGCACTGGAGGGCGCTATAACCTAAGGAATAGTAAGATTTACTATTCCAACACCTTCCCTACTGTACGTAGATTGGTGTTGGAATAGTAAATCTTACTACTCCTAAGTCCAGCGCCCTCCAGGGCAAGTCGTTGTAACGACTTGCGTTGTAAAAACTGCGATGTTACATACCGCGATCATTTTGATCGCGTTGTAACATCACATATTCACTTCAAGCAGCTCCGTTCAATGATCACGGCCTTCCTTTGGGGCAAGGGCAGACGTAGGGTGGCGCTTAGCACGCTCATGCGACCAAGGGCAGAGGGCGGCCTGGCAGTCCCGGACTACGAGACCTATTATTTGGCAGCACAATTCCAATGGCTTATGCAGTGGGTAGCGAAGGTAACCAGGGGAGATAATGAGCGTAGAGAGGATTTTTGAACCTTGATGCTGCTGTCCCGCATTGTACTGAGGCTCCCGGTTAACACTGCGACCCTCACCCTGGAACTCGCCACGGCACGAAAATGCTGGCACAGATATTTGCGCAGATCCTCTATTAAACACCCCTACGCGCCGGAAATACCGTTGGTAATGTGTAGAGCCCTACCACATGGTGGTACTTGGCAGAGGTTGGAAGCCTGGGCGGAGCAGGGGCTGACTACCATAGGAGACCTTTATGAGGAGGGGGCCATGGTCCTGTTTAATGACCTGCAAACTCGTTTTGATTTACCTGGGGGTGATTTCCTACAATACACGGCCCTCACTGTGGCTATCAGGAAGCACTGAGGTATGGGACTTTCAGAACCTCCAACTTCCATGGGCTACCAATAAGTAGTGCTAGCGGCAGGCACTTTTAGAGCAGTGACGTGTCTTTATCGGCGCATGACGCTGGAATCCCTACTCCCCCTGAAGCACAAATGGGAAACTGATATCGGGAGGGACATAAGGCGTGGGGAGAAATAGTGGAGAGAGCCTGGAAGAGCACGAGAAATGCAAGGTTTCAGCTAGTGCATTTCCATATCCTACATAGAGCATACCTCACCCCAGCAAAACTACACACATACTTCCCGGACCAATCACCGGCCTGCCCAAGATGTAATGCAGACAGCGCAGATTTTAAACATATGTTATGGGGTTGCACGTTCCTAGACAGTTACTGGGAGGAGATAACAACAGAATTATCAGCCCTCACGGACAGGGATCTGGATCCAACCATGGCTCATTGTATCTTGCACTGGTTTCCCCACACGTCCAAAAACAAAATTACTAGTAAATTTATAGATCTGGGTCTGCTCCTGGCAAAACGGAACATCACCACCCATTGGAAGGCAGAACAGGGCCCTAGCATGGCAAAGTGGAAGGCAAAATTCCTAAAGTGGGCGGAATGTGAGGGAGTGGTTAGGTTACAAATAGCGAAGAGAACTGAGAGTGAAAAGGCCCTAGACCGGGCGAGAGCATGGGAAGCGCTCATAGTGGCGCTTAAATCTCCAGACGAGGAAGGAGATGACGCACTTGTAGGCGACCCTGGGGCAACTATGGACTAACACATAAGTAGCTCTAAGATCCCATAGATCTGAGGCTTTGCACTTAGTAGGGGCGCACACCAAGCACGCTAGGGGACACCCAGGGGCAGTAGCCTCTCACACAACTTAATCGCCCCACGGAGATATCGGATCCAATGGCTTATTACATCCTGCACTTAAATGGCACGCCTGGGGGGGCGGGGGGGAAGGGTGGGGGGCTAGTTGGAGTTGGGAACTGTTACTGGTTGTAAATACCTGACGTGATGACAGTATGTAGTGCCTTAATAGTTGATTTGGATATCTTACGGTATTCAGTTATGCCATAAATAACCTGATTTGCACTGTGATTTTGCTACATGTCAGGGGTATGTAACCGAAACCCCTTCTTTGATTGTTTGGAAAAGCAATAAACATTGTTTTAAAAAAAATAGACAGAGTTGATTGAGTGTCATCAGCGTAAGAAAGAAATGTTGAAACCAAGGTCTCAGATCACTTAGTCTATTCCTCATATGTTGCAAATTTTCAAATAATGCTAGGCATTTCTTGGCAGCTGGACTCATTTGCATGTGCTATTCTTATTTTGAGTGGAAGAGTGAAGCCAGAGTAAAATTTATAGCATCCCCACTTCAACCCAGATATGATTAGCACAATATTAGCCTGGACTACTGAAGGTTATTGGACTTTTAACACCATCAAATAATGGTTCTTTGAATTTTAATTAATTCTGGCCACATATAATCTCTCATGACATGGCGTATGCTGAATGCTGAGTGAAGATTGCATTCATTGGGAGTGTCGTATAAAATTGATTGAGTATGTAACTGAAGATTTCCAGAAGATACGATGTGCACATTTTAAAGAACTTGAAAGGAACTGTAGCCTTCAAAAGAGCAGAGCTGAGAGAAGCTTCTAGTTGTTTTGTATAAGATCAGTGCTTAGTACCTTTGAAACTCAACATAGTTTGACGTGAATCAATGAGAATTTATGTAAGCACACAATCACCCCTTAAGAGCTGCTGTTATGTTACCTGTGACATCATCACTATTGACTTCATTAATGAAATCACTAGAGGCACTATAAGGCCTTACACCACAGAGTGCACTGACCTAAAATTATTGCTGCTATTTGCAGGGTTTTTGACCAAGCCCTGTGCTCACTGGGAAAGGAGTATGAGACCATAGTCTACTTCCCCATACCAAGCAGACAATGGGTACAGGATTGTGCTTCAACGCTTAGAACCCACTTTGACGCTAGTCAGTGGGTTCTGGGTGTTGGGCTGGCCTGTAACCTGGCCATGCTTTCAATACCTATTCCCAAGAGCCATGGGTCACAGTTGTGGAGCCACACCAAGCATCCGTACACTCTAGACCCACAGGACATGGCCCACAATTCAGCTCAGTGGGATCCAGGCCTTGAGATAAGCCCAGCTCTGATCACTTCCTCTTTCAGTGCTCATTGTGCTTATCCCAGTAACTTCAGGGAACAGGGCTAGGCATTGGAATATGGCGTGTGCTTATTCTTACCTGATCCCATAGGAATTACAGTGATGACATTGATGATGGCAATGGGCGTATGATATGTGACGTCATCACTGATGTCATCAATTAACTTTATTTGCAACTTCATGTGTGAGATTATGAGACTTGCAAAGGGGCAGTGATAGATGTGACCTCATCATAAGTGACAAATTCAACATTTTAGGCTTTGGATTGTAACCACATGTTTACAGTCATATACACAAACATCGGTGACTAAGCCTGCGTGACTGCACATCTATACAACGTCATGCGTGTGTAATCAAATGCACAATGTCCATAAGCAACAAATGTTCAAAATGGTGCTGTCGTGCTAAACACCAAGTCACCTTAGGTGCTAATTAACAAACCCCAAAAGGGTGCGTTTGCAATATCCAAAAAACGAGATCAAGCACTCAAGCACACAATAGTATAATCATTGAATGGCCGACTCGTGTTGAGTAATAGGCCGATGAAAATGAAAAAATCCGATCCACTGAAGTTTAGTTCTTCTTTTACTTCAAAATCAGAGTCACAAATAGAAAAATCCAAAACACCGCAGCCGACACGTGTTTCGTCCTCCTGGACTTTTTCAAGGCTAAAAAGCATAAAACACCTGTGAGTTTCCAAGTCTTCTCACAGATTCTGTTGCATCAGATGTGTGACACATGGCGTTTCCACAGCTCAAGCCACCTGAGACGAGACTTATCAAGGTCAAACTTGCGTCCTTTCCCTGATTCTAAAAGAATAGACAGGACTTGGGGACTGTTTATGAGTACTGTCCATGACTGGGACTTTTTGGAAAAACTCACCTTACTTCTAAAAATACATCTGATGCAACAGAATCTGTGAGGAGACTTTGAAACTCACAGGTGTTTTATGCTTTTTAGCCTTTTACTCTACTTTTACGGCCTATTACTCAACACGAGTCGGACATTCAACGATTACACTATTGAGTGCTTGAGTGCTTGATCTCGTTTTTTGGATATTGTAACCACATGTTTGTTGAAGTAATTTAATCTGATCTCTCACACCCACCATCAATTCTGTATTATGAAAATGAGATGGGAATGAGAGTTTGAATGAGTGAACATATTCAGAAAATTGTAAGTAGTATTATTTAGCTGTCTTGGCTTCTTTCACTCAAATCATAATTTGTGCATTTTTGCCATCAGGGAGACAAATTAATCTGAATACTTCAACAGTGACACACGTCTTTCTCGCAGGACAGGGACTGAGATAACTGAAATCAGGGCCACAGGGACTTATTGACCCTGTCGGCTCACAGATGCCTATCATTCACTCTACATATTTCAACAGTTCCAATTGCGCAAGGACAGTCAATATATTGTCACCCTTCTAACAACAGTAACGTAATGAATTGTGGTAGTTCATCTGTGATCCTACAATCACAAAACCTATCATTCACCCAGTCCATCTGCTGAAAGGATGGAGTGGTGTAATCACTACAGGCCTTGAAAATGGATTCTTGGGGAGTACCATGGGATGTTTTAAAACCTGGGTCAGCTACTGAGGGCCTGATTACGATGCCGGTCGGACAAGCGTCTGACCGACATCGTAGTGGGATGGAAACCACCCGACTAGTAGTTGGCGGTTCTACCCGACACATTAGGATGCAACCGCCCATGCGGCGGTTAGAAACATCCCTTTTTCCATTGCTGCTTGTGCTGTGGCTGGAAAATGCTGCAGCACAAGCTGCAATGGAAAAAGGGATGTTTTTAAACATCCATGCACTGTGTGCCAGGCACCATGTGGTGCCTGGCACTAGGTGCATGGATGTTTGCGGGGGGCACCACATGTGCCCCCCTGGCCTCATAGCGGAGGCCCAGGAAGGAGGGGGGCCCAGCTATGGGCCCCCAAAGTCCCTTTCCGACAGCCTTTCCATGTCGGTCTGTCCAACATGGAACAGCTGTTGTAAAGGGACATCATAATCCCTACGGCGGTGCCTCTTCAGGGTCCGCCCCCATTGTAGGGATTATGTTTTGACCGCCATCCTGAAAGGCTCTTTGTGCCTGTTGGAGGCGGCAGTCGGTCCCTCCGAACGATGTGGTCCGACCCACCGCCTCGTAATGCTGCGGTAGGACTGCGGCCCCAGATGTCATACGGACCGCCACCAACGGCCTGTCGGTGGTGGTCCATCCAACATCATAACCGGGCCCTGAATTCTTGACAGAGCTCAGGATTGCCATGCCTCACTTTGGGGTCACTTAGACCGTGGAGGGCAGCCTGCTGGCCTACCAGGACAGAAGAACCTCAACTCTATTGAGAAATTCAAGCCTGCCTAGCAGGGATCTTTACACTGTAAAGGGATCTGCCACTGTTGTGGTTTCCTTCACAGCACTGTAGGATTATCAAGTGGGTGTCATGTTTAAAGTAGCTGCTATAGTGAGAAAAGGAACTCCCAAAGCAGGACTTTGTTTTCTCAGTCCAAAAGGTAAATGGCCCCAACACATAGTTTTCTCCCTGTGCATGGCGACCTTTCTTCATTTCATATCTGTGCAGGGTAATGGGGCGGGAAGGACATCACTGGAACCTGCTGCTCTTTGGCAGACAGGCCTACAGGTCAGAGGATTACACTGGAGGAGTCAGCCACTTCTCTTGACTCTAGATAGTAATGAGGGAACTGCAAATTTGGTGGGGTGGAAGCAGGGTCGATCTGAGACAGAAAATAGGTCCGCACAATAAAATTGTCCCCACCACAGCAATTCAGATAATTAAAAGTGGCTCACATTTGCAAATTGGCAAAGTTTTGAATTAATGTTTGCTTGTTTCCGGCAATGTTCATGGAAAATCAGGGAAATCAAGAGAAAAAATGTCTGATTAGACCATAAAACAGGCCCACAAAGCGCCAAAACATCTATCATACCTGCCTTTTTGGTACTGCCAGATACCCCTATAGGCTAGGCCAGTGATACTCAGAGTACAGCCCGGGGTCAGCATGCGACCCTCCTGACACTTACATGTGGCCCCCTGGGAAGCAGTAGCACTGTTTACTCGACTCAGCAGTAACATGACATTTTTTTTAAAAACATACAGCAAGCACTTATTTAAAGGTTAATTACAGGTAGGGAAAGGAAGTAAGTAGGCCCTTAACTTTAGGAACACCATTTTTAACAATAGCAAACATGTAAAAATACGATAGTCTTTTCATAATTCAAAAAGTGTATTTCATTGACCTGTAGAACGATTTCACTTTAGTAAATCAAATTATAGCAGTGCATTCAGAAGTATTTTTCTTAAAGTGATGGTTTTCAAACATGAATTTAGAAACGTTAATGCTTCCCCTCTCCCATCCTGACAACAATGCCATTACTGATTACATCCAAGCACAGGAGATGGCTTTGAACAGCATGCATCCTGAAGTTGTGTATTTTGACTTCCTCTTATATGTGATAATGAAGAAAAAGGAGGCTAAATTGCCCAGGGTCCCACAATTTGGTCAAGTGGAGAAGCCAGGATTCATCACATTGCGCAATTGAGTTCAGCCATTAAATATACATGCTTTGCTTCCCCTACACTGACTTTAAATCCTCCACTGGCATCAGCGCCCTCGGTCACACCAAAGACCAAACTTTGCGGTCCCCGGGAAAATATTTGTGAGTACCCATGGGCTCGGCCGGCCCCCGGTGGTAGCACTGCCGATTTACAGCAGTACTCCTGCTTTAGCAAGCTCTAAATGAGGTCAAATATCTCATGTTGGTTTGCCAACCACTTTCTACTGCCATTTTAAATCACAAATGGACACCCTCACTCAAATATCACAGACAATTGCCTATGAACCGTGATGTCACCAGATTTAGTGCACACACACTCATCACCAAGCATACCCAAAAGAAGTGGTATCATGTGAACATAAAAAACACTTGACTTGCTTCAAAGGCACGCACAGTACTAACTAAAGGCCTGGCCAAATGTCTTACACAAACATTTCTGAAAATGCTTTGATGTACTATAAATCTGTACAAAATATGAAAAGAGGTGCAAAGACACCCAGAAAAGAAAAGAAAGGTAAGTAAGCCTTTTCTGGATGTGCTCTTGCAATCTCTCCTCTGCTTAGACTCAAGATTCATCTGTTTTTCAAGTCAAGCATGCATGTACATGTTCAAATTAAACTTCTAAAACCTATAATTCTGGCTTATGTGAAAAAGTCTATCAAATGCACTTCAAGAAGACTAGCTATCGTAGAGCCCATAGTGACCTCTTGTGTTGTTTATCATCCCAAACCTCATCCTCTCATTTTTCTTTCCACTCATGAGGACTATACAATAGGAGGGTAATAAATCTACCTATATTATAAACCTACTTAAGAGGCCGGCTGTCTTGTGAGAAGCAGATAATGTATTGCTCCGAAGGAAATGTTTATATACAAAGTTTTCAGTTTCAGAACTACTGCCTACAGTATGAGAGGTGGGATTACTCATTCACTCAGTAGGTTTAAGAGTGCACTCATCTGCTTGTCTCATGAGGCTTCAGTATTGAATGAGGGCCAGAACCTGAGATTCCTGCGCGGCCCATTTCCCCCAGATTCATACACAGAGACGGTAGAGGGAGAAATTCAGAAAAAGATATATTACATGCCTCACATCATTTTAATACTATGAATGTTAAGCAAACAGGCAGCTTCTGTAAGAAGATTAGTGACATCTCAAGTGGGGCTGTAAAGAGTTTCCCTACTATAATTTAGCCTTACAGCCCACTGCTGAGGGCTATACTGGTTGTTAAGGGCCCTGTACATGAATAATAGGTCTGAGCCGTATGCGCAGGGCCGGCTTTGACACAGGTGGCACCCGGTGCAACAATGTTTGATGGCGCAACCCCATCCCTGGTGAAGGTGGTGACAACGTCCACCACGGATTCCCTCACTACCGCCCTCTAACATTGCCCCTCAAGTCTCCATAACCACTCGCTCTCAGATGCATTTAATTAGTTAAATAGCGCCACTCATACCAGTGCAGGGTGTCAGAGCACTTTGCATTACACACACATTACACAGAGACAATCACTCACATATGTGTAAACCAGTGTATAGGAAATGTTACATAAGCCAGAGGAGTAGAAGGTGTAGGAATCACATGTCATCCATACTGGTAGGCAGTATAGTTTAAGAGTACTTGGTCTGGAGAAGCACAAACTCAGAATTGAAAACAGAACACCATAGTTGGGGGTTCTCTTTCATAACAAGAATTGACTTCTACCCAAATGAACCCTTTTTGTAACATTAATCTACGCTCTAATCTATACTTTGCAGTGTGCATGCAGTTCTTTGAAGACAGTTAATAATTCACTATCCTATATTAGGATTTTAACTTATGAACTGCAAGTAACAAAAGGATGTCTCTTAGAAAAGCAATAACCCACTAACCTGCTTACATAATATGCATTTTGTGATCTGCATGGTGATGGAGCAAGGTTTCATAAACGAAACTTGCTTGTATACAATCCTCCTCATAGTATTAATTTATTAAACTTGTATTGGTTTACTAACCTTTGCATACACGACACGAATAGAAAGGATGCTTGCCTATGTGTTTTACTAATGAATAACGCTTGTATGTAATCTAAAATGGCCGCTAAAGCGTGGGAAACTATCTGCGCATGTCTCAACCATATCACGTGTTGTGACGTCTCTCTTTGCTTGGTGGGAAATTTCTGCTTCTGCGCAGTGTGCATTAAAATGGCTGCTTGATGTTTTCACATGCTTCAGCTTGCTCTCATTTCATTACTAAATTGTCGTTTCCTAACGCTACTAACGCGGGTTAGAATATATAATTAAATGGGAATAGAATAGAAAAAGTGGGCATACAGTGAAACATTTTATTTTGTGATTTTAATATTTTCTTCTTGCACTTTTATTAGTTCGTAAACTTGGGCCTGGGTTGGTGACCTGAAACTCGAGAGGCAAATGGTTCTGCGCATGTGTCCTGTGTGCCTGCCAAATGAAGTCAATCTGGACGTCGTCCAAGGCCGCGACCCGATGGCCGAAGATGCTGTACTTTTGCCTTTCCTGTTGTACATTGATACATTGTCTATGAAAATTGGTTTACATTTGTCATGAGACGGGTGGGAAATAAAGCGAATGTATTAAATTGAAGGGTGGGAATTTAAAAACAATAGGCTTTACAAGTTAGGCCAAATCGATATGGTGCGAGAATCCACCCCCTGTCCCTGTCCAATCAGAAGTAGTGGTCCCATATTTTAGCAACATTAAGGGGAGGTACATGGGCGTAGAAGGGTATAATAGAATATAGCATTAGTAATTAGTGAGAAGAGGCAAAGAACAGGCGTTCGAGAAGGAGATGCTGCAGAGAGCAGGCGTTCACGAAGAACAGGCGTCCATGCTGCCAGAGCGCTCTTAGCTCCAGACTGCCAAGCTGATCGGTTGCTGACTGAATCCCTGTCCTGAAGAGGTCCTGAGGAGGGGGCGGCGGAGTCCATTAGAAGGAAGGCACGGGAGAATCGAGGAGAAGTCGAGTATCAGAGAGGGGAACGACGCAGGCATCGTTGTAGAGAGGTCACCGGTCCTGTCCTGATCCTGGAGGAGGTCTTTGCTCTTCATCCTTCCTGGGTCCTATTCTTTCAACTCCTTGGCTAAGGGGTTTGGTTCTTGCACTTAGGTAAATATAATGCAACCTTTAGTTGCGCTGCTGTCTCTATCCTCTCCTTTTCTTTAAACACTGTCATTGATTAGCAATAATCATTTCTATGCTTAATCTTGGGTATTGCGATTAAGTACCATGTGGCTCTGTATTTTACTCTGCTAAATCTTTAGATAAACATTTTAAAACTTCCTGACTCAGTGGTTATTTCAGGATTATGTACTATAATGAATGTCACTCATTTTAAACTTCCCAATTAGCAAAGGATTCATTGGTAAGTCATTACTCTTCAATCAGAAGGTAATTGGTAGCAGGGATTTTGATAGAGAGTAACAACTGATAAAACCCAGCGTAAGTATTAGCGTAGTATGAATATATGGGCCCAAGTGAGTATCTGGTGTATGAATGCTGTTTGCTAATATCGCGCTGGATCAGTTTTCTGGTAATCAGAGGATGGTTACTCTTTGTTAGTTGGGTAATGAGAATTTTATTTTTATGAACTAACATCCGTATATTCGAAGTTTGTTTTATGTTGTCTAGAATCCCCGGGGTAAAAGGAATAGCGGATGGTAAGTGGAAGCCATACTGCAGTGAGGTTATCTGCCAGGCAGAATTAGTACTGAAAAGTTAAGCAGGACTTTCAGTACTCATTAGGGACTCTATGCGTGTGAGTAATAGCAAAAGAGTACGCTGGTGAAAATTTGATGTTATATCACCTAGAAAGGGTAACATTGAAGAAGTAACAGGTACTTCTGGAGCTTGTGTGAAGAGTAAACGGAAGGGTTTTACTCGTAGTATATGTTAGTAAACGGAAAGAGTTTTACTAAGTGTAAAAGAAACTATCTTTTCGAATTTAGAAGAAACTGGCACGATAGCGAATGTTTTATGTTGTTACTGAAATTAAGAATTGTAGAGAAAATAAGTTTGCGTAAATTTTTGAAAAGGGAGGGTCAGTTGCCGGAGAGGGAGCTGACGTCACAAAACGCCGCACTGGGATTGGTTGAATCAGCGGGTGTGGAAAGACCCTTGTAAAGGAGGGGTCAGTAGTCAGGAGTAGTACTGACGTCACAGGTGCCGCGCTGGGATTGGTTGAACCAGCAAGGACAGGAAAGAGCAGATTGTAAAGGAGGGGTTGACAGATAAACGTCACCAAATGGCAGCGCAAGGATTGGCTCGGAAATAAAAGATAGCAGGCATTTGATTGGTCGAAATTATAGAAGCGAAATTCTTAGTGGATAAGGATTGCATGTTAAAACGCGATCCGACTTTAACAGGAATTCGTCAGGATAGGAGATATTTAGGCTTTGCAGAATATAATTTTAAACATCGGTACTTACCCAAGATGTACGGAGAAAGGAGAAAAATGTCATTTTTACAAAAGATCAAGAATTATTTTAACAAGCATTGGCAGAGCCAATAGGTCTCGCCTTTGGGTCCTTATAAGTGTTCAGCCAGTGCTCTCGGCTTTGCCAATGTTTTTAAGCTATGTTATAGAGCATTGTGGCTGCTGTGCAGCATGTTGAAAAGTTATAATAAAAAAGTATTATAAGTATTTTTGTTACCTTGTATATAACCAAGAAGATATTATGTACAACTGAATGACCCAATTAAAAAAAGAATTACCATAAAAAATGTCTTGTAGTTTTTTTGTCGTTGCAATACTAGCGACTTCTTCCTGGCTGTTCTACAGTTGAGGTCGTGCTTAGTGATGTTGAGGGGGTGTTGAGTGATGCTATAGTGGTGCTTAGTGATGCTGTGGTGGTAGTGAGGCATGGTGAGGTGGTGGTGTTGCGGTGGTGTTAAGGTGGTGCTGAGTTCTGTTTAACTGGTGTTGTTTTGAGGAGATGCTTGTTTGATGCTGGAGGTGATGTTGCGCTGTAGGGTATATTTTTTAAGAGATTGTATAAATTACACAATGCATTAACAAGCCTCATTAATGCACTCTGCACACTAATTACCATCACCAGCTCCCAAAGCCCCCACCCCCATTCCTGCCCCCGGGACAGGCAGCAGCCAGCTCTCATAACAAACCCAATGAAAGATTCAACAGAATGATAATTCCTCCACATTCTCCCTGAAGCAAAGTTATGAATTTCTACCAGCTGACTTAACCCCTCGTGTGCAGGGGCACATCAGAGGAACCTTCAGATGCAAGGACAGAAGGCACAATCAGCAACTCTTCCTTGGGGAGTTGATGGGGGGGATGTCAGGGGCAAAAGAGGGCAGGGGGCTAGGAATAGGATGAGGAATGAGTAAAGAAGGAAGGAAACAGACAGAACAGGGGGGTACCAACAAGCCCACCCCGCCCCCAGCACCGGAGCCACCTCCTCCCCCGCTCTTGCATTTTCAACCTGCGTAGTTTCAACATTTATTTACAGGGCTCGTGAGACTCATTAATAACATTGTTGTGGGTCCAAAGGGTTGTCATATTTTGGCAAACACGGTCTCGATTGTCACAATTTGCGATCACCAAGGGACTCAGAGGAGCACATAAAACTGTGAGCCATGAGTGAGCGTGTAAGCAGGTTGCATGAGCTTTACCATTGAGCACAGGTACAGCACAATAACAAGAACAACAGACACAACCCAGTTGTGAATGAAAGGATGGGGTTTATAACACATGCTTGAAATTATTTAACTGTATGCTGGATTTGCACAGCTGAACTGAAAAACGTTAATGTAGAATGAAATGGTGGCGCTAGGATGTCAGGAGGTGAGATACAAACGTATAATTAGGAATCTACAACAATGTGAAGTGATTTGGCAGTGAGCAACAATTATCCAATAATGCGACTCTTACTCGTCTCATTCGTCAGGGCCTGAAAACAGCTTTGGTAGTCTTGGGAGGGGGCTTTACATCAAACAAACGCGCCGCCGCAGCATTTTAACAGTTCTGGTTACAATTTCAACACGACCACCGGCCTTTGCCCGACACGAATGTACTTTAAAGTGAGCGCCTTTCACATCATACAAGCGATGCAAACACCTCGCTCCCACAACCTCCGCGCCTTCCTGAAGCTCTGCACATCGCTGCATTCATTCTATAATGCCACAACACTTTAAAGGTCAGCCGTACAGTTCACAGCGTATGTACAAAAAACTTTATATATGCCGCAATAACATGGCCCTGGCAGCCCTTTGCAAGTGTAAAGCACACAATAAATCTATGAAATGTGCAAGCATTCAAGGTGGTATAAATAACACATGAATAATCACACATTACTGTGGGCAAGTGCCTGCTTCCAGGGGCAAAGGCAGCTATAAATCTACCAAATCCAGCCTACTTGAAGGGCCTTCAGAGGAAGAAAGCCGAGTGTGGGCCCAACATAAAAGAAGCAAGCGCGGCCACGCTAATTAGAAACAGATAGCCCCTACGTGCCGCTGCTCGCTCCCGCAAGGTGGATGCCAGCACAAGCACGAGTGCTTGAAAAGAGCTGACCGATTTGTAAAGGTCATCTCCTAGAGCAGCGCATGTGCGCTGCACTAGGCTCGACCTAAAAAACGGATAGCTATGGACTTTGGGCCCTAGCTATGCTGGTACCTAGGGAATCCTACCAAACCTGTACATATGGCAACTAGACACCGAAGGGTGTCCAGGATGGGGTGACTTGCGTGGTTCTCACCAGGTTATTTTGCACGGAATCCCTTGCAAACCTCAAACTTTCACAAAAAAATGGAAAGTTCTGGAATCTGCGGGGAGCCACAAACTTGTTTTGTTTGCTGGAAGTCGGGGGAGGGGGAGGGGTGAGTATTGCACCCCACCACTTACATAGATCTTATTCCTCATATAATGGCTATGAGGTTAGTTCTCATGCCTTTTCTGGAAAAGCTTGTCATGCCTGGTATTGACTTTAGTGGAGAGCGCTGTGTTCAAAAATAATTTTTGGTTTAAAAGCACATGAACTTCCTTGTGCATCAGGTAGTTTTCAGTCAACAACAACAAAATTTGAAGATAACTCTAGTGTTTAATGTTCCTACTGGAGAGAGTTCCGAATTTTGTCTGGTGGCAGTTTTGGCTCATCATAAAGTAGCACAGAGGGTTAATGTGCCGGCTGCAAAGAAAGTGTACCATGCAGATCACAGAACGGAGTGTGAGAGGGTTATGAGTAGCACTATAAAGAATGAAATGTACGTCAGAGAGAGGCTATGGAGAGATGAGGTGAGGGAATTCATGTAGAAGGAGGATATGGGGAGGAGAGCACCAAAAAGACTGTTGTGATGGCTGCCACCAGCGCTTGAGTCAGCCCTACCTGGGAGTCTTAAACCCCCCCGAAGTTTGAGTCTAGTTGCACCCCTGGTCTTGGTACATCAAAGCCACCAGCGGCTCCAGTGCCAGTGCAAAAATCATGGGTGAGGGGGCACCCATGCCGCATTCCCTTGTGCACGGTGAATGCCAGAGACACCACTCCATTGACCTTCACCCTCACCAGGGCGCCTGGTAGAGGAGTCTGACCTAACTGCATTATGTTGGCCCAAAGCTCATACTAGCTAGCGTGGCGAAGACATTTTGGCGTCTAAGGCCATCAACACCGCCTGCTGTTCGCTGGACTGTTCCGTCATGTGCAGTACTCCACACTGGCGCCTCAGATTGAGGCAGTAGCTTCTGTGGTGCATGAATCCAGACTAATCGGTGTGCATGAGGGAGGCAGTGACTTTGCAGAACCTTGTCACCAGAACCTTGGCAAACACATTCGCCTCCACGTTTAGTAAGGATATGGGTCTGTAAGAGCTGCAGTCTGTTGGTTGCTTCCACTTTTTATGGAAAACTACTATGGTGGTTGACCTGTTGATCGGCCAGTAGAAAGCCCACCTCTCGTGCCACTTGAAACATATCGAGCAGAGGCTTGGCGACTTTCTCAGCAATAACCTTGTACAGTTCTATAACCAGGCCATTGGGCCCGCCGCCTTTCAAGGCTGCAGGTCCCGCAGACCTGCTATCACTTCGTCCACCGTCAGCTCGGCATCAAGGGTCTCCCGGTCCTTCTCGTGAGTGTGTAGTGTGATGTCGGCCACGAAGTCTCCATAATTGGCATCCGCCCTCTTCATCCCAGCTCATAACAAGCCACAAAGGTTTCAGCTATGGCTGCATTAGTTTTCTGCATTACTCCAACCCTATCTTCAATCACAAATACCCAGGACCGACTCTGTTCTCCAGCCAGGCCAGTAATTTATTTGTCTTGTCTCCTACATCGTACAATCTGCGCTTTGTCACCAGCGCATGGCTCCGTGCCCAACTTTCAGCCAGGACGCAGAGCTCCTGCGGTCTAAGGTGCAGCTGGTGGCCGAGACTCATCGTTTCGCTTTCCACCATCACATCTGAAGTCATCTTGATAGTTAGCTGAGCAACAAACTCACAGGTAGGGAAGGGTACTGAGAAAAAAACAACAATGCATCACCATTTCCAACTGACAACCATTGAGGCCAATTCGAGTGGAATTTTCAGAGAGCTTGTGGGATATTTTTCAGAGTACAGTACTTTGATGGAAAGGTTTGAAGAAATCAGCGAAAAATTCTAACGTATTATTTGCTCAACTACTTGGAGCACAATCATGGCCCAAAGTCCCTCTCAATACATAGGTAAACACAAATTAATCATCCAACACCTACCTCAGTACTCGGATGGCACTTAGAAAGAAAGCATTGGCAAAGCCAATGGGTCTGTCATGCATTGACAAACTAGTGCAATGGTTATTTTTATTTCTTACAGCAAGCATAGGTCACAAAAAAATGATTGCCTAAAATTGGCAGCCTTAGGATTGCAATATAAAATGAATACAAAAAAATCTCCAACTACTACATATGATCTTAACAGCTAGGGTTAGATAGAACGTTTTGGGTATCAGGTTTGGAACTCTAATCAAATCCCATCTCCTGGTAGTCTCTTCCCGAGCAGATATTTACACCTTTTGGTCACTGCCTACTTGAAGGTGGCTGCTGGTGTAGCATCAGTCTTGTCATACATTTGGGGTAGATGCGAGGAGCAAAAATAGCCTTTCCCATTTCAGCCCTCAATTGGCAACTGTGAATGCAATACTGTTTGCCTCCGCAGGTGAAAGGGCAGCGAAGTGAGAGGGAAATTTGGGTAAAAGCACACAGTGCAGCCTTGTCATTGAAAAGCTCACTAGCCCAGTTCTACTAGGAAACAAATAATAAAATCCATAGCATGCACAATTTTCCACACACTGACAGAGAAGGATGTGTACAGCTGCCAAATAGCTTCTGCTGTCAATTAATGGCTTAGACACTGTTGGGCAAATAATGTCAGCTAAACAAAAAGGCAACAATAAATAAGGCACACCATGCCTGTGAAGAAAGCAGCTTTCAAGTTAACAGCAGCGAAACCAATTGGCAAGATGGACACTGAGTTCGATTTGTCTTGCCTATACTGCCTGAATCTGCTGGCTCCTCACAAAGTGAAAGCAGTTATATTTGTAATGGAATTTGTTCAGAGCAACACAAGGAGTTCATACCTGGTTGCTGACTGCAAAGAACTATTGCCCAAGGAGTTTGCTGCAGGGTGGCCCTGGAACTCTAGGACAGATAAAAATGTTTGCCCCATTTCAATTCTAATTGATTGACGTGCATCACTGCCACCATCCTGAAGAACACCATACTGACCTTTATCCACTAAAGGAGTCAAAACATCAGCAAAATATATCACCTGGTCTTCACTTTGGATTAGTGACCAAAGGACAATAATTTCACAATCCCGCTTATTAATCTAAAAAACTATTGTAGCCAGTCTTGAATTTGCTTATATTGTAGTTGTTGTGTTTATTTATCTCAATGTGTTTACAACTCACAAGCAGAACACCTTCACTTCGCACTTTCTTTGATGACCACCTAAGTATCAATACAATAATTTGTCATAAAAATATTGCTCATTGTTTGGAGTTTGGACTCATTGTCTGTTAATTGAATGAGATAATAGCCTGAAGAGGATGCAAACACACTTCTCAAATTGCTTATTGTTAAATTCAAATTAATCCGTAAGAAACATTGCACTTGTATACTGGGTATACTACCCATATTCTGAGGAATACACTAAGATGAAACATGGCGGAGTAGAGGGTTCATCAAAGGGGTATTTAAAGCTGCAAGTGCAAACGCAGTAGCAAGCTGGTTGAAGTGCACCCTGCTAAACTCACGAGGGAATGACTGACCGTGATAGGGTCTGTGGCTGCATATCGCTGGACACCGCAAGTAGAGGTGATACAGGAAGGACCAGCCGCGCCCTTGGAAAGCCAGAGAATGAAGCATACTTCTTCCCGCGTGAGGCAGATCCCAAAGGATCTCTTAAAGCGACTGTTCGTCCACTTCTACCCCAGAGGGTCTGCGTCGGGTCCCCTCACAGTGTGTCATCCTACTGTTCTAGTGCAACCCTAGAACTGTGTTCTGTTTTTCCAATCCAATCGGGCACAGTGTTCCTCCGTCCGAGTCAAAATCAAAGCTAGTGCCCTTCTATTAGAATAAATTCCAGGTATACGTTCAACAGAGCACTTCTAAGGCATTGTTTGTGTCGATTTCAGGAATAGCGGCTTCTTCCTATATCACAGTATTCGGGCATCGAAAGTCTGGCCTTCGTGCCAAGCTGTGCCTCCAAATGTCCGGTTATCTTTAAAGATCCGTCTTCGCTGTACTCTTGTTGCCCATGGTCAACGTCTTACCGTGTCAGTATGCGACAAACTGAAAAAGACAACTTGTTCACTGCTTACATTGACCATCAGTGTAATTCACTCTGCTGATTACATCCGTCGTTGATCTTTTAACGGATGCTCATTTGCTCATAATTCTTTTAGCATCCCGGGTCGGTTTAAAACCAATCCCGAGGCAGAACATATCCTGAGAGTTGTCTGGACTTAGAAGAGGTACTGCTAACAAGTAAGGTGATATAGGATATCGTAGCGCGCCGCACAGGATTCTGACGTGCTGAGTGGCTGTGCAGTTTCGCACGTCCTCGTCTGTGTCGGCTACCGTCAGTTAGTGGTTTGGGCTCATGTTGGAGTGTGCTGTATTTACCCTGTTAGGGCTTGGAGAGGTTTAGTTATCTGCTGTTTTGGATGAGAGGGAAGGGTAAAGAAAGGTGGTCGGGAACAGCCCCACGGAGAGAACACAGCAGCGGCTGTTCTGATTATTTACCGCCGCGCTGACACTCTTGGTTGCTGCCCGCGTTCCTGTACTCCAGTCGGGCTAGTGACTTTTATCGGACCTACGCTCGGCAATGTGTAGGCAGTTCTCGAAGGCACATGTTGACAATGAGCTCGTGCGTCATGGCCTTTTCCCCGCACGGCCAGCATGTGTTTCCAATTATCGCGCCCGCGTCTGGGCACGATAATTGGAAACAGATGTCTGCCGCGCTCGTAACCGCAGGGAAAAGGCCATGACGCACGAGCGTCTGGTCAGCTTTCGAAACCCCCTAACTTAAAGTCTCGCCAGAGCACCGCTTGCGCGCTTCTCGAGGCTCGACCTAAAAAGGACAAACCAATCAAAACTAGAGAAGGAATTATTATTCCACCAGCTAAAACGCCCGCTTCATTCATGATGATGGAGAGAGGTTATCATACTTGTGTATGGATGGATAATTGGATAGAATATACCAAAAATGATGGAATACTAGCATTTCCCGAGAATGGCACGTTCATTGGGCGAATTCTGCAAAACTTGAGATTGAGGATGAATGACTTAGAACCCAGACCTAGATTAACTCAGTACGAAGCTCTAGAGGAATGGGAAACCGAGGCATTTGAGCGGGACCGATCTAGGAGTAAAAGGGGTTATCCAGGATTTTTTCCCAGATACCTACATGAGTCTAGAGAAGGTCAGATGAAACAATGGAGAAGGGCAATGATTACAGAAGCATTATATCCATTGTTAACAGCAGAGGAGAAATTAGGAAGTAAATGCACAGAAAAGACAAAACATTTAATGAGAAATGATGACTCTGAAGATGAATTTATGGAGGAAATGTTAAGAAACCCTCCACCATATCAGGAAGGAACAAGTGGATGCACCCCAAGTGCACCACCGATAAAAACTCCATTAGTGCCACAGGTAATGCATGAATTCACCCCTAGTAGAATACTTCATGACAAAGAAAAAGAAGCCCTAGAAAAGACCAGAGCAGAATTAATACAGAAAATAACCCAGATAAAAGTACACCCTGATTCATTGACCATACCTGTAACAATTGGTCCAGTAGTTCCATTATATGGTATTCAGGGAAGCTGTCCTCCACCGATACTTACACCTACTCCTTTGAATAATCCCAAACCTGAAGCTCCAGTTATAATTGAGGATCAATTTAGTGACTGTGAATCCACAATATCACTCATGGACTTGCCTATTCGAGGTACTGTAAATAGCACTCCCAGAAAAGATGTACCTGGATGTTCAAAAGATGTAAGTTTAATAACTTCACCGGGAGCAATAAGTGCCACCATAGTAACACCTGAAGATTTAGAAAAATGGGTAAAAGGGTCAGTTAAACAGTGCACACCTCCGAAAATAATAGACATTCATAAATTAAAAGTCGAATTAGAAGAAATAATAGCAGGAAATGTAGGACTAGAACGCTTAAATACTTACGATGATGAAGAATTATTGTTCCTGTGCAGGAGTATCACCAGAAATGTAAGGTTATTTCATGAAAAGTTATCCAATTTAGCACTACAGATGGGAATAGAAATAGGGAGATCAAAAGTACTACAGAAACCTTATAGAGCAGAATTTTCAGACAAAGATTTAGAAAATATGAATGCCTCTGGAAGAAGATTGCAAATAAGAGAATTAATGTTAGTTTTGCAAAAATGGGGAGACCTAGATAAATGTAGAACTAGGTGGGCCAAGAAAAAGGAAGAAGCACGAACAAGTAGAACAGCATCTGAATATGTGATGAAGGAAACAGGGAAAGCAGATCAAATGTATCCAATGCGAGAAGTTGCGGGAGGAGGATATGTACATGTCCCATGGAGCAGACAGGATATTTTGTCATTTACGAATGATTTTCCAAAGTTGAGAGAAAAAACAATTGCATGGTACAAGCAGGTTGACAGGTTTGTGAAGGTGTCGAAGGTATTGTTGAAGGATTTGGATGGTTTGTTTGACATAGTGGTACCTGCCGATTTGTGGACAGATTGTAAAATTACAGTTGATTGGCCTAGTGACGAATATCCTAGAGATCCGAAAACAGGTGCCCCGTCAAATGATGTGATGAAAAAGTATCAGCAGGTGATAACTTACCTGAAAGGGAAAATACCACCGAAAGAAACCGATTGGGTGAAAATAGACCGAACTACACAAGAAGCTAATGAATCGGTACATTCATACTATGAGCGTCTATTGCAGGTATTTAAACAGTATAGTGGATTTGAGGACATTGGAGACAAGAACATGAGTCAGTTTGTGTATCGATTTGTTTACGGTTTGAAGCCAGAGATTTGTCAGATGATTAAACAACACATGCTGTGTTGGCAGGGAAAGCCCATTGATGAGATTTTGAAGTATGCAAAATATTGTGGAGACGATATTGAGGATAGACACAAGAAATTGCAGGAAAAAGTGATGTGGGCTCAGGTGAAAATGGCTGAGAAACAGGGAATGAATTTGGAAAATCCAAGTGAAAATCCAGGAAAAGATTCTGGATCGAATGGTGATACTGGGAATGGTGGAAAATTTAGAGGACGAATGAGTAGAGAAGAAGCTAAAAAGAAATTTCCTTGTCATGGATGCGGAAAATTGGGGCATTGGAAGGATGAATGTAAAAAGATTCGGAATAATAATGGTCCAAATCAAAATTTAAATCCACAGATGCAGAATGACTCACAGCAGGGTGTAAATCCTCAGAGTCAGTTGCCACCTGCACCTATTCAGGGTAATGTAAGCAGAGCAAAGCATGGCACAGACATCGGATATCAAGGAGGAAGTGGTAAGAATGATTATATAACATCACAGTTTCTTTTTCAGGACGATTTCTGTCAATACAGTTCATGACGGTGCCTAGGAGAGGGGGAGAAGGAGTGCGTACTTGGCGCATCCCTACCGGTAGACCAGTCAGGTCCATATGTTGAAGGAAATGTGAAAGGTAATGATATTACTTTTCTTTTGGACACGGGTGCTACCAGGTCTACTGTAAGAACAGCAGACATTCCCGACCTTCCTCTCTCTGGTGAAAATATCCAAGTAGTGGGGGTAGCTAATCAGCGGATTAGAACACCTCTTACCGAACCCCTGGAAGTTAAAATCGGAAATTTCAGAGAAATGCATCAATTTGTAGTGTGTGATTCTAGTCCAGTAAACCTATTAGGTAGGGTTTTGTTGTGCAAGATGAATTGTACAATTTTCTGCACACCGGATGGTGTGGCAGTTCAGACACCAGATGAAGACCATGTATATAAAATTATGATTGCAAAACAGGGTACAGAAGTAGATTAGATGTTTTCATTAATAACAAAAGACGAGTTGCCAGAAGAATTAAAAGGCACAGTAAACCCCATAGTTTGGGATTTCACAGGAAAAGAAGTAGGACTTATGGCTAAAATAGACCCAGTTAAAATTACTGTAAAGGAAGGTGCAATTTTCCCAAATACCAGACAATACAGAATGAGTGCAGAAGTAAAAGCAGGAGTCATTGAAGAAATCGATCGAATGGTTGAACAAAACATACTAAAAGAAGTAATGAGTAGCCCATGTAATTCACCAATAATGGGATTAAAGAAACCTAGTGGAAAATATAGGATTGTTCAGGACCTGAGGAAAATAAATAAGATTGTAGAACCATGTTGTCCCATAGTACCAAATCCTGCAGTAATCCTATACCAGATTCCGTGGAGTGCAGGATGGTTCAAAGTAATTGATTTGTGTCAAGCGTTCTTTTCAATACCACTGCATCCAGACAGCCAATATCTTTTCTCATTTAAATTTGAGAACAAGGTCTATGTATGGAATCGTGTTCCTCAGGGGTACACGGAAAGTCCTTCCATTTTCAATCAAATACTGAAAAAGTGCCTTGAGAAACTAGTGATGCCAGGAAGTTCAGTCCTAGTGCAATACATCGACGACTTATTGGTGGCATCGAACACCAGAGAGGACTGTGTTGTTGATTCCATAGCACTATTAAATCTTTTGGCAGAAGAAGGGCATAAAGTCTCACCTGAAAAGTTGCAGTTTTGTACAACAGCTGTTAAGTATCTTGGACACCAAATTAAGAGGGGAAAAAGAAGAGTAACCTCTGAAAGAGTAAAATTAATTAAGAAAATGCAAATGCCTGTAACCCAAAGACAAGTAAGAATGTTCCTAGGAATAGTAGGTTACTCTAGACAATGGATACCAGGATTTTCCCTACTAGCGAAATCTTTAATTAACATGACGAAAAAGAAAGCAAAGGATCCTGTTGAATGGTATGATGAAAGTGTAGGAGCTTTTGTAAAATTGAGAAATGCTCTGTGCTCAGCACCAGCCCTAGGCATGCCAGATTATAAAAGAGAATTCGCATTATTCTGTCATGAAAGAGAAAATTGTGCACTTTCTGTCCTAACTCAAAGGCACGAATTAGACAGACGTCCTATAGCATATTTTTCTGCTACATTGGACCCAGTAGCAGCCGCGTTGCCAGGATGCTTAAAAGCAGTGGCGGCTACTTGTTTGAGCATTGAACAAAGTGAGTCAATTGTGATGGGACATCCTGTAAAGGTGTATGTTCCACATGCGGTTGTGATTCTGTTGACAAGAACACGAACTCAGCATCTTACTCCTAGTCGGCTGACTAAATACGAAAGAATCATAATGGGTGCTGAAAATGTGACCATGGTAAGGTGTACTATAATAAATCCAGCAACCTTACTATCAGACCCATATCATGAGAAAATTAAAGTTGACGAAGAAGATGAACATGATTGTTTACAGATTACAGAATTATGCACAAAACCACGCCCAGATATTGAGGAACAGCCTCTTAAAAAGCCAGACAGGGAGCTATTTGTTGATGGTTCATGTCAAAGACATGAAGACGGTAAACTAACTGCTGCCTATGCGGTATGTGAATTAACTGGAATAGTTGAAGCATCTTATTTACCAGGAGTCAAATCTGCACAAGTAGCTGAATTGATTGCATTGATAAAGGCCTGCAAAATTGGGAGGAATCAAAAAGTAACTATATTTACAGACAGCCAATAGGGTTACGGGGTTGTGCATGATTTTGGCCAACTATGGATGCAGAGGGATTTCCTGACTTCTTCAGGATCCCCATTAAAAATGGACAGTTTGTAAAGGAATTGCTGGAAGCAATACAATCACCAAAAGAATTGGCTGTGGTGAAATGTGCCGCACATCAGTCAGGAGATGACTGGGTGGTAGTCGGCAACAGATATGCAGATCTGGTGGCTCAACATTGTGCCAAAAATAGATTGTCAGTCAATAAGAGGGTGGAAAGAATGGGAATCAGCTGCCAACTTATGCTGTACATGCCGCCTGAAACATGGAATGATGTTAAAAGACTGCAAGATGAAGTGGATGAAAGTGAAAAGAATTTGTGGATCAAAGTAGGTTGTTCCCAGAGACGAGATGATGAAGTGTGGATCAGTGCTGATGGCAGACCAGTCATGCCAGATTGTCTACTCTCACAAATGGCTAGAATGCATCATGGAGACACACACATAGGGAGAGATGCAATGATTAGGCTCTTCAGACAAAACTGGTATAATCCTAAGTTCAGGGCGGTTGCAGAGAGTCTTTGCCAAAGGTGTTTAACTTGCCAGATGCACAATCCCGGGAGGAAAACAATAATTGGGTTTGGAAAAATTGGAAAGGCAGAGGGTCCTTTTATAAGACTCCAGTTCGACTTTATACAGTTACCACCATGCAGAGGGCTGAAATATGTGCTAGTCATAGTATGTCTGTTTTCAAAGTGGGTGGAGGCTTACCCTACCAGAAGAAATGATAGCATTACAGTCGCAAAACTGTTGCTACGAGAGCTTATTCCTAGGTTTGGTTTCCCAGTAACTTTGGAATCAGATAGAGGAAAACATTTTAACAGTGAAGTGATCCAAATAATTTGTGAAGCATTCCAAATCCAACAGAAACTGCACTGTGCATATCGTCCAGAAGCTTCTGGAGTGGTTGAACAATTGAATGGCACTATAAAATCAAGATTGGGAAAGATGTGTGCCTCAACATCATTAGAATGGCCAGATGCGTTGCCACTTGTTTTAATGGGACTCAGAAGCATACCTGACAGAAACACAGGATTGAGCCCCCACGAAATAATGATGGGAAGAGCAAATGAGACAAACACATTTTCCCACAAACAAACTACTGAATATATCTGATGATATGGTTCTGGACTATTGTAAAGGACTGGCTGACCTAGTGCGTTCTGTCTCTCACCAGGTTGGAGAAGACGCAGTTTCCAGGCAGCCCGAACAAGAACATGATCTGAATCCTGGTGACTGGGTGGTAGTGAAGAATCACACCAGAGAAACGTGTCTATCACCCAGATGGAGCAGTCCTTGTCAAGTCATACTAACCACCAACACAGCAGTGAAGTGTGCAAGATTTCCTAACTGGATTCACATAAGCCACACCAAAAGAGTACCCGATCCTGAAGAAGAAAATCCTCAGATAGCATCAATCACTGAGGAAGCTGAAGGTTGCCCAGCCGAGGAATCTCAGGCTCGAGAGTCAAGAGAAGCTGAAGAAGAACAACCGAGCACAAGTCAGGACTGGATACCGGTGGTAGAAGTTTCCGAAGTTTATCACAGAACAAGAAGTCAAACAAATTTGGAAGAAATTGAAGAAGATCAGATAGGTGAAGAAGAAGCAGTTCAGGGACAAGAAGAAGAGACAATAAGAGAACCTGAACAAGAGCAGATAGGGAAAGGAAACTGGGCTCAAAGCAACGAATATCTGATAGATTTTGAGCAGGGACAGACAGGTTTAGAAGAATCCGGTCAGGCTGCAGAAGTTCACAGTGCAATAAGCCCTGATCAGAACAAGTTAGATCAAGAAGAGTGCACAGAAGAAGAAACCCTTGAAAAACATGAACTTGAAGAAATAAATAAAGAACAAGGTCAGTTATTGGAAACTCACAGTGGAGCTGTTACGGAGAAACCAATCAGACCTGAAAAAGAGCAAACAAGAAACACAGTAATTGCAGAACACGAAACAGTACTAAGCAGTGAAAATAAAAAGATTTCTGAAGACAAAGATAAAGAAACAGTGCAAACAAAGAAAACAATAAAAGGAGATCATTGGCCGAGTGCCATTAAAAGAGTAAAATACCACATAAAAACCAGAAGTGACGATCCAGATCAAGTAAATGAAGTAACAAGTCAAACTGAACAACAGAATAAAACTGAGAAAAGAAGAAGTAAAAGACTGAAACTTGTGAATAACAAATTCAAGGGTCCTGACTGGACTTACATCATTCTTGAAGATTTCGAAAGCTCAGAGTCAAGTGAAAGTGGTGACGAAGGAACAAGTACAGAACTGACGTACGAAAAAGAAACAAGACCACCTTGACTAAGCAAAAGAATCATATAAAGAAAAAGAGGAAATAGATAAGAAGAGCGATCTTCCTTGTCGAAAATGCCTGACGATAGAGTTGCTGGGAGACCAAAACAGAGATGTTGTAGAAGATGCTGTGCAATATGCATATGTAGTCTAGTAATGGTGCTTATAGTATGGTTAGTCCTGATAGTAGCAGTTCCTTACCTTATGATAATGGATAAAAAGATTAATAATGAAACTAAGGAGAGGATAGCAAACATGAAGGGCAATAGAGTAGAACTAATGGCAGAGAATGAACCAGAAATTCATCATGAAATAGCTGACAATGACACTAGTTTAAACGTTTTCACAAAGTTATTGTTTCAATATGTAGATACCATGGAAGTTAGTAATTGTTATGTCTGTATGAAGTTACCTGAATCAGTAGCAGAAGGATTAACATACCATCACTTACCACTGACATATGGCATATCATGTAGTGTTTTGTCTAGTTTATTTTATAGAACAGGGAGACTTCACTATTATTATTCAAACTTAGATGTGATATTTTCTGAAGTTCCGATTCGTAAGAGTATGAACCCAGTGCTTAGTAGTCAAGACGCACAGTTTATGGGAGAATTTTTCTTAACAATGAAATCAATAGACATAACACATGCACATAGACACAATCTAACATGTTCTTTACTTGAAGAAGAAAAGATATTTTTGAATTTAGTAGAAGATAGAAGACAAGATTTTCAAAAGAAAGCTTCTGAGCATAAGGCTCATTTGCCACCTTGGGCGGAGAAAGAAGGGAGTTACACACCTGGCAAGGCTCAAGCTGCTATGGCTCTGGATTTTGTAAAGACAGGACAAATTTGTCTTCATAGGTTAAAGACTGAATATAACTATGTTTTCATCGGTACCAGTGAATGTGAACACAATTTTTAATTCTTGGAGGTTGGGGACTCAAAGGAGGAACAGATTCAGTTTTTCCTGGAATCTATTATGTGTGTGGGAATAAGGCTTACTTTAGGCTTCCTGCACGGTGGTATGGAAGTTGTTATTTTGGAATAGTATTTCCAAAGATATACCACGTAAAAAGAAACACTGGGAGCAATGAAAACAATAGCGAATTAATACGTAGTAAAAGAGCTAGTTTTTCAGAAATTGTAGGTGATATATTTGGTGCATTGATACCTTCAGTGGGAATAATTCTGAACTCAAGGAAAATATGTAAATTGTCTACAGTGGTTGATCGTTTATCAACGGATACTGCTGGAGGTTTTCTAATGATTAATGCGGAAATGGTTGCGATTAGATCTATGGTTATGCAAAATCGACTTGCTCTTGATATAATATTGGCAAAAGAGGCGGAGTCTGTAAATTATTGAAGACGAAACATTGTTGCACTTATATTCCTGATAAGAGTGCGGAAATTGGAACGTATATACAGAATATAACTAAACTTGAGAAGGAACTTAAACCACTGGAAGTTGATAGTGTATGGGAAAGATTGACAAATAGTATTGCGTCAATTGGTACCTGGTTTGCTAATATAGGAAAAGGACTTATAGGTCAAATATTAGTACCCTTAGCAGGGATAGCAATAATAATCTTGGCAATAACAATATGGTGCAAATGTTGTAGAAAGAGTGGAACATATAAAGTAACAGGTAAAGGAAAGAAGCGAAAAATTTATGAAATAGAACTTGAAGAGTGGAGAAGTGAATTATACAAGAAATTGAAAGGGGATGGCAAAAATGGAAAGTGTAAGAATGAGAATAAAGTAATTTGCTAGAAGTTGGCATCTGATTGTGGGTAGTATTTTGATGGCTCAGAAACGCCATCAGAGAGGGGATTGATGGAGCAAGGTTTCATAAACGAAACTTGCTTGTATACAATCCTCCTCATAGTATTAATTTATTAAACTTGTATTGTTTTACTAACCTTTGCATACACGACACGAAAAGAAAGGATGCTTGCCTATGTGTTTTACTAATGAATAACGCTTGTATGTAATCTAAAATGGCAGCTAAAGCGTGGGAAACTATCTGCGCATGTCTCAACCATATCACGTGTTGTGACGTCTCTCTTTGCTTGGTGGGAAATTTCTGCTTCTGCGCAGTGTGCATTAAAATGGCTGCTTGATGTTTTCACATGCTTCAGCTTGCTCTCATGTCATTACTAAATTGTCGTTTCCTAACGCTACTAACGCGGGTTAGAATATATAATTAAATGGGAATAGAATAGAAAAAGTGGGCATACAGTGAAACATTTTATTTTGTGATTTTAATATTTTCTTCTTGCACTTTTATTAGTTTGTAAACTTGGGCCTGGGTTGGTGACCTGAAACTCGAGAGGCAAATGGTTCTGCGCATGTGTCCTGTGTGCCTGCCAAATGAAGTCAATCTGGACGTCGTCCAAGGCCGAGACCCGATGGCCGAAGATGCTGTACTTTTGCCTGTCCTGTTGTACATTGATACATTGTCTATGAAAATTGGTTTACATTTGTCATGAGACGGGTGGGAAATAAAGCGAATGTATTAAATTGAAGGGTGGGAATTTAAAAACAATAGGCTTTACAAGTTAGGCCAAATCGATATGGTGCGAGAATCCACCCCCTGTCCCTGTCCAATCAGAAGTAGTGGTCCCATATTTTAGCAACATTAAGAGGAGGTACATGGGCGTAGAAGGGTATAATAGAATATAGCATTAGTTAATTAGTGAGAAGAGGCGAAGAACAGGCGTTCGAGAAGGAGATGCTGCAGAGAGCAGGCGTTCACGAAGAACAGGCGTCCATGCTGCCAGAGCGCTCTTAGCTCCAGACTGCCAAGCTGATCGGTTGCTGACTGAATCCCTGCCCTGAAGAGGTCCTGAGGAGGGGGCGGCGGAGTCCATTAGAAGGAAGGCACGGGAGAATCGAGGAGAAGTCGAGTATCAGAGAGGGAACGACGCAGGCGTCGTTGTAGAGAGGTCACCGGTCCTGTCCTGATCCTGGAGGAGGTCTTTGCTCTTCATCCTTCCTGGGTCCTATTCTTTCAACTCCTTGGCTAAGGGGTTTGGTTCTCGCACTTAGGTAAATATAATGCAACCTTTAGTTGCGCTGCTGTCTCTATCCTCTCCTTTTCTTTAAACACCGTCATTGATTAGCAATAATCATTTCTATGCTTAATCTTGGGTATTGCGATTAAGTACCATGTGGCTCTGTATTTTACTCTGCTAAATCTTTAGATAAACATTTTAAAACTTCCTGACTCAGTAGTTATTTCAGGATTATGTACTATAATGAATGTCACTCATTTTAAACTTCCCAATTAGCAAAGGATTCATTGGTAAGTCATTACTCTTCAATCAGAAGGTAATTGGTAGCAGGGATTTTGATAGAGAGTATCAACTGATAAAACCCAGCGTAAGTATTAGCGTAGTATGAATGTATGGGCCCAAGTGAGTATCTGGTGTATGAATGCTGTTTGCTAATATCGCGCTGGATCAATGGTACACTTTCTTTGCAGCAGACATATTAACTCTATTTTATGATCAGTTCAAACCTCAACTAGACAAAACTCATATCTCTCTCTACGAAGAACATTAATCACTGGAGTTAGCTTGATATTTGTATTGCTGCCTGGAAATTGCTGGATTCAAGGAACACGGCGGCAGGTGCTTTTAAAACTAAAATAAACTTGTAAACTCGGCACCCCCTGAAGTCAGCACCCGGTGCGGTGGCACCGGTCGCACCGCCCTGGAGCCGGCGGCCTATAATGAGAACAAGTGCAGCCCAAGGTTGAAGGGCTGTTGGGATGTTTCCCCGACTGAGAGTAGAATGTTCTAAATTAAAAAGGGAGAAATGGAAAGACATACATCAGAATTTTAGAGCAGAAGGTCTGTAACAGACATTAATAACCCTGTGCCACTTTAGCAACAGAGCGTCCTAAATTCCAATGTTCTAATAAATGTGTAAGTGACCTTTCGCTATTTGCTTTGCTAATGCAAACAATACAGGAAGTGTTTTTATTTGAGACATGGAGAAAGAGGCAGTATGTCTCTCTGTGGCGCGCTCTATAAATGGTAAGCAAAGTTTGCAGAAAGGTGTAGCCACAATGAGTTCAATGTCAAGAGGACCGACAGCTGATAATGGTAGCTGTTTCTGGGAAAACGAGTCTGTGTTCCGAAGCAGCAATACAATAACCCGCGGTTGCTAGGGCTGAAGAATGCTTTCACCACCAATGAGCGTTCTGTTACCGTGCATTAGGGATAATGGACAATTGCAGCGGTTCAATTCACATCGTACAATTTATATACATCTGTGGCAGCAGCACCGGTCTTAGTTATCAAATGAAACCTATAAAAATAGAAATATATCTAAACCTCCTTAGAATGTAGGTTAAAAGTGATAACGCCGATTCTTATCTAATTATCTATAAGAACCTTCTGGTCGCCAAGATCTTTTTACCTGTTGAATAGTGTAAAGGAGAGAATCTCATCTGGTTATATAACAGCATTCATTTTTGTCTGAAAGGACCACTGACTCCGAATTCAAGTTTGAGAATTTATTATCGCCAAGAATAACTGAACGTGCAAGCACCTCAACACGAGGTTAAAGAAATAGATGGGCACTAATACAAATAATAATCTACGCAGAAATCTCATCCGACTTAGGATAAGGAGAATAGAAAGTTCTAGAAGGATCAACCAGACTATGATTGCTCCAATTTCTAAGTTGCTCTTCATTGAACTAAACAAGCTAAAATCAATTGCTGTCCCTACACTAACGCTAAGTGACATTCCCTGCATAACGATTTTTCCAGGCAATAGTGAATAAAAGGTGTCAGCTGTGAAGACTTCCTAAGAAGTGCAATCACATAGTACCTAAGCTCAGCTCTGTCCTTCTCTCAGGTCTCCCCTACCTCTTCTCTGGCCTCCTCCCTCAGGGCACTATCCCTAATACAAAACCACAATACAATTGTACACGCCTTTGTCACGCCTCCTTGGCCAGGTCTTCTTTCTTGTGCTTTTCCATTGAAACGGTTACTTCATCCTGGACGGTTGTGATGACCTTGAGTCCCAGGCACCTTCTCCGCCGAAAGTATCATCCCTACATTCCTTTTCACTCCCCGTACCATGCCTCCCCTCTCTCTAGCTTTCGAAAACAAAGAGTTAGTCTTGCTAACGAGACATGTGTCCTTGCACCTGCAACGAAAGATACTTTCAACAGAAACCTTCTACTGTGCAAATTAAATCTACCGTTTGTGCCCAGAGAGCCTTACCAAGAGAAACTTTTCTCGGCCTACAACATAAGCTAACATAAAAAATAAACCAGGCCTTCCCTAAGCATATATGTAGTCAGGCCTTTACATATGACTTTTAAACACACATCTTACTTTTCCCTATAAGCATTTTCATTATGATTCATATGCAAACACTGAATTACATGTGCAATTTTACTATGGTGCACGTTTAAACTACTGCAATTACGTTACACACACGAACTAATTCCCCTATGCATTATATTCACTCAATTCAATAAGCATTACATTACATCAATATCCTAACACCAGTATGCGGCTGATTCGCTTTGTCTCAGCAAACTATTCATTCTTTACTAAACATACATGAATATGAAACTTAATATACGAATATATGTCTAAATACAAGAGGGTGCGGCCTATCAGTGATTATGATGCACCCCTACAATTCACAAGAACATTTCGCTCTATCAGTTCCCCCCTTTGATGACTCCTGTCATCACATTTCACTCTACTTACTCCCTTGGAGAAAGAACCGACCTAAACAGAACTTGTTGCCATCTTCCCTGATCTAAATTTCTCCATGCTCTTGAGTCTTTGATACTGATTGTCCTGCAGTCTTGCCAACTTCATGTCATTTTCCCTCAAAGCTCTCTTGACTCGGCCTGCTCGATACCACTTGTAGGCCTTGATCACAATCCACAAGCCAGCCACACAAACCACCAAAATAAGGAGTGGTCTCAGGAAGTACCCAAGGAAACCCTTTCCTAAGTTCGCAAACCAACCTCCCACTTGACCAAAACCCTTTCCGACCTTTTCCCAGGCCCCTTCTTCGGTCAAATCCGCTATCTTTGTGTGGATCATAGTGATGTTACTTATATATTTCTCCAGATCCTTGCTACGGTCTGGTATATAAGTGCAGCACTCTTGAACCTTCAACATTTTACAGACTCCGCCCTCTTTTGCCAATAGGACATCCAAAGCAAGGCGATTCTGCAAAACCATTCCCCTTATCGACAACATCTCTCCTTCCACCAACACTAACGACTTTGCTGTGTTCATCGAAAATTCATCCACCACAGTCGCTAACCTCCGGATCTTCACGTCATTCAAGACTACCCCTAGACTAGGTATCATAGCTCCAAAGATATCCCCCACTACGATCCCTGCACTTGCAGCTCTTCTCGTTCTTGAATGCTCTCCACCCTCTAGAAGATTTAAATCCTCTGTATGGTAAATCTTTGGAAATATTATTGACAAATAACATGTTCCATACCAATTTGCAGGCAACCTCACATAAGCATTCTTCCCACATACGTAATACACCGTAGGTATTACTTGTACAGGACCTTGGAGAAAATCTTTTGCCACATCTGCCATGGTGAAAACGTGATCACAAGTACTTTGTCCCACTGGAACCTTTTCGTAGTAAGTCTGATAACGCCTTATACACAACTTACCCCTCTGCTCCTTATCTAACGCTATAGGACCATAGCTTCCCCTGGTCTTATGCAACCGTTCTTCCTCTGTCCAATCTGTCCTGTGATGCCCTAAATCTCGGGATTCAGTCAGCTTTCTATACCTATCTTCAACTTGATCTACGAACTTTCTCTCTACATCCGACATCAAACAAGTCAGATTGTTTCTGTGTGCGAATGCTGTATCCAATTCCAAACTCGGTATGAAGTACTTCCTCAGTCTGTCCTCGGTCTTATAATAGTCATACTTATTCAAATGCTTGTAAGCTGGGACTTCAGGAAGCACTGCGTCGAAATTGGAAAAGAAATACTCGAACTGCTCTCTCTCATAAAACAAACTAAGCAAAAGACTACATGAAATACCATAAGTCAGTGGAAGATGGTGATACCTAATACCCTCATCCACTGAAGTAGGCAACTGCATACACACATAACAATCTTTCGCATCCATCACGTCAACATACTCATACAACAACTTAGCATATGCATTCAACTTAAAATCCCCTTTAGATAAATCTACATGTAATCTACGACTTTCTTCTAATAGCAAAGCTCTATCAGCTGCCCTGTCTACCCCCTTCTGACTAGGTGTGATAGGTGTAGGTGTCCCTGTCACCTCCTCTACTTCTTGCTCATGCGAACCAGTGTATGAGACTACAACTACTATGATTATAGAAATTATTACACTACTTATAAGAATGCCTACAATCCACTTTGATCTACGATTGAGATCTCCCGGCTCCATGGTTTCGAAAGTTCTCAAAAAGTCTTGGTTATTGCAAAGAACTCTGAAAAATCTCTGTCCTTTATTTGTGACTTGCTTAACCAGCTCGAGCAACCATGAAATCTCCGGACTTTCCCTCTCCGATCACAACTTATTTACACAGTCCAGAAAAAGACTTCCTAGTTTTCGTTCCTCTTCTGTGGAAAGTCCCTAAGTTTATTCTTCTTCCACTCGGACCTAGGTTATCTTCTTCTTTTAGACTTTTATTTACAGTTCATAACTGATCCACAATGAGATCCTCATTGAGCAAGACCAGAACGTGATACAAAAGTTCAAGACGCAAAATCAGCACTTCATGTGAAAACGGCTCAACTCCAAAGGCGGAAATTCGAGTCGATGCAAAAGCAAGTTTCGGACTTCACTCAGAAGCGGGGATTCGGAACCGTGAGTGTCAGTGTTCCTTCTATCTCGAGCCCTGGCATCCGCAGCACCACCTTCACCACCACATTCGGGCTCCGACTGACCACTTGCACTGACCTCAGTCTTCCCGTACTCACCACCCCCTGCATCAAACACAGTGTAAGTCCACTCAGGGGTAGAGTATCTGCGACAAGGCACTCTTGTTCTCTTTGACCTTCGCCGACTGTCTTGTGCTTGGTCTTCGTCACTTGCTTCTGTCTCAGATACTTCAGACACTGGAGCAAGGTCTCTTTCAGGTGCTAACCTCAGGTTCAGTCGCCTCTGTCTTTCAGGCCAACTTTCAGCACTTCTGTTCGTTCGTCTGCCTTCCCCTTCTATACCCAGTGCACTACTTCCTCTTTCTGCTGATTCTGACTCTTCTCCGCCCACTGCACCGTTTCTGTCTTCGGTGTCTGAGTCAGGGTTCGAACTGTGGAAACCCCCTTCAGCTTGCTCTAGTGCACCACCAGCTGTGTCAACGACCCTTACAGCTTGACTTGTCCTCTCATGTGGCCCTGCCACATCAGCTGAGTTTTCATTTACGAGAGGAGCTGTTTCTTCCAAGGGTGCTGGAACTCTGCGGGTATGGGAAGCATGCACCCAGTTCGGCAATCCTCCACACTTTACTGCTGTGTTCGTGATAAGTATCACCTGATATGGGCCACGCCAGCGGGCATCCAAGCAACTCTTCCTCACGTGCTTTCGGACGAGTACCCAGTCACCGGGACACAAGTCGTGGCATAGATCACTCGAGGCTGGGACCACTGCTGCTTGCACCTGCTGGGATACAGAACGGACCAATCAAGAATCAAATCATCAGTGATGTTTATCAAGGCTGTAGCTGGTACTGCTGGCAGTCTCATTGCCCTCCCCATTAGTATTTCATGGGGGGACAACCCGGTCTTTCTGTCTGGGACACTTCGCATGCTCATTAGCACGAGTGGCAAGGCGTCGGGCCATTTCAGGGATGTCGAAGAACACATTTTTGCCATCCGGGCTTTCAAAGTTCCATTAACTTGTTCCACCATCCCAGAAGCCTCTGGTCTGTAACTACAATGAAGTCTCTGGTCTATGTTCAATGCAGCACAAAGCAACTTCATGATTTCGCTATGGAAGTGCCCTCCTCTATCTGATTCCAAAGAGGTCGGGATCCCGAATCTAGGGATAAGCTCCCTCAACAGTAACTTAGCCACTGTGAGCGTGTCACACCTGCGTGTGGGGTAAGCCTCCACCCACCGTGAGAATACACATACCAGCACTAAAATGTACCTCAACCCATTGCACTTGGGCATCTCCACGAAGTCCAGCTGTATCCTATTGAAGGGCCCTCCTGACCTTCCAATATGACTCAATGTAACTACAGTTTTCTTTCCAGCATTCATCTGTTGACACGTAACACACCTCTGACATACCGTTTCAGCCATTGCTCGGAACCGTGGGTTATATCACGTCTGTCTAAACACCCTCATCATTGCATCTCTACCAAGGTGTGCCTGTCCATGTATCAGTCTTGCCATCGGACTCAGCAATTCCTCAGGCAACACGGCTCTCCCATCGTTTGATACCCATACATCCACATCTCCTTTCTCACACCCAGCTTTGATCCATCCTTCTCTCTCTTGGGTTGAAACTTCATCCTGCAATCTCTTAAGCTCTTCCCAAGTATCTGCCATGGCCAACATTATGCTGAGATCGGTTCTTTCTTGGCTCTCCCTATCTCTCTTTCCGTGAATATGCATCCTTGTTCTCCACAGAAACGGGCAACCTCATCCGCATAATTGTTACCCAATGATACAAAGTCCTCCCCTTTCCCATGGGCTGAGCATTTTACCACAGCAATTTCTTTCGGATGCTGTAATGCATCTAACAATTGTCTTACATATTCTCCATTACGAATGGGTGAGCCAGATGATGTCAAAAATCCCCTCTGAGACCATAACTGCCCGAAGTCATGCACCACGCCAAACCCATATTGGCTGTCTGTGTAAATCGTGATTCGAATTCGATCAGCGGCCAAACAGGCACGGGTCAAGGCAATGATCTCAGCTACCTGCGCGGAGCGTACTCCTTCTAGGCAAGCAGCCTCGACCACTCCTGAAATGGTACATACAGCAAACGCTGCTCTCAACTGACCCACACTGTCTCTTAAGCATGAACCATCGACAAAGAAAATTTCATCTGGGTCAGACAGTGGTTCATCGACAATGTCAGGTCTCGGTTTGGTGCAAAGTTCGGTCACATCGAGACAATCATGGTCCTCACAATCTTCATCATCCGTGTTCGGTGTAGGCATCAATGTCGCAGGGTTCAAGACGGAGCACCTTTTCAGAGTCACATTCTCTGCGGCAAGTATGACTTGCTCGTACCTTGTTAACCTATTGTTCGTTAGGTGCTGGGTCTTGGTCCTGGTCATCAATAACTCAACCAAATGGGGCACATGTACAGTCAATGGATGTCCCATTACAATGCTTTCACATCTTTCAATGCTGACACCTGTTGCAGCAACGGATCTTAGACATCCGGGCAACGCAGAAGCTACTGGATCTAAAGTAGCTGAAAAGTAGGCAACTGGTCTACGGACACCTCCATGGTTCTGAGCTAACACTGCTAATGCACATCCTTCCCTCTCATAACAAAACAATGAAAAGGCCTTGTTGTAATCAGGCATTCCCAGTGCCGGAGCCCTGCACAAATCCTCTCTTAGTTTCAGGAATGATATCAAGCACTCCTCGTCCCATGGTACCGGATCACTCACATCCTTGTGCGTAAGCCTCTGCAGAGGCTTTGCTCTCAAGGAGAAACTAGGAATCCACTGTCGACAATAGCCAACCATTCCCAGAAACATCCTAACTTCTCTCTGTGTCGTTGGTACTGCCATGCTCATTATTGCCTCTATTCGATCTGGTGACACCTTCCTCTTGCCTTTTTCCAACCTGTGTCCCAAGTACTGTACCTCTTTCAAACAGTACTGCAGCTTGTTCGGAGACACCTTATGTCCGTTCTCTGCTAAATGGTTCAACAGGGCTACAGTGTCAATTCTGCAAGCATCTTCTGTTTCTGAGGCAATGAGCAAGTCATCTATGTATTGCACGAGAACTGAGTTCTGCGGCAACACGAGACTCTCAAGGTTCTTCTTCAGAATCTGGTTGAAGATAGATGGACTTTCCGTATACCCTTGAGGGATACGACACCATGTTAACACACGATTTTCTAGCCTGAACGCAAAAAGAAATTGGCTTTCCTCGTGGAGCGGTATCGAAAAGAAGGCTTGACACAAATCGATAACCGTAAACCACTCGGCTTCACATGGGATCTGGAACAGTATTACTGAAGGATTCGGTACCACTGTTCCTTGTGAAATCCTTGGAGCTTGGGGAACCTGGGCGTGAGAATTGTAAACCCCCCCTTTCATCGTTCTAGGCCTCGTTATTGTGTTAACTACCTCTTGCGCGGGTGCCTGAGCCCCCTCTTCCTCTTCCTGCAACTGATTAGCTGGGTTCAAAGGACACCGCATTTCCAATGTCCGACCTGGCGACAAAGATGACACGCAGTGGTCTTCTTCAGTGTGGCCACGTCCACTCCTGTCTTGGGGTCTACTGGTTTTCCCTTTCCCTGTACCTGCCCATTCTGGTTTCCCTGGAAATTTCCTTGCTTTCTTCCTAAGGTCCCTCCACTAGGCTGACTCTGTGCTGTCTGCATCTGGACAAGCATCAATTTGTCTTTTAGCTTTCGATGTTTCGATTCCACCTCATCACTACAGTATCTCGCATACCGCAATATTTCATCTAGTGGCTTGTTCTGCCAGCAGATCAAATGGTGCTGTATCATGAGGCTGATTTCCACTCTCAGACCCAGTACAAACTTTGAGACAAACTGTCCCATATCCTTGGGGTCCAAGATATCTAACCCACTATACTGTTTAAAAGCTTGCAAAAGTCTTTCATAATATTCATGCACCGTTTCCTTGGGTTCTTGTACAGTCCGATCTATCTTAACCCAATCTATATCCTGAGGTGAAATCTTCAGTTTCAACCATGTAATCACCTGCTCATACTTTTTCATGACTAGGGGTGATGGACCGTTTGTAACCGCCTCTCTATCCGGTTCGAAGTCGGCCACTCAATAGCGACTTTACAAGCTGTCCACAAATCTCCCGGTACCACTATGTCAAACAAAGTGTTCAAATCAATCCACAATACTTTTGAAATTTTCACAAACCGCTCAACCTGTTTGTACCACTCTACCGGTTTTTCCCTCAGCCGAGGTAAATCATTTGTAAATGCAGCCAAATCACCTCTATTCCACGGCACATGCACGTACCCTCCATTCTGTACTTCCCGTAAAGGAAAATTTCCAACACCCGTCGCCCCCCTCCTGGCGGCGGCGTTTCCCCTTCTGCTCTCTTTACTGGTTTCTTTTTGGACCACCTTTCTTCCCATTTGTCCAACAAAATCCATATTCTCATTCCTATAATCAGGTCTCTGGTGTGTGTTCTTAATCCTGTTATTCTTTTCTCCTCCAGCTCCTGATCACTGTATTGCAATCTATGTGGTCCCTGTAACGCTTTAGTTTTGTTCAGGTCCACTTCATATCTTTTGGCCAATTCCTTCAATCTATCATGTGCCATTCTAGCTTTTCGAGTCACATCTTTTGCTACAAACAGCAGCTCATCCGATCCATAAATTTCTATCCTTTCCAAAGGCAGACCCCCACTGATCATTTCGTCTACCTCTGCTTTCAACCTCACTACGTCTAGCAACCTTGCCTGTACTGCACTCCTCAGTACATCTCGACAACCCGAGCCATCCCGCTCATCACAGTTGCTATTCTGTCCTTGCGACCTATTCCCTTCCATCATATTCCTGGAACTTGGTCTATCTTCCGAGACGTTTTGTGCCCTATCTCCTTGCATCCTATCCTCTTGCCTCGTTACTGTTGGTGTCCACTCCCTCAAAGCTGACTTAGATTCCCGCAAAGACCTCGGTCTTTCTGGTCTCTCCTCTTCTCTCCTGAAGGAAGAGTCCGCAGTAGCCGGTAACGGCGTACTTGTCTCCATTGGTCTTGGGAAATGAACCACCCTCACTCCAAACCCATTCCCACTCTCACTGTTTCCTTCCTCCCTTCTCATCGGTACGGAACTCCCTTCTCTCACTCGGTCTGGGTCGTATACCGGTACTATAGGGCCAATGGTAACCGGTACTGTCAAGGAGTCCGGTAATCTTGTGCTCCCCGCAGGAGGCTGTGTTATCATAGACGCCGTTGCCCCTCCGTTCCTGTGGAAATCCTTCCCACCACTCTCATGCTAGTCTGGTTCTGGCTCTCATCAACTATTGCCACTGCTGGGGTCGTCTTTCCCTCTTCTGAATCTGGATTAAATGGTGGTGGCCTCTCTGCCAACATCCTATCCAACAAGCTGTCATCTAGATCACTGTCGTCCTCATCGATTCTTATTATTTTCCCATTTTGTACTAACAATGGGTACAACTTATCTCCTTCGATCGTTTCCACTCTCCACCTTTTCTCCAATGCATCCCACCTTGCATCTTGAAATGCCCTGACCGATTTCTTCACCCTTTCTTGACATCTGTCCTTCTTCCTATCATACGCTGCTCTTATCCACGCATGTAGTGCTTCAAACTGTGTTGGTCTAGGTAGTGATCGTAATGAAGCCATTACACTTTTTAGCTGGTACAGCACCTCTAACCTGAAAGTACCATATCGAGGAACGACAATTCTCCTTCTGCTTCTGTCATTTTATGCCAATTCTCAAGCCAAATTATAGTATGCAATCCTACATTCTTCGCCATATAATGTGCTGGTGTATCCTCGGGAGGAGCTTCCTCTCCCTCCCGAACAACCACATGTCTATCACCTCTACAAAGTTCCCGTAAAGCTTTAAAACATTTCATGATAAATCAACTTTGTATTTGCACTCAAAATGTCCGCTTTTACTTCCTGATTTCAATCCACCAATCCCAGCGCGGCTCACACCAACCGGCCTATTGCAGCGCGGCACTTGTCTGACGTCACTTTTCCTCCGCTCGCAGCAGTTCCCCTCCTTTCTAATTCACTTGTTCTCGCTCGCATCTGTCCCAATCATACTCTGAAATAATGTCCGTCCTACCGAACAATTACCTCTCTGACCGTCGGTCTTACCAATGACCGATCAGCCTCTTGAGCTTGTTGACCTCAATCTGGCAATCGTCTGTCCGCGAAACGACCGGACAATCGCCTTTAGCACACTCGATAGGATTCACTCACTCGATGTTCTGCACACAATAACCTACGACCTGCGTTGGTTATTCACACACTCACTCATGTGTTCCCTATCTTCAGTGGGTCTGTCAATGACGTCTCGTGACCCCCACAACTCTGGTCAACGTTCTCAACTCTGGGTGTATTCTACACCACAATAAATCTCCCGGTCCCGCGCAGCACTCACGGTCCGTTACTCAATCACACAACTTTCGTTCCAACTCCGCAAGACATCACACAACAATAAAACACCGCAATCTACCAAACATCACTCTTTTCATACTCACTCTACTACGAACTGCTACTTCCGCCGCACCGTCACTCTCCGTCAGTTTTCCACGACCTCCGACATCCTTCTCCCGTGGTCCTCTGGATCTGCGTCACTCAGGCTCTATGGGGCAACTTAATCTCCTATCTTGCTCTAGATCTCCCCTTACCATCAAAGGTAACATTCCTACTCTGCTACCAACTGATAACGCCGATTCTTATCTAATTATCTATAAGAACCTTCTGGTCGCCAAGATCTTTTTACCTGTTGAATAGTGTAAAGGAGAGAATCTCATCTGGTTATATAACAGCATTCATTTTTGTCTGAAAGGACCACTGACTCCGAATTCAAGTTTGAGAATTTATTATCGCCAAGAATAACTGAACGTGCAAGCACCTCAACACGAGGTTAAAGAAATAGATGGGCACTAATACAAATAATAATCTACGCAGAAATCTCATCCGACTTAGGATAAGGAGAATAGAAAGTTCTAGAAGGATCAACCAGACTATGATTGCTCCAATTTCTAAGTTGCTCTTCATTGAACTAAACAAGCTAAAAATCAATTGCTGTCCCTACACTAACGCTAAGTGACATTCCCTGCATAACGATTTTTCCAGGCAATAGTGAATAAAAGGTGTCAGCTGTGAAGACTTCCTAAGAAGTGCAATCACATAGTACCTAAGCTCAGCTCTGTCCTTCTCTCAGGTCTCCCCTACCTCTTCTCTGGCCTCCTCCCTCAGGGCACTATCCCTAATACAAAACCACAATACAATTGTACACGCCTTTGTCACGCCTCCTTGGCCAGGTCTTCTTTCTTGTGCTTTTCCATTGAAACGGTTACTTCATCCTGGACGGTTGTGATGACCTTGAGTCCCAGGCACCTTCTCCGCCGAAAGTATCATCCCTACATTCCTTTTCACTCCCGTACCATGCCTCCCCTCTCTCTAGCTTTCGAAAACAAAGAGTTAGTCTTGCTAACGAGACATGTGTCCTTGCACCTGCAACGAAAGATACTTTCAACAGAAACCTTCTACTGTGCAAATTAAATCTACCGTTTGTGCCCAGAGAGCCTTACCAAGAGAAACTTTTCTCGGCCTACAACATAAGCTAACATAAAAAATAAACCAGGCCTTCCCTAAGCATATATGTAGTCAGGCCTTTACATATGACTTTTAAACACACATCTTACTTTTCCCTATAAGCATTTTCATTATGATTCATATGCAAACACTGAATTACATGTGCAATTTTACTATGGTGCACGTTTAAACTACTGCAATTACGTTACACACACGAACTAATTCCCTATGCATTATATTCACTCAATTCAATAAGCATTACATTACATCAATATCCTAACACCATTATGCGGCTGATTCGCTTTGTCTCAGCAAACTATTCATTCTTTACTAAACATACATGAATATGAAACTTAATATACGAATATATGTCTAAATACAAGAGGGTGCGGCCTATCAGTGATTATGATGCACCCCTACAATTCACAAGAACATTTCGCTCTATCAAAAGCACATTCAACTCAGTAACTTTTTCAGCTCAAAATAACAGAAATATGAAATACTCCCATTGGAATACATCAATATACGTTCCTTTAGTTATTCTTTCAATTGTTCTTTTTATTTTACAGTGAGTATTTGAAATATGTACAAGCTGGTGTGGCAGGTGGTAAGAAGAAAGTAAGGTTTATTTCCATACAATGAAGACCACGACACATCATGACCTGCCAGCCCGGATCCCAACAGCAATTTGTCGCTGTAACGGGATCCCTGCTGGCAGCCGTACCGTTCTCGTGGAAGAACAGGTTCAAACCATAACAAAGCATTATTACATACCATGGAGCTGAGCAAGGTCGCTCAGCTCGCTCCAAACAAATAACATTTCCAAGCACTAAAAGAATGCAATAGAATGCTATATACTACAACATCTTCCCCCTTTTAACCTGAAACAGAAAAAAAATGTAGAAAAAGAAACAAATAAAAACAGACTAAGTGAGAACAAAATCATCAAATCTCATGGGACTCCCCTGACACGTGATCTTGCCAAACACGTATCTGAGTTTTCAGAAGCTACATTTGTTTTCTGAGAACCAGTGTCAACATTGCTATTTATATACCTCTGGCCAACCTCCGCCAGGTTGTCTGTTGAAGACTGACCCTGTGAATGAATCCACTGTGCCCTGTCTGCACTTTGGTCTGCATTTTGGGCCAAATCTCTCCTGGTACGCATGAAGCCAACCTGATCCGGTGCAAGTTTAACCAGCTGACGTGAGATCCACCAACCCCTGCCTAAAATGAGCGCTGCAACTGTACTAATTCTGTCTACCTGGACAGGGGCAAAAAACTTGGACTCCCTCTTGTTTGTTTTTATTGGATTTCTGATCATCACCCAATCACCTGCACTCACATTCTGTTGGTTACATCCCTTATCAAACCTCAACTTCATTTCAGCCTGTTGCAAGGCAACCTTTGAAGCCACAGCATCCTTGGATGGCATGCCACCACTGCCTCTGTGAGATTTGTCACTCAACCAAGATGGACACAAAGGTGTGTGAACATTAATGCCCCTATGTAAAGAGAAAAGAGTGACACCTGTAGTGCAATGCGGTGACGTTTTATAACTCAAGACCTTCTGGCCCACAAATGTTGCAACATCCAAGCCTGAAGCCAAGGCTGTTTGAACACCCTCCTTGATGACTTGATTGGCAAGCTCAACAAGACCGTTGGAGGATGGTGAATATAAGGCAACCTTGAGATGTTTGACATCATTGTTGTATAATAATGTTCTCATCCGTTCAGACACGAAGTGAGTGCCATTGTCAGTGGCTAAAAATTTGGGAGCCCCTTCCAATAAAAACGTGTGCTCCAAAAATGTAACAACTGTCTGTGTGTTAGGAGATTCTGCGAATGCATGCTATAACCACTTGGAATGCTAATCAGCAAGTAGAATGGAATACCTCATGTCACTGGGTAAACTGGAGTATGGGACTGAGAAATCCAACACCAATTTTCCCTATGCCTCCTCAGGGAATGGCGTTGGGTAAAGTGAGGTTCGCACACACTTCCAGTGCTTATCTGTTAACAGACACTCAGGACACTTATCTATCATAGAGTTGACTTGACCATCCATTGCAGGCCACTAATAATGCTGTTTACTTTTCATGGATGTTTTGGTGCTGCCTAAATGCCCTTCGTGAGCCTGTGAAATAATAGTCTTACGCAGCCTGGAAGGAGGTATAAAGAGGTCGCCTCTTAGAACAAATCCGTTGTCTACCGACAACTCATCTGAGACTTGCACAAATATCTTCAAATCTCCTTCCAAACACCTTGCTTCAGGCCATTTACTCATGGTATAATCCATTACTTTATGCAAAACAAAATCCTCTTCAAAGGCACTGATCCAGTCCCGCTCACAGACTGCAGTCTTGCACTCAGAGAGGGCATCAATTAATGCTACACATTCTACATCATCAGATACGTCTTCATCTACATCAAGTGCAAACATGACAGACAGTCAGCATGAAATTTCTTTCCCCCTGCAATGTAAAAAATGTTAAAGTTGTATTCCTGCAGGTTTGATACCAATCTGGTGAGCCTGGAAGACATGTTACCAAGTGCACAATTTGTAAATATATGAACCAAAGGTTTGGGGTCTGTGACCAACTCAAACTTTGTGCCCCAAATGTAAGTTCTAAATTTGTCAGCTGCCCATACACATTCCAATGCTTCATGTTCTATAGTGCCATATTGGCACTCGTATGATTTGAGCGATCTAGAAGCAAATGCAATAGTTTTATCACTAGCAACTGTCTTCTGACTGAGTACAGCACTCAGGCCCGAGCATTGGCATCCACTGTAATTGTAGAAGTGTGCCCCTCACAAAATGCACTTAGGGCAAGAGCTGTCACAATTAGCTTTTTTACCTTTTCAAAAGTTTCAGAGTGCTCCTCAGACCAAGTGATTCTCTGACCTTTTCTTAGCAAATTTCTAAGAGACTCCATAGACTGAGTGTATCCAGATACAAAACTAGCATAATATTCTGCTGAGCCCAAGAATGAGTGAAGCGCGTCCTCATCACCTGGGGCCTTAGCGTCGCTAATAGCTTTAATCAATGACTCTTTGGGCTTTATGCCGTCACGTGACGGGACATGCCCCAAATCCATGATACTCAAAGTACGGCCCAGGGGCCACTTGCGGCCCACTCGACCTTTACATGCGGCCCCCCTGGTGAACAGCAGCACAAGCTGCTGTCTAGTTGCTGAGCACTAATACTCGGAAAGAAATGTTCAATAAACGGGCAAGCATTTATTAGACTGCAAATAAATGCTTGCCAGATTATTTAACATTTTTTTTAGACTTCCTTACACAATCCCTGACCCACCTAGACCCACTACCGCCACCCTGCTGGCATCAGTGTGGCCCTCGGTCACACCACAGACCATACTTTGTGGCCCGTGGGCAAATGTTTGCAAGTACCCATGCCCCAAATAGTCCAATTCATTGGTTGCAAACTTGCATTTTTCCAACTTTATTGTCATGCCCCTTTGAAGAAGTATAGATAACACTTTCCTCAAACTTTTATTATGTTCCTCCAAATTTTTGGCATAAATGTATACATCTTCCTGGTACGCCTGCACGCCAGCTATGTCCCTGAATAAAGTATCCATTCGCTTTTGGAACACAAGGCGGCAGACGCAAGCCCAAATGGAAGTATACATCCCATAAGGAGTCACAAAGGTTGTCAGTTCCTGTGACTCTGTAGATAAGGCAACTTGGTGGTATGCAGATCTGAGATTAATTGTAGAAAACCACACCGCTCCCCTCAGACTAGCAAGGAGATCCTAAATTCTGGGTAGTGGGAGGCAATCCACAAATATATTCTTGTTGAGAGCGTGCAATTCTGCACATAGCCTGATATCACCAGTTTTCTTGCGCACTACAACGATGGGCGCCACCCACTGTGAAGAATCAGTGGCTTGAATGGCTCCCTGAGACAACAATTCATTTAGGGTGTTTTTCAAATCCTCTCTCGCACTTAAGGGCAGTGGGTGAACCTTATGTGACACAGGATGTGCATTGGGAAGTAACCTGATTTTATGCTCAAATCCTGTGACGTTTACCACAAGTTTATCAAAAAGTGGTTTGAAGTCGGACAAAATGCTGCTAACAGTCTCCTGTGGATCACCAATCAAGGAAATAGGAGCTTCACCCAATACTACTGGGTTGTCCGAACCAGGGACCAGACATAAACCCATTCTTGCCAGGCCTTGCTACCCGACTGTCAGGTTGCATCATCCTCGCGAACACTGACAGTCAGGTAAAGCGAGCCGCGAGCAAAAGGAGCGTCATCTTTACGAGTCGGGAACTCCATTTCCCAGCATGACTCGCGTTTCTGACGTTGCACGCAGAGTTGCATGAGCCGTTGTGAAAGCCCAGTGAACGCCGGAAGAAGTCCCCGCAACAACTGCCGGTTATTTGTTGTTGTCAGTGGACGTCTGGAAAAGCCGAAGGAGGAAGCAGTGAAGACATGGTCCAGTAAGGGTGCTGGGAGCACCGCCTGTGACATCTGTGGAGTGATTCCAAGTCGGAATAACACTCTTTTTTTGTGCCTTTATTTGGTTGTCGGTTTTGGTGCTATTAAGAAGAAGTAACTTTATTTAGATGCCAACGCTCTCCCTTTTTAGGGAAGGATTCTCTTTTGTGTCTACTCCGTTGGCGAGTAAGCTTTCTGCTACTCTTGCGGAGACTATGTTTTACACACACACTATTTGGGCTCTCGTATGCCTCCTCCGTTGGAGAGACCGAAAATTCTCGGCTCATGCGGAGTGAGGACATTATTTTTTGGATTAAGTGGGAGTGAAGAAACTCACAACACTGCTGTTTTGTGTGTAGACTGGCAGCTGACATTTTTGGTTTCTACTTACCTATATGTGGTATAGGAAAACAGTAACTTATGATGGTAAGGGATGGAAGTAACCACCACTGAATTCAAGCATCCTGGTTTCTCGCTGGTTTATTGATAACCTTGCAATTTTGTGAAGAATTACTTTGTTCACCAAGTAATAAGCATTGACATGCGTTTCTATTCTTCAACAGGGGGTCAGTAGCGAGTACATGGAGTGTTGGTTCTCCTGTCCCCTGTGAATCTTTTCGACTCACTCATAAGGGTAGGTGTGTTGAGAGAAGAGTTAATCCCCATTTTCTGCATTTATCTGTTATATCTGTTATATCTATACAGGAATTGATCATCCCCTCTCACCTTTCTCTCCTTACAGTATGCGTATTTTGGAGACCTGAATGCACCCTTTCACATCACTGGTTATTGGATTAATTATTTTCTTTTACAGGTATATCTACGTGTCTCAGTTAGAAGTCAGACTCCCTCATTATGCACATTTGTTTGTTTTGGTACACATTGAGATTTTTACTAGTTTCTCTCTCTTCATTTGCAGATCTCCTTACCTGCAGTTCTCTACCTTTCTTTCCCCGGCTTGACCATCCCAAGAGCCGGCGCTCTGATAGCAAGTCAGACTTGGGGCTGTCGAGAGGTGGACCCCTCTGAGCATCGGCACAACCCTGAGGATACACCTAAAACTGGACAGAATAATCGGTCCACGAATATAAACATCCTCCCGGTCGGGCTGATGCCAGAATGGCCACCATTGAGGATGTCATAGCGGCTCTTGCTGTGGTTCAAATGGATTTAACTGCTTCACGTAATGAAACTGCTGCCTTACAGGCTAAGGTAGATAGGATGCAGAGGAATTCGTTTGATGTAGGAAGCAATTCTCCTCAAATGACTAGTCCGGAAGAAATACCCACTCCTATACCCTTAGCACCTTCAGAAAGGTTTTTTGGGGATATAAATAAGGTTCAGGTCTTTATGACACAGGTTTTATTACACTTTACCTGTAAACCAAAGATGTTTTCAACTAACCAGGCCAGGGTAGCTTTTCTGATCTCTTATTTAGCTGGGGAGGCGGCTCAATGGGCAGTACCCATAGTCAGAAGAGATGATCCGTTACTCTATGATTGGGACTCCTTTAAGGAAGAGTTTGATAAAACCTTTGATCGTAGGGCAGACACCTTCTCGGCAGACAGGGAGCTATTGGAACTAAGGCAAGGTAGCATGGAGCTGATAGTTTACCTGAACTCCTTCTGAAGACTAGTGGCCGAAACCGACTGGCCAGAATCAAAACAGGCTGCCATCTTCTACCAGGGGCTCAAGGATGAATTGAAGGATGTAATAGCCCAGATTGACCCTCAACCAAGGACCTGTTCAACCCTCATCGATTTGACCATGCATTTGGATCATTGTTTAAGAGAACGTAAAGGAGATATCAAACGAAGAGAAAGATCCCCTCCTCGGTTCGAATGCCCAAAGATACCTGATGCGGGTACCGCCCCACCTTGAACCAATGGAAATCGGAACTATACGAGCCTCTTTAACCCCGGATGAAAGTGAATATCGTTGCAAAAAAAGGCTATGTTTGTACTGTGGTAAGAAAGGGCAGTACCTTAAGGACTGTACAATTAAACCCAAGAACAGTTGCCCTTGATACGGTCAGGTGGCCACGGTGTCTGCTGACAAACCTTCGGAAAACTAATTAGCTCGAGGCCTCGAGAGGGGGAGCCCTTGAGCAGACTTGCCATCCCTTCGGCCAATCAAGATCCCATCATTGGTAAAGAGCACTTCTTTATACAATTGGTAATACAAATAAACCAGGAACAATTAAAAGTTCAAGCCATGGTTGATGCAGGAGCCACAGGGTCCTTTATGGATAAGATGGACGACCAAAAACTGGGAGTGACATTAATACCCAAACCTTTGCCCGAAGTTGTTTTTGCGGTAGACGGGAAGCGGTTAGAATCAGGACCTATTTGTTACGCCACAGAAGATTATGAAGTGAATTATCAGGAAAACCATTGTGAGTATCTCTCTTTCAATATCATCCAAGCCCCTCAATACGGAGTCATATTGGGCCTACCTTGGTTACAGAAACATAACCCTTCCATAGATTGGTCAAAGAAAGTTTTGGAACTGGAATCCGAGTATTGCAGAACATATTGCATTCAAACTAATGAAGTTTTTTCCAAGGCTCTAGCTTGGTGACATTACATAGCCACTGCAGCAGAAAAAGGAGTGACCTTGCCTCCCTGTTACCAACGGTTCTCTGAGGTATTTAGTGATTGCATGGCAGAAGTACTCCCCCCACACAGACCCTATGATTGCCTGTTAGATTTGATCCCGGGAACTGTGGTTCCATGTGGCAGGATTTACGCCCTAACCGAGCCAGAGCACAAACACCTGCGACAGTATATAAAAAAATACCTCTCTCTGGGATTCATACGCCATTCAAGATCCCCAGCAGCCTCTCCATTGTTCTTCATCCCAAAAGCTAACGGGGAGCTGAGAACGTGGATTGACTTTCCCGCATTAAATGCAATCACTGTCAAAAACCAGTACCCACTCCTGTTGATACCAGTCTTTTTGGAACAAGTGAAAGAGGGCAATGATTTACACGAAGCTTGATTTACGAGGGGCATACCATTTGGTGCGAATGCAAGAAGGCGATGAATGGAAGACAGCTTTCAAAACCCGATGCCTTTCGGGCCGTGCAATGCCCCCGCAGCCTTTCAGTTTTTCCTGAACGAGGTTCCGCATGATTATCTGGATCACTTCGTTGTCTATATAGATGACATTCTCGTATATTCTTCCAATGCAGAAGAACATAGGAAACACGTAAGTCTCATCCTTCAAATCCTACAGAACCACCATCTCTTCTGCAAGATCAGCAAGAGTGAATTCCATGTTACCACTGTGGAATTCCTGGGAGTCATGCTCACTTCCTCTGGACAAGAAATGGCTGAGAGGAAGGTATTGGCAGTAAAGAGTGGCCACTTCCGCAAAATGTAAGAGACGTTCAGTGCTTTCTAGGCTTCGTCAATTTTTATAGGCGGTTCATCAACCAGTTCTCAGACATGGTGGCCCCCATTACAAAATTATTGAGGAAGAAAACCCAATTCCAGTGGTCAACTGAAGCACAAATGGCATTTTACTCCTTCAAATAGGCGTTCATATCTGCTCCTGTCTTAGCTCATGCTAACCCGGAGACACCATTCATCGTGGAGGCGGATTCTTCAGTGGTGGCTGTGGGAGCAGTGTTATCTCAGAGACATGCTAATACAGGCCAACTGCATCCGATAGCCTTTATTTCCAGAAAACTAAACAGTGCAGAAAGGAATTACACTATTGCCGAAAAAGAGTTATTGGCAATCAAGGAAGCATTTCTTGAATGAAGACATTGGTTAATGGGGGCAAGACACATTGTTACAGTGTACACCAACCACCGTAATTTACAGTTTATGAAGTCAGCCAGACATTTAACCCCACGTCAACTCAGATGGATGCTGTTTTTTGCTGAGTATTATTTTGTAGTGACCTATAGACCCGGCACCGAAAATAAGCAAGCTGAGGCTTTGAAACGTCAAGAAACTCAAGCTAAACCAGGAATCAACCCAGAACTAGCTATCCTTGAACCACACAAAGTCCTTTGCGTGCTACAAACAGACACCTTTCTAAGGAAAGTCGCTCATAGAGTACAAACCTTCACCTGGAAAGATTGGCTTAAAAGACATCCGTAATGGCACTTGAATCAAGGTATTCCTGTTAGAGGGAAACAAATCTTAATCCCCACCAATGGGTTAAGACAACTAGTATTCCAGTGGTGTCATACACTCCCTAGTGCAGGGCATAACGGTATCTAAAAAACAACAGCGAGAATACTGCAGCAGTTTTGGTGGCCATCCCTCAGGAAGGATACTATAATGTGGGTGAGAAAATGCACCATATGTGCTCAGATGAAAGCCGACAAAACCAAACAGCAAGGGTTACTTCAACCCCTACCAACCCCGAGAAACCATGGGAAAGGTTTTCAGTAGATTTTATAGTCGGATTACCCAAAGATCAGGGGTGTACTGCTATTCTAGTGGTAGTCGACTATTTAACCAAGATGGGTCATTTTATTGACTGCAAACAAATCCCTGCAGCAGGACAGTTGGCTAAGTTACTGTTAGTTCATGTGATCTGACTACATGGTCTCCTGCGAGTTATAGTATCAGACCGTGGAACACAATTTACGGCACAATTCTGGAGGGTGTGGTGTTCAGCATTACAGATCTCTTCCGCTTTGTCGACCAGTTTTTATCCACAAACTGATGGACAGACGGAATGCCTTAACCAAACCCTAAAACAGTTCTCAAGATGCTACGTAGATGATAATACAGAAGCATGGGTAGAGTGGTTATGGCTCGCAGAAATCGAATATATTAGCGCCACCCACAGTTCAACACACCACCCACCGTTCTATAGCAATTACGGGTTTCATCCATGCTTCATCCCTTTTCTGTCACCCAGTCAAAACCAAAAACTCCCTGAAGTGCATGATCGGATAACTAATATCCAAAAGACCTTAAAAGACACTCAAAAGCACCTCCAACATGCCAAAGAGCTATACAAAACACAGGCAGACAAACATAGACGACCAGGCCCTGTTTACAGTAGGGGGGAGACCTAGTGTGGCTGTCCACAAAAAACATTTGTTTCAAGAAACATAGTATGTTTAATCCCAAATTCATTGGTCCCCACAGGGTCGTGAAACATGTAAACCCTGTTGCAGTTAAGATAGCCTTGCCAGCCCATTTTAAGATCCATCCTGTTTTCCATGTATCCCTCCTTAAACCATCACATGGTACGGTCAAAAGACAACCTGTGCGTCTGTGGGTAAATCAGGAAATGGAATACGAGGTGAAAGCGATTCTTGATTCCAAGATAATAAGACGGAAACTATGGTATCTAGTGGCATGGAAAGGGTATGGAGCAGAAGAGAACTCATGGGAACCAGCTACGTCCGTACATGCTCCTCGCCTGATTGCTGCCTTTCATAAAAGATCCCCAGATAAACCATTTACCTGTCAGTGTTCTCCGAAGGAGGGATGTACTGTCAGGTTGCATCATCCTCGCGAACACTGACAGTCAGGCAAAGCGAGCAGCGAGCAAGAGGAGCGTCATCTTTACGAGTCAGGAACTCCATTTCCCAGCATGACTCGCGTTTCTGACGTTGCACGCAGAGTTGCGTGAGCCGTCGTGAAAGGCCAGTGAAAACCAGAAGAAGTCCCCGCAACAGCTGCTGATTATTTGTTGTTGTCAGTGGACGTCTAGAAAAGCTGAAGGAGGAAGCGGTGAAGACGTGGTCCGGTAAGGGTGCTGGAAGCACCGCCTGTGACATCTGTGGAGTGATTCCAAGGTGGAATAACACTCCTTTTTTGTGCCTTTATTTGTTTGTCGGTTTTGGTGCTATAAGAAGCAGTAACTTTATTTAGACGCCAACGCTCTCCCTTTTTAGGGAAGGATTCTCTTTTGTGTCTCCTCCGTTGGCGAGTAAGCATTCTGCTACTATTGCGGAGGAGACTACGTTTTACACACACACTATTTGGGCTCTCGTATGTCTCCTCCGTTGGAGAGATCGAAAATTCTCGGCTCATGCGGAGTGAGGACGTTATTTTTTGGATTAAGTGGGAGTGAAGAAACTCACGACACTATGCTATTATGTGTGTAGACTGGCAGCTGACATTTTTGGTTTCTACTTACCTACATATGATATAGCAAAACAGTAACTTATGGTGGTAAGGGATGGAAGTAACCACCACTGAATTCAAGCATCCTGGTCTCGTGCTGGTTTATTGATAACCTTGTAATTTTGTGAAGAATTACTTTGTTTACCAAGTAATAAGCATTGGCACGTGTTTCTATTCTTCAACATGGGGTCAGTAGAGAGTACATGGAGTGTTGGTTCTCCTGTCCCCTGTGAAACTTTTCGACTCACTCATAAGGGTAGGTATGTTGAGAGAAGAGTTCCTCCCTATTACCTGCGTTTATCTGTTATATCTATACAGGAGTTGATCATCCCCTTTCACCTTTCTCCCCTTACAGTATGCGTGTTTTGGAGACCTGAATGCACCCTTCCATATCACTGGTTATTGGATTGATTATTTTCCTTTACAGGTATATCTATGTGTCTCAGTTAGAAGTCAGACTCCCTCATTATGCACATTTGTTTGTTCTTGGTACACATTGAGTTTATTACTAGTTTCTCTCTTTTCATTTGGAAATCCCCTTCCCTGCAGTTCCCTACCTTTCCTTTCCCCGCTTGACCATCCCAAGAGTCTGCGCTCTGATAGCAAGTCAGACTTGGGGCTGTCCAGAGGTGGACCCCTCTGAGCATCGGCACGACCCTGAGGGTACACCTAAAATTGGACACCAACAATATTCCTGCCCTTGATGGCAACGTAAACTTTAGTATGTATCTTTCTACCAACACATATTACATTTGCCATGAAATAACCGAATATTTCAATGTCCTTTTCCCCGAAAGCCTTTGGATTAACATCTGTGGGAAACAAGGCTTGTTTTACCCCTTCAGCATTCATCATAAGTAGTGTCCCTTAAAATGGTTATGGGTGAACCTGAGCCAGCCATGACCATAGGCGTTACTTCATCAATTAACACCTCATACATGGGACCTTTGACAGGTAGGTTTTGATTTACACAATCGAGCGTAAGAATGACATTATTAAGAGAATCTGTACATGAGAAACTACCTTTTTTTGTTGGTTGTTTGGCACTCCTGCATACACTCCGAAAAAGCCTAATTTTTTTGCAAAGGATACACTTCTTGCCAAGTGCGAGACAGTTTTGCGCATTGCTAAAATGAGATTTTGAACCACAACGGTAACATGCACTAAAGGTTTTCCTGCTTGTTTTTCTAAACGGCTTTCCTTTGGCACTAAGAGCACGTACAGATTCAACACATTCCTCAGTGGATGAAACAGCATTAACCTTAGTAGAGAGTGGATGTAAACATTTTGATGACATAAGAGTGTGCTCTTTGCACAATCAAGAACTTCAGAAAGAGTGGGGTTTCTACAACTTAAAAGTTTTTCTTGTACCTTTTTTGATGCACAATTAAAAACAAATTGGTCCAGAGTGTAATTATTCAAATTGGTTTCAAAATTACATGTGGTTTCTAATGCCCTGAGAGATGACACATACTTCTCAACATTGTCTTCAGACTGCTGCTTGCGTTTAAAAAAGGCATGACGTTCAAGCATAATGTTTGGTGCATTAGAAAATTGCTTGCGTAATCTTGCAATTGCCTCAAGGTACATGTTCCAAGGGCCATCCGCAGATAGTGCAGAAATGGTAGGCATACTATCAAAAATCTGTTGAGTGGCAAGACCAAGACTACCATACAGCATTGCAAATTTGCACGAAGGACTGTAGCTTGCAGCATCAAGAGCAACAATATGATTTTCAAATAATCTAAGCCAATGTACCCATTTTATGTTAGGTTTACCAGGACAAATCAAGAAAGGTGGAGGTTGAGTGACCAATGCCTTTTGTGAAGTAGCCATTACACATACAAAATAGCAGAAAACCCAACAAAATAATTTGAAATGTAATGCAGCCTATTGTAAGTACTACTAATAATAATAATGATGCAAAACAGTGTAGTGATAAAGATGAGGTGGTGTGCCTGTCACTGAGTGTGCAGGCAACCTTTACTTGAAATGCCTTACAAATTATTAAATCGCAACGTCACTGTGGTCAAGAGTGAGTAGTTTCCAGAAGAAAGGTGTGCCCATCACTGAAGCTGAGGCCAAACTGTAGAGTTAAAATGTGTGAAGCGGTTCACGAAGTCATATGCCTGTTAGCAAACATGCAGAGTAGATCTGTGGGCCTGTCAGCAAACATGCAGAGTAGATCCCTTCCTGATTTAAGAAGGCTGACGCCAGCGTGCTGCGAGATCCTGTGTACTGACATGCCTGTCAGTGAACATGCAGGCGAAGAGTAGATTCCTTCCTGATTTAAGAAGGCTGACATGTTGGGGGATGACATGTTTATTTATTTATGTATTTATTTATTTGAAAAGTTTTATATAGCGCTGGCTAGACCCGGAGGTATCAGAGTGCTTTACATGAGGACGAGCATTGTTTCAGAGCATAGTTACCAGTTACATAGTTACAAGTTACACAGTTTCAGAGCATAGTTACAAGTTGCTGGAGCGTAGTTAGATGTGTTAAAAACATATACGTAAGGGAAAAAGCAGGCAAGGGGAGAGATTCAGGGGAGAGAGGATAGGAGCAGGGGAGGTAGACAAAGAATGAAAGAGGGAAAGAGGAGGGGGAGGGTGAAGGAAACACAACCAGGAGACGAGGAAAAACAGTGTCCAACGTCCGGTGTGCTGTGATCCCAGTGGAAATGGTGTCATTCCCACACCTCCGCTGTGTGTGGCTCCCTTTATGCTGTGGACTCTATCAGAGGGGTCTCTGAGACTCCAGGGCATAAATACTGGATCCCTCCCCAACAAGGGGAAAGGGAGTGCTTTGGCAAGGGGCGCCATTCCCACACCTCTGCTGTTTGTGGCTCCCTTGACGCTGTGGACTCTCTCAGGGGGGTCTCTGAGACTCCAGGGTATAAATGCTGGATCCCTCCCCAACAAGGGGAGAAGGAGTGCTTGGGTAAAGGGCACACACCATGATGGTAACTTTAGGGATAATGGTGTATTGCGTGGTAAAACAATTTTAGAATCCGCCCATGGGGCATAGTCAGAGGTCAATCAGAAGATTTCATCCTCGTGGGGGAAGGTTATTTGATTGTGTGCTCTGTCCTGAGAGGGTTCTGTAAGGAAAAGTTCGGCTCGGAATAAAGTCCCCTTGCCAGATCGATATGACGGGGGGGGGTTCCCAGAGAAGTTTCTGCTGCTATCATGTGAGTGATGCAATGTGTCACATCCGAGAGTGGAACTCCCATTCCGCACAGGCTCCCCAGTTGGATGTAGGCCCGCAGATCGTGAAGTGCCCGGGGGAGACCAAAGGAGGACACCAGGCTTAGGGACCTGGCTTTGTAACGGGAGGTCATTCTGCCTTTTCTCTCCCATTTTGTTCTTTAGGACCATTGGGTGTGCCTTCCTTCCGATGTGCAGTCCTCCCATGTCACGGTCGTTTCATTGACCGCCATTTTAGAGTCAGGCGGGCCGCGTTGGTGCATAATTACGTGCCTGGTCGCTATGGGGGGGCCACATCCTCCAACAATGATCCCTCCCGGTGCGGGAGCTAGCGTTTGCGCCTTGACTCACCACAGCAAAACTGGAGATCAAGGATCCTTTCACCACCGCGTTGTTCCGGTGTCCAGGGTTCAGTCGCAGCAGCACTACCGATGCCGTTTGCAGGAAGTCACCTTAATGCAGCCTCACCGGGTCACTTCTGTGCGCACCGGGTATGCAGAGGGGGCAGCTCAGGGACATGCTGCCCTTCCGACGCAGTCTCCAGTGGGCCCGCTCCTGAGTATGCGGTCCCCATTCAGATATAAGGTTGCAGCGAGTCCGCTAAGCTTCCAGCGCCATTTTGAGGCGCGATCGCCTGGCAGGTTGAAAGCCGATAACACGCCAAGGCGGGGGGTTTACGGAGAAGGCGCCCACATCGGCAGACGCACCTAAAGCTCCGATATCAGGAGATAGCTTTTCAGCTGGTTTTTGGTGCGGAGAAGTACCGCAATTGGTTGTCGTGGCGTTGGGCTATCACGGAGCTTCAGCTCCGAGCAGCCATGATGGAACCAAGCCACGCCTTATTCCATGTGCTGAAGTCGTGAGGTCATCCGTCAGTGATGCATGCACACTACCAGGTGCACAAGGGCTCCTGAGGAAAAGGAAGGAAGTTCCACGGAAGTGCTGAAAATAGCAAGAAATTTCCCAAATTACCTAAGAACCAGCAGATGCAAGCCGGGAAATGAGCCTGAGCCGGGTATCAGTAATGCCTCTTCTGACCGCCGTCTGCCAATATGCCTTGACTCTCACCAACAAATCTCTGATAAATCTCCAATAATTTCAAAATAATCTCTACTGTGTGTCATGGGTTGGACAATCATCGCCAAGATTAAATAAGTACAAGCTGGTGCGGCAGATAGTAAGTAGAAAGCAATGTTTATTTCCATACAACGAAGCCACGACACAGCACAACCTGCTAGCCTGGATCCCAACAGCAATCTGTCACTGTAACGGAGTTCCATGCTCGCAGTTGCACCGTTCTCCTGGAAGAACAGGTTCAAACCATAATGAGGCATTATTACATAAATAGAGCTAAGCGAGGGCGTTCAGTTCACACCTAACGAAGAACAATTTCCAAACACTTAAAGATTGCAATAGAATGCAATATACTACAACAGTATTTCCCTTAATCAATCAACATTGAAGTGTTCCACAAGATAGCATGTGTGCAAGCAGCCAACACGTGTTTTGCCCCTGTGGCTGATTAGCCTGGGGTTTCTCAAGGCCCATTATTAGAGTACAACAGTGTTCGTATAATTTCTAAATTGTTCATGTTGATATTCAACAACAGTCTAATGAAGCACGAGGCTAAGGGCTTTATTACGATTTTGGCAGTCCTACAGCAGACAGCACAACGCGCCTTCTACTGTAGGACCACTAAAGCTGCGGTGCGACTGCCCACCAGATTTGGAGTTAGATCCTGGTCTGGCGGACGATGCTGCGGCAGTCTGACAGCAGGGGTCTGTTTTAAAAAAAAAATCTGTTTATTGAAATTTGTTAATATACATCTGCTTACATATTATATAAATAACATTTTCATTCTTATACAAAGTTTTAAACAGTTGTGTTGTTCAAGTATTGTTCACAGCTTTTCATTTCAGTCCGTGTTTACCCACTGTACACATTGTGCATTACTTCAATGAGCTTGCCGGTAGATAGCACTGGGCACTGTCTGCCTGTATTTGCTAGAACTGATGGTTAGAGATTGTGCAACAGATTTAAACATAAATAACAAAAACTACTGAGCATTCTATTATGTTCGTACTATACCTCTTATGTCCCTTTACGTGTACACAGTGCTGTAGGGCATTTCAGGTGTGATTTATGATATTTCCTATATAATACATTTCTGATAGGCTTTGTTTCCCTTGATGTAGAACTTCCTTCACAGTAGGAGACCCACGTATCACCACTGTGCTGTTTGGAGCTGTGAGGGGGTGTTGCATGTGTATGCGTTCGTATTGTCGAGGCTCAGGCCACTCCATGGTTGCTCCCACCCAGCAATTCCACAAGCACAGGAGCTCAGAGGACCAGTTACAGATGTGCAGAGGAAAGAAGGCCCTTCCAATCTATCAACTTCAAGCAGGAGTCACTGGTTGTGCGTTCACATCTAACGTGACGGTTCTGGGGGAAGCGAAAATTAGATCCTCATCGCCGTCCTCCAGTAACCCATATAATTCCTGCACCATAACCTCCCATTGCATCGCTATAGGCACTTTTGCAGAGGCTCCGGGTATCTTCTACATGGAACGCCTTACCCGATGCCCTAGCCCATACTAAGAACGATTGCGTCCATGCTGGTATTGTCGGGGGTCTGGCCTTTTCCACCTCCTGGTTAGCAGACGCTTTACAGTTAGCATACCCAGGTCAAGGAAACAAGAAGTTGCCTGCAATTTATTACCCCTGGGGTAGAGGTGCAGTATACACTCCTCCCAGGTACACTCTAGTCGACGATCCGTAGATGCCACTAGTATTTCGCAGACCCATCTCCAGTATGGATTTAGGAAGGTGCAGTGCCATAGCATGTAAAATAAATCAGCCCTCACTTGTTTGCATCTAGGACATGTCCCATCTGGAGTGAGATAGGCCCTCTGGATTATGTAGTGTTGTATGAGTTTAAAGCGTGAGTTACGCGGAATGTACATGGGTAGTATTTCAGACCATTCCTTATCTGTAAATGGCCGCCCTTTATCTGCCTCCCACTTCTGCCTAACAGAGGTCATTGGTGCCGCCGTGTGAAGACGGAGTGATTCCTCAAACCAGCTAGTGTGGTGACTGCCCCGACCTATGACATGTAAATATTGTATAGTATAATGCATGGGCTGTTCTGCGCTCATGTCACCCCAATGGCCCCTCAGTGTTGCAAGGATTGGGTAGTAGAGAAGGAACTGACCAGGTGAGATTTCATATGCCTCTGCCAGCTCCTCAAACGGAGTGAACGTTCTGTCCTGGTAGAGGTCCCCTAGTGTCTGCACCCCCGCATTTAGCCAGCTCTCTAACCTCGCAGCTGTCAGCGGGCCATCTCAGGTGGAAGTGCCCTGCAGCGGTAAGGCCGGAGCATATGGTGTCACTACTCGTGTTATGTACAGGCTCATACGGTAAATTTTGTATGCAACCTGTAGCAGCAATTAATCAGGTGGATGCCGTCTGATGCGCAGATGGAATAAGCAAAGTATGTCCCCCACCGACCATGGCGGGCCCACCGTGGCAGTGTCAGCCAATTGCAGGCCTGCCAGCCACCTGGCCACCCACTGGAGGTGTGAGGCCAGATAATACTGCTCCATATTAGGGACCGCTAGGCCCCCCCTATCAGTTGGGAGATAAAGCTTCACTAGGGCCACCCGGCAGTGGGAACAGTTCCATATAAATTCCCTTAGGACAGTTTCAAATCTCCGGAACATACTTGGGACCACAGAGACGGGTAGGTTTGTGAAGTGATACAATAGTCTGGGGAGCACCACCATCTTCACCAGTGCAATGCAGCCTGCAGCTGATAACGGGAGCGTGCGCCAGAAGGCCATCTGCCTATGTTTCCCTCCAGCAGGTCCTCCTGACTGTGATATATGCGGATTCCAAGGTATCTCAACATTTCAGGTCACCGGGGTATAACTATGTCGCCGCATCTAAGTTCGGGATCCGGTTTTGTACTCTGAAGGGGTATAAACAGGACTTACTCCAATTTACCTTCAATCTCGACAGATTAGCGAAGGTCATCAGTGCGTTCATCAATGCGACTGGGAGGGTAGGGACATGTTTAAGATATATCATGATGTCGTCAGCATACAATGATACTGCGTGTATGCCATCTCCCGGTGGGACACCCCATTCAGCACCCTGCTGCCTAAGCAGCTCGGCCAGCGGCTACATCGCCAGAGCGAACAACAGTAGGGAGAGGGGGCCCCCCTGATGAATTCCGCGACCAATCGGTATGGGTTCGGAGATATAAGTGCCTGACTTCACTCTTGCCGTTCGTTGCGTGTACAGCAGCTGGATTACACGGAGAAAGCGTCCTGCGATTCCCAGTTTGACAAGGACCGCAAATAAATAAGGCCACTCCATGGAGTCAAATGCCTTCTCCAGGTCTAGCACTAGGCAACCTGAGTGCGGCCAGTTGCACAGGGAATAGGTGGCAACCCCAAAGAAGCGGCGGATATTTAGGGAGGTGTTGCGGGCCAGGTAAAAGCCGTTTTGGTCTGTGCCCACCAACAATGGTACCAACGGGGCCTGGCGATCGGCCAGTACTCTGGCTAATATTTTGTAGTCCGTGTTTAACAATGCCAACGGACGGTATGATCCTAGTTCGGTCTGGTCTTTATCTGGTTTGGGTAATGATACTAATAGTGCTTCCAGCATAGAGGGAGGGAGGGAGGATGCCCATATCCAGTGCTGTATTATATAGCTGTTGAAGGTGCATTGTCACTACACCCGCATAAGCCTTGTAGTAGTCAGAGGGGAGACCATATGTGCCCGGGGTCTTACCCTACGCCAATGCTCCTATCCCAACCCCAATCTCCATGGGTGTGATGGGTTCATTTAGTTCTAGGGTTTGTGCTTGGTCCAACACTGGGAGCGTTAGTTGGGAGAGAAAAGCGGCAAGTGATGCGTCATCAGGTGAATATTTGGACGTGTAGAGGGCCCTGTAGTGTCGGGTTAATTCTGCATGTATTTCTACTTGCGTGTGTAGTAGTTGACCTGTTGCAGCACAGAGTGCCATTATAGGTTGGGATGTCTGATCTTGTTTTATAAGCCACGCCAATAGACTGCCCGCCCGGTCTGATTGTGCATGTACCCTGGCAGAGTGTGCAGCGTAGTTGATATGGTGCAGACGTTCCAGCAATTCTGCCAATTCGCCCCTCTTTGCCTCCAATGATGCCATGACCCCGCGACCGGTCACCCAGTCTGTTTTCATTTGTAGCAGTTCACCTCCACCTTCGCCACCTCCCCTTCTAAGTATTTACGGATATTCCAGCTAATGCCCATGCATTTGCCTCTGACCACCACCTTAAATGCCTCCCACTCCGTCAGCAAGTTGCCGGTCGACCGCGTATTGTGTTCAAAATATTCAGTTGTGGCTTCTCCCACTGCTCCTCGGAATGCCGCATCCTCCAGGGCCGCGGGCTGGAGGCGCCAGGTGGGACCCGGCAGGTGAGGTGTATCCCACGAGAGGCTCAGTAGCTGGGGGTTGTGATCCGAATGCATGCGACCAAGGTACTCTGTGCGGTCTACCATGTTGTGAAATGTCGGGAACCCCACTATCCGGTTAATACGCACATGCAGGCCATGTGCGGCCGAATAGAAAGAATATACCTTCATATTAGGATGTTGTGTCCACCATAAGTCTACTAGTGACCAGTGTTGGAGCCAATCACACAGTGTCCGCGCATTATTTGTGGATTGTGTACCCGACAGCAGGGGGAAGAAGTGGTCCAGTGAGATGTCAGTAACAGCATTGTAGTCGCCCATTATCAACCACGGGAGGCCACTCCTGCCAGCCAGTACTGTCGAGAGTGAGCAGTAAAACTGTGCCTGTTCCGTGTTGGGTGCATATATCGCACCCAATATCAGCGAGACCCCATTGAGACGCGCCTTTCTGAATACGTACCCCCCGCCAGGGTCAGTTTTCACTTCTTCCGATACTAGTGGGGTTCCCACCTGCACCCATATTAGGGCTCCCCTCGCATATGAGTAATCAGTGGCATAAACCTGTACCCGCCAGTGGTGCCGCAGGCGTTCGACCTCAAGACCAGTCAGGTGAGTCTCATGTAGAAGGGCAATGTGCACAGTTCTACGCCTAAGATAGGAATAGACCGAGTAATGGCATGATGGTGTCTGCATGTCCCTCACTTTCCATGTTACTATGTTTGTAGATGACATTTACGATATATTGACTTATACTGCATGCCAACCCACCCCCGCCCACTACAGAATGGTAGCACTTGTATTGTACATTCACATGTATGGAAGCACAGCGTTCATAACAATATTGCTCAGTAACTAGGTTTTTAACAGACCAACTGATAAAATGCAACATGCATAACCATGATGGGGCAGATATCCAAAGGCATCCGCCCAAACCAATGTGCCAACCTTTGGCATCTGTTTCATTGACCCAGTGATAGAGTGGGGGATTCGCATAGCACACAAATTTGGGGGGGGGGGGGGGGAGAAAGATGGGTGGAAGATTTTGTGCTCCTATGTCCATTTGACTATTAGTGTACAGAACAGACCTTGCTGGGACAACCACCCATGCCCACATTTGCAGATTCGGCCTATGCGGTCGTGGGCAACCGCATCCGCTACTGTGATAGTAACCACCCCATCGCCAGTGAGCATTAATTGGGGCGCGAGTGACTTAGGACTGGGGCTCGCTGGTCAGGCCCACATCCCAGTTTACTGTGAGCTCTGATAAAGGGCAGTTGAGGCACCATAGTGGGGAAAGCCTCGGATAATCCGCATTATGATTTCAAATGATGTGGTCAGCAGTTTGTGGCGTCACCTGTGATGGCGAAAGTGCATCGGATTCTGAAATGTGCCCTGTGATGGAGTCCTCCTCACTGGCGGATTTCTCCCCGTCTTCTTCCAGGTCCAAAGCTTGTTGTTTGGAATGGAGTGCCGCTGCTGTCCGTGTGGCATCACGTCTCTCAGTGATCATTTGCTCCAAATTAGGGACGGCTGTCAGGTGTTCGGATCTGATGGCGCATCTCCGCTTGCCCCGGTTACGGTGCAGTGCAGTGCCAGAGGTTCTATCCAGCTCAGTGGGACGTGCCGATCCAGTTGCATATCCTGCTTGCTCCATCCAGTCCCATGTGTCTGCCGGATCTTCGAAGAATCTAGTGGTTTCTTTGTCCACCACTCTCAAGCACGCAGGGAAGAGCAGTGAGTATCGCACGTTCAATTCACGAAGTCGGCGTATTATCACCAAGAAGGAGTGTCTTTGTCTCTGGACCGCTGCAGTGTAGTCCGGAAACAGCATCACCACAGCACCATTCACCTTGTGTTCCATTTTGCGATGCACTTCGTGTAGTACACTGTCTCGATCCCTATAATTAAGTAGATGGATCAAGAACGGCCTAGGAGCCGCTCCTGGTGGTGGCAGTCTCGCAGGGACCCGGTGCACTCTTTCCACCCCAAAATGTGCGGATAAGTCGGCCTGGGGCATCCATTCACCCAGCCAATCCTCTGTGTATTTCACTGGGTCCTGTCCCTCCACTCCTTCAGGTAGGCCCACTACGTTTACATTATTGCAGAGTGATCTGCCTTCTGCATCTTCTACCCTATCTTTCAGTGCGGCAATGCGGGTGAGCAGTGCCTGCAGCGTGGTGGCGCTTTCCTGGGCAGTTGGCTGTAGTTCCTCCAGCTGCATCTCGGTTGCGTGTTGTCTGTCGGCAAATTTACGCTGATCCGCCCGTAGGTGATTAAAGTCCATTGTGACTTTATCTATTTTGCTTTATAGTGATACTCTTGTGTTCTCCAAGGAGGCCCCTATTTTTTCCACCGCAGTCAGCACACTGTCCAGCTTTTCGTTCAGTGCCGTGTCAATTTGCGTGGAGTGAGAGTGTAAGTCATGTTCCTAGCGTTTCCCCAGGGCCTGTGATGGTCCACCCGGGTTGGGTTGGAGACCAGAGCGGAGATGCCCCATGACCAACTGTTGCGCCGTGGGCATTCGGCGGGGAAGCGGAGATCTCACCATGTGTGCGTGTACTCTGCTACTAGTATCGGCTATGCCCTACAGGTCAGTTCATGAGGGGAAGAACCAGTATGGTCCGTACCGATCTGCAGTGCGCTTGCCTAGTCAGGGCACCTACAATTCAGCAACCGCTATTGTTCCACTCAGGGGTTCCCTAGTCGCCAGCTATGTGCTACGCGCTCTGCGCACTGTCACGCGTTGGCACCCCGCAATGGTCAGTATCTGACATGAGGCTCCCACTTTAGTATATTAGTCAGGGGACACGTTATAGAACAAAGGACTGGACTCGGGTTGGGGGGAGGGGGGAAACAGTGAACTTGTTGCCCTACGGCACACAACTACAATAGTGGTAACACCCGCCCTGCCGATCCCTTATGGACCAGCACAGAGCTCCCATGCCACCACACCCCAGGCCCACACAGTTAGATAGGGGGTGTCCAGTTCTGTCTGACCACAGGAGTAGGCCACTTCCCTGTGGGGTGCGCTGCATACACAGTCAGAGTTAATGGACGTCGCCTGTACAAATACAGCAGTATAATGTCCCCTCCAATGACCAGAGATCATGCCATGTTCCCTTAGCCTCCACCAAGTAGCCCCAATAAAGGTGGGTTTCCAGTTGGCTCTTAGTTCACTGTAGGGCATCACACACTGGGGACCTCTGTGTCACAAGTGGAATGCCGAATGATTTGCCTGGACCCCGATTGTCGCCTGGGCCCGAGCCGACCCCCTGGCGCAGACGGGGCCTAATCGACGCTGAGGGTGGCGGGCCCTGAGTCCCCCAGTACCGGCTGCACCAAGATGAGGGAGCACAGCCAGCGGCCTGAGCCCAAACCGGCCGCTGGGCCACCGCAGCCAGGAAGTCCCTGTTCCAAATTGGGCCCACACTCACTATGGTTCCTCCCCCAGCATCCGGCCTAGACCCAATGCGGCCGGCGCCCTCCTCACACTCAAGCGGGCCCCCCACAGCACACTACAACTGGGTGGTAGCTGGCCTGGGTCCAACCTGAACCCCGGGCCAGTACTGGTGCAATAGTGCAGGATAGGTCGCCCAGCTGCCCCCTGGCACCGCGATAGTAGAGGGAGCGAGAAGGAGGAGGGAGAATCGTTGCCAACAGCGCTCACCTCACCAGTCCCGTGCTTGCCAACCTCACGCCGCAGGGAGCGTCCGCTGGGGCTGGCAACCGTGCCGAGGATCAGCCCCCCCAGCGCCACCAGCACAGTCAGGCTCCACCGCTGATCCTCATCATCTGCTGCAGCGAGTTAGGCCCTCCCAGGTCGGAGGCCACAGCAGGCCCCGCCCACCGGCCCCAGGTGCATGGCTCGCCTTCTCTATGGAGACGCAGAAGACCTGCAGCCACCGCAACACTCCCGCAGCCTCAGTGACCCCCTACAGCGGCAGTCGTCAGGGTAAGCCAGGCCACAACTCCCAGGGGAATCGCGACAGTCCAATGCGGGGCTGCACCAGGGGGCGGAGGTCGCAGTGCCAATCAGTGGCAGTCGGGTCACACAGCGGGATCCACAGCCTCCAACACCTCACTGGGGGCACAGGGATCTCTCCGGACATTGGTTGGCGTCCCAGAAGGCCGTATGTGCAAGCATTGTACCAGATAATGGGCAATTGATGCTGAGCTTCAGGCTATTGCATCCGCCATCTTGGCAGGTTGGCCACGCCCCCTCCGACAGCAGCGGTCTGTTATGCTCATAGAAGAGTCTAACATGCAGACCGCCGTTCTCAGACCGCCGACTACACCTTCCTGCACTGTGTGGCATACATGCCACACTGTACAGGAACTGCTGGTGCAAATCCAAGGGAGCATTAAATGTGATCCCCTGCATGTACTCCCAGGACCAGGAGTGGCCTTTGTTGCCTCTCCGCCACCCTTTTCATGGCGGGCTCACTGCCATGAAAAGTGCGGTGGGCAGGCAACTCCTAATATGCTTGTTGGTGCTGCAGCGGCACCACCAGCATATTAGTGCCCCTGACCACTGCACCACCGCCGTGGGATCCGTGATCCCTGGCGGTTGCAGTGGTCCTGTGGCAGTCCAACCGCCACACTCATAATACTGCGGGCGGGCCGAACTCGTACAAAGGCCCTAAATCTTGATAGGTTTCACCCATTCCATGACTGGCACCATAACAGGCTCATGCAGGATGTCCCCCGGGGGCTTAAATAAGCGATTTAACCCCCCGGGTGCATCCTGAGCCATAGTGGGTAAAACACTTGTTGGCTGCTTGTACACATGCTACCTTGTGAAACACTTCAATATTGATGGATTAATGGAAATACTCACTGTGGCTGATTGTACACATGCTACCTTGTAGAACACTTCAATGTTGATGGATTAATAGACATACTCAGTGTAAAAAAAAAAAAGAACAATTGAAAGAATATCTAAAGGAGCTTAAATTAATTTATTCTAATGGGAGGACGCACCTAACCCTTCTTTCATAAGCTACTGTATTGGGGTATGGAAGGCCAAACCCCTTGAGTGGTCCACTCACAAAAAATGAGGGTATTATGCAACAAGGACAGAGTGTTGGACCTTGCACTACATTACTACAAAATAACAGAAATAAAATTCATAGTGTTGTAGTTTACTACACATTAAACATCATGCCTGTTGGTAGAGCTCTGGCCAGGGTCATCTTCACATGTGTGACATAGGCTTTCGCTTGTTGTTCCTCACACTGCTGGGCATTGCTGCCATGGCAAAAAGAGACGCCTTTTTATCGAGCTGTGCCTCTGTTCAGCACTTGGCAACATGGGCGAAAACTGGATGTTCATTAAGCAGAATTTCTATGGGCTGATTTTCCTCATATTCAATGTTTGTATACAGTCTGGTATTGTGCACAATAGGTTGTGATTCTCATGGAATGTTCTCATGTGAATATCCCCAGTGGTATTTCTTGGTGAGGGCTCCAGACTCCATTCAGTTGCCTGGTGGAGCTAGGAGAAGTCACAGAGACACGTTGTGTGTTGTTCTTTTTTTTTGGAATAACCTTCATTTTAACCACACTGCTTGCTTCCATGTTATTTGCTTACTAAATGATTTTGGCGACTAGACATAATCTCAACTCCTTAGGGGGAATCACTAAATTCCCCCATATGGAATTGAGATTACCTTTTGTGAAGTTTGCTCACCTGGGGCACTTGGGGATGACAGGAATGAAGAAAGGGCTTTATGCTTGTTATTGGTAGCCAGTGATAGACGCTGAGGTGGATGTTTTATTGCAAGTTGCTCTGAATGTAGGGAGGTTGACAAGTCACTTCGCACTTGCAGCACGCCTTTGTCCTTGTAAGTGTTCCATAAGAAACCTTGGGAAAAGTTTGTATGGACTCAATTGGCTCAATGTACAGGTGGCATGTGAATTTATGATATGCGTTAGTGATTGTTGACTATCATTCCAAGTGGGTAGAATTCAAATTCAAGAAAGAACCCCACACAAATGCTGTCACTGATTGTTTGAAAGTTCTGTTTCAATGAAAAGGGATTCCAAATTTTTAGTGATGGATAATGGCATACAATTTAAGTCTAAGTCTCAGCCCATGGAGTCCTTTCTATCATCTTATGGCATCAAGCATTTATTGGTAGCCTTGTACATCCTAACAAAAATGATTATAACCTGCACACCTTTATTTTAAGAAACTTTTTTGTCTGAAAACCTTAACATTAATTAGAATCTTTTAAACATTTGCTCAACGGTGCCACCTCGTTGCCCTGACCAGCTTCTGTCAGGTATAACACATCACAACAACATGAGACAGAACCTGTCACATGAATACAAGGTGCACTTGTCACTAGCCCAATCTAGTGGTGCTATGCTATATCATGTATTACATTCACAAAGTGATACAATTTATTTGAAAACTAAGCAAAATGTACATCAATGTATACCATCAACGTGAACCATCTTACGTGTACTTCAATCGATAATTGTGCACATTCTATGCTTATTTGAACAGATATACATCAAACAATGACATTGTACATATATGTTCATTTTATTTTTCTTTCTGTTTTTCAATCCAACATTCCGTGTAGTGTTTACATGTCCCAATGCATTTCGGGAAACCCTTCGTCAGGGGAACACTAAAAGTAACAGAAATGATTTATAATCACAATTTAACACAAAACAGTTTAGATCACTCTAAAGCTTTTCAGGAAGAGACCCGTGATCTACAGGCACCAATACCTGTATGAATGGGATTTTCAAGCTTAGCACCTGTGAGATTATATACATAATCACCTCTTTACACCAACCAAAAAATAGGGCATGTAACGATACCAGTACCCAAAAGAAACCAAATTGTCAATGAATATAGTGAATAAAGTTTCTAAAGAATGTCCCTTATAACCCAAAAAGTCAATAAGATATCCAAAATGCCTCAATCACTCACCTATCCAAGCACGGCCAAGGCCACAATACTAAAAAAATGTACACAACCATATTAGAATACTATTGCTGTGAACAGGACCAAAATTCCTGCAAATCATAAAACTGAATATTTGAAAAAACTTACTAGCTGAAATGCCAATCTTGTTGCACTATATTTGTTTGTGCGTCTTGACTGCTTCCAACAAAACTATAATAAATATATATGAAAACCTGATTACGATCCATATTCATGCCATATTTTTCTTACCAAACATCCTACCGCAAAAGATATTGATGCCAATGAGTCAAACAGTTACCTCAAGTTTACCGGTTAAGACGAAAACCTCGTGGAGATATAATGTAGCAACCCTCGCGTAAAGCTGCAGAGAAATAATAAAGAATCAAGACTTGCTCACTGCTACCACATGTTTCCCAGACCTAATATGCCGGTGCAACAACTAAAGAACCTCCTACTTACTTTGACTTCCTTTCTTCGTTCGGAACAAAAATCCTCTGTGTGGTTACTTTCACCCACAATGCATTTAAATGCGGAGGCAACGTCAGACTCCCGCGTAAGTCAGTAATGAAGATAAAGAACAGACTACCCGAACACTCTATCACGAAGAAGATACAACAGTAATGTGCAGCTGCACATAAACTGTGACAACAGAAAATTATAAACATTGAATTAGTCCAACAGCATCATAAAAACGAAAAAACTAAAAAGTTTCATTTGAAAAAATACGTAACTCCCCAATAGGCCACCCGAACCCAATACGTGTAAAGTAACATTGTGCTCCACGAACCAAATGAGCTAAATTGCTAGTGATACTACCGCAACCAGAGAATCACATATAAACCATGCTTATTATACCAATGTAGTAATGAGACCAATCCATTAAGCTTTATTATACAAGCATGTATAACTCACGTGACGCAATCTACCCATGAGAACGAAAAATATGTAATAAAATGCAATATGTGATAAACTATCATGCAATATGTAGATAAAGGGGATCCAGCTCCCTACTCCTTAATATCAAAATCTACCACGTGATAAGCTTGAAATCATCCCAAATCCAATATAGTAATTCAAATGCAACACAATTGATCAATTTTCACATATTAACAGTTGCCAAACACATTGTTTACAGAAAGCAAACCATTTCCAACTTGTCATTCAGACTCATGCGGCACAAGTGTGTTAAGAGTACGTATCCAGTAAGTTTCTCTTTGCGCTAAGCGTCTATGCGTATCCATATGTGGGGTGACCATAATTTTCTCTAATATGGTAAATCGTAACTGTGGTATAGTGTGTTTTTTCTCCACCCAATGTACTGCTAAACATGATTTAGTATTGGCAGTCCTGATAGTACTTTTATGTTCAGTGAGCCTGACCTTCATTTTACGTGAAGTGCGACCAACATACACTAACCCACAAGGGCATTTAATGGCGTAGATCACCATTTCCGAATTACAATCAGATGTATGCCTGAGTTTTATGGCCTTGCCTGTTTGTGGGTGTGCAATTGTATCCCCCACAATCACATTCCCACAGTGTCCACAGTTAAAGCATCTACGCATCCCCAAATTTCTTGTTATGGAAAGTGCTTCTCGCCTTTTTTTTAACATTTCACGTAGATTTCTAGATCTAGAATAAGCAAACATCGGTGATGTAATGAACACCTCCTTAAAATCATGTTCTTGTTCAATGATTTCCCATCTTTTCAAAATGCTCCGTTTAATAGCTGGTGCAGCTGTGGAGTATTTGATAACACAAACTTCCCTCTTGATTTTCGGGTTTCAATGTTTTTTGCAAAAGTTCTTCACGCTTCAATTGCAATACTTTCTGTTTGGCAGTTTCCAGAATTTCATCCGGGTATCCCCGTTGTGTGAATTGGGAAGACATCCTTTCAATTTCATTTTTGCTCATGGCATCATCAGTAGTTATGCGTTTAATCCTAATGAATTGAGACAGTGGCAAATGACTTTTGAGAGAGGGAGAATGAAAACTCTTAAAATGCAACGCATTATTCCGATCAGTGGGCTTTTTAAAGACCTGTGTCTTGAAACTCCCTTGTTGCAATTCAATATTAATATCCAAATAATTAATATTGGTTTTGCTGATCATGTAGGTGAACTGTATGCGAGAATGATGCGTATTCAACATGTTGATGCATATTTCAAGATCTGTCTTCGAACCCTTCCATAACAGTAAAATGTCATCAATGTATCGAAGGTAAAGCAATAGATGATCTTTCCATAATTGATTATTCAATATGAAAGTGTCTTCATAATGAGCCATGAAAATATTCGCATAACTAGGTGCCCCTGTAAAACCCATAGAAGTGCCAGTACGTTGCATGAAAAATTGATCCTTCCATGCAAAATAACTGTGGTACAGACTGAACTGTAACAGTTCAAGTTTGAAAATATTCTGAGTTTCCTCATCATCACCTCGCATCAACATCCATTCCACTGCCGCCATGCCTTCAGAATGTGGTATTGATGTGTATAGGGCTACTACATCAATTGTACATAACCAAGTATCTTCTTCACTGAAGCCCTGTATCTGCTGTAGCTTATTTAGACAGTCTGTCGTGTCTTGAACATAAGATACCCATCCCTGCACAAGTGGCTGTAAAAAGTGATCAATATATCTGCCTATATTTTTAGTGATGGATAATGGCATACAATTTAAGTCTAAGTCTCAGCCCATGGAGTCCTTTCTATCATCTTATGGCATCAAGCATTTATTGGTAGCCTTGTACATCCCCCATGGTAATAGCATGGTGGAGACGGTGAACCTCAATCTGAAAAATACCATTCAACTTGCATTGTCTTCTGGTTCAAATGTCCATGATATGGCATTCAAAAGATTGTGGAATTATCACAACACCTTTAATTTTACTACAAGAGTCACTCCTTTTGTTATGTGAGGGGGTAGGAATTTCTCTCGTGAATTATCTCATGGGTGGGTTTTGAACAAAAGGCGAATGGGGGACCAGGTTCCCAGTTTGAAGGAGGTATATTAAAGGATGAGTGTTTCCCTGGTTGAAAGCTAGTAAAGATACAATGAGTTAAGGAGAGAGAAGGATGTACATTTCCAGGTGGGAGATATTGTGAAAATCAAGAGAACTCTTGGTTCTGAAAAAGGGAATTCGAAATGTTATCCCAACACATTGGTAGTGAAAGTGTCCGAGCATGCAATCTTGATTGAGAATGGAAAAAGGTGGAGTAAAAGATGTCTGATTTTGGTCAAAGACGAGAAGGATGTAATTTTGGCCAAGGGCAAGAGTGAGTGTGGTTGGCAGCAGAGTGGGTGTGACGTAGATCGGAGCAGAATGAGTGTGGATGGGAACTGGGTTCCATAGGTTCCAATAATTGGTGGCTTGATGATCTTGATGTTCTTTCACCTTATTGTTCATCACCAGCTGCAGTTTTCAATTTTGCAGATGATGGGGTTAGTCCTGACATATTCACTCCTGCCTTATTCTACAGAGGAGTGCCAAACTCGAGTCGGGAAGTCATATCTTCCTCTTCTGCTTCTGGTCCAGGAGAGATACTATTGTCCACACTTATGCTGGTCCTAGTGCTGAGAGACCTAAATGACTTGTTGGTGCTTCCAGACATTTGAAGTATTATATTTCGTCTTCAATTTCCTCTCAAGAAGGTTCTAACATATTGTTTGCATTTTGTTGCATTTCGAATTGTTGCTTTAAGAATATGTTTTTGGATTTGTGTTTAAGTAGAGGAGGAGGTGTGTTATGGGTCCACTGGGGTCCAGAAACCTACTCAGGAGGTCCACGATGGCTTATGAAAATTAAAAAATATTAACAGATTAATAGAGTGGATGTAAATAAAGAAGAAATGTACAATTGGAAATGTTAAAAACGTTCTATAAATTTGAAGGAATTTGAAATTGGAGGCTAAAAATGAGGTTAGTATCTTGAGAGTCATATGTGGGAGCAGTGCAAGTGTATCAAACAGAATATAGTATGGACAATGAGAAGGCCGGGTGTATTTTCTTACGGTTCAGATCATCAAAAATGCTTAGGTCGGGGTCCTCTGCTTCCAGAAATGACTTAGTCGGACCCCCAGATTCCAATATTAATTCAGTGGGGGTCTCCGGGCTCTATTAATGATTAAGTGGGAGTCCACAGAAGTCAAAAGTTTAATAACCACTGCTCTAGCCAAACGCTTATGATTTCACACTGTGTTATCACTTAGGTGTGCAGCATTCCCCAACAGTTAACTTCCGTTGAATCATAAAACTGACTCTCTTGTTGGGAATTTTTCCAGTTTCTTAACACAAACCCAATGTTCGACCTGAATATCCACTGGTGGTTTGGCATTATTTCTACAATCATATTGTAATTTGCTTTTACTGTGGGTGTGACTGATATCTTCTACAGACCAATGCTCAGCATCAACTTTAAATAACCATCCAAGACTGTACTTAGTCCTAGGGTTTCTTCCCATCATAATGATAAATACATAACCATCAGCTTCTTCAATTTTGCTCATTCTGTAAGCCCATACAGTTTTAGCGGAGTTTCCCGATCACTGTTGCTCTTGGTTGCTTATTGGATAACACCTTCCATGACCCGATTAAAACTGTCAATAATACCGCTGCCACTTGAGTTGTAATATGATGTGGTTTTGTGTTTAACACACATTCTTTCAAGATAGCATTCGGCTTTATTTCACAAAAATTGCACCCCATTTTCACTTAGCAGAGTTGTGGGTTTTCCTTCGCAAGTGAAGACACAGTGGAAAAAATGTATCACTTTGTCCAGTTCACTTTTTCCACAACTTCAACAAGGAGGCTACACTAAAACAAGTTGAAAAGAGCACTGATGTATTTTTGTGAATTACCAACAGGGTCCATAATGTCAGTTGCCACAGATTCCTAAGGACACCTGAGCAGGTCAGGTGGCTTAGTGGACTAATGTGTCCCCTGTAGGGGCCTGTGTTCGACCTCATGGTCACAGGTTCGAATCCCAGTGGGTCCACTCAACCTTTCATCCTTCTGAGGTCGGTAAAATGAGCATTGGGTAACATTAAACATCTGTTATTCAGCGCCAAGATACCCTTGGGTTAATGTGCGCTTTACAAATACACGATATGTTATGGGGAAGCGTCTTAATATAATGGCGTTCTTAAGATCGTCAAACACTAGTCTACTAAACACCACCTTGAGTTTCCTTTCACATACTGCTCAATTTCTAGATTAATCCCTAACCAGCCACCAAAATATTTTTTTTACTGCCTGTTTGCTTATAATGTCAAAATGACCTTCATGACACAAACTATGATTTTTTGCGTGATGTCCTGGGAGGAATCACTCTGTCACCCCTCATAATCACACCATTATCCACAGACAACTCAGTTCTCACTTCCCATAAAGGTTTCCTTGGCATATTTAATAAACTCTTTTTTGGTCTGCTTTTTCACCTTGTTCATGACCTTTTGTAACACGTCATTCTGCTCGTATGTATGCCACTTCCCAAACCTCCTTCCTGATAGCTGATAAACCACAATCAAGCACTTTGGCAATTTGAATCCCATTCCAGACTTCCTTCTCACATTCTTCCATCTGTAATCACATGTTTTTTACTAGGTGCAAACAGAATTTCATAACCATTATCCTGTAATGGTATGGACACTTTAGCAATTTTCATTGAGCAGTGACTGTGCCTTCGGTAGTTAAAATCTTAATTAAAGACTTGTGATCACAACGTACTGTAAATGGTTTCCCCAAACAAATGCTCTAAAATGATGCAGCGACTAGGCATATGCCAATGTCTCCAATTCAGTGACTGATTCCTTATCATCCTCTTCGGTTTGTGTTAAGACGGCCCCCAACCCTTTATTGCTTGGATCAGCAGGAATAATGCTGTCAATATTCAGGTCGAATCTTTAAGGTTTACAACATTAGCAATAGCATTCTTGATACTTTGAAAATCTCATGCACACTCAGCTGTCCAGACATACTTGTTCCTGCCCTTGAGCAACTGTCTTATATAGAACGTTTTTTTTCTGCAAAATTCAGAATGCATTTAGGTAAAAACTCAGCAAGTCCTAAGACTGACCTAGCATCTTCCCGACTGCTTAGTGCAGGTGCGTCTTGAATGGCATACACTGAAGATGGCTAGAGCTTGCTTCCATCCTCATAAATAATATGCCCTAAATTGCTAACACTATTGTTAGCAAATGAGCATTTTGAAAACTCAATGGTAAACCTCTTCTGCTCTAAGATGCTTAACTCCTTTTCCAATCTTCACCCCTCAACTGCTGAGGGCCACCCCCTAGCCCCCATTCCACCCCCGCCCCCCATTCCGACCCGCCCCCTTCTGAGCCCTTTTTTTACTATCTGGGTTAGTTCGCACTTAGGCCTCCATAACTTTTTTTTCCTCATAAGGTATCAACACCAATTTTGCATCCTGGGGATTCTAAAGGTAACAAAGGTTTGTGCATTCTTCTGGAGGGAACCAAGAAAACAGGCAAAATAAAGCTGCATGTTATTTTTTGGGGAAAAATAAGAAAAAGTGCTTAGCAAACAAAGGGGGTCATTACAATGTAGGGCGGATCGCCACCGCCCGCATGGCGGTGGCGATCCGCCCTACATTTCCCTCCGCCCGCCACCCATTTTCCCCTGCCATATTAGTATGGCGGGGGGGACCCCAGCGGACGGAGAGACCGTCTGCCGGTTTTCCGCCGGTCAACCAGTCGACCGGGCGGAAAGGGGCTACATATGGTGGCGGTGTCTGCTAGACACCGCCATCCATATTAGCATGGGTGCGGGAAGCAGCCTTTCCGTGGCGGCGATGCCGCCACGAAAAGGCATGCGGAGTTTGCTGTTGGGGGCCCGTTGCGGGTCCCCAGGGTATTGGGGGAGTGGGGTGCACATGGGGGTACCTATGGTACTCCCTACATTGTCATGGACAAGGTGGCAGGCACCGCGCGGTGCCTGTCACCTTGTGCATGACAATGCACACAGTGCATTCCCAGCTTTGAGGCGAGCGGTGCTGTGTGCACCGCCCGCCACAATGCTGGGAATGGAGGATGCCACCGCCATGGTGGCGGTGGCATCCTAATCGCTGGTGCGGGACCACTGGCTGCCGGTCCCAGCACCGCTAAAGTGGCGGGCGGACGAAAGTCCGCCCGCCATCCTAATAGGCCCCAAAGTCATTTTTTTTCCTGAAAATGGCATCAACGACAGGTTTGCTGTGCTAAAGTCACCACCTTCCAAGCTTTTAGGAACATGCAGAGCTTAATTTTCCTGTTATTGTGCTTTTAACCTACTTCCAGATTGTAGTGGAAAATGATGTGAAACCCATTGGTGATGCAGAAAAGCTATAGATTTCTGAAAAGTAGACACAATTCTGAATTCAGAAAGGAATCATATGTGTAGATCCCTCAAGGTTTTCCCATAGAAGCTAACTGTTGAAATAAAGAAATATTGAAAATGAATAGGAAAAAATGGCCATTTGCGACAAAGTTTTCCTCTGTAACTTTTTGTCACGATGGCTGATTCACAAAAACAATATACTATTAGGTCTGCTAGACCCTTCTGGTTGCATAAATATATAGTGGTTCTAGATTGTAAAAGAATCAGAGGTACCCAGAGCCAACAACTGAGCTGCATCATACAATGGTTTTTCATTGTGTACTGAGTATAGACCAAATCTTATGGTGAAATATGTAGAGTGAAAAATGATATCAAAGAAACCTATGTATTTCTGAATGGGCACCAGACATGGAGTTTAGGACTAGTAGTTATTTGTACATTTCTGACTTTGTGGGTACCTAAAGCATGGAATTCAGGGGGCATTTTTCAAAATATCTTCTTCCTTACACACTGGCTTACATTTGAAAGGCACAAATGGGGCGAAATCCAATTGGTAGTAACAAATGTTCTACTTATTGAATTATTTCTTGAAATTTGGTTAGTTGTACATGCCGGCATTATAACAATAAAAATAAGGGAGCATATAAAATGGATGCTTAATCCAGCTATAACGAGAGCAGATAGTATATAAATGATTAAGTAAGCAGTCGGAAGAGTGTAATATGTGGACATGATAAGCGCATTGAAATCCGGACCTGACCAGATAGTATGTTAAAATAACAATCAGAATGTTGGCACTCGGATATAATGAGCTGCTAATCAAACACGGAGGTGATGTTGTATGCCATGGCTCACATTGCGCGTAGAAGTATCGATAATGATAGATTTACAATATAACATCAAGTACACAATAGAAGGGGCATCTAAATGGGACTTTAGCCAGTTCACTAATAGACCAGGGGCCGTATTACAGATGGTGCCCCGGGGGTGCAATGGGCGTTTGCGCCTGCTTTGTGCGCCCCCGGGGCACCTCGGTATTATAGAAGGGGACGCAGATGCTTGTGCGTCCCCTTCTATAATATCGATAGCGCTGGCGCACTAAAAGCGCCAGCGCTAACAACAGAGGTTGTTCCCTCATTTGCATAGGGGCGTGCCCTATGTAAATGAGGGAATTCCTTTGACTCTGACCAGCGCCATATTACAGACAGGGGCGCAGAGTCAAAAGAAGCCCTCAGGAGGCGCACTGACAGTGCGCCATTTAAAAGGTGGCGCACTGTCAGTGCGCCTCCTGACAGCATAATGGGGCGCATTATCACTGTTTTCGCCCGGCGCACCTTTTGAAAGGTACGCCGGGCGCAAACAGTGATATGTGAAATACGGCCCCAGGTTCTGAAAATAACCACCCTGATAAACGTATGGGATCCTGTAATTATACCCAAGTTGCAATCAACTAGTGCCTAGGGTTAAAGTAAAAATCCTGCCCGTTCAAGTAATGCAATTCTTACCATTAAAATTAGTATGGACACAAAGCCCATTTATCTAAGATTCAGTATCTTTCCCTCTAATACTTACTATTGGGCACGGTAGCTCGCATCAAACTCTAAAAACTGCAGATTCCGACCAAGTGAAAAGAGTGCTGGTGGAAAATCACCATTTAAATATCTCACACAATTAGCTCTACCTTTGTAGGGATTTCCAATCCTTAATCAAGTAATCGTCCCCACCATGTTGGATTGGTCAAATAAATACACGTTAGTGAACTGGCTAGAGTCCCATTTAGATGCCCCTTCTATTGTGTACTAAACATTATATTTGACCAATCCAACATGGGAGGGACGATTACTTGATTAAGGATCACATTTTCCTCACATTTCTGTGGGGGAATTGCTGTGCCGGAACAAATGTCCTACCACCCAGCGTTCCCCTTGGTCTCCCGAGTAAAATGATACCTCACATGGAATTGGTGTCTGCCTGTGTCTTGTTTATGCTGTTTTGCCTGCAGTTTTCGCAGGTTAATTGGTTGCGCGAGTTTATTGGTACTGGTGATTTGATGTGCATTCATAATATATGTAAGCGGCCTCGACCCCTCTGTACCATGAAAATGCTAACAAAATTTGTTATGAAAAAAAAATTATACCTCACTTGTGTGGGTGTCCAATGCAGAGTCAACATAAAAAAGTATAAAAACAAAAATATGGCGCTTAGAACTCGCTGTGCTATCTCCTCAATCTCTATGTTTTTGAACTTTCCCAGTTGCAGGGCCTTGGTCCACCCACACAAGTGAGGTATCATTTTACTCAGGAGACCAAGGAGAACGCTGGGTGGTAGGAAATTTGTGGCGTCACAGCAATTCCCACACAGAAATGTGAGAAAAATATGATTTCTTTAGCAAAATCTGAGGTTTGCAGGGAATTCTGGATGGGGAAACTTTGGGGGATCCACGCAAGCCACAAATCCTTGGACTCCCCCGGGTGTCTAGTTTTCAGAAATGTCTGGGTTTGGTAGGTTTCCCTGCATGGCCGTTAAGGCCAGGACCAAAAAAGCAGGTGACTCCTTCGCATGACCAGGTCTTTTTGTGATCGATAATTTTCAAGTCTCCACAGTAAGTTTTTGGCCATTTCCTGTCGCAGGGAATAGGCTTACCCACACATGTGAGGTACCATCTTTATCAGGGGATTTGGGGGAATGCTTGGTGGGTGGAAGTTTGTGGCTCCCCGCAGATTCCAGAACTTTCCCTCACAGAAATATGAAGAAAATGTGGGGGGGTTTTCCACAAATTTTGAGGTTTGCAAGGGATTCTGGGTAGGGAAACGTTGGGGGACCTACACAAGCCACACATCCTTGGACTCCCCCGGGTGTCTAGTTTTCAGAAATGTCTGGGTTTGGTAGGGTTCCCTGCATGGGCGCCAAGCCCAGGACCAAAAACGCAGGTAACTCCCTCGCAAGACCAGGTCTTTTTGTGATCGATAATTTTCAAGTCTCCACAAAAGGTTTTGGGCCATTTCCTGCTGCGGGCACTTGGCCTACCCACACATATGAGGTACCATTTTTATCAGGAGACTTGGCGAATGCTGGGTGGGTGTAAGTTTGTGGCTTCCGCAAATTCCAGAAATTTCTATCACAGAAATGTGAGGAAAATGTGTTTTTGGGAAGAACTTTGAGGTTTGCAAGGGATTCTGGGTAGGGAAACATTGGAGGATCCGCGCAAGCCACACATCCTTGGACTCCCATGGGTGTCTAGGTTTCAGAAATGTCTGGGTTTGGTAGGTTTCCCTACATGGCCGCTGAGACCGGGACCAAAAACCCAGGTGACCCCCTTGAAAATCCAGGTCGGTTTGTGATTGATCATTTTTGATGCCTCCACAATACGTTTTGGGCCCTTCCCGGTGGGGAACACTTGGCGCACCCACACAAGTGAGGTACTATTTTTATTGGGAGACCTGAGAGAACGTTGGGCGGTAGGGAATTTGTGGCTTCTTTCTGATCCTGGAAGAATATGGCACAGTAATGCAAGGAAAATGTGTGACTGTAGCCACTTTTAGAGGTTTGCAGGGATTTTTGGGTAAGAAAACTTGTTAGGATCCACAAGAGGGACACCACCCTGTACTCCCCTGGGTTTCTACTTTATAAAAATTTCAAGAATTGGTAGATTTTCCCTAGAAACGATGTACACCCTGGCAGAGAAAGCCAGAAAATGCAAATATTACTTCACAGCCAACTATTCCTCAATGTGTACACGCATACTGGTTGGATTTGGCATGAGGGTAAGTGAAAATTCAGAGCGTTAAAGTTTATTAACAAGAGAGTTCACAAAAAGGAACTGCACTGTTAATAGTTAAAAGGTTAAAAACCTGAACCAATGACTCACAGCTCGTGAGCTTTAAAGCCACGACAAGGCACCAACCTCTTTACAGGCCATTCACACACCTTTCATACGTTACGCATACAAGACCATTCACACTACCAGCCACGGGCCCAGCACATTACAACACTCACATCAACAAACAATGTAGAGACAATGTAAACCCTGACAGAGAAAGCCAGACAATGCAAATATTACTTCACAACCAACTATTCCTCAAGTACACACACGTACTGGTTGGATTTGGCACGCAGGTGAGTGAAGGTTCAGAGCGTAAAATTTTATTAACAAGAGATTTCACAAAAACAAAATGCACTGTTAATAGTTAAAAGGTTACAAACCTGAACCAATGACTCACAGCTCATGAGCTGTAAAGCCACAACAAGGCACCAACCTCTTTAAAGGTCATTCACACACCTTTCATTCGTGACACATACAAGACCATTCACACTGCCAGCCGCGGGTCCAGCACATTACCACACTCACATCAACAGGCAGCGCCATTCAAGGGCCCATCATTTTCAGATGCCCACTTGTCTGACACAGCAACCACAGCCGCTGATGGAGTGTGTGGACTGGTGTTTGGCTAGCAGTCCACGCACACCTCCAGCCAAGTACCTGTCTACACACACCACCAGCCAAACGCCAGTTTACGCACACCGCCAGCCAAGTGCCAGTCCACACACACCACCAGCCAAGCGCCAGTCCACACACACCGCCAGCGAAGCGCCAGTCCACACACACCACCAACCAAGTGCCAGTCCACACACACTGCCAGCCAAGCGCCAGTCCACACACACCACCAGCCAAGCTCCAGTCCACGCACACCACCAGCCAAATGCAGTCCACGCACACCGCCATCATATTTTTCATGCAAAAAGAAAACACAAACCAATTGGCAATAGATTCAAAACTATAACTACAAACACAACAGCTCTAACTAAATAAATCACACTCATGCCAATCATGAAATCTGAACACAAAAAAAAAACGATACAGACCAGTCAGTTTACTTTCACGCTCACGGTTACAACCAAAAACTCTGTTGCGTGTGGTACAATTTAAAACATGTGGGCACACACAGCCCAGGATTAGAAGGACAATAGGTGCAGTACATACAACTCTCCCTCTAAACACCTCTTCGGGCACAGACTCTATATTTCTTAGCGGGAAAGTCTTTTTTGGCTGTGGGAGGAAGGTGATCAGGAAAGTGGCGATCTTGATAATGTGATGAGTTAAATTTACGCTGTGCAACCAGATATCGAGTGTAGAGTCACTCGCTTACATTCTGTAATTTAAAAGGGGCAGGCAACCTCTTCCTGGTGTGCAGGCATACAAGTTAAGTTTCTTCTATTGTTTGGAGTTTAGAATTTAGAAAAAAGGTGTGCGCAACCACATTCATTTAGATCTTTCAATCTAGCTGCATCCTCCACCACTGCTTCCCTAGGAACTCCTGCCTGTTCCACTAAAACAAGGCAGCCTTTCAGACACTGCTGAAACTGAACAAATGTCATCTTTGACTCTGGAGAGCAATCCTTAAATACAAAAAAGGCATTGTAGCTTGCTAAATGGAATAAATGGATAGCCAACTTCTATACCAAAGTGACCTTATGAACAACAGTGTAAGGTTCCAACCTATGACATACTCAATCTACACCACCCATGTGCTTATTGTAGTTTAAAATGCACACAGGTTTGTACACTTCAGCAACCTGACCCCAAACAGTCACAGGTGAAGTACTTTCATCATAGATGGTAGTCAGCATATAGGCATCTCTCCTGTCAAAATATTTCATAGCTAGAAGCTCCTCACTACGCAAGGTACTTTACTGTCCCTTCACAGATTTTTTACAAACCAGCTCTTTCGGGTAACCTTTACGGTTAGAGTGGATTGTGCCACAAGCGACAGTGTCCACTTTGAACAATTCCCTGAACAATGGTACATCAGTGTAAAAGTTATCTACATATAAATGGTGACCTTTGTTAAAAAGCCCTCTACCAAGTTCCCACACACTTTTCTCTGTAACTCCGAATGTGGATGGACAACCAAGGGGGTGAATACTGGAATCCTTACCAGTGTAGACCCTAAAATTATAGACATATCCATTTACTACTCTCAGACAGCATATACATCTTGATTCCATAAAGTGCCCTCTTGCTAGGAATGTACTGCCTAAAAACCAATCGGCCCTTGAACACTCATCCACAGCTATTTCTTTCCCTGGCACATAGATCACTGAAAATCGATCTACAAAGTGATCAAGGACAGACCGAACCTTAAACAGACGGTCACAATCAGGGTGATCTCGGAGCAATGCTAAAGCATTATCAACAAAATGCAACATCCAAAGAAGAAGCAAATACTGATTATGACTCATGGTTGCAGGAAATATGGCTGTTGCCATCAATGGATTAGTAGACCATTAGGAAGAAAGCAACAGCTTCCTTATCAGGACTATCAATAAAGTTAAACCCAAGAACTTCTTCAGCTCATCCAGATTTGTGGTAGTCCACCGGGTAGCTCTAGAGTAGGGCCTAAGTCTGGCATTGTTGTCCCTCAAATACTGTTCAGCATACAAATTAGTTGCTCTACAATCTCAGCCAAAAATACATCGACCATAAACAACTGAAAGAAATTCATACCATTACAAACTAATGGGGTTTTCCCAGAAGGCGTCAGAGGACCTGGGAATGAATTCAGTTAAAGCAACAATTGGTCCGACGTATCTTATTTTTATACCAACATAACGATGAAAAGGAATGAGAAGGATTCAATCCAAACGATCATTCAACAAGTTATACTGTACAAGGAGTAATAACACAGAGAGAAGGACCAAAGACAACTTTTTTAATACAAAAATCTTTGTTTTATAGAATCTATACAAATATGTCATATTCAATAAGTCATTATTGACAGTGGAATGTTGTCAGGAGAAATGTGAAAAGAAAGTGCTCATGTGCAATTGTGAACGAGAAGAGATAAGACAGAAATCAAGGAAAAATGTGAAACAAAAATACTCTAATTTGCATGTAAAACACTGGTTGGGATGAGTCATCAATTAACCTAACCAATGTTGGGCCTGTATACAGTCTAAATGTTCTATCTTATTGTTCAAATGACCTATTCTGAAGAATGATGTCACAGATTCATAAATACATCATTCTAAGCGTATTGCAAGGGCCAATGAGTTGTAGTCCAGGCCATAGATGGAGGAATGTGTCGATGTTTCGACCCGTCTTGCGCGTAGAGGGTAACTTCTACCTCCGCATGCAGGTCTTCATCAGGACAAAAAGACAACCTAAACAAAGTAGAAAATCCAATCAAAACCTATCACTCTTTGTATACTCCTGTGGATTAGCCACTAAAAATTAAAAAGATCTCAAGACACTAACCGTAACGTTTAGGCAGGACAATCCATACTGATTATGTTGTCCAAGAAATGAGGAATCAATCCAGTTCGCAAAACCTGTAAGGTGGTATAAAACATTGAATGTATCCTGATTGAAGAAACCACCAACTTAATCTAGCAAAACTATGTTCATTAGAAAATCATAACAACAACTTACCCCTACAGAAGGAGTAAAGCCGGGCCCCTGAATGGACTTCAATAAAAAAATCCAGGTTTGAAAGAAGAAAGCGACCTCCAGACAGAGTCTAATAGCAAGGAAGTAAGGAAAACAGAGTCACAGCCCGTCTTGTGTGAAAACTGGTATCATCACTGTCATGTGGAGACAAAATGAAATAAAACCCTACCTTTTTGTGAATCCATGCCAAAAAAAGGGGCCTTAGTCACCGCTAGCATCTCACTGCGGGGGTAAACTACCCATCTTCGTTTAAGTCTGAAATGAAGTGCGGATAAATAAGACTTAGTAATAGGTATCTCGCACGTAAAGAAAGTGATGATGTGAGGAGCGGGAATGGCATAGCTTACCTCACCAATGCCGAGCATGCAATTAGAAGGTAACCCGTCAGCGCGGGGGAGGAGGAAACGAGCGTGTCAGCCCTCGTGGTTAAAGTAATTGGAAAGGACGTCAAGCGTGCACGTCCCGGCAGGAATCTATGACGTGACAGCTGTGAGCTGTCACTGGCGGTCCACTTAGCGATAATGGGCATAGAAAAAAGGCTCCCTGGTGTCCGACTGAACCGGCAATATGCAATCCGGCGCAAACATTTACCGTTATGACCCCAACAGGTGGTATATTCATGTTATACGTGCTTATTACCGACCACTTCTAATAGCTAAATAAATTGTGAGCTAAGACAAAAGTAAATCAACTAAAGAGTCTCCATCGGATGCTACAAACAACAGAATTATATGTGCTCAGTAGATAAAGCAAATGAAGGTGAAAATGTTAGAATAGACGGATTGATATCCAGATAAATGAACAGATAATTGAACACAACATCACAGTCACATATAATTCCATTGACTACGGTGTTAATCAAGACATAGATAACACCAAACCAAAAAAACTCTTACAATTGGACAATTGTATACACAAAAAATGATTACAGATACAGAGACATTGGTTTCATTAAGTAGGAAAATTGTGCTTTCTGGACAGGGTAATAAGTTTATATTATTGAGTTCATGTGCAGTATTTCATATGCTGTAATTATACACAGTATTATGTAGAGAATCATAAAACAAAAATGTACAATACATACACCGCCACATATTAAAAAGGTGTTACAAATATACAATGGTTTGTCAATCCATCATGGGTAACCGTTCCAAATGCCAGCAGAGGATCCTGGATCAAAGGGTCGATGCAGTATTCTAAGAGAAAAGGTTAGAATCAGCCATTGTTCAAGGTGGCTCCTTGTCGGCAATCTCCTCATATTCATTCAATCCCCTGGAGACATGAATCCATTTGCACTCCCGTATATTTAAGATGTTACCGAAGTTGCCACCTCTGATGTTCAGACTAACTTTCTCCACCACCCACCACTGGAGGGTTTCTGCTTGATGGCCAAACGCGGAGAAGTGTTCCACAAGCGGTGCCCCCTGAACTCTGCAGCTTATTCTGCTGCAATGTTGCAGTATGCGTGTTTTTATCTTTTGTGTAGTCTGGCCAATGTACATGAAATCGCAAGGACATGTTATGGCATAGATGAATCCCATCGTATTGCAATTGGTATGGTCCCTCAGCGTATGTGTACGATTATTGTGGGTGAAACTCTTGATGTCTTTCGCCATGGGACTAGCTTTACATATCCCACATTTGAAATGACCTTTTTCATGTAGTATCTGCCACAATGTACCGAGGTTCACTGTGGTGGGCATAGGGAGCATTGGTTTAACCATGTGATCCCTTATGCTCCTGCCTTTCTTGAAGGCATGCATGGGTGGGTTAGGGATACCCACATCATCTGCCACCAAATGCCAATGGTGGTTGACAATCTTCTTAATCTCGTTACTCCGTGTAGAGAAAGTGGTAACGCAAATCACGCGTTCCTGATCCAGGTTGGATTTCTGTTTGGGTTCGAGTAGGAACTCCCTATGGCAGAACCATGCCCGTTTTTGTGCTTTCTTTCACAGATTCTTGGGGTATCCTCTCTCCAATAGTCTAAGTATGAGATTGTCTGACTCAACGAAAAAGTCCTCTTTTTTTGGTACAATTCCTCTGGAGTCGGAGGAATTGACCGAAGGGTAAGTTGTCCCTGAGGTTCCTGGGGTGATGCCTGGTGTAGCGTAAGAGAGTGTTTCTTTCGCTTTCCTTCCTAAACAGTGAGGTGAATAACCTACCCCCTCCTCTCTTAAGGATATGTCAAGGAAGTTGATCACACTGTTGCTGTAGTCAATGGAAAATTGGATGTCACTAGACCTTTTATTGAGCCAATCTTGGAATGCAAGTAAGTCTTGGTTGTTACCCGACCAGATCATGACTATATCGTCGATGTAAAGTTTCCAAATTTTCACATTGCCTCTATATGGATTTTGTTCACTTAGTACATGATGTTGCTCATAATTATCCATGTACAAAATGGCTAGGTCCGTTGCAAATCCTGCACCCATAGCTATGCCCTTAGTTTGAACATAGTAGTCCCCCTGGAAAAAGTTCTTGGTCATAGCAATTTCCAGTAGGTTTATGATAAATTGAGTTGGAACCTGAGTCGGTCTCGGCCTGTTGTCTAAAATAGTACGGATTACTTCCAGAGCATCCAACTGCGGGATACTTGTGTATAGTGACGATATATCCATAGTCACTAATATTTCTTCATTTTTATAAAATGTCAAATCATCAACCAATTTAATGGCTTGCATGGTATCTCTCAAGTACGATGCTGTACTTTCAGCCAGAGGTTTAAGAAATACATCTATGTACCTACATAAAGGTTCAAGCAAGGAGCCAAAACCGGAAATTATGGGTCTACCTGGAGGGTTTACCATACATTTCTGAATCTTAGGTAATGTATATATAGTCGCATTCTGGGTTGGGCATTGTTAAGGTAGTTATATTCATGAGTTGTCAAGAAACCTTCCTCAAGGCCCATGTCCTTGACTTTTTTTGATGATGTCTGAGATTTCCTTGGTCGGGTCAGATCTTAGTTTCATATAGTTGTTACCCACCCCTAGCTGTGTCAAAGTTTCTGATTTGTAGTCATTGATGTTCTGAATAACTATCGCTCCACTTTTATCAGCTGGTTTAATGACTGACTCCTTGTTGTTTTTCAGGGATTCTAGGGCCTTGCGTTCTGATCTAGAGATGTTATATTTCACATATTCTTTTATAGATAAGATATTGTTGGCATCATTCAATACCACCTGTTCAAATGCCATGATCTTGTGGGACATGATATGTGTAGGTGGTGTGAAGCTGGAAGGAGGCCTAAGGCCTGTGTTAGAAAAGGTTCGCTTAGGTGGAATCTTGTTGAAATAATGCTTTACAAGTACTTTCCTGAAAAATTGATGTAATTCCATTTTGAGGTTAAATGTATCTGGAAGTGTGGTGGGTACAAATGACAAACCCTTGCATAAAACCTGTTGTTCCTCCAATGCTAGAGTGTAATCAGATAAGTTGATCACCGGGTTGTGAGGCATACTTGGTGATGGTATCACCACCTGTAGTGTTGTCGCCATGTTTGTAGACAAACTTGCCAGAGATATAAAACTCTATGACAAAATAGCCACCTACCCATATCTACTGGAAGGCTATTATCAACAAGAAACACAAGGGAGGTACTCCACTAGAGGCCGGGGAAGATATAGGAGATATACCACATTTTCAGATTCCTCTGCAGCCAGTGGTTCAGATAGTGAAAGTGACAGACCAGGCACAAGTACAGGTGTACTTCCAGGAACATCAGAATACTTTTTTAGGGGTTGGTCAATGGCAAGAGTACAGTGGCAGGGGAAAACCCTGGACCAGACCATGAGGGCCGAGGAACAGAGGTGGGACCAGGGGCAGGAAGCAGGTTCAGTTCACACTGGAATCCCACGGGGAAATGCAAACACGGCGACAACATTACAGGTGGTGATACAACCACAAAGTATGCCTGACAACCCGGTGATCAACTTATCTGATTACACTCTAGCATTAGAGGAACAACAGAAGGGTTTGTCATTTGTACCCACAACACTTCCAGATGCATTTTGTCATGTTCTTTAGGTTAGTCCCATCATGTACATACAAATTACATACATTGTGTCCCATCCACACGACATAACTGTCTTACACAGGTGACCTTTTACCTAATAGCTTACTTCTGTCTCTCCGACATCAGGCTCTTGGTACCATATCTTAATCCCTGTACCTGACGTACATAAACATGTCCCCAGGCACGGTAGATTTATTCTGTACAAGGGTCACCACTTTTTTTCATCCATGGCTAACAGCCAGCTGTGCATGATCATGTTTGTTTAGAAAAGGATTAGCAGGGGATTAGCAAATGTTTTCAAAACATATCGATTCTAGAAAAACCCCGGAGGGACCACTTTAGTATAAAAGACCCTCACCCCCCATAGCAGGCAGAGGAGAATTCCTTCCAGCTGGACCGAGACTCTGCAGGCTGATCCTTCGACAGGCAGAGACCTGACATCCCTTGCGGGGTGCCATCCTTGACGCAGAGACGGGTTCCTTCATTCAGAACCATCAGGTGAGGGGTTAGCACTTCCCCGGGGAAATCTTGGCTCCATTAGGTTCCATTAGGACATATCCTAGCACTTACACATACATGCTTCACCTACACCTCTAGGCTAGGCACGGTTAGGTAGGCTATGCATTGTAGCAGTGCGCCAATGCTATTGTTTTATGTAATATGCTTTTATTCATCTTATGAGCACGATGGTAGAAATGTATCTACTTTTTACGATATTGGTACTAGCGATTATATTTGTCTGCTCCTGTCTTTTGATTGTCGCAGCTAACATGTTTCATACTAGACTGACGCTTGACCAATAAATAATTATTGAAACCGTTCCAATCGTCATTCTATGTATTCTGAGAAAAGCAAGCACGAGTGACTGAGCGAAAAATACCGTATTGTTTCCATGATACCTGAGGAATCAGGGTTGTCATGTTCAGTGGTTGCCAGAAACTGCATACACCACTGTAGAATACAGGGGGGTGGTAGTGGCACCGTAGAGCTAGCTGGTCTAACAGCTGACTCATCCTGTGGGGGTGTCCAGAGTCTGTCTGCACACTAAGCCCTCAGTTTAGGTCATCCAAAACGCGCAGGTCCTGGTGGGTCCTAGGAACTACACGACATGGCGCCGCCCACGTTGGTTGGGTTCTTATATTAACAGTAAAATCTGAGTAGTTCAGTCGTGCTTTCTCAGACAGCCCTACTCCCATTTTTCAGAGACGTCTGAAGTGGGAAGGTTAATCCGCCTCAGCTGAGTAGGCACACCCTGTGTATTGGCTGAAGGTTTTAGACAAGCTTGTAAGGACAAAAAGTTCCCATATTGTGCTAAACCCTACCTCTTAAACCTTTACATTTCTCTCCTTTCAAAATGACTGAACATGCGAGTAGCAGTGGAAGTGAGGAAGGAGACGAATTTGCTAATGCTCTTAACATTACAGAAAACTGCAGACAGGCAGTAACTCTGAAGTTATGGATTACTTGCAACAGGTGGCCATGTTACCTTCGTGATTGAGGCACACGAGGTGTTCGGTTCAGAGGTATTCTATTCCTGGGTAAAATTCACACCTGCAGATCCACAGACACATATATTCCACGAATACATTAAAGTGGATCCACCGGAAGAATACATCCCATACGAGGACATTGAAGTCCGGTTAACTTACCAGCAACATAAAAACTGGTTTAAAGGCGCCCTATAACACACAACTTCAGTCGTAAGTCTCGGTCCGCTCAGCATAGGAGGAGCGACATGGCCGCTTACACTCCACATCCTGAGATAGACACACTCCCAGTAGGGGAAGTGCGTACACTTTACAAAGAAGTAGTCAGGTTATACAGACATATTGTCCAGTTTGTCATGCGAACACTCACATTACAACCTGTGAGAACTGCTCCACCTGGATTTGTCCAGACCCAGCCCATACCAATAATTAGTCCACAAACACTAAAGGCAATAATGGGTGCGTTCCCATCAAGAAGGGATCAAGTACCATTCTGGATTGCTAAAAAAATAGCACAGTTGAAAGCAGTATTTCCCCGTACGGGTCCCCAGGAAAAACACAGAATGTTAACAATTTGCTTGCCAATGGGAATGGTTCCCTCAATTGAGGATTATACCACATGGGGAACAATCTTTGCTGCAGTATACATCAGAATACACCCCAACCATATCAGTTATTCCTGAGGTATTGAAACAGATACAGAATGAGTACGGGGCAGGACCTGTCCTAGACTTGGGGATGAAACTGATGGGTAATTTTGACCAAGTCTTGGCAATTATGCTGAGCAACATTAAGGGGGAAGCAGCAGCAGTGGCAATACGCCAACGCGCAAGGAAAACAACTCCTGCAAATCAGGAGCGAGCATTACCAAAAATTATCGAAGACACCTATGCTTCACTAGGCAGAGATAGTTTGGGAGCCAAACTCGGGAAACCACTAGTGGTGAGTAGTTCTGAAAAAGAGAACTCAAAGCAAGCACCCACTTCTTCTAAAAAGAAATGGGATAATAGTCAACCTAAAAATAATAATAACAGAAACACTTCACGATCAACGGGCGGGTTTCCCCAACGGGAGTCCTCTGAAAAGAGGTACAACCTTAGGAATCGTGATAACATTAGGAAACCTGACAGGTATCAGGATACTGATACACGCTCCTTTCAGGGTTCATCAAAAAGCTTGGAGAGGCAAGGACGGTCCGAACAAAAAATTGAAGATCGACCAAAGGTTAAAGGGAGACACATCGCACCTCAGATTTCATTATCAGACAGGAAGGGCAACCTAACGCAAAGACTCAATTCGAAAAGAAGAAAGTAGCTGGCTTAAAAATTAGAAATGCCCCGGTTACTGAGGACTCAGCTTCTGAATGGGGAATGGGCTCTGACGATGCTAGACAGCGCAGCAGAAGTAACAATAGCTTGCCAGAACCTTCAGGAATTTCTGGTGACAGCAGTATTGAATGAATACATCACGGTGGAAACACCAGATACATGAGTGAGAGTCCCACATCGTCTACACGAAATTAATCTCCAAATAGAGGGGGGCATCTCAAGGAAAATTAAAGGTCTTTTTTGCGAAAATTTGACATTTGGATATGATATCCTGTTAGCAGAAAAAGATTGGCTGCCTGAATTTATAATGGATTGCCCAAAAGGTGAAAGCGTCATTTTGCCTGCTTTTTCCGACCTCGTTCCTGTTTCCTTAAAACACTCATACGCACGGGAGTGGGCGCAAGCACTAGCTCCGGCATTATACCGCAACCATGTAGAGTGGGACGTGGAGTCCAAACACCACGAAATGCCATTAAAAACTACTCCAACTCCTATTAAAAATGAGGTGAAGAAACAGGTCAAAGAAATCCTAGACCAACTTGAATACCAAGGTGTGATTGAAACTTGCACCTCGTCGATGAACAACCCTTTGTTTCCCTAATGAAACCTGACAACACATATCGTTTGGTTTTAGATTACAGACACTTGAACACATGCACAAAAACATTTGCAGTTCAGAACGCACACAGCTCCACATTGATGAATAACATCGTGCGGAAGAAATACAAAACAACACTAGATATCTCGAATGGATTCTTCTGTCAAAATATAGCTCCTGAAAGCCAATATTTGATGGGATTTTTGGCCCTTTGCACTCACCGTCAGTTTTGTCGCCTGCCCCAAGGTTATAAGAACAGCCCCGGGCTATTCTCGGCAAGGGTGTCAGAGCTATTACAAACTTATGATGAAGAGGCAGTGTCCTATGTAGATGATATTTATCTGACGGACAATGAATTACCTGATCACTTGTGCAGAGTGAACAACATAATTGTTGGTTTTGCCAATTTGGGCTACAAATTCAACTTTAAAAATCAAAGATTGCCCATCTCAGCATTCTATTTTTGGGATATGAGCTGTCAAGTGAAGGCAAAAGCCTGGCCGTGAACTTTTTAGAAAAGTGCGCACTGATCCAGCCTCCTAAAACTTTGTGAGGTTTACAATCCATATTAGGATTTCTAAATTTCGGCAGAACATACATTCAAGACTACGCAGAAAGAGTAAAACCTTTCTATGACTTGATCAGACCTGATTTCACACCAAACAAGTGGACTCAAAAACATACAGACACTCTACGTTCAGTTCAGGCTGACATGATAGCTTCAAAACACTTGCAAACATGAGTAAACGTCTGCAACCTGGTAATACGGGTTGTCCCCGGGTTATCAGGGTATACTTATATCACTTTCAATGAAGGTGAGACAGTCCCTATTGCATACAAATCTCATCTGTACACAAATGCTGAAAATCGATTTGCAGCAACAGAAAAAATCCTGACAGCTGTACAGACTGATGTAATGAGAGAAAGAGCACTAGCACAGGGGAAACACATCATTGTTGTAACTCCGATACCGACTTTAGAAGCTGTAACTAAAGCCAGCATTCCAAATGCAAAGGCACTGCATCCACGATGGATACAATGGGCTAATTCTCTCACTGCAACAGATGTAGAATATAGATACGATCCAAGACTTAGAACACAAGCATTCCTGCAGTACGAACAAGAATACCCTCTCCCGAATGAAATCTTGCCTCTAGATCAGTATGAATACATCATTTATACTGACGGTTCTGTGCAACCTGCCATAGGAAGTAAACAGCAGTATAGCGCTGCATGCGCTATAGTGAATGGTCGGATGCAGGATGGGAAGTTCCACCCCAGCAATACGACTACGCAATCTCTAGGAGATTGTACAGCGCAGCTGGCAGAACTTAAAAGCCCTGATACTAGCCCTACAGTATGCGGATCGGGAATTCCCCACACTGATTGTGTGCGATTCGTTTTACTGTGTGCAATCTTACAATGAATATCTTCACTACTGGGGCCAGAATGGGTTTAGAGATGCCAAGGGTGGCATGATAAAACATAAATTGTTATGGGAACAAGTGGCAAAGCTGAAAGCATGCCTGCCACGGGCTCAAGTTATTCACACCTTGAATCATCAGCGTGTTGGCATACACATTGAAGGAAATTCACTAGCTGATGAAGCCGCCAAGGCGACAGTGCGAACTGCTGCCATTGCCGCAATCACTCGTTCACACACAAGAATAGACGGAGGTATAATAGTTGCTATCAGTGCCTCAAAGAACGGCTCACCCATCCTGCCAAAAGGCTTTCCACTCAAGTACTCCTACAAGCTAGATGCGCAAAACACACCGTATGCTCAAATTCCAGGACTGGGGGATAGAGTAATACCAAACAAAGATCGCAGATTAGGTTTAATACTAGCTGCACACGAGGGTCTGGGCTCAGCACATGCAGGAGTCACTGCAACGATTTCATTATTGAAGCAGCGTTACTGGTGGTCGGGGCTGACAAAAAAAACAAAGGACTATGTCCTGACGTGCGATATTTACCAGCAGATGAAGGGTTCCACCATTCATAAGCCACCACAAACACCATTACTGATTTCAGACAGAGCTCTCGTATGTGTCTATTTGGACCACTGCGGCCCCTTAAATTCAGTCGGGGCTTACAAGTACATCTTGGTGGCAGTGGATTCATGCTCTAGATTCCTATGGGTTTGGCCCCAGCGCTTGACTGACGCTCAAACTGCTATAAAGGATTTGCGAGTCTTCATCGGGACATACGCAATTGGGACGTTACATTCCGACTGTGGTCCTGCGTTTAGCTCTAGGGCTTACAAGGAAGCCATGAAAAGTATGGGCGTGGTCTTGCGGTACTCCTCCTCCTACCATCCAGAGGGAAATTCGGTGGTGGAGAGGAAAAACCGGAACCTAAAGCAATCCTTAACAGCAAGGGTATTAGGCGCGGGTGGTACATGGGTCAATCACCTATATGGGGTGAAGAGGGCACTCAAGAACATGCCAAGAAAGTCCTTGGGAGGCCGTACCCCTTATGAAATCCTGTTTGGGACAAGAATGTGGGTACCTGATCTTGATCGTGCTAGCACAGTGGCGGATGCAAAACCATTTGAACTGAATGACCGTTTGGCTGTTTTACAGGAACTCAATGAATTCCGAGCACTACAAAGCAATGTGCAAGTCAAACGCACTGCCGCTGGGGAAGTGAAACCAGTTCCGGCAAGACTTGCCTGGGTCCCGCAGATTGGGGACCTGGTCAGGGAAAATATCGTGGACAGAAGAAAGTTTGGGCCATCTTACAGAACAGCTGTACCTGTCCTAGCAGTAGTGGGAACAAGAACAGTACTTTTTCCGCCTCTTGCCGGCAAAAAAGAAAAAAGATTCGTCTCCATTGATCTGATCAAACCGCATCATGTGACCGATCCTCAACAGTAGGCTGCGTGGGGTCCTGAGTAGCCGCAGACCTCCTCTTGCTACTATACAGGAAGTTCAGATGGAAAGACTAATAACCTTTCAAGACTCCACTACGCAAAGTGAAGGAGTAACGAATAATGGAGCACAAATCACACCAGTGAAAATTAAAAAACATCAAGAAGAAACAACAATGCAAGTTGCAATTTGGCCCAACAATGATGTCTACATTAATGTGCCTTCAAACGACACATCTGCCAGTTATACAAAACGTGCGGAGCTACCAAAGATAGGTCGAACTGTGTCTGGCTACTTCATCAACTTCGATGATTTCTCTTCAGATCCAAGTGAACCTGATCAAACGCCACCCACTTCAAAGAAAGAAATATTTCGCCAATTCTATCTTTTGCTCAAAAAGACTTACTTAGTGCCACCTTGGGAGCATATTTGGTTCGCAATAGGGGTAGTATACCTGTTAATTTGGATAGGCACAGTGACTGTCTTTTTTCTGCTTCTGAATGGACATTATCTCCCAGAACGCTCTGCAGTACAATCCGTGAACTTGGTCCTGAAACCACATACGTCATCACACTGTGAACCAAGAGACTTGTCCCTGGTGAACATTACAGCAATTCCAATACCGGATGGTATAGTTTGGGATAAAGTTTCTTATGATGTATATGGCCCCACTGAACATTTGAAAATTCCACATTTGTTTAAAATCTCTTTAAATGATTTAATTACCCCCAGTATACTATCTGATGATTGGGACATTGAGACTGTAAATACTATGCTCACAGATTTAGAACAATCTGCTGCATTTTCTTACAGGGAATTGTATGAGGATACAACTGACTATGATCCCATGTTTAGTTGCCAGCATTATGATCATAATTTTTTGCATAGAGCAAGTGTACCACGCACTGCTAATGTGTACCATGAATGGGGACATTGCCCGACACCACCAAAAGGTAGTTCTGCTACATTTGCACAGAAGTTCGCATACTTTTCGGGGTTCAATACATCCGACCCAGAATAGTTTTACTACAAACTTGCACAGATTAATGCAACAGCGAAGAAAATTATGCTAACAAACACAAAGCTGATATATTCAGCACCTTTTATCTCCCAACTGTCTAAACAGGGTTTTGACTACTGGAGAGACACCATGGACACAAAATCCATCTGGGGGACAAGAGAGTGGCAGGTTCAGGGAACTGAGGCTTTTATTTAGAGCTTGCCTCATACCATTACAGATGATTTTCCTGAACAGAACAGTGCAACAGACTACCTGTTATGGGTTTGCAAAAATCAAAGACCTGAAAACACCAAGCATCCCTTCACCCACACCTATTAAGGTTTTCACACTAACAAGTGAAGGGACACATGGTACAAGTACATACAATTCATCATCTTCCGATTGGAAAGGTTGGTTGGTTTGGCCAGTAGACACGAATAGGTGTCACTCAAGATTCAGGGCTACCACCGAAGGGTTTAGTATCCATAGGCCCAACCCACGCTATGTACACATAGACGATCCAGGGGTAGTGACTTCCTATAGTGTCGGGAAGTTGTGCCTAGATTGGCTAAAGACCACAACACTATCTCAGGTGAAACAGCACTTGTCCCTTTTGTCAGACACCCTGGATCTTAGGGATTTCTTGTTAGGTCCCAAGAAACCACGTAGGAAATACTTCTTATACACCATCTATAATGAACTGTGGAAAATCTCCCAACAGGAAGCTGCTGAGAGACTTCGTGAAATAGACAGAATTAACCTAGAAAAGGCCTTAGCTGTGGTAGACAACGGCATGACCACACTCTCGTCTCGTATTTATTCACTGGGCAACATTGTGTCCTCAGCTATCGACATAATGGAACAAGATTTGTCTATTTTACAACATGGGCAATCGCAGCTATGCGCTATTATGCTTCTAAGCTGGACTCTTCAATCATTGCGTTCTGGCCACGTTCCATGGCGATACATTAAAGATACAAATCTGTTTTGGCTTACAATCTGACCGACAGACAATTGACCATGACACGCAGAGATGCGAAGTACACCATGCTGCTCATTGAAAAACTAGAGAAGTTACCTTTTACTGTAGCAGAATCACCGTCTACGGAATGGTTAATCCATGGCTATATCGCACTACCAATCACGACATTCCAATTCCAGTACTGCCTGAAATATTACCCAGTAGGCAGGTATGAAGCGTTAGGCGAAGGGTACATACGAGAAACCTGGGAGTTACCGTACACATATAAGTGCAGGAACAAAGACAAGGACGTTTTTCTGAGGGGTTCAAACTGCGAAAGGGCCTTAAGTGGGACTTTAGTGTGTAAAGAAATATCGCTGCAAGGTGCATGTAATACGTCAATAGCGAACTTGTCCTGCTACCTGAAGTGTTCTCCAGCTGCCATCATTCATCTGATTTTCGAGTTACTTTCAAATGGGAGTTACTTGATGCTGAATGACCACGGCTGCTGTGGTATGATGCCCAGCATTGCTGATCTAGTGACGGTCAACTCCAGGGTTATTTGTTGTAAGCAAGTATTGTTTCCCCCAGCTCGCACAGTTAGGGAGGCACCACTGTGGCCTTCACTGAATGTATCCAACATAGGGTTTGATTCTCTGAGCAGACTGAAAGCCATGCTGTTTCAGCATAATGTGTCCTTAACTTCGGCCCGAGAGACTTTTGATCTCCAAGTGGCAAGGTCTTTGGCAGAGATACAGGAGTTGGTCCGTACGAACTTCCCTCTCCATTTCGGAGAAATGGTCCATCGTTTCTTTAACATGTCTGATACGAGTGGTATCGTATACTTATTTAAGAGCATTGGGTCAGGTCTGTTAACAACCTTTCAAACCATTTGTGGAGTGATGCCATCTTTCATACACTCCGTACTTGGAAGCATTTTGTAGGGCTTCCTTTGGTCCGGCTTTCGATAGCAGGCATCCTGATTTTACTTCTATTGCTTCACAATGGATGTCAGCCTCACTCAAGACATGGAGAGAGCACTGCTGGAGCAACGTTGTCATGAGCGATTGGTGTTCTTAATGGGGTTACCTTGGCTTCAAGAGCTGAGTGAGCACTGGTTCCTGTCTTTCAGACCGGCCTGGCTTGACTGCATCCTACCAGTATTCTGCTGCCTCTTTTGCGGATTCGGACGCGTGTTGGACCTCTGTCTAACACTTCCATCGGTTGCACCGCCGGACATAGACATGCTCCAGGCGCCTTTGCGGGCCCATGTGCACAGTTGTCCACAGCGTATTCCCATGTTGATGATGGCATTCCTAGAGCCTCCACAGGACGCTTCAGCTCCTGTTGGACTGGAGAACGGCTCTGCAATGGATGTGCAAACATCAGTCTCAGGCATGCAGGCATCTACTTCTTCCCTGATGGCTGCCATGGTAAACAGCGATGACCACCTCTGCTCACTTGATATCATACTGGAGGTACTGTAAGGACTGCCTCCTGCGGATGCCATGCACAGTGATTTTGAGTTTTCAGCGCAGCACATGTACCAAATTGAAGGTCGACTAGACTTTGTTTTTCTTCTCTGCTCTATATGAACATAGTGGCTTTCAAGGTGTTCAGAAAAACAATGACATTAAATTCAAAATATAGAAGACTTTTTATGAACGCTTTTTAGGGAAAAATGCATTCACTGTAGACCTTGCTTTTTATGGACATTTTTAAGTGCTTTTTAGTATGCATTTAATACAAAGGATTTGTTATGCCTTTTGTAGCGTTTACTATCATTACCTAGCTGACCTTGTTGGCCTTTTTATGAGGAGTGGGTGTCATGTCCTTTAGGTTAGACTGATCATGTACATACTGATTACATACAGTCTGTCCCATCCACACGACATAACGGTCTTACACAGGTGACCTTTTACCTAGTAGCTTACTTCTGTCTCTCCGACATAAGGCTCTTGGTACCATGTCTTAATCTCTGTACCTGACGTACATAAACATGTCCCCAGGCACGGTAGATTTATTCTGTACAAGGGTCACCACTTTTTTTCATCCATGGCCAACAGCCGCCTGTGCATGATCATGTTTGTTTAGAAAAGGATTAGCAGGGGATTAGCAAATGTTTTCAAAACATATCAATTCTAGAAAAACCCCGGAGGGACCACTTTAGTATAAAAGACCCTCACTCCCCCTTAGCAGGCAGAGGAGAATTCCTTCCAGGCTGGACCGAGACTCTGCAGGCTGATCCTTCGACAGGCAGAGACCTGACATCCCTTGCGGGGTGCCATCCTTGACGCAGAGACGGGGTCCTTCATTCAGAACCATCAGGTGAGGGGTTAGCACTTCCCCGGGGAATTCTTGGCTCCATTAGGTTCCATTAGGACATATCCTAGCACTTACACATACATGCTTCACCTACACCTCTAGGCTAGGCACGGTTAGGTAGGCTACGTATCGTAGGAGTACGCCAATGCTATTGTTTTATGTAATATGCTTTTATTCATCTTATTAGCACTACAGTAGAAATGTATCTAATTTTTACGATATTGGTACTAGTCATTACATTTGTCTGCTCCTGTCTTTTGATTGTCGCAGCTGACATGTTTCATACTAGAATGACGCTTGACCAATAAATAATTACTGAAACCGCGTCAATCGTCATTCTATGTATTCTGAGAAAAGCAAGCACGAGTGACTGAGCGAAAGATGCTGTATTGTTTCCACGATACCTGAGGAATCGGGGTTGTCATGTTCAGTGGTTGCCAGAAACTACATACACCACTGTAGAATACAGGGGGGTGGTAGTGGCACCGTAGAGCTAGCTGGTCTAACGGCTGACTCATCCTGTGGGGTTGTCCAGAGTATGTCTACACACCAAGCCCTCAGTTTAGGTCATCCAAAATGCACAGGTCCTGGGGGATCCTAGGAACTACACAACAATTTAACCTCAAAATGGAATTACATCAATTTTTCAGGGAAATACGTCCAAAGCATTATTTTAACAAGATTCCACCTAAGCCAACCTTTCCTAACACAGGCCTTAGGCCTCCTTCCAGCTTCACACCACCAACGCATATCATGTCCCATAAGATCATGGCATTTGAACAGGTGGTATTGAGAGACGTCAACAATCTCTTATCTAGAAAGCAATTTGTGAAATATAGCATGTCTAGATCATAACTCAAGGCCCTAGAATCCCTGAAAAACAACAAGGAGATAGTCATTAAACCAGCTGATAAAAGTGGAGCGATAGTTATTCAGAACATCAATGACAACAAATCAGAAACTTTGACACAGCTAGGGGTGGGTGACAACTATATGAAACTAAGATCTGACCCGACCAAGGAAATCTCAGACATCATCAAAAAAGTCACGGACATGGGCCTTGAGGAAGGTTTCTTGACAACTCATGAATATAACTACCTTAACAACGCCCATCCCAGAATGCGACTATATATACATTACCTAAGATTGATAAACGTATGGTAAACCCTCCAGGTAGACCCATAATTTCCAGTTGTGGCTCCTCGTTTGAACCTATATGTAGGTACATAGATGTATTTCTTAAACCCCTGGTGGAAAGTACAGCATCGTACTTGAGAGATACCATGCAAACCATTAAATTGGTTAATGATTTGACATTTGATAAAAATGAAGAAATATTAGTGACTATGGATATATCGTCACTATACACAAGTATCCTGCAGTTGGATGCTCTGGAAGTAATCCGTAGTATTTTAGACAACGGGCCGAGAGCGACTTAGGTTCCAACTTAATTTATCATGAACCTACTGGAAATTGCTATGACCAAGAACTTTTTCTTTTTCCAGGGGGACTACTATGTTCAAACTAAGGGCGTAGCTATGGGTGCAGGATTTGCACCGGACCTAGCCATTTCGTACATGGATAATTATGAGCAACATCATGTACTAAGTGAACAAAATCCATATAGAGGCAATGTGAAAATTTGGAAACTTTACATCGACGATATAGTCATGATCTGGTCGGGTAACAACCAAGAGTTACTTGCATTCCATGATTGGCTCAATAAAAGGTCTAGTTACATCCAATTTTCCATTGACTACAGCAACAGGTTGATCAACTTCATTGACATATCCATAAGAGAGGAGGAGGGGTAGGTTATTCACCTCACTGTTTAGGAAGGAAAGCGAAAGAAACACTCTCTTACGCTACACCAGCCATCACCCCAGGAACCTCAGGAACAACTTACCCTTCGGTCAATTCCTCTGACTCTGGAGGAATTGTACCAAAAAAGAGGACTTTTTCGTTGAGTCAGACAATTATACTTAGACTATCCGAGAGAGGATACCCCAAGAATCTGTTAAAAAAGCATGAAAATGGGCATGGTTCTGCCATAGGGAGTTCCTACTTGAACCCAAACAGAAAGGTAAAGTCAATTAATACAAAGCACACAAAGACCCATATACTGTAAAACAATACCACTCACAGAGACCACTAGACTCACCAACACCTAGGGGCCGATTCCGATCTCGGCCGGTAGGGCACCGAATCGGATTCGGCTTTACCGGATCCGATTCGGACGCCCTGTTTCCGACCGATTCGAACACCCGTCCGCGCGAGCAAGTACGATGTGAGCATACGCGAAATCCCCGACCGACTCGTTCCCGGCTCCGAACCGCTCCGACCGACTCGTACGGACTCGACTCGCACCACGCAATGGAGACGTTCCCCGACCGGGCAAGTACGATGCGCGCCTCGAACAGTTCGACCGACTCGCGCCGTCCGGCTCGAAAGAGCAGTCGGAGCCGGACTTCGGGGTCCGTGTCGGACCCCCTGTACGCGTAGCCGTGCGAGTCGCACACAGGGGGACCCATGGGTCCCCCTACACATGCATGTACGGGCGCGAGTCGCACCCGACGCGTACCCGCTGTAGGGGGCACCCTTGTTCGCGACGCACCCATTGAGTCAATGGGAGCCCGTGTACGCGTGTCGACGACCGGCTCCCATTGACTTCAATGGGAGTCCGACCGAATCGAGTCCGATAGCATGCGTCCGCATCGTACTCGTTCGGTCGGACTGCTAGAGTCCGGTTCGGTCGGAAATCTCTCTGAATCCGACTCGGTCGGTGAGATTTCCGGCCCGAATCGGAATCGGCCCCCTAGTCTGCACAGACGCAGCAAGCACCAATATTCCACTAAAATAGAAAAACAAAAGAAAATTACCCACAAGGCAACACAATACACTTTGTGCACAAATACAAGGAAAATGTCACACACATTCAAACAGAAGCTAAATAGGCTGCTATTATTACAACATTTCCCAAAAACATATTCATTTAAGTCATTGATACTCATTTGAAGTAAACAATATCAAAAAGTTTTCTTACCAAACACTTGCAACTACACAAACTGCAGCTCTACCAGTGCCAAAGCTGCAACGACAAGTGACACCAAAGTAAAACAAAAACGTTGCACTTAAATGAAAAGGAGAAAAAAACATTAGGATCACAAATAAGGGCAAAACACGAAGACCATCAGCCTTACTACATTTAACACACAAACTTTCCATGGTGATCAAGAGGCGTTTGCCCCTCCTTGGGGGCACATGGGCTTAAAAATACAAGGCCTATCTGCCCCCAATGGGGGCTGAAACAGCCAGAATGTTCACCCCCAAAAGGGGAGCGGCCCTTGCCCAAGGGGCAACTCCCCAAAAGTGTTATGCCATAAACAATAAAATCCCTAGTGGTCTAGCAGCTTCTGCCCCCCTTCGGGCAGATGGGCCTAAAAATATATGGCCTATCTGCCCCCAAGGGAAGCAGAAATGGCCAAAACATTCACCCACAAAAGGGGAGTGACCCTTGCCAAGGGGCCAATCCCCAAAACATTTCTAATTGCATACATAAAATAATCCTTGGTGGTCTAGTAGCTTCTGCCCCCCGTGGAGGCAGATGGCCCTAAAAATATATGGCCAATCTGCCCCCACGGCAGAAATGGCCAAAACATTCATACCCAAAAGGGGAGCGATCCATGCCCAAGGTATCACTCCCCGCACTTATTAATAAATTAATCCCTGGCCTCTAGTCGGTTTCGACCCTCCCCGGGGCTAGATAGGCAGGAAAAATGACTGATCTAGCCCCAGGGGGGACCAAAACACAGAAAAAATAAAATCACCCCTATAGGATCGACCCTTGCCCAAGGGGTCGCTCCCAAAATGTGCCAAAATAAATTCCCTGGTGTCTAGTGGGTTTCGGCCTCCCCGAGGGGGCTGATCAGCCTAAAAATGTCTGAATCAGCCCCGGGGGTGGGGCACAACACGGAGGAAAGTAAATCCCCCCATGGAAATAACCCTTGCCCAAGGGGTCGCTCCCAAAATGTGCAAAAATAAATTCCCTGGTGTCTAGTGGGATTCGCCTAAAAATGGCCAAATCAGCCCCTAGGGGGAGCCGAAACACTGATGCATATGGCCCCAGGGCAGCGACCCTTGCCTAAGGGGTCGCTTCCCCAAATAAACAAAAACAAATCTTTGGTGGTCCAGTCGATGGATTTCTGCTCCATGATCGCGGGCCTCACCTGCGATTGTGGAGCAGGAATCCATTCAAAACAGGCACAGGGGGAAAGGAAAAACTCTTTCCTTTCCCCCGTGTCTGTTTACTGCAACCCCCACCCCGAGAGAAGGACTTACCCAAAACGCATCCTATCTCTGGCCGAGCTGGAAGCAAATGGCTTCCAGCGTGTCCCCGCCAGCCTATGATGACGTTGGCGCACCGTGAGCATACCGACGTAATCAGATTGCCAAGGGAAGGGTTGGGGGTGGCAGCAGAAGAGCTTCCACTGCCAAACCGCAGTGGGGGCTTGTAGGGGAGTGGCCCACGGGGGAGCGCCAGCGCTTCCCCTGCGGGCCAGTGCCAGGACGTAATGGTTACATCCTCGGCACAGCACCACCACTGCCGGGGACGTAACCATTATGTCCCTGGCAAAGAAGGGGTTAAATTACCAAGTATGTCTTCGATCGGCAAATGGAACCGGAATGTGGGCCAAGGATCGACAGCACGATCAGCCGGCGGCCATTTTGAACGCTCTCCCACCGCGAATCCCTCATGTATAAACATTTCTGTAAAATGCTTTTGTGTACTGCAACTGTACAAAAATATCAAAAGAAATTGTAATCCCGCATCACGCCAGAGCGGGATTTCCAAGATGGCGCCCGCGACCAGCCTCCCAGAAGGGGAGGTCAGCGGTCTAGCGGTTGAGGCACCGGGACATCAAAAGGGCGGAAGTGGGATTTTGCCGGTGTTCGAGGGAGCAGAGGAGGACGCCGACGTCGAGGGAGCAGAGGAGGACGCCGACGTCGAAGGAGCGGAGGAGGTCGCCGTCACAAAGGACAGAGGAGCAGGAGAGAAAACCTCGGAGGATCTGGAGATCCAGACCAGCCTGCAGCGAGAGGAGAGCCCACTAGAAGGAACCTCGACCATACCACCTAGAGGCACTGCGTGCAGGTCTGACCGACCCGAGGAGGAGGGCGGCAAGACCCCTACTGCCACGTCCCAGGAGGGCCGTGGCCGGAGGCAAGTACCCTTTGTACAGCATCTCACTACAGGGTGGTGGAGGTTGGGACACTGAGCGTCTACACCTGTCTGTCACTTAAGGGGGCCAGCACATCCTTTTCTTGTCATGTGTTGACCTTAAGCCCACACATCCCGGGTGATGGTGACGGTATTTAGTGAAAACAGGACAGCTGTATTGAGTTTTGTTTATTTTTATCTTTGAGGGTCACTGCTCCTATTCTCCCTCCCTGACCTGTTGAGACGACCGGAAAAGAGGAGAACCGGACCCAGATATCCGCGCCAGAGAGAGAGAAAACCCTAAAGCACACGGACATTACCTACCCGGTCAAAGAAAGGACCTTGCCGTAAAGTCTGCTAAACGACCCTAGCCTGACATTTACCCAGATAAACCCCTGTAATCCTCAGACTGACCATTAAACTCCCGACAAACACTACTTCCTGCCTGGGCGTCTTATTACTGAGGTGATCACAGAGATGTACTGAAACATAGCAAAGACACAAAATTACACATGTTCTATGTGAGCTTCTAAAATTTCTTCTTCACTTCAGAAAAGAGCTTAAGATTAAACTCTTTTTAAGTTTAAGAGTGTATGTACACTCCCAAAAGTAATTTCTTAAACCTATATTTCTGGCCTTGTTTTGAAAAGTATGCTTAATGCGTTAAATGAACACTAGTTGTACTAGAGCTGTTGGTAAGCTATTGTGATGTCTGTCCTGTCATTCCACAATCATTCCTCTCTAGACCATCAAGTGCCAAAATTGCAAAGCTTTACTTCTCAGCACTTTCACCTAGAGAACAATCAAGAGGACTTTAAAAGAGGAGATTGAAAGAGGAGATTGAAAAATAAATACCATTACCCTTGGGTGAAGTTTTTTCTGTGTGTGGTAAACATCACTGATTCTGAGATTTCAATTTATTTGAAAATGAGGTATTACATGCAGAATCAGTTCTAAAACATCAAATTCTACCTATTTGGCTTTTTTTCCAGGTCTTTCACGCCTATTCATTTTACCCTGCTCCGTCTGCTGGAATCTCTCAGGGGAAAATTGCAAGGTTGTGATAATTATCACACAACTCATAATTCCGTTGCCTATGCAAACTCTTGTTTGCTCAGGCATTCAGTGTTAGACCTTAGCTTGTAATGAAGGCCTGAGGCTGTAAACGTACTTAAGATGCTGCCTGCCTTGCGTGAGGCAGATAATAAAATAAATTGCCTTGAAGGAACCTTTTACGCACAGAGCCTTCATTTGCCTTCAATCTGAGAGGAGGAATTACTATTGCTGTCAGGAAAATGAAGTGTATACGCTTTGACATGTCTCAACAACAGTTTCCTGATTGAGTGAGGGCCAGAACCAGAGATTCATGCTGTGCTCAATTCTCTACAAATTCATCATGGAGCCCGTTCAGTGAGAAATTCAGAAACCACTATATCTTAGATCAAGCTAATCCTGGGATTGTAAAGCAAACAGGCGACTCTTATAAGGGGGCCGGAAACATCTTAAACACGTTTGAAAGACATTTTCCCCAGTGTAATAAATGTGCAAGTGACTTTTCTCTGTCTGCTTTGGCATATGTGCCAACCGACCCGATTCATGCGGGAGAGTCCCGATTTTAAAGCCAAAAATGGCCTCGTTTTAGCTGTCTCCTGCTTGAAAATGCCACTGCCTCAATAGACATCAATGGATAAAACACATTGCCCTGATTTTTTTTTCAAAATATCTTACCTACTTGTAAAATGTTGGCATGTATGCTTTGGTGATGCATTTCTTACTGAACGTATTCCCACTTTAAACAGAGAGCAGGAGGCAGTAATTCTTGTTACTGCGCATTAGAGACAATGATTGGTGTACAACTGCAGTCCACTGGCGTAGCAAGGGGGGGGCGGAGGGGGCACGAGATTTGGGGGCGGCAGGTAAATTTATCGCCAGCACCCCCCCCCCCCCGCTCTTAGGCGCTCGGCGGCGGCGGCAAAAGGCAGGGACCGCCACGGGCGGCAGAGTGCCTAGCTACGCCACTGCTGCAGTCCTCCTGCTTACATCACGTCTGTGTACATCAGTGGTAGCAGAGCGGACATTTGTAGTCAAACGTGTGGCTATAAAAACCTCTGTATATTGTAGCTATGTATAAGGCGGTCCTGGGGGAATAGGGGACGCTGCAACCTCCTTTGGTACAGTTTGGCAAGTGATGCGGTTCCAGGCTGAAAGCATGGGATTACCCCCCACGCAACAATGACTACAAAGAAAAGGAGGAGTATGAAATTAAATGAGGCATTTATAAAGCGCTGCATATACCCTGAGGTGTCTAGGCGCTACTTTCAGATTAATAGGACTGTTTAGGGTTGCCTAGTACTCAGCCTTTAAAAAGACAAGTTTTTAGACCCTTTCTGAATTTTAGCAGATTCGTTTTTTTTTTTTTGTGTTAATGGCATGGAGTTCCAGAGTCTAGGCGTGCTATTAGTGAGGCTCCAGCCACCCCATCTGACCCTACACACTCTGGGAATGACAAGGTTGCCATTTTCAGTTGATCTGAGGGGTCTTGCAGGGGTGTATGGCTTCAGATATCATGTCATCTGCTCCGGCCCAAATCCATACAAAGATTTATATACTATGCACAAGGCTTTGAATTGGATACGTTTAGCAACAGGTAGCCAGTGCAGTTGCATCAGGGCCTTAGAGGCGGAGTCAAATCTAGTAATGCCCAAAAGTACTCGAACTGCTGCATTTTGTGCCATCTGGAGCTTGTGGATGCTTTGCTTTTGTGAACAAGGCATTACAGTAGTCCAGCCTGGATGAGATAAGTGCGGTGACCATTGTTTTTTTTAATCAAAAGGAATAAAGGGAAGCATTTTCCTCAAACTTTTGAGGATGAAGAAGCAAGCGGAGGTGGTGTGTTTAATTTGGGCTTCAAATGACAATTTGGTGTCAAATTATACACCTACATTTTTAGCTTTATTAGTTGGGGTTGGCAAAGGGCCAAGTTGAGCGGGCCACCAGCTGTCTACCCAGATTGATTAGCTATTGCCGAAAAGAAGTACTTTGGTTTTGGATGAGTTGAGCTTTAGACAATTGTCTAACATCCAGTTGCCTATATGACACATGCAGTCATGAAATCTAACGGCTGTTGAATTTGATGGGCTGTTCACTGAGACAATTATCTGTGTGTCGTCGGCATAAGACACCAATGCAAAGCCATAGCTTTTGATTAATTTAGCCAGGGGGGTGACATACAAGCTAAATAGGACGGATCCCTGAGGAACGCCACAAGGAAGCAAAACAGAGGGGGAAACGTAGCCTCCAAGAGCCACTGCTTGGGAGCGTTCTGATAGAAAAGAGCCCAGCAGGGAGAGCGCGTTGTCCCTGATCCCAAGTGAATATAGACGGTCTACCAGCAACTCATTGTTGACTGTATCAAAAGCGCTGATAGGTCTAACAGGATCAGTGCAGCACCCCCCCTACGATCCAAGGTTTGTCTGAGTTCTTCAATGGCAGTAATCAGAGCTAGCTCTGTGCTACGATGGACGCGAAATCCATATTGGGAAGAGTCAAGAATGGCATTATTGGTAATAAAGGTGGATAGTTCTGTGTTGATGGCTTTCTCCATTACCTTTGAGGGGAAAGGAAGTCTCAAAATTAGTCTATAGTTAAGGGCATCATTGGCGTCTAGATTAGGCTTTTTCAATAGCGGTAGTATGGATGACTTTTTCCATTCAGTAGGAAAGCGCCCTGAAGTAAGCATTGTGTTGAATATGGGCATAAGGGAAGTGGCTTTGATCTCTGGGCACAGATGTAAGGTTATCGGTGGACATGAGTCAGAGGGAGATCCTGATTTGATTGAGGAAATATTTTTTGTGTCTGATCTACGGTGAGGGTGGTAAATGACGAGAGCATCGGCATTGCCGGGTCAGAGTGAGAAGGCGAAGAAAGTAGTAGTTTATTCTGTTGGAACGGTGTCTGGGCCGAGCGCTTGTCCTGAAGCATAAAGGTGTCATAAACGGATGTTACCTAATGCTGAAATGATACAGCTAAATAGTTGCAGAACTGCTGACTAACTCTAAGGTCTTGAGATTCTGGACATTTAGAGAGACTTTTAACCGTAGAAAACAGTACTTTTGAACAGCCGTTGGCCGCTTTGATTTTTTCTGTATAATAGGAAGCCTTTTCCTTCAGGATTTGGTTATTTTAGACTTGAATGTACGCTTTGGCTGATTTTGTACGTATATTATCATCTAGTCTCCATTTCATTTCTAATCTTCGACATGCTTGTTTCTGATCTCTAAGTGTGGCATTGAACCAGGGTTCTGGAGGTGAAAGCCTGGATCGCTGACGGCTACTAGGAGGAGCTAGTTGCAATGTTGTAGAGTCGATCCAGGAGTGGTAGTTCGCTGCTGCTAGATCTAGATCAATGGGTGTCTACTGCAAGGATTGAGTGAGTAGGGCTTTTAGTTGTTGGCTTCTATCTTGTTCTATGGGCGACCGGTGATTGACTTCTCGGGGTGTCTAACCAACAGTTTTTGTGGTAATGAGATTTCAAACATAATTGCCTTGTGATCGGACCATATTAGGGGAAGAGATCTGGTCCACTTTAGGTTGGGATTATCCAAAAAGATCCCATCCAGACAGTGCCCTGCGATATGTGTTGGGCCATTTACTATTTGGTTTAGTCCTGCGCTGGCCATTAGATCAAGGAGCGCCTCTATTTCATGGTCAGTGACGATCTCCATGTGAGAGTTGAAGTCTACTAAAATGGAGAGATTGGGAAAGTCGGCCTTGCATTCTAGAAGATAACCAATATTATCAATAAATTAGGATTTAGTCTTGGATGTGCGGTAGAGCAGTATGCCATTAAAAGAATTCTGACTATCAAGTTCGATCATGAAGGCCAGAGCCTCACAATCTAAATTGTCCGGGAGAAGTTTGCCATAGGATTTGAGGTCGGTTCTAAGGATTAGGGCTATTCCCCCACCTTTTTTCCCTAATCTGTCTACTCTGTGGATTTTATTCCTCCTGGTATGGCCAGAAGCAAGTCCGGGTCGGATGAGGCATTGGCCCACGTTTCTGTGACAAAGGCAAGTTCTATTTGATGGGGTTTCTATGAATTCACAAAATGCAATAGCATTTTTTACCAAAGATCTCACGTTTATGAGCACACAGGGGATCAGAGATCTTTTTGCCCCATGTGATTTCGTGGTAGAGGTGTAGGGCCTCGTGTTATGCAATCGGAGGTGGTGAAAATCAGTTTGCATTGGGGGCAGCGCAACATGCTATTAGCGGACTGAGGGTCATAGCATGGGCTGGCCATCTCTTACCTGGTGGTCTGAGTCTCAGTAGCGCTTCCCTGAGGTAGTAAAGTTTGGGCGTTGATTCTAGAAAGTCTGGATGCAGCCCGGCAGAGTGGCTGGCGCTGAGCGTGGTCCGAGTATGGACGGGCGCAGACGGGCCTGCTTTTGGCGCGCCAGCTGCACACCTGCTGTGCGCGTCCACTGTGCAGCTGTGCTTGTGGTCCGGCTTTATAGCCCGGCATCTGAGGGTGGGTTAGGGGCGTGAGGGGGCGTGGCTACAGGTGCTGCTATGCGCGATGGCAAGAGAAAGAGCAAGCAAACGGTGAGGGCAAATAAAAACTTAACTGGGGTCCAGCTACCCCGGTTACGCTTAAAAGCTCCTTTGTGAGGCGTAGCTAGTGTGAAATAAAAGCAAGTTAAAATAACTGTGTGAACATGAAACGCATAAAACAATCAAAAGTCCGCCTTTCCAAGATGGCGGCTGCAGTCAGGAGCCAGGCTACTCCACGGCACACTAGTGTCTACAAGGAAAGAATTACAAACAGAGGGACATGGGGTCCTTGCTGTCATTAAAGGCTGTGCAGACACGCGTGTAGTCTGGCTTTAGAGCCCGGCATCTGAGGGTGGGTTAGGGTAGTGAGGGGGCGTGACCACAGGCGCTGCTGCACATGAGGGCAAGAGAAAGAGCAAGCAAATGGTGAGGGCAAATAAAAATTAAACTGGGGTCCAGCTACCCCAGCTATGCTCACAAGCTCCCTTGTGAGGCGTAGCTACTGTGAAATAAAAGCAAGTTAAAATAACTGTGTGCACATGAAATGCATAAAACAATCAAAAGTCCGCCTTTCCAAGATGGCGGCTACAGTAAGGAGCCAGGCAACTCCCCAGCACACTAGTGCCTACAAGGAAAGGAATACAAACAGAGGTACATGGGGTCCACACTGTCATTGAAGGCTGCGCGGTCGCGCTTGTGGTCCGGCTTTATCGCCCGGCATCTGAGGGTGGGTTAGGGGCATGGCCACAGGCGCTGCTACACGTGAGGGCCAGAGAAAGAGCAAGCAAACGGTGAGGGCAAATAAAAATTAACCTGGGGGTCCAGCTACCCCGTCTATGCTCACAAGCTCCCTTGTGAGGCGCAGCTACTGTGAAATAAAAGCAAGTTAAAATAACTGTGTGAACATGAAACGCATAAAACAATCAAAAGACCGCCATTCCAAGATGGCGGCTGCAGTCAGGTGCCAGGCAACTCCCCGGCACACTAGTGCCTACAAGGAAAGGAATGCAAACAGAGGTACGTGTGGTCCACGCTTTCATTGAAGGCTACGCAGACACCCTTGTGGTCTGGCTTTAGGGCCCGGCATCTCAGGGTGGGTTAGGGGCGTGAGGGGGCGTGACCAAAGGCGCTGCTATGCGCGAGGGCAAGAGAAAGAGCAAGCAAATGGTGAGGGCAAATACAAATTAAACTGGGTCCAGCTGTCCAGCTACCCAGCTACGCTCACAAGCTCCCTTGTGAGGCGTAGCTACTGTGAAATAAAAGCAAGTTAAAATAACTGTGTGAACATGAAACGCATAAAACAATCAAAGTCCCCCTTTCCCAAGATGGCGGCTGCAGTCAGGAGCCAGGCAACTCCCCGGCACACTAGTGGCTATAAGGAAAGGAATACAAACAGAGGTACGTGGGGTCCGGCTTTCAAGCCAGGCATCTGAGGGTGGGTTAGGGGCATGAGGGGGTGTGGCCACAGGCACTGCTATGCGTGAGGGCAAGAGAAAGAGCAAGCAAGCGGTGAGGGCAAATAAAAATTCAACTTGGTTCCAGCTACCCCGGCTACGTTCACAAGCTCCCTTGTGAGGCGTAGCTACTGTGAAATAAAAACAAGTTAAAATAACTGTGTGAACATGAAACGCATAAAACAATGAAATGTCCGCCTTTTCAAGATGGGGGCTGCAGTCAGGAGTTAGGCAACTCCCCGGCACACTAGTGCCTACAAGGAAAGGAATACAAACAGAGGTACGTGGTTTCCACGCTGTCATTGAAGGTTGCGCAGATGCACTTGTGGTCCGACTTTATAGCCCAGCATCTGAGGGTGGGTTAGGGGCGTGAGGGGGTGTGGCCACAGGCACTGTTGCACGCAAGGGCAAGAGAAAAAACTGGCAAACTGTGAGGGCAAATATAAATTTAACTGGGGTCCAACTACACCGACTACACTCACAATCTCCCTTGTGAGCTGTAGCTACTGTGAAATAAAAGCAAGTTAAAATAACTGTGTGAGCATGAAACGCATAAAACAATCAAAAGTCCACCTTTCCAAGATGGCTGCTGCAGTCAGGAGCCAGACAACTCCCTGGCACACTAGTGCCTACAAGGAAAGGAATACAAACAGAGGTATGTGGGGTCCACGCTGTCATTGAAGGCTGCGCAGACGCGCTTGTGGTCTGGCTTTATAGCCCGGAACCTGAGGGTGGGTTAGGGGCGTGATGGGGCGTGGCCACAGGCACTGCTACGTGCAAGGTCAAGAAAAAGAGCAAGCAAAGGGTGAGGGCAAATAAAAATTAAACTGGGGTCCAGCTACCCCGGCTACGCCTCACAAGCTCCCTTGTGAGGCATAGCTACTGTGAAATAAAAGCAAGTTAAAATAACTGTGTGAACATGAAACGCATAAAACAATCAAAGTCTACTTTTCCAAGATGGCGGCTGCAATCAGGAGCCAGGCAACTCCCCGGCACACTAGTGCTTACAAGGAAAGGAATACAAACAGAGGTACGTGGGGTCCAAACTGTCATTGAAGTATCTGCCGGCATCCACACCAGAAGCTCTGAACTTCACCCCAGACGTTCAGATGAGAGGGCCATGGGATACATTAGACAGGTCCAACATTTTACACCTTTTAAACAACATTTCTTCACGTTTCTACCTTACATCCCTGCATCTGACTTCAGTGAAATTTAAGAACTACTCCTGGATTAGTCAAAGAGAGTCCACATTGACTGAATGGTCAGACATAGCTGATGCTCAAAATATAATTGCAGAAAAAGAGCTATTCAAGGGATGGAGCATTCTTATTAACAAGCCAGCAACAGAAAAATACCCTCACATCTTATCACAGAGGCAGCACTACCCGGTGCAACATACAGAATTAAGTAGTATTTTGAGAGGAGTAAAGCAAACAATACTCCAGCCTAGGGAAAAAAAGATCACAGTACAACTGACAAGGGGCACAGGAGACAGTCACCGCATTGGAGAGCCAATAGTTCACACACATCCAGATCAGCCTGATTGAGCCCGGTTACCAGCAGCCCATCTAACAAAGGGGTTACCGAATTCCTAACTCTAATGGGAAAAAGGAGATGGTATTTGGAGCCATGATCAAGATAATAAGTTGGAATGTGGCAGGCCCAAACTCTTTAATGGCAAATAAAAACACAATGGAATATCTTCACACCGGTGACATCTTATGCCTGAAAGATACGTGGTCGACCGTGCCTATTTCCATTCCGGGGTTCCAGGCATTCCACACAGTAGCTTACAAGAAAAGAATTTGGGAAGACTCATGTACGATCACTCAATGAATATGAAATTAGATCTGAAGGTTAAAGTAAAGGAATGGAGTAACTGTTCATGCGACATGCAGGCCCTTGATTTAAATGGCCTTGTAACAGAGGGAGCATCCACCTCAATTGCTGTGCTAAACCAGTACATCAATCCACATAGGGATGTGGAAATGGTTGATGCCAGGAATATCACCAACCAGATAAAAGCTCTCTTCTATGGGCACCTGGGACACATGTGCAGAGAGGCTGGAGATTTTAACACTCAAGATATGTGCCAACCAGAGAAAAGTAGTGGGGAACGTACTCGAAACATACTGGAAGCCTGAATCAGTGAATTTGAGTTGGGCTCAGCCACCCAAAAAGGCATTGTGGAGGGCAAATCAAAGACTACTTTAAAAATATTTCAATATTGTACTACATCTTCCTAAGCAAGAACCTGCTAAGTAGATGTGTAAGCTTTCAAGTCCAACACAGAACTGAAAGTGACCATATCCAATATCTATTCAACGTGAGTGCGATGACACCCAGGGAATGCAATCCGGCAGGCCAAATACTTCCTACTTATGAGGGCCCATTAATTAAAAAAAGTCAAATAGGGCCCTTCCTGCATGGCCACGTACTCACACTGGAAGCTAGCCTACATTCTCCTGGCCTTGGGAAATGCACCGAATCTTGTTGCAAAACATTGGGAGTCAATCGTTAAAAAGCTATATGAAGCTCTAAAAGCTCATAAGCATAGCAACCAACAAAGAGTGCCCACAAGAGGAAGGCAATCCTCATACTTCAACAACAAAGAGTTCAAGGAGATCAAAAGGAAGTGCCTCTGTGCACAGCTCCTACATAGAAGAGAGAAGAGCATTTACAAGAAAACATGTTGAAAGAAACCAGGAAACAACACAAAAAACAATCTGGATGCTAAAACAAAAAGAAATAGAGGAGGAATGGAAATACATTTATTCCTCGCTAGCTCCTAGTAAGACCAGGGAATTCTGGGGATATGTCACCATCCTAACAAGTAGAACTATCAGCAAGGAGAATGCCGTCCCAGCCAACGAATGGGTGGCCCATGTAGAAAACTATATGTAGATCCCGACAAAACTTGGTATACCACCAAGAATTTACTTGACAATGCCATAGAAGGCTTGGAGGAGAGCCCAATGGTAGTCTATGAAAAGGAGACATTAAGCATTCAGAAGAGCATCCAGAAAGATGGAGCCCCTGAACCAAACAGCCTACCTGGGAGCATCTTCAAGGAAGACCAGGAATTTTGGGTACTCTGCATGCACAGATTGTTCAATGCATGCATTTTACTATCAGCCATCCTAGATTCAATGAAAGGCTCCATCTTGCATCCAATACCCAATACTTAAAAAGGGTGATAACACCCTACCTGAAAATTACACACTAATAGCCCTATTGGAGGTAGATGGCAAGGTCTATGCAAAAGTGCTTCCAAACGAGCTGAAGGCTTGGATCAATGAGAATAATATCATACCATATTATCAGATGGTGTTCAGGCCAAACTCCTCTACCATGGACAATGTGATTGCTCTTTCCTACCTGGGACCAAAGGCCACTGAAACAACTATGCCCCCACTCTATGCCTGCTTTCTCGATTACATTGCCGCGTTTGATGGTATTGATCGAAACATCCTCTGGACAAAAGTCGCGAAGTGGGGGATACCCAGGCAAATCCTCGCGGTCCTTACAACACTTTGCACAGACACCTGGGTCCGGACCAAGAACACTCAGAATCACAGCAAAAATATACACAAATAAAGGGTTAAAGGAGGGATACGTCATTGCTCCTACTGTGTTCAACTTATATACATCAGATTTAGGAGTAGAACTGTTGAAATGGCACATCTTCCTACCTAAGTTAGGCAACATCAAACTTCCCATCATGCAGTACGCGGATGACCTGGTGTTTGGCTGTCAGATACCGGTAAACCCACTGGGCCTGATTCACAGAACTAACTTACGTCAAAAACGTAAACGTAAACGTAAACGTAAAGTTAGTACTATTCTGTGAATACCAAAATGAGTAAGTGTATTCTGTGAATACCTAAAAAGTACTAACTTTACGTTTACGTTTACGTTTATGTTTTTGACGTAAGTTAGTTCTGTGAATCAGGCCCTATTATAGGCCAAGACACTGGTAGAGAAAGCAGCCGAGACCACGTATGCAATATCTAAATTATATCGTAATTTACAAAGTCACTCGGCAGAGCGGATTCGAAGACTGCCCACAATAAGTTATGGACATCTTGCCTTTCCCTCCATGCTCACTGAGCCATTAAAGCGCTGTCATGCAGCATATTGCTGACCAGGCTCTTAACACTGCCCATATGGGACTATAGGTCCTACTGGAAGAACATCCACGCAGGTCATGGGCAGTGCAGGATGTGTCAATATCACTCTGAATCATTGTCTGTTGCTGTTTATCATTGCTGCATTAGAAGTGAGATATCTAAGGGTACTTTTTCTGCAAAATGGTATAAAAGCATGCAAAGAGGCATTCCCATATATCTTTACAACAGTGGTCCCAATGGAACTACCACGGACCAACAAGTTCTTTGCTGAAGCCGGAAGGCTCCGGCGCGATGTCCACCCACCCACGGGGACGGCCACTTGAAAACTTTTAGCATGATCCTGCGAATGAACTAGATGGACATGGCCTGACAATCTGGTACTTGCCACTTGGAAAGAAATGCGTGGTTGTGTATGCTATGTTTACTGCACAAATCTCGGAATGAGTATGTGGCACTATAATGATAAAGCACCCTTACTTTCAAGGAGGATGCCCCAAAACGGGACTCGTCAAGATCAAGCTGACCAGTTTTTACATCAGGGCACTTTGCACTTTAACTGCTATGCATGTTTACACAGCGTTCTTGTACCAGTATGTCGCACTTTAGCGAACAGTTTTAGCACTTGGCTTCTTCTGCCTTGTAAATATATGCATGTTTTTAAATTACCTTGGGCTTGGCACGTGGCACGTTGGTGAATGGTCCTCAAGTTTTGATTAGTCAGCTTTTGATATTTGATCTCAAGACCTGCCGACACTTAAATTATACCTGACAATGGTTACTTTTAGTGTGTTTAAACTTTGTGAAGTTTATTTTCATATGCAACAAATGCATTATATTATTTCCATATGTCGCCAGTTTACATCTAAACCTCTGGGTCTGAGTTTTATATTGTTGTAGTTTATATTGGTGCGTTTTTACTTTCAAATGTACTTTTAAAGATTGTAAGTAATCCCACAATAAAGTTAAAGTTACAAAGTTACATTTTGGCAAGTGATGCAGTCCAAGACTGCAAGCAGGGAATTGGTCCAAGCTTGAGTGGGTGTGTTTTTTTTTTAAAGTTTGTAGTCTGCTGCAAATGCATGAAGGCTTCTTTTTAGGTCCAACTTACCATACAGGGGGCGTGGCTAACCACCAACTAAGATGGTCTCACACTGAGACAGCTCCGTAGCTGTCACTGATTGATTCCCTCAACATAGGTCCATAATCAGGACAATGCCAGCGAATCTGGGGCTTGTCGAGAGCCTAAACACACCTAGAGGGCGATGGTGAAACATCTGACTGTGTGAGGTACCAGCGAAGGGTGAAAATCAGCAGGTGCCTGAGAGCCTCACGGAAGAGAGAAAATGGCTGACGGCAGAGCAGAGGCTTAACTGGGGACGGAGGGGGCTGGCACGAAACCTCACCGGCACTCCCCCTCTGAGGCCGGCACTGAGACAGAGATCAGAGCGTGTGCAGGGAAAGTACTGCGCCAGGGCTGGACTTACGGCCGGGCGGAGACTGCCGCAGGAGGTTCATGAGGTCTGTTTGCTGTGCCGGAACATGTCCGCTGAAGGAAAGGGCCTGTAGCGGTCTAGTTCATTTAGCCGCCGACCGCTAACAGATTAGGCCAGAAGCACCTCCACACAATGTATCACTCTCTGGCCAGGCGTGGCCAGAGAGCTTAAATAAACGGGCCGGGGTCGCTCGGGACTTCCGGCCCATCACAGCTACCTTGCGTGTGTGTCAGTTATTTAGCTGCGGCCCAGCATAGTATCAATAAGTTTGGGGGCCCCACCGACTACCTCCACATGATTGTAGAGGTCCTGACACTGGCGACGAGGGTGGGATGGTTCGAGCTCCACCATTCCCCGACATCAAAACTGCCCGCCTAAGCCTGCCAGCGCGACGCCGGATCCGCGGAGGCGCCAGCCCGGGTGAGGAGAGCCGCTGAACAACGCGACCGCCCACCAAGCCGAAGCAGACGCTATCGAAATCACCGGCCGGTGATCACACGCACACAAGTAACACACCACGCACCAGCCTCTTGCAGCCTGCGTGATATGTACCACACGAGCGGCATCACGCTAATGCTCCCGGCGAGGCCCGGTTGAGTTCAAGGCAACGCCCAGCAGACGCGCATACCCAGCAGCTGCCAATCAAACGTAGAGGGGTAGACGCTACACGACACTCGCACGTCAGCGAAAAAAAAAAAAAAAAAGAACAAACAAACAAACAAGCATTGGCAAACACAAGGAAAAAAATCCAAACAAGCATTGGCAAAAACAAGAAAGAAAAAAATCCAGACACTAAGCATCACGGCAAGAAGAGAATCACTCAGCCATGACAGATCAAGCCGCAGCCCCTGCAGCTGCACAGCCAGTGCCCCCTGCAGCACCACCCACGCACCTGCACTCCCAAGTTAATGCTCTCCCACCATTCAGTGAGCTAATCGACCCTGCCACTGCGTCACCTAGGTGGAATATATGGATTAGCCGACTCAACAACTACTTTATAGCCACGAGAGAAACCGATGGTGCTGTAAAAAGGTCACTCTTACTTCATTTCGCAGGAGACGAAATCTACAAGCTGTTTGCCCACCTGCCTAACACTGGGCTCTCCACCGACTATGATGCCGCAGTCAGAGCACTTAACGCTCATTTTGACCCACAACTCAATCCTGACTACGAACGGTTCAAACTCCGACAAGCCCATCAGAGGGAGGGAGAGTCTATGGACGTTTTTCATGCACGCCTACGAGAATTAGCTAGCACGTGCACCGACGATGATCAAACCAAAGAATTGAGAGCGCAAGCCATCCAGGGGTGCCGCAACAAAACATTACGAACTTTGATCCTCCGACAACCCCGGATCACTCTAGAGGAAATACTCATCCTGGCACGGTCACACGAACTATCGGACGCCGGATCAACAGCTATGGAAGCGGCACTCACTAACACAGCAGAACAAACAGTGACAGTCAAAACAGAACGGGTGGATGCAGCCCGCACGTCGACTCGCGGCGGACGAGGACGATGGCCCAGCCGGAATTCGCGACGGTCTCAGTGCGGATACTGTGGGAAAGAAGAACATCCCCCAGACGAATGCCCTGCCAGGGGAAAAACGTGTGCAAAGTGCGGTACCCCCAATCATTTCGCAAGTGCATGCCGAGGAGGACCACGAAGTAGAGGACCTCCCGGACGGAGGCCACCTTCCAAAGCAGTAAGACACCTTTCACTAGAGGAACCTGCAGCAGCAACCCTGACACGACGAAGGCAATGCCTCGAAGACTCTTCCACGGACGACGAAGAGGAGTGTTACCTCATATCTTTCGCAAGCGACCTCAAGCGAAGACGACGCCCTCAACCGACGTGCGCCCTTGAGATCACGGGATCAGCGGTTACAGCACTCATTGACACAGGAGCATCCGTAAATGTCATGGGGTACCAACAATATAAAAGGCTGAAATCAAGACCGACACTCATACCGTCCAAGGTCAAGATCCTCACGTACGGGAGCCAAACGCCACTCCCACTAAAGGGAAAAATGTCCGTCCACGTAAAATCAGAGGACCACGAAATCACAACACGTTTCACGTTATCGACAGAGAGGCAGACATACTAGTGGGCAGCCACACCGCCGAAGACTTGGGCCTGGTGACATTCGCGAATGTTGTAAAAACTCTACGAATAGAAGACGTCCTTGAACTGTTCCCTCAGCTCTTCAAAGGTTTAGGAAGCATAAAGAGGCCAGCGGTGAAACTGCACATCGACACTGCGGTGAAGCCTGTTGCGTTGCGGCATCGACGCATACCATTCCATTTACGGCCGGTGGTGGAACAAGAGCTACGAAAGCTTGAGCAGCAAGGGGTGATAGAGAAGGTAACGGGACCTACCCCGTGGGTCTCCCCCATGGTCATAGCTGAAAAGCCAAAACAACCAGGTCAAATCAGAATCTGCATTGACATGCGAATGCCCAATCAGGCAATACGAAGAGAAAGACATCTGACGCCAACAGTCGACGACATCCTGGCCGACCTCAACGGCTCTCGGTGGTTCTCTAAACTGGACTTAAACGCTGGCTGTCATCAGCTGAAATTAGCAGAAGAAAGCAGATACATCACTACTTTCTCAACTCATCTAGGACTCCGGCACTATAAGAGATTGAACTTCGGGATATCATCAGCCGCAGAAATATTCCAAAATGCTGTAAGAGAAGTTCTATCTGGGCTCCAAGGCGTCATAAATGTCAGCGATGACATCTTAATACATTCGGCGACGATAGAAGACCATCACCGCCAGCTGCGAGCCACGCTCCAACGACTCGCAGATCATGGGGTGACCCTCCACAAAGAAAAATGCCAATTTTTCAAAAACCACATCGAATTCTTTGGGTTCGTATTCAGCCAGGAAGGAGTGAAAGTAGACCCTCGGAAGTCACAGGCGATCCAACTTGCCCCTGCCCCCACGACTGCATCAGAAGTCAGAAGCTTTTTAGGCATGGCGACATACTGCGGACGTTTTATTCCTAACCTCGCCACCATCGCAGAGCCACTACGCAGCCTCACAAAGAAGGATACAGTATGGCGGTGGACCCAAATAGAAGAGGAAGCATTCCGCAAGGTAAAAACAGCACTGTCGGACAGAACGACCATGGCCTACTTTAACACAGAGCGACCCACTGAGCTCATCGTAGATGCCAGCCCCGTGGGGCTAGGAGCCGTGCTGACACAAGCAACTGAGCCGGGTACATGGGTTCCGATAGCCTTCGCAAGCAAAGCATTGACTGCAACTGAAACCCGCTACTCACAAATTGAACGGGAAGCTCTTGCCATCAAGTGGGCATGCAACCACTTCCACCTATACATCAGTGGGCACCCATTCCGGGTGGTAACAGATCCCCAGCCACTACTCCCACTGTTTAAGGGAACTGCTCCTCATCCACCACCCAGAATCGAGAGGTGGGCAATCCAACTGCAACATTACCAGCTCGATCTGGCATACAGACCAGGAGCGAAAAACCCAGCTGACTTCCTGTCCCGTCACCCCGTAGGTCCTGCAGACGATCGTTCTGACCAGGAGAAACAAACAGAGGATTTTGTGAACATGGTCTCCCAATGGGCCTGTCCCAGAGCCCTCTCTTTACAAGACATTGAGGCGCACACGCGCAACGACGCAGTTCTAAAAAAGTGGTGGACGCCCTGCAGAAAGGATCATGGGAAGGTTTCCTACACAATGTCCAAGGGTGGAATGAGCCTGACCGGGATCGGTTAGGGAAAATGTGGAGAGTTAGGGAAGAACTAAGTGCTGCAGCCAGTGGCGTAATCCTAAGAGGCTCACGCATCGTCATTCCACAAAGTCTACAAGAACAGGCAACTGTCCTAGCCCACGAAGGACATCAAGGGACGAGACGGATGAAGTCCAGGATGAGGGAAAAGGTGTGGTTCCCTGGCATGGAAGAAGCCATAGATGCCATGGTGCGAAATTGCAGAGCCTGTCAGCTAACCGGGAACTCTGAGTCACCTGCTCCAGTAATAACCGAGGATCCAGCCCCATCGCCCTGGTCATGGGTGAGCCTCGACTTCGGGAGTTTTCCAGACGGGCGAGTCACTGCCGTCCTGGTTGACAGCTACACGAAATACCCAGTTGTGGAAGTGTTGTCGTCCACTGCATTCCAACATCTACAACCCGTATTAGAGAAAACATTTGCGCTTTTTGGATTACCACACGTCATCAAAACGGACAACGGTCCCCCGTTCCAAGGAAGTGACTTCAAAGAATTTGTAACCCGGCTGGGAATAAAACATCACCGCATCACTCCACAATGGCCGCAAGCCAACGGTGAAGCAGAACGATTCATGCGGACCATTAACAAAATACTCTGCATAGCAGTGTCCGAACAAACAGATCCAGAGGTCACCCTTCAACAATTCTTAAGAGAATACCGGAGCACACCTCACTGCACGACACAGAGGTCTCCGTGGTCGCTGATGCTGGCTGGTCCCAGGCGTGACACTCTGCCAGTAGCTGACAACTGGGAACCCTTTCCATATGACCCCGCCGACACACAAGCTCGAAGGTCAAAACCAATGAGAAAGCCAGTCAACGGAGGAAAGCACGAATGCGCGTGCTGATGCCAGGGTGTACGGTACTGGTGAAGAACCGCTGGAGTGGGGGAAATTCCGCACTCCATATGAACCTAAACCATGGACCGTTAGAACAGTGAGAGGAACAGCCATCACAGCCGAGCGAGATGGAGAGGTAATTACTCGGAACATTTCATGGTTCAAGAGGATCCCCGCGGCGAACACGGAGGAGCAAAGCTCAGCACGCGTGATGAGAGAGGGTGCCGCCCAGGAAGAAACAAGTCTTTGCGCCGCCGACACCCCCAGTCAGACACAACCAGTATCAACGTCAGCAGACAACACGAGCTCCGACAAGCCGGGTGGTAACCAAGAAGCAAGCAGTCCAGGAGGAGGAAGTCGGGCTGTTCGCCAACGTAGATACGACCTCAGGCCCAACCCCCGGCCGAACCAAAGACTTGCTGACTTCATATGTTAGTCTGAGATACTTTTGTTTAAAGACTGAGTTGGGATGGGATGTAGCGGTCTAGTTCATTTAGCCGCCGACCGCTAACAGATTAGGCCGGAAGCACCTCCACACAATGTATCACTCTCTGGCCAGGCGTGGCCAGAGAGCTTAAATAAACGGGCCGGGGTCGCTCGGGACTTCCGGCCCATCACAGCTACCTTGCGTGTGTGTCAGTTATTTAGCTGCGGCCCAGCATAGTATCAATAAGTTTGGGGGCCCCACCGACTACCTCCACATGATTGTAGAGGTCCTGACAGGGCCCATAGCACAACATCCCGAGGCAGAGAAACTGACACTCTCCAGCAGATAGGACTCACTCTATGAGGCTAGGAGAGCAGCAGAGCCTGAATTGGCTGCGAGTGAGAAAGCAGCCATAGCGTGGGGGCGCTGCAGTACTGGTTCAGTGAAAGTGGCCGAACTGACGGTGGCCTGACCAGCGCTCCTCATCTGGAACCCGCACTGAGCTGTAAGTGGGGGTGACCAGTGTGGAAAACCTCAGCCCGGGCCGGCATGGGTGATTGGCCGGACCAGGAGTGCCGCAGGAAGACTGTGTGCCCTGGTGCTGGGTCGGAGTGGGCCTAGAGGAGGAGTGGGCCTGAATCGGAGCACTCCGGGTTGGGATACGAGTGCCGACCAGCAACGGACACCCTGGCATACCAGGAGGGACACCAAAAACAGCAGAGCCCAAACGAGGTTGCAGGAGAACCAATGGCAGGTAGAGGTGTATGGTGTTACGGCCAGGCCCTGAGGTCAAACATCTGCCCCCCTTGGAGCTGCAGATTTGGCCCAAGACAACACTTGCAACCCCTCACCACGGGATGAGCAGGGTTACTAGCCATGGGCCCGACGGATCGCGCACCTGATAAGGCAATCACTGTGCACAGGATGGGTAGGTGTGCTCAGCGATACCAATGCCACCTTCTCCTTTCACTCCCCTTTCATGTGGCCACAAACATCGGAGAGTTTGGGGGAGCAACACCTGCAACAACACAACAGTGTGGCCTAGGGCATCTATGCTACCATATATAGGGGGTCTCCAGTGCTGTCCTCGCCTACTAGACCACATGCAGTGGGCAGAGCCAGGGGCAGTGCGGCTAGTGGCCGGGTACCAGGCTATCAAGGCTGGAAGGGGGAGGGAACTCAGGCCGGAAAACTTCCCTGCCATACGAATCTAGGGCCGTAAGCATATGCCTGGATCTGGGAAGGTCCTGTTGTGGCGCCAGTGGAGACTAAAGGCACCGAACGGTGTCCTTGTGCGCCTCACGGGTAGACAGACACCGCAGTCTTGAAGAGACCCTCCAAAAAAGTCGAACAAGTGAGCAGCAGGTGAAGCGGCTGCCACTGTGCAGCAGTGTGAGACAGGGAAACGGGGGTCAGAAATTGTGGACTTTCGCAACATATCTGAAAAGGTGAAAACGGCGGAGTCCCAAATCAACGGTCTACACTCTATGAATAAGAGATCAGAGGAGCATCAGAGTGATAGGGGATCCCAGAAGGGGTGACAGGCCTAGTGTGGACCTCTTCTTAGAAGATCTCATTCTGAACACTCTCCGTCCAAAGAAGCTGTCCAACTTCTTTGCGACCAAGGGGGCACACAGGGCTTTGGGTCCCCTCCCAAAGCCGAGTGCCCCTCCACGCACTATAATAGCCAGATTATTCAATTACTGAGACTGCGACATGATGCTTCAGGCGGTTCATGCACATGTAGACCTGTGCATTGACAGACAACAGATTCTTCCCCGACTTCACTTTACAAGTGCAGAAGCAGAGAAGGAGCCTTCGAGGAAGTTAAAAAAAAGCACTGTGGGACAAGAAGATTAAATATATGATGATGTATCCAGCCAAGTTGTGAGTGGTTGCAGAGGGTCGTCATTTCTTGATTTTGCTTGTGAGAAAGCGTCACTCATAGTCGTTCAAATGTCACTCATAATTACACTGAAATTATGAAAATGTCACACATGGCAAACTGAAACCTTGGCAGCTATGCTTTTCCATTTTGTAAACATCTCCAAAACAGCTGGAGGTAATGCCTTAAAAACATTATTATAATGCAAGCCAGCCTTTACACATGCTCTGCTTCGTTCAGCTGCTGCAAGGCCCCCTAACAAAACTTCCCTCTGTGACCCAGTGTAGCTAAGCCTTAGGCCTCTGCGTTAGCCGCCCGCTGCGGCCGAATCTAAGCGAAGGTGGGGAGAGGGGGGTGTACTGGCGATTCCTGCGGCTGCCGCCCCACGACAGCCGCAGGTAAGAAGGGGGGGAGGTGCGCCCCCAAAACGTGTGCCGCCTGGGGCGGACCGCCCCCCACCCCCCTTGCTACGCCACTGCTGTGACCAAACTGCAGCTACGCGGTTTCCCCGGCAGCACCAAAAAGGACGTGAAGCAGCAGCAAAACCCTATGCATTCCCTGCTGCCTAAAGAGCACCTCCTTGGGATGAGACTTCCAGCAACAAAGAAAGGAAAGTCCGCAGCTGGGGTAAAAGAGCTCTTTGTAACATTTGCGCATCGACACACAAAGCTAAGGCGACTCTGAGTGACAGTGGGTTAAACTCCCACCGCTCAGCAGACAATGTCGTTAAGATATTTTGGGCAGGACATCCAGCTACAGAAAATCAGCTCAGGGGATGCCGAACTTCACCTCGGACGAAATTGGAAGCAGTCGAGGGAAGTTAAGCAAGGTTGCCCTCTTTGCAAAGGGCAACGATTCCCAATTTCATCTGATGTCACAGGTGAGGTTTAAGCCATGCCCCCCCCCCCCACCTCCATCTTCCCTCTCCCACATTGTACATAACTGATTCAAAACGTAAATAAGCAATCATATATAGTGGAGGCGTGGCCCATATTTAATTGATTTATTCAGGCCTGTCCACCAGTTAGCAAAATTTAGTATATTTGATCCGCAGCGTAGATAGTCAATTTTATTAGTCTGTGACACTACTTGCGTTTGAGTTATACATTCAGTATATATTGTACTTAGTGTATAATGCGACGGCAAAACTGTCCTTCAGTCAATTTGGCACTTTGGTGAACTTGTTCAGAAATCCGCAAGTTGAAAAGGGATGAATTAGCATGATTGACTCCTATTGGCAATACATTAGATTTAACTACATATAATGCATTAACTTTTCTCTTCAGGGAAATGCCTGCATTTGAAACCTTCATGAGTAACATCTGTCTTTCGCTTGGAATGAAAGAGCTGAAATTGGGACTTTTTATTAGGGAATTGAATCATATGGAGAAAAACATAGGTGATAATCACCTGCAATATGTTTGGTCTAAATAGTTATAATAAAAGGCAATGTGATTTGATCTACCTAAGAAGGGGAGGGATGAATTTTGCCCTTTTACATGAAAAACACTTGAATGATACAGAGGAAGAGACAGTTCGTAAAAATGGAGGGACCAACCTATTCAGCCATGTACTCAGCAGAGGCAAAAGGGGTCACAGCATGAATCGCACCAGTGGTACAATTTCAGCATAGCTACACATATGCGGACCTGCTAGAGAGATATACATTGATACATCACCTATTGGATGGAAAACCTATGCATAACAAATATATATGACAGACCTGGAAAAGAAAAAAGCTGTCAGAAGCTAACAAAAATCTGGGGGACACTTGGAAGGGAAGTTCTTATGTACAACATATTCACAAGCATTGCATGGGGAAGGAGATAAAACAGGGAGCTGGCCTGCTTGCTCAAGACTAAGCAACCCCGCAACATTTGGATTAGCAAGAAGAAGGTTAACCTGGGAGATATACAAGTGGGGGTAAATGACACCCTTTGGGCGCACCTAATAAAAGTGTACAGGCAGTCTTAATGAGAACATGAAGTACTGGAGAGCTAGTCTGGCGTGATAAATGTACCTAGACTGACACAGGAACAAATGGATAAACAGGAAATTCCAGAAAGGAAAAACTAGTAATAGCCATAAAAAGACTTAATGGCACGTAAAGCACCTGGATTGAAGCAGCCTCCATGCAGACTTGAATCATAGATTTCCATGTATGCTCTCAGAAAAGCTCCTAGAGGTTTTCACAGAGACGTAGAACTATGAACAATATTCCAAACATTAAGGGAGGCTCTAATCATAATGATAACAAATGACCATGCATCATTTTGCCCATTATCCATGATCAACACTGATATCAAGATCCTGAGCAGAGCACTAGCAAATGGGCTGGTGGAGATGACGAGCATCCTGGTACACACGATCAACCTGGCATTATACCATGTGGAAGCGCCACCCAGAACTTACAGCACCATACGCATATCCTGCACTTTCTGAGTAGCGCAGAGCAACCATTTGACATCATTTGGTGGCACTATATCTTAAAAGACTTCATGAGATTAGGGTTGGGCCTCAACTTTCTGAGGTGGGCACAACTGTTATAGCGAGGGCGAAGATTGGACAGGTGGTGTCAGAGAACTTGGAAAAAGAAAGAGGATCACAGCAGTGATGCCCGCTCTGACACTGGAATTTGTACTCACTGTTAAGCTGCTAAGTTGTAGCCTAAGGTTGTTGTTGCGGGCTTGGGAAACAGGGTCAGGTCCGCAATGCACACTGGATCCATGTTCACTGATGATACACTCATATTTTCGCCAGCCTGATAATTCAGTGCAGGTGCTGTTGGTAGAGCTTGAACACTTTGAGGCACTTTGGGCCCGTGCTCCAACTGGGAAAAGTCCAAGCTAGTATCTTTGTGAAGGTTGACCTAAATAATACAAGATACTTACCCACAGATGTGGGTGAGATGGGGGGGGGGCGACTGATTCAGATACATAGGTGAACAGATGGCACACACAGCAGGAAAACAATAAACATACAATATGAGCAGAGTGGTAGGAAGTACTAAATATTCTGTGAAATTCTGAAATACTTTGCCACTTTAGTTCTAGAACAATATCACTTGCTAAAATGATCTTCTTGCCTAGATCTTTATGTACAATGTAGAAGTTATTGTGTCCATTCCCGATGGAACTATTTCTGGAACTGGACAAATTATTGGTTTCATTAGTATGGACTGGGAAGCGCAGCTGAGTACAGGTGATAAAACTAAAACTGAGCTGGGAAAGAGGATGCCTAGATTTGCTCAACGTTAAGTTCTATTATATGGCTGTGCAGCTCCAGCATGTAGTCAAATGGATGGACGAGGAAAACAAATGGTAGAAAAGATTGCAAGTAGGGTGGCATAGCTGACCCCACTTCCAGAGCTGCTCCTAATGGGAGGCAGCATTCCACCTCGGTATCCTGGAAAGGTCTGGGAAAGAGCACTGAAGAGGATTATGAGGAGGCCTCCTACACACCAGACATGAATCTCTGGAGCCTGCTCTGCAGCTGCTCAGAAATATTAGTCAAGACATTGAGTGGCCCAGTGGAGGGAAGGCAAATGTGAGACAATAGGAGAATTGAATCCAAATAAAGGTCTCTGACATTCACCAGGCAGCTTTTGGGAGTGATCGGGACAATTTTGAAACATCTCAAACTTGCACAAACCATAAGTAAAATATGGACCAGGTCTCCAGACGCCTCAAAATGACAGACACCCTGGTCACACAATTGCATTTAACACAAGCAAGGGGGCTGATCTTAAATTTATATAGTGCATTAAAAGCAGATAGTTGTGGAAGGTCTTTGAAAATCAGAGCAAAGTGGGACACAGAGTTTCCAGAGCCCTTAGAGGATAGAGAATGGGAAGCAGCATTCTTAAATGTCAACAAAGTCTTAATCAATGTCAGGTTGAAGTTTTCCCTTTTCAAATACCTCCATATGGCATTCCTAACTCCACCAAAACTGGGAAAGGTATACCCAGCAAGACTCTTCCTGAGATGAGGAACTGTGAAGACCAACGTCCTCCATATGCTTTGGTCCTCAATGGTGGTGAAGAGGTTTGGTTCTGAATCATGAGCAAGACTGCACTCTATCACAGTAGTATACCCATGCTTCGGATTAAACAATGTCTATCGGGAAGGTCCCGAAACCAAAGTAAAGCAAAATGAATCAGAGATTTGCTGCACTAAGCACTGCCCTTATTAGGCGATGCATAGCTATTCATTAGGTAAGATCAGAGGGACTCTGGAGGCAAACCTGAGTGAAAGACAGGTAGGATAGAAAAGAGCAGAGGAGCACCTAACCAACTTAGGAAAAACTGACTGAAGACTTAATAGAATGGGCAGCAATGATACAGGAGCCATCCAACTCACCAGATAGTAGACCACCCTAAGACAATATTGTTTTTTTACTTTTTAAAAGTGTGTTTTCATATTGTAAATGTACAAATAACACCTAAGTCTATATCGTTAAGCTTAGTCTATATGGAAGAAAACAGGGAGAGTTTAGGGAAATCAGAAGGGTGTAATATACACAGATGAGGATAATGGAGGGATTTAAGGAAAGTGTGGGGAACCCTGGAGAATGGGATTGGAGAGATCAGCAATGCACTACCTGAAGACAAATGACGACCGATCACGGGTGAGACAAACACTAAGGGCCTAATTTAGAGTTTGGAAGGCAGGGTTCTCCATAGCAAATATGAATGAGTACCCTCTCCTCCAAACTCTCGGTCTGCCCACCTCATTCAATGATGGGCGGACCGTAAGGTTGACAGAGCCCCATTGACTCCATTGACAGAAAGCTTCTTTCAACAGCCCTGTGGAGTAGGGACCATTGGAGGAAGGGCATTACACTGCATGCCCTATTTTCTGGCTGTAAGTGCCAGGAAAAACCTGGTGGCGAGGGACAGAAATAAAAACTGTGATCCTCACATCCTTGAAGGAAGCTCCCAAAGTGTAGGGTTCATTATTGTTTTTTGTTTGTTTTTCAAAAACAAACTCCCATTTTGGGAGTTTGATTTTGAAAATCAAAAACTTTAAAAGTTTAGTGGATGGCTGTCATAACCGATGGTGGCCTTCAACCAAACATTTTGAAATTTGAAGGGGACCGCCAGTACAGCAGTTCTCCATCAAGGCACAGAGATGACAGCTGTTCCGGCGGTCATTTGAAAATTTGATGGACAGTAGTCCATCAGGATGGCGGAGGTAATGTTCTCTGCCATCCTGTCAGATGGAGTACCATCTGCCAAACCTAAAATCAGGAGCTAAATTTGTAAATTACTCTGCAATGCAAGTTATAGACCAAAAGTCTAACTTTACTACTTTTCGGTATTCACAAAGTTAAGTTACTACTAGTAAAGTTAGACTTTTGGTCGAAGTTTACCTTTGTGAATACCAAAAAGTAGTAAAGTTAGACTTTTGGTCTAAATTTATCTTTGTGAATACCCGAAAAGTAGTAAAGTTAGACTTTTGGTGTAAGTTTACCTTTGTGAATACCAAAGGTAGTAAACTTACACAAAAGTGTAAGTTTACCTTTGTGAATCGGGCCCACAGTGTGGCCAGGTGATTCAGTTCTATGATTACTGGTCTTGACCTTGCTGACTGCTACTGTGAATGTTAATGGTTTTTATGTTACTGCAGAAATGTTCTGTATATTGTCGGAAAGCAAAAAGTTAAAATGATTTTAAAAAAATGATTGGATCATACATGCTCAGGTCTGTTTAGACTGCAATTGTCCAACCTCTGGAACCTGAAGAGGGACTCCCTAACCCTTTGTGCTCACACATACCCATTGTTCACGCTGCAGTTACTCACAACCCTACTTCGCTGACAGCCCTGACGTTAAGAGGACCGGATGGCTTACCCACTTCGGGCCATGAAAAAAGTAGCACATAGAGGGCTGTGGGATGTTCTTATGTATGCGGACTCCACAGGAGACCTGTCAGGATTCAGGAGTTTGATACATCATACTGGTTTCCCAGTCACTCTCCAGCCCTCCTTTTCAGATAAAAATAGCCAGCATCACTCAGCGTGCTACTGTGACGTCACAGGCAACTGCCTACCAGGCTAACGTCACCGAGTTCAATGCCTGGTAATGCACATAGATTCAGCCCAAACCACCCCAAAAATGGCATCAACTGAACACAAATAGCAGTGAACCTAGATTTTTTTTGGTTTAAATCTTTTTATTAACATTTACGTATTTTCATACAACATACACAGTGTGTCAGCACCCTGTGGGGCAACAACAAAGTTAAGCAGTTCGGCATACAGTCCATCTTATTAATAGAAAAGCTATCGGATGAGTTATTGGTAATAGTTCCTGGAGGATTGTCCTAGCAATGACTCCGGCAGTATCGTATCAGGCATTGTGATGTACCATCACGTAGCCCTCTTAGCTGTGGTGCAACATTTAATCAAACTGTGGGCGTAGAGTACAACTAAATGAGGGCAAAATAACCAAAGGAGGGATGGGGTAGTCGCCTGAGACCCACTGTGCAAAAAAGAGGGGGGGTGGCCATGTTAGAGCTGACCGACAGAAACTCAGTGAAGTGAAATCATGTTAGTATGTGAGGCCGGTTCTGTGTGCGTGTACTACCAATTGCTAAGCGCTGGGTTCCTCATCTTGCTCCCTGCCCTGGGGCCCCTCCTCCGTGAATTTATCCATGCCCTGCAATCTCGACACCATAGCATCCCAGTGGTGTGCCAGTGGAAACTTACGGATCCCAAGAAAGTCCTCCCGGCGTAATGCAACCCCCTCTGCCCTGGCCCAATTAAGTAAGGAGCGTCGCCAGGCTATGGCGTGAGGGGCCATTGGGGACTTCCACCTTTTGGTGATGAGGCGTTTAGCCACTATGAATCCCAGATAAAGGAACCGGGTGGCTGCTCTGTGTTTCTTACTCCTACTAAACAAATGCAGTATGTGTGCCTCTCAGAGAAGGGGGATGTCTCAGGAGGTGCAGGTGGCTAGTGTAGATGTCACATTGGCCCAGTATTCGCGCAAGTCAGGGCAGTGCCACAACATATGTGATATGTCTGCATTTACTAAGCGGCACCTAGGGCAAGCTGCATCTGATCTAGCAAAATACTTATTAATTTGGGCTGGGGCAAGGTATGCCCGGTGCAATATAAAAAATTGGATTTGCTTAAAGCGCTGATTGCGTGGAATACGTGTCGGACCTCGCCGAACGGCCAACCATTCCCTGTCCGTAAATACTTTCCCCAGAGCCTCCTCCCAATGTTACCTCAGGGGGGTCAAGTCAATTTCAGTGTGCTGGCAGAGTGAGGACGCGAACCAACGAGTCAAGTGCCCCCCACTTCCCATCACATGTAGGTACTGTATCGTATGGTGCATGGGCGGTTCCTGAGCGACACCACCCCACTTTGAAGCCAACGAGGTTATAATCGCCCAATGTAATAAGAATGTAATAAGAACTGCCCCGGGTACATGTTCTCATCAGACATGAGTTCCTAGTTTGGAATGAGGGAGCCATGAAATTCCAGTCAAGTGAATCAAATGCCTTCTCAAGGTCTAGCACCAGGCAGCCCGATCGAGGCCATTGGAGGGGGGCATACTCGGCTACCTGAAAGTACCGGTGGATATTTAGAGCCGTGTTTCGTTGAGGGACGAACCCGTTCTGGTCAGGGTGGACCAAGGCGGGAACAAGGGGCACCTGGCGATTAGCTAAAACTTTGGCTAAAATTTTATAGTCGACGTTTAATATCGCTATCGGTCTATATGATCCGGGGGAGGTTGGATCTTTCCCTGGCTTCAAAAGGGAAACCACGTTAGCCGCGCACATTGAGGGCGGTAAAGCCTGATCGTTAATTGCCGAGGTGGACAAGGAGTGCAGACGAGGCACCATAGTCTCTGCGTATGTTTTAAAAAATTCAGTGGGAAGCCCATCGGGTCCCAGCATCTTTCCAGATGCCATGGACTTCAGTGCTTCACGAATTTCGTCTACTGTCAGGGGGGAGTCCAAAGCGAGTAATTGGTCAAGCGTCAGTGTGGGCAGCTCCACAGTGGAGAGGAATGACTCAATGTGAAGGCTGTTCCTAGTCAGCTGAGCCGAATATAACCCGGTGTAGTGTGCTGTCATTGCTGCATGAATGTCTCTCTGTGTACAGCACCTACGGCCCATTTTGTCCACCAGGAGCTCTATGGAGCTGGGGGTGTTCTTGTCTAATTAGGTAAGCCAGCAGCTTGCCCGCCCTATCCGCTGTAGCGTGATAACGAGCCGAATGCGCCATGAAATTGTGACATCGTAGCCTTTCTACTAGCGCTTCCCGCTCAGCATGGGCGTCATCAAGTTGCTTTTGCCTATCAGGTCGATCGATGGCCTGCGCTTCTAACCGGAGCAATTGACGCTCAATGGCGGACAAGGATGCGTCAAGCTGTTTACGGATACTCCACGTGTGCGCAAGGCAATGCCCCCTTGTCACCACTTTAAATGCCTCCCATTCCGTCAATACCAAGTCCACAGAGTCTGCATTAAGATCAAAGTATCCAATCACTGCAGACTCCAGAGAGCTCCGGAACGCCGGGTCCTCCAGCGCTGCCGTCTGTAGACGCCAAGCTGGAATCGGGGACGTCACGGCCTCCCACGCCAGGTGCATTATTTATGGATTGTGATCGGAATGCGTCCGACCTAAATATTCTGTGGACTGAATCAGGGGGGCTAGGGCCGCCGAGATCACAATGCGGTCCAGCCGGATGTGCAGCTTGTGAACTGGCGAGAAAAAGGAATACACCCTAGCGTGAGGGTGGCGCTCGCGCCAGACATCTGTCAACGACCAATGCCCCATCCAAGTACATAGGGACTGGGCGTTCGAAGATGATGTGGTTCTATTCAAAGGAGGAAAGGAACGATCGAGAGAATCGTCCAGCACAGAGTTAAAATCCCCTCCCAGCAATCACGGAACCTCCCTCCATCTAGGGAGTAATGCCGTTAGGCTACAGAGGAATGCTCCCTGGTCAGTGTTAGTGGCGTAGATGGAACCCAACAAAATAGGTTGGCCATTTAACCTACCCTTAAGGAACACATATCGTCCGGCGGGATCCACCACCACCTCCTCCTCCTCCCATGGGACCCCGGCCTTTACCCAGATGAGTGTCCCTCTGGCCATGGCTGAGTAGTTGGTGCTATAGATCTGACCCAGCCAGCGACGGCGCAGTTGGACGGCCTCTGGTTGCGTTAGGTGTGTCTCTTGTAAGAGAGCGATGCTAACTGCCTACGCTGTAGGTAAGCATATATGGAGTACCGCCTGGCAGGTGTATGAATGCCTCTAACATTCCATGTGATTATATTTAGGTTAGTCATGGAGATGATGTAAATCTGTCGGTTTCCCTTCTTGGAGTGAACACCCTCGGGAAGGGTATGTGTGACGGCAGCAGGTCTCGAGGCAGGGCGACTCTTCTAGGGGAAAAATAATTTTTTTGCATTCAGGGATACTGAAACATTATGAGAGCGGACCCCCGACAGGGAGATCGACCCAAACTTTTACTCCTTTTTTATGGCAACTAGTTCAACGTCGTTGTTTGACTTCGGGGGAAACACAGGTTTAAAGAAGGAAAGAAAAGAGAAAGATTGCTTGCATGTTCTATCCCCCTTATTTGCACCTCTGTAGTAGAAGGTAGAGTACTGGATATGTGAGTGAATATGAAAAGACCCAGGGTTTCAGCTTGAAACGGTGGGGACATGTATGCGAACGAGTGCCCTTAGTTTCTGTTCCTGTGAAGTCGAGGCGTCCAGGGATGAGGAGCAACAAGTTCTCAAATAATGTCATCCGCCGTCTGGGGGGTAACATCCGGGAGTCGAGGTGAGCCAGCATCCGTTGACCATTCTGGTGTGGAGTCGGCACCCCCCATGGATCTCGACGGGGTCCCGGCGGAACTCGTTGGTGAAGGTGATCTGACAGGTAGAAGGGCCGCCACAACCTGCAGAGCCTCCTGACGCTCCGATCTGATCTGTTCCGGGTCCGGTGCTGCGATGGGTAGCCATCCGTCTCTGCCTTTCTTCCTGCGGCGACCGCAACAGGGTCTCTTGTGCAGTTGGGGATCTTCAGCGGGTCTAGGAGCCGTTGTCAGCCTGTTTTCTTTGAGCCGGTCCCATGCCTCTGCAGGAGAATCAAAGTATCGGGTGTTGCCATCTCGGATAACTCGGAGGCGGGCGGGAAAAAGTAGAGAGTATCGGAGTTCCAACTCTCGAAGTTGTTTCTTGACTGCGCCGAAGGTGGCTTGCCTTTTTTGTACTTGTGCAGTATAGTCCGGGAAGAAGGAGACGGTAACATTTTGCACCTTGGGGCCAGGGTGCTTGCCTATTTCCCATAGAATTACATCCCTGTCCCTAAAGTTCATTAAGCAAAATAGGAAGGGACGAGGGTGAGCCCCTGGAGGGGGTTTACGGGCCAGAACTCTATGGGCCCGTTCTACTATGAACTGAGGTGAGAGCGATCCCGGGGGAGCAAATCTCTCATCCAGGATTCTGTGTAGCCCTCTGGATCTTGACCCTCCGTCCCCTCCGGTAGGCCAATCACCCTCACATTATTACGGCGCGACCTCCCTTCAGCATCATCCACCCTATCCTCCAGGGTGCACACCCGATCCATCAGGTCCTGCAGAGTGGTCGCGAAATTACGGGATCTGGGCTTGAGTTCCGCCAACGTTGCCTCAGTATCACGGACCCTGTCAGACAGTTTGTGTTGATCTGCCCGTAGAAGCGTGAAGTCGGAGGTAATAGTGTCCATCCTGCCCTCCAGGGAGGAGCGCGTCTGTTCCAGCGTGGTGCCAGCACCGAGTCCAACTCGGCCGCGATGTCCGACTGACTCGCCCCAACAGACGTTCCAGAAGTTTTGGGTGCCCCTTCGGTCAGGCCCCGGGTGGGAACCTCTTGGCGGCCGTTGGATTGAAGGCGGCCCATGAGTATCTGCTGAGCACTCGGCATATGGGGCTGGATGTGAGTGTCTTCCAGCCGTGGACTCTGCGGCTTCTCCACTGCCCTCCCAATGCCTCAGGATAGTGCACCACCACAGAGGCTAACCAGTTGAGGAAAGAGACGTGACTGTTCAGGAAGCACTCTGGAGCAGGGTCCACCCCGTTCAATTTCTAACACTGCCACAGTCCCATTAGGCCGGTACAGGAAGGATCGTGCGAATAGGGACTAGGCCTGATCTGCCCCCGGACCCCCCCGCCTCAGCTGGCCGCCCCCGTCGCAGGCAAGGATCCCCGTGTGATCACACAAGGTCAGGGTCAGCATAGGCCTGAACCGACCTCCGCACTGCTCCCCTCTCTGCGCCGCCCAGGCATTCGCCCACCGCCGTGCTGTTTTACACCAGGAGGGGGGCCTAGGCCCGACCGACCCCCGTACCCTCCACTCCCCTCCTCAGCTCATCAGTGCTACCGCAGGCTCACCTGTATTGCCTCTGCCGCAAAGGTTGGGGGCTTCACAAGATGGCGGCCCCTGATGCTGGCGGGGTCCCCCGTCGACTCCGGCGTGGCCAAGGTCTCTTCAAGTGGCAGTCAGAAGTCCCAGGAGGCACCACCTGGCATCGGGCCCAGTCGCCTCCCACGTGGTTTCAGGCCCGCTGCCCCCACAGTCCGCGGCAGCAGAGGAGGAAGGGGGAGCACCCCTCTGGCTCAATGGGGGTCCCCCGCTACTGAGATGGGCCAAATGTGTCCCGGCCTGGCCGCTCAGGGAATGCAGCCGCTCGCGGGGACTCCTCCCAGCTGATGCGGGTGTAGCGGCCTCACCACTGGGCCCAGCTGCACCCCGCCGTGCCAAATCACGATGTAGGGGAGGGAAGGGGGGAGGCCCCGCTCCAACTCTACGGGGGCCCCTCCACACTCACCAGGCCGGCTCCAGTCTCGAATTAGGCACCAGGGCAGCCCCGATCCTTTCCGTCGGCTCAGTCAGCTCCGGCCCGCCTCAACTCCTACCGGTGCCGCTGGCGGACACAGTCTGTCTGATGGGCGCCCCCGGGGCAAGGACTCCCCATGCTCCACAGGATCCGCCGGATCCGCCGGGCGACAACCCCAGGGAATCTCGACTCACCCCTCGGCTCAATAGGCGGGCGGGGCCCCTCTCTCCAGTCCGGCGAGGGCCACGGACCGCTCCATCGATATTGCTGCACCCGTCTCTTCCGCAGGCACGGCGGTCAAGACAGCCACGCCGCTGTAGCTTGGGCCGCCACTTCTCGCCTGCCCAGGGGGCCTCGCCGCTCGGGCCCTCACGTTCACCTCGCGTGCCGCAGGCCGCCAGTCAGGGTTTCGTCACCACAGCGTCCTCAGCAGTGAGAGACCCCTCATCCGGATCAGCGTGGGGTCCTCCATATACTCCTGGGCAACAGGGTAAGTTTCCAGTTGCTTTACCTCAGGATTGCCAGGATAACCGGGGGATACGGAGCGGAGTGTCTTCAGAACACGTCCGCCATCTTAGGTGCTTGGCCACGCCCCCCCCCCCACAGTGAACCTAGATAAAGGGCTAAGTCAGACATTACTGTAAACAATGACATGGACAAACGTTTTACCCACATTTTTCTTGAACTTTTTTGTATATACTGTAACTCTGTATGGAAATGTCACAAAGGGTGCGGAGAAGCATTGTAAAGAAAAGACAAGAAAGTAAATATTGCCTCTGTGTGTTCTAGAATCTTCCCTTCAACTCAGAGAAGAACTGAAGATTCATGGCTTTTGTGAACTTAGGCACGTGTCCAAATGACATTCCTGAGAACTATAAATCTGGATCATTATGAAAAGTATTTAAAACGCGATTTATGAGCACTGGCTGTCATTCTAAAACTCTTCATCTCAAGACTTAAAGTGCTAAAGCTACACAAGTTTATTTTCCAGGTCACTCAGCTCGAGAAGACTCAAGAGGGCTACACAATAGGAGGGCAATAAACCCACCTGCATTATAAACCTACTTAAGAGGCCACCGGTCTTGTGAAAAGCAGATAATGTATTGACTTGGAGGAGATGTTTATACTCCGAGCTCTCACTTTCAGAAATACTGCCTACCGTCTGGAGGAGGAGTCAGTGTTTGGCTCAGGAGGATGAAGAGTGCAAGCATCTGCATAGGGCACTCACCCCTCCAGGATTGAATGAGGGCCAGAACCAGGGATTCATGCACTGTCCATTTCCCTATAGATTCATACACGGAGATGGCAGAGTGAAAAACCCATTACATTACACGTCGAACGCCATTTTCAAACTGTGATTGCAAAGCAAACAAGCGACTGCTGCAAGGGAACTGCAGACATCACAAGTATGGCTGAAAACAATTTTCCTGCTGTGTTGAATGTGCAAGTGACCTTTCGCTATTTGCTTTGGCAATGCAAATCCTACTCAAAATGCTTCCTCTTGGACAGAGAGCACGAGGCAGCATGTCTCAAGGGCTTAGCTATCAATGGTGCAGCAGGTGCAGGGGCACCGGTTCCCACATTCCGGAGGCAGCATTTTAAACCATTATTATTGCATTATTTTACTACCTAACCAGTAGTCTGGGGACCTAGTTTTCTCCCTTCTACTGGGGCCCCTGGCAGCCTTGCTACCCCACTGGTATGTCTTGCTGTGGCTCGCTCTGTAAATGTCAGGTAAAGTCTGCAGAAAGCTGCAGCCACAAAGGACTGAATGTGCAGAGGAGCAACAGATATATATATTTTTTTTATTGTATTTTTGTATCGCGCGAACTCGACCCCAAGGTATCAGAGCGCTTTACAAGAGCACCCAGTTGCGTTACAAATAGACACATTCATTATTGTTAGGCACGGGGAGATTAAGTGATTCGTCCAGAATCACAGGATGTTGGGCGTCCCTGCCGAGACTTGAACCTGGTTCCCGCGCTTTGAGGTCGACCGCTCTAGCCGTTAGGCCACATCCTCTAGAAACCTATTGGAAGCTGTTTATTGGGTAAGTGCCTGAGCTCCGGTGGAACAGTTCAATAAGCTGAGAATGTTAAGGTTTATCCCCAATAAACAACAAAATGTAAAGTCTATGTACAGCTTTTCGTTCGTGGTAGATGCTTGCACATTAGATGTCAAAGATGTGCTCACTGAAACCTCTGAAGACGTCACATCTCTTAAGCAGTAGTTTTAAAGCACATGCACATCCGACTCTATTTCAGCTCAGCATGCAATGTGGGGGTAACCCGTGGAGTGCTACCGACTGCTGCGCCATAAACGAGCCACCACTTGGTTGAGCTCCAGCCATGGCCGTCGTCACACAGTCACCGAAGGTGCCACTTCCTGAAAGATGTTTCCTCTCCCGGCAGAAGAGAGACTCTTTTTAGGTCGAGCCTAGACAGAGCATGCGCTGTCGCAAGACCTGTAGTAAACAGAATATGGAGGGTAATTTCTCTTGCCGCTTGCCATTGGTTAACTCTGACATTGCTCTTCTTATCTGGCTTATTGTTGGCTGGCGATCCGATACTTCACTTCCGTTTTTGTAGGAAGCAGCACTGACCAACAACAGTTTAGTTACGCTGCTGGCTGTTATCTTTTCGTAAAGGGACTACTTGTTTTCTTTGCTGCTCGCATTCCGCTGGCACATCTGCCAGCTTCCTGCCCTCAACCGAGGCCTTGCTCCACCGCTCTCTACCCGGGACTGACGCTTCGCCACTCCCCGCGCTACTCCCGGACAGCCGCCGCTGCCTCATAGCCCTACCAGCGTCGCAGCTGCTGGCCATGGCGTGCCGTGCTAACTCGACCCGCCATACTCCCAGTGCCGGCTCCGGCATCCTGGGTGCCACTAACCGACCATCTGACACTCAGAGCTCTCGCAGAAGCTGCACAAGCTGCATGCTTACTCGAGCACCAACATCGACGCCGGAACTTCGGGCAAGAAGCATACATGCCCTGCGAGCCGGAGCCCGAGTGCTACGCACAGTACATCGAGCCCCTGCGCGAGCAGTAGCCGCACCTGCCTGCCACCCCTGCAGTCCATGCATGGCAGGCTCAGCTTTGTTGACAGCTGTTTTGGCCTTGTGTGGCGTAACGGATAGGGCGGCGACTTTCACGCTAAGGAACCGGGTTCGAGTCTGGCGGGAGGCTCAAACATGCTGTAATTCTGGGACTGCAAATTCAGTTTATTAATGCGCTTGTTCGTCCACTGGGAGCTGGGTATGTTGAGCCTCCCACCGAAACTCAAACCCGGTTCCCCAGCCTCAAAGAGGACTACTCCAGCTGTTACGCCACATCCTTTAACTTTGTCCACACACTCCATACGAGTGCGTGCGTTTATACTCTGTCTCCTCTTTTTTTATGTTTTATTTTGCACTTTAATATAGCGCGAACTCGACCTGAAGGTTTCGGAGTGCTTTACATGAGGAGCCAGTTGCATTACAGATGGGCACATTCATTTTTAGGTACGGAGAAAATAAGTGATTTGCCCAGAATCAAAGGATGTTGTCCCGCCAAGACTCGAAACCGGTTTGAAGAATAGGGTCTGTGTGTGTGCCGGGGGCGGGAGGAAGGGGCTGCCGCATTGTTTATTTTGTAAGCAGAAGCTGCTTCAGTCATGGCGAAAATACCATCTTTTGCAAAAACATTTTTGCGCTCTACAGTTTGTTTGCCCCTAGCTTGAATTTAGCGCAAATGTAAATTGGTTGATGGCTGCGCAAACTCGCTAGTAGTGGCAATTACTACTTGCGTTTTCACTTCAAAACATCATGACGTCCCTCTAATCAAGGTTGTTTTATAAATATCCACTTTCTTATGCTTTGACACGGAACATGTTAACCTTGTTCTGGTAACATGTTGCTGTTTGAAAACCTGCTGTGAAAATGCAATTACTAGGTTTTTTCTCCAAGCGTGTCTTCACATACTGGTAAATATAAAATGCTGTGCATGCTGTAAATTGAACACGCAACCCCTAAGCCCCTAAGAAGGTCTCCGTCAGAATGGCGGCGTGACCTGGTCTTTCTAACGCCAACCAGGAACATCATGGCAATTAGCTATCGATTTTCACAACAGCAAGACTCTGAGGGCTCCCAAGGGGCGGGATCACACACACCTTAACATTTCAGTTAATTACCTTGACACTGGGAAAACATTCAAGTCTAGAAAGATAGCTATGGCAAATCACAGCGGACTCACTATAGCTTGAAGAATGCAAGCACTGACAAAGCCAATAGTTTTCACTTTAGTATGCTTGTATTGTGAGGGGCTAGCATGCCACCATTTTAGAAAGGAAACTCCTGCTGTCTCTGATAACTCATGCACTATTGCAGGAAAATGACGGCATTTAGAGGCGCTTGCTGCTCAGGTTGGAAGAAGCTGGACACTGAGCTAAATAGAATGCTAACATTATTAGCAGCTGTTTTATTTATTTTCGGCATATATTGCGTTTAAATGCAAGCATCAGGAGATTTAGTTATGCACGTACGTTTTTGCCCTTATTTAAAGATCTCCAAATAATTAGTTGCTTGTATTAACATGCCCTGCAACATTCTAGCCCCATTCCGAGTAAAGGCAGCAATGTAACAATTGCCTTTTGTAGTGTCTGAAATAATTACGACACAAAATATAGGCTTAAGAGCTTACCTAAAACTTATTGATGTAACTAGCTGATTATGTTGAAAACACATTCTTAAAAGGAATTGCCATTTTTCTTAAATTTTTCTCTGGTTTGCATAAGCGCTGTAGCACATTCATTCATTCATAATGAGTGAGGGATACCGATAATGCAGATTGGATTTGTCTTAGTGGGTTACAATTACATCAGAGAAGCGTTCACATTTGGTCTTCGAGGATCCCCAGCTGCAGACTGGCAATCTTAAACTGAAAGCCCTCTTCCCCTCCCCGTTCAGCCCCCACTCCCAGCGCCCGGAACAGCTGCTTTCAGCTCAGCAGCTGTAGGCGCTGCTCCAGTTAGTACAATGGTATAGCATTGTCATGAGAGAATGCCTTTTGTTGTCTCGGACTGTGTTACAATGACAACAAGCATTTGCAATGCAATAGGTCTCGCATTTGCGAGAGTTTAAGCTATTAGTATTGTAATTGACAATGCCTTTTATTTATGTTTTAAAACCCAAAACATAAATAAAAGGCATTGTCCTTTACAATGCTAATAGCTTAACCTCGCGTGAATGCGAGACCTATTGCATTGCAAATGCTTGTTTAGTTGCCTGCCTTGCGTCAGTAGTGGCAGCACAGGCCAAAGCCGAATCATTGATTAAGCAGACTGTGACACCTAACTGGACTGAAGCAAGAGTGCTAATTCGGCGCTGCCCGGTGTGTGACAGGCTGCTGAGGCGCCCCCTGTGGCTGTGTGTGCAGAGGCACTCCCTGAAAGAGCTGGAGATGGGCAACATTGTGTCGCCTTCAGCGCAGTAAAGATCAGGAGAGGGCCGTGGTCCAGAGCTCCCACTGAGTCAACGCCAGCGTGCGGCTGCAACAGAGTGGACCACCAATTAGGGTGCCATCTAACCAGTATTTTACTGACCTGGCTTGTTTGTTCATGCCAGATAGGTAAAAAATGTTCAAACCCATTTAAATCCAGTGATTTCCTATTTGAAATACAAACTGAAAACAACAAATGCAAGATGAAAACATTGTAAAAGAGTTGTTTAGATTCTTAAATGGTGTTTGAAGTAAATACAGGCAGAATTAGTACCGTACAAAGCATATAGAGGATTTTACACAGACTGTTGCTCAAGGACTAGCTCCCGGGCTTTCCAGAACCGCAAAACACACACACATGGGCGCTATTTTTCTTTTGGAATGGTGGCAACCTCAATACCATTGCAGCTTACTTCACATTACACTCAGTAAGCAGGGCTTTAAGTGGAATGAAAAAAGTGGGGGGGTCCCTGGAATGGGCGAGGACTATATAATTAAGGGTATGGCTTAAACATAGGGTGACCAGAATTGTAAAGCCAAAAACCGGGACATTTCATGGAAATAGAAGAAGGACTACAGTTTTACTTCAAGCGAGCGCACAGAATGACAGCGCTCCTCAGCACAGAATTACAGAACAGGTAGTTAGATCATACATAAAATGCAATGTTTAAACCCAGAAGCTTCCCTGTTAATTAAATTGCGTTCTAGAAACAACTGCTCACTATCCCTGCTTTGTACAACATAAAAAACACCTTCCGCCGTTTTCAGCTGACCCTCTCTAAAAACCGGGACAGGAGCTAAATTTCCTGAAATCTGCCCGGACAGCTGGTGAAAAACCCGGACCGTCCAGGCAAATCCGGGACGCCTGGTCACCCTACTTAAACAGAGACACTAAAATTCGCGCAGAGGCCCACTTAAAGCGCTGTCAGCAAGCCACACAATAATAGGCCCTGTTATATAGACTGCTCTGTTAATCCCAGTATTTTTGAAAACATGAGGCCTCATGAGATGGGCAGGTTTGTAGGAAGTTGCATACCACTGCAGCAGGAAATGGCTTATGACTCAGGAGTGGTAACGGGTAATCTGTATGGCTGTTAAGCGGATATTATCAAATTACATGGAGATGATAGGCTGATTCATAAAGGCAATATTAGTGACTGGGGGCCACATGATTCAATATTGGAAATGGCGATTACCTAATTTCGATTTCCTGCAAATCGCAATTAGGTAATCGCTGTTCCCAATGTATGAAACTCCATGAGTTTCATTTAGCGTTTGCTAGTGGGTCACAAATCAACCTACCGCATAAATATTAATGAGGTAGGTCGCAATTCATGACCCATTGGGAATTGCTAAAATCACAGGAATGGTGGCCTGCTGGGGTCAGCAGACCACCGTGTCTGTGATTGTTTTTAAATAAAGCAATAATTGTTTAATTCCTTTTTAAATGCAGCCCGTTTTCCTTAAAGGAAAACGGGTTGAGTTTAAAAAAGAAAAAAGCTTCGCTACCATTCCCAAAGAGCAAGGGGTCCCTTGGGGACCCCTTCCCATTTACGAATGGATTACCACCTACTTGAAGTAGGTGGTAAAATGCAAATGTTTTGTGGCCGCATTTCGGTCACAAAACATTTCTACATACTGCTACGATTCGGTATCTAAAAGACGTACCCTGAACACGCCCCTTCCTAATACCGAATCGGTATGTATCCGCAATTCCGAATTGCGATTCAGTAACATGTTACCGAATTGCAAATTGGAATTCATACATACCAAAATGCATTTTACCAGTCGCAAACGGCCCAATTCTGCGAATCGGGCCATTTGCGGCCGGTAAAATGCATGATACATGTGGCCCTATGGGCGGGAATATCAAAGACAGAATATGAAAGGGTCACAATAGCATGACTAGAATATCGAGGAACAAAATATTGAAGAGGTAAGTGCACAGAGGGCAGTATGGATTTACTATTCCTAACTCCACATTTACTTATCATAAAGATACATATCTATCGCCAAGGTACATATATGTGGAGTTATTTATAAAAAAAGTCTATACAAACTTACCTTTTGATATTTTGTCCCTCAATATTCTGGTCATAATATTGTGAGCCCTAGATACTCTGCTGTAAAGTCCAAGCTTTCACACTACTTCCTCAGAATGAGAATCTTTACATCAAGAGATGTGTTCACACCTTGCAGACAGGAACCCTGCTACCTACCTACAAATAATTTGACTTTCTTGTTCCTGGTCCAAGGTGCTCTTTCCCTTGTGCTTTAATTTCTGCTTGAGCTGGGGTGTGCTTGCCCTGGGGGACACTGGTTGCCTCATCCCCTGGTTTTCATGCTACTGCCTTGTGGTTGTTTCTGGCTTTCTTTCCCCACCTGATGGAGTGAGAAGAGTCGTAGATCTGAGAGAGACTGTACGTCGGAATACTGTGTGCAAAACTATTGTCCAGCAAAAACATTGTAGCCAGAATGTCAACTACCACAGTATCAAGAAGGTACGTATATACAGGTAAGAATAGTTTTACTAGTCTTAACTCCAATTGTGCATATATATATGTAAAGTTAAAAGTAGTAAATTTACTTTTCTATCACTGTCCTGGCAAGCTTTGAACAGTTTTGTTGTTTATATTCTTACTTTACATAGTGATATGCAGGACATGTAGAGTGGAACCAAAATAAAACGTATTCTTTTCACTGTGCGATTATATACATTTTTTATTTTTTTAAAGCACACATTTCGGTGCTATGGTTTCTCTTTCAAGTCTTTCTCAGGCCAACCATGAGACACATATTTTGTGTAAAGTGATGTTTATCACAACAGGAAGCACTGGGACTGATTCCAAGCTGTAGAACTCATAACATGGGCACAATGAAGTTTGAGATCTCAGCACCTGTCTGTGTCATCCTTTCTAAAGCAGTAATCGGAGACAAAGGATAGGCCTGGCCTAGAATCTTCCACAACTTGAAAACAGAAACTGCAACTGGAGTCTCAGCCCTTATTCCTGACATCCACCAAATGGCAGTGCTCAGGAAAACTAATCGCCATCTCCTTGTTAAAAAAAAAGGCCTGAAGGAATTTTTAAAGGCAGCCCAGTCTCTCCCTCCTTACATCAGTGTCCTCCTTCCAACAACAGGAAAGCAGGCAATACACCTCCACTGTCTGGGCAGCTGTCCTAGCCCCCATCTTGTGACAGGCTTGACTAGTTGCATCCAGGTAGATCCCAACTTGCTGTGGTAGTTAATATTGTTAGGCAAAAAGTAAGGCTAAACATCAGAAGACACCCGCTCCTGCATTTGCAGGACCTCCTCTTTCATGTTTGCATTAGTCGTTTGCATCATTTACCCAGTATATTCTCTTATGTTGCTTTGATAAAGAGGTTACTTCTTCATTCAAGTTCAGCCTAACACTCTCCATATTTCCCAGTTTATTGTCCTAATACTACTTTACACTTCCAACCCTTGAGCTAATCAGCTGTCCTTGCTTAATTGGTGGTCTATCAGTAGACATTTTGCCTGCTTCTACAGCCTATTGAAGTACCAAATATAGAACTATTTCACATGCAAATAAGGCTGTTTCTTTCTACAGTTTTGCATCATCAAAGTACATGCTGTTATATGTCTGCTTGTTCCTAAAAGCCTACATGGAAATTTTGACCTTGACTAAAAATGTCCTTTTGCTGCCTCTCCTTTTTCCTATGAATGACCTTCTGCTGCCTTTCCATCCTCTGCATGTCTCCATTCTCTGAGCACAGCCTACTCTATGCTGTGCATGGTTGGCTTAATCTCTATTGTATTTCTGCAAATTACCCACATCGTATCTCGGAGATCACCGCCTGTACTTCTTTGAAAGTCATACCCTGCAATAGCTAATCTCCTCCAGATAATCTACTAATCCCACCAACCATCTGCTTATATTCACGTACCACCCCTCCCCCCCCACTAATGATAACTCCTAGCTCTTACTAAGGTATTCCACCACAAAGACACAGGAGTAAATGCATGGAATGGTCTACTTGAGAGCACAAGACTAATTGCAATAACCAGCAATAACGACTGGATTAACCACTAACCTTGGGGCCAAAGCAGCATGCTGCCTGGCCTAAAGCACTTCAATGGTTCACCAGGGGAAATAAGTGCTATATAAATGCAATTACAATACAATGCAATACAAAAATAAATACTTAGTTACATATACTTACCTTATTAAGGTAAGTATATGTACCTTAATATGGATGGGTATGCACCCACATGCAGGTTGAGTGAGTAGGACTACAATCTAAATGAGCCAAGAATCTGCACACAAGTATCTTGTTTCAGGTAGGGCCTTTAATACATTGATAAAGTGTTGTGCAGGCCATATAATTTCATTGGAAAGCTAATAAGAATTATCCCATTTTCTTTTGACTATAGCATGAGTCTGTAGTGATGCACGGTAAGTCTGTAGTGCTTTACAGTATTCACCCTGTATCTTAAAGCTTCACCAAAATATTAAAGTTCTATTGGCTCAACCTCAGAGAAATAATTGATGTTGCTTTTCCTAAGTTTAAAAAGGGGCAGGGGGCACATATACTATTAATTTGGCCGCTTCTCCACTCATTCATATACTTTGGATGTTGCAGTATTTTCCTAGTTTAGCCCTTATTGAGATTGGGCTATGAACTACCCTGGGGGATTCGAAGACTTTGAGTACCGTGAGCACATACCATTCCTCTCCCTCCAACTCTTACGGCTCCCACGAGGGCCAGTGCCTGGGAGTGCAGCTGTGGCCCTCCCCCAACTCTGTGTTCTGGCTTAGCAAAAAGTAAAGACTACAGCCATCAGTTTCCCACTATCACTGGTGTAAGGTAGGTGGATGAACAGCAACCATATCCCCCACCCACTCTGTTGCAGGTCGTCAGAGAGATAATAGCTGGCTTCTCCACAGACACATAAAGGAGTGTGCTTGAGGGAGCAGAGTTCGCTTGGATGTGTGTGGTTTGACTCGTACCTAGCATCAGAAGAGAAATACATGGGAGTCCCACAGACAAAGAGCATGGGGACCCAGTAAAAAAAGAAAAGCACATGCCAGCAGGTACTTTTGTTTACGAAAAATAATAAAGAGGAAAAATCCACCAGGCCACAGAGGCCTTTTCAAAGGATTTGCTTTAGGCTCAAAAAAACATGCTCCAGGGGCGTGGCCAAGATGGCGAGTGGGTAAGACGTGTTGTTCTCGTCTCCCAGCTCCCGTTCGCACTTTCCAGCTCCTACAGCATTGAAAGTCCCCCGAAACACTCCATGTTTGGCGACCGAGAGCTCCGGAGCTGACGGTGCGCCGGTGGGACCGGAATTCAAGCATCGGTGTCCACAGATGAGCGAGCTAGGTCAGAGACGCAGAGCGGGCCCGCTGGTAGAAAATGGCGGCGGCTCCTGGCGGAGCAAACGAGGCCTGACTGAAGAGGAAGCGTTCCTGACGGAGGGACTGAAAAGCTGGGCATCGAGACCCGGGCGCGCAGCTGTGGGCAGCCGTGGTACGGGGGCTGTCTGAGCTCCGAAGGAGGCGGATAGCAGGAGCGGATGCCAAAAGAGATAGGGAAGAGGTCCAGGAAGCAGAGAAGACCCCGACCGAGGCGTGCACGGACGGTTCCAGAGGCGCCCATGACACTGGCCCCGAGAAGTGGTACGTCCCAGCAGGGGGAAAAGGCTACCGGGGTGTCGGGGCGCCCACGCAGCTGAGGCAGCATGATGGCCAGCACACTCGGCTGGCAGAGATCAGGAGCGTGAATGTGCGGGGAAATGCGAGGCCCCGGGAGCCATTGACTAGCGCACCAGGTGCGAGTGGAGAACGGGTGATCCCTCTCAGAGACGCATACGCTGAGGTAGGAGTGCGGGGGAGAGATCTGCAGGGACTTTGCCTCCTCCCCGAGCACCCCAGGGATATCATCGGGCAGCAGCGCGGGGTGGAGCTCACGACGGCAACCAGACCCCCAAGGACAATAGCAGTAACAGCGGAATAAAGGGCACCGCCATAACCTGGCCTGACAAGGGGCTGGCGCCCACAGGACAGTCATTAGCAGAGGCCATGAAGTGGAGAGTGTCTGGAGTCCCCCTGTATTGGGCCGGAGGAGAAGCAGGAGCGCGTCTGGCCGGCCGGGCACGCTCCTCCAGGGGTTGTTATAGGAAGACACGAGCGGGACAGGCCAAGAGGAGCCGGCCCGGGAAGAAGGGTGTCCAGAATCCAAAGGGGGTGAGAACTGCGGACTGGAGCCGGCGGACTGACAACACGCAAGAGCCTCTGAATGGCCGGCGTAGAGCGAAGCGTCTGCTCCACATGGGACATTAGCGGGGGAACGAGGAGGTGGCCACGAGGGGCTGTCATCTAGGGGGCACGGATCTGGAGGAATATATGCCACACGGCACCCCACATAGCGCAACGACAAGAACCGAGCGGGGTGGACGCCGGAGGAGGGGCGGCTTGGAGCACGGTCGTCATGTCCTCGCTGAGAGGAAAGAAAGATCGGACCCTGAAAGACATGTTAACCAAGACCCCGCAGACCAGCGGAGGAGAGGGCAGAGTATCCCCAACTGCACATCTGGAACACGAGGCAGAGGGCGCGGAAGCCCCTATCACTCGCTCATTTTTAGAGATGCTGTTTAGTACTCTAAGGGAAGATTTCCAGACACTAAAGAGCGAAATTGCGACAGAGGTGAAAGAAATCAGACGTGACGTGGATGCAGTGGGAGAGCGAGTGGCGAGTATCGAAGAGCAGGAACAGGCCAGAGAGGAAGAAGTGGAACAGCTTCAGCAGGAGGTGATACGGCTCCGGGCTCAGCAGATCGTTCTCCAGGCGCACACAGAGGACCTGGAGAATCGTTCTCGAAGGAGCAACATACGTGTCAAAGGAGTTCCATCTGGGGAAGAAGGCTCGAACATCGTTCAATACCTGCAGGGGCTGTTCCCCACCAGATGTTTTAGCCTACCTCCCAGAATTTCCCCTCAAAGAACGTATTCTATGAGACGCCAGAGCGAAGCAACCACTCAAATACCAAGATCATCCAGTGGCCCTATACCAAGACCTAGCATGGATAACCTTGCAAAAAAGACGGGAGTTTCAAGTGGTGACAACGTTCCTTCGGGACTAGGGAGTGGCGTACTCATGGGGCCATCCCTTTCGGCTGATATTTAAGTGGCAAGGAAAACTCTATCAAATCAAATCATTACAAGAAGCTTGCAGGGTGTTGGGCCTAGAGCAGCCGACCCAAGAAGAGACAGAAAGCAATGGCCGTAAATCCCCCCGGGAGCGCTGGCAGAGAGTCCGGGGGAGACGTCTCACAGACCAAGTACTGAAACCAGACCCTACAACCATGGCACAGGAGAGGCAGTCGGTTCTCGAGACGTTGCTCAAAGACATATCTTCCCAAGATGCCTCCTGAAATCTTAGGGGATAATTAAAATTGACAGATTTAAGCGGAGCTGGGGGGGGCGGTAGTTGGGAGCGGGGAGACCACAGGGCTTGGACCACATTATGCTCCTTTCAGGTCTTTTTTCCAAGGGCACGCGAACACGAACTGCAGGCTCTGGACATTTTGGGGATTTGTGGGGTTCTCAGCTGGGGTTAGGGAAGGGGAGGGAGGGAACTGGTATTTTGGGGGTTGGTGTTGCAGAGGCGGAGATTGCTCCGGAGGGGGCAGGCACAGCGGCAGGGGTGGCGGAACGGAAGGAACAAGGGCTCATGAGACCGGGGGAACAAAGGGTCTATCATAATCTCATACCATCTCGTACTCCACAGTGAAAGTTGTTACCCTAAACGTTAAGGGCCTTAATAACCCCATCAAGCGGAAATCCATTCTTTCATATTTAGAGAACATGGGGGCAGACGTGTGTCTCCTCCAGGAGACTCACCTCCTTTCAAAGGATTGACACCGGATGGGGTCAAGATCATTCCCCCATAAATTTTTCTCCTCTACCCCGGATAAAAAAGCAGGGGTAGCTATACTGGTCGCTAAGCGTTTCTCGGGAACCGTAGGGGACAAGATAGCTGAAGTCAAAGGACGACTCTTGGCTTACACATTTAAGGTCGGGGGCACTCCCTAGCGATAGGCTCGATCTACGCTCCCAACTCGGGACAGGAGAAATTCCTGAAAGCGGCTCTACCTGAGGTCCTGGGTGTACAGGAGCGAAGGACAATTGTGGGAGGGGATCTCAATCTTGTTATGGACGCGACTAAAGACCGGTCAGGTAGCCGCTTCACTCAATCGGGAGAGCTGTCTAGAGAAGGGAAGGAATGGCTTCAATCCAGGGGGTTGGTAGATTTGTGGCGAGCGGCACATCCACAAGCCACACAGTTCTCATTTTACTCCCATGCACACGGTACATATGCACACCTGAATCACCTGATACATGAAAGGAACAGTGGTTCTGCCACAACACACTTATCAAAGCTAAACTTCTTCAAAATGTATTTATCCTCTTCTACCGTGGGATTTCATTGAATGTTATATACACATCTGTCTAAACACATATTAAAAGAAAAAGGCACAAACTGATTGTATTATTTTGTAGTGTATTCAAATTTTTATATGAAAAAAATTATGTATCAATATGAAACAGGACATATACACATTGTTATCTAGTGTGAAAGTGTATTATACATAAATCACAACATATTACAATAGGTACAAAAGAATATTTACATGAACAACAATTACATTCGTGCACAGTGTGAAAACATATTGTTAATCCTAAAATGACCTGGAATAATATTCCTTTTTTAGGTCGAGCCTCGAGTAGCGCGCAAGCGCTGCTCTGCGAGACTTATAGTTAGGGAGTTTGAAAAGCTGACCAGACGCTCGTGCGTCATGGCCTTTTACCTGCGGTTACGCGCTGCGGCAGACATGTGTTTCCAATTATCGTGCCCAGACGCGGGCGCGATAGTTGGAAACACATGCTGGCCGTGCGGGGAAAAGGCCATGAGCGCACAGCGTCTGATCAACTCTGCAGGCTGCCGCGCTCGCTCGCCCCCGCTCCTCTCTTTTTCCTCCTGGAATGCATCCATTATAAACCAGAGGGCTCTGGATTGGGCATGAAGGGGGCGTGCAGGGACGAACAGGCCGCCCGTTTGGCCGCCGCCAGCAGCAGCGCTGCTTCACAGCGCTGCGTCTTTGTCACCCGCCTGTCTCGGGCGCAGTAAATGGCAGCTCTTTGTACTCCAGGCATTCCCTGCGGATAGTTTATGTTGTGAATCACCCCGTTCACAGGCAGGTCTGGGAAGGTGGGAGTGGCAGCTCGTCCCGGGCTTTGCTTGCTGTGTGCTCTCGGTGTGTTTGTGTGCCTTTAGTTTCTGAAACATTTTGCTCTCCGCTTCTCAGCAGAGACGCAGGGCGCGCGGACTCGCGGGACCGGACGCGCGGGACCGGACGCGTGGACTCGAGGGACCCGGACGCGGCGGCGCTTCACCTGCGCGCAGTCTGGTAAGGTCTCTTTATTTCACACTACACTTGTGGCGTGGGTGTCTGTACTCTCTGCTTGCCCGGGCTCTCTGAACATGCAATAGAAGCGGGAGACGCTGCACAGATCGCATTGCACGAGTGTCACGTCTCTGTTGCATGAAGAAAGAAACTGCATGTATGTGAATTGTCTTAACAAGTGTTACACTGGTCTAGGAGAAAGTATGCTAACACACGACCACTTGGCAACATTGTAAAAGTTATCATTTGTGGCAAAGCTCTACACACACTGTTTGGAAAATAAATTCACCAGGTGTCATCGAGTTCATTATGTTCAAATCCTGTGCTTTTATTTAACGACCTAGTGCATTATGGGTGTCTTGGTTGCATGCTGCAGCACCTGTTGCACTTTGCATCCACCTCAAAGGCACTACTTGTAAACTGGAAGCCCAGGGCTGGAATGTGGTGTCCCCCATTACATGGCTGCGTCTGGTGGTTTTGTTCACTAATGCGTGATTCTGTGTGACTTCTCCCCATCACATGTTGGCAGTCCATACAGCCTTTCACACTCCTAAGATGGATGAAAGGAGTACCATATAGTTGGGTAACAATAAACATCTGGTACATAGTGCCAAGAACCTCCCAGGTGAAAGTATGCTAGCAAGGACATATGCTGTGTTATTTCATGCTATGGTGTTATGTTATGGGGTCCTCTGTAGTAACTCTGGAGCCCAGCTCTGATACGGGCGCAGAAGCATGCCGTGGGGAATGGAAGCTTTTGAAAGTGAGGAGGGCACCCGGTCCTGGGTGAGAATAGCGGGGCTCCCTTCCGGATCCGAGTGAGTGAACATGCTGTAAAATGAACTCCCTTCTACCACAATATCCTCCAATGACTTTACAAACATCAAGGGACGGGTTTAATTTGGGGGAATGGATTTTTACGGTTTAGTTTCTCATTTTTATTTTATATTTAATATGTATGTTTATTGTGCATCGAAAATGGTTTAACCTCCCCATTCAAACTAACAGCAGCATTCAACACTATTTTCTCCGTTATTTAAACAGTTGTTTTGATTCCGTCACAAACATACTTCAGAGCTGCCATGTGTGACCCCGTGTCACGCGACACCTTCAGTGAGCTCTTGCCTTCACCACAGCAGCGAGGCAAACTCTGGGTTCTTACACATCAGCATAAGTATATCACAGTGTGTAATGAGCTCCGGGTACAAAGCTTGGGCTCGTGAAGGTGCTGCTCCAGGTGAAGGACCTCATGACATCCTCTTCCTCCTCACTATGCATTGTTGTTCTCATTCTATGTAGTGTACTTGCATGTAGATAGTGCTTACTACCACTGAAGAGGGTTGAAGCGCTTTGTGGTGAGTAACATGTTACCCCAGAACTCAAGGTCCGTGGTTTTTGGTTATTTGTGTTAGGATTGTGCTTTCAAGGAAACCATTCCAAGCGTTTACTCCAGTTTATTAGCGGAGGGATCGGAGTTAGAAGTGATTCTTAGCGCACTTACGGAATTGTAAACCTGTTATCACTCCCGCTAAGACAGGCTTACATCCATGCAACAGCGCACAGCTGTGCGTTCACTACCAGAGGAGTGTCTTCGCCCCCAGGCTGCAAGAATACAGGAGGAATATGTGACCTCAGAGTTCGAGAATTCTAAACGAGGGGAGTGGCCATAGCAAAGGGAAATCCATGTTGTCAAAGAAACCAGAAAGTCTTGAACAAAACACCTGAAGCAAAACTGAAGTAAGCAGATAGAAACATGTTGTGGACTCAACAGAAACATTCACAGCAAAGAGCTCCATTTTATCTTTACATCAGTTAGCTGAGACATGGACCCCTTGTTAGGTGTGACACCTTCAGACAGTCTTGAATGTTTACCCAAAACTACTTTAGATGTCGTCATTAATACGCTTTATCAGCAGTTAGCAAGCACGAACACAATCACCCTCGTTGCAGTAATGTGCAAAAATGTGGTGCATCGCTAAATACTTATAAGGTCCCAAAGGCGAGACCTATTGGCTATGCCAATGCTTGTTTTATTTGCAATGATCAAATTGAAATTTAGTGCTTCTGGTTATGCGTCGATGTTTCGACCCTTGTATTTATGTGCTAAATGTAAGCATCAAAATTGGGTCTTCCTCAGGACAAGAACAAGATAGCATGTGTATAGCCTTGTAGATTGGGTCCCAAAGGGAATCCACTGGATGAGTGGGGGGCTATTTAATTGCTTCCTCCTTGGAGCTCATAAGTAGCTCATGGATATATGTCAGGGGCGGGCACAGCGCGCTCTCAAACCATCTCTGGCGTCATGCGCTCAGAGCCATCGAGGATTAGCTGAAATTGATAAGGGCAGAAAGCCTCAAATTCGTCTCGTTTGGTCCGTTTTACCGTGAAGGATCGGCACAAAGTGCTCATGGATCATCACCGGCGGGAGCCGCTCGGAGTCGTCACTTGATTAAGGACTCAACTGGGGCATTTAACCTCCATGCGCTCAAAATCACTTAAGTCCCGGAACGAGTTCGTTTCCGTGGGCTCTTCAGTATGCTCGCTGACCGCGTAGCAGCAGCGCGTCTTCTCGTGGTGGGAGACGATCCCGACACACACAGGATGGCTTCACAGATTATGGCATATCTTGGGGATGGAAAGGATACAGGCTTCCCTTACAAACACCGTGTCGGGATTCAAAGAGGTCTGGCAGCCGCTTTTAACTCTTCTGTCCGCAGAATTTAATGAGTTCACGTGCCCAAAGTATCTCCGCCTTCTCCGGCTTACGGCAACGGAGGAGATGACTACTAGAACTTGAAAGTTATTATGGAGCTCTTCATGCACACCAATTTTTAAACAATCAGAATAGTCATCGCGTATACCAGTTCGGGGGTGGGTGGGGAGGGAGGGTGGGGGGGCATGTTTGAATCCCTTTGGATTTTGTTGAGTATTGTTTTCTTGGTTCTATGTCATACCCATATCAGAACTTGGCTCACCTCACAAATATAGGGGGGGGGGTATGTTGAATCACACCTTTGCAAGTAACAGCAAACGATGTAATTCATACATTTGGTCTTTGGTACAAAACGAGTATTGTGATGCAGCTATGAAAACTGTATACATGCTAATGATGTCAATAAAAAACAGAGTTAAACCTAAAAAAACATGCTCCATTACGCACAGGGGTGAAAAAATGTGGATATTTGCCCAAAGTAGTAACCAGGATTTGCAGGAGCACCACCAGCAAGTTAAATGTCTCTGGGGGCTGCCGGGAGAGCAGCAGGGCCCCACAGGAGAGAGCTTTCAGTTTCAAATTCCTAGTCCTAAGTGTGCCTTTCCAGCCATAATCAAGCACTCCCGTACATGAGACTTTTGTATTTAGGCTCTGTGGTGCATAGATCTTTGTTACTAGATCCTGTGGTTACTTTGTAGCTTGGTTAAAGGTAAAAAGAACACTCTTACACTATGTACTATACAGTATTGAAAACTTTAGGCCTGATTTAGATCTAGGCAGACAAGTTGCTCGATCACAACGGTAAATGAATATCCCGTACGCCGAAATATAAATCCCATTATATCCTATGGTATTTATAATTCGGTGGACGAGATATCTGTCACCATTGTAATATAGTAACCCAGCTGCCAAGCTCTAAATCAGGACCTTTATTGACAAATATATTGATGACAGTTATTTATTGCTTGTTTTATATCATTGAAAGGTAGTATAATCGTGACATGTTTCAATAGTTATTTGAATTGTCTTTGGTTCTATATTTTGCCTTTAAATATTGTGTGGAAGCCCTAACAAAACCAGTAGGTCTGTATTTTATTGTATGTGCCCTTCATGTTATCGTAGGCTCATAAGGGGTGTATTGTGTTTTTAGGGTTCAGGGCTTGCTGATGTACAGACTGTGCTTCTAGTTTAGAGGGTGCAGGGAATATTTAGGGGGGTTACCTGACCAGTGGAACATTTCTTTAGTTAAGTGCACCCCCTGTTGATTGTGAAGCCTTTTGGAGCGCGTTATCATAGGCATTTCCACCCGGCATCCTGTATATATTTAATTTGTGCGCAGTATTTATTAGTATGTGCAATAATGTACTTTTTCCATTTCAAAGGAAAAGGCACTGACTGGACAGCGATTTATTAGGTATTGTTTGTTGCATAAGTGGCTTCTGAGCCTCTAGCCCAGAGCACCTCCCTTAAGTAAGCCTGAAAATGCTATGTCTCACTATCCTGATAGTCAAGTGCTAAGAGGGGGTACTTGGTTTTCATTTGAAGGGCCCGCAGTATGGCGTTGCGAGGACGACAGTGGCAAATGACCCCAGCTTTTGCAGTTGGGGATCAGTATCCCATCTATCATTGGACTCTCCACCCCCCCAACCTGCATTCCTTACAATAGCTAAATCCAATCATGGCAAAGGATAAAACAGCTCAACACGAAAAAACAATGTCACATTAGACACAGAAACAGTCTTCAGATCCCTCGAGTGTGAAGCGTTGCACAATGTGCTTGCTGCCATGGGTTCAGGCCTTCTTTTTTGTGCATGAATTAAAATAATGTATGGTGAACTAGCCTTTGCAATTTGACCTAATGGATAGCTGTCTGCCACCTTCCCATTAAGTATGTGTACCAGGCAGGGATCAACCTTGCACCCGACCTTGTTTGCCCGAGGAATGGACAGTGGTCATCCTATACAAACCATGTACCAAACATAACATACATTTGCCAAATAATCCTCTTGGTTGTAGATTAACAATGTCCTGTTTAAACTTCTGCAACCACATTCCTGCAGTCCAGCGCATGGTGGAACAGAGGGTTCAAAGATAAGTGAACTATATAGAAACTATTCCCCGTTGAGTGTGGACCTCACTTCTAAGGTGGGGGAGGAAATGGGCAGTTCATAGGTGCCCCCTATGAGTTACAATACCTTGGAATCACCTTAACACACAATGAGGGTGTTTTCCATGAACTGAATATAAAGCAAATGATAAAAGATATAACATAAAAAAACTGTGTGAGGCATTGAATCACCATTCTCATTAATTGATAGAAATAAATTATTACACTTATTGCTCTCCTCAAAATTATTTTTGTGTTGATAAATACGCCATTTAGAATCCCCAGCAGACATCTGATCAACAAGACTCTACATTTGGGTATTTTGTATGGTCAGTAAAAGCCCCCAAAGTTAAATGCAAGAGAGTGCGATTGGCATGTGGGGCAGGGATGCTTTTAATTTGAAACTCACGTCACCTTTGTTGTGCCGCCCAGCTCCAACGCATGTCCTAATGGGTCAAATATATATTTGTGACAATCTGATGGGAAGGTTGGAGAAAGAAGAAATAGAGAGGAACAACATTTCACTTCTGGACCTGAGGATACCCTATCAAGAAGGACTGCTGTGCTGCTGAAGAACTGCCACTCTGCTGGACTGCTGCTCTGGAAGAAATGCTCTCTTGCTGTGCTGACCTGCTTCGTGGTTGAGAAGGACTGGACCAGCCTCTCTTATCTCCAGAACCCAGAGTGATTCCAAAGGCTGGCTGTCTTGCCTCCTGATCGGAAGTCTCAGGGACATAAAAGACTTTCAACCATCCTGCTCTTACACATTGGAGGTGGGCCTAAGGTGTTGGCTTCAGCACCGACGCATCTTCTGCTGCACGAGCAGAATCGCCATTGCGGGTGCAGAACCGGTGCACTGCCTTCGTAACTAGTGGATCTCCCTCAGAACTGACGCATCGCCGCTGTTGCGTGGAGAAAAAACGACACATCACATTTTGGGACGATGCATCCTCTACTGCTGAAGCAGAGTCTACGCATCTCGTTCGGAACTAGAGCATCGCCCTCAGAACTGACATATTTCCACTGTTGTGTGCAGAAAACTGAAGCATCGCCTTCGCTGTGTGGGCCGTCGCTGAAGCATCATCTTGTCTGCACCCCGTATCCCGTCGTTGTTGTTGATGCAACAAGGTACTTTCTCACAGAGCCGAGCATGGTCCCTGTTCCGGCCCCACTCCATTGCGGTCAGCCGGAACTTTTGACTTTGTCCCAGACCAGTGCGACCAGATATTCCAAATAGGTGTTTATTGCTTCGAAGCGCCAATTCACAGTTTATTCTTTTGAAAAGTTCTACCTTTTGGATTTTTGTCGTTTTGATCTTGTTTTATTTATTAAATTAAGAGCTATTTTTCTAACCTGGTGTGGAAACTTTTTGTGTTGTGTTTTCACTATTTTACTGTTTGAAGTGTTGCACAAATAATTTACACATTGCCCCTTAAGTTAAGCCTCACTGCTCTGTGCCAAGCTACCAGAGGGTGAACACAGGTTAATTTAGGGTGTGTTTCTGACTTACCCTGGCTAGGATTGTGGTTCCTGCTTGGACAGGGTGCATACCTCTGCCAACCAGAAACCCAATTTCTAACACTGCCTATCTCACCAGGGTTGAATGTTTTAAAAATATGTGCTTACTCAGGATGCTACTTTGGAGGGAGTAGAAGAGTCCTAGGGACCTCTCAGACATCCCCTTGCAGGCAGGTGAAGTCCCAAATTGTATCCACCTGTGAGGAAATCCCTGCTAACTCTTCAAAGTGAGGCGAGAGAAACCTGTTCTGCTTTTGCCTGTTCTGTGCACTTTCCGCAAGGAAAGGTGACCATAAAGTACCCTCTAAAGGAAGAGGAAGGTTTATGCTGCTGTTGAATGTGCTGTGCCAGTTCAGTGAGGTATTGCTGATGTCTTTACTGTTAGCATTCTGTAAAAGCGAGGCAACCTTGCAGTAGCACTACCTTTGTGTCTGTTTTCATGCACATGTTGGACTCCCTTTGTGTGTGTCTTTGTGTGTTAGTTGCTAAGCAACTGAGCATGAAGCTAGATATATGCATTCTAAGGAGTTCGACCTTTCCTTAGTAAGCTATTTCAGGCATATGGTATCTATGCAAGAGCATATGAGTCTGGCAGGTACTGGGCACATAAAACAGCACCTCAGTACTTGAGGCAGTAGGTGATCATGTCAGGGCATGTGGTATTTTTATATTATGGTTAATAAGATGCCCTAACCTGTCTGCATGATGATTAAACCTGGGCATCTGGAAATTCATCTTAGGCATAGGATGCTGCACATAGGGACAACAAATTCTTTCCTGGCGTGATTGTTGTAAGAAAAAGATGTTATTTATCAAAATAACAACCTGGTTTTCACAGACAAAAAGTGTGCATTTTCAAAGAATGGCAACTTGGTACTTTTTACAGATTGCATGTATCCCGAAAACCACAATCTGATATTTGTGGAGTGCGGGAAATAAGGTTAAACAGTTTTTTAATTGTAAAAACTTTTTTCCCATGTAGCCTTGGCATTTTAGGAGTTGGTAAATGTTTACTGACTCTCAAAAATTATTTGTACCTCCACACTGAATCAACATTTGGAAGGGGCGTGTTGTAGATGTCTTAAGATGTATTAATGTTTGTGATCAAACCCATTGCAAAACTTTGAAAAATTGCCAACTTTTGGAGTTGGGGTGGTAAGCCATTCACAAAAGTGAAGCGGTCCACTTGGGCTCCCTTCCCCTAGTGAATGTAAAAAAAAGTTTTTGGAGGAGAAGCCAGTGCTCCATGGAATAACTGCTAACTCTCAAGCAAACATTAAAAAAAATCTTTTTAATCGCAGCACTTTCTCCTTTAAGGGTCTGATGGTGGTCTGATGACTCTAGCTGGCCACCATCCCTATGTCAGCCACCGATCAGAGTAAGTCTCAATTTGCTACATTCCTCATTAATAATCAAGAGGTAGGTTGGATTGTGACCTGCCCGGAATGGGAACTTCACTAATCGACTTATTATTACATAGGTTGATTTTACTAGTTTAAAAATTTCCGGTCACAGATTGAGGTCAGCTTTTTGCGATGAGGTTTTAGTACTTCGGGCCATTTGTCTCTTCACCTCATTTTCCACTTTAATATTGCCTGTCATGCATTCAACAGTTGCGGCTCGCACAGGTAAGAGCGGTGATGCGGTGTGGAACGGGGGGTGGTGGATGTCGACAGATGATGGGATAAGTGATATTAAATAAATAAAACCACTTAATTTGCGCTTGCCGCATCGCCGACGTGGTGATACAGTGAGCGCAAAGTAAGTGGCTTTATTTATTTATTTATTATTACTTATCCTGTCGTCCGTTGACTTCCACCACCCCCCACCTCATCCTGCCCCGCCTCACCGCTCTTACCTGTGCGAGCCGCTACTGGCATTTCAGTATGGTGTTCATATTTTCATTTAAAATCTGTTAAAAATAAACTAGCATTGCATTTATATCTATTCTTGGGATATTGCTATTATTTTTTACCTAAGGGTGTTTGAATTAATTTGCTTTTTCCGCTAAATTGGATTTCACTTCATTGGTTTCTCAGTAATGGCTCCTTATAGTGTTGCTTCCCATGAATTTGCATACTACAGTTTGGTCACTATTTCCCCTTTCCACAGAAGTGAAAAACCTAGGTTTTCACTTGGATGCTCATATGTTTGACTCAATACCGACCAGTCTTCGATGGGGAGATGTTTCCATCAACTGAACATCTTGAGATGTATTCTATGCCTACTATCTCAGTCCCTCAGAGTTTTGTCAGTAGGACTAACAGTCAACTAACGATTAGACTAAACAAACGTTTTTATGCATGTCTACTCTTCTATCAAATACAAAAAGTACAAAGTATTCAAAATGCTGCCATCCATTGGGTCGCATGTCTTGGGCAAAAGGCCAACCTTACCTTTCATTGGTTGCCCATTCAAGACGAGATCAGGTTCAAACAGGCACACAACGCCCATAGGGCTAAAAGGGCTTCAGCCCCCCCATCATGTGTCTCACCCCGGGCTGCTGCAGCTTGAGCTGCGGTGGGCTCGGCTGGGCAGTGTCTGGAGTCTTATCTCCGGCATTCACAGGTCTTTGAAAAACCATTTGCATATTTACATACCTTTGTAAACTGGGTAACAAGGCTTAGTTTTTTTTCTACCCCCTGGGCCGCCACTCTGCTTATTCCTCACATTTGTATTTTACTTTTACTGTCGTAGTGTGAGAATGCATTTCAGTAGTGTGAGAATGCATTTCAGTAGTGTGAGAATGCATTTCAGTAGTGTGAGAATGCATTTCAGTAGTGTGAGAATGCATTTCAGTAGTGTGAGAATGCATTTCAGTAGTGTGAGAATGCATTTCAGTAGTGTTTGAATGCATTTCAGTAGTGTGAGAATGCATTTCAGTAGTGTGAGAATGCATTTCAGTAGTGTGAGAATGCATTTCAGTAGTGTGAGAATGCATTTCATGAAAAGGATTATAAAATAGGGTTACCAGAAGAAAAATTCCAGCCATTTGTTGTTTAAAGAGCCTGCAAAGGCCTCGTCTTGATGCTAAATAGGGTTATAAAAAAATAGTATGTATTCATTTGTAATGTGACTTTTCTGTCTTTGTTCCCTTTAATTATCAGTCATGGATCATTCAGGCAGTCCTAGAACACAATTAAAAATACTTTCTTTTTATATTTGCTGTTCCAAGTATGCACAGATAAGTACTGAAAATAGGCTTTAGGTGACTGCTTATTTTTGTGCCGTCTGGGAAATCTATATAATGAGCTGGCAACCCTAATCACAAGACTGGAAGTTTGTTGCAGGATGAGCACAATATATATTTCCTCCACCCTCGATCCCTGGACCCTGAATAATGCCATAATAGCAATAGTTTAACTTATATCTGAAACCCTACGCCAGCACTCAATACCATGCTGAGTTACTTCAAATGTCTGGGAATGCACCCTGCATTCAGACAACTCAGTCTCGTCCCTCACTTTCACACTCACCCTGCACTCACAGTGACCACAATCTACTCACACTGATCACCATGCACTCACACCATTCACCCGTTCACCCTGCACTCACTGTGACCACACTGCACTTATTCCACTTGCCATGAACTCACACAGATCTCCCTCCACTTACCTTGCGGTCACATGAGCACACCGCTCACTCTATACTCACAGTGATCACTCTGCACTCACAATGCACTTGCGCTGTTCACCCTGTACCTCACCCTGCAGTCACATGAGCCCACTACTCACCCTGCACTCATGTGACACTTCACCTGTCTCCCTCTCTGCTCACTCTGCAATCTCACTCAAGCCAGCCCATCACTAACCATACATTCACCCACTCTGCACTTACATCCGCACCCAAATTCATATGGTCACCTCACTCACCCTGCAGTCACTCCTCTCACCCTACTCTCACAATGTTGCATCGCTTACCGTGCTCTCACATGGGCACTCCTATCACCCACACAGCGCAGAGGGTTAATGTGCCTGCTACAAAGAACGTGTACCATGCAGATCACAAAACTGAGTGTGAGTGAACTACAGGTAGCCCTATAAAAAAATGAAATGTTTGTCAGAAAGGGCTATAGAGAGATGAGGTGCATTGTTGGCGAGTGGTAGTGAGGGAATTCATGGAGAAGGAGGAAATGGGGGAGGAAGCCAAAAAAGACTGTTGCACCGTGCACGACCAGTGTTAGGGCTAGCTCTGGCTGGGGGTCTTAGCCCCTCCCCTGAAGTTCGGGTCTAGTTGCGCCCATGGGTTCAAACTGGGTAGCATCATGTTAAAATCCAAAAACAACTTGACTTTGAAATACCTTGAAAAAAAGATCAATCTTTACTGTTTCAGCAGGAAATTAAGAAGCTTTGACCAGCAACTTGCAATTAACACCCTAGTCAAACTTAAAAGATGGCTGCCCTCTTAAAGTTCCAGTCCAACGCTTGTGGAATTCTCTGCCCTTGATCTGACTCACGGCTGATCTTAAGAGAGCATTTAAGACCTATCTGTTTTACGTGATTTCTAATTACCAGTACCAAGGGACCTTCAGATAGCGTGCATAAGAGCCAGAGCTGCCGACTTTGGAGCTGGACAACCAGATTCGAGTCTCCGCTTCAGCTCAACATCCTGTGATTCGGGGCAAATCACTTAATCTCCCCGTGCCGATCAAAAATTAATGTGTCCTTGTGCAACGTAACTGGTGCTCATGTAAAGCGCCCCAATACCTTCGGGTTGAGTTCGCACTATATAAAACTGAAAAAAACAATGCCAAGATCCATGACTGGCGACTAAGATGGCATGCGCACAAGACGTTTAGGCGTAAAAATGGTACGCTAGGTGCATAAACAGAGGTGTAAACATGCGCATATTATTCAGAATACAGCCATACACCTCCCAGAAGAGCACCTTCATCTGGGACACACCACCGTGACACACTCTTAGACAAAAGCAGTAGTGGCTGCTACCAGACTCGGGTGGTTGGGCGGGGCAGGGGCAGCGGAAGTGGAGGGGACCAAAAAAGTTTTTAAAAAACAAAAACACATGTGATGGCTGCCCGGCCGCCACCTCTCCTCCGTCCTCTTCTTCCTGACTCCGGCCCGCAGCAGGATGCAGGAAGCAGCAGGAAGCACCCGGCTCTGACAGCCAATCACAACGCTGCAATGCAGCGTTGTGATTGGTCTGAGCGCCTTGGATCGGCGCTCAGCCAGGGAATGGGGGCCTGGGCATGTTCTCCATGCAGGCTGTAATGCAGCCTGCATGGAGAAGATGCGAATTGCGCATGAATGTGCACTTAGGAGTGGGCAAACCACTCCTCCCCTGCTCCTCTGTCCTCGGAGCTGCCCTGCCCCAAACACAAAGCTGCAGCAGAAGGAAACATAAAATGATAATAACGCAAGTTATTATCATTTTATGTTTCCTTTACTTCACTGCTGCGAAGCTGTGGGACGACGCTCCTCCGCCTTAGCGGAGAAGCCGCCGCTGGCACAAATGTGCCTAGATACTATCTAAAGAGCGTAGATTACGCTATAAGAGGAAGCATAACATGCTGTGCAGTCATCGCATCGTGTCATGCCAGGAAGTGCCTTCATAACCTTCTTGTTGTAGTGTAAAAGAACTACATTTTGGTTAAATTCAGCCATCAAGATCTCTGCAACGTCAATTAAAAGGGCATTTGAATCCTGGAATAAGTGTGGATAGGGGACAAGAGTCTGATAAAAGAGAATATTCAGAATTGTTGGGCAAATCTAGCTTTCAGCAAAATTAAATTGCTGTGAAGGAAAAAAATATTGAAAATCAATTACAGAGTTCAAAGGATCTGCTTCACTTAATAACATTATGCAGAAACTACCGTCTGCAATGCCTGGAAGCTGTGGAAGGGTTTTTAGCACAATGCCTTTACGTATTATCAGATAGAGTTCTGTTGGGAAGTGTTATGATTATAGAAACCAAACTGTAAGGGTCGGGAATGCCGCATTACTCATTGTTCAAGCACTTAGGCGCTACAAGGAGACAAAAACAAGGCAGACATATTTCTAAGAACTGAAAAACACCATTAAAGCTTTGGGCGCTGCAAAACCTAAGTATGATTATGTTATTAATATTAATATTATTTTCATAAAATATTTATTGTAAGTTAAAATAGCCTTCACGAGATATACTCGTATCTCACATAGTTTACATTTGTTTAAGCAGTGCTTTATTTGGGAGGATTCAGATTTTCCAAAAAACCCTTGCATATCATCTTAATCATTATATAAGAAGAAACGTGGCTTAAGGACCACTGGAAAGGGAAAGGAGTGAGGATTGTGAGGGGTTCTTAAATCACAGTATTTGGTAAAATAACCATGTTTTAAGACCTTGCAAACAGTCAAGAGTATATATGTGTGTTTTTTTTTGTCTGAGTGAGTATTTAAAAATCCCAGGTGAAAGCCAACAGACACCTTATCATGCCAGAATGAAAGCTCCTGTGCCCAACTATCTCATAAATAATACATTTATTAAGGGGGTGTAACACACCAAACACCCCACCCTTTTTGAAGCTACGCCCCTGCCAGTGGCCAAAGCTTTGCTCAAAAGCTGGAATCCAGTGCAATTAAAAGGTGGTACACTGAATTCCAAGGCTGCATAATCTGAAATCCAACTCATGCTTCTTTAATCTACTACCAGGCAGCCCCTTCCCGTTCCTCCCACTCTTGTGGGTTCCTCCTTCCTCCTTTTGTGATGATTTTTCCATCTTCCACTTCCTTGTCATTCTTCTTTGTATTTTTCTCTCTCTTGCACGCAAGAAGAGTCTGATCTGAACAAATAAGTGCTGGACCCAAAAAAATGAGAACCGGTGCCCCCTTCCCAACCATCCCGCCCCCCCCACGCCCCCTCCCTCGGCAACCTCTGGCTCAAATTAAGCACTGCATTTGAGGCTAATTGTCTTTGAAAATCAGGTCCCACTAACTGATCCTTCCTAATCCTGACCTGTTTCATGAAGACCGTAATGGCTGAGCACTCACCCCTTTTTTTCTTCTTTTTACTTAGAAGGTCAGAGGCTTTGCCATGTGCAGAAGTCCAAATTTCAAATAAACCCATTTTATGACAGTGGAAATTGCACCAGTCCTCCCGCAATGCTTTATCACCACAGAAAAATACAAGATGAAGGGACAGATTTATAAATATGTCACGAGATGCAGCGCAACAACCAAAGTTGCTGCACTGCATTGCATGAGTGGGAGAGAGCAGGCACATAGCCTCAAAGATATGGAGCTGTTCATCTCTCCTCCTGCACTGCCACTCTTTGACCCTGCTTTGCACCACGCACACATAGTGAAACAAGGGTGTGTGCGTAATGTCTAGCATAGGTTTAATAGTGAAAGGGTACCTTTCCAACACAAAATCCTTTGCTTAGACTAACTTTAAAACATTACCCTCATTGGATGTATGCTGCACGGTACAGCACACATGCAACGTAAGAACATTTAGGAGAAATGAAAACATTTCTCCTTTTCAACACCTACCTCTATGGCGGAGGAGCGTCGCACCTCCCTTCCCCCCCCACCAGCACCCTTAAAAACTTGAAAAATAAAATGAGTTTTAAACCCATTTTATTATCGTTTTATTTTTCTTCTAACTAATGTTCCGCGTCTTGGGGACGGGGCCTGGGGGCTGACAGGCACTGAGGGGGAGTGGTATGCACTGCCTTCAGTGCGCATGTGGATTTGGCCGGCCGTCTAAGGACGTTGGTACAATATCACAATTTTACAATCAAAACTGGGATTACGAGTGTATCCAATGGAAAGATAAAGATGTTTATTAACAATAAATTCAACGCAAAAATTATTATACGAAAAGGTGAGTGAGCAGGACGTGACAAGGTAATGGGAAATCAGCCGATTTCCTTACCACAGGCAAGTGACTTAAAAAGTGACTTTTCAATTTGTGAAAATGTAGGTAAACAAAAAGTCACAATCAGAGTTACATCTCATACTCCACAATAAGATACAAATTAGTTGAAGATGTTTGTGTCGACGACGTTTCGATCCCAGCTAGGTATTGGGATCTCATCAGGACTAAGTGATGAAACAAGTGCCTGGGAAGTAGCTGTGGGGGTAAGTCGCTAGTAGCCAAGGGGAAATCCCGATGAATAAGGGTAATTAGGCGGCGGGCGGCCAAAAAAATGATTGCGGCGGGGTGGAGCCTGGAACAGCGGCCGGTGAGAGGCAGGGGAAAGGAGGTACTGTCCCGTCCGGGACCGAATAGGCACAATGCCGGTAGGGAATTGTGTTTCCAAGCCTGAATAGGTGGCAGGTGAGAGGCAGGGGAGAGGAGGTAATGTCCCGTCCGGGACCGAAGGGGCACAATGCCCGGAGGAGATTGTAATTCCAAGCCAGAATAGGCGATATATAGTGAGGGAAGTAGAGGACTCCGTACACTCTGACCACGAGGGGAGCAGCGAATGCTCTGTGTGCACTGCCCGTAATGTATTGAACCAAATCCATGTGGAGTATGAGATGTAACTCTGATTGTGACTTTTTGTTTACCTACATTTTCACAAATTGAAAAGTCACTTTTTAAGTCACTTCCCTGTGGTAAGGAAATCGGCTGATTTCCCATTACCTTGTCACGTCCTGCTCACTCACCTTTTCGTATAATAATTTTTGCGTTCAATTTAATTGTTAATAAACGTCTTTATCTTTCCATTGGATACACTCGTAATCCCAGTTTTGATTATAAAATTGTGATATTGTACCAATTTACCTTGTATTGGACCATTGTTTTTCTTAACATTTGTCCACCCTTGGTCCCTTTAGACTTTTAGGGTCTCCTTGTTCCTTTTTTTGGCCGTCTAAGGACAGCCAAACCCACATTACACTGAGGCTGTCTCCAACCTGAGCTGCGTTGGAGACTGCAGGCACAGGCTCCCAGTCTAACTTGGAGCGCAAATCAGAGCGCTCAGGCCAATCTGGATGCAGCTCTCATGCTGCATGAAAGCAGCATCAGGATTGGCCGGAGGGGATTCTGGGAGCCTGTCTGCAGAGGAGCAGAAGAGCGTGATGTCGTTGGCTGAAGGTAAGTTATTTTATTGTTTTCATCATCGAAGCCACTCTGCCCTGACACCAAATGCCACAGCATGCACCACTAATAGAACTTGTCCTTGAGGCAAAGTAATGCAATTTAGTGCAAAGCTGTATTTGCATTACCTTTAGACAACTTTTGTACGCCAAACAAGTTTTGTACTGGAAAGTAGATAGTTTATCAATACTTTTCACAGGTTTGCATCACCTTTTGTAACTTTGCACCGGTACAAAGCCTTAATAAATTCACCCCAAAGAGTAGCACATCCCACTGACTCAAACATCCCTCTGTCTCAGAAGTAGGCAAATGAATATTTCACAAATGTGGTTCATACTGCATCTATCATAATCTATTGGGGAAGACTGGTGCAACTCCCGTGAAATAGTAATAGGGGGCGGGGCTCCTTTCGAGCAGGACGAAAGTCATATGTGTGAGCCAGTGGGATGCATCATGCTTCACTTTTGTATTTATACAGGATAATATATAAGCAGGGCATAAATACTCATAAACAGAATTAATACTCTTCTGTAATGAAATGCAAAAACAACGACACATGTGTCGGGAGATTTCTAGCACTGGCTGAGCAAGTACTTGGTCTCTGTGTGACTAGCTGCTCATGTCCAGGCTTTTTCTTTCCATTTTGATACTTATAGTCGACGTTTTGTGATGTGCCAACCAAGATTATCTGTCCTAGAATTTAAAGAAAAATCTGGACTGGAGTAGCTAGTTATGCATGAAACTGGGAAACTAGGTCGTGCTTCCCAGGCCTTTCACCTAATGAACGGAGTCCATGTATCCATGGCTGGATCCATGAGGTCAGTGCAAGTGCAAAAACACAATGGTGCAAATACCATTAGCATCATGTGTGCTTTTGCATCTGATTGGAATGTATGTGGTAAGAAATAGAGAATAATGTGAGAAAGCATTGTTATGCACATTTTAACCGTGTTATTACCACTTTCACATTGTGTTGTTGCCCCCACTTAGCATCTCTTGCAACTTAGTAGCAGGTGGTAATTGTGTGAGAGAAAATCAGGACAAACTCAATTTGAGCTCAGCTCCTAAAGTGAGCAAGCGCTAAAACAGGCATGAGTATGTTGTTAGCACCTACGCGCTGGTCTAACCGACTCAGTTAAGTGTACTCCAGATGGATATTGAGCAGTTCTTACTAGAGTACTTATTACATTTACATTTACATTTTACATTTGCATTTATCAGAGGAAGTTTAGGTGCTCTGTTTATCCTAGTGCTCAATGTTTCCTATGGTTTGCAGAGACTCAGCAACTGTACTTATTTTGTAGCAGTGGGAAACTTTATGCTCAGACAGACAAGTGAGCAAAAGACACACATATGATGGATGGAATGCAGAGCAAATCAAACATTCACCCCCAGTCAAGAGATCTGGGTTAAATCCATCAGTCTTTTGCTCAGACAGACATGTGGCCAGACAGTTCGTTCCATGATTCTGCAAAAAAATAAAAAAACTGGTACTTGGCTGCAGACTTATGCTTAGGTATGCTTGGGTTTTGCTTTCATGGCACCCATAGCCTCACTCATCCCACAGCCCTCCGTCATTGACAGTGTCACCGTGAAGCAACAAACGCCAGAGGCAGGAGACCAAACAAAAGAGCAACCCCATCAGTCCACCTTGGAGTGGTCTCCCTTGACCCAATGCAGCATTGGCTACCATTGGCTCTCTCAAGCTGGGTGGAATGGGCTGTGCACAGCCTGCATCTCGCATGTCATTGGTATGTTTTTGCCTCTCTTCCTGTCCTAATCTCCATCCCCAGGCTGTACTGTCCAGCCAGCCCGTGCTACTGCCTCCCACTGTGCCTGAGATAGGATTGCACTAGGACCGTCAGACACCAAAAATCTGTCGCTGTGCAGAGGGCATGCGCAACAGCCTCAGCTGTCGCTGCATGAAGGGTGACAGCACAGGTAACAAGATAACTCCCATGAAGGTCTGTGGCATAGAAGACCATAGTTCATCAGTATCTCAAGGGTGGAGTTATGCAGTTGTGGGTGGCACTGTTGTAACAAAACAGTGCGATGTGTCCCAGGCAAACAGATGACCGCTTCCCACAAGGACATACCCGCCAACTCACTCAGTACCACTGTGTGAGACACAATATCGACTCCCATCACACGGTCTCCTGGTGAGGAGCCGGTATCACATGATGGCAGAGAAAACGAGCTGAAAACCACTGTAAATAGTGGTTTTCTAGCTTGTTTTCTGAGGCTTTGAACTACCGACGTCCATTTAAGGGTGAGAAAACACCCCAGGAAATCAGCACCAGCCTCAGCAAGCTTTTTTTATGAGAGAAGGGGGCTTGGGGGTGGGGTGGGGTTCAAAAGTGTCTTGTAGGTACCTCTCAGCATGAAGCCCGTCCCATTCAAGGCCCCACCCCTTCCTCACACTGTGAGATTGTTCTTCAAGTTGGCAGATATGCAAGGAGCATCTGAGTCACCTGACAAATCCGCACCATAGCATGTGCATCTCACCAGCCTGGTGCCCATGTGGTCGCCTTGCAGTATGAGCAATCCATCTGATGGTGCCACAACTCATCAAAAACAAAAAGGAAAAGTTTTTTTCTTTCTGCTTTGTCTTTCCAGGTGCAAAGTGATAAGCTGAAAGGAGATATTTGTGGAAACATGTTTATTTTTTTAGGCTTTATGTAATTATAGGTAAGATAGAATCTCTCTACATGTTTCTACACATTCTGAGCTACAGGGTTATTTTGTGTTTTTTAAATCTGACTTGCAATAAATTGACACTAATCTTTTTACAACAAATATCTACTGGTTTTTGGTATGTTTAATTTTTTTCTACAGATTCTAATTTTATTCTTCATGTTTACAAACCTCCTATCTCTTTCACATGTAAGAGCAACACACCAGGAATTTAAGCATTTTGTGGGAATGGTGATGGCATAGCCATGCATCATAAGGAATAAAGTTACCCCTACTGTACATTATAAGGATATTGCAAACCACCTCAGAGTTCTGTGACTTTATAAAGGAACTCGCCCTTTGGCCTCATTGCTCCCTCCCAAGAATTGTGTGACACCCTGGAGGACTTCTTCCACGACAAGATCACAGCCATCTGTGAGAATTTCAAACCCCAACCCCCCGGCGCCAACAGCATCAGCCTGCTCACACCCACAAACACAAACCCCGAACACCTGCTCATCTATTAGGGCCCTCTCACAACTCGAGCAACAATCTCCATCATGAACTCTGTACACTCAGGAGCACCCACAGCCCCATTTCCCCACCACATCTTCAACCTTGGGAGCAAGACAATTGGCGATAAGCTCAAGAAAGTCCCAAATGCCTTCATCGCCACGACGTATTTCCCTGAGGACTGGAAACACGCTGAAGTGAGACCCCTCTTGAAAAAATCAGCCGCTGACCCTGCAGATCCAAAGAACTACTGGCCCATGTCCCTGCTCCCCTTTCCAGCAGAGGTTCTCGAAAAGGCAATCAACCAGCAACTCACCAAACACCTGGAATACTACAACCTCCTGGATGCCTCTCAATCCAGATTCTGAGCCAAACACAGCGCCGAGAGAGCCCTGATCGCAGCCTCTGATGACATCAGGGACATCTTGGACGTGGCGAAATGTCAGCCCTCACCCTCCTGTACCTGTCAGCCACCTTCAACATCATCTCCCACCACATCTTGATCAACAGACTCCACCAAATCGGAATCCAGGGAGATGCCCTTAAATGGATCGCCTCATACCTCACCGGAAGAACTGAGAAAATCCATCTCCCACCATTTACCCCGGAACCCAAGAAGATCGATCATCTGCGGTGTCCCACAAGGATCGTCCCTGAGCCCCACCCTCTTCAACACGTACATGACCCCCCCCCCCTGGGCAATACTGTCAGATCGCACGGACTCAGCATCATCTCCTATGCCGATGACACCCAGCTCATCCTCTCACTGTCAGAAGACCCCTCTGTCACCAGAGCCAGCTTCCACAGATGTATGATGAACGTCGCCAACTGGATGTGGGACAACTGTCTCAAGCTCAACACGGACAAGATGGAAGTCCTCATCTTTGGGAACAACACCTCAATATGGAATGACACTTTGTGGCCTGTGGAACTTGGCCTTTGCCCCCTCCCAGACAGATGATGCCTGCAACCTCAACATCATCTTGGACAGAAAAGTATCTATGCAAAAACAGGTAAACGCAGTCTCGTGCACCTGCTTCCACACCCTACGCATGCTCCATAAGATTTTCAGGTGGCTCCCAATCAACACCAGAAAGACCGTCACTCAGGCCCTCGTCACCAGCACGCTTGACCAAGGGAAACTCTCTGCGTAGGAACCACTGCACACTTCCTGAAAAGACTACAGACAATACAAAACTCAGCGGCAAGACTCATCCTCGACCTCCCCAGATGGACTCACAACACCCCGCACCTCAAGAAACTACAGTGGCTCCCGATCCAGAAAAGATAATAGGTAAAGATGCTGACCCACACATACAAAGTCCTGCACAATGAAGGACCAACATACATCAACAAGCGAATGACCTTTCACCAACCGGCCAGACACCTGCGATCCGCCTCCCTCTTCCTCGCAGACAGACCTGGATTCGCCGAGCCAACAGCAGAGGACTCTCCTACTCTCACCTGGCGGCCAAAGCCTGGAACGACCTTACCCTGCACCTTAGGAACACCACATCGCTTAGGGAATGCAGGAAAGGACTCGACCGGCTGTTTGAATGAACAGAGGACCGCGAAGCAGCTAGCAACTCAAACACCTTGAGACCCTCACAGGTGATTTGCAATGCTTTATAAATCCTGATTGATTGATTGATTGATTTCTCTATATGGTCACATAACTCCTATGTGACTTACAAAATCGTTACAATGTGCAGCAGGGGTTACTTTATCCCATATATAAAAGCCAGATCTCAAGTTACTCAAAGTCAGTTTACCTCTTTTAATCCATGTATTTCGATATTTGCTTTGATTTTCTCATTAGGTAGGCAGAACTAAAAATACCAGATTGCAAAGTAAAAAACAAGACTTCATGATCTACTTACACACAATAAGAGATAACTGAAGTCTTCCTATTTATATGATCTGCCTGGAAGCTCAATAAAAACCCGTCAGTCCTAGTGTTACAGGTACACTTTTGAAGACAATCCATGGAAACACAATGCTCTTCACTTATCTATCAACTTTTTAGTCAAATCAACAGCATTATTAAACTTTGATTGTTTTACTTTCAACAATATTGTTTACTATTTACTTTTGTATTTGTGCAGCAAAAATGTTTAAATTTTTTGAGAACAATACACTTAGAGGCCCATTAGGATGGCGGGCGGACTTCCGTCCGCCCGCCACCCTAGCGGTGCTGGGACCGGCCGCCAGTGGTGCGGCGGTCCCGCACCGGCGATTAGGATGCCACCGCCACCGTGGCGGTGGCATCCTCCATTCCCAGCATTGTGGCGGGCGGGGCTCACAGCCCCGCCCGCCACAATGCTGTGAATGCACTGCGTGCATTGTCATGCACAAGGTGACAGGCACCGCGAGGTGCCTGCCACCATGTCCATGACAATGCAGGGGAGTACCATAGGTACCCCCATGTGCACCCCCACCCCCAACATATTGGGGGCCCATAAGGGCCCCCGGAAGAGAATTCCGCATGCCTTTCCGTGGCGGCAACGCCGCCATGGAAAGGCATGTTTCACACCCATGCTAATATGGATGGCGGTGTCTAGCAGACACCGCCACCATATTAAACCCTTTTCCGCCCGGTCGACTTGTCGACCAGGCAGAAAAGCGGCGGACGGTCTTCCCATCCGCCGCGGTACCCCCGCCATACTAATATGGCGGGGGGTAAATGGGTGGCGGGCGGGGAAGGATGTAGGGCGGATCGCCTCCGCCATGCGGGCGGTGGCGATCCACCCTACATCCTAATGGGCCCCTAAGTTCTTTAGTGGAAAATAAGCATTCCTCGTCTCTTTATCAAATGCTTTAAAAAATAAACAAATATGGACAAGAAGTGTGAACATTTTCCATGGCTCTCTCTCTTTCCAACCAGTGCCACTTTCAGCTTTGAAAGACCATTTGCTCTTTGCTACTGTCCTCCCAATTGGGTACTGTTTTTGCAAATATTTGATGCTATGGTAATTTATGCACTGGAAAATCTGTCACACTTGTTGCTATCTGCTCTAAATTTTGGACTAAATAAGGTATTCAACATATTGATTGCATTGTATGCTATTTACAACCTATATTTTATTCACCCGATGTAATGGTATATATTATATAATATTATATTATATCATATTATATCACATTATATTATATTATATTATAGTATATCATATCATATCATATCATATTATATTATATTATATTATAGTATACCATATTATATTACATTATATTATATTATATTATATTATATTATATTATATTAATTTAGATTCTGCAATCCCTGCATAAAAACCTCACTCTAATTTCTTTATGATAGGTGACTTTTGACACCTATTACACAGAAATGTTGTCAGAACTCAACCGTAATAACTTGTTACAGTTGAGTTCTGACATAACAATGCCTGCTGTTAGAGCCAGCAGCTGAGGTGCAGGTCTGGTCATGGAACATAATTAAAGCAGCTGTTTAAAGAACAAAAAGAAAATGTTGCTTTTCTTTCTTCTGCTCTGTTTTTCTATCTGTACAGCGACAAGCAGAAAGTAGATGTTTATGGCACCATCTTTATTTTTTGGAAGTAGATATTTATGGCAACATATTTATTTTTTGCACTCCTTAGGTAATTTTAGAAAAGTTAGAAACTTTCTGCATATTTCTCCAGTGGCTTTTTTAAAATAAAAACTGACTTGTGTTAAACTGTTTCTAACATCTTTTTGCAACAAATATGTAACAGCTTTTTTGATGTGTTTAATTTTGCACTAGAGATTCTATTTTTATACTTCATGTTCCCAAACATTCTCTCCCTTTAATATGAATGTCTAGACCTGGTCTTCTGGTCGATGATTGCAGATTCTTTTTCGTTTGGAGATAAGGCAGTTTACTTCCAGAGGCAGTGGCAGATGCCAGATTGAACCAGTAAGTCCGGAACTGCTCAAAAAAATAACCTAGCAGGAAGGAGAAAAACTGGAGACCAGAAAAAGTCTTCCTGTTGACTAGGCCAAGCAACTGAGAGACAAGCAGAGTTTGAACCGCAGGAACTGGAGTGACGCACAGTCCAAAGAGTACAGTGAGCGAGCAATGATATAGGAACAATTGTGAAGCGACTGGACCATGGAGCTCTTTTATAGAAAGAAAACAGAAAGTGGCCCATTTCAAAATTGGATTCAGCCATCTTGGCTTGGGAAAAAGGAGGATACATTTATAAACTTGTAAAAAAAATCTAAAACATAAGAATGTGAATCAAGAGTTAAAGGTAATGTCTGATGGTGCTCAGAATACTCCTCAGTCATGCCCCAAAATTTAAATACAATCTTTTTCCTGCATGTGACGTATGCCAGGAGTCAGCATGCAGGAAGTAGCCCCACATTTTTTTGTGGGGTCGGGAGACCCAACACGCACAAGAGAGAAGGAAAAATGGCGCTGGACCTGGACGCCGGTGTGTCCTCGCCGAAGAAACAATGACCTGCGGTGCAGAGCTGCTTGGGGACCCTGCAGCGGCACAGTCTGAATGTGGGATGACGGTGAGGAACTCCTTACAATGAAAGCGCTACACACTAACAATTTAAGTTGTTTGTGAGAAAGTTTACGGTGTGACCATGTATTATAAGGAAAAAAGTACCCCCTGTCATACATGATAAGGATATTGCATGTCACCTCAGAGTTCCATAACCTGATAAAGGAACTTAGCCTTCGGCCTCATTCCTCTATACGGTCATGGAACTCATTGGTGACTTGCAATATCCTTACAATGTACAACATGTGATACTTTAGGTTATATTATATTATATTATATTATATTATATTGCATTGCATTGCATTATATTATATTATATTATATTATATTATATTATATTATATTATATTATATTATATTATATTATATTATATTATATTATATTACACGTTCCTACATAAGCTGGTATCCCACTCATTGGGTCTAGACCACGCTATAATAAACTACTTATAATTAAATAAAACAGATCATTCTTGTATAAAGCAGTTGGAAGCCTTTAGAAATGTTTGCGAGAAGTAAGTCACTTTGTTTTCTTTCAAATCCTGTGGATATTGAGTGCTACCATGACACTTATCTGTATCTTTATCTTTAAGGCCATGCCTTCAAATATCAGGTGCCCGGTGAAATACTAAAGCATTGAACAGAGATACTGAAATAATCCCAATGTCAAAAAGGGCAGCTGCAGAACACTGATTTTTAGTTGTAAAATAAGGCTGTCTGGCAGGTGTATTGCATCCGCACTCAAGCCACTAACCGGAGCAGGGGTTTAGGGGGCTAGCACCAAAGATGGAAGTGGGGAGCCCCAGCAGTGACCGCAGTCAGCACTCCAAAGACCCTGGACCATTTTTTTTAACAAAATAAGCACAGATTTCTCCATATTACAGATACTCAACATAGCATTAAGTTTCCGCCTCAGAGCTGTGACATCAATTTAATTAAATATTCTGGTTTTAAATCTGTCAACAACATATTTTCTGTTAACAGCACGCCCATAGCAACTTTAAATAGGTAACTAAAGGTTGCATTATATTTACCTAAGTGCGAGAACCAAACTTCTTGGCCAAGGAGTTGGAAAGAATAGGACCCAGGAAGGATGAAGAGCAAAGACCTCCTCCAGGATCAGGACAGGACCGGTGACCTCTCTACAACGACGCCTGCGTCGTTCCCCTCTCTGATACTCGACTTCTCCTCGATTCTCCCGTGCCTTCCTTCTAATGGACTCCGCCGCCCCCTCCTCAGGACCTCTTCAGGACAGCGATTCGGTCTGCAATCGATCAGCTTGGCAGTCTGGAGCTAAGAGCGCTAGTCTTCTGTGCGCACTCTGCGGTCTGAGCTAGAAGCTAAGCTAATTAGCTAATTCTATATCTATTATACCCCTCTACGCCCATGTACCTCCCCTTAATGTTGCTAAAATATGGGGCCACTACTTCTGATTGGACAGGGACAGGGGGTGGATTCTCGTACCATATTGATTTGGCTTAAATTGTAAAGCCTATTGTCTCTAAATTCCCACCCATTCAATTTAATACATTTGCTTTATTTCCCACCCGTCTCACGACAAATTTGATACATTCTTCTTTTACAAAGTATCAATGTGTAACAGGAAAGGCAAAGTACAGCATCTTCGGCCATTAGGTCGTGGCCTTGGACGACGTCCAGGTTGACTTTATTTGGCAGGCACACAGGACACATGCGCAGAACCATTTGCCTCTCGAGTTTCAGGTCACCAACCCAGGCCCAAGTTTACGAACTAATAAAAGTCAAAGAAGAAAATATTAAAATCACAAATAAAATGTTTCACTGTATGCCCACATTTTCTACTCTATTCCCATTTAATTATAATACTATCCCGCATTAGTAGCGTTAAGAAAACGACAATTTAATAATGACATGAGAGCAAGCTGAAGCATGTGAAAACATCAATCAGCCATTTTAATACACACTGCGCAGAAGCAGAAATTTTCCACCAAGCAAAGAGAGACGTCACAACACGTGATATGGTTGAGACATGCGCAGATAGTTTCCCACGCTTTAGCGGCCATTTTAGATTACATACAAGCATTATTCATTAGTAAAACACTTAGGCAAGCATCCTTCCCTTTCGTGTAGTGTATGCAAAGGTTAGTATAAACAATACAAGTTTAATAAATTAATACTATGAGGAGGATTGTATACAAGCAAGTTTCGTTTATGAAACCTTGCTCCATCACTACTATCAATAAACTGTCACTCATATTGTCACACGTAAGGCATTGAAATGTCACACGTAAGCACACCAAAACATAGAAATGTCACACATAAGCAATCTAAAAACTTGGCATCTATGGTATAGAAGTTGATAAATGTAAAATTACCCCCCCCATATAGGTACGTGTAATTTCTTGAAGTCTCTAAATTTGGTCTCTTTGGTGATTATGGTGACTAAGTTTGAGTGAGTTGCGATCTTCCCATTACCTGATATGAAAGAAAATATATTCTTGTCTTGTGAACACTGGAAAGTGGAATGAAACGGAAGGCAATGCAGTAGGTTAACATAGGGTCTCATAGTTTGTTCAAGTTGGGAAACTGGTATTGTAACAGGGGTCTTAGTGCCAAAACCTTCAACTTTGTCATTAGATCACATTTCCCAATCTGTGTAACCCCGAAAAGAATAATTAATGGAAGCTCATAGGGATGAAAGTCTGCTTTCTTTTCTAAAATGCAATTCATAAGATTTTACATAAACCCTCAGATTTTAATATTTAAATATACTTTTCATCAGACAAATCGTGTGTGTGATACAGTATGGTTCTTTAAGTAAATCATGGCTAGTTTAAGATCAGGGCCACTGGAATTATGCTGCGGGGGAAGAAATATGCAGCAGGGTTGACTAAATTATGTGGCACATTTTATGAGAGTATTACTTCATTGTTTTCTCATGTTTACACTCGGTAGCACTGACTGGGCATAGGTCACAGCTCATTAGTACCAGTTCAACACCCAAGCATAGCAATATGCAACAAAAAGGTGACCAGTGAACCTTTGCAAAGGGCATTACACTGCGCGGAATCAGATGTCACTGCGTTTTCAGTAACTTTTCAACTGTTTGGGCTAAAAACCTTTTTTGCTGTTACGCATCTGATGATAGATTATGTGGCAGATGCAGCAAATCCATAATTGAGTGAAAAACGCCATTACTACACATATTGCCTTTCTCAATAAACAAGTCATAACACTTTTACAAAGTTTCAGTAACTTTTATTGCACAACTGCTCACCAAGCTAAAATATACAACCCCAAAAAAGTATTATTAATCACTAAGGTGAGATCTAATGCATTTACCAATGCTTGTTTCCCAAAACTGGCTGTTTCCCTCATAGGAGGAGCTACTACAGGCAATAAACCAATGTTAGAAATACCGTAATTCCTGGGGCGGATGGTGACAGTCCAGCCAACGTGTCTTTAAGCAGGTTGGTGCCCTTAAAGTCTGGGTACATTGGTAGCGTTCTCAAAGTCCACATATCATATCTTCCTAACATGATGATTGTTTTTTTCCACCACGTTAGGGAGTCATGACATACTTTGAGGTGGAAGACTGCCCCATTTTCTTGGTGGTAATTTGTGGTACAAGCACCAACCAACGTGGTGGTTAATTGTGCACCGTAGATTGAGCAGTTCGTCCATATCCAATAATGGAAGCATTTGTTCCACACCATATCTGGCATAATGGTGGAAACAATGGAAGTTCAGCCAGCATGATGCCAGCCATTTACCACTCTAGATACAGCAAGTGGGCGGTGGGAGAGGTGTGCAGATTTTTTTAGATAACTCCTGCTACCCCCTCCTCCAAATCATGGCAAAAACCTCCAATTAAAACGATAAATGAAGACACATTGACTTTCATGACTACTTTAATAGTTGCCATAGGCATTATTTCTTAAATTTGCCATTTGTGTGCTGTTGCACTGACGGAATAATTAATGTTCATATGCCGGGAACTGCTTCGTTGCTTATTTTTGACGTTCATTTCCCAGTGTGGTCGTCTCTTTGGTAGAGTTATCGTATTTAATTCAGGGCCGGACTGGCCATAGCGGGCATCGGGCATTTTTCCGGGAGGCTGGAAGGGTGGGGGCCAGTTTTGCCGCGGTGGGGACCATTTTTGTTACTGGGGGCCAGTTTTGCAGCGTTGCTGCAATATCGGCCCCCAGTAACAAAAACAGCAGTGCTTCACACTTGCACACTTGCAAACCACCCCCCCAAAGGGGGAGGGGAGGGCCTGGTTCTTCAAAGTTGCCAGGGCTGCTTTTGGTTCCCAGTCCAGCCCTGATGCAATTTCATTATTGGACAGCGTCCTTTGTCTGCAGAACATACCTGACGCATTGCTTCTCTTTGGCCTGCCCGTTTTTTTCAAAAAGCCGATGTGCCATATTTCTAGCTGCGCAGATCAATCACGAAATTGATAGCCTTTCAATGAAATTCTAGTTTTCTTTAACCTCCTTGTTGAGTAATGGGTATTTGAACAATGAATCACACTGATCAATGGACTCCAAGCAGAATACTGAGAGTCAATAAAGTCACTACTATTGATCTTACCAGTCATCGAAAGAAACCTATCAGTGGATTGTGGTTTTGTGTTTCCAATCTTTTATTACCTATTTAAAGTTGCTATGGGCGTGCTGTTAACAGAAAATATGTTGTTGACAGATTTAAAACCAGAATATTTAATTAAATTGATGTCACAGCTCTGAGGCGGAAACTTAATGCTATGTTGAGTATCTGTAATATGGAGAAATCTGTGCTTATTTTGTTAAAAAAAATGGTCCAGGGTCTTTGGAGTGCTGACTGCGGTCACTGCTGGGGCTCCCCACTTCCATCTTTGGTGCTAGCCCCCTAAACCCCTGCTCCGGTTAGTGGCTTTAGTTGCGCTGCTGTCTCTATTCTCTCCTTTTCCTTAAACACCGTCATTTATTAGCAAATAATTATTCTATGCTTCATCTTGGGTATTTCGATTAAGTACCATGTGTTTTCTGTAATTTACTCTGCTAAATCTTTAGATAAACATTTTAAAACTTCCTGACTCAGTGGTTATTTCAGGATTATGTACTATAATGAATGTCACTCATTTTAAACTTCCCAATTAGCAAAGGATTCATTGGTAAGTCATTACTCTTCATTCAGAAGGTAATTGGTAGCAGGGATTTTGATAAAGAGTAACAACTGATATAACCCAGCGTAAGTATTAGCGTAGTATGAATGTATGGGCCCAAGTGAGTGTTTTGTGTATGAATGCTGTTTGCTAATATCGCCCTGGATCAGTTTTCTGGTAATCAGAGGATGGTTACTCTTTGTTAGTTGGGTAATGAGAATTTTATTTTTATGAACTAACATCCGTATATTCGAAGTTTGTTTTATGTTGTCTAGAATCCCGGGGTAAAAGGAATAGCAGATGGTAAGTGGAAGCCATACTGCAGTGAGGTTATCTGCCAGGCAGAAATAGTACTGAAAAGTTAAGCAGGACTTTCAGTACTCGTTAGGGACTCTATGCATGTGAGTAATAGCAAAAGAGTACGCTGGTGAAAATGTTGATGTTATATCACCTAGAAAGGGTAACATTGAAGAAGTAACAGGTACTTCTGGAGCTTGTGTGAAGAGTAAACGGAAGGGTTTTACTCGTAGTATATGTTAGTAAACGGAAAGGTTTTACTAAGTGTGAGAGAAAACTATCTTTTCGAATTTAGAAGAAACTGGCACGATAGCGAATGTTTTATGTTGTTACTGAAATTAAGAATTGTAGAGAAAATAAGTTTGCGTAAATTTTTGTAAAGGGAGGGTCAGTTGCCGGAGAGGGAGCTGACGTCACAAAACGCTGCGCTGGTATTGGTTGAATCAGCGGGTGTGGAAAGACCCTTGTAAAGGAGGGGTCAGTAGTCAGGAGTAGTACTGACGTCACAGGTGCCGCGCTGGGATTGGTTGAACCAGCAAGGACAGGAAAGAGCAGATTGTAAAGGAGGGGTTGACAGACAAACGTCACCAAAAGGCCGCGCAAGGATTGGCTCGGAAATAAAAGATAGCAAACATTTGATTGGTCAAAATTATAGAAGCAAAATTCTTAGTGGATAAGGATTGCATGTTAAAACGCGATCCGACTTTAACAGGAATTCGTCAGGATAGGAGATATTTAGGCTTTGCAGAATATAATTTTATACATCGGTACTTACCCAAGATGTACGGAGAAAGGAGAAAAATGTCATTTTTACAAAAGATTAAGAATTATTTTAAAAAGGACAAACCAATCAAAACTAGAGAAGGAATTATTATTCCACCAGCTAAAACGCCCGCTTCATTCATGATGATGGAGAGAGGTTATCATACTTATGTATGGATGGAGAATTGGATAGAATATACCAAAAGTGATGGAATATTAGCATTTCCCGAGAATGGCACGTTCAATGGGCGAATTCTACAAAACTTGAGATTGAGGATGAATGACTTAGAACCCAGACCTAGATTAACTCAGTACGAAGCTCTAGAGGAATGGGAAACCGAGGCATTTGAGCGGGACCGATCTAGGAGTAATAGGGGTTATCGAGGATTTTTCCCCAGATACCTACATGAGTCTAGAGAAGGTCAGATGAAACAATGGAGAAGGGCAATGATTACAGAAGGATTATATCCATTGTTAACAGCAGAGGAGAAATTAGGAAGTAAATGCACAGAAAAGACAAAACATTTAATGAGAAATGATGACTCTGAAGATGAATTTATGGAGGAAATGTTAAGAAACCCTCCACCATATCAGGAAGGAACAAGTGGATGCACTCCAAGTGCACAACCGATAAAAACTCCATTAGTGCCACAGGTAATGCATGAATTCACCCCTAGTAGAATACTTCATGACAAAGAAAAAGAAGCCCTAGAAAAGACCAGAACAGAATTAATACAGAAAATAACACAGATAAAAGTACACCCTGATTCGTTGACCATACCTGTAACAATTGGTCCAGTAGTTCCATTATATGGTACTCCGGGAAGCTGTCCTCCACCGATACTTGCACCTACTACTGTGAATAATTCCAAACCTGAAGCTCCAGTTATAATTGAGGATCAATTTAGTGACTGTGAATCCACAATATCACTCATGGACTTGCCTATTCGAGGTACTGTAAATAGCACTCCCAGAAAAGATGTACCTGGATGTTCAAAAGATGTAAGTTTAATAACTTCATCGGGAGCAAAAAGTGCCACCATTGTAACACCTGAAGATTTAGAAAAATGGGTACAAGGGTCAGTTAAACAGTGCACACCTCCGAAAATAATAGACATTCATAAATTGAAAGTCGAATTAGAAGAAATAATAGCAGGAAATGTAGGACTAGAACGCTTAAATACCTACGATGATGAAGAATTATTGTTCCTGTGCAGGAGTATCACCAGAAATGTAAGGTTATTTCATGAAAAATTATCCAATTTAGCACTACAGATGGGAATAGAAATAGGGAGATCAAAAGTACTACAGAAACCCTATAGAGCAGAATTTTCAGACAAAGATTTAGAAAATATGAATGCCTCTGGAAGAAGATTGCAAATAAGAGAATTAATGTTAGTTTTGCAAAAATGGGGAGACCTAGATAAATGGAGAACTAGGTGGGCCAAGAAAAAGGAAGAAGTACGAACAAGTAGAACAGCATCTGAATATGTGATGAAGGAAACAGGGAAAGCAGATCAAATGTATCCAATGCGAGAAGTTGCGGGAGGAGGATATGTACATGTCCCATGGAGCAGACAGGATATTTTGTCATTTACGAATGATTTTCCAAAGTTGAGAGAAAAACCAATTGAATGGTACAAGCAGGTTGACAGGTTTGTGAAGGTGTCAAAGGTATTGTTGAAGGATTTAGATGGTCTGTTTGACATAGTGGTACCTGCCGATTTGTGGACAGATTGTAAAATTACAGTTGATTGGCCTAGTGATGGGTATCCTAGAGATCCGAAAACAGGTGCCCCGTCAAATGAAGAGATGAAAAAGTATCAGCAGGTGATAACTTACCTGAAAGGGAAAATACCCCGAAAGAAACAGGTTGGGTAAAAATAGATCGAACTACCCAAGAAGCTAATGAATCGGTGCATTCCTACTATGAGCGTTTATTGCAGGTATTTAAACAGTATAGTGGATTTGAGGACATTGGAGACAAGAACATGAGTCAGTTTGTGTATCGATTTGTTTACGGTTTGAAGCCAGAGATTTGTCAGATGATTAAACAACACATGCTGTGCTGGCAGGGAAAGCCCATTGATGAGATTTTGAAGTATGCAAAATATTGTGGAGACGATATTGAGGATAGACACAAGAAATTGCAGGAAAAAGTGATGTGGGCTCAGGTGAAAATGGCAGAGAAACAGGGAATTAATTTGGAAAATCCAAGTGAAAATCCAGGAAAAGATTTTGGAACGAATGGTGATATTGGGAATGGTGGAAAATTTAGAGGACGAATGAGTAGAGAAGAAGCTAAAAAGAAATTTCCTTGTCATGGATGCGGAAAATTGGGGCATTGGAAGGATGAATGTAAAAAGATTCGGAATAATAATGGTCCAAATCAAAATTTAAATCCACAGACCCAGAATGACTCACAGCAGGGTGTAAATCCTCAGAGTCAGTTGCCCCCTGCACCTATTCAGGGTAATGTAAGCAGAGCAAAGCATGGTACAGACATCGGATATCAAGGAGGAAGTGGTAAGAATGATTATATAACATCACAGTTTCTTTTTCAGGACGATTTCTGTCAAAACAGTTCATGACGGTGCCTAGGAGAGGGGGAGAAGGAGTGCGTACTTGGCGCATCCCTACCGGTAGACCAGTCAGGTCCATATGTTGAAGGAAATGTGAAAGGTAATGATATTACTTTTCTTTTGGACACTGGTGCTACCAGGTCTACTGTAAGAACAGCAGACATTCCCGACCTTCCTCTCTCTGGTGAAAATATCCAAGTAGTGGGGGTAGCTAATCAGCGGATTAGAACACCTCTTACCGAACCAATGGAAGTTAAAATCGGAAATTTCAGAGAAATGCATCAATTTGTAGTGTGTGATTCTAGTCCAGTAAACTTATTAGGTAGGGATTTGTTGTGCAAGATGAATTGTACAATTTTCTGCACACCGGATGGTGTGGCAGTTCAGACACCATATGAAGACCATGTATATAACATTATGATTGCAAAACAGGGTACAGAAGTAGATGAGATGTTTTCATTAATAACAAAAGACGAGTTGCCAGAAGAATTAAAAGGCACAGTAAACCCCATAGTTTGGGATTTCACAGGAAAAGAAGAAGGACTTATGGCTAAAATAGACCCAGTTAAAATTACTGTAAAGGAAGGTGCAATTTTCCCAAATACCAGACAATACAGAATGAGTGCAGAAGTAAAAGCAGGAGTCATTGAAGAAATCGATCGAATGGTTGAACAAAATATCCTAAAAGAAGTAATGAGTAGCCCATGTAATTCACCTATAATGGGGTTAAAGAAACCTAGTGGAAAATATAGGATTGTTCAGGACCTGAGGAAAATAAATAAGATTGTAGAACCATGTTGTCCCATAGTACCAAATCCTGCAGTAATCCTATACCAGATTCCGTGGAGTGCAGGATGGTTCACAGTAATTGATTTGTTTCAAGCGTTCTTTTCAATACCATTGCATCCAGACAGCCAATATCTTTTCTCATTTAAATTTGAGAATAAGGTCTATGTATGGAATCGTGTTCCTCAGGGGTACACAGAAAGTCCTTCCATTTTCAATCAAATATTGAAAAAGTGCCTTGAGAAACTAGTGATGCCAGGAAGTTCAGTCCTAGTGCAATACATCGACGACTTATTGGTGGCATCGAACACCAGAGAGGACTGTGTTGTTGATTCCATAGCATTATTAAATCTTTTGGCAGAAGAAGGGCATAAAGTCTCACCTGAAAAGTTGCAGTTTTGTACAACAGCTGTTAAGTATCTTGGACACCAAATTGAGAGGGGAAAAAGAAGAGTAACCTCTGAAAGAGTAAAATTAATTAAGAAAATGCAAATGCCTGTAACCCAAAGACAAGTAAGAATGTTCCTAGGAATAGTAGGTTACTGTAGGCAATGGATACCAGGATTTTCTCTACTAGCGAAATCTTTAATTAACATGACGAAAAAGAAAGCAAAGGACCCTGTTGAGTGGGATGATGAAAGTGTAGGAGCTTTTGTAAAATTGAGAAATGCTCTGTGCTCAGCACCAGCCCTAGGCATGCCAGATTATAAAAGAGAATTTGCATTATTCTGTCATGAAAGAGAAAATTGTGCACTTTCTGTCCTAACTCAAAGGCACGGATTAGACAGACGTCCTATAGCATATTTTTCTGCTACATTGGACCCAGTAGCAGCCGCGTTGCCAGGATGCTTAAAAGCAGTGGCGGCTACTTGTTTGAGCATTGAACAAAGTGAGTCAATTGTGATGGGACATCCTGTAAAGGTGTATGTTCCACATGCGGTTGTGATTCTGTTGACAAGAACACGAACTCAGCATCTTACTCCTAGTCGGCTGACTAAATACGAAAGAATCATAATGGGTGCTGAAAATGTGACCATGGTAAGGTGTACTATAATAAATCCAGCAACCTTACTACCAGACCCATATCATGAGAAAATTAAAGATGACGAAGAAGATGAACATGATTGTTTACAGATTACAGAATTATGCACAAAACCACGCCCAGATATTGAGGAACAGACTCTTAAAAAGCCAGACAGGGAGCTATTTGTTGATGGTTCATGTCAAAGACATGAAGACGGTAAACTAACTGCTGCCTATGCGGTATGTGAATTAACTGGAATAGTTGAAGCATCTTATTTACCAGGAGTCAAATCTGCACAAGTAGCTGAATTGATTGCATTGATAAAGGCCTGCAAAATTGGGAGGAATCAAAAAGTAACTATATTTACAGACAGCCAATATGGTTACGGGGTTGTGCATGATTTTGGCCAACTATGGATGCAGAGGGATTTCCTGACTTCTTCAGGATCCCCATTAAAAATGGACAGTTTGTAAAGGAATTGCTGGAAGCAATACAATCACCAAAAGAATTGGCTGTGGTGAAATGTGCCGCACATCAGTCAGGAGATGACTGGGTGGTAGTCGGCAACAGATACGCAGATCTGGTGGCTCAACATTGTGCCAAAAATAGATTGTCAGTCAATAAGAGGGTGGAAAGAATGGGAATCAGCTGCCAACTTATGCTGTACATGCCGCCTGAAACATGGAATGATGTTAAAAGACTGCAAGATGAAGTGGATGAAAGTGAAAAGAATTTGTGGATCAAAGTAGGGTGTTCCCAGAGACGAGATGATGAAGTGTGGATCAGTGCTGATGGCAGACCAGTCATGCCAGATTGTCTACTCTCACAAATGGCCAGAATGTATCATGGAGACACACACATAGGGAGAGATGCAATGATTAGGCTCTTCAGACAAAACTGGTATAATCCTAAGTTCAGGGCGGTTGCAGAGAGTCTTTGCCAAAGGTGTTTAACTTGCCAGATGCACAATCCCGGGAGGAAAACAATAATTGGGTTTGGAAAAATTGGAAAGGCAGAGGGTCCTTTTATAAGACTCCAGTTCGACTTTATACAGTTACCACCATGCAGAGGGCTGAAATATGTACTAGTCATAGTATGTCTGTTTTCAAAGTGGGTGGAGGCTTACCCTACCAGAAGAAATGATAGCATTACACTCGCAAAACTGTTGCTACGAGAGCTTATTCCTAGGTTTGGTTTCCCAGTAACTTTGGAATCAGATAGAGAAAAACATTTTAACAGTGAAGTGATCCAAATAATCTGTGAAGCATTCCAAATCCAACAGAAACTGCACTGTGCATATCGTCTAGAAGCTTCTGGAGTGGTTGAACAATTAAATGGCACTATAAAGTCAAGATTGGGAAAGATGTGTGCCTCAACATCATTAGAATGCCAGATGCATTGCCACTTGTTTTAATGGGACTCAGAAGCATACCTGACAGAAACACAGGATTGAGCCCCCACGAAATAATGATGGGAAGAGCAATGAGACAAACACATGTTCCCACAAACAAACTACTGAATATATCTGATGATATGGTTCTGGACTATTGTAAAGGACTGGCTGACCTAGTGCGTTCTGTCTCTCACCAGGTTGGAGAAGACGCAGTTTCCAGGCAGCCCGAACAAGAACATGATCTGAATCCTGGTGACTGGGTGGTAGTGAAGAATCACACCAGAGAAACGTGTCTATCACCCAGATGGAGCAGTCCTTGTCAAGTCATACTAACCACCAACACAGCAGTGAAGTGTGCAAGATTTCCTAACTGGATTCACGTAAGCCACACCAAAAGAGTACCAGATCCTGAAGAAGAAAATCCTCAGACAGCATCAATCACTGAAGAAGCTGAAGGTTGCCCAGCCGAGGAATCTCAGGCTCGAGATTCAAGAGAAGCTGAAGAAGAACAACTGAGCACAAGTCAGGACTGGATACCGGTGGTAGAAGTTTCCAAAGTTTACCACAGAACAAGAAGTCAAACAAATTTGGAAGAAATTGAAGAAGATCAGATAGGTGAAGAAGAAGCAGTTCAGGGACAAGAAGAAGAGACAATAAGAGAACCTGAACAAGAGCAGATAGGGAAAGGAAACTGGGCTCAAAGCAACGAAAATCTGATAGATTTTGAGCAGGGACAGACAGGTTTAGAAGAATCCGGTCAGGCTGCAGAAGTTCACAGTGCAATAAGCCCTGATCAGAACAAGTTAGATCAAGAAGAGTGTACAGAAGAAGAAAACCTTGAAAAACATGAACTTGAAGAATTAATTAAAGAACAAGGTCAGTTATTGGAAACTCACAGTGGAGCTGTTACGGAGAAACCAATCAGACCTGAAAAAGAGCAAACAAGAAACACAGTAATTGCAGAACACAAAACAGTACTAAGCAGTGAAATTAAAAAGATTTCTGAAGACAAAGATAAAGAAACAGTGCAAAAAGAGAAAACAAGAAAAGGAGATCATTGGCCGAGTGTCATTAAAAGAGTAAAATACCACATAACAACCAGAAGTGAAGATCCAGATCAAGTGAATGAAGTAACAAGTCAAACTGAACAAGAAAATAAAACTGAGAAAAGAAGAAGTAAAAGACTGAAACTTGTGAATAACAAATTCAAGGGTCCTGACTGGACTTACATCATTCTTGAAGATTTCGAAAGCTCAGAGTCAAGTGAAAGTGGTGACGAAGGAACAAGTACAGAACTGACGTACGAAAAAGAAACAAGACCACCTTGACTAAGCAAAAGAATCATATAAAGAAAAAGAGGAAATAGATAAGAAGAGCGATCTTCCTTGTCGAAAAATGCCTGACGATAGAGTTGCTGGGAGACCAAAACAGAGATGTTGTAGAAGATGCTGTGCAATATGCATATGTAGTCTAGTAATGGTGCTTATAGTATGGTTAGTCCTGATTGTAGCAGTTCCTTACCTTATGATAATAGATAAAAAGATTAATAATGAAACTAAGGAGAGGACAGCAAACATGAAGGGCAATAGAGTAGAACTAATGGCAGAGAATGAACCAGAAATTCATCATGAAGTAGCTGACAACGACACTAGTTTAAACGTTTTCACTAAGTTATTGTTTCAATATGTAGATACCATGGAAGTTAGTAATTGTTATGTCTGTATGAAGTTACCTGAATCAGTAGCAGAAGGATTAACATACCATCATCTACCACTGACATATGGCATATCATGTAGTGTTTTGTCTAGTTTATTTTATAGAACAGGGAGACTTTAGTATTATTATTCAAACTTAGATGTGATATTTTCTGAGGTTCCGATTCCTAAGAGTATGAACCCAGTGCTTAGTAGTCAAGACGCACAGTTTATGGGAGAATTATACTTAACAATGAAATCAATAGACATAACACATGCACATAGACACAATCTAACATGTTCTTTACTTGAAGAAGAAAAGATATTTTTGAATTTAGTAGAAGACAGAAGACAAGATTTTCAAAAGAAAGCTTCTGAGTATAAGGCTCATTTGCCACTTTGGGCGGAGAAAGAAGGGAGTTACACACCTGGCAAGGCTCAAGCTGCTATGGCTCTGGATTTTGTAAAGACAGGAAAAATTTGTCTTCATAGGTTAAAGACTGAATATAACAATGTTTTCATCGGTACCAGTGAATGTGAACACAATTTTTTAATTCTTGGAGGTTGGTGACTCAAAGGAGGAACAGATTCAGTTTTTCCTGGAATCTATTATGTGTGTGGGAATAATTCTTACTTTAGGCTTCCTGCACGGTGGTATGAAAGTTGTTATTTTGGAATAGTATTTCCAAAGATATACCACGTAAAAAGAAACACTGGGAGCAATGAAAACAATAGCGAATTAATACGTAGTAAAAGAGCTAGTTTTTCAGAAATTGTAGGCGATATATTTGGTGCAATGATACCTTCAGTGGGAATAATTCTGAACTCAAGGAAAATATGTAAATTGTCTACAGTGGTTGATCGTTTATCAACGGATACTGCTGGAGGTTTTCTAATGATTAATGCGGAAATGGTTGCGATTAGATCTATGGTGATGCAAAATCGACTTGCTCTTGATATTATATTGGCAAAAGAGGGCGGAATCTGTAAATTATTGAAGACGAAACATTGTTGCACTTATATTCCTGATAAGAGTGCAGAAATTGGAACGTATATACAGAATATAACTAAACTTGAGAAGGAACTTAAACCACTGGAAGTTGATAGTGTATGGGAAAGATTGACAAATAGCATTGCGTCAATTGGTACCTGGTTTGCTAATGTAGGAAAAGGACTTATAGGTCAAATATTAGTACCCTTAGCAGGGATAGCAATAATAATATTGGCAATAACAATATGGTGCAAATGTTGTAGAAAGAGTGGAACATACAAAGTGACAGGTAGAGGAAAGAAGAGAAAAATTGATGAAATAGAACTTGAAGAGTGGAGAAGTGAATTATACAAGAAATTGAAAGGGGATGGCAAGAATGGAAAGTGTAAGAATGAGAATAAAGTAATTTGCTAGAAGTTGGCATCCGATTGTGGGTAGTATTTTGATGGCTCAGAAACGCCATCAGAGAGGGGATTGATGGAGCAAGGTTTCATAAACGAAACTTGCTTGTATACAATCCTCCTCATAGTATTAATTTATAAACTTGTATTGTTTATACCAACCTTTGCATACACTACACGAAAGGGAAGGATGCTTGCCTATGTGTTTTACTAATGAATAACGCTTGTATGTAATCTAAAATGGCCGCTAAATCGTGGGAAACTATCTGCGCATGTCTCAACCATATCACGTGTTGTGACGTCTCTCTTTGCTTGGTGGGAAATTTCTGCTTCTGCGCAGTGTGTATTAAAATGGCTGCTTGATGTTTTCACATGCTTCAGCTTGCTCTCATGTCATTATTAAATTGTCGTTTTCTTAACGCTACTAATGCGGGACAGTATTATAATTAAATGGGAATAGAGTAGAAAATGTGGGCATACAGTGAAACATTTTATTTGTGATTTTAATATTTTCTTCTTTGACTTTTATTAGTTCGTAAACTTGGGCCTGGGTTGGTGACCTGAAACTCGAGAGGCAAATGGTTCTGCGCATGTGTCCTGTGTGCCTGCCAAATGAAGTCAACCTGGACGTCGTCCAAGGCCACGACCTAATGGCCGAAGATGCTGTACTTTGCCTTTCCTGTAACACATTGATACTTTGTAAAAGAAGAATGTATAAAATTTGTCGTGAGACGGGTGGGAAATAAAGCAAATGTATTAAATTGAATGGGTGGGAATTTAGAGACAATAGGCTTTACAATTTAAGCCAAATCAATATGGTACGAGAATCCACCCCCTGTCCCTGTCCAATCAGAAGTAGTGGCCCCATATTTTAGCAACATTAAGGGGAGGTACATGGGCGTAGAGCGGTATAATAGATATAGAATTAGCTAATTAGCTTAGCTTCTAGCTCAGACCGCAGAGTGCGCACAGAAGACTAGCGCTCTTAGCTCCAGACTGCCAAGCTGATCGATTGCAGACCGAATCGCTGTCCTGAAGAGGTCCTGAGGAGGAGGCGGCGGAGTCCATTAGAAGGAAGGCACGGGAGAATCGAGGAGAAGTCGAGTATCAGAGAGGGGAACGACGCAGGCGTCGTTGTAGAGAGGTCACCGGTCCTGTCCTGATCCTGGAGGAGGTCTTTGCTCTTCATCCTTCCTGGGTCCTATTCTTTCCAACTCCTTGGCCAAGGGGTTTGGTTCTCGCACTTAGGTAAATATAATGCAACCTTTAGTTGCGCTGCTGTCTCTATTCTCTCCTTTTCCTTAAACACCGTCATTTATTAGCAAATAATTATTCTATGCTTTATCTTGGGTATTTCGATTAAGTACCATGTGTTTTCTGTAATTTACTCTGCTAAATCTTTAGATAAACATTTTAAAACTTCCTGACTCAGTGGTTATTTCAGGATTATGTACTATAATGAATGTCACTCATTTTAAACTTCCCAATTAGCAAAGGATTCATTGGTAAGTCATTACTCTTCATTCAGAAGGTAATTGGTAGCAGGGATTTTGATAAAGAGTAACAACTGATATAACCCAGCGTAAGTATTAGCGTAGTATGAATGTATGAGCCCAAGTGAGTGTTTTGTGTATGAATGCTGTTTCCTAATATCGCGCTGGATCAGTAGAACAAAGCAGATATGCTCATATAATGAGGTACATTTCGGAAATGGCCAACATAACGCGCTCAGAAAGCTTGAGCCAGGTTTCAATAGTGCTAGAAACATATGTGGACCATAAGTAACAATAATCAAGCAATTTGGTTACTTTTTCAAATTCATTTAGACTCAGTTGTTTTCTTTTTATGGCTGCAAATGGAAGAGTAAATGATCGCATCTGTGAAAAGTAATAACACTCATCATTAGATAAATTGTAAATATGTACGTGTTTCAATGGTACGGATATCTAGAGAAAAGTGTGCCTTGTCAGTATGCCTGGTATCCATGCTGAGAGCTAACTATGCCAAAAAGACAAAGTCTACCTGATACTGTTTTCAACCAGGAGTTCTACATGTTTATTTAGTCTGCATTCATAGGCCCAAGGCAGGCATCACACCAGGCAGCTATTGCCTTCTGTTAAATCAAGTCTCTGCGAGGCTGGGCTACAAATCCCCATAGGCAAACACTATTTTATCAAAAAATGTGCCAGACCTAGAAGGAAAAATGATAATATAGAATTAGCTTTTGCAGTCAGAAAATGTTAATTAAACCCCAAAACAGCTTGCAGAAATGAAAAATAGTGTGATGGCAGCACGGGGTCTAAATGTGGTTTGTGAGCAAGGAGATATCTTTTTACTGCATGCTCGAGCATGTGTTATTTACCATTTTATAGCTAAATCATTACCATTATTTGATGGTATCACTGTATTTTTGTGAATGTTAAACACCACTCAGTGCCTCGGATTGCATTTTCAAGGACATTAAAAAAGCAGGGGTTGAGGGGCCCGTGGAGAATTGCTTATTCTAAGATTGCACATTCTGATCATTAATTGTGTTAATTATAGGATCTGAAAATTAATTGTTGGTTGTTTTCATTCTTAGTTCTGAATACGTTAACACCAAACAAATAAGGCGCTTTCTATCCTCCCGTGCCTCAGATGCCGCCCGCTTTCGAGGGATGGTGACAGCTTGCAAACTCTTGAGGCGGACATCTTTGCTTCATGTTACCTTCCATAAATCATCGCTTCTCCTTCCTTGTACAAGCGCGCAGGGTAAGGTCACATTATTATAATGTATGCACTGGGCAGCTTGAGTGTATCACTGTCTGCCAAGACTGGCTCCCATAAGCTTCCGGCAGACTGTGTTCAGCAGGATAGCGTGTGAGCTTAAAGTGTCTCTTCCATCAGAGGCAGGCCTTGCTGAGGCAGAGAAAGTTAGAGGCCAGGAACTTGTGACCATGGCAACACCTCTTCGTGGTCTCTGAGCAGCAGCTGAATGCTAACAAAGCCATGTGAGCTTTTGGAATAATTTAACTCTCTAGGGCTCGGCAGTGAATCATCGGAGCACAATGAAAGCAGCTGAAACATGCATGACAATTTTGGCACATGTGGTGATGTGGGAAAATGACCTAATTTGCATTCGTTTAACGCGTTATACTTGGCAGGGCTGCTACACAAATACATGAATTCACTTCATGCAGTCGATCGTTCCTATCCATGGCCACATTACAACCACAACTGGACATCGGTAATAAAAAGGTGCAAGTTCATGGAAGAGTGTTACCTTTGGAACACTGTCATCAGGTGGCAAACGTACGGGCTTTAATATCTGAAATTTAAATAGAATAAAATTAAGTTTTGCATCTATCTCCACGGAGATAATAAGAGCACGCTGAATCCATGGCACTCGCTCAGTAAACAAGCATTGAAAATGCAATAGGTCTCGCCTTTGACTAAGTTAAAGCCATTTGCTTTGCTAATGGAATTGTATAGCAAAGCATATGGCTTTAACTTAATGAAAGGCGAGACCTATTGCATTTCTAATGCTTGTTTTTATTTTATTTACCTCTCCGTCTCAGATGAGTGAATAAAAAAGGGGGGGAAAGCGCATACGTAATTTTGCAGGCACACGCATAGCGTGCATAGTGATGCATGCGCTCGTGTACAAAATGATGTGGCGGCAGCGTGCGCGTCATAGCGCTTTTTTTTTCTCTCTCTACAGCATCGGTATACCGGTTGACAAGCCAATACGTCCTAAAAGCGAGATGTATTGGCTTTGCCAGTGCTTTTTTTTAACAGTGCATGTGAGGAATGGGGACAGAAACAGGTGGAAGTGCTCATTACTGACAGGCATTTAAAGCCACAAAGCGCTGGACCAAAAACCACAGCGCCCAGCACGGATTCATTGTCACCAGTACAATTTATATTGTTTATTTCAACAGTTTGACATTTCCGGGGGCATAAAGAGAGCCTTATACTGAGAAATGTAACTATGCAAAAACGAACCACCTAACAATTGACTCCATTAATCGGGCATCGGTATCACAAAACAACTCCACTGAAAGATAATTAACCTGGAAATCGCTATTTTCCTTGTTTTATAGTACAAATCACATTTTACCAATTTCATGTGTGAGTGGATCATATTCTAAAATGAAAACTTGCACACACAGACTGCACATCTCAATCATGCGGCTTGACTAGGAAGCATTTGGGCACTTTCACTAGGATAGGGAGACATGGATACTGGCAAGGGTACAAAGAGTATAGGAAACTGGTACGGTGCTTTGAGATGAAGGCAAAGGGCTAGGGAAGCAAGAACGCAGGACACAAGATGACCCTGGGACAGAGGTAAACGGATACTAAGAATATACAAAAAGACAAACACAAAAGAAACAGTGAGATAGAGGGAAACAAAGAGGGAGGGACTCTGGGATAGGAAGACAAGAAATGACACAGGGACAGGACGCACTGACTATTACTGAGAAGAGCTCTGCAGTGCATGGACAGCAAGATACAAAAGACAAGGAACGAGCAAGGAGCAAAAGAAACAATGATAAACACACCAAAGTATAAACACAAAACCTAATCACCGCAGCCCCCGAAAGGTGTCGCAAACACGATATTGGGAAATGCTGCACGTCAAAATGCCCACTTAATAACAAGAACATTTTTATTGTGTTTTTGGAGCTATTGTCGTATCATTATGCATCAGAGTAATGCACGCTGTATTCTGAAATCATGCTATGTGAAATGTTTTTCCTACTACCGAATACTGTATTAAGAGATTGTAATTAGACATCTGAATATTCTCCGAAGGATAACATATATTGACTTGACAGGCAGCAATTGAAGCACGTGACTTAATGGCTACAGGAAGATTTCGGAGTGAAGTCGCTGTGCTAATCTAGTCACAATATAATTACCAACCAATGAAACTGTCGGAAATTTTCTCTTTAGCAGCAAATTAAACGTGAGGCAGTTGCACGTATTACATTACAGTGTATGCCCTTGCTTTCTTTCTATTACACACAGACTACTCTGCGAGAGTGGTATTACAAGTGCTGATTCTGCCCGCTTTGTGACAGGGTGGAAAAGATGAATTATTAGACAGAGAATCTTCAGGCAGTCGGATCCCTTGCATCCGAAATGGACAAGCATTCTGTACCCCACCCAACCATCAAGGGAGCTTTCTGAAGTAAACATGGCAGGGTGTGCGCTTTTTACCAATCCAAAGTCTGCTATTCCTGCTGTTTCTCTCTGGTCCTTAGATAGACAAAAATATTTACAGTGGCCGCTGAAAATACCAGTGTGAAGCCGAGAATATTCCAACCGATAAGAGTAGTATATATGCAGCGTTGCTCTTTAAATGAAAGAGTTCCCTGTCGCGTCTGACCAAATTGTATTACACTTTTCGAATGTGAAAGTAATTAAGCTACAGGATGAGAAATGAATTACCTCTTTAAAATACATTTTTAAGTGGACATTCACAGAGAAGACAGCTATGAATAGTTTGACTAAAATCATAAATGTGTACGTTAAGGTTAAAAAACAAACCTAGTTAAAACCAATCCTCAACAGAATATAAAGGTGAAACCTCTGCTGCGATTTAAAAACATATTCGAAAGGCAACTCACCAGTATCGTACAGAGTCGTACCGGAAATCCACTTGCACCACGTTAAGTTCCGCTTGCAAATCTGTCCACGTGTATGAAGAAAACTAGTACAGCGTCTACAAATTAAAACCCCCTGAATCTACGAACGGACAGTGGGAGTGATCTCTTAGTCACATCCTCAACACAAAAGAGTTCACCAATGGCCAAAATTCCTGCATTGCTACATTTTAACTAGAGATCAAGCAGAACTCCCGACGCTGCCCTTTGGTAAACGGCTATTGTTCTGTCACGTGCCAGATTCTTCCCCAGCCCCGTGGACTCTTCCAGGGCACTTCCATGGTACAGGCACTGCCCTCGGATCACAGGCATTGCTGTGACATGTGCTTGCCCCTTCCCCAGCCCTGCCGATAGCTCTGAAGCACTAGCTCGCCAACTCCACCATGGCTGCTCCCTGCCCGGGCATGTATGTGTATGACCGAGTCCGCCTGCAGTCCTGCAAACGTGACCCGCGCCGTGAATAAATTAAAGATAACCCCGCTAAAGACCATGTCTAGGGGAGGGGTTATAACCAAGTGAAAATGTGCAAAGTGTGTGTACGCCAGGGGCTCAGGCCTGGCATTGGTGCAACAAACGCCCCGCTCTGCGCCAATCACCCAATTTTGCATGTGGCTTAAACTTAAAATAAGCGGACTGTAAAAAAAACAGGAAATCACAGCAGTCATCTGGCCCCCATGTCACGAGGACGCGCTTGTGTGATTAAATAATATAAAACACGAGGGGTGGGGGGCTGAAGCAGGAGAGGCTGTCCGAGCGGCCATTACAAGCGTGTGGACGGCGCTGCAAATGAAAAAAAAAAGTGCTTACTGTCCTTTAAAGGGAAGAGTGTAAATCCGCCCGTAAAAGATCCAATGCCAGTGGGCGGGGCCAAACGCGGACAGGGTGGTAACCAGGAGGGACTAAAAAGCCTCCTGAACAATCAGTACACCCCGTTTAGCATAATTGGTGACGTCAAATGACGCACACAAATGAAAATTACGGCCGGAACCGAAAGTGAACTTCGCAAACCGTATCGATTCCAAAAAGCCTCGCATGGCAATGCAGCGCATGCGCGCTGCTAACGCCAGGCGAGACATAAAAAGTGCTGAAGTGGATGCCTGCTTGTGCCCCGGGGAGACGCTGGAGTGCACGCAGTGACGAATGCAATTAAGTGGGTCCCTGCTTGTGCCCTGGGGTCACTAGGTAGAGTGCGTGCTTCGTTGGGAGCACAAATAACGAATAAAAGACACATCGGAGGATCTCCACGAAGATAGTAACAGCGCACTGAGCCCATAGCACTCGGATAGCCCTGTAACTTTAACCCCTTCGCTGCTAGGCCTTTTCCCCCCCCTGTGCTAAGCCTTTTTTTGGCTATTTGGGGTAGTTCACGCTTAGGCTCCTGTAACTTTTTGACCACATAAGGTATCCACGCCAAATTTGCGTCCTTTTCTTCCAACATCATGGGAATTCTAAAGGTACCCAGGGTTTGTGGATTCCCCTGGAGGGGACCCAGAAATTAGCCAAAATACAGCTCAATTTTGGTTTTTTGGGGAAAAATGGGAAAAAAGTGCTGCAAATGAAAGCGTCTGGGTTTTTCCCTGCAAATGGTATTAAAAAAGGGTTTGTGGGGCTGAAATCACAATTTTCCCAGCTTTTAGGGAATGACAGACTTTTGTAATAATAATAATAAGTGAGCTTATAAAGCGCCTGGTTACACTCACTAGTGTGTCCCCGCGCTGCAGCAAAGCGCCCTGTCCGTGGCAAATAACTGTAAGCCAGCTACATCGTGAGCCTATCACTGGAAGAGCCAGGTCTTCAGTTTTTTCAGGAAGAGGTTTCCTGAGGGTTCCATCCGGAGAGCAGGAGGAAGGGCGTTCCAGTGCTTAGCGGCTAAGTAGCGAAAGGATCGACCACCCATTCTCACTCTTTTAATTAGTGGGATATTAACCAGTCCCGTCCCCCGGGATCGTAGGGCCCGGGTTGGAGTGTAGGGAGACATTAGACTACGTAGGTAACTAGGTCCCTTACCCTGCAAGATGCGTTGACTAATACACATGGCTTTAAAAAGGATTCTCTCCCTCACCGGAAGCCAGTGTAAGGCAGCAAGGGCATTTTTGGAGGAGGCTCTCCTGGGGAGCATCAGAACAAGGCGGGCCACCGCGTTCTGGATGCATTGTAGTCTCTGGGTACTCTTACCACTGGCTCCTAGGTATAGAGCATTCCCATAGTCCAGGCGGGAAGTCACCAACGCATGGACTAGGGTTTTCCTGGCGGCTACGGGAGCACATCTAAGATCTTCCGAAGGCCTTTCATTATTCCGAAACACTTCCCGGCCACCGTCCTGGTGTGGTGATCGAATGAGAGTTTAGGATCCAGCCACATCCCCAAGTTCTTAACCTGTTCACTGGGGGTGGGGATGGGGCCCAAAATCGGCGGCCACCACATCGATGACCATATCGAGGGAGCCTTACCCACGATCAGGACCTCCGTCTTACTGCCGTTTAACTTTAGACAGTTATTTTCCATACAGATTGCCAATTCCTGAAGACAGGAGGAGAAATTGGTGGCTGCCTCTTCATGGGATTGAGATAGGGACACCACTAGTTGCGTGTCATCCGCATATGACACGACACTAATGCCGTATTTTACAATAATGTCTGCCAAAGGGGTCATATAAAGGTTAAAAAGAGTAGGGCTAAGTATGGAGCCCTGGGGGACCCCTTGAGCCAGCCTAATGCTCTTAGAATAAAACGGTCTTTGGGACACTTGGAAGCTTCTATCCTGTAAAAAGGAACTTAGCCATTTCAAAGCCAGATTATCCAGCCCTCCTTCCTTGAGGTGCTGTAAGAGTAGTGGGTGGGCGACGGTGTCAAATGCGGCGCTGAGGTCCAGTAGGACCAGCGCCACCATCTGCCCTTCGTCTGCATGTCTGCGTATGGTGGCTGTAGACAGAAGCAGTGCTGACTCCGTGGAGTATGTAGCTCGGAAGCCCGGAAGCCCGATTGCGTAGGGTGGAATAAGCTGTTCTGGTTAATGTGCTTTGTCAGTTGATTATTGACCACTCTTTCTGCTATTTTAGCAAAGTATGGCAAGAGCGAAACCGGTCGTAAGTTCTCCAACTGACTTGCACTCACACCCGGCTTTTTCTTAATGGGGATAACCACCGCTTCCTTCCACCTTTGTGGGACCACCCCTGAATCAAAGGAGAGTTTAAGGAGGTGCCTAATATAAGGGGCTAAGATCTCCATACTCTCCCTCAGAGTTTTTGGTGTCGTAGGGTCCCTTGGTGAACCGGACTTAATACTCAAGGCTGCAGTTTTGAGATCATCGCAGGAGGGGAGGTTAAATCTGGAGAGGCGAAATGCCTCCTCCATATTACACACTCCCGTCCACTCTGAACTCCCATTTCGTGCCTCCGCCGGAAAGGTGGAATAAATCCTTGCTACCTTCTCTGCAAAAAAATCTGCTATCAGGTTGCAAGACTCCACTGAGTCGCTGCTAGGAGCTGTGGTTCTAGTAAGTGACGATAAGTCCTTAAAAATTAGGAAAAGCTCTCTGGAGGAGTTATCAGCCTGCTCTATCTTAGTGTTATAGTAAGCGGCCCGAGTTTTCCTGATGAGCGAGTGGTAGTGTTTAAGACTAGTTTTGTAGTTTGCCTTCCTGTGCTCTGAAAAGTCTCTTCTCCAACTTCTTTCCAAATGCTTACATGAGGTCTTGGCGATCCTCAGTTCTTCATTAAACCAAGGGGCAGATTTTGACTGTCTCCTAGGTGCACTAGTTGACCACGGGGCAACCCTATCTAGCGCCTCAGTGATCCGTTCGTCTAGCATGCTACAGGCAGTTTCTATATCATGTCCCCCGGAGGCCCTCCCCGCTGCAGGGCATGATTAAAGTTGGCTGCTGAGAATCTAGCCCATTTCCTCTGTAGTCTCCCTGCACTTGACTTCTTCAAGGGTGGAGTGTTAGGTATCATAATGCTAAAAGGGATCATATAATGATCTGTCCATGGAACTGCGTTAGGGTTTTCAACCATTAGCTCCCCCCAGTTGGCAAAAATTGGATCTAACAAGTGGCCATGTTGGTGAGTCGGGAGGGAGGATTGCAGAACCAACTGCAGCGCAGCCAGTTCTTCACAAAGCTCTTGCGCTGCGGAATTATCCATAGCGTCAAAGTGTAGATTCATGTCTCCTAGCACTAGCACTTTAGAGTAACGCAGCACCGGTTGAATTACTTGTTCTCTGAGGCTAGATGCAAACTGTGCGATAGGTCCTGATGGTCTATAAATTAAGAAACCTTTCATGACATAATTCGTGTCTACCATTATTGTAAAAAGACCTGCCTCACTGGCTTCTATTGTCACTGCTTCTAGAGAGCATTGTATCGATAGCTTGTGGATAATAGCTATCCCTCCACCCCTGTTAACTTGACGATCCAGTCTAGCGATCCCATAATTCAGAGGGAGGGCATCAAGGATTTCAGGCGCAGAATCCTCATTTAACCATGTTTCAGTAAGAAACATGATATCTGGCTGGTTATCTACAAGATGGTCATAAATCTCATATTTGTGCTTATTGAGGGATCTGCAGTTGGCCAGTATCATTTAAAAAACCCGTTCCTTTTTAGTTTGTTTCTGGATTACCGCCATCGTATAGGAACAGTTCCTGCATTTCTGCGTACCTGATCCGATCAGTATGCTATGTTTACATGAATCTGGGATGGGGGGGCACATCTTGTGTAATTGCTCAGAGTTATATGTGTGAGTAGTTAGAAAACAGGCAGGGGTTCTGGCCCCAAGCCCCAAACGGCCACGGACGGGCGCAGACGGGCTTGCATTTGGCGCGCCGGTGGCGCGCCAGCGGCGCGCCCGCTGCGCGTCTGTTCAGGCATGCGCGTTATGTAGTGCCCTCCCGCCTCCACACTAGACCGCTGACTGCAGCCCAGCACGGGAGACCGGAAGTGCTTCACCTCGTTTCCCTGCCCTCCGTTCAATCGGCACTGAAACGCCGCGACGGACCGGGGCGGGAAAGAGAAATCTGACCAGAAGCTCAGTGCGTTATTAAGAACCGTGAGTTACCATTAAAACCTAAACAGTACATTCAGTGCGATTTAAAAAAACAGGATTCCTCTTGGAGATAGTACAGATACAAATTCAATTTTAAAAACGCTTTAAGTTGCCATTTGCTGTTACCGCCGCCACACAGGTCTCAGCAGAAACTGCCACTGTCTGCCTTTCGCCGCTGCGCGTCCGTTCAGGCATGCGCGTTATGTAGTGCCCTCCCGCCTCCACACTAGACCACTGACTGCAGCCCAGCCCGGGAGACCGGAAGTGCTTCACCTCGTTTCCCTGCCCTCCGTTCAATCGGCACTGAAACGCCGCGACGGACCGGGGCGGGAAAGAGAAATCTGACCAGAAGCTCAGTGCGTTATTAAGAACCGTGAGTTACCATTAAAACCTAAACAGTACATTCAGTGCGATTTAAAAAAACAGGATTCCTCTTGGAGATAGTACAGATACAAATTCAATTTTAAAAACGCTTTAAGTTGCCATTTGCTGTTACCGCCGCCACACAGGTCTCAGCAGAAACTGCCACTGTCTGCCTGTCAGAAAACCAAAATCTTTTACACAGTTTTGGCATTTTTGTGGGACATAGCCTATTTTTGCTATTTTTTGTGCTTTCAACCTCCTTCCAGTTAATGGTAGAAATTGATATGAAAGCAATAATGGATCCTGGAAAGCTATACATTTTAGAAAAGTAGACAAAATTCTGAATTCAGCAAGGGGTCATTTGTGTAAATCCATCAAGGTTTCTTTATAGAAACTAACAGTTAAATATAGGATAAATTGAAAATTAGTTGAAAAAAAAGCCTTTTGTGGCAACGTTTTCACCTGTAACTTCTTCTAATTATGACAGCTCTTTAAAAGCAATATACCGTTACATTTGCTGGATCTTACTGGTTGTGGGGATATATAGGACTTGTAGGTTCACCAAGAACCCGACGAACCCAGAGCCAAAAACTGAGCAGCGTCTTGCAATGGTTTTTTATTATGTACCGGGTATATAGCAATTATTCTGGGGAAATGTATACATGGAAAAATCGGTATGAGAGACACCTATGTATTTCTGAAATGGGAACAAAATATAGAGTTTAGAAACAGTAGATATTTGCACATTTCCGAAATTGGGAATACTCATACTAGCATGAGAATTATCGGTCATTTTTCAAAATGACTTCTTTTTACACATTGTCTTTCATTTGGAAGGCAGAAATGCATCGAAAGTCAATAGGTAATAACAGTTGCTTTACAAATCTGAATTACCCTAAGTCTCCCGAGAAAAATGGTACCTCACTTGTATGGGTAGGCCTAGTGCCCGCGACAGGAAACGGTGCAAAACGCAACGTGGACACACCTCAATTTCACAGTGAAAAATGACCGTTTTTTGGCAAAGTGCCTAGCTGTAGTTTTTGAACTTATCTCTGCCGGCACCTAGGGAAACCTAGCAAACCTATACATTTAAAAAAACTAGACACCCAGGGGAATCCAGGATGGGGTGACTTGACTGCCTCTCACCAGGTTCTGTTACCCAGAATCCCTTGCAAACCTAAAAAATTGACAAAAAATCCACATTTTCCTCACATTTCTGTGGTGGAAAGTTCTGGAATCTGCGTGGATCCACAAATTTCCACCCACCCCGCGTTCCCCAAAGTCTTCCGAGAAGAATGGTACCTCACTTGTGTGGGTAGGCCTAGTGCCTGCGACAGGAAACGGCGCAAAACGCAACGTGGACACACCACAATTTCACAGTGAAAAATGACCCTTTTTTGGCAAAGTGCCTAGCTGTAGTTTTTGAACCCTAGCTCTGCCGGCACCTAGGGAAACCTAGCAAACCTATACATTTTTGAAAACTAGACACCCAGGGGATCTCAGGATGGGGTGACTTGACTGCCTCTCACCAGGTTCTGTTACCCAGAATCCCTTGCAAACCTAAACAATTGTCAAAAAAACCACATTTTCCTCACATTTCTGTGGTGGAAAGTTCTGGAATCTGCGTGGATCCACAAATTTCCACCCACCCTGCGTTCCCCAAAGTCTTCCGAGAAAAATGGTACCTCACTTGTGTGGGTAGGCCTAGTGCCCGCGACAGGAAACGGCGCAAAACGCAACGTGGACACACCACAATTTCACAGTGAAAAATGACCCTTGTTTGGCAAAGTGCCTAGCTGTAGTTTTTGAACCCTAGCTCTGCCGGCACCTAGGGAAACCTAGCAAACCTATACATTTTTGAAAACTAGACACCCAGGGGATCTCAGGATGGGGTGACTTGACTGCCTTTCACCAGGTTCTGTTACCCAGAATCCCTTGCAAACCTAAACAATTGTCAAAAAACCCACATTTTCCTCACATTTCTGTGGTGGAAAGTTCTGGAATCTGCGTGGATCCACAAATATCCACCAACCCCACGTTCCCCAAAGTCTTCCGAGAAAAATGGTACCTCACTTGTGTGGGTAGGCCTATTGCCCGCGACAGGAAACGGCGCAAAACGCAACGTGGACACACCACAATTTCACAGTGAAAAATGACCCTTTTTTGGCAAAGTGCCTAGCTGTAGTTTTTGAACCCTAGCTCTGCCGGCACCTAGGGAAACCTAGCAAACCTATACATTTTTGAAAACTAGACAACCAGGGAAATCCAGGATGGGGTGACTTGACTGCCTCTCACCAGGTTCTGTTACCCAGAATCCCTTGCAAACCTAAAGAATTGTAAAAAAAAACACATTTTCCTCACATTTCTGTGGTGGAAAGTTCTGGAATCTGCGTGGATCCACAAATTTCCACCCACCCTGCGTTTCCCAAAGTCTTCCGAGAAAAATGGTACCTCACTTGTGTGGGTAGGCCTAGTGCCCGCGACAGGAAACGGCGCAAAACGCAATGTGGACACACCTCATTTTCACAGTGAAAAATGACCCTTTTTTGACAAAGTGCCTAGCTGTAGTTTTTGAACCCTAGCTCTGCCGGCACCTAGGGAAACCTAGCAAACCGATACATTTTTGAAACCTAGACACCCAGGGGAATCCAGGATGGGGTGACTTGACTGCCTCTCACCAGGTTCTGTTACCCAGAATCCCTTGCAAACCTAAAGAATTGTCAAAAAACCCACATTTTCCTCACATTTCTGTGGTGGAAAGTTCTGGAATCTGCGTGGATCCACAAATTTCCACCCACCCTGCGTTCCCCAAAGTCTTCCGAGCAAAATGGTACCTCACTTGTGTGGGTAGGCCTAGTGTCCGCGACAGGAAACGGCCCAAAACGCAACGTGGACACACCACATTTTCACAGTGAAAAATGACCCTTTTTTGGCAAAGTGCCTAGCTGTAGTTTTTCAACCCTAGCTCTGCCGGCACCTAGGGAAACCTAGCAAACCTATACATTTTTGAAAACTAGACACCCAGGGGAATCAAGGAAGGGGTGACTTGACTGCCTCCCACCAGGTTCTGTTACCCAGAATCCCTTGCAAACCTAATCAATTGTCAAAAAAACACATTTTCCTCACATTTCTGTGGTGGAAAGTTCTGGAATCTGCGTGGATCCACAAATTTCCACCCACCCCGCGTTCCCCAAAGTCTTCCGAGAAAAATGGTACCTCACTTGCGTGGGTGGGTCAAGGACCCGCGACAGGCAAGGGCCCAAAACCTATTGAGGCGACATCAAAATTACCTATCACAAACCAACCTGGTTTTGCAAGGGGGGTCCCATGAGTTTTTGGCCCTGGGCTCGGCGTCCATCTAGGGAAACCTACCAAACCCACACATTTCTGGAAACTAGACACCCGGGGAAGTCCAGCGAGGTTTGGCTTGCGTGGGTCCCCCAACATTCTCCTACCCAGAATCCCCTGCAAACCTCAAATTTCGCTGAAAAAATCACTTTCTTCTCCAATTTCTGTGTGGGAAAGTTCTGGAATCTGCGGGGATCCACAAATTTCCTCCCACCCAGCGTTCCCCCAGGTCTTCCGAAAAAAATGGTACCTCACTTGCGTGGGTGGGTCAAGGACCCGCGACAGGCAAGGGCCCAAAACCTATTGAGGCGACATCAAAATTACCTATCACAAACCAACCTGGTTTTGCAAGGGGGTCCCATGAGTTTTGGCCTGGGCTCGGCGGCCACCTAGGGAAACCTATCAAACCCACACATTTCTGGAAACTAGACACCCGGGGGAGTCCAGCGAGGTATGGCTTGCGTGGGTCCCCCAACATTCTCCTACCCAGAATCCCCTGCAAACCTCAAATTTCGCTGAAAAAATCACTTTTTTCTCAAATTTCTGTGTGGGAAAGTACTGGAATCTGCGTGGATCCACAAATTTCCTTCCACCCAGCGTTCCCCAGGTCTCCCGATAAAAATGGTACCTCACTTGTGTGGGTAGGCATAGTGGCTGCAACAGGAAATGGCCCAAATCGTACTGTGGAGACTTCAAAATTACCTATAGCAAAACTACCTGGTTTTGGGGGGGCACCTGAGATTTTGGCCTCGGGCTCGGCGGCCATCTTGGGAAAGTACCAAACCCAAACATTTCTGAAAACTAGACACCCGGGGGAGTACAATGAGGTATGGCTTGCGTGGATCCCCCAACGTTTTCCTACCCAGAATGCCATGCAAACCTCAAATTTAGCTGAAAAAAACACATTTTCCACATATTTTTGTGTGGAATTACCGTGCCGGCACAAATGTCCTACCCCACAGCGTTCCCCTGAGTCTCCCGAGTAAAATTATACCTCACATGTGTGAGTGGGGCAAGGGCCTGTGACTGGGAAGAGCCCAAAACATAGGGAATAAGGGTATAGCACCGAGAATTCTAAGCGCTACATTTTTTTAAAAATACGTTTTTAGCCAATTCTGCATTGGACAGCCACACAAGTGAGGTATCATTTTACTCGGGACACTAAGGAGAACGCTGTGGGGTAGGACATTTGTGCCGGCACGGTGATTCCACACAAAAATATGTGGAAAATGTGGTTTTTTCAGCTAAATTTGAGGTTTGCATGGCATTCTGGGTAGGAAAACGTTGGGGGATCCACGCAAGCCATACCTCATTGGACTCCCCCGGGTGTCTAGTTTTCAGAAATGTTTGGGTTTTGTACTTTCCCAAGATGGCCGCCGAGCCCGGGCCAAAATCTCAGGTGCCCCCGCCAAACCAGGTAGTTTTCTTATAGGTAATTTTGAAGTCTCCACAGTATGATTTGGGCCATTTCCTGTTGCAGCCACTATGCCTACCCACACAAGTGAGGTACCATTTTTATCGGGAGACCTGGGGGAACGCTAGGTTGGAGGAAATTTGTGGATCCACGCAGATTCCAAAACTTTCCCACACAGAAATTTGAGAAAAAAGTGATTTTTTCAGCAAAATTTGAGGTTTGCAGGGGATTCTGGGTAGGAGACTGTTGGGGGACCCACGCAAGCCATACCTCGCTGGACTCCCCCAGGTGTCTAGTTTCCAGAAATGTGTGGGTTTGGTAGGTTTCCCTAGATGGCCGCCGAGCCCCGGGCCAAAACTCATGGGACCCCCTTGCAAAACCAGGTTGGTTTGTGATAGGTAATTTTGATGTCGCCTCAATAGGTTTTGGGCCCTTGCCTGTCGCGGGTCCTTGACCCACCCACGCAAGTGAGGTACCATTTTTATCGAGAGACTTTGGGGAACGCTGGGTGGGAGGAAATTTGTGGATCCACGCAGATTCCAGAACTTTCCACACAGAAATTAGAGAAAAAGTGATTTTTTCAGCAAAATTTGAGGTTTGCAGGGGATTCTGGGTAGGAGACTGTTGGGGGACCCACGCAAGCCATACCTCGCTGGACTCCCCAGGTGTCTAGTTTCCAGAAATGTGTGGGTTTGGTAGGTTTCCTAGATGGCCGCCGAGCCCCGGGCCGAAACTCATGGGACCACCCTTGCAAAACCAGGTTGGTTTGTGATAGGTAATTTTGATGTCGCCGCAACAGGTTTTGAGCCCTTGCCTGTCGCGGGTCCTTGACCCACCCACGCAAGTGAGGTACCATTGTTATCGGGAGACCTGGGGAACGCTGGGTGGGAGGAAATTTGTGGATCCACGCAGATTCCAGAACTTTCCCACACAGAAATTTGAGAAATAAGTGATTTTTTTCAGCGAAATTTGAGGTTTGCAGGGGATTCTGGGTAGGAGAATGTTGGGGGACCCATGCAAGCCATACCTCGCTGCACTCCCCGGGTGTCTAGTTTCCAGAAATGTGTGGGTTTGGTAGGTTTCCCTAGATGGCCGCCGAGCCCCGGGCCAAAACTCATGGGACCCCCCTTGCAAAACCAGGTTGGTTTGTGATAGGTAATTTTGATGTCGCCTCAATAGGTTTTGGGCCCTTGCCTGTCGCGGGTCCTTGACCCACCCACGCAAGTGAGGTACCATTTTTATCGAGAGACTTTGGGGAACGCTGGGTGGGAGGAAATTTGTGGATCCACGCAGATTCCAGAACTTTCCCACACAGAAATTAGAGAAAAAAGTGATTTTTTCAGCAAAATTTGAGGTTTGCAGGGGATTCTGGGTAGGAGACTGTTGGGGGACCCACGCAAGCCATACCTCGCTGGACTCCCCCAGGTGTCTAGTTTCCAGAAATGTGTGGGTTTGGTAGGTTTCCCTAGATGGCCGCCGAGCCCCGGGCCGAAAACTCATGGGACCACCCTTGCAAAACCAGGTTGGTTTGTGATAGGTAATTTTGATGTCGCCGCAACAGGTTTTGAGCCCTTGCCTGTCGCGGGTCCTTGACCCACCCACGCAAGTGAGGTACCATTGTTATCGGGAGACCTGGGGGAACGCTGGGTGGGAGGAAATTTGTGGATCCACGCAGATTCCAGAACTTTCCCACACAGAAATTTGAGAAATAAGTGATTTTTTTCAGCGAAATTTGAGGTTTGCAGGGGATTCTGGGTAGGAGAATGTTGGGGGACCCATGCAAGCCATACCTCGCTGCACTCCCCGGGTGTCTAGTTTCCAGAAATGTGTGGGTTTGGTAGGTTTCCCTAGATGGCCGCCGAGCCCCGGGCCAAAAACTCATGGGACCCCCTTGCAAAACCAGGTTGGTTTGTGATAGGTAATTTTGATGTCGCCTCAATAGGTTTTGGGCCCTTGCCTGTCGCGGGTCCTTGACCCACCCACGCAAGTGAGGTACCATTTTTATCGAGAGACTTTGGGGAACGCTGGGTGGGAGGAAATTTGTGGATCCACGCAGATTCCAGAACTTTCCCACACAGAAATTTGAGAAAAAAGTGATTTTTTCAGCAAAATTTGAGGTTTGCTGGGGATTCTGGGTAGGAGAATGTTGGGGGACCCACGCAAGCCATACCTCGCTGGACTCCCCCGGGTGTCTAGTTTCCAGAAATGTGTGGGTTTGGTAGGTTTCCATAGATGGCCGCCGAGCCCCGGGCCGAAAACTCATGGGACCACCCTTGCAAAACCAGGTTGGTTTGTGATAGGTAATTTTGATGTCGCCTCAATAGGTTTTGGGCCCTTGCCTGTCGCGGGTCCGTGACCCACCCACGCAAGTGAGGTACCATTTTATATCGAGAGACTTTGGGGAACGCTGGGTGGGAGGAAATTTGTGGATCCACGCAGATTCCAGAACTTTCCCACACAGAAATTTGAGAAAAAAGTGATTTTTTCAGCAAAATTTGAGGTTTGCTGGGGATTCTGGGTAGGAGAATGTTGGGGGACCCACGCAAGCCATACCTCGCTGGACTCCCCCGGGTGTCTAGTTTCCAGAAATGTGTGGGTTTGGTAGGTTTCCATAGATGGCCGCCGAGCCCCGGGCCGAAAACTCATGGGACCACCCTTGCAAAACCAGGTTGGTTTGTGATAGGTAATTTTGATGTCGCCGCAACAGGTTTTGAGCCCTTGCCTGTCGCGGGTCCTTGACCCACCCACGCAAGTGAGGTACCATTGTTATCGGGAGACCTGGGGGAACGCTGGGTGGGAGGAAATTTGTGGATCCACGCAGATTCCAGAACTTTCCCACACAGAAATGTGAGAAAAAGTGATTTTTTTCAGCGAAATTTGAGGTTTGCAGGGGATTCTGGGTAGGAGAATGTTGGGGGACCCACGCAAGCCATACCTCGCTGGACTCCCCGGGTGTCTAGTTTCCAGAAATGTGTGGGTTTGGTAGGTTTCCCTAGATGGCCGCCGAGCCCCGGGCCAAAACTCATGGGACCCCCTTGCAAAGCCAGGTTGGTTTGTGATAGGTAATTTTGATGTCGCCTCAATAGGTTTTGGGCCCTTGCCTGTCGCGGGTCCTTGACCCACCCACGCAAGTGAGATACCATTTTTATCGAGAGACTTTGGGGAACGCTGGGTGGGAGGAAATTTGTGGATCCACGCAGATTCCAGAACTTTCCCACACAGAAATTTGAGAAAAAATTGATTTTTTCAGCAAAATTTGAGGTTTGTAGGGGATTCTGGGTAGGAGAATGTTGGGGGACCAACGCAAGCCATACCTCGCTGGACTCCCCCGGGTGTCTAGTTTCCAGAAATGTGTGGGTTTGGTAGGTTTCCCTAGATGGCCGCCGAGCCCCGGGCCGAAAACTCATGGGACCACCCTTGCAAAACCAGGTTGGTTTGTGATAGGTAATTTTGATGTCGCCGCAACAGGTTTTGAGCCCTTGCCTGTCGCGGGTCCTTGACCCACCCACGCAAGTGAGGTACCATTGTTATCGGGAGACCTGGGGGAACGCTGGGTGGGAGGAAATTTGTGGAGCCACGCAGATTCCAGAACTTTCCCACACAGAAATTTGAGAAAAAAGTGATTTTTTTCAGCGAAATTTGAGGTTTGCAGGGGATTCTGGGTAGGAGAATGTTGGGGGACCCACGCAAGCCATACCTCGCTGGACTCCCCCGGGTGTCTAGTTTCCAGAAATGTGTGGGTTTGGTAGGTTTCCCTAGATGGCCGCCGAGCCCCGGGCCAAAAATCATTGGACCCCCTTGCAAAACCAGGTTGGCTTGTGATAGGTAATTTTGATGTCGCCTCAATAGGTTTTGGGCCCTTGCCTGTCGCGGGTCCTTGACCCACCCACGCAAGTGAGGTACCATTTTTATCGGGAGACCTGGGGGAACGCTGGGTGGGAGGAAATTTGTAGATCCATGCAGATTCCAGAACTTTCCCACCCAGAAATGTGAGAAAAAAGTGATTTTTTCAGCGAAATTTGAGGTTTGCAGGGGATTCTGGGTAGGAGAATGTTGGGGGACCCACGCAAGCCATACCTCGCTGGACTCCCCCGGGTGTCTAGTTTCCAGAAATGTGTGGGTTTGGTAGGTTTCCCTAGATGGCCGCCGAGCCCCGGGCCGAAAACTCATGGGACCACCCTTGCAAAACCAGGTTGGTTTGTGATAGGTAATTTTGATGTCGCCGCAACAGGTTTTGAGCCCTTGCCTGTCGCGGGTCCTTGACCCACCCACGCAAGTGAGGTACCATTGTTATCGGGAGACCTGGGGGAACGCTGGGTGGGAGGAAATTTGTGGATCCACGCAGATTCCAGAACTTTCCCACACAGAAATTTGAGAAAAAAGTGATTTTTTTCAGCGAAATTTGAGGTTTGCAGGGGATTCTGGGTAGGAGAATGTTGGGGGACCCACGCAAGCCATACCTCGCTGGACTCCCCCGGGTGTCTAGTTTCCAGAAATGTGTGGGTTTGGTAGGTTTCCCTTGATGGCCGCCGAGCCCCGGGCCAAAAACTCATGGGACCCCCTTGCAAAACCAGGTTGGTTTGTGATAGGTAATTTTGATGTCGCCTCAATAGGTTTTGGGCCCTTGCCTGTCGCGGGTTCTTGACCCACCCACGCAAGTGAGGTACCATTTTTATCAAGAGACTTTGGGGAACGCTGGGTGGGAGGAAATTTGTGGATCCACGCAGATTCCAGAACTTTCCCACACAGAAATTTGAGAAAAAAGTGATTTTTTCAGCAAAATTTGAGGTTTGCAGGGGATTCTGGGTAGGAGAATGTTGGGGGACCCACGCAAGCCATACCTCGCTGGACTCCCCCGGGTGTCTAGTTTCCAGAAATGTGTGGGTTTGGTAGGTTTCCCTAGATGGCCGCCGAGCCCCGGGCTGAAAACTCATGGGACCACCCTTGCAAAACCAGGTTGGTTTGTGATAGGTAATTTTGATGTCGCCGCAACAGGTTTTGAGCCCTTGCCTGTCGCGGATCCTTGACCCACCCACGCAAGTGAGGTACCATTGTTATCGGGAGACCTGGGGGAATGCTGGGTGGGAGGAAATTTGTGGATCCACGCAGATTCCAGAACTTTCCCACACAGAAATTTGAGAAAAAAGTGATTTTTTTCAGCGAAATTTGAGGTTTGCAGGGGATTCTGGGTAGGAGAATGTTGGGGGACCCACGCAAGCCATACCTCGCTGGACTCCCCCGGGTGTCTAGTTTCCAGAAATGTATGGGTTTGGTAGGTTTCCCTAGATGGCCGCCGAGCCCCGGGCCAAAAACTCATGGGACCCCCCTCGCAAAACCAGGTTGGTTTGTGATAGGTAATTTTGATGTCGCCTCAATAGGTTTTGGCCCTTGCCTGTCGCGGGTCCTTGACCCACCCACGCAAGTGAGGTACCATTTTTATCGAGAGACTTTGGGGAACGCTGGGTGGGAGGAAATTTGTGGATCCACGCAGATTCCAGAACTTTCCCACACAGAAATTTGAGAAAAAAGTGATTTGTTCAGCAAAATTTGAGGTTTGCAGGGGATTCTGGGTAGGAGAATGTTGGGGGACCCACGCAAGCCATACCTCGCTGGACTCCCCGGGTGTCTAGTTTCCAGAAATGTGTGGGTTTGGTAGGTTTCCCTAGATGGCCGCCGAGCCCCGGGCCGAAAACTCATGGGACCACCCTTGCAAAACCAGGTTGGTTTGTGATAGGTAATTTTGATGTCGCCGCAACAGGTTTTGAGCCCTTGCCTGTCGCGGGTCCTTGACCCACCCACGCAAGTGAGGTACCATTGTTATCGGGAGACCTGGGGGAACGCTGGGTGGGAGGAAATTTGTGGATCCACGCAGATTCCAGAACTTTCCCACACAGAAATTTGAGAAAAAAGTGATTTTTTTCAGCGAAATTTGAGGTTTGCAGGGGATTCTGGGTAGGAGAATGTTGGGGGACCCACGCAAGCCATACCTCGCTGGACTCCCCCGGGTGTCTAGTTTCCAGAAATGTGTGGGTTTGGTAGGTTTCCCTAGATGGCCGCCGAGCCCCGGGCCAAAAAATCATTGGACCCGCCTTGCAAAACCAGGTTGGCTTGTGATAGGTAATTTTGATGTCGCCTCAATAGGTTTTGGGCCCTTGCCTGTCGCGGGTCCTTAACCCACCCACGCAAGTGAGGTTCCATTTCTATCGGGAGACCTGGGGGAACGCTGGGTGGGAGGAAATTTGTAGATCCATGCAGATTCCAGAACTTTCCCACACAGAAATTTGAGAAAAAAGTGATTTTTTCAGCGAAATGTGAGGTTTGCAGGGGATTCTGGGTAGGAGAATGTTGGGGGACCCACGCAAGCCATACCTCGCTGGACTCCCCTGGGTGTCTAGTTTCCAGAAATGTGTGGGTTTGGTAGGTTTCCCTAGATGGCCGCCGAGCCCCGGGCCGAAAACTCATGGGACCACCCTTGCAAAACCAGGTTGGTTTGTGATAGGTAATTTTGATGTCGCCGCAACAGGTTTTGAGCCCTTGCCTGTCGCGGGTCCTTGACCCACCCTTGCAAGTGAGGTACCATTGTTATCGGGAGACCTGGGGGAACGCTGGGTGGGAGGAAATTTGTGGATCCACGCAGATTCCAGAACTTTCCCACACAGAAATTTGAGAAAAAAGTGATTTTTTTCAGCGAAATTTGAGGTTTGCAGGGGATTCTGGGTAGGAGAATGTTGGGGGACCCACGCAAGCCATACCTCGCTGGACTCCCCCGGGTGTCTAGTTTCCAGAAATGTGTGGGTTTGGTAGGTTTCCCTAGATGGCCGCCGAGCCCCGGGCCAAAAACTCATGGGACCCCCTTGCAAAACCAGGTTGGTTTGTGATAGGTAATTTTGATGTCGCCTCAATAGGTTTTGGGCCCTTGCCTGTCGCGGGTCCTTGACCCACCCACGCAAGTGAGGTACCATTTTTATCGAGAGACTTTGGGGAACGCTGGGTGGGAGGAAATTTGTGGATCCACGCAGATTCCAGAACTTTCCCACACAGAAATTTGAGAAAAAAGTGATTTTTTCAGCAAAATTTGAGGTTTGCAGGGGATTCTGGGTAGGAGAATGTTGGGGGACCCACGCAAGCCATACCTCGCTGGACTCCCCCGGGTGTCTAGTTTCCAGAAATGTGTGGGTTTGGTAGGTTTCCCTAGATGGCCGCCGAGCCCCGGGCCGAAAACTCATGGGACCACCCTTGCAAAACCAGGTTGGTTTGTGATAGGTAATTTTGATGTCGCCACAACAGGTTTTGAGCCCTTGCCTGTCGCGGGTCCTTGACCCACCCACGCAAGTGAGGTACCATTGTTATCGGGAGACCTGGGGGAACGCTGGGTGGGAGGAAATTTGTGGATCCACGCAGATTCCAGAACTTTCCCACACAGAAATTTGAGAAAAAAGTGATTTTTTTCAGCAAAATTTGAGGTTTGCAGGGGATTCTGGGTAGGAGAATGTTGGGGGACCCACGCAAGCCATACCTCGCTGGACTCCCCGGGTGTCTAGTTTCCAGAAATGTGTGGGTTTGGTAGGTTTCCTAGATGGCCGCCGAGCCCCGGGCCAAAAATCATTGGACCCCCTTGCAAAACCAGGTTGGCTTGTGATAGGTAATTTTGATGTCGCCTCAATAGGTTTTGGGCCCTTGCCTGTCGCGGGTCCTTGACCCACCCACGCAAGTGAGGTACCATTTTTATCGGGAGACCTGGGGGAACGCTGGGTGGGAGGAAATTTGTAGATCCATGCAGATTCCAGAACTTTCCCACACAGAAATTTGAGAAAAAAGTGATTTTTTCAGCAAAATTTGAGGTTTGCAGGGGATTCTGGGTAGGAGAATGTTGGGGGACCCACGCAAGCCATACCTCGCTGGATTCCCCCGGGTGTCTAGTTTCCAGAAATGTGTGGGTTTGGTAGGTTTCCCTAGATGGCCGCCGAGCCCCGGGCCAAAATCTCATGGGACCCCCCTTGTAAAACCAGGTTGGTTTGTGATAGGTAATTTTGATCTCGCCTCAATAGGTTTTGGGCCCTTGCCTGTTGCAGGTCCTTTACCCACCCACGCAAGTGAGGTACCATTTTTATCGGGAGACCTGGGGGAACGCTGGGTGGGAGGAAGTTTGTGGATCCACGCAGATTCCAGAACTTTCCCACACAGAAATGTGAGAAAAAGTGATTTATTTCAGCGAAATTTGAGGTTTGCAGGGGATTCTGGGTAGGAGAATGTTGGGGGACCCATGCAAGTCATACCTCGCTGGACTCCCCCAGGTGTCTAGTTTCCAGAAATGTGTGGGTTTGGTAGGTTTCCCTAGATGGCCGCCGAGCCCCGGGCCAAAATCTCATGGGACCCCCTTGCAAAACCAGGTTGGTTTGTGATGGGTAATTTTGATGTTGCATCAATAGGTTTTGGGCCCTTCCCTGCCGCGGGTACTTGGCCCACCCATACAAGTGAGGTACCATTTCTATTGGGATACTTGGAGAAATGCTGGGGGGTTGGAAATTTGTTGTTACTTTCTGCAGCGTGAAAATTTGAGCACAATAATGCAAGGAAAATGTCACAGTCACATTTTGAGGTTTGCAGGACATTGTGGGTAAGATAACTTGTTGGGATCCACAAGAGAGACATCACCATGTACTCCCATGGGTGTTTAGTTTACGACAAAATCTACAGTTGGTAGGTTATTCTTAGATGAAATGTACACCTTGGCAGAGAGACAAAAAAGACAAAGATTACTGCACAGCCATCTATTCCTCAAGCACACACACATACTGGTTGGATTTGGCACGAGGGCGAGTGATGGTTCAGTATATAAAATTTTATTAACAAGAGATTTCACAAAAATGAAATGCACTGTCAATAATTGAAAGGACAAAAAACTGAACCAGTGACTCGCAGCTCGTGAGCTGTTAAGCCACGTCAAGGCACCAACCGCTTTACAGGCCATTCACACACCTTTCATACATGATACACACAAGACCATTGACACCACCAGGCACAAAACCAACACATTACAACATTCACAAAAAGGGACAAGGTACACCCCGCTTGACAAAAACAGAAAAGACAAATTTTTCTGCACAACCACCTATTCCTCAAGCATACATACATACTGGTTGGATTTGGCACGAGAGTGAGTGATGGTTCAGTATATACAGTTGTATTAACCAGAGATTTCACAAAAATGAAATGCACTGTTAATAATTGAAAGGACGAGAAACTGAACCATTGAGTCACAGCTCGTGAGCTGTAAAGCCACGACAAGGCACCAACCTCTTTACAGGCCATTCATACACCTTTCATACGTGTGACACATACAAAACCATTCACACCGCCAGCCGCGGGCCCAGCACATTACAACACTCACACCAGCAGACAGCGCCATTCAAGGGCCCATCACTTTCACACGCCCACATTCCTGACACAGCAACCACACCAGTTCACGGATTGCGTGGAGTGGTGTTTGGCTAGCAGTGTGTGTAGTGACCAGCAGCTAGTCACTACTCACACACCGCCAGCCAAGCGCCAGTCCACGTACACTGCCAGCCGAGCGCCAGTCCACGCACACTGCCAGCCAAGCACCAGTCCACACACACCGCCAGCCAAGCGCCAGTCCACGCACACCACCAGCCAAGCACCAGTCCACGCACACCGCCAGCCAAGCGCCAGTCCACGCACACAGCCAGTCAAGCGCCAGTCCACGCACACCGCCAGCCAAGCGCCAGTCCACGCACACCGCCAGCCAAGCGCCAGTCCACGCACACCACCAGCCAAGCGCCAGTCCAAACACACCGTCAGCCAAGCGCCAGTACAAACACACCGCCAGCCAAGCGCCAGTCCACGCACACCGCCAGCCAAGCGCCAATCCAAACACACCACCAGCCAAGCGCCAGTCCACGCACACTGCCAGACAAGCACCACTCCACGCACACCGCCATCGCATTTAGGATTGTTTTATACAAATAAGAAAACACAAACAAATTACAAATAGATACAAATCTACTAACACAAAATCTGAAACTAAATACACTACACAAATGCCAACCTTGAAACTGAACAAAACATATTAAACAATAGAGGCCAGGCAGTTCACTTTACCACTCATGGATGCTCCCAAAAATTCTTTTGCGTGTGGTACATTCTAAAACAAGCAGGCACACACAGCCCAGGGTTAGAAGGACACTCGGAGCAGTACATATGAGACTCCTTCCGCGTACCTCTTCGCCAACAGACTCTACATCTCCTACTGGGAAAGTCTTTTGAGGGTGTGGGAGGAATGTGATCAGGAAAATGGCGATCTTTCAATCAAGCAACATCCTCCACCACTCCAACTCTAGGAACACTTGCCTGTTCCACTAAAACAAGGCTGCCTATTACAGACTCCTGAAACTTAGCAAAAGTCATCTTTGACTCAGGACAAGAATCCTTGAATACAACAAAAGCATTAAAGGTTGCCAAGTGGAAAAGATGGATAGCCAACTTCTTATACCAAATGTAAGCCTTACGAAGAGCAGCGTAAGGTTCCAACCTCTGATCTACTCTGTCAACACCACCCATGTGCCTATTATAGTCTAAAATGCACACAGGTTTGCGCGCTTCAGCAACCTGACCCCAAACAGTCACAGGTGAAGTGCTTTCATCATGGATGGTAGTCAACATGTAGACATCTCTCCTGTCTGAAAACTTCACAGCTAGAAGTTCCTCGCAACGCAACGCACTGCACTGTCCCTGCACAAGCTTTTGACAAACTAGTTCTTTAGGGAAACCTTTATGGTTAGAGCGGATTGTGCCACAAGCAACAGTGTCCACTTTGGCCAATTCCCTGAACAACCGCACACCAGTGTAGAAGTTATCTACATATAAATGGTGACCTTTGTTAAAAAGTCCTCTACCAAGTTCCCACACAATTTTCTCAGTCACTCCAAAAGTGGATTCACAACCAGGGGGATTAATCCTGGATTCCTTACCGGTGTACACCCTGAAATTAGAGACATATCCAGTCCTACTGTCACACAGCATATACAGCTTAATTCCATAGCGTGCCCTCTTACTAGGAATGTATTGCCTAAAAACCAAGCGGCCCTTGAACAAGACCAAAGACTCATCCACTGCTATTTCTTTCCCTGGAGCATACATCTCAGAAAATCGATGTACAAAGTGATCAATGACAGGCCGAATCTTAAAAAGACGGTCACACTCAGGGTGATCTCATGGCAACGCTAAACCATTATCGACAAAATGCAGCATCCGAAGCAGAAGCAAATACCTATCACGACTCATGACTGCCTGAAATATAACCGTTGCCATCAAGGGACTAGTAGACCAATATGAAGACATTGATGGCTTCCTTAGCAAGCCCATCAAAAAAGTTAAACCCAAGAACTTCTTCATCTCTTCCAGATTTGTGGGAGTCCACCGGGTAGCTCTAGAATGGGGCTTAAGGCTGGCACTGTTGTCCCTCAAAAACTGTTCGGCATACAAATTAGTCTGCGCAACAATCTCTGCCAAAAACACATCGTCCATAAACAACTGAAAAAAATGTATCTGCAACATTTTTTCTGTATTCACTCTACACCCTGGAACACCAGTAAAGTCTGGCAATGCCGGCTGCACCATGCCTGGGGCAACCCAGAGGTCAGCACTTTCAACGGGAAGCCTTGCAGCCCCAGGCTTCAGCCCAGATGCCTCTTGCCGCACTATACCAACGGGAAGCCTTGCAGCCCCAGGCTGCAGCCCAGATGCCTCTTGCCGCACTATCGGCACATCAATGTCCTCCTCTAACACAGGCACTTCATCCGCACTAAGAGTAGCTTCATCCGCACTGAGAGTAGCTTCATCATCCGATGATTCCATGTGGAGAGAAAACTCACTGCCTGAATCTCCCCCCCCTCCTCTGCCTCAGATGCAGTCAGTCTCTGAACCATGGTCAGAGAAAGACTCAAAAAGCATACCAACAACCTGCTGAGCAGTAATCCTGCGGCTAGCCATTATCCTTACTAAGAAAGGAGACTGCACAAACAAGTCAACAACAACAACACTGTGCAAAATAAGTAAGTAAAAAAAATGGGTGCCTTTATCACAAAGATCTATATACTCAAAAACTATACGATTCACTTGCAAGAGACAGCTACACTCACCAGCACCTACTCTGCAGAGACACAGCAAAAACCAACGATATTCCACTAGAAAGAAAAAAACAAAACCAATTACTCACAAGACAACAAAATACACATCGAGCACAAATGCAAAAAGTTTTTGACACTCAAAAACAGAAGCCAAACATACTGCTATTATTACACCATTTGCAAAAACACATTCATGCAGAGAAATGAAACTCATTTACATTGTACAAAAAAAGTCTCTTACCAAACACATGCAACTACACAAACAGCAGAACCACCAGTAACGAAACCGCAACCTGGAACAGTCTAAACAGCAAAAGCCTTGAACTAGAACAAAAAGGAGAAATAAAGCATTACAATTGCAATTCACAAGAAATAAAACAATTAACATTATAACACGCTATGTCACTACCCAAATGGTCAATCGGCCAGATGGGCCTTCAAATAGGGCTGAGAAAAATGGGGGTGATCTTGCCCAAGGGATCGGGTGAGGTTGTCTGCCAGGCCAATCTGTCCCCCAGGTGGGGCAGAAAACAGCAGACAGAAATGTGCCCCCTTGCAAAAGTAATAAATCCCTGGTGCCTAGTAGGGTTTTCTGCCTCCCGCCTAGGACAGAAAGGCCAAAAAAGGGGCAGATCTGTCTCCAGGAGGGGCAGAAAAAACATTAACCAAATGTTACCTCCTTGGAAGCAACCATGTCGCTTCCATTGCACAAAAATAAAATCCCTGGTGCCTAGTGGGGTTTTCTGCCCCTCTCCCCGGAGGCAGAAAGGGCAAAAAAATGGGCCGATCTGCCCCCGGGGGGGAGGGGGGCAGAATACACATATAAAAAAATCTGCCCCCTGGAAGCGACCCTTGCCCAAGGGGTCGCTTCCATTTTAATTTAAAAGAAGTCCCTGTTGTCTAGTGGGGTTTTCTGGGGCAGAAAGGCCCAAAAAAACGCTGATCCCCCTCTGCCCCCAGGGGGGGCAAAATACACATTAAAAAAAAATTGCCCCCTGGAAGCGACCCTTGCCCAAGGGGTCGCTTCCCTTTAAATTTGACATAACACCCTGGTGTCTAGTGAAGGTTTAAAAAAAAAACGGGCCTATCTGGGGCGGCAGAATTCCCATAGTAAAATAATTGGCCCCCTGGAAGCGACCCTTGCCCAAGGGGTCGCTTCCATTTTAATTTTTTAATAATCCCTGGCTCTAGTGGGCTTTTCTGCCCCCCCTGGGGACAGAAACGCCAACAAATTTGAGCGATCTGTCCCCAGGGGGGGCAGAAAAGTCTTAAAATAAATTTTCCCCCTAAGGAAGCGACCCTTGCCCAAGGGGTCGCTTCCTTTAACTAAATAAGGGATCCCTGGTGCCTAGTGGGGGCATTCCTGCAGCACGATCGCGACGCTGTGCGCGATCGTGCTGCAGGAATGCCCTGCATTGAGACATCAGGGGAGAAGAAATACTCTTTCCTCTCCCCCGATGCCTCAATACACTGAAAAAGGCCCCGCCCCACCGGAGCACACAAACTTGCCTGCTCCTCCTGGATGCGCTGGAAACAAATGGTTTCCAGCGCGTCCAGCGCTTCCTGATGGCGTCGGCGCACGCTGTGCGCGCTGACGTCATGGGATTGCATGGGGGGGGTCGGGGGTGGCAGCGGAAACTCTTCCGCTGCCATCCCCCTTTGTGGCAACATCTTGGGCTGCCCATGGGGGGAGCGCCAGCGCTCCCCCCATGGGTGGGTGCCATGACGGAGCGGTTCCGTCATGAGCACAGCCCAACCGATGCTCATGACGGAACCGCTCCGTCATGAGCATCGAAGGGGTTAAAGTAAGGGTGTAGCTCTTGTTTTTGTTTTGTTTTCCCGATCTTTGCTTGAGACGCTTAAAAGAAGTTCCACCAAAGCGAATGAACATAGTACTTTGCTGATGGGAAACTGATAAGAGAAACACACGGAAGAACAGGAAATAGAATGCCTACAACCAATAGAAACAATGGAAAAGTAAATTGACAAGCACAAGGACCAATAAGAAGTGAAGGGGGAATGTAAGTCCCTTTTAAGATATATTTAATGCAATAGATTTCCCAAGCACAGCACAAGCGCTGTGCAGATGAAACCTAAAAACAGTGCCAACATCACAGGCAACCTTTCATACCACATGGTTTCCTTCACCACTGTGACAGTTTTACAACAATGCTAAATGCTAAACTCACTCTAAAATACCTAAATCAGGCCTTTTGTGTTTTGAGGCCGAAGATGACTCTACATACTTATGAAAAATATAGTCAGTAAGGCCCCTGATTAGAACTTGGTAGGAGGAGGAGTCCTCCTGCTACAGTGACAGGAATCACCTCATTTAAGGGGAAGACTGAAGTATGATGACTGACAACACGTGCTGGTGGGAGTTCTACCAATCCCACTATTCAACCTGGAAAGATAGAAAACTAGAAACAATACGGCTGATAGATTGAAAGATTAGAGGCACCCTTCCAATGGTGACAAAAGAGGGACTCTTGTCTCTGCCCCTTTAGGCTGGTGTTAGTCCATGTCCCCGAAATGCACCTCTTGATGGAGGTCAAAGGACTCACAATCCCTTTGGTACCTCTGAGTGGGAGGCAGTCAGTGCTGCCAGCCATGAGACAGCAGCCATCTTTCCTCCAAACCATCGGCTGCCGTGATATTGGTTGATGGACCCCTGCCTGTTTCATGAAGCGGCACAGTGAAGTAGTTATCCACCAGCCACCATATAGTTTAAAGAAATAGGCGTACCGCATCCTGTCAAACTCATTGTGTAAAATACTGAAAATTTGTGTCTTCTATATTTTGAAAAATTGACATTTGACCTTGAACTGCAAATGTGCACAGCCAAGTTCGACTGCAAAGAAGTAATCTCTCTGTGCACAGGTTGACTTTCAAGTGTGAGCGGCTTTAAAATGAATAATATTTAATGATGGAGGTGGCCTTAATTCAGGTGAGTTAGCATGAGTTGGACTAATGTGCATACAGATTCCATGTTTACGAGTTAAGCTGATGGACCCCTAGTTTCAGAAGGTCACCCGCCTTGCTGAGACTGGTAGCTGTAGTTCGTGTGTGAGAATGGGGTGAGCTGGTGTATATGTAGCGCTTTATTTGCAATTTGACCTTGAAAGTGATCGACTATTGCTTTGAAAAACCCAATGCCAGTGGCCCAATAAGTGAATCAGGATTCCCAACACAACATTTTTACTGTTGTGACGCACATGACATTGTAATTTGAAACTTCATACATGCACTTATGAGGGCGCTCTATCTTTCCACAACTATATGAAGAAGTTTTTTGTGAGTTGTACTGGATACATAATTGGATTCATGAAATCATGTCAAAGGGACATAAGGGTTCTCTAGGAACAGCAACTTGATGCCAATGACTGTTTCTGCAGGTCATAGAACTGATTCACATATTTGTTTACTTCTTTTTCTAGCACTATTGAAGCTAGAAGGCCACTTATCTGCATTAGAGTGTAAATAAAATGGACCCCCATACAACTGGCCAGGGCCGGAAACCAGAATCAGTGGTGCCAGAAAGGTTCAAACCAGATCCCATCTCCCGGAAGCCGTAACTAGACTCTGACCACAAGGACGTGGCTGTGTCCAGTCAGTCTATCAGTGTTACACTGACCTGTAGGGCAATCAGGCATTGCCCGAAGGGCTGGTCTGATAGGTCAGTGAGTAGGTCATTTTTTGTTGTTGTTTGTGCTGCTGCATTTTTTAGGTCTGGCGCTAGCCAAGAATTTCTGATTTTACTAAAATATGTATAATATACTTACATATAGCAGCTTTTGGCCACCTCTCTTCCTCCATTGGTCTGTTGTTGTGTCACTTACATTTTGCTTCCGCCCACCAGCAGAAACAAAAGTGGCATTGTGCTCAAAAGAACAATGGATTGGAATGCTACTCTGAACCATTGCCAATGGGTAGACTTTTTGCAAGCATTCCTCCCATCACTTTTTGTGTGTTTGATGTAACGACCTGAGGAGGATATTTATGAGAGGCTTGCGTCACGTTTGCACCACACAACATGGTACATGCGTGACATAAACCTCTAAGTCAGATTTGTGAAGCCACGCATAGCCACTTTGCATGGCTTCGAGTGGCTCCAAATATCTGGAGTAACGCAACGCAGTGCAAATCGATGCATTGCGTTACTCTTCCCTGGGAAGACATTCCATGGGCGTTGCATGGGTGTTCCTAAGCAACTCACATGGTTTTTGACACATTCACAGATTTACAAGACCATGTAAACTTGGGAATGCACCAAAAAGATAATCCTCCCCAGGAGAGGCGTAACTAGGAAAATATCTATATTTCTCCTTGTTACTTCCTCTTTCTATGTGTGCTGCAATCCGCACCACACATAGAGGAATATGCCTCTCAGGATTGTTTTTGTGCAGGAAAGTGTTCTTCCCTGCTTAAAAACAATCCTGCATGCAATGTAGGCACCCTTGCACTATGTTGCAAGGGTGCCTGCATTGGCGCTAGGCAGCCCATTGTGCACCAGCAGTGTCGTAGCTGGTAGAGGGCGGTCCACCCCAGACGGCACTGTTTTTGGCAGCAGCAGGAGTCGTGTCTGTTGACTACCACCACCCCCCTGCCCCGAGTATAAGTCGTACTTCGGCCGCCATCCCCTCTCCCCCCTCTCCCCCGGAACAAGTCGTCCGTCACCCTCCCCGCTCTTACCTGCACCCGGGCGGTAAACATAGGGGCTGCCCCAGGTGGCAGTACGTCTAGCTACGCCACTGTGCACCAGCGCAGGGGGAAAAGTCAGGAATGAGATAAATGCCTTAAATTCTGCACTTTCCTGCCCTTTACCAGTCATGCAGTGCAGCGCAGCAAGGTGACTTTCTGTGCTGCACTCCACCACTATTACATAAATATGCCTCTGAGTGGCTAAGGGTATGCCCAGACGTGGGTATCATGTTCACTGCGCCACTGGAACCAAGCTACACCCGACTGAAGAGTCCCAGTCAGGGTGAAACAGGCCTTGGGTTGTTTGTGTTTTGGTTCAGGGAGAACCTGGCAGTGCGGGCTGGACTGTTCATGTTGGAGCAGGGTCAAGACTGATTTACATATGGCTGGATCCAAACCGAGGTGGCTAAGTGAACAAAAGAACCATGAGTTGGAATGCAACCCCAAGTGATTGCCAGTGGTTTGGCTTATTACGAGCATTCCTCCTGTAACCTGGTGTGTGTTTGATGTAACGCCCTGGGTGGTCCAGGGTATACCCAGAGATGTGTGTCTGGTGCTTACTGTGCATGGAAACAAGCTACACCGGACGGAAGAGCCCCAAACAAAGCGAAACCGGTCTTGGGTTGATTGGGTTCTGATTAAAGGAGAACCTGGTCTGGAAGTACAGGATGGACTGTTCCTTGTGGAGGATAGTCAAGATTGATTTGCATATGGCAGGGTCCAAACTGAGGCACCATGGTGGGCAGAAGGATGATGGGTTGGAATGCTACATCAAGCGATTGCCAGTGGTTAGACTTATTACAAGTATTCCTACCTTCACCTTTTGGGTGTTTGAAAAAAAAAAAGTACATCAGACAGTCTGCTCTTAATAGGGCAGGCGGTCTTATGTACTTACACTGATGGCTCTAAGTCTTTCGGGCCTATGTTGTAGGGCTTCCTCCAGCTGGGGCACTGACAGCAAAAACATGCAGGTCTGCCCGACCCTAAATTGAATGAGCCAACAGTAAGTGTGGCAGACCGGGTACTCCACTATCTTTGTGGTGGTGTACCCTATCTGGCAAACTCTAAATGTGCCCATAATTCTCGTGCCTTCAGTTGGTAGCCTGAGCTTCTGATTAAGCTTTTTATCTTGAGGGATGAAAGGCTGCTTGGTCTCAAATAGGGCTCTTGAGTTTTTTGCTGTGGTCCTTGCGATAGGAATCAACCCAAGTGACTGAGGCAAAACTGAAAGGCAGCTCTGGGGTCAGTTTAAGGCTGGTAAGTAGAATTTCTAATTTGGATCAATTTATCACCAAATTGTTTGCCGTTATGCAGGTTTGGACAAGTTAGAAATATAAACCAAATTTTAGGGATTCCTTTGGATGATTATATTACTAGATATGTAGTTGATCATCCTCCATGTACATGGGGACAGCAGATGATAGTTGTTAGTGCTAATAGGTATGTGTATAAAATAAAAATAATGGGAGTGATCCTTGGAGGAGGACTCCTTGATCTGAGGGGGTATAAACTGGTCTCTCAGTACGAATTGTAACCCTGTTTTTGGTGCAGCCGTCTTATTACTGCCTGCCACTGACACTCTTATTTTCTGGAGGCAAGATCTAACACTTCTAGAGGTGCCTAGCAGTTATGGAATTAAAGTTCTATTCTCTTTGTCGATGAAACTTGTCCAGTTGCTGCCTGTGCTGTCTGTTTTTATGATTGGAAGGCTTGCACTGCTGCTGCAAGGGTGGTACCTTATATGTGTGTAGGAGAAAATTCTGCAATATTACATCTTAGTTCTATGTAGATGAACAACGCCTGTTGCATGTGCTGCAATAGATGTAATGTACGCTTGCACTGCTGCTTTGCGTGAAGTACTGCAATTTGTTTTCAAATAAATCTTTTATTGTACAGAGCTGTAACTATTTTGTGTGCTTTTACTGTGTTTGCACTGTGCTGTAACTGTGTATAAGAGAAGCTAGCACTGCTAATCCCCATGCTGTGCCTCTTCTGTTTGTAGTGTAGTCCTGCACTGATTGTATTCACGCTGTAGACGTGCATGAGAATAGCGTCCACCTCATGCCTCTTTAAACCACTGCCAGACACTCCCTACCCCTTTATCTCACTCTTGCAGGCTCCTGGTTTCTCCCTTGGTGACAGTTTTCCCATCTTCACTTCCTTCTTCTTTCCCGTTTGTGTGTTTTCCCCTCTCTTGCTCTCGGAGAATGTCTGATCTGGAAAAATGAGTGCCGGTGGGCCCCACCGTCAACCACCTGCTCAAATTAAACACCAAATGTATCACAGCGCAACACAGCAACCAAAGTTGTCACGTTGCGTTGCATGAGAAGAAGAGAGGAGGAAAGTGCAGATATGGCACTTTCCTCCTCTCTCCGCAATGAGTGGCACTCGAGCGTCGCCCCACTGCTCAAAAGGGAAAATAAAATTATAATAATGTATCGTTATTATCATTTTAGTTTTCATAGTGCAGTCAGTGGCTCGCATGGCGGGGCTGGCTAGAGCAGGGGGAGGAGTGGTTTGCACTCCCTAAGTGCGCACAACTGCTTGGCCGGCCGTCTTTGGCCAGCCAAACAGTCATGCGCACATTGCATCTTCCCCACCAGGCGAGAAACATGCCCACCCTCCCAAGCCCCGTCTGAGCGCCGAACCACGGCACTCAGACCAATCACAATGCTGCATTGCAGTGTTGTGATTGGCTCAGGGGTGCCTGGGAGCCCGGGTGCTTCCTGCTACTTCCTGCTGCCGGACCGGAGACAGGAAGAAGAGGACGGAGGAGAGGTGGTAGACAGCTGTTTTCAGGTAAGTGGGTTTTTTCTTTTTTTGTCCCCTCCCGTCCCTCCCTCCGCACTCCCTCCCGCCCCCCCCCCCACCTGGGTCCAGTGGCAGTCGCTAGTGTTCTCAATGCTAGCACATGATTATGCTGCCACGCATACACCTTTGCTTCTTAGTGCAAAGGTGATGTCTATTGTAGGTTTTGTTCTGGTAGGGTAGCCATCCAGTACAAAATACTATGTTTAAGCTAATCTTTAAACTTTTCCTACATTGTATGTGTGCTGTACAGTGCAACATACATGCAAAGTAAGATTGGAGAAATAAAAGCATTTCTACTCAATAACACTGATGTCAAAATACTTTATTTTTTGATGTAGAGCCCTGTCTTCTGTTTTTTAGTAGATAGGGTTTTTCATCAAAAACCTTGGGTGGTTGCTTTGAAACGCTTATGTACCACCCATGGAATGCCCCCCCTTGATGCTAAGTAATGCAAAGCAGCACAAGGCGCTGCTTTGCATTCATTTTGAGTGATTTTCCAGCACAAACCAAGTTTTGTGCTGGAAAGTAAATTTCAAATAAACATTTTGACCAGTTTGTGTGAACCCAGAGTAACATTTTGGTAAATATACCCCAGAGTGTGTGTTGCCTTCTGAGATGTACAGGGGAAAATGCTACTAAATAATAATAGTACTCCCAATGTTTCTAGGAGTACTTTGTGAGACGTAAGACTTATACTGCTTGGGACATATATACAAGCCCCTTTCACCACCGGAACGTCATTTTTTTTGACGCTCCGGTGGTATATGTCTATTTCACATATTTACAAGGTGGCACTAAGCCACTTAACGTGGCTTAACGCCACCTTGTAAATATGCCCCTTTTCCGCCACAGTGATCTGCGGCAAAAGGGCGTTCAATGGGTGTTGCAGTGGGGGTTCCACCGCAACACCCATTGCTTTTTGGAGCTGCCTCAGATTTACAAGGCTGAGGCAGCGCCAAAAACTAACGCCAAGGAAAACCTGGTCTTAGTATGGCGATACGAGGAGAAATTATTAATTTCTCCTCCTATTTTGTTCTTTCTATGTGTGCTGCAGAATGCAGCACACTTAGAAAGAGCAAATCACCTTTAATGTTTGTTTGTGTGCAGGAAGGTGTCCCTTCCTGCACATAAACAATCGCCCCTGCAGCGCAGGCAACCTTGCAACATGGTGGCAGATTGCCTGCGCTGATGCCAGGCAGCTTTTTAAGCGTTTTAAAAATGTCGAAGAGCGCGTTGCCAAATTTGGCCACCACGCTCCAACATTTTTTAGTAAATATGCCCCCTAGTCTGCAAAGCAGAACTACATATTGTGGGGCCAGAGACGCCAGATTGAAGTGGTTCCTGGGGCTGGGTCCCAAGCAGGTTGTCATCCTATGCGATTGATAGGGGTAGGCCTGAAACAACAAAGTGTTACTTGCCGTTTCTCTTTTTTAACCCTGGATAGCCTGCATGAGGTTGAGGGAAGGGGTGACAGTGACCCCCTGATTTGTGGGCCAAGAAGGAGAGGCAGAACAGCTGAAACTCTTTTACCCACAGCTTGACGAGCTTTTGGCAGGTGTCTGGTTTCTGGACGAATGTGAAAGGTGTTTTGTATTAGCAAAGCTGACAGTGTAGGCAAAAAGTGTCCTTCAAAACTGTACCAACCAAACTCACTTCCCTATATTTTAAAATGCTGTCAATCTGAGTAATTTTAAGCGCAACTGTCCCTTAGCAATTGGTGAATATACATGTAATTTACAATAGGTAAAATTGATTTTTGAGTGTTCTTTTCACATTTCTGTGTGTCGTAGAGTGATGCCAAGGTGGCCGCAGGCAAATGGAGAAGTAGAACGGCTAATGCGAACCCTAAACAAGACTGTTCAGATTGCTCTAGCGGAACATCGACCTGTAGAACAGGCACTGTATCAATTCCTAAGAGAGTACCGGTTAACCCCGCACTGCACGACAGGTGTTGCTCCAGGACGAATGTGTTTTCATCGAGCGGTCAGTGACACTATCCCTCACCACCCACAGTGGGCTGACGCTCCATGCCCGCCAAACCAGTCTGAGACCCGGCGACAGCACAACAATGAAGACGCCTCTCGGCGACGGCGTGCCCACAAAGGTTCGTTGGCAATAGGTGACCGGGTGTTGGTCCGCGACCGGCATCCAGGTGGAAAATTCCGCCTGCCATTTGAATTGGAAGTTTGGACTGTGACCAAGATCTGTGGCACTCGAGTTACTGCCAGAAGGGGCCGGGAGTGGGTGACAAGAAATGTGTCTCATTTCAAGAAAACTCATAGTCACCTCATAGAACGAAGTTCGGATGGAGACGTCGCTGGAACGGATGCCCCACTCAGGAGTTTTGATTTGTCGGACAACGCAGACGACTTTCCGGAAACATCGTCAGAAAGGCTGAGAGGAACTCCGGTATTAATACAGCCATCGGAAGAAATCCTGCCCCAGGCAGAGCCAGAGAAGAGGAGAGAGAGTCCGCCGACTGCGACAAAAGAACAGGAGCTGGTCTCGCTGTCTACACCCGCCAGGGACAGTCGGAGGCGGTATAATCTGAGGGTCCATCCGAGGCCTTCCCAGAAATACCGAGACTTTGTGACCTGGTAACGGAGAGATGTGGCTGGGCCATGCTCAGTAGCCGAGGAGCTGCTGCGTGAAATCAAGTAAGACTGTTCCATGTGGTATCGCCATTTGTTATATGAACATTGCGAGATTTCATGTTTGTTTGGGTTTTTGTTAAAGTGTTTATTTTTGGATTTAGTATAAGAGGAATGTAATGTTGATTCCGAGTGGTGGGTTACACCACTCGGGTCCCAGAGGGGAGGGGTGTTTGTACCCGACCCCTGGGTGTTAGAGGTATTTGGCGTGACCGACGTGGACACGCGGCACGCACATGAGATAGCCAATAAATAGCCCGGAAGAGCCGGGCGTGGCTAAGTTGGTTGCTGGCCACCAAAGCAACCGCAGTGTCCGTGTCGTTACTTGCCCCAACACTGGGCCTGGTGTCACGCAGTGCTAGGACACTACAGTAGCTAGCTTATTTGTTTTTTTAATTTAGTTAACACAGTCAGGAGGCCTCTTCGGGGCACGAATAAGCACATAATGTATCACAAGCCTCTGCGATCTCTCAATAGAAAACTGCACAAATGTCCCAGGGCGCACATCACTGATGTCAACTTAATGAGCTCCAAACAAAGGATAACAGCAACAGAGTGCATGGTGTCCTAATTGAATCTTTTAATTTCTCAAATTGTATCTTATTGAATAGCAGGCATGATTGAATGTTTTACCTAAAGTGGCAGCTTTGCAGTAGATAGGAATGTGTGGTTTAACCCCTTCGCTGCTAGGCCTTTTCCCCCCTGCTAAGCCTTTTTTTGGCTATTTGGGGTAGTTCGCGCTTAGGCCCCTGTAACTTTTTGACCACATAAGGTATCCACGCCAAATTTGCGTCCTTTTTTTCCAACATCATGGGGATTCTAAAGGTACCCAGGGTTTGTAGATTCCACTGAAGGGGACCCAGACATTAGCCAAAATACAGCTACATTTTTTTTTTTTTAAATGGGAAAAAAGGGCTACAGATGAAAGCGTCTGGTTTTTCCCTGCAAATGGTATCAAAAAGGGGTTGTGGTACTGAAATCATCATCTTCCCAGCTTTCAGGGACAAGCAGACTTTTGTCAGAAAACCAAACATTTTTACACAGTTTTGGCATTTTTCTGGGACATAGCCTATTTTTGGTATTTTTTGTGCTTTCAACCTCCTTCCAGTTAATGGTAGAAATGGGTATAAAAGCAATAATGGATCCTGGAAAGCTATACATTTTAGGAAAGTAGACAAAATTCTGAATTCAGCAAGGGGTCATTTGTGTAGATCCTTCAAGGTTTCTTTATAGAAACTAACAGTTAAATATAGGAAAAATTGAAAATTAGTTGAAAAAATCAGCCATTTGTGTCAACGTTTCACCTGTAACTTCTTTTAATTATGACAGCTGTTTGAAAGCAATATACCGTTACATCCGATGGACCTTTCTGGTTGTGGGGATATATAGGACTTGAAGGTTCACTGAGAACCCGACGAACCCAGAGCCAATAACTGAGCAGCGTCTTGCAATGGTTTTTTATTATGTACCGGGTATATAGCAATTATTTTGGGAAAATGTATACATGGAAAAATCGGTATGAAAGACACTTATGTATTTCTGAAATGGGAACAAAATATAGAGTTTAGAAACAGTAGATATTTGCACATTTCCGAAATTGGGAGTACCCATACTAGCATGAGAATTATAGGTCATTTTTCAAAATGACTTCTTTTTTACACATTGTCTTTCATTTGGAAGGCAGAAATGCATCGAAAGTCATTAGGTAATAACAGTTTCTCTACAATTCTGTGTTACCCTAAGTCTCCCGATAAAAATGGTACCTCACTTGTGTGGGTAGGCCTAGTGCCCACGACAGGAAACGGCTCAAAACGCAACGTGGACACACCACATTTTCACAATGAAAAATGACCCTTTTTTTGCAAAGTGCCTAGCTGTAGTTTTTTAACCCTAGCTCTGCCGGCACCTAGGGAAACCTAGCAAACCTATACATTTTTGAAAACTAGACAGCGAGGGGAATCCAGGATTGGGTGACTTGACTGGCTCTCACCAGGTTCTGTTACCCAGAATCCCTTGAAAACCTAAACATTTGTCCAAAAATAAACACATTTTCCTCACATTTTTGTGGCGGAAAGTTCTGGAATCTGCGTGGATCCACAAAATTCCACCCACCCCGCGTTCCCCAAAGTCTTCCGAGAAAAATGGTACCTCACTTGTGTGGGTAGGCCTAGTGCCCGCGACAGGAAATGGCCCAAAACGCGACGTGGACACACCACATTTTCACAGTGAAAAATGACCCTCTTTTTGCAAAGTGCCTAGCTGTAGTTTTTTAACCCTAGCTCTGCCGGCACCTATGGAAACCTAGCAAACCTATACATTTTTGAAAACTAGACACCCAGGGGAATCCAGGATGGGGTGATTTGACTGGCTCTCATCAAGTTATGTTACCCAGAATCCCTTGCAAACCTAAAAATGTGTCCAAAAAAACACATTTTCCTCACATTTCTGTGGTGGAAAGTCCTGGAATCTGCGTGGATCCACAAAATTCCACCCACCCCGTGTTCCCCAAAGTCTACTGAGAAACATGGTACCTCACTTGTGTGGGTAGGCCTAGTGCCCGCGACAGGAAACGGCCCAAAACGCAACGTGGACACACCACATTTTCACAGTGAAAACGGACCCTTTTTTGCAAAGTGCCTAGCTGTAGTTTTTGAACCCTAGCTCTGCCAGCACCTAGGGAAACCTAGCAAACCTATACATTTTTGAAAACTAGACGCCCAGTGGAATCCAGGATGGGGTGACTGGACTGGCTCTCACCAGGTTCTGTTACCCAGAATTCCTTGCAAACCTCAAAATATATTAAAAAAAGCAAATTTTCCTCACATTTCTGTGGTGGAAAGTTCTGGATTCTGTGTGGATCCACAAAATTTCATGCACCCCGCGTTCCCCAAAGTCTTCCGAGAAAAATGGTACCTCACTTGTGTGGGTAGGCCTAGTGCCCGCAAGAGGAAACGACCCAAACCGCAACGTGGACACACCACATTTTAACAGTGAAAAATGACCCTCTTTTTGCAAAGTGCCTAGCTGTAGTTTTTGAACCCTAGCTCTGCCGGCACCTAGGGAAACCTAGCAAACCTATACATTTTTGAAAACTAGACATCCAGGGGAATGCAGGATGGGGTGACTTGACTGGCTCTCACCAGGTTCTGTTACCCAGAATCCCTTGCAAACCTAAAACATTGTTAAAAGAAACAAATGTTCCTTACATTTCTGTGGTGGAAAGTTCTGGAATCTGCGTGGATCCACAAAATTCTACCCACCCCGCATCCCCCAAAGTCTTCCGAGAAAAATGATACCTCACTTTTGTGGGTAGGCCTAGTGCCCGCGACAGGAAACGGCCCAAAATGCAACGTGGACACACCACATTTTCACAGTGAAAAATGACCCTTTTTTTGCAAAGTGCCTAGCTGTAGTTTTTAACCCTAGCTCTGCCGGCACCTAGGGAAAACTAGCAAACTGTAGTGATTGAGTCCACGCAGGTTAGTATGATTCAAGTAGATTTATTCAGGATCACATCAAGATGATAACAAGACCAGGACAAGACCCCACCAGGAGCAGCCAGTCAGCCCAGTCAACTGTGACTCATTTGACTGACAACATTCCAAACCATGTCATCACTGTAGGATTCTACAGGCAGGGCATGCATAACCATGAAGTCAGGATATAACATATCCCCCTTTCTCCCAAATGAACAAAAGAACAACAATATGAGAAAAAGAGAGAAGAAACCAGAAGGAGAAAACAAAGAGGAAACAGAACCGCAAAACAATCTAAAGAAGAGCAACATCAAGTAACAGAGAAGAAAGGAAAACAAACATAGAAGCCATCCTCCCTTCTTACACAGCACAAAGCGAAGAAAAAAAAACAATAACGTCAGAGGAAAGGATAAAAGAAAGCACAAAAGACTTCCCCAAAGCACACCCACTGGCCAGAACAGGAATGAATGGAGGCTGAAATTGGAAAACTAACAGAACACAGGGCTACAGGCTGCGTCGAACGCAGAGGAAGGAAACACGACAGAAAAGCAGAGGAAAGCCCAGAATCCACAAGAGACACGAGAAGAAGACCTCAGAAGGAAAACAAAAATGAAGAAAGAAACAAGGAAGATGAGGAAAAATAAGGATGATTCCTCACCTAAACACCATTATCGTTACACAATGACAAAAATGTAATGGAAAGATAACAGTGCAAATATAGCAATATAAAATACAATGTAAACAGAACATACTTAGCAATCAAAGCAAGAAATGCACTAAAATAGGGTAAAAACGTAAGCTAAATATGTAAACTCGAATGCATGGGTGAGAACCCATGACTAATCTCTTGGGATAGAGATGTGTTGTGCACAAAACTGGGAATACTCTCCATACACATATAAGTGTAAGGACAAACTTTGTGTGGGAAAAACCACACCGTGCACTGTAGTAATGTAACTGTGTTAAAACACCACATATGAGTAGGTACTCATGACATATTCCAAACAATAAAAAAAACAGTGTATGGGTGGGAACCCATATACTTAATGCAAAGGGGCTACACCCTTGCAAAGCTCCCAGGAGGGAGGTAGAACAAAGTTGTGCACACCCTATGTAGGGGAAACAAATAAGACGAGAGGTGTCCGTGTATGGACAAATAGTGTGAAGATTCCACACTGTGCACTAAAGCAACATAAATGTTAGCTTTTCGGGAAGGACCCGAATACTTGGGTAGGAACCCGTGACTAAAATGTGGGTAGGAACCTGAACACATGGGTAGGGACCCGTGCAAAATAAAGCATGCATAATGTACTCTTGACGGCGCCTACTAACTTTGCGTATACCTAAGGTCCATAAACATTCGCATTGGTAGAAGAGCTGTGACCCACCCACGCCGGTGAGCGACTACTCACCCGAGTTTCATAAGGCAACAAACACCCTTACCTAAGGGAACCAAATGAAAGCATGCCTAACGTGTCACCGTAACTATGTGACGCACATAAACACTAGAGAACAAGGTTCTTTGCAAAATATTACCAATGTGCATGTGGACTTTGCGAGGATGATGTAAACGCTGAGAAAAAAAAAAAAAACATGTGACTCTGTGAGGGAATATGATGCCAATGAACATGCTCAATCAAAAACAATTGAATCCCAGCAAATTGCACCATAAGTAAAGTATAAAGTAATAGTCACAGGTGTGCCTGTCACCGGAGTGAAAAGGAGCACAGGAATGCACACAGTACTGTGAAAGGACGAATTAGATCCAGAAGACTAGTGACTCAAAGGCTTGTGAAGCGGCCACAGACAGTAGGACTCACCGCCCAGGCTTATGATGAGGCGTTGCAACGAACCAATCAACAAACTGGGCCTGAAATCCATGTGACAAAAAAAAAATGAATTGCATTGTGCTGAAGAGAGACACAGAGTAAACGATCCCACCGATCGTGACACAGCGAGCATGCCAATGTTAGTTAAAACTTTATTGAGTCACACACAAACTTGGTTGGCAGAAAACTACGTGGTTGGCAAGAACCGTGGAGAAACAGAAGAGGATCGCATGGCGTACAAACCCAAGATGGCGGCACGCTTCTTGACGCCACACCGGATGGTTCACTGCACGCCGGTGCAGCAAGACGTATTTTCAGCAGTGCCAACAACGTCACTGAGGAAGCCACGAGCTATCATCGCGTCCTCTATGAAGGTAGGTGCGTGCTGGGGGCTAGTGCCACATCTTTTTTAAATTTGAAAGTGGCGGTTGGCAACAGGTCTCAGCGCAGACCAAACGTGGAAATAAATAAAAATAAAAAAAACATGTCTCACCTGACTTCCCCTAGTACCTGAACCAAGTACAACACAGCTAGCCACAGCCAGGGAAATGCACCATACAAAGTACATTCTCTGAAAGGTGAAAAGCTTTCCGTCGTCCACAGCAGGCAGTAGACAGCAGGTATCGATCGGGAAGCTGAAGCACTGGTTACTCGCAGTGTAGACACGTTCCGTGCCTCAATAGCAAAGCCGGGTACTCAAAACCCAGTAGTCTGTAGAACACGTCACGGTGTCAGTGGATTCAGTAGATCCTTGGGGTACTTGGCAATGACGTGGTGACGTTAGGGAGAACAAGCAGGCAGGTCTCCAAGGGCAGAAGCAGGACGAAGCAAGTAGGCAGGGTTGAGGCATGAATGTGGAATTCAAACGGCACTGTAGCGCACACAAATAAATCCACAGGTTGAGACAGGATATGTCAGGCTTACCCTCACTCGAAGGCACAGCACAAAGCGTAGACATTGGCAGGCAGGCTTACCCTCACTGAAGGCACAGCACAAAGCGTAGAGACGTAGAGAGACTTGAAGAGCGTCAGGCTTACCCTCACTGAAGGCACAGCACTAAACACGTAGAGTTAGTGGGGAGTAGACGCCCAAGCTTGAATGGGCAGCTCCAGAAGCAGCACTTCCCCAGACGCACAGGAACAACTGGCAGACTGCTGTGGGCGACCGATGGGAGGTCACTGGTTGGGGCAAGGATGCCAGTTGAAGGTAGATGCTTAGCTTGAGTTAGTGTAGAGTCTGTACTTGAAGTTGCTTGAAGTTTGAAGAGGTGATAAATGTAGGTTCTTTAGAAGATCGTCGCCAAAATTCTGTAGTGATTGAGTCCACGCAGGTTAGTATGATTCAAGTAGATTTATTCAGGATCACATCAAGATGATAACAAGACCAGGACAAGACCCCACCAGGAGCAGCCAGCAGGCAGCTCAGGCCAGTCAACTGTGACTCATTTGACTGACAACATTCCAAACCATGTCATCATTGTAGGATTCTACAGGCAGGGCATGCATAACCATGAAGTCAGGATATAACACAAACCTATACATTTTAGAAAACTAGACACCCAGGAAAATCCAGTATGGGGTGACTTGACTGGCTCTCACCAGGTTCTGTTACCCAGAATCCCTTGCAAACCTAAAAATATTTCCCAAAAACACATTTTCCTCACATTTCTTTGGTGGAAAGTTCTGGAATCTGCGTGGATCCACAAAGTTCCACAACCCCGTGTTCCCCGAAATCTTCAGAGAAAAATGGTACCTCACTTGTGTTGGTAGGCCTAGTGCCCGCGACAGGAAACGGCCCAAACGCAACGTGGACACACCACATTTTCACTGTGAAAAATGACCCTTTTTTTGCAAAGTGCCTAGCTGTAGTTTTTTAACCCTAGCTCTGCCGGCACCTAGAGACACCTAGCAAACCTATACATTTTTGAAAAGTAGATGCCTAAGGGAATCCAGGATGGGGTGACTGGACTGGCTCTCACCAGGTTCTGTTACCCAGAATTCCTTGCAAACCTCAAAATATATTTTAAAAAAACAAATTTTCCTCACATTTCTGTGGTGGAAAGTTCTGGAATCTGCGTGGATCCACAAAATTCTACCCACCCCGCATCCCCCAAAGTCTTCCGAGAAAAATGGTACCTCACTTTTGTGGGTAGGCCTAGTGCCCGCGACAGGAAACGGCCCAAAATGCAACGTAGACACACCACATTTTCACAGTGAAAAATGACCCTTTTTTTGCAAAGTGCCAAGCTGTAGTTTTTCAACCCTAGCTCTGCCGGCATCTAGGGAAACCTAGCAAACCTATACATTTTTGAAAAGTAGACACCCAGGGGAATCTAGGATGGGGTGACTTGACTGGCTCTCACCAGTTTCTGTTACCCAGAATCCCTTGCAAACCTAAACAATTGTCAAAAGAAACACATTTTGCTCACATTTCTGTGGTGGAAAGTTCTGGAATCTGCGTGGATCCACAAAATTCTACCCACCCCGCATCCCCCAAAGTCTTCCGAGAAAAATGGTACCTCACTTGTGTGGGTAGGCCTAGTGCCCGCGACAGGAATCGGCCCAAAACGCAACGTGGACACACCACATTTTCACAGTGAAAATGGACCCTTTTTTGCAAAGTGCCTAGCTGTAGTTTTTGAACCCTAGCTCTGCCAGCACCTAGGGAAACCTAGAAAACCTATAAATTTTTGAAAACTAGACGCCTAGGGAAATCCAGGATGGGGTGACTGGACTGGCTCTCACCAGGTTCTGTTACCCAGAATTCCTTGCAAACCTCAAAATATATATAAAAAAAACAAATTTTCCTCACATTTCTGTGGTGGAAAGTTCTGGAATCTGCGTGGATCCACAAAATTCCACACACCCAGCGTTCCTCAAAGTCTTCCGAGAAAAATGGTACCTCACTTGTGTGGGTAGGCCTAGTGCCCGTGACAGGAAACGGCCCAAAACGCAATGTGGACACACAACATTTTCACAGTGAAAAATGACCCTTTTTTTGCAAAGTGCCTAGCTGTAGTTATTGAACCCTAGCTCTGCCGGCACCTAGGGAAACCTAGCAAACCTATACATTATTGAAAACTAGGCACCCAGGGGAATCCAGGATGGGGTGACTTGACTGGCTCTCACCAGGTTCTGTTACCCAGAATTCCTTGCAAACCTAAAAAATTGTCAAAAGAAACACACTTTCCCCACATTTCTGTGGTGGAAAGTTCTGGAATCTGCGTGGATCAACAAAGTTCCACCACCCCGCGTTCCCCAAAGTCTTCCGAGAAAAATGGTACCTCACTTATGTGGGTAGGCCTAGTGCCCGCAACAGGAAACGGCCCAAAATGCAACGTGGACACACCACATTTTCACAGTGAAAAATGACCCTTTTTTTGCAAAGTGCCTAGCTGTAGTTTTTCAACCCTAGCACTGCCGGCACCTAGGGAAACCTAGCAAACCTATACATTTTTGAAAACTAGACACCCAGGGGAATCCAGTATGGGGTGACTTGACTGCCTCTCACCAGGTTCTGTTACCCAGAATCCCTTGCATACCTAAACAACTGTCCAGAAAAACACATTTTCCCCACATTTCTGTGGTGGAAAGTTCTGGAATCTGTGTGGATCCACAAAATTCCACCCACCCCGTGTTCCCCAAAGTCTACTGAGAAAAATGGTACCTCACTTGTGTGGGTAGGCCTAGTGCCCGCGACAGGAAACGGCCCAAAACGCAACGTGGACACACCACATTTTCACAGTGAAAACGGACCCTTTTTTGCAAAGTGCCTAGCTGTAGTTTTTGAACCCTAGCTCTGCCAGCACCAAGGGAAACCTAGCAAACCTATACATTTTTGAAAACTAGACGCCCATGGGAATCCAGGATGGGGAGACTGGATTGGCTCTCACCAGGTTCTGTTACCCAGAATTCCTTGCAAACCTCAAAATATATTAAAAAAAACAAATTTTCCTCACATTTCTGTGGTGGAAAGTTCTGGAATCTGCGTGGATCCACAAAATTCCACCCACCCAGCGTTCCCCAAAGTCTTCAGAGAAAAATGGTACGTCACTTGTGTGGGTAGGCCTAGTGCCCGTGACAGGAAACGGCCCAAAACGCAATGTGGACACACAACATTTTCACAGTGAAAAATGAACCTTTTTTTGCAAAGTGCCTAGCTGTAGTTTTTTAACCCTAGCTCTGCCGGCACCTAGAGAAACCTAGCAAACCTATACATTTTTGAAAAGTAGATGCCTAAGGGAATCCAGGATGGGGTGACTGGACTGGCTCTCACCAGGTTCTGTTACCCAGAATTCCTTGCAAACCTCAAAATATATTTTAAAAAACAAATTTTCCTCACATTTCTGTGGTGGAAAGTTCTGGAATCTGCGTGGATCCACAAAATTCAACCCACCCCGCATCCCCCAAAGTCTTCCGAGAAAAATGGTACCTCACTTTTGTGGGTAGGCCTAGTGCCCGCGACAGGAAACGGCCCAAAATGCAATGTGGACACACCACATTTTCACAGTGAAAAATGACCCTTTTTTTGCAAACTGCCTAGCTGTAGTTTTTAACCCTAGCTCTGCTGGCACCTAGGGAAAACTAGCAAACTGTAGTGATTGAGTCCACGCAGGTTAGTATGATTCAAGTAGATTTATTCAGGATCACATCAAGATGATAACAAGACCAGGACAAGACCCCACCAGGAGCAGCCAGCAGGCAGCTCAGCCCAGTCAACTGTAACTCATTTGACTGACAACATTCCAAACCATGTCATCACTGTAGGATTCTACAGGCAGGGCATGCATAACCATGAAGTCAGGATATAACATATCCCCCTTTCTCCCAAATGAACAAAAGAACAACAATGAGAGAAAAAGAGAGAAGAAACCAGAAGGAGAAAACAAAGAGGAAACAGAACCGCAAAACAATCTAAAGAAGAGCAACATCAAGTAACAGAGAAGAAAGGAAAACAAACATAGAAACCATCCTCCCTTCTTACACAGCACAAAGCGAAGAAAAAAAACAACAACGTCAGAGGAAAGGATAAACGAAAGCACAAAAGACTTCCCCAAAGCACACCCACTGGCCAGAACAGGAATGAATGGAGGCTGAAAATGGAAAACTAACAGAACACAGGGCTACAGGCTGCGACGAACGCAGAGGAAGGAAACACGACAGAAAAGCAGAGGAAAGCCCAGAATCCACAAGAGACACGAGAAGAAGACCTCAGAAGGAAAACAGAAACGAAGAAAGAAACAAGGAAGATGAGGAAAAATAAGGATGATTCCTCACCTAAACACCATTATCGTTACACAATGACAAAAATGTAATGCAAAGATAACAGTGCAAATATAGCAATATAAAATACAATGTAAACGGAACATACTTAGCAATGAAAGCAAGAAATGCACTAAAATAGGGTAAAAACGTGAGCTAAATATGTAAACTCGAATGCATGGGTGAGAACCCATGACTAATCTCTTGGGATAGAGATGTGTTGTGCACAAAACTGGGAATACTCTCCATACACATATAAGTGTAAGGACAAACTTTGTGTGGGAAAAACCACACCGTGCACTGTAGTAATGTAACTGTGTTAAAACACCACATATGAGTAGGTACTCATGACATATTCCAAACAATAAAAAAACAGTGTATGGGTGGGAACCCATATACTTAATGCAAAGGGGCTACACCCTTGCATAGCTCCCAGGAGGGAGGTAGAACAGAGTTGTGCACAACCTATGTAGGGGAAACAAATAAGACGAGAGGTGTCCGTGTATGGACAAATAGTGTGAAGATTCCACACTGTGCACTAAAGCAACATAAATGTTGGCTTTTCGGGTAGGACCCGAATACATGGGTAGGAACCCGTGACTAAAATGTGGGTTGGAACCTGAACACATGGGTAGGGACCAGTGCAAAATAAAGCATGCATAATGTACTCTTGACGGCGTCTACTAATTTTGTGTATACCTAGGGTCCATAAACATTCGCATTGGTAGAAGAGCTGTGACCCACCCACGCCGGTGAGCGACTACTCACCCGAGTTTCGTAAGGCAACAAACACCCTTACCTAAGGGAACCAAATGAAAGCATGCCTAACGTGTCACCGTAACTTTGTGACGCACATAAACACTCAGAGAACAAGGTTCTTTGCAAAATATTACCAATGTGCATGTGGACTTTGCGAGGATGATGTAAACGCTGAGAAAAAAAAAAACGTGACTCTGTGAGGGAATATGATGCCAATGAACATGCTCAATCAAAAACAATTGAATCCCAGCAAATTGCACCATAAGTAAAGTATAAAGTAATAGTCACAGGTGTGCCTGTCACCGGAGTGAAAAGGAGCACAGGAATGCACACAGTACTGTGAAAGGACGAATTAGATCCAGAAGACTAGTGACTCAAAGGCTTGTGAAGCAGCCACAGACAGTAGGACTCACCGCCCAGACTTATGATGAGGCGTTGCAACGAACAAATCAACAAACTGGGCCTGAAATCCATGTGACAAAAAAAATGAATTGCATTGTGCTGAAGAGAGACACAGAGTAAACGATCCCACCGATCGTGACACAGCGAGCATGCCAATGTTAGAAAAAACTTTATTGAGTCACACACAAACTTGGTTGGCAGAAAACGACGTGGTTGGCAAGAACCGTGGAGAAACAGAAGAGGATCGCATGGCTCAGTACAAACCCAAGATGGCGGCACGCTTCTTGACGCCACACCGGGTGGTTCACTGCACGCCGGTGCAGCAAGACGTATTTTCAGCAGTGCCAACAACGTCACTGAGGAAGCCACGAGCTATCATCGCGTCCTCTATGAAGGTAGGTGCGTGCTGGGGGCTAGTGCCACATCTTTTTTAAATTTGAAAGTGGCGGTTGGCAACAGGTCTCAGCGCAGACCAAACGTGGAAATAAATAAAAATAAAAAAAACATGTCTCACCTGACTTCCCCTAGTACCTGAACCAAGTACAACACAGCTAGCCACAGCCAGGGAAACGCACCATAGAAAGTACATTCTCTGAAAGGTGAAAAGCTTTCCGTCGTCCACAGCAGGCAGTAGACAGCAGGTATCGATCGGGAAGCTGAAGCACTGGTTACTCGCAGTGTAGACACGTTCCGTGCCTCAAAAGCAAAGCCGGGTACTCAAAACCCAGTAGTCTGTAGAACACGTCATGGTGTCAGTGGATTCAGTAGATCCTTGGGGTACTTGGCAATGACGTGGTGACGTTAGGGAGAACAAGCAGGCAGGTCTCCAAGGGCAGAAGCGGGACGAAGCAAGTAGGCAGAGTTGAGGCATGAATGTGGAATTGAAACGGCACTGTAGCGCACACAAATAAATCCACAGGTTGAGACAGGATATGTCAGGCTTACCCTCACTGAAGGCACAGCACAAAGCGAAGACGTTAGCAGGCTTACCCTCACTCGAAGGCACAGCACAAAGCGTAGACATTGGCAGGCAGGCTTACCCTCACTGAAGGCACAGCACAAAGCGTAGAGACGTAGAGAGACTTGAAGAGCGTCAGTCTTACCCTCACTGAAGGCACAGCACTAAACACGTAGAGTTAGTGGGGAGTAGACGCCTAAGCTTGAATGGGCAGCTCCAGAAGCAGCACTTCCCCAGACGCACAGGAACAACTGGCAGACTGCTGTGGGCGACCCATGGGAGGTCACTGGTGGGGTCAAGGATGCCAGTTGAAGGTAGATGCTTAGCTTGAGTTAGTGTAGAGTCTGTACTTGAAGTTGCTTGAAGTTTGAAGAGGTGATAAATGTAGGTTCTTTAGAAGATCGTCGCCAAAAGTCTGTAGTGATTGAGTCCACGCAGGTTAGTATGATTCAAGTAGATTTATTCAGGATCACATCAAGATGATAACAAGACCAAGACAAGACCCCACCAGCAGCCAGCAGGCAGCTCAGCCAAGTCAACTGTGACTCATTTGACTGACAACATTCCAAACCATGTCATCATTGTAGGATTCTACAGGCAGGGCATGCATAACCATGAAGTCAGGATATAACACAAACCTATACATTTTTGAAAACTAGACACCCAGGAAAATCCAGTATGGGGTGACTTGACTGGCTCTCACCAGGTTCTCTTACCCAGAATCCCTTGCAAACCTAAAAATATTTCCCAAAAACACATTTTCCTCACATTTCTTTGGTGGAAAGTTCTGGAATCTGCATGGATCCACAAAGTTCCACAACCCTGTGTTCCCCAAAGTCTTCCGAGAAAAATGGTACCTCACTTGTGTTGGTAGGCCTAGTGCCCGCGACAGGAAACGGCCCAAAACGCAACGTGGACACACCACATTTTCACTGTGAAAAATGACCCTTTTTTTGCAAAGTGCCTAGCTGTAGTTTTTGAACCCTAGCTCTGCCGGCACCTATAGAAACCTAGCAAACCTATACATTTTTGAAAAGTAGATGCCTAAGGGAATCCAGGATGGGGTGACTGGACTGGCTCTCACCAGGTTCTGTTACCCAGAATTCCTTGCAAACCTCAAAATATATTTTTAAAAAACAAATTTTTCTCACATTTCTGTGGTGGATAGTTCTGGAATCTGCGTGGATCCACAAAATTCTACCCACCCCGCATCCCCCAAAGTCTTCCGAGAAAAATGGTACCTCACTTTTGTGGGTAGGCCTAGTGCCCGCGACAGGAAACGGCCTAAAATGCAACGTGGACACACCACATTTTCACAGTGAAAAATGACCCTTTTTTTGCAAAGTGCCTAGCTGTAGTTTTTTAACCCTAGCTCTGACGGCATCTAGGGAAACCTAGCAAACCTATAAATTTTTGAAAAGTAGACACCCAGGGGAATCTAGGATGTGGTGACTTGACTGGCTCTCACCAGGTTCTGTTAAACAGAATCCCTTGCAAACCTAAACAATTGTCAAAAGAAACACATTTTGCTCACATTTCCATGGTGGAAAGTTCTGGAATCTGCGTGGATCCACAAAATTCTACCCACCCCGTATCCCCCAAAGTCTTCCGAGAAAAATGGTACCTCACTTGTGTGGGTAGGCCTAGTGCCCGCGACAGGAATCGGCCCAAAACGCAACGTGGACACACCACATTTTCACAGTGAAAATGGACCCTTTTTTGCAAAGTGCCTAGCTGTAGTTTTTGAACCCTAGCTCTGCCAGCACCTAGGGAAACCTAGAAAACCTATACATTTTTTAAAACTAGACGCCTAGGGAAATCCAGGATGGGGTGACTGGACTGGCTCTCACCAGGTTCTGTTACCCAGAATTCCTTGCAAACCTCAAAATATATTTTTAAAAAACAAATTTTCCTCACATTTCTGTGGTGGAAAGTTCTGGAATCTGCGTGGATCCACAAAATTCCACCCACCCAGCGTTCCTCAAAGTCTTCCGAGAAAAATGGTACCTCACTTTTGTGGGTAGTCCTAGTGCCCGCGACAGGAAACGGCCTAAAATGCAACATGGACACACCACATTTTCACAGTGAAAAATGACCCTTTTTTTGCAAAGTGCCTAGCTGTAGTTTTTGAACCCTAGCTCTGACGGCATCTAGGGAAACCTAGCAAACCTATAAATTTTTGAAAAGTAGACACCCAGGGGAATCTAGGATGTGGTGACTTGACTGGCTCTCACCAGGTTCTGTTAAACAGAATCCCTTGCAAACCTAAACAATTGTCAAAAGAAACACATTTTGCTCACATTTCTATGGTGGAAAGTTCTGGAATCTGCGTGGATCCACAAAATTCTACCCACCCCGCATCCCCCAAAGTCTTCCGAGAAAAATGGTACCTCACTTGTGTGGGTAGGCCTAGTGCCCGCGACAGGAATCGGCCCAAAACGCAACGTGGACACACCACATTTTCACAGTGAAAATGGACCCTTTTTTGCAAAGTGCCTAGCTGTAGTTTTTGAACCCTAGCTCTGCCAGCACCTAGGGAAACCTAGAAAACCTATACATTTTTGAAAACTAGACGCCTAGGGAAATCCAGGATGGGGTGACTGGACTGGCTCTCACCAGGTTCTGTTACCCAGAATTCCTTGCAAACCTCAAAATATATTTAAAAAAAACAAATTTTCCTCACATTTCTGTGGTGGAAAGTTCTGGAATCTGCGTGGATCCACAAAATTCCACCCACCCAGCGTTCCTCAAAGTCTTCCGAGAAAAATGGTACCTCACTTGTGTGGGTAGGCCTAGTGCCCGTGACAGGAAACGGCCCAAAACGCAATGTGGACACACAACATTTTCACAGTGAAAAATGACCCTTTTTTGCAAAGTGCCTAGCTGTAGTTATTGAACCCTAGCTCTGCCGGCACCTAGGGAAACCTAGCAAACCTATACATTTTTGAAAACTAGGCACCCAGGGGAATCCAGGATGGGGTGACTTGACTGGCTCTCACCAGGTTCTGTTACCCATAATCATTTGCAAACCTAAAAATATTTCCAAAAAAACACATTTTCCTCACATTTCTGTGGTGGAAAGTTCTGGAATCTGCGTGGATCAACAAAGTTCCACCACCCCGCGTTCCCCAAAGTCTTCCGAGAAAAATGGTACCTCACTTGTGTGGGTAGGCCTAGTGCCCGTGACAGGAAACAGCCCAAAACGCAACGTGGACACACCACATTTTCACAGTGAAAAATGACCCTTTTTTTGTAAAGTGCCTAGCTGTAGTTTTTGAACCCTAGCTCTGCCGGCACCTAGGGAAACCTAGCAAACCTATACATTTTTGAAAACTAGACACCCAGGGGAATCCAGTATGGGGTGCGTTGACTGGCTCTCACCAGGTTCTGTTACCCAGAATCCCTTGCATACCTAAAAACTGTCCAAAAAACACATTTTCCCCACATTTCTGTGGTGGAAAGTTCTGGAATCAGTGTGGATCCACAGAATTCCACCCACCCCGTGTTCCCCAAAGTCTACTGAGAAAAATGGTACCTCACTTGTGTGGGTAGGACTAGTGCCCGCGACAGGAAACGGCCCAAAACGCAACGTGGACACACCACATTTTCACAGTGAAAACGGACCCTTTTTTGCAAAGTGCCTAGCTGTAGTTTTTGAACCCTAGCTCTGCCAGCACCAAGGGAAACCTAGCAAACCTATACATTTTTGAAAACTAGACGCCCATGGGAATCCAGGATGGGCTGACTGGACTGGCTCTCACCAGGTTCTGTTACCCAGAATTCCTTGCAAACCTCAAAATATATTTTAAAAAAACAAATTTTCCTCACATTTCTGTGGTGGAAAGTTCTGGAATCTGCGTGGATCCACAAAATTCCACCCACCCAGCGTTCCCCAAAGTCTTCCGAGAAAAATGGCACCTCACTTGTGTGGGTAGGCCTAGTGCCCGTGACAGGAAACGGCCCAAAACGCAATGTGGACACACAACATTTTCATAGTGAAAAATGAACCTTTTTTTGCAAAGTGCCTAGCTGTAGTTTTTGAACCCTAGCTCTGCCGGCACCTAGGGAAACCTAGAAAACCTATACATTTTTGAAAACTAGACACCCAGGGGAATCCAGGATGGGGTGACTTGACTGGCTCTCATTAGGTTCTGTTACCCAGAATCCCTTGCAAACCTAAAACATTGTCAAAAGAAACACATTTTCCCCACATTTCTGTGGTGGAAAGTTCTGGAATCTGTGTGGATCCACAAAATTCCACCCACCCCACGTTCCCCAATGTCTTCCGAGAACAATGGTACCTCACTTGTGTGGGTAGGCCTAGTGCCCGCGACAGGAAACGTCCCAAAATGCAACGTGGACACACCACATTTTCACAGTGAAAAATGAACCTTTTTTGCAAAGTGCCTAGCTGTAGTTTTTAAACCCTAGCTCTGCCGGCACCTAGGGAAACCTAGCAAACCTATACATTTTTGAAAACTAGAAACCCAGGGGAATCCAGGACGGGGTGACTTGACTGGCTCTCACCAGGTTCTGTTACCCAGAATCCCTTGCAAACCTAAAACATTGTCAAAAGAAACACATTTTCCCCACATTTCTGTGGTGGAAAGTTCTGGAATCTGTGTGGATCCACAAAATTCCACCCACCCCGCGTTCCCCAATGTCTTCCGAGAAAAATGGTACCTCACTTGTGTGGGTAGGCCTAGTGCCCGCGACAGGAAACGTCCCAAAATGCAACGTGGACACACCACATTTTCACTGTGAAAAATGACCCTTTTTTGCAAAGTGCCTAGCTGTAGTTTTTGAACCCTAGCTCTGCCGGCACCTAGAGAAACCTAGCAAACCTATACATTTTTGAAAAGTAGATGCCTAAGGGAATCCAGGATGGGGTGACTGGACTGGCTCTCACCAGGTTCTGTTACCCAGAATTCCTTGCAAACCTCAAAATATATTTTTAAAAAACAAATTTTCCTCACATTTCTGTGGTGGAAAGTTCTGGAATCTGCGTGGATCCACAAAATTCTACCCACCCCGCATCCCCCAAAGTCTTCCGAGAAAAATGGTACCTCACTTTTGTGGGTAGACCTAGTGCCCGCGACAGGAAACGGCCCAAAATGCAACGTGGACACACCACATTTTCACAGTGAAAAATGACCCTTTTTTTGCAAAGTGCCTAGCTGTAGTTTTTAACCCTAGCTCTGCCGGCACCTAGGGAAAACTAGCAAACTGTAGTGATTGAGTCCACGCAGGTTAGTATGATTCAAGTAGATTTATTCAGGATCACATCAAGATGATAACAAGACCAGGACAAGACCCCACCAGGAGCAGCCAGCAGGCAGCTCAGCCCAGTCAACTGTGACTCATTTGACTGACAACATTCCAAACCATGTCATCACTGTAGGATTATACAGGCAGGGCATGCATAACCATGAAGTCAGGATATAACATATCCCCCTTTCTCCCAAATGAACAAAAGAACAACAATGAGAGAAAAAGAGAGAAGAAACCAGAAGGAGAAAACAAAGAGGAAACAGAACCGCAAAACAATCTAAAGAAGAGCAACATCAAGTAACAGAGAAGAAAGGAAAACAAACATAGAAACCATCCTCCCTTCTTACACAGCACAAAGCGAAGAAAAAAAAACAACAAGGTCAGAGGAAAGGATAAACGAAAGCACAAAAGACTTCCCCAAAGCACACCCACTGGCCAGAACAGGAATGAATGGAGGCTGAAAATGGAAAACTAACAGAACACAGGGCTACAGGCTGCGACGAACGCAGAGGAAGGAAACACGACAGAAAAGCAGAGGAAAGCCCAGAATCCACAAGAGACACGAGAAGAAGACCTCAGAAGGAAAACAGAAACGAAGAAAGAAACAAGGAAGATGAGGAAAAATAAGGATGATTCCTCACCTAAACACCATTATCGTTACACAATGACAAAAATGTAATGCAAAGATAACAGTGCAAATATAGCAATATAAAATACAATGTAAACGGAACATACTTAGCAATGAAAGCAAGAAATGCACTAAAATAGGGTAAAAACGTAAGCTAAATATGTAAACTTCGAATGCATGGGTGAGAACCCATGACTAATCTCTTGGGATAGAGATGTGTTGTGCACAAAACTGGGAATACTCTCCATACACATATAAGTGTAAGGACAAACTTTGTATGGGAAAAACCACACCGTGCACTGTAGTAATGTAACTGTGTTAAAACACCACATATGAGTAGGTACTCATGACATATTCCAAACAATAAAAAAACAGTGTATGGGTGGGAACCCATATACTTAATGCAAAGGGGCTACACCCTTGCATAGCTCCCAGGAGGGAGGTAGAACAGAGTTCTGCACACCCTATGTAGGGGAAACAAATAAGACGAGAGGTGTCCGTGTACGGACAAATAGTGTGAAGATTCCACACTGTGCACTAAAGCAACATAAATGTTGGCTTTTCGGGTAGGACCCGAATACATGGGTAGGAACCCGTGACTAAAATGTGGGTTGGAACCTGAACACATGGGTAGAGACCCGTGCAAAATAAAGCATGCATAATGTACTCTTGACGGCGTCTACTAACTTTGTGTATACCTAGGGTCCATAAACATTCGCATTGGTAGAAGAGCTGTGACCCACCCACGCCGGTGAGCGACTACTCACCTGAGTTTCGTAAGGCAACAAACACCCTTACCTAAGGGAACCAAATGAAAGCATGCCTAACGTGTCACCGTAACTATGTGACGCACATAAACACTAGAGAACAAGGTTCTTTGCAAAATATTACCAATGTGCATGTGGACTTTGCGAGGATGATGTAAACTTTGAGAAAAAAAACAAAAACATGTGACTCTGTGAGGGAATATGATGCCAATGAACATGCTCAATCAAAAACAATTGAATCCCAGCAAATTGCACCATAAGTAAAGTATAAAGTAATAGTCACAGGTGTGCCTGTCACCGGAGTGAAAAGGAGCACAGGAATGCACACAGTACTGTGAAAGGACGAATTAGATCCAGAAGACTAGTGACTCAAAGGCTTGTGAAGCGGCCACAGACAGTAGGACTCACCGCCCAGACTTATGATGAGGCGTTGCAACGAACCGATCAACAAACTGGGCCTGAAATCCATGTGACAAAAAAAAAATGAATTGCATTGTGCTGAAGAGAGACACAGAGTAAACGATCCCACCGATCGTGACACAGCGAGCATACCAATGTTAGAAAAAACTTTATTGAGTCACACACTAACTTGGTTGGCAGAAAACGACGTGGTTGGCAAGAACCGTGGAGAAACAGAAGAGGATCGCATGGCTCAGTACAAACCCAAGATGGCAGCACGCTTCTTGACGCCACACCGGGTGGTTCACTGCACGCCGGTACAGCAAGACGTATTTTCAGCAGTGCCAACAACGTCACTGAGGAAGCCACGAGCTATCATTGCGTCCTCTATGAAGGTAGGTGCGTGCTGGGGGCTAGTGCCACATCTTTTTTAAATTTGAAAGTGGCGGTTGGCAACAGGTCTCAGCGCAGACCAAACGTGGAAATAAATAAAAATTAAAAAAACATGTCTCACCTGACTTCCCCTAGTACCTGAACCAAGTACAACACAGCTAGCCACAGCCAGGGAAACGCACCATAGAAAGTACATTCTCTGAAAGGTGAAAAGCTTTCCGTCGTCCACAGCAGGCAGTAGACAGCAGGTATCGATCGGGAAGCTGAAGCACTGGTTACTCGCAGTGTAGACACGTTCCGTGCCTCAAAAGCAAAGCCGGGTACTCAAAACCCAGTAGTCTGTAGAACACGTCACGGTGTCAGTGGATTCAGTAGATCCTTGGGGTACTTGGCAATGACGTGGTGACGTTAGGGAGAACAAGCAGGCAGGTCTCCAAGGGCAGAAGCGGGACGAAGCAAGTAGGCAGGGTTGAGGCATGAATGTGGAATTGAAACGGCACTGTAGCGCACACAAATAAATCCACAGGTTGAGACAGGATATGTCAGGCTTACCCTCACTGAAGGCACAGCACAAAGCGAAGACGTTAGCAGGTGATGGAGCAGGGAAAATAAAAAAATTTAACCCCTAACAAATTTTATAAATTATTAATAAAATGTTCGTTTAAATGTATTAATCAACACTGTATGTGTGGGAATGGTAATATGCCAATGTATGTGCTAAATAATCTATTAATGGATGTCCGTGTGTCTAATTATAACGTAAAAATAAATGCGTACTAATAAAAATAAATGCATGTTGTTGTGCTTCATAGAAATAAAATGTGTTGTTGCAAAAACAAATAGTGATGGTAAGTAAGGAACAGCTTGAGTGTTGCTTTCTGCTAGGTAACAACTAATTGGGGTACGTGAGACGGGAGGGAAACGAAAGGGATATTTTTCTCTATTTTAATTATGTTTTGTTTGCCTCAAATTAGTGCTTCTAAAGTATAACCGAGTGGCGATATAAAATGGCCGCCAGTGGGAAGATGTGCGCAGGCGCAAGGGGACACGTGGTACGGGATGAAATTGGAGAAATCCGGAACCTCGTGATGTCTCTGAGAGGCTAGGATGCAAGAAATGGTCAAGGCTGGTGTGACCTAATTGAACTGATAGTGTGCCATGATGATCAGCAGAGAGCCCGTGGGAAACAAGTCTAAGAGAAAGGACAATGACTGCGGAGTTCTCGAATGTGTCGAAAGAAGTTACAAATGAACTGATCGAATCGGATGGAAATGTTTAAGCGTATGGGAAAGGAAATGATCCAAGGACCCTTGAATCCAAGAGAACTTGATTAAAAGAATGAATAAGCTGACATGCATGGACCAATGAAAGAAAAGCGTGATATTAATGTTGCAACAATTAGTTAGCAAAGTTAGAATTAGGGTATAAGAGGGCCTACTCTTAGTGGGAGGGGTCAGAGTTCCAGACAAGAGAGTTGATGTCAGTCGTGGTTGCAGTCACAGTCAGGAGAGGAGTTGAAGAGTCGTGTTGATGGCTTCCAGTGCTGGGTGGTCCTGATCGATCCCTTACTGAGCGGGAGATGCTGAAAGACTGTTAGAGGAGACGGGTTGCAGGTAGCTGATGCTGACGAGCTGAAGTTGCTGTTGCTGTCTTAATTTTACAGTTGAGTATGAGAATCAGGCTATTTCTAATTCCTAACTTAGGTTAGAAATCATTAGGCTAAATTAGGAAGCTAGGCAGGTAATTAGGGTTTTGGCTTCATGACAAAATTTCCTTTCTGCAATAAATTGATTATGCTTAATAAAATTGTGAATTTAAGAATGAATAATTGAATAAAGTATTAAAATTCTTTTCATGCTTTAAAATTTATATAAAATTTAAGATTCTTTAAACCCAAAATGACTCAGTGGTTATTTTCCTAAATGATTGTGACATAAGTAATTGGTTATTGTGATTCAGCTGGTCTTAATCACTATGAACTAATTTCTTAAATGAATGATTCATCGACAAACAATAAGCAGGAATATCTTAAGAAATAACTAAAAGAAAGGGACAAAATAAGGTAATAAGATATCCTGGCTCTTCCAGCGGTACATAAAATGGTGTTCTCCATTTAGTTCTCATGCTTCTCCTAGGAGTACAAAATTTCACAAAGGTGTAAAGGAAATCCAGGAGTGTGCGTGTGTGTTAGACGATGTTTATGGGCCCCATCGTCATGTGGATATGAGAAATATAGTTTGCCCCTGGATGACCTATAAGTAACCTAGGAGGAGAATAGTTTTTATTGTACGCGCTGCATCACAGGCTTACCCTCACTCGAAGGCACAGCACAAAGCGTAGACGTTGGCAGGCAGGCTTACCCTCACTGAAGGCACAGCACAAAGCGTAGAGACGTAGAGAGACTTGAAGAGCGTCAGGCTTACCCTCACTGAAGGCACAGCACTAAACACGTAGAGTTAGTGGGGAGTAGACGCCCAAGCTTGAATGGGCAGCTCCAGAAGCAGCACTTCCCCAGACGCACAGGAACAACTGGCAGACTGCTGTGGGCGACCGATGGGAGGTCACTGGTGGGGTCAAGGATGCCAGTTGAAGGTAGATGCTTAGCTTGAGTTAGTGTAGAGTCTGTACTTGAAGTTGCTTGAAGTTTGAAGAGGTGATAAATGTAGGTTCTTTAGAAGATCGTCGCCAAAATTCTGTAGTGATTGAGTCCACGCAGGTTAGTATGATTCAAGTAGATTTATTCAGGATCACATCAAGATGATAACAAGACCAGGACAAGACCCCACCAGGAGCAGCCAGCAGGCAGCTCAGCCCAGTCAACTGTGACTCATTTGACTGACAACATTCCAAACCGTGTCATCATTGTAGGATTCTACAGGCAGGGCATGCATAACCATGAAGTCAGGATATAACACAAACCTATACATTTTTGAAAACTAGACACCCAGGAAAATCCAGTATGGGGTGACTTGACTGGCTCTCACCAGGTTCTGTTACCCAGAATCCCTTGCAAACCTAAAAATATTTCCCAAAAACACATTTTCCTCACATTTCTTTGGTGGAAAGTTCTGGAATCTGCATGGATCCACAAAGTTCCACAACCCCGTGTTCCCCAAAGTCTTCCGAGAAAAATGGTACCTCACTTGTGTTGGTAGGCCTAGTGCCCGCGACAGGAAACGGCCCAAAACGCAACGTGGACACACCACATTTTCACTGTGAAAAATGACCCTTTTTTTGCAAAGTGCCTAGCTGTAGTTTTTGAACCCTAGCTCTGCCGGCACCTATAGAAACCTAGCAAACCTATACATTTTTGAAAAGTAGATGCCTAAGGGATTCCAGAATGGGGTGACTGGACTGGCTCTCACCAGGTTCTGTTACCCAGAATTCCTTGCAAACCTCAAAATATATTTTAAAAAAACAAATTTTCCTCACATTTATGTGGTCGAAAGTTCTGGAATCTGCGTGGATCCACAAAATTCTACCCACCCCGCATCCCCCAAAGTCTTCCGAGAAAAATGGTACCTCACTTTTGTGGGTAGGCCTAGTGCCCGCGACAGGAAACGGCCCAAAATGCAACATAGACACACCACATTTTCACAGTGAAAAATGACCCTTTTTTTGCAAAGTGCCAAGCTGTAGTTTTTGTACCCTAGCTCTGCCGGCATCTAGGGAAACCTAGCAAACCTATACATTTTTGAAAAGTAGACACCCAGGGGAATCTAGGATGGGGTGACTTGACTGGCTCTCACCAGGTTCTGTTACCCAGAATCCCTTGCAAACCTAAACAATTGTCAAAAGAAACACATTTTGCTCACATTTCTGTGGTGGAAAGTTCTGGAATCTGCGTGGATCCACAAAATTCTACCCACCCCGCATCCCCCAAAGTCTTCCGAGAAAAATGGTACCTCACTTGTGTGGGTAGGCCTAGTGCCCGCGACAGGAATCGGCCCAAAACGCAACGTGGACACACCACATTTTCACAGTGAAAATGGACCCTTTTTTTGCAAAGTGCCTAGCTGTAGTTTTTGAACCCTAGCTCTGCCAGCACCTAGGGAAACCTAGAAAACCTATACATTTTTGAAAACTAGACGCCTAGGGAAATCCAGGATGGGGTGACTGGACTGGCTCTCACCAGGTTCTGTTACCCAGAATTCCTTGCAAACCTCAAAATATATATAAAAGAAACAAATTTTCCTCACATTTCTGTGGTGGAAAGTTCTGGAATCTGCGTGGATCCACAAAATTCCACACACCCAGCGTTCCTCAAAGTCTTCCGAGAACAATGGTACCTCACTTGTGTGGGTAGGCCTAGTGCCCGTGACAGGAAACGGCCCAAAACGCAATGTGGACACACAACATTTTCACAGTGAAAAATGACCCTTTTTTTGCAAAGTGCCTAGCTGTAGTTATTGAACCCTAGCTCTGCCGGCACCTAGGGAAACCTAGCAAACCTATACATTATTGAAAACTAGGCACCCAGGGGAATCCAGGATGGGGTGACTTGACTGGCTCTCACCAGGTTCTGTTACCCAGAATTCCTTGCAAACCTAAAAAATTGTCAAAAGAAACACACTTTCCCCACATTTCTGTGGTGGAAAGTTCTGGAATCTGTGTGGATCCACAAAATTCCACCCACCCCGCGTTCCCCAAAGTCTTCCGAGAAAAATGGTACCTCACTTGTGTGGGTAGGCCTAGTGCCCGCAACAGGAAACGGCCCAAAATGCAACGTGGACACACCACATTTTCACAGTGAAAAATGACCCTTTTTTTGCAAAGTGCATAGCTGTAGTTTTTCAACCCTAGCTCTGCCGGCACCTAGGGAAACCTAGCAAACCTATACATTTTTGAAAACTAGACACCCAGGGGAATCCAGTATGGGGTGACTTGACTGCCTCTCACCAGGTTCTGTTACCCAGAATCCCTTGCATACCTAAACAACTGTCCAGAAAAACACATTTTCCCCACATTTCTGTGGTGGAAAGTTCTGGAATCTGTGTGGATCCACAAAATTCCACCCACCCCGTGTTCCCCAAAGTCTACTGAGAAAAATGGTACCTCACTTGTGTGGGTAGGCCTAGTGCCCGCGACAGGAAACGGCCCAAAACGCAACGTGGACACACCACATTTTCACAGTGAAAACGGACCCTTTTTTTGCAAAGTGCCTAGCTGTAGTTTTTGAACCCTAGCTCTGCCAGCACCAAGGGAAACCTAGCAAACCTATACATTTTTGAAAACTAGACGCCCAGGGGAATCCAGGATGGGGAGACTGGATTGGCTCTCACCAGGTTCTGTTACCCAGAATTCCTTGCAAACCTCAAAATATATTAAAAAAAACAAATTTTCCTCACATTTCTGTGGTGGTAAGTTCTGGAATCTGCGTGGATCCACAAAATTCCACCCACCCAGCGTTCCCCAAAGTCTTCAGAGAAAAATGGTACGTCACTTGTGTGGGTAGGCCTAGTGCCCGTGACAGGAAACGGCCCAAAACACAATGTGGACACACAACATTTTCACAGTGAAAAATGAACCTTTTTTGCAAAGTGCCTAGCTGTAGTTTTTGAACCCTAGCTCTGCCGGCACCTAGAGAAACCTAGCAAACCTATACATTTTTGAAAAGTAGATGCCTAAGGGAATCCAGGATGGGGTGACTGGACTGGCTCTCACCAGGTTCTGTTACCCAGAATTCCTTGCAAACCTCAAAATATATTTTAAAAAAACAAATTTTCCTCACATTTCTGTGGTGGAAAGTTCTGGAATCTGCGTGGATCCACAAAATTCAACCCACCCCGCATCCCCCAAAGTCTTCCGAGAAAAATGGAACCTCACTTTTGTGGGTAGGCCTAGTGCCCGCGACAGGAAACGGCCCAAAATGCAATGTGGACACACCACATTTTCACAGTGAAAAATGACCCTTTTTTTGCAAACTGCCTAGCTGTAGTTTTTAACCCTAGCTCTGCCGGCACCTAGGGAAAACTAGCAAACTGTAGTGTTTGAGTCCACGCAGGTTAGTATGATTCAAGTAGATTTATTCAGGATCACATCAAGATGATAACAAGACCAGGACAAGACCCCACCAGGAGCAGCCAGCAGGCAGCTCAGCCCAGTCAACTGTGACTCATTTGACTGACAACATTCCAAACCATGTCATCACTGTAGGATTCTACAGGCAGGGCATGCATAACCATGAAGTCAGGATATAACATATCCCCCTTTCTCCCAAATGAACAAAAGAACAACAATGAGAGAAAAAGAGAGAAGAAACCAGAAGGAGAAAACAAAGAGGAAACAGAACCGCAAAACAATCTAAAGAAGAGCAACATCAAGTAACAGAGAAGAAAGGAAAACAAACATAGAAACCATCCTCCCTTCTTACACAGCACAAAGCGAAGAAAAAAAAACAACAACGTCAGAGGAAAGGATAAACGAAAGCACAAAAGACTTCCCCAAAGCACACCCACTGGCCAGAACAGGAATGAATGGAGGCTGAAAATGGAAAACTAACAGAACACAGGGCTACAGGCTGCGACGAACGCAGAGGAAGGAAACACGACAGAAAAGCAGAGGAAAGCCCAGAATCCACAAGAGACACGAGAAGAAGACCTCAGAAGGAAAACAGAAACGAAGAAAGAAACAAGGAAGATGAGGAAAAATAAGGATGATTCCTCACCTAAACACCATTATCGTTACACAATGACAAAAATGTAATGCAAAGATAACAGTGCAAATATAGAAATCTAAAATACAATGTAAACGGAACATACTTAGCAATGAAAACAAGAAATGCACTAAAATAGGGTAAAAACGTGAGCTAAATATGTAAACTCGAATGCATGGGTGAGAACCCATGACTAATCTCTTGGGATAGAGATGTGTTGTGCACAAAACTGGGAATACTCTCCATACACATATAAGTGTAAGGACAAACTTTGTGTGGGAAAAACCACACCGTGCACTGTAGTAATGTAACTGTGTTAAAACACCACATATGAGTAGGTACTCATGACATATTCCAAACAATAAAAAAACAGTGTATGGGTGGGAACCCATATACTTAATGCAAAGGGGCTACACCCTTGCATAGCTCCCAGGAGGGAGGTAGAACAGAGTTGTGCACAACCTATGTAGGGGAAACAAATAAGACGAGAGGTGTCCGTGTATGGACAAATAGTGTGAAGATTCCACACTGTGCACTAAAGCAACATAAATGTTGGCTTTTCGGGTAGGACCCGAATACATGGGTAGGAACTCGTGACTAAAATGTGGGTTGGAACCTGAACACATGGGTAGGGACCCGTGCAAAATAAAGCATGCATAATGTACTCTTGACGGCGTCTACTAATTTTGTGTATACCTAGGGTCCATAAACATTCGCATTGGTAGAAGAGCTGTGACCCACCCACGCCGGTGAGCGACTACTCACCCGAGTTTCGTAAGGCAACAAACACCCTTACCTAAGGGAACCAAATGAAAGCATGCCTAACGTGTCACCGTAACTTTGTGACGCACATAAACACTCAGAGAACAAGGTTCTTTGCAAAATATTACCAATGTGCATGTGGACTTTGCGAGGATGATGTAAACGCTGAGAAAAAAAAAAAAACATGTGACTCTGTGAGGGAATATGATGCCAATGAACATGCTCAATCAAAAACAATTGAATCCCAGCAAATTGCACCATAAGTAAAGTATAAAGTAATAGTCACAGGTGTGCCTGTCACCGGAGTGAAAAGGAGCACAGGAATGCACACAGTACTGTGAAAGGACGAATTAGATCCAGAAGACTAGTGACTCAAAGGCTTGTGAAGCAGCCACAGACAGTAGGACTCACCGCCCAGACTTATGATGAGGCGTTGCAACGAACAAATCAACAAACTGGGCCTGAAATCCATGTGACAAAAAAAATGAATTGCATTGTGCTGAAGAGAGACACAGAGTAAACGATCCCACCGATCGTGACACAGCGAGCATGCCAATGTTAGAAAAAACTTTATTGAGTCACACACAAACTTGGTTGGCAGAAAACGACGTGGTTGGCAAGAACCGTGGAGAAACAGAAGAGGATCGCATGGCTCAGTACAAACCCAAGATGGCGGCACGCTTCTTGACGCCACACCGGGTGGTTCACTGCACGCCGGTGCAGCAAGACGTATTTTCAGCAGTGCCAACAACGTCACTGAGGAAGCCACGAGCTATCATCGCGTCCTCTATGAAGGTAGGTGCGTGCTGGGGGCTAGTGCCACATCTTTTTAAATTTGAAAGTGGCGGTTGGCAACAGGTCTCAGCGCAGACCAAACGTGGAAATAAATAAAAATAAAAAAAACATGTCTCACCTGATTTCCCCTAGTACCTGAACCAAGTACAACACAGCTAGCCACAGCCAGGGAAACGCACCATAGAAAGTACATTCTCTGAAAGGTGAAAAGCTTTCCGTCGTCCACAGCAGGCAGTAGACAGCAGGTATCGATCGGGAAGCTGAAGCACTGGTTACTCGCAGTGTAGACACGTTCCGTGCCTCAAAAGCAAAGCCGGGTACTCAAAACCCAGTAGTCTGTAGAACACGTCATGGTGTCAGTGGATTCAGTAGATCCTTGGGGTACTTGGCAATGACGTGGTGACGTTAGGGAGAACAAGCAGGCAGGTCTCCAAGGGCAGAAGCGGGACGAAGCAAGTAGGCAGAGTTGAGGCATGAATGTGGAATTGAAACGGCACTGTAGCGCACACAAATAAATCCACAGGTTGAGACAGGATATGTCAGGCTTACCCTCACTGAAGGCACAGCACAAAGCGAAGACGTTAGCAGGCTTACCCTCACTCAAAGGCACAGCACAAAGCGTAGACATTGGCAGGCAGGCTTACCCTCACTGAAGGCACAGCACAAAGCGTAGAGACGTAGAGAGACTTGAAGAGCGTCAGTCTTACCCTCACTGAAGGCACAGCACTAAACACGTAGAGTTAGTGGGGAGTAGACGCCCAAGCTTGAATGGGCAGCTCCAGAAGCAGCACTTCCCCAGACGCACAGGAACAACTGGCAGACTGCTGTGGGCGACCGATGGGAGGTCACTGGTGGGGTCAAGGATGCCAGTTGAAGGTAGATGCTTAGCTTGAGTTAGTGTAGAGTCTGTACTTGAAGTTGCTTGAAGTTTGAAGAGGTGATAAATGTAGGTTCTTTAGAAGATCGTCGCCAAAAGTCTGTAGTGATTGAGTCCACGCAGGTTAGTATGATTCAAGTAGATTTATTCAGGATCACATCAAGATGATAACAAGACCAAGACAAGACCCCACCAGCAGCCAGCAGGCAGCTCAGCCAAGTCAACTGTGACTCATTTGACTGACAACATTCCAAACCATGTCATCATTGTAGGATTCTACAGGCAGGGCATGCATAACCATGAAGTCAGGATATAACACAAACCTATACATTTTTGAAAACTAGACACCCAGGAAAATCCAGTATGGGGTGACTTGACTGGCTCTCACCAGGTTCTCTTACCCAGAATCCCTTGCAAACCTAAAAATATTTCCCAAAAACACATTTTCCTCACATTTCTTTGGTGGAAAGTTCTGGAATCTGCATGGATCCACAAAGTTCCACAACCCTGTGTTCCCCAAAGTCTTCCGAGAAAAATGGTACCTCACTTGTGTTGGTAGGCCTAGTGCCCGCGACAGGAAACGGCCCAAAACGCAACGTGGACACACCACATTTTCACTGTGAAAAATGACCCTTTTTTTGCAAAGTGCCTAGCTGTAGTTTTTGAACCCTAGCTCTGCCGGCACCTATAGAAACCTAGCAAACCTATACATTTTTGAAAAGTAGATGCCTAAGGGAATCCAGGATGGGGTGACTGGACTGGCTCTCACCAGGTTCTGTTACCCAGAATTCCTTGCAAACCTCAAAATATATTTTAAAAAAACAAATTTTCCTCACATTTCTGTGGTGGATAGTTCTGGAATCTGCGTGGATCCACAAAATTCTACCCACCCCGCATCCCCCAAAGTCTTCCGAGAAAAATGGTACCTCACTTTTGTGGGTAGGCCTAGTGCCCGCGACAGGAAACGGCCCAAAATGCAACGTGGACACACCACATTTTCACAGTGAAAAATGACCCTTTTTTTGCAAAGTGCCTAGCTGTAGTTTTTGAACCCTAGCTCTGATGGCATCTAGGGAAACCTAGCAAACCTATAAATTTTTGAAAAGTAGACACCCAGGGGAATCTAGGATGTGGTGACTTGACTGGCTCTCACCAGGTTCTGTTAAACAGAATCCCTTGCAAACCTAAACAATTGTCAAAAGAAACACATTTTGCTCACATTTCTATGGTGGAAAGTTCTGGAATCTGCGTGGATCCACAAAATTCTACCCACCCCGCATCCCCCAAAGTCTTCCGAGAAAAATGGTACCTCACTTGTGTGGGTAGGCCTAGTGCCCGCGACAGGAATCGGCCCAAAACGCAACGTGGACACACCACATTTTCACAGTGAAAATGGACCCTTTTTTGCAAAGTGCCTAGCTGTAGTTTTTGAACCCTAGCTCTGCCAGCACCTAGGGAAACCTAGAAAACCTATACATTTTTGAAAACTAGACGCCTAGGGAAATCCAGGATGGGGTGACTGGACTGGCTCTCACCAGGTTCTGTTACCCAGAATTCCTTGCAAACCTCAAAATATATTTAAAAAAAACAAATTTTCCTCACATTTCTGTGGTGGAAAGTTCTGGAATCTGCGTGGATCCACAAAATTCCACCCACCCAGCGTTCCTCAAAGTCTTCCGAGAAAAATGGTACCTCACTTGTGTGGGTAGGCCTAGTGCCCGTGACATGAAACGGCCCAAAACGCAATGTGGACACACAACATTTTCACAGTGAAAAATGACCCTTTTTTTGCAAAGTGCCTAGCTGTAGTTATTGAACCCTAGCTCTGCCGGCACCTAGGGAAACCTAGCAAACCTATACATTTTTGAAAACTAGGCACCCAGGGGAATCCAGGATGGGGTGACTTGACTGGCTCTCACCAGGTTCTGTTACCCAGAATCCCTTGCAAACCTAAAAATATTTCCAAAAAAACAAATTTTCCTCACATTTCTGTGGTGGAAAGTTCTGGAATCTGCGTGGATCAACAAAGTTCCACCACCCCGCGTTCCCCAAAGTCTTCCGAGAAAAATGGTACCTCACTTGTGTGGGTAGGCCTAGTGCCCGTGACAGGAAACAGCCCAAAACGCAACGTGGACACACCACATTTTCACAGTGAAAAATGACCCTTTTTTTGTAAAGTGCCTAGCTGTAGTTTTTGAACCCTAGCTCTGCCGGCACCTAGGGAAACCTAGCAAACCTATACATTTTTGAAAACTAGACACCCAGGGGAATCCAGTATGGGGTGCGTTGACTGGCTCTCACCAGGTTCTGTTACCCAGAATCCCTTGCATACCTAAAAAACTGTCCAAAAAAACACATTTTCCCCACATCTGTGTGGTGGAAAGTTCTGGAATCAGTGTGGATCCACAAAATTCCACCCACCCCGTGTTCCCCAAAGTCTACTGAGAAAAATGGTACCTCACTTGTGTGGGTAGGACTAGTGCCCGCGACAGGAAACGGCCCAAAACGCAACGTGGACACACCACATTTTCACAGTGAAAACGGACCCTTTTTTTGCAAAGTGCCTAGCTGTAGTTTTTGAACCCTAGCTCTGCCAGCACCAAGGGAAACCTAGCAAACCTATACATTTTTGAAAACTAGACGCCCATGGGAATCCAGGATGGGCTGACTGGACTGGCTCTCACCAGGTTCTGTTACCCAGAATTCCTTGCAAACCTCAAAATATATTTTAAAAAAACAAATTTTCCTCACATTTCTGTGGTGGAAAGTTCTGGAATCTGCGTGGATCCACAAAATTTCACCCACCCAGCGTTCCCCAAAGTCTTCCGAGAAAAATGGCACCTCACTTGTGTGGGTAGGCCTAGTGCCCGTGACAGGAAACGGCCCAAAACGCAATGTGGACACACAACATTTTCATAGTGAAAAATGAACCTTTTTTTGCAAAGTGCCTAGCTGTAGTTTTTGAACCCTAGCTCTGCCGGCACCTAGGGAAACCTAGAAAACCTATACATTTTTGAAAACTAGACACCCAGGGGAATCCAGGATGGGGTGACTTGACTGGCTCTCACTAGGTTCTGTTACCCAGAATCCCTTGCAAACCTAAAACATTGTCAAAAGAAACACATTTTCCCCACATTTCTGTGGTGGAAAGTTCTGGAATCTGTGTGGATCCACAAAATTCCACCCACCCCGCGTTCCCCAATGTCTTCCGAGAACAATGGTACCTCACTTGTGTGGGTAGGCCTAGTGCCCGCGACAGGAAACGTCCCAAAATGCAACGTGGACACACCACATTTTCACAGTGAAAAATGAACCTTTTTTTGCAAAGTGCCTAGCTGTAGTTTTTAAACCCTAGCTCTGCCGGCACCTAGGAAAACCTAGCAAACCTATACATTTTTGAAAACTAGAAACCCAGGGGAATCCAGGACGGGGTGACTTGACTGGCTCTCACCAGGTTCTGTTACCCAGAACCCCTTGCAAACCTAAAACATTGTCAAAAGAAACACATTTTCCCCACATTTCTGTGGTGGAAAGTTCTGGAATCTGTGTGGATCCACAAAATTCCACCCACCCCGCGTTCCCCAATGTCTTCCGAGAAAAATGGTACCTCACTTGTGTGGGTAGGCCTAGTACCCGCGACAGGAAACGTCCCAAAATGCAACATGGACACACCACATTTTCACTCTGAAAAATGACCCTTTATTTGCAAAGTGCCTAGCTGTAGTTTTTAAACCCTAGCTCTGCCGGCACCTAGAGAAACCTAGCAAACCTATACATTTTTGAAAAGTAGATGCCTAAGGGAATCCAGGATGGGATGACTGGACTGGCTCTCACCAGGTTCTGTTACCCAGAATTCCTTGCAAACCTCAAAATATATTTAAAAAAAACAAATTTTCCTCACATTTCTGTGGTGGAAAGTTCTGGAATCTGCGTGGATCCACAAAATTCTACCCACCCCGCATCCCCCAAAGTCTTCCGAGAAAAATGGTACCTCACTTTTGTGGGTAGGCCTAGTGCCCGCGACAGGAAACGGCCCAAAATGCAACGTGGACACACCACATTTTCACAGTGAAAAATGACCCTTTTTTAGCAAAGTGCCTAGCTGTAGTTTTTAACCCTAGCTCTGCCGGCACCTAGGGAAAACTAGCAAACTGTAGTGATTGAGTCCATGCAGGTTAGTATGATTCAAGTAGATTTATTCAGGATCACATCAAGATGATAACAAGACCAGGACAAGACCCCACCAGGAGCAGCCAGCAGGCAGCTCAGCCCAGTCAACTGTGACTCATTTGACTGACAACATTCCAAACCATGTCATCACTGTAGGATTATACAGGCAGGGCATGCATAACCATGAAGTCAGGCTATAACATATCCCCCTTTCTCCCAAATGAACAAAAGAACAACAATGAGAGAAAAAGAGAGAAGAAACAAGAAAGAGAAAACAAAGAGGAAACAGAACCGCAAAACAATCTAAAGAAGAGCAACATCAAGTAACAGAGAAGAAAGGAAAACAAACATAGAAACCATCCTCCCTTCTTACACAGCACAAAGCGAAGAAAAAACAACAACAACGTCAGAGGAAAGGATAAACGAAAGCACAAAAGACTTCCCCAAAGCACACCCACTGGCCAGAACAGGAATGAATGGAGGCTGAAAATGGAAAACTAACAGAACACAGGGCTACAGGCTGCGACGAACGCAGAGGAAGGAAACACGACAGAAAAGCAGAGGAAAGCCCAGAATCCACAAGAGACACGAGAAGAAGACCTCAGAAGGAAAACAGAAACGAAGAAAGAAACAAGGAAGATGAGGAAAAATAAGGATGATTCCTCACCTAAACACCATTATCGTTACACAATGACAAAAATGTAATGCAAAGATAACAGTGCAAATATAGCAATATAAAATACAATGTAAACGGAACATACTTAGCAATGAAAGCAAGAAATGCACTAAAATAGGGTAAAAACGTAAGCTAAATATGTAAACTCGAATGCATGGGTGAGAACCCATGACTAATCTCTTGGGATAGAGATGTGTTGTGCACAAAACTGGGAATACTCTCCATACACATATAAGTGTAAGGACAAACTTTGTGTGGGAAAAACCACACCGTGCACTGTAGTAATGTAACTGTGTTAAAACACCACATATGAGTAGGTACTCATGACATATTCCAAACAATAAAAAAACAGTGTATGGGTGGGAACCCATATACTTAATGCAAAGGGGCTACACCCTTGCATAGCTCCCAGGAGGGAGGTAGAACAGAGTTGTGCACACCCTATGTAGGGGAAACAAATAAGACGAGAGGTGTCCGTGTACGGACAAATAGTGTGAAGATTCCACACTGTGCACTAAAGCAACATAAATGTTGGCTTTTCGGGTAGGACCCGAATACATGGGTAGGAACCCGTGACTAAAATGTGGGTTGGAACCTGAACACATGGGTAGAGACCCGTGCAAAATAAAGCATGCATAATGTACTCTTGACGGCGTCTACTAACTTTGTGTATACCTAGGGTCCATAAACATTCGCATTGGTAGAAGAGCTGTGACCCACCCACGCCGGTGAGCGACTACTCACCTGAGTTTCGTAAGGCAACAAACACCCTTACCTAAGGGAACCAAATGAAAGCATGCCTAACGTGTCACCGTAACTATGTGACCCACATAAACACTAGAGAACAAGGTTCTTTGCAAAATATTACCAATGTGCATGTGGACTTTGCGAGGATGATGTAAACGCTGAGAAAAAAAACAAAAACATGTGACTCTGTGAGGGAATATGATGCCAATGAACATGCTCAATCAAAAACAATTGAATCCCAGCAAATTGCACCATAAGTAAAGTATAAAGTAATAGTCACAGGTGTGCCTGTCACCGGAGTGAAAAGGAGCACAGGAATGCACACAGTACTGTGAAAGGACGAATTAGATCCAGAAGACTAGTGACTCAAAGGCTTGTGAAGCGGCCACAGACAGTAGGACTCACCGCACAGACTTATGATGAGGCGTTGCAACGAACCGATCAACAAACTGGGCCTGAAATCCATGTGACAAAAAAAAAATGAATTGCATTGTGCTGAAGAGAGACACAGAGTAAACGATCCCACCGATCGTGACACAGCGAGCATACCAATGTTAGAAAAAACTTTATTGAGTCACACACAAACTTGGTTGGCAGAAAACGACGTGGTTGGCAAGAACCGTGGAGAAACAGAAGAGGATCGCATGGCTCAGTACAAACCCAAAATGGCAGCACGCTTCGTGACGCCACACCGGGTGGTTCACTGCACGCCGGTACAGCAAGACGTATTTTCAGCAGTGCCAACAACGTCACTGAGGAAGCCACGAGCTATCATCGCGTCCTCTATGAAGGTAGGTGCGTGCTGGGGGCTAGTGCCACATCTTTTTTAAATTTGAAAGTGGCGGTTGGCAACAGGTCTCAGCGCAGACCAAACGTGGAAATAAATAAAAATAAAAAAACATGTCTCACCTGACTTCCCCTAGTACCTGAACCAAGTACAACACAGCTAGCCACAGCCAGGGAAACGCACCATAGAAAGTACATTCTCTGAAAGGTGAAAAGCTTTCCGTCGTCCACAGCAGGCAGTAGACAGCAGGTATCGATCGGGAAGCTGAAGCACTGGTTACTCGCAGTGTAGACACGTTCCGTGCCTCAAAAGCAAAGCCGGGTACTCAAAACCCAGTAGTCTGTAGAACACGTCACGGTGTCAGTGGATTCAGTAGATCCTTGGGGTACTTGGCAATGACGTGGTGACGTTAGGGAGAACAAGCAGGCAGGTCTCCAAGGGCAGAAGCGGGACGAAGCAAGTAGGCAGGGTTGAGGCATGAATGTGGAATTGAAACGGCACTGTAGCGCACACAAATAAATCCACAGGTTGAGACAGGATATGTCAGGCTTACCCTCACTGAAGGCACAGCACAAAGCGAAGACGTTAGCAGGCTTACCCTCACTCGAAGGCACAGCACAAAGCGTAGACGTTGGCAGGCAGGCTTACCCTCACTGAAGGCACAGCACAAAGCGTAGAGACGTAGAGAGACTTGAAGAGCGTCAGGCTTACCCTCACTGAAGGCACAGCACTAAACACGTAGAGTTAGTGGGGAGTAGACGCCCAAGCTTGAATGGGCAGCTCCAGAAGCAGCACTTCCCCAGACGCACAGGAACAACTGGCAGACTGCTGTGGGCGACCGATGGGAGGTCACTGGTGGGGTCAAGGATGCCAGTTGAAGGTAGATGCTTAGCTTGAGTTAGTGTAGAGTCTGTACTTAAAGTTGCTTGAAGTTTGAAGAGGTGATAAATGTAGGTTCTTTAGAAGATCGTCGCCAAAATTCTGTAGTGATTGAGTCCACGCAGGTTAGTATGATTCAAGTAGATTTATTCAGGATCACATCAAGATGATAACAAGACCAGGACAAGACCCCACCAGGAGCAGCCAGCAGGCAGCTCAGCCCAGTCAACTGTGACTCATTTGACTGACAACATTCCAAACCGTGTCATCATTGTAGGATTCTACAGGCAGGGCATGCATAACCATGAAGTCAGGATATAACACAAACCTATACATTTTTGAAAACTAGACACCCAGGAAAATCCAGTATGGGGTGACTTGACTGGCTCTCACCAGGTTCTGTTACCCAGAATCCCTTGCAAACCTAAAAATATTTCCAAAAAACACATTTTCCTCACATTTCTTTGGTGGAAAGTTCTGGAATCTGCATGGATCCACAAAGTTCCACAACCCCGTGTTCCCCAAAGTCTTCCGAGAAAAATGGTACCTCACTTGTGTTGGTAGGCCTAGTGCCCGCGACAGGAAACGGCCCAAAACGCAACGTGGACACACCACATTTTCACTGTGAAAAATGACCCTTTTTTTGCAAAGTGCCTAGCTGTAGTTTTTGAACCCTAGCTCTGCCGGCACCTATAGAAACCTAGCAAACCTATACATTTTTGAAAAGTAGATGCCTAAGGGATTCCAGAATGGGGTGACTGGACTGGCTCTCACCAGGTTCTGTTACCCAGAATTCCTTGCAAACCTCAAAATATATTTTAAAAAAACAAATTTTCCTCACATTTATGTGGTCGAAAGTTCTGGAATCTGCGTGGATCCACAAAATTCTACCCACCCCGCATCCCCCAAAGTCTTCCGAGAAAAATGGTACCTCACTTTTGTGGGTAGGCCTAGTGCCGGCGACAGGAAACGGCCCAAAATGCAACGTGGACACACCACATTTTCACAGTGAAAAATGACCCTTTTTTTGCAAAGTGCCTAGCTGTAGTTTTTGAACCCTAGCTCTGCCGGCATCTAGGGAAACCTAGCAAACCTATACATTTTTGAAAAGTAGACACCCAGGGGAATCTAGGATGGGGTGACTTGACTGGCTCTCACCAGGTTCTGTTACCCAGAATCCCTTGCAAACCTAAACAGTTGTCAAAAGAAACACATTTTGCTCACATTTCTGTGGTGGAAAGTTCTGGAATCTGCGTGGATCCACAAAATTCTACCCACCCCGCATCCCCCAAAGTCTTCCGAGAAAAATGTTACCTCACTTGTGTGGGTAGGCCTAGTGCCCGTGGCAGGAATCGGCCCAAAACACAACGTGGACACACCACATTTTCACAGTGAAAATGGACCCTTTTTTTGCAAAGTGCCTAGCTTTAGTTTTTGAACCCTAGCTCTGCCAGCACCTAGGGAAACCTAGAAAACCTATACATTTTTGAAAACTGGATGCCTAGGGAAATCCAGGATGGGGTGACTGGACTGGCTCTCACCAGGTTCTGTTACCCAGAATTCCTTGCAAACCTCAAAATATATTTTAAAAAAACAAATTTTCCTCACATTTCTGTGGTGGAAAGTTCTGGAATCTGCGTGGATACACAAAATTCCACCCACCCAGCGTTCCTCAAAGTCTTCCGAGAAAAATGGTACCTCACTTGTGTGGGTAGGCCTAGTGCCCGTGACAGGAAACGGCCCAAAACGGAATGTGGACACACAACATTTTCACAGTGAAAAATGACCCTTTTTTTGCAAAGTGCCTAGCTGTAGTTATTGAACCCTAGCTCTGCCGGCACCTAGGGAAACCTAGCAAACCTATACATTTTTGAAAACTAGGCACCCAGGGGAATCCAGGATGGGGTGACTTGACTGGCTCTCACCAGGTTCTGTTACCCAGAATCCCTTGCAAACCTAAAAATATTTCCCAAAAAACACATTTTCCTCACATTTCTGTGGTGGAAAGTTCTGGAATCTGCGTGGATCAACAATGTTCCACCACCCCGCGTTCCCCAAAGTCTTCCGAGAAAAATGGTACCTCACTTGTGTGGGTAGGCCTAGTGCCCGTGACAGGAAACGGCCCAAAACGCAACGTGGACACACCACATTTTCACAGTGAAAAATGACCCTTTTTTTGTAAAGTGCCTAGCTGTAGTTTTTGAACCCTAGCTCTGCCGGCACCTAGGGAAACCTAGCAAACCTATACATTTTTGAAAACTAGACACCCAGGGGAATCCAGTATGGGGTGACTTGACTGGCTCTTACCAGGTTCTGTTACCCAGAATCCCTTGCATACCTAACAAAACTGTCCAAAAAAACACATTTTCCCCACATTTCTGTGGTGGAAAGTTCTGGAATCTGTGTGGATCCACAAAATTCCACCCACCCCGTGTTCCCCAAAGTCTACTGAGAACAATGGTACCTCACTTGTGTGGGTAGGCCTAGTGCCCGCGACAGGAAACGGCCCAAAACGCAACGTGGACACACCACATTTTCACAGTGAAAACGGACCCTTTTTTTGCAAAGTGCCTAGCTGTAGTTTTTGAACCCTAGCTCTGCCAGCACCAAGGGAAACCTAGCAAACCTATACATTTTTTAAAACTAGACGCCCATGGGAATCCAGGATGGGGTGACTGGACTGGCTCTCACCAGGTTCTGTTACCCAGAATTCCTTGCAAACCTCAAAATATATTTAAAAAAAACAAATTTTCCTCACATTTCTGTGGTGAAAAGTTCTGGAATCTGCGTGGATCCACAACATTCCACCCACCCAGCGTTCCCCAAAGTCTTCCGAGAAAAATGGTAGCTCACTTGTGTGGGTAGGCCTAGTGCCCGTGACAGGAAACGGCCCAAAACGCAACATGGACACATCACATTTTCACTATGAAAAATGACCCTTTTTTTGCAAAGTGCCTAGCTGTAGTTTTTGAACCCTAGCTCTGCCGGCACCTAGGGAAACCTAGCAAACCTATAAATTTTTGAAAACTAGACACCCAGGGGAATCCAGGATGGGGTGACTTGACTGGTTCTCACCAGGTTCTGTTACCCAGAATCCCTTGCAAACCTAAAACATTGTCAAAAGAAACACATTTTCCCCACATTTCTGTGGTGGAAAGTTCTGGAATCTGTGTGGATCCACAAAATTCCACCCACCCCGCGTTCCCCAAAGCCTTCTGAGAAAAATGGTACCTCACTTGTGTGGGTAGGCCTAGTGCCCGCGACAGGAAACGGCCCAAAATGCAACGTGGACACACCACATTTTCACAGTGAAAAATGAACCTTTCTTTGCAAAGTGCCTAGCTGTAGTTTTTAAACCCTAGCTCTGCCGGCACCTAGGGAAACCTAGCAAACCTATACATTTTTGAAAACTAGACACCCAGGGGAATCCAGGATGGGGTGACTTGACTGGCTCTCACCAGGTTCTGTTACCCAGAATCCCTTGCAAACCTAAAAACTGTCAAAAAAACACATTTTCCTCACATTTCTGTGGTGGAAAGTTCTGGAATCTGCGTGGATCCACAAAATTTCACCCACCCCGCGTTCCCCAAAGTCTTCCGAGAAAAATGGTACCTCACTTGTGTGGGTAGGCCTAGTGCCCGCGACAGGAAACGGCCCAAAACGCAACATGGACACACCACATTTTCACTGTGAAAACTGAAGCTTTTTTTGCAAAGTGTCCAGCTGTAGATTTTAAACCCTACCTCTGCCGGCACCTAGAGAAACCTAGCAAACCTATACATTTTTGAAAAGTAGATGCCTAAGGGAATCCAGGATGGGGTGACTTGACTGGCTCTCACCAGGTTCTGTTACCCAGAATCCCTTGCAAACCTAAAAAACTGTCCAAAAAAACACATTTTCCTCACATTTCTGTGGTGGAAAGTTCTGGAATCTGCGTGGATCCACACAATTTCACCCACCCCGCGTTCCCCAAAGTCTTCCGAGAACAATGGTACCTCACTTGTGTGGGTAGGCCTAGTGCCCGCGACAGGAAACGGCCCAAAACGCAACGTGGACTCACCACATTTTCACTGTGAAAAATGACCCTTTTTTTGCAAAGTGCCTAGCTGTAGTTTTTGAACCCTAGCTCTGCCGGCACCTAGAGAAACCTAGCAAACCTATACATTTTTGAAAAGTAGATGCCTAAGGGAATCCAGGATGGGGTGACTGGACTGGCTCTCACCAGGTTCTGTTACCCAGAATTCCTTGCAAACCTCAAAATATATTTAAAAAAACAAATTTTCCTCACATCTCTGTGGTGGAAAGTTCTGGAATCTGCGTGGATCCACAAAATTCTACCCACCCCGCATCCCCCAAAGTCTTCCGAGAAAAATAGTACCTCACTTTTGTGGGTAGGCCTAGTGCCCACGACAGGAAACGGCCCAAAATGCAACGTGGACACACCACATTTTCACAGTGAAAAATGACCCTTTTTTCTGCAAAGTGCCTAGCTGTAGTTATTAACCCTAGCTCTGCCGGCACCTAGGGAAAACTAGCAAACTGTAGTGATTGAGTCCACGCAGGTTAGTATGATTCAAGTAGATTTATTCTGGATCACATCAAGATGATAACAAGACCAGGACAAGACCCCACCAGGAGCAGCCAGCAGGCAGCTCAGCCCAGTCAACTGTGACTCATTTGACTGACAACATTCCAAACCATGTCATCACTGTAGGATTCTACAGGCAGGGCATGCATAACCATGAAGTCAGGATATAACATATCCCCCTTTCTCCCAAATGAACAAAAGAACAACAATGAGAGAAAAAGAGAGAAGAAACCAGAAGGAGAAAACAAAGAGGAAACAGAACCGCAAAACAATCTAAAGAAGAGCAACATCAAGTAACAGAGAAGAAAGGAAAACAAACATAGAAACCATCCTCCCTTCTTACACAGCACAAAGCGAAGAAAAAAAACAACAACGTCAGAGGAAAGGATAAACGAAAGCACAAAAGACTTCCCCAAAGCACACCCACTGGCCAGAACAGGAATGAATGGAGGCTGAAAATGGAAAACTAACAGAACACAGGGCTACAGGCTGCGACGAACGCAGAGGAAGGAAACACGACAGAAAAGCAGAGGAAAGCCCAGAATCCACAAGAGACACGAGAAGAAGACCTCAGAAGGAAAACAGAAACGAAGAAAGAAACAAGGAAGATGAGGAAAAATAAGGATGATTCCTCACCTAAACACCATTATCGTTACACAATGACAAAAATGTAATGCAAAGATAACAGTGCAAATATAGCAATATAAAATACAATGTAAACGGAACATACTTAGCAATGAAAGCAAGAAATGCACTAAAATAGGGTAAAAACGTAAGCTAAATATGTAAACTCGAATGCATGGGTGAGAACCCATGACTAATCTCTTGGGATAGAGATGTGTTGTGCACAAAACTGGGAATACTCTCCATACACATATAAGTGTAAGGACAAACTTTGTGTGGGAAAAACCACACCGTGCACTGTAGTAATGTAACTGTGTTAAAACACCACATATGAGTAGGTACTCATGACATATTCCAAACAATAAAAACAGTGTATGGGTGGGAACCCATATACTTAATGCAAAGGGGCTACACCCTTGCATAGCTCCCAGGAGGGAGGTAGAACAGAGTTGTGCACACCCTATGTAGGGGAAACAAATAAGACAAGAGGTGTCCGTGTATGGACAAATAGTGTGAAGATTCCACACTGTGCACTAAAGCAACATAAATGTTAGCTTTTCGGGTAGGACCCGAATACATGGGTAGGAACCCATGACTAAAATGTGGGTAGGAACCTGAACACATGGGTAGGGACCCGTGCAAAATAAAGCATGCATAATGTACTCTTGACGGTGTCTACTAACTTTGCGTATACCTAGGGTCCATAAACATTCGCATTGGTAGAAGAGCTGTGACCCACCCACGGTGGTGAGCGACTACTCACCCGAGTTTTGTAAGGCAACAAACACCCTTACCTAAGGGAACCAAATGAAAGCATGCCTAACGTGTCACCGTAACTATGTGACGCACATAAACACTAGAGAACAAGGTTCTTTGCAAAATATTACCAATGTGCATGTGGACTTTGCGAGGATGATGTAAACGCTGAGAAAAAAAAAAAAAACATGTGACTCTGTGAGGTAATATGATGCCAATGAACATGCTCAATCAAAAACAATTGAATCCCAGCAAATTGCACCATAAGTAAAGTATAAAGTAATAGTCACAGGTGTGCCTGTTACCGGAGTGAAAAGGAGCACAGGAATGCACACAGTACTGTGAAAGGACGAATTAGATCCAGAAGACCAGTGACTCAAAGGCTTGTGAAGCGGCCACAGACAGTAGGACTCAACGCCCAGACTTATGATGAGGCGTTGCAACGAACCGATCAACAAACTGGGCCTGAAATCCATGTGACAAAAAAAAAATGAATTGCATTGTGCTGAAGAGAGACACAGAGTAAACGATCCCACCGATCGCGACACAGCGAGCATGCCAATGTTAGAAAAAACTTTATTGAGTCACACACAAACTTGGTTGGCAGAAAACGACGTGGTTGGCAAGAACCGTGGAGAAACAGAAGAGGATCGCATGGCTCAGTACAAACCCAAGATGGCAGCACGCTTCTTGACGCCACACCAGGTGGTTCACTGCACGCCGGTGCAGCAAGACGTATTTTCAGCAGTGCCAACAACGTCACCGAGGAAGCCACGAGCTATCATCGCGTCCTCTATGAAGGTAGGTGCATGCTGGGGGCTAGTGCCACATCTTTTTAAATTTGAAAGTGGCGGTTGGCAACAGGTCTCAGCGCAGACCAAACGTGGAAATAAATAAAAATAAAAAAACATGTCTCACCTGACTTCCCTAGTACCTGAACCAAGTACAACACAGCTAGCCACAGCCAGGGAAACGCACCATAGAAAGTACATTCTCTGAAAGGTGAAAAGCTTTCCGTCGTCCACAGCAGGCAGTAGACAGCAGGTATCGATCGGGAAGCTGAAGCACTGGTTACTCGCAGTGTAGACACGTTCCGTGCCTCAAAAGCAAAGCTGGGTACTCAAAACCCAGTAGTCTGTAGAACACGTCACGGTGTCAGTGGATTCAGTAGATCCTTGGGGTACTTGGCAATGACGTGGTGACGTTAGGGAGAACAAGCAGGCAGGTCTCCAAGGGCAGAAGCGGGATGAAGCAAGTAGGCAGGGTTGAGGCATGAATGTGGAATTGAAACGGCACTGTAGGGCACACAAATAAATCCACAGGTTGAGACAGGATATGTCAGGCTTACCCTCACTGAAGGCACAGCACAAAGCGAAGACGTTAGCAGGCTTACCCTCACTCGAAGGCACAGCACAAAGCGTAGACGTTGGCAGGCAGGCTTACCCTCACTGAAGGCACAGCACAAAGCGTAGAGACGTAGAGAGACTTGAAGAGCGTCAGGCTTACCCTCACTGAAGGCACAGCACTAAACACGTAGAGTTAGTGGGGAGTAGACGCCCAAGCTTGAATGGGCAGCTCCAGAAGCAGCACTTCCCCAGACGCACAGGAACAACTGGCAGACTGCTGTGGGCGACCGATGGGAGGTCACTGGTGGGGTCAAGGATGCAAGTTGAAGGTAGATGCTTAGCTTGAGTTAGTGTAGAGTCTGTACTTGAAGTTGCTTGAAGTTTGAAGAGGTGATAAATGTAGGTTCTTTAGAAGATCGTCGCCAAAATTATGTAGTGATTGAGTCCACGCAGGTTAGTATGATTCAAGTAGATTTATTCAGGATCACATCAAGATGATAACAAGATCAGGACAAGACCCCACCAGGAGCAGCCAGCAGGCAGCTCAGCCCAGTCAACTGTGACTCATTTGACTGACAACATTCCAAACCATGTCATCATTGTAGGATTCTACAGGCAGGGCATGCATAACCATGAAGTCAGGATATAACACAAACCTATACATTTTTGAAAACTAGACACCCAGGAAAATCCAGTATGGGGTGACTTGACTGGCTCTCACCAGGTTCTGTTACCCAGAATCCCTTGCAAACCTAAAAATATTTCCAAAAACACATTTTCCTCACATTTCTTTGGTGGAAAGTTCTGGAATCTGCATGGATCCACAAAGTTCCACAACCCCGTGTTCCCCAAAGTCTTCCGAGAAAAATGGTACCTCACTTGTGTTGGTAGGCCTAGTGCCCACGACAGGAAACGGCCCAGAACGCAACGTGGACACACCACATTTTCACTGTGAAAAATGACCCTTTTTTTGCAAAGTGCCTAGCTGTAGTTTTTGAACCCTAGCTCTGCCGGCACCTATAGAAACCTAGCAAACCTATACATTTTTGAAAAGTAGATGCCTAAGGGAATCCAGGATGGTGTGACTGGACTGGCTCTCACCAGGTTCTGTTACCCAGAATTCCTTGCAAACCTCAAAATATATTTAAAAAAAGATTTTCCTCACATTTCTGTGGTGGAAAGTTCTGGAATCTGCGTGGATCCACAAAATTCTACCCACCCCGCATCCCCCAAAGTCTTCTGAGAAAAATGGTACCTCACTTTTGTGGGTAGGCCTAGTGCCCGCGACAGGAAACGGCCCAAAATGCAACGTGGACACACCACATTTTCACAGTGAAAAATGACCCTTTTTTGCAAAGTGCCTTGCTGTAGTTTTTGAACCCTAGCTCTGCCGGCATCTAGGGAAACCTAGAAAACCTATACATGTTTGAAAACTAGACGCCTAGGGAAATCCAGGATGGGGTGACTGGACTGGCTCTCACCAGGTTCTGTTACCCAGAATTCCTTGCAAACCTAAAAATATATTTAAAAAAAACAAATTTTCCTCACATTTCTTTGGTGGAAAGTTCTGGAATCTGCGTGGATACACAAAATTCCACTCACCCAGCGTTCCTCAAAGTCTTCCGAGAAAAATGGTACCTCACTTGTGTGGGTAGGCCTTGTGCCCGTGACAGGAAACGGCCCAAAACGCAATGTGGACACACAACATTTTCACAGTGAAAAATGACCCTTTTTTGGCAAAGTGCCTAGCTGTAGTTATTGAACCCTAGCTCTGCCGGCACCTAGGGAAAACTAGCAAACTGTAGTGATTGAGTCCACGCAGGTTAGTATGATTCAAGTAGATTTATTCAGGATCACATCAAGATGATAACAAGACCAGGACAAGACCCCACCAGGAGCAGCCAGCAGGCAGCTCAGCCCAGTCAACTGTGACTCATTTGACTGACAACATTCCAAACCATGTCATCACTGTAGGATTCTACAGGCAGGGCATGCATAACCATGAAGTCAGGATATAACATATCCCCCTTTCTCCCAAATGAACAAAAGAACAACAATGAGAGAAAAAGAGAGAAGAAACCAGAAGGAGAAAACAAAGAGGAAACAGAACCGCAAAACAATCTAAAGAAGAGCAACATCAAGTAACAGAGAAGAAAGGAAAACAAACATAGAAACCATCCTCCCTTCTTACACAGCACAAAGCGAAGAAAAAAAACAACAACGTCAGAGGAAAGGATAAACGAAAGCACAAAACACTTCCCCAAAGCACACCCACTGGCCAGAACAGGAATGAATGGAGGCTGAAAATGGAAAACTAACAGAACACAGGGCTACAGGCTGCGACGAACGCAGAGGAAGGAAACACGACAGAAAAGCAGAGGAAAGCCCAGAATCCACAAGAGACACGAGAAGAAGACCTCAGAAGGAAAACAGAAACGAAGAAAGAAACAAGGAAGATGAGGAAAAATAAGGATGATTCCTCACCTAAACACCATTATCGTTACATAATGACAAAAATGTAATGCAAAGATAACAGTGCAAATATAGCAATATAAAATACAATGTAAACGGAACATACTTAGCAATAAAAGCAAGAAATGCACTAAAATAGGGTAAAAACATAAGCTAAATATGTAAACTCGAATGCATGGGTGAGAACCCATGACTAATCTCTTGGGATAGAGATGTGTTGTGCACAAAACTGGGAATACTCTCCATACACATATAAGTGTAAGGACAAACTTTGTGTGGGAAAAACCACACCGTGCACTGTAGTAATGTAACTGTGTTAAAACACCACATATGAGTAGGTACTCATGACATATTCCAAACAATAAAAAAACAGTGTATGGGTGGGAACCCATATACTTAATGCAAAGGGGCTACACCTTTGCATAGCTCCCAGGAGGGAGGTAGAACAGAGTTGTGCACACCCTATGTAGGGGAAACAAATAAGACGAGAGGTGTCCGTGTATGGACAAATAGTGTGAAGATTCCACACTGTGCACTAAAGCAACATAAATGTTAGCTTTTCGGGTAGGACCCGAATACATGGGTAGGAACCCATGACTAAAATGTGGGTAGGAACCTGAACACATGGGTAGGGACCCGTGCAAAATAAAGCATGCATAATGTACTCTTGACGGTGTCTACTAACTTTGCGTATACCTAGGGTCCATAAACATTCGCATTGGTAGAAGAGCTGTGACCCACCCACGGTGGTGAGCGACTACTCACCCGAGTTTCGTAAGGCAACAAACACCCTTACCTAAGGGAACCAAATGAAAGCATGCCTAACGTGTCACCGTAACTATGTGACGCACATAAACACTAGAGAACAAGGTTCTTTGCAAAATATTACCAATGTGCATGTGGACTTTGCGAGGATGATGTAAACGCTGAGAAAAAAAAAAAAAACATGTGACTCTGTGAGGTAATATGATGCCAATGAACATGCTCAATCAAAAACAATTGAATCCCAGCAAATTGCACCATAAGTAAAGTATAAAGTAATAGTCACAGGTGGGCCTGTTACCGGAGTGAAAAGGAGCACAGGAATGCACACAGTACTGTGAAAGGACGAATTAGATCCAGAAGACCACTGACTCAAAGGCTTGTGAAGCGGCCACAGACAGTAGGACTCAACGCCCAGACTTATGATGAGGCGTTGCAACGAACCGATCAACAAACTGGGCCTGAAATCCATGTGACAAAAAAAAAATGAATTGCATTGTGCTGAAGAGAGACACAGAGTAAACGATCCCACCGATCGCGACACAGCGAGCATGCCAATGTTAGAAAAACTTTATTGAGTCACACACAAACTTGGTTGGCAGAAAACGACGTGGTTGGCAAGAACCGTGGAGAAACAGAAGAGGATCGCATGGCTCAGTACAAACCCAAGATGGCAGCACGCTTCTTGACGCCACACCAGGTGGTTCACTGCACGCCGGTGCAGCAAGACGTATTTTCAGCAGTGCCAACAACGTCACCGAGGAAGCCACGAGCTATCATCGCGTCCTCTATGAAGGTAGGTGCATGCTGGGGGCTAGTGCCACATCTTTTAAATTTGAAAGTGGCGGTTGGCAACAGGTCTCAGCGCAGACCAAACGTGGAAATAAATAAAAATAAAAAAACATGTCTCACCTGACTTCCCCTAGTACCTGAACCAAGTACAACACAGCTAGCCACAGCCAGGGAAACGCACCATAGAAAGTACATTCTCTGAAAGGTGAAAAGCTTTCCGTCGTCCACAGCAGGCAGTAGACAGCAGGTATCGATCGGGAAGCTGAAGCTCTGGTTACTCGCAGTGTAGACACGTTCCGTGCCTGAAAAGCAAAGCTGGGTACTCAAAACCCAGTAGTCTGTAGAACACGTCACGGTGTCAGTGGATTCAGTAGATCCTTGGGGTACTTGGCAATGACGTGGTGACGTTAGGGAGAACAAGCAGGCAGGTCTCCAAGGGCAGAAGCGGGATGAAGCAAGTAGGCAGGGTTGAGGCATGAATGTGGAATTGAAACGGCACTGTAGGGCACACAAATAAATCCACAGGTTGAGACAGGATATGTCAGGCTTACCCTCACTGAAGGCACAGCACAAAGCGAAGACGTTAGCAGGCTTACCCTCACTCGAAGGCACAGCACAAAGCGTAGACGTTGGCAGGCAGGCTTACCCTCACTGAAGGCACAGCACAAAGCGTAGAGACGTAGAGAGACTTGAAGAGCGTCAGGCTTACCCTCACTGAAGGCACAGCACTAAACACGTAGAGTTAGTGGGGAGTAGACGCCCAAGCTTGAATGGGCAGCTCCAGAAGCAGCACTTCCCCAGACGCACAGGAACAACTGGCAGACTGCTGTGGGCGACCGATGGGAGGTCACTGGTGGGGTCAAGGATGCAAGTTGAAGGTAGATGCTTAGCTTGAGTTAGTGTAGAGTCTGTACTTGAAGTTGCTTGAAGTTTGAAGAGGTGATAAATGTAGGTTCTTTAGAAGATCGTCGCCAAAATTATGTAGTGATTGAGTCCACGCAGGTTAGTATGATTCAAGTAGATTTATTCAGGATCACATCAAGATGATAACAAGACCAGGACAAGACCCCACCAGGAGCAGCCAGCAGGCAGCTCAGCCCAGTCAACTGTGACTCATTTGACTGACAACATTCCAAACCATGTCATCATTGTAGGATTCTACAGGCAGGGCATGCATAACCATGAAGTCAGGATATAACACAAACCTATACATTTTTGAAAACTAGACACCCAGGAAAATCCAGTATGGGGTGACTTGACTGGCTCTCACCAGGTTCTGTTACCCAGAATCCCTTGCAAACCTAAAAATATTTCCAAAAAACACATTTTCCTCACATTTCTTTGGTGGAAAGTTCTGGAATCTGCATGGATCCACAAAGTTCCACAACCCCGTGTTCCCCAAAGTCTTCCGAGAAAAATGGTACCTCACTTGTGTTGGTAGGCCTAGTGCCCACGACAGGAAACGGCCCAGAACGCAACGTGGACACACCACATTTTCACTGTGAAAAATGACCCTTTTTTTGCAAAGTGCCTAGCTGTAGTTTTTTAACCCTAGCTCTGCCGGCACCTATAGAAACCTAGCAAACCTATACATTTTTGAAAAGTAGATGCCTAAGGGAATCCAGGATGGTGTGACTGGACTGGCTCTCACCAGGTTCTGTTACCCAGAATTCCTTGCAAACCTCAAAATATATTTAAAAAAAGATTTTCCTCACATTTCTGTGGTGGAAAGTTCTGGAATCTGCGTGGATCCACAAAATTCTACCCACCCCGCATCCCCCAAAGTCTTCTGAGAAAAATGGTACCTCACTTTTGTGGGTAGGCCTAGTGCCCGCGACAGGAAACGGCCCAAAATGCAACGTGGACACACCACATTTTCACAGTGAAAAATGACCCTTTTTTTGCAAAGTGCCTTGCTGTAGTTTTTGAACCCTAGCTCTGCCGGCATCTAGGGAAACCTAGAAAACCTATACATTTTTGAAAACTAGACACCTAGGGAAATCCAGGATGGGGTGACTGGACTGGCTCTCACCAGGTTCTGTTACCCAGAATTCCTTGCAAACCTAAAAATATATTTAAAAAAAACAAATTTTCCTCACATTTCTGTGGTGGAAAGTTCTGGAATCTGCGTGGATACACAAAATTCCACTCACCCAGCGTTCCTCAAAGTCTTCCGAGAAAAATGGTACCTCACTTGTGTGGGTAGGCCTTGTGCCCGTGACAGGAAACGGCCCAAAACGCAATGTGGACACACAACATTTTCACAGTGAAAAATGACCCTTTTTTTGCAAAGTGCCTAGCTGTAGTTATTGAACCCTAGCTCTGCCGGCACCTAGGGAAACCTAGCAAACCTATACATTTTTGAAAACTAGGCATCCAGGGGAATCCAGGATGGGGTGACTTGACTGGCTCTCACCAGGTTCTGTTACCCAGAATCCCTTGCAAACCTAAAAATATTTCCAAAAAAACACATTTTCCTCACATTTCTGTGGTGGAAAGTTCTGGAATCTGCGTGGATCAACAAAGTTCCACCACCCCGCGTTCCCCAAAGTCTTCCGAGAAAAATGGTACCTCACTTGTGTGGGTAGGCCTAGTGCCCGTGACAGGAAACGGCCCAAAACGCAACGTGGACACACCACATTTTCACAGTGAAAAATGACCCTTTTTTTGTAAAGTGCCTAGCTGTAGTTTTTGATCCCTAGCTCTGCCGGCACCTAGGGAAACCTAGCAAACCTATACATTTTTGAAAACTAGAAACCCAGGGGAATCCAGTATGGGGTGACTTGACTGGCTCTCACCAGAGTCTGTTACCCAGAATCCCTTGCATACCTAAAAAACTGTCCAAAAAAACACATTTTCCCCACATTTCTGTGGTGGAAAGTTCTGGAATCTGTGTGGATCCACAAAATTCCACCCACCCCGTGTTCCCCAAAGTCTACTGAGAAAAATGGTACCTCACTTGTGTGGGTAGGCCTCGTGCCCGCGACAGGAAACGGCCCAAAACGCAACGTGGACACACCACATTTTCACAGTGAAAACGGACCCTTTTTTTGCAAAGTGCCTAGCTGTAGTTTTTGAACCCTAGCTCTGCCAGCACCAAGGGAAACCTATACATTTTTGAAAACTAGACGCCCATGGGAATCCAGGATGGGGTGACTGGACTGGCTCTCACCAGGTTCTGTTACCCAGAATTCCTTGCAAACCTCAAAATATATTTTAAAAAAACAAATTTTACTCACATTTCTGTGGTGGAAAGTTCTGGAATCTGCGTGGATCCACAAAATTCCACCCACCCAGCGTTCCCCAAAGTCTTCAGAGAAAAATGGTACCTCACTTGTGTGGGTAGGCCTAGTGCCCGTGACAGGAAACGGCCCAAAACGCAATGTGGACACACAACATTTTCACAGTGAAAAATGAACCTTTTTTTGCAAAGTGCCTAGCTGTAGTTTTTTAACCCTAGCTCTGCCGGCACCTAGGGAAACCCAGCAAACCTATAAATTTTTGAAAACTAGACACCCAGGGGAATCCAGGATGGGGTGACTTGACTGGCTCTCACCAGGTTCTGTTACCCAGAATCCCTTGCAAACCTAAAACATTGTCAAAAGAAACACATTTTCCCCACATTTCTGTGGTGGAAAGTTCTGGAATCTGTGTGGATCCACAAAATTCCACCCACCCCGCGTTCCCCAAAGTCTTCAGAGAAAAATGGTACCTCACTTGTGTGGGTAGGCCTAGTGCCCGCGACAGGAAACGGCCCAAAACGCAACATGGACACATCACATTTTCACTGTGAAAAATGACCCTTTTTTTGCAAAGTGCCTAGCTGTAGTTTTTAAACCCTAGCTCTGCCGGCACCTAGAGAAACCTAGCAAACCTATACATTTTTGAAAAGTAGATGCCTAAGGGAATCCAGGATGGGGTGACTTGACTGGCTCTCACCAGGTTCTGTTACCCAGAATCCCTTGCAAACCTAAAAAACTGTCCAAAAAAACACATTTTCCTCACATTTCTGTGGTGGAAAGTTCTGGAATCTGCGTGGATCCACAAAATTTCACCCACCCCGCGTTCCCCAAAGTCTTCCGAGAACAATGGTACCTCACTTGTGTGGGTAGGCCTAGTGCCCGCGACAGGAAACGGCCCAAAACGCAACGTGGACACACCACATTTTCACTGTGAAAAATGACCCTTTTTTTGCAAAGTGCCTAGCTGTAGTTTTTGAACCCTAGCTCTGCCGGCACCTAGAGAAACCTAGCAAACCTATACATTTTTGAAAAGTAGATGCCTAAGGGAATCCAGGATGGGGTGACTGGACTGGCTCTCACCAGGTTCTGTTACCCAGAATTCCTTGCAAACCTCAAAATATATTTTAAAAAAACAAATTTTCCTCACATTTCTGTGGTGGAAAGTTCTGGAATCTGCGTGGATCCACAAAATTCTACACACCCCGCATCCCCCAAAGTCTTCCGAGAAAAATGGTACCTCACTTTTGTGGGTAGGCCTAGTGCCCGCGACAGGAAACGGCCCAAAATGCAACGTGGACACACCACATTTTCACAGTGAAAAATGACCCTTTTTTCTGCAAAGTGCCTAGCTGTAGTTATTAACCCTAGCTCTGCCGGCACCTAGGGAAAACTAGCAAACTGTAGTGATTGAGTCCACGCAGGTTACTATTATTCAAGTAGATTTATTCAGGATCACATCAAGATGATAACAAGACCAGGACAAGACCCCACCAGGAGCAGCCAGCAGGCAGCTCAGCCCAGTCAACTGTGACTCATTTGACTGACAACATTCCAAACCATGTCATCACTGTAGGATTCTACAGGCAGGGCATGCATAACCATGCAGTCAGGATATAACATATCCCCCTTTCTCCCAAATGAACAAAAGAACAACAATGAGAGAAAAAGAGAGAAGAAACCAGAAGGAGAAAACAAAGAGGAAACAGAACCGCAAAACAATCTAAAGAAGAGCAACATCAAGTAACAGAGAAGAAAGGAAAACAAACATAGAAACCATCCTCCCTTCTTACACAGCACAAAGCGAAGAAAAAAAAACAACAACGTCAGAGGAAAGGATAAAAGAAAGCACAAAAGACTTCCCCAAAGGACACCCACTGGCCAGAACAGGAATGAATGGAGGCTGAAAATGGAAAACTAACAGAACACAGGGCTACAGGCTGCGACGAACGCAGAGGAAGGAAACACGACAGAAAAGCAGAGGAAAGCCCAGAATCCACAAGAGACACGAGAAGAAGACCTCAGAAGGAAAACAGAAACGAAGAAAGAAACAAGGAAGATGAGGAAAAATAAGGATGATTCCTCACCTAAACACCATTATCGTTACACAATGACAAAAATGTAATGCAAAGATAACAGTGCAAATATAGCAATATAAAATACAATGTAAACGGAACATACTTAGCAATGAAAGCAAGAAATGCACTAAAATAGGGTAAAAACTTAAGCTAAATATGTAAACTCGAATGCATGGGTGAGAACCCATGACTAATCTCTTGGGATAGAGATGTGTTGTGCACAAAACTGGGAATACTCTCCATACACATATAAGTGTAAGGACAAACTTTGTGTGGGAAAAACCACACCGTGCACTGTAGTAATGTAACTGTGTTAAAACACCACATATGAGTAGGTACTCATGACATATTCCAAACAATAAAAAACAGTGTATGGGTGGGAACCCATATACTTAATGCAAAGGGGCTACACCCTTGCATAGCTCCCAGGAGGGAGGTAGAACAGAGTTGTGCACACCCTATGTAGGGTAAACAAATAAGACGAGAGGTGTCCGTGTATGGACAAATAGTGTGAAGATTCCACACTGTGCACTAAAGCAACATAAATGTTAGCTTTTCGGGTAGGACCCGAATACATGGGTAGGAACCCGTGACTAAAATGTGGGTAGGAACCTGAACACATGGGTAGGGACCTGTGCAAAATAAAGCATGCATAATGTACTCTTGACGGCGTCTACTAACTTTGCGTATACCTAGGGTCCATAAACATTTGCATTGGTAGAAGAGCTGTGACCCACCCACGGTGGTGAGCGACTACTCACCCGAGTTTCGTAAGGCAACAAACACCCTTACCTAAGGGAACCAAATGAAAGCATGCCTAACGTGTCACCGTAACTATGTGACGCACATAAACACTAGAGAACAAGGTTCTTTGCTAAATATTACCAATGTGCATGTGGACTTTGCGAGGATGATGTAAACGCTGAGAAAAAAAAAAAACATGTGACTCTGTGAGGGAATATGTTGCCAATGAACATGCTCAATCAAAAACAATTGAATCCCAGCAAATTGCACCATAAGTAAAGTATAAAGTAATAGTCACAGGTGTGCCTGTCACCGGAGTGAAAAGGAGCACAGGAATGCACACAGTACTGTGAAAGGACGAATTAGATCCAGAAGACTAGTGACTCAAAGGCTTGTGAAGCGGCCACAGACAGTAGGACTCACCGCCCAGACTTATGATGTGGCGTTGCAACGAACCGATCAACAAACTGGGCCTGAAATCCATGTGACAAAAAAAAAATGAATTGCATTGTGCTGAAGAGAGACACAGAGTAAACGATCCCACCGATCGTGACACAGCGAGCATGCCAATGTTAGTAAAAACTTTATTGAGTCACACACAAACTTGGTTGGCAGAAAACGACGTGGTTGGCAAGAACCGTGGAGAAACAGAAGGGGATCGCATGGCTCAGTACAAACCCAAGATGGCGGCACGCTTCTTGACGCCACACCGGGTGGTTCACTGCACGCCGGTGCAGCAAGACGTATTTTCAGCAGTGCCAACAACGTCACTGAGGAAGCCACGAGCTATCATCACGTCCTCTATGAAGGTAGGTGCGTGCTGGGGCTAGTGCCACATCTTTTTAAATTTGAAAGTGGCGGTTGGCAACAGGTCTCAGCGCAGACCAAACGTGGAAATAAATAAAAATAAAAAAACATGTCTCACCTGACTTCCCTAGTACCTGAACCAAGTACAACACAGCTAGCCACAGCCAGGGAAACGCACCATAGAAAGTACATTCTCTGAAAGGTGAAAAGCTTTCCGTCGTCCACAGCAGGCAGTAGACAGCAGGTATCGATCGGGAAGCTGAAGCACTGGTTACTCGCAGTGTAGACACGTTCCGTGCCTCAAAAGCAAAGCCGGGTACTCAAAACCCAGTAGTCTGTAGAACACGTCACAGTGTCAGTGGATTCAGTAGATCCTTGGGGTACTTGGCAATGACGTGGTGACGTTAGGGAGAACAAGCAGGCAGGTCTCCAAGGGCAGAAGCGGGACGAAGCAAGTAGGCAGGGTTGAGGCATGAATGTGGAATTGAAACGGCACTGTAGCGCACACAAATAAATCCACAGGTTGAGACAGGATATGTCAGGCTTACCCTCACTGAAGGCACAGCACAAAGCGAAGACGTTAGCAGGCTTACCCTCACTCGAAGGCACAGCACAAAGCGTAGACGTTGGCAGGCAGGCTTACCCTCACTGATGGCACAGCACAAAGCGTAGAGACGTAGAGAGACTTGAAGAGCGTCAGGCTTACCCTCACTGAAGGCACAGCACTAAACACGCAGAGTTAGTGGGGAGTAGACGCCCAAGCTTGAATGGGCAGCTCAAGAAGCAGCACTTCCCCAGACGCACAGGAACAACTGGCAGACTGCTGTGGGCGACTGATGGGAGGTCACTGGTGGGGTCAAGGATGCCAGTTGAAGGTAGATGCTTAGCTTGAGTTAGTGTAGAGTCTGTACTTGAAGTTGCTTGAAGTTTGAAGAGGTGATAAATGTAGGTTCTTTAGAAGATCGTCGCCAAAATTCTGTAGTGATTGAGTCCACGCAGGTTAGTATGATTCAAGTAGATTTATTCAGGATCACATCAAGATGATAACAAGACCAGGACAAGACCCCACCAGGAGCAGCCAGCAGGCAGCTCAGCCCAGTCAACTGTGACTCATTTGACTGACAACATTCCAAACCATGTCATCATTGTAGGATTCTACAGGCAGGGCATGCATAACCATGAAGTCAGGATATAACACAAACCTATACATTTTTGAAAACTAGACACCCAGGAAAATCCAGTATGGGGTGACTTGACTGGCTCTCACCAGGTTGTGTTACCCAGAATCCCTTGCAAACCTAAAAATATTTCCAAAAAACACATTTTCCTCACATTTCTTTGGTGGAAAGTTCTGGAATCTGCATGGATCCACAAAGTTCCACAACCCCGTGTTCCCCAAAGTCTTCCGAGAAAAATGGTACTTCACTTGTGTTGGTAGGCCTAGTGCCCGCGACAGGAAACGGCCCAAAACGCAACGTGGACACACCACATTTTCACAGTGAAAAATGACCCTTTTTTTGCAAAGTGCCTAGCTGTAGTTTTTGAACCCTAGCTCTGCCGGCACCTATAGAAACCTAGCAAACCTATACATTTTTGAAAAGTAGATGCCTAAGGGAATCCAGGATGGGGTGACTGGACTCGCTCTCACCAGGTTCTGTTACCCAGAATTCCTTGCAAACCTCAAAATATATTTTTTTAAAACAAATTTTCCTCACATTTTTGTGGTGGAAAGTTCTGGAATCTGCGTGGATCCACAAAATTCTACCCACCCCGCATCCCCCAAAGTCTTCCGAGAAAAATGGTACCTCACTTTTGTGGGTAGGCCTAGTGCCCGCGACAGGAAACGGCCCAAAATGCAACGTGGACACACCACATTTTCACAGTGAAAAATGACCCTTTTTTTGCAAAGTGCCTAGCTGTAGTTTTTGAACCCTAGCTCTGCCGGCATCTAGGGAAACCTAGCAAACCTATACATTTTTGAAAAGTAGACAACCAGGGGAATCTAGGAGGGGGTGACTTGACTGGCTCTCACAAGGTTCTGTTACCCAGAATCCCTTGCAAACCTAAACAATTGTCAAAAGAAACACATTTTGCTCACATTTCTGTGGTGGAAAGTTCTGGAATCTGCGTGGATCCACAAAATTCTACCCACCCCGCATCCCCCAAAGTCTTCCGAGAAAAATGGTACCTCACTTGTGTGGGTAGGCCTAGTGCCCGCGACAGGAATCGGCCCAAAACGCAACGTGGACACACCACATTTTCACAGTGAAAATGGACCCTTTTTTGCAAAGTGCCTAGCTGTAGTTTTTGAACCCTAGCTCTGCCAGCACCTAGGGAAACCTAGAAAACCTATACATTTTTGAAAACTAGACGCCTAGGGAAATCCAGGATGGGGTGACTGGACTGGCTCTCACCAGGTTCTGTTACCCAGAATTCCTTGCAAACCTCAAAATATATTTTTAAAAAACAAATTTTCCTCACATTTCTGTGGTGGAAAGTTCTGGAATCTGCGTGGATCCACAAAATTCCACCCACCCAGCGTTCCTCAAAGTCTTCCGAGAAAAATGGTACCTCACTTGTGTGGGTAGGCCTAGTGCCCGTGACAGGAAACGGCCCAAAACGCAATGTGGACACACAACATTTTCACAGTGAAAAATGACCCTTTTTTGCAAAGTGCCTAGCTGTAGTTATTGAACCCTAGCTCTGCCGGCACCTAGGAAACCTAGCAAACCTATACATTTTTGAAAACTAGGCACCCAGGGGAATCCAGGATGGGGTGACATGACTGGCTCTCACCAGGTTCTGTTACCCAGAATCCCTTGCAAACCTAAAAATATTTCCCAAAAACACATTTTCCTCACATTTCTGTGGTGGAAAGTTCTGGAATCTGCGTGGATCAACAAAGTTCCACCACCCCGCGTTCCCCAAAGTCTTCCGAGAAAAATGGTACCTCACTTGTGTGGGTAGGCCTAGTGCCCGTGACAGGAAACGGCCCAAAACGCAACGTGGACACACCACATTTTCACAGTGAAAAATGACCCTTTTTTTGTAAAGTGCCTAGCTGTAGTTTTTGAACCCTAGCTCTGCCGGCACCTAGGGAAACCTAGCAAACCTATACATTTTTGAAAACTAGACACCCAGGGGAATCCAGTATGGGGGGACTTGACTGGCTCTCACCAGGTTCTGTTACCCAGAATCCCTTGCATACCTAAAAAACTGTCCAAATAAACACATTTTCCCCACATTTCTGTGGTGGAAAGTTCTGGAATCTGTGTGGATCCACAAAATTCCACCCACCCCGTGTTCCCCAAAGTCTACTGAGAAAAATGGTACCTCACTTGTGTGGGTAGGCCTCGTGCCCGCGACAGGAAACGGCCCAAAACGCAACGTGGACACACTACATTTTCACAGTGAAAACGGACCCTTTTTTTGCAAAGTGCCTAGCTGTAGTTTTTGAACCCTAGCTCTGCCAGCACCAAGGTAAACCTAGCAAACCTATACATTTTTGAAAACTAGATGCCCATGGGAATCCAGGATGGGGTGACTGGACTGGCTCTCACCAGGTTCTGTTACCCAGAATTCCTTGCAAACCTCAAAATATATTTTAAAAAAACAAATTTTCCTCACATTTCTGTGGTGGAAAGTTCTGGAATCTGCGTGGATCCACAAAATTCCACCCACCCAGCGTTCCTCAAAGTCTTCCGAGAAAAATGGTACCTCACTTGTGTGGGTAGGCCTAGTGCCCGTGACAGGAAACGGCCCAAAACGCAATGTGGACACACAACATTTTCACAGTGAAAAATGACCCTTTTTTTGCAAAGTGCCTAGCTGTAGTTATTGAACCCTAGCTCTGCCGGCACCTAGGGAAACCTAGCAAACCTATACATTTTTGAAAACTAGGCACCCAGGGGAATCCAGGATGGGGTGACATGACTGGCTCTCACCAGGTTCTGTTACCCAGAATCCCTTGCAAACCTAAAAATATTTCCAAAAAAACACATTTTCCTCACATTTCTGTGGTGGAAAGTTCTGGAATCTGCGTGGATCAACAAAGTTCCACCACCCCGCGTTCCCCAAAGTCTTCCGAGAAAAATGGTACCTCACTTGTGTGGGTAGGCCTAGTGCCCGTGACAGGAAACGGCCCAAAACGCAACGTGGACACACCACATTTTCACAGTGAAAAATGACCCTTTTTTTGTAAAGTGCCTAGCTGTAGTTTTTGAACCCTAGCTCTGCCGGCACCTAGGGAAACCTAGCAAACCTATACATTTTTGAAAACTAGACACCCAGGGGAATCCAGTATGGGGGACTTGACTGGCTCTCACCAGGTTCTGTTACCCAGAATCCCTTGCATACCTAAAAAACTGTCCAAATAAACACATTTTTCCCACATTTCTGTGGTGGAAAGTTCTGGAATCTGTGTGGATCCACAAAATTCCACCCACCCCGTGTTCCCCAAAGTCTACTGAGAAAAATGGTACCTCACTTGTGTGGGTAGGCCTCGTGCCCGCGACAGGAAACGGCCCAAAACGCAACGTGGACACACTACATTTTCACAGTGAAAACGGACCCTTTTTTTGCAAAGTGCCTAGCTGTAGTTTTTGAACCCTAGCTCTGCCAGCACCAAGGTAAACCTAGCAAACCTATACATTTTTGAAAACTAGATGCCCATGGGAATCCAGGATGGGGTGACTGGACTGGCTCTCACCAGGTTCTGTTACCCAGAATTCCTTGCAAACCTCAAAATATATTTTAAAAAAACAAATTTTTCTCACATTTCTGTGGTGGAAAGTTCTGGAATCTGCGTGGATCCACAAAATTCCACCCACCCAGCGTTCCCCAAAGTCTTCCGAGAAAAATGGTACCTCACTTGTGTGGGTAGGCCTAGTGCCCGTGACAGGAAACGGCCCAAAATGCAACGTGGACACACCACATTTTCACAGTGAAAAATGAACCTTTTTTTGCAAAGTGCCTAGCTGTAGTTTTTAAACCCTAGCTCTGCCGGCACCTAGGGAAACCTAGCAAACCTATACATTTTTTAAAACTAGACACCCAGGGGAATCCAGGATGGGGTGACTTGACTGGCTCTCACCAGGTTCTGTTACCCAGAATCCCTTGCAAACCTAAAAAACTGTAAAAAAAAACACATTTTCCTCACATTTCTGTGGTGGAAAGTTCTGGAATCTGCGTGGATCCACAAAATTTCACCCACCCCGCGTTCCACAAAGTCTTCTGAAAAAAATGGTACCTCACTTGTGTAGGTAGGCCTAGTACCCCCGACAGGAAACGGCCAAAAACGCAACATGGACACACCACATTTTCACAGTGAAAAATGACCCTTTTTTGCAAAGTGCCTAGCTGTAGTTTTTAAACCCTAGCTCTGCCGGCACCTAGAGAAACCTAGCAAACCTACACATTTTTGAAAAGTAGATGCCTAAGGGAATCCAGGATGGGGTGACTTGACTGGCTCTCACCAGGTTCTGTTACCCAGAATCCCTTGCAAACCTAAAAAACTGTCCAAAAAACACATTTTCCTCACATTTCTGTGGTGGAAAGTTCTGGAATCTGCGTGGATCCACAAAATTTCATCCACCCCGCGTTCCCCAAAGTCTTCAGAGAACAATGGTACCTCACTTGTGTGGGTAGGCCTAGTGCTCGCGACAGGAAATGGCCCAAAACGCAACGTGGACACACCACATTTTCACTGTGAAGAATGACCCTTTTTTTGCAAAGTGCCTAGCTGTAGTTTTTGAACCCTAGCTCTGCCGGCACCTAGAGAAACCTAGCAAACCTATACATTTTTGAAAAGTAGATGCCTAAGGGAATCCAGGTTGGGGTGACTGGACTGGCTCTCACCAGGTTATGTTACCCAGAATTCCTTGCAAACCTCAAAATATATTTTAAAAAAACAAATTTTCCTCACATTTCTGTGGTGGAAAGTTCTGGAATCTGCGTGGATCCACAAAATTCTACCCACCCCGCATCCCCCAAAGTCTTCCGAGAAAAATGGTACCTCACTTTTGTGGGTAGGCCTAGTGCCCGCGACAGGAAATGGACCAAAATGCAACGTGGACACACCACATTTTCACAGTGAAAAATGACCCTTTTTTCTGCAAAGTGCCTAGATGTAGTTATTAACCCTAGCTCTGCCGGCACCTAGGGAAAACTAGCAAACTGTAGTGATTGAGTCCACGCAGGTTAGTATTATTCAAGTAGATTTATTCAGGATCACATCAAGATGATAACAAGACCAGGACAAGACCCCACCAGGAGCAGCCAGCAGGCAGCTCAGCCCAGTTGACTGTGACTCATTTGACTGACAACATTCCAAACCATGTCATCACTGTAGGATTCTACAGGCAGGGCATGCATAACCATGAAGTCAGGATATAACATATCCCCCTTTCTCCCAAATGAACAAAATAACAACAATGAGAGAAAAAGAGAGAAGAAACCAGAAGGAGAAAACAAAGAGGAAACAGAACCGCAAAACAATCTAAAGAAGAGCAACATCAAGTAACAGAGAAGAAAGGAAAACAAACATAGAAACCATCCTCCCTTCTTACACAGCACAAAGCGAAGAAAAAAAACAACAACGTCAGAGGAAAGGATAAAAGAAAGCACAAAAGACTTCCCCAAAGCACACCCACTGGCCAGAACAGGAATGAATGGAGGCTGAAAATGGAAAACTAACAGAACACAGGGCTACAGGCTGCGACGAACGCAGAGGAAGGAAACACGACAGAAAAGCAGAGGAAAGCCCAGAATCCACAAGAGACACGAGAAGAAGACCTCAGAAGGAAAACAGAAACGAAGAAAGAAACAAGGAAGATGAGGAAAAATAAGGATGATTCCTCACCTAAACACCATTATCGTTACACAATGACAAAAATGTAATGCAAAGATAACAGTGCAAATATAGCAATATAAAATACAATGTAAACGGAACATACTTAGCAATGAAAGCAAGAAATGCACTAAAATAGGGTAAAAACGTAAGCTAAATATGTAACTTCGAATGCATGGGTGAGAACCCATGACTAATCTCTTGGGATAGAGATGTGTTGTGCACAAAACTGGGAATACTCTCCATACACATATAAGTGTAAGGACAAACTTTGTGTGGGAAAAACCACACTGTGCACTGTAGTAATGTAACTGTGTTAAAACACCACATATGAGTAGGTACTCATGACATATTCCAAACAATAAAAAAAACAGTGTATGGGTGGGAACCCATATACTTAATGCAAAGGGGCTACACCCTTGCATAGCTCCCAGGAGGGAGGTAGAATAGAGTTGTGCACACCCTATGTAGGGTAAACAAATAAGACGAGAGGTGTCCGTGTATGGACAAATAGTGTGAAGATTCCACACTGTGCACTAAAGCAACATAAATGTTAGCTTTTCGGGTAGGACCCGAATACATGGGTAGGAACCCGTGACTAAAATGTGGGTAGGAACCTGAACACATGGGTAGGGACCCGTGCAAAATAAAGCATGCATAATGTACTCTTGACGGCGTCTACTAACTTTGCGTATACCTAGGGTCCATAAACATTCGCATTGGTAGAAGAGCTGTGACCCACCCACGGTGGTGAGCGACTACTCACCCGAGTTTCGTAAGGCAACAAACACCCTTACCTAAGGGAACCAAATGAAAGCATGCCTAACGTGTCACCGTAACTATGTGACGCACATAAACACTAGAGAACAAGGTTCTTTGCAAAATATTACCAATGTGCATGTGGACTTTGCGAGGATGATGTAAACGCTGAGAAAAAAAAAAACATGTGACTCTGTGAGGGAATATGATGCCAATGAACATGCTCAATCAAAAACAATTGAATCCCAGCAAATTGCACCATAAGTAAAGTATAAAGTAATAGTCACAGGTGTGCCTGTCACCGGAGTGAAAAGGAGCACAGGAATGCACACAGTACTGTGAAAGGACGAATTAGATCCAGAAGACTAGTGACTCAAAGGCTTGTGAAGCGGCCACAGACAGTAGGACTCACCGCCCAGACTTATGATGAGGCGTTGCAACGAACCGATCAACAAACTGGGCCTGAAATCCATGTGACAAAAAAATAATGAATTGCATTGTGCTGAAGAGAGACACAGAGTAAACGATCCCACCGATCGTGACCCAGCGAGCATGCCAATGTTAGAAAAAACTTTATTGAGTCACACACAAACTTGGTTGGCAGAAAACGGCGTGGTTGGCAAGAACCGTGGAGAAACAGAAGAGGATCGCATGGCTCAGTACAAACCCAAGATGGCGGCACGCTTCTTGACGCCACACCGGGTGGTTCACTGCACGCCGGTGCAGCAAGAAGTATTTTCAGCAGTGCCAACAACGTCACTGAGGAAGCCACGAGCTATCATCGCGTCCTCTATGAAGGTAGGTGCGTGCTGGGGCTAGTGCCACATCTTTTTAAATTTGAAAGTGGCGGTTGGCAACAGTTCTCAGCGCGGTCCAAACGTGGAAATAAATAAAAATAAAAAAACATGTCTCACCTGACTTCCCCTAGTACCTGAACCAAGTACAACACAGCTAGCCACAGCCAGGGAAACGCACCATAGAAAGTACATTCTCTGAAAGGTGAAAAGCTTTCCGTCGTCCACAGCAGGCAGTAGACAGCAGGTATCGATCGGGAAGCTGAAGCACTGGTTACTCGCAGTGTAGACACGTTCCGTGCCTCAAAAGCAAAGCCGGGTACTCAAAACCCAGTAGTCTGTAGAACACGTCACGGTGTCAGTGGATTCAGTAGATCCTTGGGGTACTTGGCAATGACGTGGTGACGTTAGGGAGAACAAGCAGGCAGGTCTCCAAGGGCAGAAGCGGGACGAAGCAAGTAGGCAGGGTTGAGGCATGAATGTGGAATTGAAACGGCACTGTAGCGCACACAAATAAATCCACAGGTTGAGACAGGATATGTCAGGCTACCCTCACTGAAGGCACAGCACAAAGCGAAGACGTTAGCAGGCTTACCCTCACTCGAAGGCACAGCACAAAGCGTAGACGTTGGCAGGCAGGCTTACCCTCACTGAAGGCACAGCACAAAGCGTAGAGACGTAGAGAGACTTGAAGAGCGTCAGGCTTACCCTCACTGAAGGCACAGCACTAAACACGTAGAGTTAGTGGGGAGTAGACGCCCAAGCTTGAATGGGCAGCTCCAGAAGCAGCACTTCCCCAGACGCACAGGAACAACTGGCAGACTGCTGTGGGCGACCGATGGGAGGTCACTGGTTGGGTCAAGGATGCCAGTTGAAGGTAGATGCTTAGCTTGAGTTAGTGTAGAGTCTGTACTTGAAGTTGCTTGAAGTTTGAAGAGGTGATAAATGTAGGTTCTTTAGAAGATCGTCGCCAAAATTCTGTAGTGATTGAGTCCACGCAGGTTAGTATGATTCAAGTAGATTTATTCAGGATCACATCAAGATGATAACAAGACCAGGACAAGACCCCACCAGGAGCAGCCAGCAGGCAGCTCAGCCCAGTCAACTGTGACTCATTTGACTGACAACATTCCAAACCATGTCATCATTGTAGGATTCTACAGGCAGGGCATGCATAACCATGAACTCAGGATATAACACAAACCTATACATTTTTGAAAACTAGACACCCAGGGAAATCCAGGATGGGGTGACTTGACTGGCTCTCAGCAGGTTCTGTTACCCAGAATCCCTTGCAAACCTAAAAAAGTATTTAAAAAAACACATTTTCCTCACATCTCTGTGGTGGAAAGTTCTGGAATCTGCGTGGATCCACAAAATTCCACCCACCCCGCGTCCCCCAAAGTCTTCCGAGAAAAATGGTACCTCACTTGTGTGGGTAGGCCTAGTGCCCGCAACAGGAAACGGCCTAAAACGCAACGTGGACACACCACATTTTCACAGTGAAAAATGACCCTTTTTTTGCAAAGTGCCAAGCTGTAGTTTTTTAACCCTAGCTCTGCCGGCACCTAGGGAAACCTAGCAAACCTATACATTTTTGAAAACTAGACACCCAGGGGAATCCAGGATGGGGTGACTTGACTGGCTCTCACCAGGTTCTGTTACCCAGAAACCCTTGCAAACCTATAAAATTGTCAAAAAAAACAAATTTTCCTCACATTTCTGTGGTGAAAAGTTCTGGAATCTGCGTGGATCCACAAAATTTCATGCACCCCGCGTTCCCCAAAGTCTCCCGAGTAAAATGATACCTCACTTGTGTGGGTGGGGCGAGGGCCTGTGACTGGGAAGAGCCCAAAACATAGGGAATAAGGGTATAGCACCGAGAATTCTAAGCGCTACATTTTGTTAAAAATACATTTTTAGCCAATTCTGCATTGGACACCCACACAAGTGAGGTGTCATTTTACTCGGGACACTAAGGAGAATGCTGTGGGGTGGGACATTTGTGCCGGCACGGTGATTCCACACAGAAATATGTGAAAAATGTTTTTTTTTCAGCTAAATTTAAGGTTTGCATGGCATTCTGGGTAGGAAAACGTTGGGGGATCCACGCAAGCCATACCTCATTGAACTCCCCCGGGTGTCTAGTTTTCAGAAATGTTTGGGTTTGGTACTTTCCCAAGATGGCCGCCGAGCCCGGGGCCAAAACCCCAGGTACCCCCCCCAAAAACCAGGTAGTTTTGTTATAGGTAATTTTGAAGTCTCCACAGTACGATTTGGGCCATTTCCTGTTGCAGCCACTATGCCTACCCACACAAGTGAGTTACCATTTTTATCGGGAGACCTGGGAAAACGCTGTGTGGGAGGAAATTTTGGATCCACGCAGATTCCAGAACTTTCCCACACAGAAATTTGAGAAAAAAGTGATTTTTTAAACAAAATTTGAGGTTTTCAGGGGATTCTGGGTAGGAGAATGTTGGGGGACCCACGCAAGCCATACCTCGCTGGACTCCCCCGGGTATCTAGTTTCCAGAAATGTGTGGGTTTGGTAGGTTTCCCTAGATGGCCGCCGTGCCCCGGGCCAAAACTCATGGGACCCCCTTGCAAAACCAGGTTGGTTTGTGATAGGTAATTTTGATGTCGCCTCAATAGGTTTTGGGCCCTTGCCTGTCCCGGGTCCTTGACCCACCCACGCGAGTGAGATACCATTTTTATCGGGAGACCTGAGGGAACGCTGGGTGGGAGGAAATTTGTGGATCCATGCAGATTTCAGAACTTTCCCACACAGAAATTTGAGAAAAAAGCATTTTTTTCAGCGAAATGTGAGGTTTGCAGGGGATTCTGGGTAGGAGAATGTTGGGGGACCCACGCAAGCCATACCTCGCTGGACTCCCCCGGGTGTCTAGTTTCCAGAAATGTGTGGGTTTGGTAGGTTGCCCTAGATGGCCGCCGAGCCCCGGGCCAAAAACTCATGGGACCCCCCTTGCAAAACCAGGTTGGTTTATGATAGGTAATTTTGATGTCGCCTCAATAGGTTTTGGGCCCTTGCCTGTCGCGGGTCCTTGACCCACTCACGCGAGTGAGGTACCATTTTTATCGGGAGACCTGGGGGAACGCTGGGTGGGAGGAAATTTGTGGATCCAGGCAAATTCCAGAACTTTCTCACACAGAAATTTGAGAAAAAAGTGTTTTTTTCAGCAAAATTTGAGGTTTGCAGGGGATTCTGGGTAGGAGAATGTTAGGGGACCCACGCAAGCCATACCTCGCTGGACTCCCCCGGGTGTCTGGTTTCCAGAAATGTGTGGGTTTGGTAGGTTTCCCTAGATGGCCGCTGAGCCCCGGGCCAAACACTTATGGGACCCCCTTGCAAAACCAGGTTGGTTTGTGATAGGTAATTTTGATGTTGCCTCAATAGGTTTTGGACCCTTGCCTGTCGCGGGTACTTGACCCACCCACGCAAGTAAGGTACCATTTTTCTCGAAAGACTTTGGGGAACGCGGGGTGGGTGGAATTTTGTGAATCCACGCAGATTCCAGAACTTTCCACTACAGAAATGTGAGGAAAATGTGTTTTTTTGAAAAAAATTTAGGTTTGCAAGGGATTCTGGGTAACAGAACCTGGTGAGAGCCAGTCAAGTCACCCCATCCTGGATTCCCCTGAGTGTATAGCTTTCAAAAATGTATAGGTTTGCTAGGTTTCTCTAGGTGCCGGCAGAGCTAGGGTTCAAAATCTACAGCTAGGCACTTTGCAAAATAGTGTCAGTTTTCACTGTAAAATGTGGTGTGTCCACGTTGTGTTTTGGGCCGTTTCCTGTCGCGGGCACTAGGCCTACACACACAAGAGAGGTACCATTTTTCTCAGAAGACTTTGGGGAATGCGGGGTGGGTGGAATATTGTGGATCCACGCAGATTCCAGAACTTGCCACCACAGAAATGTGAGGAAAATGTGGGTTTTTTGACACATTTTGAGGTTTGCAAGGGATTCTGGGTAACAGAACCTGGTGAGAGCCAGTCAAGTCACCCCATCCTGGATTCCCCTGGGTGTCTAGTTTTCAAAAATGTATAGGTTTTCTAGGTTTCCCTAGGTGCCGGCAGAACTAGGGTTCAAAATCTACAGCTAGGCACTTTGCAAAAAAAGGGTCCGTTTTCACTATGAAAATGTGGTGTGTCCCTGTTGCGTTTTGGGCCGTTTCCTGCCGCGGGCACTAGGCCTACCCACACAAGTGAGGTACCATTTTTCTCAGAAGACTTTGGGGAATGCGGGGTGGGTGGAATTTTGTGGATCCACGCAGATCCCAGAACTTTCCATCACAGAAATGTGAAGAAAATGTGTTTTTTTTAACTAAGTTTGAGGCTTGCAAGGGATTCTGGGTAACAGAACCTGGTGAGAGGCACACAAGTCACCCCATCCCGGATTTCCCTTGGTGTCTAGTTTAAAAAAAATTACAGGTTTGCTAGGTTTCCCTATGTGCCGGCTGCGCTAGGGCCCAAAATCCACAGGTAGGCACATTGCTAAAAACAAGTCTGTGCCTAGTGGGCTTTCTGACGCCCTGGGGGGGAATCGTGGGGAGGTTGCCCCGATATGACCCCAAGGGGGGCAGAAAGACTGTGGCTATGTTTTTGGGGGGTGGAGGCATTGGTATGCCCATTCTGGGCAGCCCCCACGCATAAAAAAGCCAGCATAATCGCTGGCGCCTAGTGGGCTTTCTGCCCCCCCGGGGGCAGATCAGGGGCCATTGCCCCCATCCGCCCCTCGGGGGGGTCAGAAAGACTGTGGCATTTTTGGGGGGAGGTGTGGGTATTGGCATGCCCATTCTGGGCTGACCTCAACCCTGAATAAAAAATAAAAAAATCCTGAGGCCTAGAGGGCTTTCTACATCCCCCCCCGGGGGGCAGATAAGGGGCTATTGCCCCAATATGCCTCCGGGGAGGGGCAGAAAGACTGTGGTAAATGTTTTTGGGGTGGGGGCATTATCATGCCCATTCTGGGCAGCCCCCACCCCTACATTATAAATAAATAAAAAAATCCCTGGTGCCTAGTGGGCTTTCTGCCCCCCCCCGGGGGCAGGTCAGGGGCTATTGCCCCCATCTGCCCCTGGGGGGGCAGAAAGACTGACATTTCTCTGGGGGGGGTGGGGGCATTGCCATGCCCTTTTTGGGCAGCCCCCACCCCAACGTCAATAAAAAAAAAGAACAATCCCTGGTTTCTAGTGGGCTTTCTGCCCCTCCCCGGATGGCAGATTGGGGGCTATTGCCCCCGTCTGCCCCCTGGGGGGCAGAAAGACTGACATTTCTCTGGGGCGGGGTGGGGGTATTGCCATGCCCTTTTGGGCAGCCCCCACCCCAACGTCAATAAAAACAAAAAAAATCCCTGGTTCCTAGTGGGCTTTCTGCCCCCCCCAGGGGGCAGATTGGGGGCTACTGCCCCCATATGCCCCCCAGGGGGGACAGAAAGACTTACATTTCTCTGCCCTTTTTTGGGCAGCCCCCACCCCAACATCAATAAAAATAAATAAATCCCTGGTTCCTAGTGGGCTTTCTGCCCCCCCCCGGGGGGGGCAGAAAGACTTACATTTCTCTGGGGGGGGTGGGGGCATTGCCATGCCCTTTTTGGGCAGCCCCCACCCCAATGTCAATAAAAAAAAATAATCCCTGGTTTCTAGTGGGCTTTCCGCTCCCCCGGGGGGGCAGAAAGACTGACATTTCTCTGGGGGGAGGGGGCATTGCCATGCCATTTTTGGGCAGCCCCCACCCCAACGTCAATAATAAAAAAAATAAGTCCCTGGTTCCTAGTGGGCTTTCTGGCCCCCCGGGGGGGCAGATTTGGGGCTACTGCCCCCATCTGCCCCCCAGGGGGGCAAAAAGACTTACATTTCTCTGGGGGGGGCATTGCCATGCCCTTTTTGGGCAGCCCCAACGTCAATAAAAAAAAAGAATCCCTGGTTTCTAATGGGCTTTCCGCCCCCCCAGGGGGGCAGAAAGACTGTTGCAACCAAACTAATATGGGGGGAGCAAAGGCCCTTGCCCAAGGGGCCACTCCCCCTCCCTGGTGTTAGTGGGTGGATCCCTGCTTGGGGATCGCCCTCCTGGGGTGATCCCCAATCAGGGATCCACTAGGGAAGGGTACTATTGGAAAGGGGAGATTCTCCCCTTTCCAACGATACCTCTCCCATCTTTTTCGGTGCTCGGGGGGCTGGGATAGCCCCACAAGCACCGAAACTGAGAAACTAAAACTAAGTTTCAGTTTCGATTTCGTTGCAATGACGATAGCGTGCCATGCGCGCAATCGTCATTGCAATGAAATTCCAAAATATGCCTGGGGAGGTTGGGAAGCTCTTCCCCACCTCCCCAGGCAAAAATGGGAAATCCCTCTGCTGTCTGCAGCAGAGGGATTTCCTGAGCATGTGCTCATGACGGAATGGTTCCGTCATGAGCACACTAGAACTTGTGCTCATGACGGAACCATTCTGTCATGAGCATAGAAGGGGTTAAAGTGGCTTATATCAAACACGTACATAATATGTATATTTAATAAATGGGAGTCTGCAAGCCCAATATAAAAGTCTGTGTCTAATTTCCTCATTACAGGTGATTTGTGGCGCATCTAGTCTCCTGTAATAAAGAAATAAAGTAGCCGCTCAACTGAAAAAAGTTATTACAGTTTAATTCTGACCTCACAATGCCTGCTGCTAGAGCCAGCAGCCAGGGTGAAAGGCAGGTCAAAGAGCATAATTACAGATGTGTTCAGGGCCGGACTGGGAACCGAAACCGGCCCTGGCAAACTGATCGACCGGCCCCCGGTGGGGGGAGAGGGGGTGCGGCCGAGCTGTTTGCTAGGGCCGGTTTCGGCTGATTTTGTTACAGGGGGCCAACATTGCCAGCCCCCGGTAACAAAAACGGCTTCCCAGTGGCCCAAAACCGGCCCCCACCCTGGCGGCCCACCAGGGAAACATCCGGTGCCTGCTGCGGCCAGTTCGGCCCTGGCTGTGTTTTAAACAAGGAAAATGGAAACTGCCTTTTCCTTCTTCTGATACGTTTGGTCTGGCAGGCTTGACAGCGCAGCTGTCTCCAGACAACTATGCAAGCACCACTAGAGAGGGGCTTTGGCTCCACCCAGATGTTGGGGGCCAGGAGTACATGTTTTGATTGGGCAGAAGTTGTGTGCTTCCACAAAAAACTGCTTGCCCTCCACACAGCTGTGGTCATTTCATTTATTTATCCAGTTGTCTAAGCTTGAACTTTGAGAGACACTCACATGACGTTGTAATGCTATTAAAGTGTCATAGATCACTAAATAATTTATGTTGTTTTTCTCTGGCAGCAGCGTGGATAGGAGGAGACCATTCATTAACCTACATCAGTGATTAATTTGAGCCGGTGGTTTCCGGTGCTCGGCACTTAATCGTCAACACCAGCACTTATTGCACAAACTCGACCCAAAGGTATTGGAGCTCTTTTCCTGGGCACCAGTTAAGGACACATTCATATTTGGTATGCACGGGGAGATTACGTGATTTGCCCAGAATCACAGTATGTTGAGCCTGTGCCGAGAACCGAACCTGGTTCCCCAGCTCCGAGGTTGGCAGCTCTGGCCATTACGCCACACCCTGTCCACGCTTGTAGGGTCTCATGGTTAGTAGTTGGTTCTGTTTTAGGTGGTGCTAACAGGAGGAATGGGCAGTTGCAAGCTGCCTCCTGACGAGAGCCCCGGTACCTATTTTTTCACAAATTAACCACTGACCTACATGGATTTTTAGGTCTGGCCTGACAGTGCAACGGTCACTTGACCTTTTAACCTACACCAATATTATTTTACACTTCCTTGCTTCCACATAAATATGTGTCTCTTTCCATGCTATTTACTTGTAATGCTTCACCTTACCATACCAGACCTATTGGCATTGCCAATGCTTGTCTAAAATTAAAATTATCAGCAGAAAGGATATGTATATGAAACTCCATGTCATTACGTGAAAGAGAGAATCTCAGCCTGTTTCAACACAATGGGAGCCACAGCCTTTTTATTCCAGATGACACTGATTCAATGTACATATTCTGCTTGTATTCTTCTAGTCTGCAAAGGATATGAAAATACCCTCTGCCGTACATCAAAAGGATATTGCAAAACATCTAGGAGTTTCATGACCTTATAAAGGAACTCCTCAGAGACTTGCAATATCCTGATAATGGTCGGTGGGAGGTACATTATACCATACATTTTATGCAGTTGCAGTCACAACTTATTGATGTTATGTAGTTATGGTTAAGACTCACTTTCCACTGGAAAGGCATTTTTTTTATTTACCTATCACACTGCATCTTGTGGACAGATCTGCACGAAATTTGGCAAATGGAAAATTTAGTCAGGTAAAGTCTGTCATGCCAAATGTCATGCAATACCGTTCAAGGGGTAAAAAAGTGACACTGGAGAGGTCAAAAAAGTTGAGTTTTGCCTTTTTAATGCCCATATGAAATTCTGCTTGTGCCTAGAGCAAACCATGCTGAATGGATTTACACCTAACTTGCCATGAAATCAGATCTTCACTCGGAAATCGTGCTTTTGTTGGTTTCCTGTAAATCCATTCACTAGTTTTTGACATATGGGCATTTAAAAAAGGTGAGCATGAAACGGTAAACACTTTTGTATCTCTTTGCTGTTTAAAGATGTTTCGAGACTTATGTATATCACATTTGAATTTTTTGACAAATACCAATGGCTGGTAAAGGGTTCTGTACAATGTGTTTCTCACCATCTTGAAAACTGAAAATCAAGTTTGGTTCTCAACTCTTACACTGTTTGAAATAAATTCCACAACAATGAAGGGTTAGGGGGGCACAATACGAGGTGTTCAGCCTCAGGGAAGTGCGGGGGGGGGAAAGGGGTTTGGAAAACTCAAATCCCACACCTAAAAAAACACACAAAACAGCGTGTAATTCAAAGCACAATTGTGTAAGCTTCTATTTTAAGTAGTGGATTCATCTTCCAGTTTGTGAAAAACTCACACATCAGATTTTATTTGTAATTTTCACAAAGAGTTGAAAAAGACACAGGAAGGGTGTGAGGCAGACAGATAAAGAGGAAAGGGAAGGCAGAGAAAATCAAAAGAGAGGGAGAGAGTCGAAGTCTTTGAGCAGCGGTGGGTATGGGCAGCAGGGTAGGGTGTTCGCCAGAGGCCATGGCCTGCAGCCAACCTAGGGGATGGCACCAGTAGAGGGTTGGGCACAGGGCCTGGCTGCAAGTCAGGTCCTGCAGCCAGCATGATTGATTGCACACGGTAAGAGGCCGTGCGGAGCGTGAGTTGTCCACCCATGGTTGGTTGGATACAGGGCCTACAGGCATCAAATGCTGTCTGCAGCGGGGGTCGAGAGTAAAGTGCATTAACCCCTTCGCTGCTAGGCCTTTTCCCCCCCTGTGCTAAGCCTTTTTTGGGCTATTTGGGGTAGTGCGCGCTTAGGCCCCTGTAACTTTTTGACCACATGAGGTATCCACGCCAAATTTGCGTCCTTTTTTTCTAACATCATGGGGATTGTAAAGGTCCCCAGGGTTTGTGGATTCCCCTGGAGGGGACCCAGAAATTAGCCAAAATACAGCAAAATGTTGCTTTTTTGGGGAAAAATGCGAAAAAGGGCTACAGATGAAAGCGTCTTGTTTTTTCCCTGCAAATGGCATCAAAAAGGGGTTGTGGTGCTGAAATCACCATCTTCCCAGCTTTCAGGGACAAGCAGACTTTTGTCAGAAAACCAACTTTTTTACACAGTTTTGGCATTTTTCTGGGACATAGCCTATTTTTGCTATTTTTTGTGCTTTCAACCTCTTTCCAGTTAATGGTAGAAATGGGTATGAAACCAATAATGGATCCTGAAAAGCCATACGTTTCTGAAAAGTAGACATAATTCTGAATTCAGCAAGGGGTCATTTGTGTAGATCCTTAAAGTTTTCCTTATAGAAACTAACAGTTAAATGAAGGAAAAATTGAAACTTAGTTGAAAAAAACAGCCATTTGTGTCAACGTTTTCACCTGTAACTTCTTCTAATTATGACAGCTATTTGAAATCAATATACCGTTATATCCGCTGGACCTTTCTGGTTGTGGGGATATATAGGACTTGTAGGTTCACCAAGAACCCGACGAACCCAGAGCCAATAACTGAGCAGCATCTTGCAATGGTTTTTTATTATGTACCGGGTATATAGCAATTATTTTGGGAAAATGTATACATGGAAAAATTGTTATGAAAGACACCTATGTATTTCTGAAATGGGAACAAAATGTAGATTTTAGAAACAGTAGATATTTGCACATTTCCGAAATTGGGAGTACCCATACTAGCATGAGAATTATAGGTCATTTTTCAAAATGACTTATTTTTTACACATTGTCTTTCATTTGGAAGGCAGAAATGCATCGAAAGTCAATAGGTAATAACAGTTGCTCTACAATTCTTTGTTACCCTAAGTCTCTCTATAAAAATGGTACCTCACTTGTGTGGGTATCCCTTGTGCCCACAACAGGAAATGGCTCAAAATGCAACGTGGACGTACCACATTTTCACAATGAAAAATTACCCTTTTTTGCAAAGTGCCTAGGTGTAGTTTTTGAACCCTAGCTCTGCCGGCACCTAGGGAAACCTAGCAAACCTATACATATTTGAAAACTAGACACCCAGGGGAATCCAGGATGGGGTGACTTGACTGCCTCCCACCAGGTTCTGTTACCCAGAATCCCTTGCAAACCTAAATAATTGTAAAAGAAAACACATTTTCCCCACATTTCTGTGGTGGAAAGTTCTGGAATCTGCGTGGATCCACAAATTTCCGCCCACCCCGCATTCCCCAAAGTCTTACGAGAAAAATGGTACCTCACTTGTGTGGGTCGGCCTAGTGCCTGCGACAGGAAACGGCGCAAAACGCAACGTGGTCACACCTCAATTTCGCAGTGAAAAATGACCCTTTTTGGCAAAGTGCCTAGCTGTAGTTTTGGACCCTACCTCTGCCGGCACCTAGGGAAACCTAGCAAACCTATACATTTTTGAAAACTAGACACCCAGGGGAATCCAGGATGGGGTGACTTGACTGCCTCCCACCAGGTTCTGATACCCAGAATCCCTTGCAAACATAAACAATTGTCAAAAAACCACATTTTCCCCACATTTCTGTGGTGGAAAGTTCTGGAATCTGCGTGGATCCACAAATTTCCACCCACCCCGTGTTCCCCAAAGTCTTACGAGAAAAATGGTACCTTACTTGTGTGGGTCGGCCTAGTGCCTGCGACAGGAAACGGCGCAAAACGCAACGTGGTCACACCTCAATTTCGCAGTGAAAAATGACCCTTTTGGCAAAGTGCCTAGCTGTAGTTTTTGAACCCTAGCTCTGCCGGCACCTATGGAAACCTAGCAAACCTATACATTTTTGAAAACTAGACACCCAGGGGAATCCAGGATGGGGAGACTTGACTGCCTCCCACCAGGTTCTGTTACCCAGAATCCCTTGCAAACCTAAAAATTGTCAAAAAAACCACATTTTCCCCACATTTCTGTGGTGGAAAGTTCTGGAATCTGCGTGGATCCACAAATTTCCACCCACCCCGCGTTCCCCAAAGTCTTACGAGAAAAATGGTACCTCACTTGTGTGGGTCGGCCTAGTGCCTGCGACAGGAAACGGCGCAAAACGCAACGTGGTCACACCTCAATTTCGCAGTGAAAAATGACCCTTTTTTTGCAAAGTGCCTAGCTGTAGTTTTTGAACCCTACCTCTGCCGGCACCTAGGGAAACCTAGCAAACCTATACATTTTTGAAAACTAGACACCCAGGGGAATCCAGGATGGGGTGACTTGACTGCCTCCCACCAGGTTCTGTTACCCAGAATCCCTTGCAAACATAAACAATTGTCAAAAAACCACATTTTCCCCACATTTCTGTGGTGGAAAGTTCTGGAATCTGCGTGGCTCCACAAATTTCCACCCACCCCGCGTTCCCCAAAGTCTTACGAGAAAAATGGTACCTCACTTGTGTGGGTCGGCCTAGTGCCTGCGACAGGAAACGGCGCAAAACGCAACGTGGTCACACCTCAATTTCGCAGTGAAAAATGACCCTTTTTTTGCAAAGTGCCTAGCTGTAGTTTTTGAACCCTACCTCTGCCGGCACCTAGGGAAACCTAGCAAACCTATACATTTTTGAAAACTAGACACCCAGGGGAATCCAGGATGGGGTGACTTGACTGCCTCCCACCAGGTTCTGTTACCCAGAATCCCTTGCAAACATAAAAAATTGTAAAAAAACACATTTTCCCACATTTCTGTGGTGGAAAGTTCTGGAATCTGCGTGGATCCACAAATTTCCACCCACCCCGCGTTCCCCAAAGTCTTACGAGAAAAATGGTACCTCACTTGTGTGGGTCGGCCTAGTGCCTGCGACAGGAAACGGCGCAAAACGCAACGTGGTCACACCTCAATTTCGCAGTGAAAAATGACCCTTTTTGGCAAAGTGCCTAGCTGTAGTTTTTGAACCCTAGCTCTGCCGGCACCTAGGGAAACCTAGCAAACCTATACATTTTTGAAAACTAGACACCCAGGGGAATCCAGGATGGGGTGACTTGACTGCCTCCCACCAGGTTCTGTTACCCAGAATCCCTTGCAAACATAAAAATTGTCAAAAAAACCACATTTTCCCCACATTTCTGTGGTGGAAAGTTCTGGAATCTGCGTGGATCCACAAATTTCCACCCACCCCGCGTTCCCCAAAGTCTTACGAGAAAAATGGTACCTCACTTGTGTGGGTCGGCCTAGTGCCTGCGACAGGAAACGGCGCAAAACGCAACGTGGTCACACCTCAATTTCGCAGTGAAAAATGACCCTTTTTTGGCAAAGTGCCTAGCTGTAGTTTTTGAACCCTACCTCTGCCGGCACCTAGGAAACCTAGCAAACCTATACATTTTTGAAAACTAGACACCCAGGGGAATCCAGGATGGGGTGACTTGACTACCTCCCACCAGGTTCTGTTACCCAGAATCCCTTGCAAACATAAAAAATTGTCAAAAAACCACATTTTCCCCACATTTCTGTGGTGGAAAGTTCTGGAATCTGCGTGGATCCACAAATTTCTACCCACCCCGCGTTCCCCAAAGTCTTACGAGAAAAATGGTACCTCACTTGTGTGGGTCGGCCTAGTGCCTGCGACAGGAAACGGCGCAAAACGCAACGTGGTCACACCTCAATTTTGCAGTGAAAAATGACCCTTTTGGCAAAGTGCCTAGCTGTAGTTTTTGAACCCTAGCTCTGCCGGCACCTACGGAAACCTAGCAAACCTATACATTTTTGAAAACTAGACACCCAGTGGAATCCAGGATGGGGTGACTTGACTACCTCCCACCAGGTTCTGTTACCCAGAATCCCTTGCAAACATAAAAAATTGTCAAAAAACCACATTTTCCCCACATTTCTGTGGTGGAAAGTTCTGGAATCTGCGTGGATCCACAAATTTCCACCCACCCGCGTTCCCCAAAGTCTTACGAGAAAAATGGTACCTCACTTGTGTGGGTCGGCCTAGTGCCTGCGACAGGAAACGGCGCAAAACGCAACGTGGTCACACCTCAATTTCGCAGTGAAAAATGACCCTTTTTGGCAAAGTGCCTAGCTGTAGTTTTTGAACCCTACCTCTGCCGGCACCTAGGAAACCTAGCAAACCTATACATTTTTGAAAACTAGACACCCGGGGCTTCCAGGGAGGTATGGCTTGCGTGGATCCCCCAACGTTTCCTTACCCAGAATCCCCTGCAAACCTCAATTTTAGCTGAAAAAATCACTTTTTTCACACATTTTTGTGTGGGAAAGTGTGGCATCATTGGCCTCACACAAATTTCCTACCACCCAGCGTTCCCCCAGGTCTCCCGATAAAAATGGTGCCTCACTTGTGTGGGAGGCCCAAGTACCCGCGACAGGCAAGGGCCCACAACGTAGTGAGGCGACCTCAAAATGGCCTTTCACAAAACGACCTGGTTTTGCAAGGGGGGTCACCTGGGTTTTTGGCCCTGTGCTCGGTGGCCATCTAGGAAACCTACCAAACCCACACATTTCTGAAAAGTAGACACCCGGGGCTTCCAGGGAGGTATGGCTTGCATGGATCCCCCAACGTTTCCTTACCCAGAATCCCTGCAAACCTCAATTTTAGCTGAAAAAATCACTTTTTTCACACATTTTTGTGTGGGAAAGTGTGGCATCACTGGCCTCACACAAATTTCCTACCACCCAGCGTTCCCCCAGGTCTCCCGATAAAAATGGTGCCTCACTTGTGTGGGAGGCCCAAGTACCCGCGACAAGCAAGGGCCCACAACGTATTGAGGCGACCTCAAAATGGCCTTTCACAAAACGACCTGGTTTTGCAAGGGGGGTCACCTGGGTTTTTGGCCCTGTGCTCGGCGGCCATCTAGGGAAACCTACCAAACCCACACATTTCTGAAAAGTAGACACCCGGGGGCTTCCAGGGAGGTATGGCTTGCCTGGATCCCCCAACGTTTCCTTACCCAGAATCCCCTGCAAACCTCAATTTTGGCTGAAAAAATCACTTTTTTCACACATTTTTGTGTGGGAAAGTGTGGCATCACTGGCCTCACACAAATTTCCTATCACCCAGCGTTCCCCCAGGTCTCCCGATAAAAATGGTGCCTCACTTGTGTGGGAGGCCCAAGTACCCGCGACATGCAAGGACACAAAACGTTTATAGTGGAATCCCTACCAGTGTACACACGCAAATTAAAAACATATCCTGTCCTACTCTCAGACAACATATACAGCTTAATTCCATAGCGTGCCCTCTTGCTAGGAATGTACTGCCTAAAAACCAAACGGCCCTTGAACAGGACCAAAGACTCATCAATAGATATTTCTTTCTCTGGAGTATAGATCTCTGAAAATCGATCTACAAAGTGATCAAGAACAGGCCGAATCTTAAAAAGACGGTCACATTCAGGGTGATCTCGTGGCAACGCCAAACCATTATCAACAAAATGCAGCATCCGAAGCAAAAGTAAATACCGATCACGAGTCATAACTGCAGGAAATATGGCCGTTGCCATCAAGGGACTGGTAGACCAATATGAACCCATGGACGGCTTCCTTATCAAACCCATCAAAAAAGTCAAACCCAAAAACTTCTTCATCTCTTCCAGATTTGTGGGACTCCACCGGGTAGCTCTAGAATGGGGCCTAAGTCTGGCACTGTTGTCCCTCAAAAACTGTTCAGCATACAAATTAGTCTGCTCAACAATCTCACCCAAAAATACATCATCCATAAACAACTGAAAATACTGTATAGGCAAATAATGTTCACAATCCACTCTACAACCTGCATAACCACTAAAGGCAGGCAACACCGGCTGCACCATGTTTGGATCAACCCAGAGTCCTGCACTTCCAGTAGGAAGCCTAGCAGCCCCAGGCTGCAATCCAGATGCCTCTTGCACCATCGGCACAGTAGTATCCTCCTCTAAAACAGGCACTTCATCTGCACTGAGAGTACCTTCATCATCCGAGAAAACTCACTGCCTGAATCTCCCCCTCCCTCCTCTCCCTCAGACGCACTGTCAGTCTCATAATCCTGCTCAGAGGAAGATTCAAGAAGCAAACCAACCACCTGCTGAGCAGTCATTCTACGGCTAGCCATAATGCTTACTAATAAAGTTTACTTGTCAAACAAGTCAACAACAACAAACCCTTTGTAAAAAAAAGAAATAAACAAAATGTAGCTTTATCACAAAGACCTATATACTCCAACACTATACCACTCACGTGACAGAAGCAGCTAGACTCACCACCACCTACTCTGCACAGACACAGTAAGGATCATCAATATCCCACTAAAAAGAAGGAAAAAAAATTACACATAAGACAATGCAAAACATACGCAAAGAATTTCATGCTCTGAACACTAACAAATATGCTGCCATTATGACACCACTTACAAAAAATTAATTCATGCCTGACAATAATACTCATTTGGAGTACACACAATAAAAATATTTTTCTTACCAAATAAATGCAATTACGCAAAACTGCAGAACAACGACTGCCGAAACCGCAAACAGGAATCAAAAGCTTTACACTCGAATAAAAAGGAGAAAAAAACATTACAATCACATATGCAAATAATGCACCAGTCCACACACAATCCACCAGCCAAGCTAAGGGGTAGGTGGGCCTAACAGTATAAATAAAATATTCACCCCCGTAAAAGGGAGCAACCCTTGCCCTTTTGGCCACTCCCCAACACAAAAATTTAAAAAACCCTGGTGTCTAGTGGCTTCTGCCCTCCTTGGGGGCAGATGGGCCTGAAAACATACTGCTATTCTGCCACCCAAGGGGTCACTCTCCACAAATAAATGCCTGGTGGACTAGTGGGAAGATACCTTTATCTTCCGCACACGATCTCTCACTACTCAACTCTACTCTCAACTCTATTCACAACTGGATGTTAGCTCACCAACTCATTCTGAATCCCGCCAAAACTGAATTCCTCCTCCTCTCTACCTCTCTCTCGCCTCCTCCTGTTCAATCTTGGATGGATCAGCTGAACCTACTCAACAAACCCATCATTGTCGACAGCGCTAAATCCCTAGGTGTCATTCTTGACAAAAGACTCAACCTAATCTCCCACATCAACTCTATTGCTAAGAACGCACGTTACTAGTTGCGCTTTCTACGGGGGATCCGTCGGTTCTTCCTGGAGAAAGACTTAAAAACCTTGGTACAATCTCTGGTTCTCTCAAGACTGGATTATTGCAATTCTCTTCTGACGGGCCTACCCAAATCCCACCTCTCCCCTCTCAAATCCATCCTCCATTCAGCAGCTCGCCTCATTTCAGGGTCTAAACGAAGCGACCATGTCACTCCTATCCTCTCTTCGATGGCTTCCGATCGAGGCAAGATCGATTTACAAAACTGCCTGCATCACACACAAAGCCTTACACACCTCCTCCCCTCGTTACCTGGCAAATAAATTGAAATTGTCCGGTGGCTCTCGCCCTTCTCAGGAAATGCGGAAAAGCTTCTGCTTGAGCCCCCCCTGTCTTCAAAAAGGGAAAGATCGATGGCGCAATCCTTCTCAGGAAATGCGGTGAGAATCTGGAACTCGCTTCCCCCATTGCTCCATGCCACCTCCTCTACCCGGATCTTCAAAGCTGACCTCAAATCTCTTCCAAAGACACTTTCAGAACTAATACTTTCACTCTCAGCCCCCTCTAGGAAGTTCGCTCTTCATTGTAAATTTGTACTTTTTCCTGTACATTCATCACCCTTGCGTGCTGGAGTTTATGTGTGTGTATACACACACACACACACACACACACACACACACACACACACACCCCCCCCCCCACAGAAGGGTCAATGAGTGGGAAAAAATAGGTAGGCGTTGGCCTGAAACCGTGCTATCTCATTGACTAGGTTGATGTGCAGATCAAAAACAAGGAGATAATAGGTTGCCTGTGAATGATCACAGAAATTGTGTTTCATCTACTGTGGTAGATTATAATATTTCAGAAACAAATATTAAAATCGCAGAAACAGAACCTATTCATCATAAGGCACTGATAATTCTCTACTTTTCTTAATGTTGGGAGACATAGACCCCCAGAGTCAATCATACTGGAATTATGGTGCGAAAGAATTGCTGTGGCAGGCAGTCTGGCTGATCAAATGCAGCTACCCCCTTAGTAGAAGAAAAGCATTCCAAACCCTATAGGAGCCTGCATGCAACCATAAAGAGAAGATAATATTTTGAAGAACTATATTGTAATTTATTTTCAACAGTGCTCAAATGTGGATCTCATGTTCTCACAGATTGATAGAATAACCTGTTACTCTTTATGAAACGTGTACGTCCATCAATCACGCGCACACATTTTCTGCATCTGCCAAATTAAGCTGATTTTCAGCATCTTGACGACAATAATACAAGAAGCGGGTCCTAACTGAAGCTCATAGGAAGATGTGAAATAAACAGAGCTCCGCATCCTGTTGTACTCAATCACGGCTCGGCTTGTGACTGATTTTTGTCTAAGCACATTCAGGAAGTTGCCGCACAGAGCTGACTGTCCAGCAAGTACGTAATTTGCGGTTGGCCCCACAGCAGAGTGTGACAGCTTTCAATAAAAGCATTCACAGCGATGCTCCGCGGTCTTCCGAGATATATAAAACCGTTCCCAAAATGCACATTACATGCAGCCTTCCATTACAAGCTGTACAAAATGTCCTGGGCATTCCTGCTGCACGATCACATGATCGTGCAGCAGGAATGCACAAAAGAGGCATCGGGGGAAAGGAAAACCCTTTCCTTTCCCTCGATGCCTCTTTGATTCAAACCCCCTCCCCGAGCCAAAACTCACCTGATTTCCCCGACGCGCTGGAAGCAAATGGCTTCCAGCGCGTCGGGAAGAAAGGGAAACCCTCAATGACGTCAGCGCGCCTCGCGCGCTGACGTCATTGATGGGGGGGAGGCAGGGGAAGCCCTTCCCCTGCCTCCCCCCCAAAAAAAAACAATGATCGGATTCCCACGGGGGGAGCGCCAGCGCTTCCCCCGTGGGTGGTCTTATGACGAGCTGGACTCGTCATGAGCACACGACCACTGTGTGCCATGACGAGTCCAGCTCGTCATAAGCATCGAAGGGGTTAAAGAAAAACCTTGAAACTCACTAAAAACACAGTTAAAATGTGCTATTTTTGTGGCTCAATCGCGTGAAACCACTGACATTTGTCAGTTATGGATGGTGGTGCACACAATGACTCAATAACTAACATGTCCCGCAATGCTTAAAACAACCATTTCACAATGACACAGGATACAAAAGTCAGTTTAACAAGAGAAAAACATGGTTGGAGCATTAGTTATGGTGTCCGTTTTTTACACTGCAAACCATAATTGCCAGATTTCTGTGGTTTTTGCCGAAAGGTTTTTTTGCTTCTTTAATAATTTTGCCGCTGTTTGAGGAATCTGCACAAAAAATTCTCCCAAAAAGTTCATGCACTTTGGCTCATTCATGGAAAGCTTTTTTTTTTTACTGATTCCTCAAGAGGGAGCCCAGAAAAAGGTGGAGGTACCAAAAATGTGGTTTCCTGTGTTAATTCCCGAAGGAAAGTTTGTTCTGTAATAAAGAAAAAAAAAACAGCTGAATGGAACTTCAGCTAATCTGACAAAAAGTTAGAAATGTATTCCAAGAGTGTGCTTTTTGTTATTTGGTGTAAATCCGGTCAGCCGTTTTTGAGAAATTATCATTTAAATAGGTGCTCAGGTGGGCATGACAGGGTTAACTCTGTTAAAAAGTTCGAAATATCTGGACCGTTAACGTACAAATATGCTCTGACTGGCTCATTCTGTTTTTTTCGTGTCTCACATTTCTTTATTGTTTTGAACGTGAAAAGTTATCAACAATGTATATGTTCCACAATGATTGAACAGTACATCATGCATATATATATGAAATTAAGTATTAAAACATCAAGCAGTAGAAGGGTGGAGGGGGAGGGCAACATAGTAATGGGTGCCTCCATAAAAGTACAGATGAAGAGTGTCCTGCTGGGCCATAACAATATTCAACAGCCTTGTAGCAGTCTCAGTGCTAGGTCTCAAGGAGTAGTATAGAGATACAAGCATTTATGGCCGTTGCTTCACATTTGACTGGCTCAGTCAAAGTGGACGGGGACGATCCTGTCTGGCTGGCCACAACAGGGAGAATACATTGTGGCCGCGATCACAGGTCTCGAAGACTCAGTCCCCAAGTAGAAAAAGAAAAATCAAAGGCCACATAATGTGGCAGGCTGGGCACACCCTGACCACATGGACCACATGGGGGGATCCCAAAGAGAACCCCCCGAAGCAAAAATTAAAAATATATAATTTGGGTTACGGGTACCAGCAATTGGTACTGCAGTACCCAGTAAGGTACCTTCATGTGGTACCACAGTAGCTCTGCTGGTACTGTGGTGTCCTGGTACTGTGCGCTGAAAACAAAAAAGGAGTAGGGGTTTGTCATAGACCAGACCATGTGGTCAACTGTCATAGTGCAGGTCATGCACAGTGGGGATATGTCATCTCCAGGTGGTTGGGCACAGGGCCAAACCCTGCTGCACATGGCTGAAGGCTGTGTGCAGCGGCGGGTTGGGCTCCCGTGGGTGGTTGGACACACGTGAGGGGTTGGACGTACAGGCTGGCCTAGTCCCTGCGTCCAACCCTATTGGTGCATGGCCAAAGGCTGTCCACAGCTTGGGCTTAGCTCTTACTGGGAGATGGGTGCCCTTGGGGAGGTGGGTGCAGAACCTGGCTGGAGCTCAGGCTATGCATCTGCTGGGGGTTAGTATAGAGCTGTGCACAGCAGGGAAATTGGTGCAGGGGTTGGCCAGAATTTGGACACCTGCAGGAGTTTGTGCATCCGGGGAGTGTTGAGGAAGGCCCGGCCAGAGGCTTATCCCTGTGGCCTCCCCCGGAACCACAGTACAACGCAGTAGCGGCCCGTGGAGGGAGTTCCGTGGGGCGGTGAGGCGGGGCGCGCGCTGCATCGCATTTTGCGATGCAGCGCACGCAGCTAAATTCGTTTTATTTATTTAATTGTTTACTTACCTCCGTTCATCCATATTCTGGTGTTTACTAACCCCCACCCTGACCCTCCCCCGCCCCGCCTCACCGCCCCACGGAACTCCCTCCACGGGCCGCTACTGGTACAACGGTATCCAGCAAAGCACCCTGCCCCCTGCTATAGCGTACCTACTTTAATCAAAGTTTCCATTATTTAGGTAAAATGCAGAGGGATATCTTGCCGAATGCAATCAATTTTATATTTGCCTTATGGAAAGTGCTTCAAGAAGCTGTGGATCCTTTTATTGCATGTGAAATATACAGGACAAAATATTGCATCAACTTTGATCACCACTATGTCATCAAGTAGATGTGGAGTTTAGATTTTTGCAGTTTTATATAGCGTAAACTCTGCCCATGGGCATTAGAGTGCTTTAAATGAGCACCAGTTACATAACACAGGATCAGATTCGTTTTTTTTGTTAGGCACAGGGAGGTTACGTGATTTGCCCAGAATAACAGGATGTTGAGCCAACCCCAGGACTCAGGCCTGGTTCCCCAGTTCCAAAGTTGGAAGCTCTGTCTGTAACATCACATTGATCCAGCGCGATATTAGCAAACAGCATTCATACACTAGATACTCACTTGGGCCCATACATTCATACTACGCTAATACTTACGCTGGGTTTATCAGTTGTTACTCTTTATCAAATCCCTGCTACCAATTACCTTCCGATTGAAGAGTAATGACTTACCAATGAATCCTTTGCTAATTGGGAAGTTTAAAATGAGTGACATTCATTATAATACATAATCCTGAAATAACCACTGAGTCAGGAAGTTTTAAAATGTTTATCTAAAGATTTAGCAGAGTAAATTACAGAAACACATGGTGCTTAATCGCACATCACAGATGAAGTAGAGAAAATAATTATTGATTAATGACGGTCCCTCAGAAAGGAGAAGATAGAGACAGCAGCGCAACTAAAGGTTGCATTTATATTTACCTAAATGCGAGAACCAAACCCCTTGGCCAAGGAGTTGGAAAGATTTAGGACCCAGGAAGGATGAAGAGCAAAGACCTCCTCCAGGATCAGGACAGGACCGGTGACCTCTCTACAACGACGCCTGCATCGCTTCCCTCTCTGATACTCGACTTCTCCTCGATTCTCCTGTGCCTTTCTTCTAATAGACTCCACCGCCCCCTCCTCAGGACCTCTCTGGACAGCGGTTCAGTCTGCAATCGATCAGCTTGACGGTCTGGAGCTAGAAGCTAGCTAATTAGCTAATTCTATATCTATTATACCCTTCTACGCCCATGTACCTCCCCTTAATGTTGCTAAAATATGGGACCACTACTTCTGATTGGACAGGGACAGGGGGTTGATCCTCACACCATAATAATTTGGTACGCATTTCTGAAGACCTTTGTTTTTAAACTACCGCCCATTAAATTTAATACATTGGCTTTATTTCCCACCCGTCTCACGACAAAGTTTATTCAATTTTCATATACATAGTTGCAAGTTTGGCAGGAACACATGAATACATCAATATCGGCCATTAGGTCGTGGCCTTGGACGACGTCCAGGTTGACTTCATCCTTTTTCCTTCTGGGCAGTCTTTCATAGAGCATGCGTGGAACCCACGTCATTCGAGTTTTCAGTTCACCAACCCCAGGCCCAAGTTTACGAACTAATAAAAGTCAAAGAAGAGAATATTAAAATCACAAATAAAATGTTTCACTGTATACCCACTCTTTCTACTCTGTCCCCTTTTACTTACAAATCTATCCCGCATTAGTAGCATTAAGAAAACGACAAATTAATAATAACACAAGAGCAAGCTGAAGCATGTGAAAACATCAAGCAGCCATTTTAATGCACACTGCGCAGAAGCAGAAATTTCCCACCAAGCAAAGAAAGACGTCACACCATGTGATATGGATGAGACATGCGCAGTAAGGTTCCCACGCTTTAGCGGCCATTTTAGAAAAAGACAAGCGTTACTTGTTAGTTAGAACACATAGGCAAGCTTCCTTGCTATTCGTGTAATGTATGCAACGTTAGTATAAACAATACAAGATTAATAATTTAATACTATGAGGTGATTGTATTCGAGCAAGTCTCATTTTTGAGTCCTTGCTCCATCAACATCGTCAATATACATAATAAATGTATACATACCTGTCTATAGTTAACTTGACGATATAGTGGATGCAATAATTATGTAGGGCAATATTTATGACCTCTATATAGAGACATACCACTTTCAAGAATCAGAGTGGTGATGTATGCATCCAAGAGCCGTCACATAGGGGTCCAGATTCTTTTTGTTCTGAGTCAATTTTTACACAGGAGATTAATGCGATATCCGCATACAAAGTATGCTTCACTAACTCCAGCCATCTTGCATTTGGGCCGGAGTTCTGATCCAAATCCTGTAGATAATGATTTTGACACTGATGTATATATTTTTTGGAATCCTGTCTGACAAACTCCCCATCAAAAATGGGCTTCAATAGGGATGTGTTTTAGTCCCCTTACTGTTTGTTTTTGGTCTTCCTTCCAACCTTTCACTGTCTAATTCTTCCTCCCTCACAATTGGAGGTTATCATGGTCGGTGTCTAGTGTATGTAGACAATCTTGTCATCATGGATTATACCTCTGTCGGACTGCAGCAAAAACTTAAGGGCTTATCTAAGAGCCCTTGCGCCACTGGTGCGTCACTTTTTCTGAGGCACCGGCGGCACAATGTGCCTGGCCATATTTACAAGGCTACGTAAAGCCACCCTGCATGAGTTTTCATTGCCTTGCAAATATGCCCCCCTCCCCCTTCACGCATTACTCTGCGTGAAAGGAGCGTTCCATGGGTGTTGCTGTGAGTGTTCCCACACAACATCCATGGAACCTGACACATTCCCAGATTTATAAGGTTTAGTAAACCTGGGAATGTGTCAGATTCCTACGCCTCCCCAGGGGAGGCACAAGAAACACGCAACAAGGAGAAATACCTTTATTTTCTATGTGTGGTGCTTTCTGGAAAACGTTGCTCGGGGGAGTCACAGTTCCCATGGAAAAAGTGTAAGAAGGAGTCGTTCTCTTAATATTGTGCCTGGGGACAGTGTGGCCTTATCTTGGTGCCCTCATACACCCCGAAGGATGCCATGCTTCATCATTGGGCGGTGCTCCTCGTTGTGCTGGCGCTGCAATGCCCTATGGGTCCACCGAAGGGTCACTTTATCGGAGATCTTTTGAATTATAAAGTCGTAAGGGTGTGTGCAGGTCTGAGTGGGAGAGGTGTCCTAGTGTGAAGTTAAAAGATGGCTGGAGGGGGAGCTAGTAGATTTCATAGGGAATAACCCCTCTGTCATCGATAAAAACACCAGAAAGCTGTGCTGCTTGAGGGTGATAATGGCCCCCGGCAGCTATTCAGGTGTCATGTCCATATTGGGCATGTTGAAGGTCGACATGTTTCGCGCAGATCGTGGTCTCAGGAGGAGATCCTATGCGCTTCTTCAGGACCAATGTAAATAGTGCTGTGAGTGCTAGTGCAGTGTGGTGGCCTGTCAATTAGTCGAAGTGCCACTTGCTAGAGTAATGTAATCTGGAACGACAAAAGAAACAAGATAAAAGGAATGGAGGAAATGCAGTTGTGCGAGTAAACCCTTATAGAAGGGTACAGATAAAGAACGGAGCTAAGGTCCCCCATTGGTCGACCGTGTGCTTGTGGTATTTACCAACTACTATTATCACCCAGCATAGTATTTACCAGGTGGTAGGCTGTCATCAAACATAGTGTCGTGGTGACGCTTAAGTGGGCGAACAAACATATACATATATAAAGGCATCTCGGTTAAAATCATGACGTGATGTACAATGTCATAGACATACTGGCGTAGACAAACAAACAAATAGATGCATTTTGTTAAGCCAAGGGCAAGATCATGGGCCAGTCACACGGTATATCATACTGTGAGCTGTGCCGACTGGATTGGTATCGTAGAACAAAATATCGCGGTATTGTGAGTAAAAAACATATATTAAGGTAGACCATTGATGGCAAGACCTCAGGTCACACTGTGCTGACATGGGGTGAATGGTGTGGTATGCGCTTACCTATACAAAACGGGGTTATTGACCCATGAGGTACAGCTGAGGTAGTCCTCGAAATCTGTGCAGAGAGTTGTGGCATTAGTTGCTTAATGCGTACAGAGCTGAATGCAATGGAACACGCAGGGCCAGGGGGAGACTGTACTTACAGATTCGTAGGATCAGCAGGTCTATTAACCTACCCGACCTCTCGTCTCCTTGGAGGATGTTCATTGCGGCTCTCTTTGTATTTGTGCTGTGTGTCGCGGTCGCTGGGGTGTGTCCGGGCGCGCCTAGCATGTGACGTAGTAGTCAAATGTGCGTGTCGGGAAAGCAGGCGGCATCTTGGAGTGGGTTTCTGTTGTAATTGCGGGAAGGAAGGAAAGAAGTGCCCTACTTGATTATCAAGGGCACCTCACAGGTTATTGATGATATGCGCCTCAGAGCAGTATGGCCCTGGATGGATGTAATTGCAGGGGGGCTCATATGCAGTGGCGGCTCGCATAGGGCGTGCTGTGGGGCGGTGAGGCGGGGCGGGGGAGGGGCAGGGTGGGGGGTAGTAAACTCGGACATACGACGGAACGGAAGAAAGTAATTATTACGTTCCTCCATTCCGTCGTATGTCCGGAGCTTACTACCCCCACCCTGCCCTCCCCCGCCCCACCACCCCGCAGCACGCCATATGTGAGCCGCCACTGCTCATATGTGATAAATGGCAAGGTCACGGAAGTGAGCGCAAAGCGCGTTGGCAATGCGGCGCTGGTCCTCATCAGTGCGCAAAGCTGACAAAGCCAGTACCTGGGGGGATATGATAAAGATGATATGTACCCCAAACTGGTATAGACCTGGTTGAATGGTGCTGCCTCTAAAATAATTGGCAGAATAACGGAAAGAAGCGCAGAACGCGCGAGATGGGCAACTATTATTGTTAAATCCGTGGTGTATTACCCTTGTAGTTTGTGTATGCCAAAGGGGCATGGTTGTAGAATAGAGCGCACTATGCGCTTGGTTGGAGGAACATAATATCACAATGTGGTATAGTCTGTGTTGGTTTTTATAGCAGAGAAGGCCAGTATCTGGAGAGACACAGCTGAGGGCCTAAGCGCTATTGTGGAATCATAAGAATGCACGAAGGCAGAGAAAGGGTGGGGGACTATGAGCGGAGGTAGATCATAGTTTTGAACTAAGAGCAGAATAAAGATAATGTATTCCCTGCATTCTTGGGGTATCAGTATCGCTACTGTGTCATGTATGGTTAGTGGTCATACATATAAGGCATGAGGTGTTGCTTAGGATGGATGGTTCAAGTCTGTAATTCAATCCAGGGGATCTCATCATTTAGCTAGTTCACATTAGAGCACAGTTTGAACACCTACCATTGTTCTTTGCGGAACAGGGTAGAGGTGTTCCAAGCCGTGTTGGCTTCCAGGATGGTCCATTTGAGTTGGTCTGTGGTGTGGTTGTGGTCAATGAAATGAGTGCTCATTTTTGTTGTGCTGCAGACGCAGCGGATGTTGCTTTTATGTTCATTGATGCAAGTTCTGACTTGTCTGGTGGTCATGCCCACGTAGAGAAGACTGCATGGGCACTTGATTAGGTATACGCAGTTTTTTGTGTTGCAGTTGGTGTGTTGACGTTGAGTCCACGTAAGGGCACCCAACTGGAGTTCCTTGGTGTGGCTAGTGGAGGTACATACATTGCAGTTACCACATGGGTAATGCCCTTTCACAGATGGGAGGTCCCATAGGGTGGTCTGGTTAGTTGATCTTCTCATTTGAGGTCCAGTATGGACTAGCATGTCTCTTAGGTTCTGTGTCCTCTTCAAGGCAAACCTGGGGCGTTCCAAATGCAGGTCCCCTGTGTTGACAATAAGCCAATGTCTTAGAAAGATGTTTTTCACTTGGTTGGAGGTAGGGGTGAATGTAGTTACACAAGTCATGATGTCTTCTTGTGTTCTGGTGTTTGTTTCCAACATCGCTTCGCGGTGGTTTTTGCATGCTCTCTTCTTCGCATTTCTGATGACTTGTCTAGGGTAGTTCTTTCTCCGGAGGTTGTTGCTTAGGGTTTCTGCTTGCGTATCGTAGACGCAGATGTTGCTGCAGTTCCTTCCCAGTCAAAGGAATTGTCCATAGGGAAGGTTCTCCCTAAGTGCTTTGGGGTGATGGCTATTGAAAGGGAGGAGGCTGTTGCAATCAGTAGGTCTTTTGTATGTCTTTGTTTTGAGGTTCCCGTGATCCAGTGTGATGAGAAGATCCAGAAAGGGGAGTTCCTTGGTGGATGTTGATAGAGTAAATTTGAGGAAAGGGTCCTGGGTATTGATCCAGCTGTAGAATTCAATGCATCTTCTTCAGTTCCTGCCCAAAAGACCAGGATATCGTCGATATAGCGCTTCCATTGTATAATATCAGTTGAGTATGGGTTAGTCTCTGACAGTATATGGGATGATTCAAAATGGGCCATGTATAGGCATGCCTATACATTTTTTTCAAATATAAAAATCAATTGTACCACCAGATCCATGGAACATCCATGGGCAGCACTTTCGCGCACTCCAAGATGAAGTCAATTCCATTGTGGTCAATGAAGCTTTTACCAACGGCTGGATCTCGAAAAACGAAGCGGATTTCCTGGTCAAAACTACACCTATCTCTAGAAGCTTCTCCCCACTTCAAAGTTACAACTGGGTTTAAATACTGGACCTCAGACATCAACTCTTCAGTACACTTCTGGACCTGTCAATACTCTGCCAGGAAGAAGGACTGCTATGCTACTGAAAGGACTGCCACTCTGCTGGACTATTGCCCTGAAGGACCACTGCCCTACTGTGCTGGCCTGCTGCCCTCTTGCCTGGATGAGAAGGACTGGACCTGTCACTGTTGAACCCAGGTAGCTGGACTCTGCCATCTGTAAGTCTAGCCTGCCAAGTGGTGGACCCTTGGAAGCAGGCACAAGGTGATCTGCCTGCCTCTGTGGATTCAGTGGGACTGACGCATCTCCTGTACTACACTGTGCAAGCCTGAGTACAACTGACACATTACCTCTGCTGCGTGGATTGGACCTGTCGCAAAGACCCACAGCTCCTCTGCAGCCTCTTCAAAACCACCGCTGCATGACGCATCCTCAGCACAGGCCCTCGCATCCCCCATCGACTGTAGTGTCGATGTCAGTGCCAGACTCTGCATCGCAGCCTTGCAGCTCCTCAGAACCAACGCATTGTCCCGAGTGTACAACACATCCTCGACGTCTGGCTTCGCATCGCAAGCCCTCATCGATGGGATCCTAGATGATGACACAGGACCTTGCATCTAAAGCATTGCCGCACCTCAGAACTGACGCATCACTCCGGCTGCACGATTCATCTTCAATGCAGATCCTCGCAACCCTCAACAAGCCAGGATTTAAGGTACTATGTTGAGCAAACCTAACTGGGTCCCTGTAGCCGGCCCGTGCTCCATCGAGGTCGGCCAGAACTTTTGACTTTGTCCGGGTCCAGCACGACCAGATATCCACAGTTGGCACTTTGTGCTTTTTGCAGTTGTTTTTACTGAAATATTTAAAATTACATATCTCTGATTCTTCTGATTGGACTAAATGTTTCTAACATGGTGTGGGATCCTTTTTGTGTGGTGATTTTCACTTTATCACTTTTTGAAGTGTTGCACAAACACTTTACACATTGCTTCTAAGTTAAACCTGACTGCTCTATGCCAAGCTACCAGAGGGTTGAGCACAGGTTAATTTAAGGTTGGCTTGTGCCTCACTCTGGCAAGGATTGTAATTGCTGCTTGTTAGACTTGGCTTTTTCAGCGGGTTTACCCCAGACTTTTTGCTTTTTGGCCTCCTGTTTTTGACCCTGTGTGTGTTGGTTTTAGGACTCTGGGCACTTTACCACTGCTAATCAGTGCTAAAGTGCATATGCTCTCTGTGTAAATTGTGTTATGGATGGGTGTTTCCATGATTGGATATTTGATTTACCTGTTAGCCCCTAGTAAAGTGCACTGCGTGTGTCAGGGCTGGTGAATCAAAATGCTACTCGGGGGCCTGCAGCACTGGTTGTGCCACCCCCGTGAGTAGCCCTGAAAACGGTAACTCAGACTTGCCATTGCAGAAGTCTGCGCGCAGTTTGTAACTGCCATGTCGACTTGGCCAGTGCACACACTGGCCGGTCCCTAACCTTCCCGTTTCTTACATGTCAGACACCCCTCAGGTAGGCTCAAGGTACCCCTGTGGGCAGGGTGCAGTGTATGTGAAAGGTGGGACATGCCCTGGTGTGTGTGGCATGTCCTGATAGTGAATTACAGCCAATTTCGTTTTTCACTATTGCAAGGCTACCAGTTCCCCATAGGATAGAATGGGAGGTTTGTTTATAACATCTTATAAACATAACTGGCCCAGGGAATTCGGTAAGAAAATAGAATTTAGTATGCCTGAACTCAGAATATAAAGATGCATCTTTTAGTGAAGATGATTTTTACATTCTGTGTTTGAAAATACCACTTTTAGAAAGTAGGTATTTTCTTGCTCAGTCATCCCGTGTGCCTCTGCTGGAATGTGGATTGCCTGTCTGGGTTTTGGATGACAGAATGCTGGGGCAGCAGGAGGGGCGCCAGATGGTCTAGGTAGGTCAGGAAAGGGCTGAAGAGACCTGGGTTACGATGGGGGAAGGGGGAGGAGATTTCCTTGCACCTCAAAGGGCCTGCTCTGCCTCTGACAAATGCCGTCTCCACCTCCTGCCAGGAATTCACACCAGAGAAGGCAGAACTGGTCCTGACCGGGCACAGGCCCTCTCTGCCTAAGAGATCAAAGGATTTTGGACATAAATGCTGGGTCCCAGACCCCTGAACTTTAGAACTCATCTGGACAAGAAGACTACCAAGAAGAAGAGCCGGAGAAGCTGCAAAAGGAACGACTGCTTTGCTGGGTGCTTTGCTGGGCTGACCTGCAGTGGCTGCTTTTGTCTTGGGCAGTGAAAGGCCTGGACTGGACTTTCTGCAACCTAAATTTGTGAGTCTCTCCAAGGGCTTGAGGTAGAGCTTGCCCCCTGGTCACGAAGTCTCAGGAACAGCAAAGACTTCAAGTTCTTCGACCCGCAGCACTGGGGACTGTGTGTTTTGTGCTGCAACCCGAAGAACACCAACTCGACGACGTCTACGACGCCACTGACGACTCCGTGTCCTGAAGGCAACGCAGAGGGCACCGCCGCAATGCCGCACGGCAACCCTGGTCTCACCGACGACGCCTGTTGACGCCGCCACCGAGCCGCTGCTTGCACCGCGACCTGTGGGCACTGCACTCCGCACCGCCTCGCTTCATGCCGAAGCTTTGGCACCGCAGAGGGCACCGCCGCAACGCCGCACCGCGACCCTGGTCTCACCGACGACGCCTGTTGATGCCGCCACCGAGCCGCTGCTCGCACCGCGACCTGTGGGCACCGCATTCCGCACCGCCTGGCTTCACGAGGACGCCTTGGCCTGCCTGACGCCGCCACTTCCCGCCGAGATCGACGCCGCTGCTTGCACCGTGGTTCGGGGGCACCACTCGTAAGTTACACGACGCACCGCCCTCATCCCACACCGCAGCCTTGGCCTTCCGACGCTGGCGCCATCGACTCCAGTTCGTCAGCCGACGACAGCACTTCAGCAAAGACGACGCAGCTGCTTGCACCGTGATCTGCCAGCACCGTGACGAGCACCGCCTTCATCTCGCACCACAACCCTGGTCTCACCGACGATGCCATCTGATGCCGCCACCGAGCCTCTGCTCGCACCGCGACCTGAGGGCACCGCACGCCGCACCGCTGCACTTCGCACCGCAGCACCCGACTCCTGCCGACGCCAGCGCTCCTGACTCCATCAAGAGAGGAGATCGACCTGCAACGCGTGTGACTTCGAGTGCCCCATCGCCCTGCATCTCTGAAAGGTACTGTTTGCGGGTCTTCCCGACACCGTAGCTGGCCTGCAACCCGCGGTCAGCCAGAACTGTTTTGGATTTGTGTGTTCACGACGCCGTGGTAGCCCGGACGGCGCTATCCACACAAGGAACTCTTTTTAATCAGCGTATTTTTGAATTGTGAACTTTTAAGTATAGTATTGTGGTTCTTTATCGTTTTTGGTCTTGTTTTAATTATATAAAAATATTGGATATTTTTCTAAACTGGTGTGGTGTCCTTTTGTAGTGCGTACCCTGTATTACTGTTGGTTATGTGCAAATGCTTTACACACTGCCTCTAAGATAAGCCTGACTGCTCGTGCCAAGCTACCAAGGGGGTGAGCAGGGGTTATTTTAGGAGTGTAACTCCCTTATCCAGACTAGGGTGGTGGTTTTTGCCTGGCTTTGGACCACGCCCAAGCCTACCAAAAATCCCATGTCTAACATTGGTGGCAGCGGTGGGATAGGACTTGCGTTTGCACTTGACTTACAGTGATTGGTGTGCACTACTACCATATCGCAGACCATTACGTACCACATACAGGTTCTTTTTCTTTTTGGCCTATTTTTGATCTTGCCAATTTGAACTTGCTACTTCAACATGCCTGAATCTATAGTATCATCAATTGCATCAGTAGAAATTGCCTTTGAGGAGGATCGATTGGAAGCCTTCATTGTCAAGGAGTTAAAATCGATTTGCAAGAACCTGAAAGTCCAGGTCAGAGGCCTCACCAGGAAGGATGAGCTACAAAAGGTGCTGAGGGCCTGGGTAGCAGCCAGACATGCCAGTGGGCAATCTGGTGATCTCAGTGGAGAGGTGGAGGAGCCTGTTCCTAGGGTGGATGTGCTTTTGGGAGGAGGGGAGCCCTCCAGGCCAGGCAGCAGTAGCTTGTCCCCAGAGGAGCTGGAGGACAGGCGGGAAGCAAGGAGGTTTGAATTGGAGAAACTCAGAACAGAAAGTGAGAGGGAAGACAAGAGAATAGCCATGGAGGAAAAGAAGATGATCTTGGATCATGAGCTTAAAATGAGAGAGCTGGAGCTCGATTGGGAAGCCGGTAGGGCTTTGTCCAGCCCAGATGGTGGCAGCAAAAATGTAGTGTCTAGTACTGAGGGGGAGGTACACGCACACACAGATTTGGGGCCCTGCTTCAAGGAGGGGGTTGACATACGCCAGGGGGTTCAGGATTGTGAGGTTACTCCCGTGGTATGCAGTGTCCCTGAGGTGGATTGGGGAACTGGCACAGGGGATCATATTCCTGGTAGTGGGAGGGACACTCTACTGACTCTAGAGGAGAGGTGCAGGGAGAGGGGTTCCCCCATGATAGACGCCCTGGTAAGTGAGTATGGAGACCAGCCAGAAGAGTATGGGTTGAGAGACAGCAACAGTCAGACACTGTCTCACCAGTCTTGTGAGAATGATGTGGGGTACTTTTCTGAGGCACTGGATGGTTGGGTGAAGGGTAGTTTGGTTAACACCTGTGTGGGGCTGTGTGATTCAATTGTTGGAGAGCATATTTTAAGTCCCTGTTTTTCAGAGCTAGGCCAACACCCGGTGGAGTGTGAGTTCTCTGACCCCAGGGAGCTTGCACTGGAGGCAGACCTTGTGGTGGATTCCAGAGGGTCTGTAGAAGCATCTGGGGGTGACCCGGAAGGAAGGGGCTTAGGTATTTCCCCACCAAGGGTGGTGGGAAAGGTTCATGGTAGCCCAGCTAGGTCCCGGTGTCATGGGAAGGGTGTAGGGACTCACGTCCTGTCTCCGCGGAGAAGGAGTGGGAAGGGGCTGCGGCCCAAGGTGCCCGAAACCCGGTCCCAAAGCCTGGGTGGTTCCAGGAGGGAACACCAGATGGGGAGCCTAGGCTGTACTGATAGGCCGTCCGTTGAGGGGGATCTCCTAGAGTCAGGAGAACCTGGAGCATCCGTAAACGGAGCTCCAGTGGTTCTGGTGTCTGGCGGTGCCGCTCCTAAGTGGAGGGTGCAGAAGTTCAGAGTGAGGGGTGAGAGGGGGATGTGTTCCCCAGTGGGAGAACCAGTGGGTCAGGGGCCAGCCAGAAGGGCTGAGCCTCCTAGCAGTGACCATGGTGACACCACTTCTGTCCTGGGGATCTTCGCGCACTGTCAGATGGACAGAGGTCAGGAGATCTGCACCAGGCAGACTGTCACACAACACATGAGTCATGTGTTACCCTCAGGGGGGGCATGCGTGCTCCCAAGGAAGTCCTGGTGCGCCGGGCAGGTGCTCAGCTGCAGGATTTAGTCCCTGGGTTGGGAAGCCAGGTTCAGGTCCTGCCTGACCTGGAGGGAAGGACGACTGTAAGCAGTGTCCTGACCGGTTTGTCTTCTAGGGGTACCACTCCAGGTGGGAGGGTGCAGAACTCTGGAAGGGGGTGCAGAGGGAGGGAGTCCTCGCCTCTGACCCCGGTTCAACTTGAGGGTTTAGACCCTAGGTTGGGCGACCAGTTGCTGGAGGGAGGTCCTGAACTGGTGGGCGAGTTGGGCAGGACACCTGCCACAGGTGCCCTGACAATTTTGAAAGGACCAGTAGGTCAGGGGTTGCCAGCTCTGAGGTCAGAGCACCCCAGGACTGACCCTGGTGAGGCCACTTCTGGCCTGGGGGTCTTCATGCTCTGTCAGGTGGACAGGAGGCTGGAGACCTGCGCCAGGCGGATTCTGGCACAACTCATGAGGGGTGTGTTTCCCTTGGGGGGGTTGGTGTACTCCCCGGAAGTCCTGGGTTGCCAGGCACAGGTCCAGCCTAAGGGTACAGGCCCTGGGTTGGAGGACCAGGTTCAGGGTGTCCCCCCTGACCTGGGGGAAGGGGCAACTGCTAACAGTGCCACTACCAGTTTCTCTTCTGGGGGTGCCGCTCCAGATGGGAGGGTACAGTGCCCCAGGGAGGAGGACCGGGTGTGGGAGAGCCTACCCCAGTCCCTTGTTCAGCCTCAGGGCACAGACCCTGGGCTGGTGTACCAGTTGCAGGATAGCACCCTTGAACTGGTGGGTGAATTGTGCAGAACGCCTGCCACAGGTGGCCTGACAATTCTGGAGTTGAGGGGGACTGCTCCCGGTGGGGGGATGCAGTGCCCCAGGGAGGAGGACCGGGTGTGGGAGAGGCCACCCCAGTCCTGTGTCCAGCCTCAGGGTACAGACCCTAGGCTGGTGTACCAGTTGCAGGATAGCACCCCTGAACTGGTGGGCGAATTGTGCAAGGCACCTGCCACAGGTGCCCTGACAATTCTGGAAGGGGGTACCGCTCCAGGTGGGAGGGTACGGAGCCCCTGGGAGGAAGACCAGGGGAGGGAAAGCCTACCCCAGTCTCCTGTCCAGCCGCCGGGTACAGACCCTAAGCTGGTGGGTCAGTGCCAGGATGTCATCCCTGGCCTGACAAGAGGGAGAGTGGACAAAGGGTACCAGGCACCTGGGGCTACCGCCCCCCACTCTCTGATGCCACAGAGGTTAGAGAGCCCTGAGAGGCATAAGGCCTGGGTCTCCCCACTGACAACTGTCGGTAGCCACTGTGGCTTACTGTCCTGGTGGACAGAGTTGCCCCTGGGAGGGGGGCAGGAGTCACACCCCGGGGGTGGACTGGGCCACACCACTGTGTTGGCCATGTGGGCACTGTCGGCCTGTTGGGACACATCTGTGAGCAAAGTAAGTTTAGGCGCTGCACAGATGGGGTTCACAAGTGAAGAGAGAAGGGTACCCCATGGGTCAGCTTAGTGGGCCCTGAGAGTATGGATAGAGGGCTCCAACTGGGTTTGGAAAGGCGAAGAACCAGAACGTGCCCCCGCTGTTGTGGGCCAGGTCTATGTTCTATCGCCCCAAGCAGGGAAGTCCATCAAGGGATTGATTAGTCTACCCTGGCTTTAGGCTGGGAGGGGGTTGTGTTAGACTTGGCTTTTTCAGCGGGTTTACCCCCAGACTTTTTGCTTTTTGGCCTCCTGTTTTTGACCCTGTGTGTGTTGGTTTTAGGACTCTGGGCACTTTACCACTGCTAATCAGTGCTAAAGTGCATATGCTCTCTGTGTAAATTGTGTTATGGATGGGTCTTTCCATGATTGGATATTTGATTTACCTGTTAGCCCCTAGTAAAGTGCACTGCGTGTGCCAGGGCTGGTGAATCAAATGCTACTCGGGGGCCTGCAGCACTGGTTGTGCCACCCCCGTGAGAAGCCCTGAAAACGGTAACTCAGACCTGCCATTGCAGAAGTCTGCGCGCAGTTTGTAACTGCCATGTCGACTTGGCCAGTGCACACACTGGCCGGTCCCTAACCTTCCCTTTTCTTACATGTCAGACACCCCTCAGGTAGGCCCAAGGTACCCCTGTGGGCAGGGTGCAGTGTATGTGAAAGGTGGGACATGCCCTGGTGTGTGTGGCATGTCCTGATAGTGAATTACAGCCAATTTCGTTTTTCACTATTGCAAGGCTACCAGTTCCCCATAGGATAGAATGGGAGGTTTGTTTATAACATCTTATAAACATAACTGGCCCAGGGAATTCGGTAAGAAAATAGAATTTAGTATGCCTGAACTCAGAATATAAAGATGCATCTTTTAGTGAAGGTGATTTTTACATTCTGTGTTTGAAAATACCACTTTTAGAAAGTAGGTATTTTCTTGCTCAGTCATCCCGTGTGCCTCTGCTGGAATGTGGATTGCCTGTCTGGGTTTTGGATGACAGAAGGCTGGGGGAGCAGGAGGGGCGCCAGAGGGTCTAGGTAGGTCAGGAAAGGGCTGAAGAGACCTGGGTTACGATGGGGGAAGGGGGAGGAGATTTCCTTGCACCTCAAAGGGCCTGCTCTGCCTCTGACAAATGCCGTCTCCACCTCCTGCCAGGAATTCACACCAGAGAAGGCAGAACTGGTCCTGGCCCTCTCTGCCTAAGAGATCAAAGGATTTGTGGACATAAATGCTGGGTCCCAGACCCCTGAACTTTAGAACTCATTTGGACAAGAAGACTGCCAAGAAGAAGAGCCGGAGAAGCTGCAAAAAGGAACGACTGCTTTGCTGGGTGTTTTGCTGGGCTGACCTGCAGTGGCTGCTTTTGTCTTGGGCAGTGAAAGGCCTGGACTGGACTTTCTGCAACCTAAATTTGTGAGTCTCTCCAAGGGCTTGAGGTAGAGCTTGCCCCCTGTTCACGAAGTCTCAGGAACAGCAAAGACTTCAAGTTCTTCGACCCGCAGCACTGGGGACTGTGTGTTTTGTGCTGCAACCCGAAGAACACCAACTCGACGACGTCTACGACGCCACTGACGACTCTGTGTCCTGAAGGCACCGCAGAGGGCACCGCCGCACCGCGACCCTGGTCTCACCGACGACGCCTGTTAATGCCGCCACCGAGCCGCTGCTCGCACCGCGACCTGTGGGCACCGCACTCCGCACTGCCTGGCTTCACGAGGACGCCTTGGCCTGCCTGACGCTGCCACTTCCTGCCGAGATCGACGCCGCTGCTTGCACCGTGGTTCGGGGGCACCGCTCGTAAGTTACACGACGCACCGCCCTCATCCCACACCGCAGCCTTGGCCTACCGACGCCGGCGCCATCGACTCCAGTTCGTCAGCCGACGACAGCGCTTCAGCAACGATGACGCCGCTGCTTGCACCGTGATCTGCCAGCACCATGACGAGCACCGCCTTCATCTCGCACCGCGACCCTGGTCTCACCGACGACGCCATCTGATGCCGCCATCGAGCCGCTGCTCGCACCGCGACCTGAGGGCACCGCACGCCGCACCGCTGCACTTCGCACCACAGCACCCGACGGCTGCCGACGCCAGCGCTCCTGAATCCATCAGAGAGGAGATCGACTTGCAACGCTTGTGACTTTGAGGGCCCCATCGCCCTGCATCTCTGAAAGGTACTGTTTGCGAGTCTTCCCGACACCGTAGCTGGCCTGCAACCCTGCGGTCAGCCAGAACTGTTTTGGATTTGTGTGTTCACGACGCCGTGGTAGCCCGGACGGCGCTATCCCCACAAGGAACTCTTTTTAGTCAGCGTATTTTTGAATTGTGAACTTTTAAGTATAGTATTGTGGTTCTTTATCGTTTTTGGTCTTGTTTTAATTATATAAAAATATTGGATATTTTTCTAAACTGGTGTGGTGTCCTTTTGTAGTGCGTACCCTGTATTACTGTTGGTTATGTGCAAATGCTTTACACACTGCCTCTAAAATAAGCCTGACTGCTTGTGCCAAGCTACCAAGGGGGTGAGCAGGGGTTATTTTAGGAGTGTAACTCCCTTATCCTGACTTGGGTGGTGGTTTTTGCCTGGCTTTGGCCCACGCCCAAGCCTACCAAAAATCCCATTTCTAACACTGCTTGACTAGGACTCACAATCTAGTCAACCAACAACCCCAATTTCTTGCATCTACATTTGTAGGAGTTTGACTCTAAGCAGGGTCTACATCGTAATAAGAGTACGCTGATCCAATGACATTTGTCTTCATTTGCAAGGTCCCCAGAGTCAATCTTCTTGGATTGATCAAGTGGCTTACAAAGTCATTTCATGGGGACTTCCGGCCAGTCCTTGGTTTTAATGAAGGTCAATAATGTGCATAGTAGGAAGACTCATGCTTCTGCATATTTCATGCTATAATGTGGCATAAATACAAGGCTTCTACAAGTCTTAAGCCTTTGGATTCTGTGTGTGATATATTTTAGTAGGAGCACCTTCTTTGACTAGTTTTGTTATGTGTACCACAGTTTTCGTGTAGTGCAGTGTGCCCCATTTCTGTGGCCTTTTGTCATTGCTGGGTGCCTAGGTATGTAAAATGTTGTCTGTTGTTTGATGGTTAGCTCAGGAGATGGTGGTTCATACAGTAATTGACTCTTGCAAACTTCACCAAGACAACGGTGACACAGCAGGCCATGTGGTGCCTGACCTGTTGCTGCTGGAGTCTGCCAGCGGTGATGAGCCGCGTCCCGGTACACATGCATATGGCAGGGTGTAACACAGGCCCCCGCAGCCCCCACAGTGCGGGGGGCCCCAAGCTCCAGGGGGCCCCCTCACCCCACACTTCGGCCGGAGAGCTCCTGATACAGTCTGGAGGGGACCCCTTCACGTACCTTGTAGGGGGTCCCCTTCAATTATCGTTACGCCACTGGCATATGGGGCCTCTGGAGCACCCTCATGAAGTGCATTTCTCATAGCATGACCTCATCTAGATGAATAAATCCCACTTAGTCCTAGTGCCAGTAAGTGGATTTCAAACGTATGTGTCTGCTGTGAGTGAAAGGAGAGATTCCATTTTCTTCTTAACTTTTGACACAGTCATGGTGAACAGCTTAGCTGATACTGATTCGGAACAAGCATGTCTCAGGGGATTGTGTTAATTATTTTTGCTTGTTTTGTTACATACTAGGACTGTGGTGACTAATTTTATTTAAGTCTGTAATTTGTTTTTGTTTGTGCACAATACTTAAACCATCTAGTGAAGGACTTTTGCGCAAATACATTGGAAATCCACTGTTTGACAGAAACTCCAGTGAGAAGCATGGGCAGACAGTATTGAGGGCTTTTTGTTAGTTTCAGAGGGAAAGGTGTCCGTAGAAGAGGAAACAAGTCACTGTTGCAGTAGTTAGGTGTTGATGGGTTGGAAATTGTCTGCACCTAGCTAGACACTTAAGGAGGCAAGGCGGGATAAGATTATCCCAGAAATCAATACAACCGATAGAAGAACATTTTGGACAAAAGGTCATTAGAATGTAAGGAAGGTGCACACATTTCCATTAGTACAAAGAATTCACATGTCAATAGATACTTCTAAATAAATAATGACTGTGACCTTATTATCTACAGCATGAATGAGGAACACCTCAATTCACATTCTGAGTGAAGGAGGGCCCTAGATAATCAAAATGAGATCTAGGCTGAGAGCAGTTCGGGAAAAGGTGAATGGAATGTAGACTAATTCTGGGTAAGTCTTTATCCACCATCACTATTGTAGTAATGGGATCTTGAAAGTGTCAACAATTACCTCAGTACCAGGAAGTGATGCAACTATGATGAATCAGAAATATTGAATATTGCTGATTGTGGGCGAGACAGCATCTACTGCTTGTGTTATAATACACAGAGAGTACCTTGAATAATATTAGGCAGTAGATCTGAGCCAGCGGTTTTGGTCAGTGATACAAAAAAGTTTAAGTATTAAGAGGTTTTGCAAGCAAACACTAACCATAAATAAATGTCCTGGTGCTAAGCAATAGGCCTCATTAAGGGCACAACCATGCTAGTCGTTGCTAGTCCAGTCATTGTTCATCCTCTTTTACTATGTTCCATATCTGTTGTTAGACCTGGCTTTTTCAGCTGGCTTTATCCCCAGACTTTTTGCTTTTTGGCCTCCTGTTTCTGACCTTTTTTTGTTGGTTTTAGGACTCTGGGCACTTTACCACTGCTAATCAGTGCTAAAGTGCATATGCTCTCTGTTAGAAATGGGATCTCTAGTTGGCAAGGGCTCGCACCTTTGTCCAAGTAGGGACCCTTCTTCCTAGTCAGGGTAAGGGTGTTACACTCGTGAAGTAACCCCTGCTCACCCTCGTGGTAGCTTGGCACGAGCAGTCAGGCTTAATTCAGAGGCAGTGTGTAAAGCATTTGCACATAACCAACAGTAATACAGTGTAAGCACTACAAACGGACAACACACCAGTTTAGAAAAATAACCAATATTTGATATACTCAAGACAAGACCAATTACGACAAAAATCCACAATACTATACTTTAAGAATGAATACTTGATACGGTAACTTCTTCTTTGCAGGAATAGCACAAAAGCAAAGTTCGTACGAGTCGGTAGCTCCGTCCGAGCCTACCGCGATGCTGAAAACCACAGAGTCTAACAGTTCCAGCCGACCGCGTCGATACGGGCCAGCAGAGTCGTGAACAGACTCGGTCACAGTACCTTTCTCGTTGTGGCTGGTACGGAGTGTACGAGCCGGTCGGCGTTCGTCGCGGTTGCGGTGCAAGACGGAGCGATGCAAGGTGCGGTGTCCCTCGATGCGGTGCAGGCAGCGGCTCGATGAGCGTCGTGCAGACGGAGTCGGTGAGTCCAAGGCGTGCGATGCAGGGTGAGACGATGCTCGATGCGGTGCTGACAGGTTGCGATGCAGGCGACCAAGCCGGAGTGCGGGAGCTGGCGTCGGACAGCGGTGCGAGTCGGAGCGGTGCGTCGCAGACGTGCGAGCGGTGCCCCAAATGCGGTGCGGTCACGACTCTTGAGCCAGTTGCAGTGACCGCGTCGGTCGGGTCCGGCTGGTTCAGTGAAGCGATGCGATGCGAACTGCGGTGCCCACAGGTCACGGTGCAAGCAGCGGCTCGGTGTTGGCGGCATCGGACGTCGCCCACGGTGAGACCAGGGTTGCGATGCGAAGCGGGGCAATGCGGTCTGCGGTGCAAACAGGTCACCGGTCAGGGATGGATTCGGTTGATGGAGTCGGTTGCGGTTCCCTTCCTCTGTGGCAACTGAAACAGCGTTCCAGAAGCGGTACCCAGAGGTTTGTGAAGTCTTTGCAGTCCCTGAGACTTCTTAACAGGAGGCCAGCTCGGTTCCAGGCCCTTGGAGATACTCAGCACAAGTTTGTAGAAAGTTCCTTCCTTTCACTGCCCAAGGCAGAAGCAGCAGCTGCAGGCCAACCCAACAAAGCAACAACACAGCAAAGGGGCAGTACTCCTCCTGGCAGCTCTTCCAGCTCTTCGTCTTGGCAGGTTCCTTGATTCCAGCGAGATCTAAATTCATGGGGTCAGGGCCCCAATATTTATATCCCAAATTCCTTTGTTCTCTGAAGGCAGAGAGGCCTTTGCCTAGTCCAAACCAGTTCTGGAGCACTTTGTTGACAAGTCTCCGTCCCTTCTTTCAGTGAGTAGGCCAGGGACATCAGACGCACCACAGGAGGTGGAGCCAGCATTGTGGAGGGAAGGCACTGTCCTATTCAGGGCCCAGGTGCGACCCCTCCCACCCATCTACATGTAGATCTTGCTATTCAGCCCTGTGCTGACTCACCCTGTCTCCTGGCATCCCCCAGCCCCTGTCACTCACACTCCAGACAAGGAATACACAACCTCACAGAGGCAGGCTTGGATGGTTAGACAAGAAAATACCCACTTTCTAAAAGTGGTATTTTCAAACACAGAATGTTAAAACCAACTTCACTAAAAGATGCATTTTATCATTCTGAGTCCAGGCATACTAAACTCGAATTTCTACCATGTTCCCAGGGTCAGTTAGGATTATAAGCTGTAATAATCAAAACTGCCCGTTCTGGCCTATGGGGAACAGGTAGCCTTGCAATAGTGAAAAACGAATTAGGCTGTAATTCACTATCAGGACATGCCACACACACCAGGGCATGTCCTACCTTTCGCATACAACGCACCCTGCCCACAGGGGTACCTTGGGCCTACCTTAGGGGTGACTAACATGTAGCAAAGGGAAGGTTTAGGGACTTGCAAGTGTGTGCACTTGCCAAGTCGACATGGCAGCCCCAGGCTGCGCCCAGGCTCTGCGATGGCAGGCCCGAGTTACACTTTACGGGCTGTTTGCGTGGGTGGCACAATCCAGTGCTGCAGCCCACCAACAGCATTTGGTCTATAGGCCCTGGCACTCGTAGTGCACTTTACAAGGGACTGACACATAAACCAAATAGGCCAATCATGGAAACGCCAATCCGTAACACATTTTATACAGGAGCACTTGCACTTTCCCACTGGACCGCAGTGAGGAAAGTGCGCAGAATCATTACACCAGCAAAAACAGAGTCAAAACCGGGAGGTCAGAAAGCAAAAGTCAGGGGAAACACGCCAAAAGATGCCAAGTCTAACACATGTCCCCTCCAGCTGAAAGTAGGGAGAACTACCCAACCCCATTGGAGTTCTCTTCACTAAGGCGGAAGAACCTGGACAGACCATCTGCGTTGGCGTGTTCTGTACCAGGACGGTGTTCCACCGTAAAGTCCATTCCCTGTAGGGAGATGGACCACCTCAGCAGTTTTGGATTCTCACCCCTCATTTGCATCAACCATCTGAGGGGCCTGTGGTCTGTCTGAACCCGGAAGTGAGTCCCAAACAGGTATGGTCTCAACTTCTTCAGTGCCCAGACCACAGCAAAAGCTTCCCTTTCTATGGCACTCCACCTCTGTTCCCTGGGAAGTAGTCTCCTGCTAAGGAAGACTACAGGCTGATCCAGGCCCTCTTCGTTCAGTTGTGAGAGCACCGCTCCCACACCATGCTCTGAAGCGTCAGTCTGCACGACAAATTCTTTGGAGAAGTCAGGTGCCTTGAGCACGGGCGCCGTGCACATGGCTGCCTTCAGGGCATCAAAAGCTTTCTGGCAGGACTCAGTCCAGATCACTTTCCTGGGCTGCCTCTTAGAGGTCAGCTCTGTTAAGGGGGCAACGATGGTGCCGTAGCCCTTAACAAATCTCCTATAGTAGCCGGTGAGACCTAAGAAGGCTCTCACCTCTGTCTGGGTCTTGGGGGTTCCCAAGCCAGAATGGTGTCAATCTTGGGTTGTAGGGCGCCACCTGGCCGCTTCCTACCTGATGTCCCAAGTACACCACAGAACCCTGCCCGATCTGGCACTTACTGGCCTTGATCGTGAGGCCTGCACCTTGCAGAGCCCTCAACACTTTCTCAAGGTGCTGTAAATGTTCTTCCCAGCTGGAACTGAACACAGCAATGTCATCCAGGTAGGCGGCACTGAAATCCTCCAGCCCAGCCAACACCTGATTGACCAACCTCTGAAAGGTGGCAGGGGCATTCTTCAACCCAAAGGGCATCACCCGGAATTGGTAATGACCTTCTGGGGTTGAGAATGCTGATCTCTCCTTGGCCCCATCGGTTAAGGCAATCTGCCAGTACCCAGATGTCAAATCAAACCTGCTGAGGAACCGGGCAGCTCCCAACCGATCAATGAGCTCATCAGCTCTGGGGATGGGGTGCGCGTCAGCCCTGGTGACGGCATTGAGCCCACGGTAGTCCACACAAACCGGAGTTCTGGAGTGGCACCGGGCGCCGCAGCCTTTGGGACCAAGACCACTGGGCTGGCCCAAGGACTGTGGGAGGGCTCAATCACCCCTAACGCCAACATCTTAGAGACCTCCTCCTTGATGCTGGCTCTGACCCGGTCAGTCAACCTGTAAATCTTGTGCTTCACAGGAGGGCTGTCACCGGTGTCCACGTCATGGGTACACCAGTGAGTAACACCGGGGTCAGAGAGAACAGTGGGGCGAACTGTCCCAACAACTGGCGACAGTCCCCTGCTGCTCCTGAGTCAGAGTAGGGGAGAGGATCACACCCTCTACTGACCCATCATGCTCCTTGCTAGACAGGAGGTCAGGGAGAGGCTCACTCTCCTCTTCCACCCCATCATCTGTCGCCAAGAGCATACTCACTTCGGACCTCTCGAAGTGGGGCTTGAGGCGGTTCACGTGAAGGACCCTCAAAGGGTTCCTTGGAGCTTGCAAATCCACCAGGTAGGTGACGTCACTTTTGCGCTCCTTTACCTCATATGGCCCAGTCCACTTGTCCTGCAAGGCACAAGGTGCCACTGGGGCCATGACCCACACTTTTGCCCAGGTTGAAATTCGACCAGAGTGGCATTCTGGTCATACCATCTCTTCATTTCTTCCTGGCTTGCTTCTAGGTTCGCCTGAGCGAGTTTCCTGAAGCGGGCAGTTTGGTTTCTAAAGGCCAGCATGTAGCTAAATACATCCTGGGGAGTTTTCCTGGGAGCCGCCTCCCAGCCTTCCTTTACCAAACTCAGAGGTCCTCTGACAGGGTGGCCATACAGGAGCTCAAAGGGGCTGTACCCAAGAGACTTCTGAGGCACCTCCCTGTATGCAAAGAGTAAGCATGGCAAGAGGACGTCCCACTTATGCCTCATGGGTTCTGTTAGACCCTTGATCATGCCTTTCAAGGTCTGTTTGAATCTCTCCACCAGACCGTTTCCTTGTGGGTGGTAAGGAGTGGTGAACTTGTAGGTTACACCACACTCCTTCCACAGGGATGTCATATACTTCGATATGAAATTGGTCCCCCTATCAGAAACCACCTCTCTGGGGAATCCCACACGGGAAAAGATCCCCATTAACGCCCAGCCCACCACTGGCGCCGTCGTTGTCCTGAGAGGGATTGCCTCCGGGTACCGGGTGGCATGGTCCACCAAGACCAGGATGTACCTGTTGCCCATGGCTGTCTTGGGATCCAGTGGCCCCACAATATCCATCCCTACCCTTTCAAAGGGTGTTCCAACAACAGGAAAAGGTTGGAGAGGAGCTTTGACCTTCCTCCCACTCTTACCACTTGCCTGGCAAGTTTGGCAAGACCTACAGTGTGCATCTGACTGCCTTCGCATTTGGGGCCAAAAGAAGTGGGTGACAAGCCTGTCAAAGGTCTTGTCCTGCCCCAAATGTCCTGCCAAAGGCACGTCATGAGCCAGACCCAGTAAGAAGGTCCTGAAGCGCTGGGGTACCACCAGCACACGGGCTGACCCAGGCTCAGCAACCTTAGGCTCACTGTATAGGAGGCCACTCTCCCAGTAGATCAGATGTGACCCGGACTGATTACCAGCTGCCTGGTCTGCAGCCTGCCGCCGCAGACCCTCCAGAGTAGGGCACTCGTTCTGCTCCCTGCAGAACTCCTCCCTGGTGGGACCCCCTTCTTGCTGCCAATGGGTCAGCTCAGAGATGTCTCCCAGTTCGGCTACCTGCTCCCCTGTAGGCACCGGGCGTCCCCTCGAGGTCCGCCTCCTCCCGGTCCGCGGGAACTTCGGGGCCGGTTTCCCGCGCCCCTGCCCTTTCTCTTGGCAGGGACTTGGGCCACTGTTCCAGGCTCCAAGTCCTCTTGATCACCCTTTCTGGCTGCCATTGACCGAGTAGACACGCATGCCCACTCTGGCAACCCAAGCATCTCCAAGTGAGACCTGAGCTCAACCTCCTTCCATAAGGACTGCTCGAGGTCGTTTCCTAGCAGACAATCTACAGGCATGGTAGGGCTCACAACCACCCTCAAGGGACCTGAGACCCCCCATTCAAAGGGAACCTGCGCCACCATACATTGGCGCTCTGAGTTGTCTACAGCAACTACTTGGTGGAATGCCCGGGGACTACTTGCTTCTCAGACACCAGGTGACACCGGACCGAGGTCACACTGGCTCCAGTATCTCTGAGAGCCTCTACCCTGTTCCCATTAATGGTCACCCAGGTGCTATATTTCTTTGTGTTAGGGGGCACCTGGTTTCCTGGGACCATCTCACTGTCCCCTAGTGAGACAAGGGTCATTTCTGCGGGATCCCCACCCTCCTGTGGGCACCCCTCCTCCCCAAGCGCTACACTAGCCAACACTTTGGACTGTCCACCGGTGGGTGGTTGTGTCCCCTTTGGGCACTTGGGGTCCCCCTGAAAGTGACCTACTTGGTCACATGCATAACACTTGCGGGGCCGGTCTCAACAGGCTTCCCTGTAGAGACTGTAATCTAAAGGTATGTAGTTCCTCTTATAGTGGTGCCTAGGAGAAAAGGTGTGAGCCAAACCACCATCGTTTGTAATTACAACCTCGGTGGAGTAAGGTGTGGGGAGGAGAATAGGGGAAATTCCTTATTTCGGAACTAGGGTCCTCACACACCTAGCAAGCTAGATGTCATGCTTCATCATATGGACCTGCTCCTCGTCGGGTCGGCGCTGCAATACCCAACGGGCACCCTTAAAAGGGGCTCTTTCGCGGAGATCTTTTGTTCCTTGCCGTATGATGAAGTGCGGGTGTGTGTGATGCAGTGCGAGTGTGTGGGCCAAGGGGTGTAGATATCGTGCAGGGATAATTTAAAAGAAGTAGGACAGTCCAAATAATACTTTTATTCTGGCTGGCTATCCACTTCGTTAAAAATGAATAAACAGAGTGGCAGCCTATCTAACTCAAAGGTTTAGTTCAGGCTATGTCCAACTCTACAGGTCAACATGTTTCTTGCCTAATGGTCAGGTTGATCCGTGGCAATTCTTCAGGACCTACTCAGTGAATCTATCTACACAATGTGATGGGGTCAGTAACTACCTACCACATGTTCACACTACGTATCAAAATGCTGTAGTGTATTCAATTAATCTAAAGAAAGAAAGGGAAACAGGGTCAAGGTATAGCTGTATCACACGTATATAGGTTACACAATGTCCATTTATTCTCTCTCCGGTCACCTCAATTATAAAATCGGCATACTTAATTAGTGCAAACACCTAGGCAAGTGATAAAAACGGAGCCTATTATTAGACATCCGGTATTGTGAAGTTAAAAATCTAAAAACATAGAAGACTGTTCTCCCCAATTGAAGACAGTCACAGGAACGGCATTCATACACTTATTGTACTCTGTCTCATAAGTGCTCGTGAATCCCACCTCAACGATAGGACTAGGAAGTGGGTCCGCTGTCAATAAAAAACTCACCTCTCTACAATGAGGGAGTCACTCCAGTCGGTGTCCGGCGGAGTATGAGGACACCTGTAACATGGTGTCCTGTAAGGCATAGATGAGAAATCAAAGAGTTACACGGGCTTAAATTCAAAAACCCAAACCCCACGCAGGTAACTCACAGTGGTGTGCATCAATCAGGGAGCACATAATTTATCCATCGGCATCCAACGGAGTCTATCGGTGCCCCCTGAAAAGGGAACGAGCCAGAGGAAGCGGAGACCCTGCGAGACCCCGAGTGAGCCAGGCCAAGGTATTATCTCCCAGACAACGTGGGGCGCCCATACTCTCTCTAGAGCGCCCACCCATCATCTGGTCCCATAATCTCGGTCCAACCCCTCGCGGTCCACCCACAGGCGCACCGTCAGACCGATCGGTTGCGCGGTGTATTCAATCAGCGCTGATCTGTCAGCATCCATACAGTCTACCCGTTTTGGTCATGCTTCAAAATCCAGCCCAGTAATCGTTCATTACTCACCTTCCCGTAGTTCAGGAGGAGCCGAATCACCTACCCCTATCGCCGGCACCGGAGAAGTGTGGTTCAGCCCCATAACAGGTGCTGAAATACTCTTCCGGGTATTTGCGCGACACGGGGCGGGGCCCGGAACACGTCATTACGTGTGAAGGTGCAGCGCTAAACCAATATGACGCTGTGATGGCAGTGGCAGCCATATTGGAATAGGGATGGTGGCCAATCACCCTGGTGTTGTTGATGTCATTATCATGTCAGTATTAGCGCCAGTAACATCAAAAAACCAGAAACGGTAGTATGTTGTTACTGCTCACAATGTGCGTGGGTGACCCCTTGAGCACAAGGGTGAAGTATGGTAGTCACCCACTATCGGGTTACTACGCCGGCAGAGGCGGCCATCTTGGAGTGGGGATCGTCAAGCATGTCCCCAGTCCTCTCATGTTGTCTTAGTTTAGCCTATGTAGGCGTCAGTAATTATTCTTAAAATTGATGACACATCTCAGTCTAGTCCACCATTATATCCACCCATCATGCTGTCTGGTTGTCTCATTACACATTGAGTTGGTGGCTATAACGTATACCGCAAACGTGAATCCAATGAGTCATGCATGTCTAAGGAGGCCCTGGAATTAGCTGAAGAAAAACCTGACCAGGTCAATGTTATCTGTTATTCAAAGAGGCCCACGGAATATCATCATTCAGTCCATGTTGGACTGTGGACAGACGGTGTATCCACCGTTGCTCTATTCTAAATAGTGCATGGGGGTAATGTTGGCGTGGGTTTCAAGAACAAGCCACTGTAAAGATTCTGGACTATGTCTCTGCTCTCTATAGTGTGTGTACATCTTGGTCGTGACTTTCTGGCATCTTATATTGCTCTTGTGTTCTGTGATGCGTATTCTGATAGCTCTCATAGTCATCCCTACGTATTTCTTCTCGCATGGGCATATCAACAGATATATGCATTTTGATGTGTTGCAGTTCGTATGGTTTTTAGAATCCATGTGAACGTGTCTGTGAGTGTTATCGTCTTGATGGCTTTCGTTTGTTCACAGACCGAGCAGGTACCACACGGATAATTCCCTGTGACTGGAGGCAGATCCCAAAGTGTTCTTTGTGTTCTATTATTCACAGTTTTGGGTCTTGTGTGTATAATGATATCTTTCAGATTTTTAGTTCTTTTGAAGGCAAACCTAGGTGTAGGGATCTCCATATCTCCTGTGTTAAGTATTCCCCAATGCTTTTTAATGATGCCCTTAATGCGTGTGGAGTCTGGTGTGTAAGAAGTAACACATGTCAAAGTGTTGGTCAGTTCTTTAGGTTTTGTTTGCAACAGCGCCTCCCTGGGATTGTTAAGGGCTCTTTTGAAGGAGTTCTTGACCAGATATTCAGGGTAACCTCTCTGTTTAAGATTATTTACCAGACCCCTCGCCTCAGTCTTGTAGTCAGTCAAGGTACTGCAGTTCCTCCTGATACGGAGGAACTGGCCAAACGGGAGGTTGTCTTTCAAGGCCTTCGGGTGGTGACTTTGGTATAATAGAAGGCTGTTCCTATCAGTGGGTTTCTTATAGAGGGTGGTGCTTAGCCCTGTGCGGTCAAGTCTCAGATTAAGGTCTAGGAATGGTATATTTGTCTCAGAGATGGTATGTGTAAATCTCAAGAATTCATTTTGTGTGTTTATCCAATTGCAGAACTCCTCACAGGTGGCCTTGTCACCTTTCCAGAAGATTAGAATGTCATCAATAAACCTTTTCCACAAGGAAAGGTTATTGATGTACGGGTTGTTCGTGATCATGATGCAGTTCTCTTCGAAGGTGGCCATGTATAGACAGGCCACGCTAGGAGCAAAGGTACTTCCCATGGAAGTACCTTGTGACTGATGGAATAGTTGCTTCTGGTATTCAAAATAGTTTTCAGTCAAAGCCAAAGTGGCACACCCCATGATGAACGAAATTGGAGTCGGTGAGGTCCAATTTTCTTTCATCAATAATGACTCAATGGCCATCAGAGTAGCACGCTGGGGAATGTTTGTGTATAACGCTTCTACATCAAGAGTAACCAGGAGGTTGATTTCATCCGTGTCCTGTATACCCTCTATGATGTGAAGGATGTCAGTAGTATCACGTATATATGAGGGAATTTTCTTCACTATTGGCTGAAGGAAATGGTCACAAAATCTGGACAGAGGTTCCAGGAGTGATCCTATACCTGACACTATGGGCCTTCCTGGTACTGGTGTGGTGCCCTTATGTATTTTGGGTAGTGTATAGAAGTAAGGTACCCTTGGGTCCTTTGTTACCAGGAAGTCGGCTTCTTTTTCGAAATCCAACCATTGGTTTCTGCTTCATATACCATACTACAGATTTCTGTTTTCAGTCTGGCGGTAGGATCTTCTGGGATCGGGGTGTAGTACTTGGTGTTACCCAGTTGACGTCTACACTCGCGATCATAGTCAGTAGTGGATTGGATCACCGTGGCCCCTCCCTTGTCTGCTTGTTTTATTGTTATATTGACATCATCTGCCAACGACTGTGCTGCTGTCTGTTCAGCATTAGATAAATTATGGAAAGGGTTACCCAAAGGGATACCTGCCAAATCTTTCAGTACCGCCTTTTCAAAAGTTGGTATTTCAGGGGCACCATCCCGTTGTTGGGGGTGAAAGTGGAGGGATTTCGTAGACCTGAGTCCTCTGTATCAACTTGGGGTGTACCAAGGAAAAAAGCTTTCAGACGGATTTTACGAAAGAATTCGTGTATTTCACACGTGTCTCTAAACCTGTCGAGTTTGGGTGTTGGTACATACCCCAGTCCTTTCTCAAGTACCCTCTTTTCAGTTTCAGTTAGGGTCCTATGGGACAGGTTGACCACTAGTTCTTTTTCCCCCTGGTCCTGCTCCTGGTCTCTACTGTGTGCATCGTTTGATCTTGCCACTGCACTCCCTTTTGCATCCCTCTCTTTCGCCCTCTTCCTCTGCCCCAGCCTCTGCCTAAAAAGGGGGTTGTCCATATTGTAGTATTGAGGTTGACCTTGAGGATACACCGGGAATTGCCAAAAAGGGGTGGTGGTGGAGGCCCATGGTACACAGGTGCGTTGTGGTAGTTGGAGTAAGGAGGGTAGTTGCCCCTTCTTTGATTGTAACTCCTCTACTATCAGTACTTGAATCGCTGTTGGAGGATCCCCTCCTACTACTGTCAGTGCCCTCATCAGATGAATATCCATTCCTTGAAGCGATATAGTCATCCTTTAAGTAAGGATAGACTGTCTCCTTATTGAATTTGTGGATATCCTTCTGTAATTTGGCAATCTTTTGTTTTAGCAAATATTCCTTATTGTCGGCTATTTCACTATTGATCTTAGCCAATTCGGATTTAAACACAGTCAATTGTATGGCTGATTTAAGAGCTGCCTCTACTGCCTGGATCCTGACGAGTAGGGCATCGGCCAATCTTTTAGCGGTATTGATGATCAGTACCAGAAGATCTCTGGTGCATTTCCAAGAGACCGAACACCAATCTTTCTTAAATCCCGGGTCTTCCAGGAATATTCTGGGTAGGATATTCACTATGAGTCCACTTGGGGCGATGTTGGCCCTTAGGTACTCCGTCATCATAGCTCCATGTAAGATGATTTTAAGCCATTCCCTTTTGAGTGTAGTCAATGAAGACCAGTCTTCTGATTGTGACCCTGAGGCCATACTTCCTCCAGTCCCTAGGAGGGAGGGTTTATTCTGTAAAATATCGGCTACAGCTCCATCATTGAAGCTTAGGCCCTGGTTGTCCTCCATCTAAGGTAGGTGACAAAGTCTTCCTACCTGATAGAAATGGAGATAGCGTGTAAAAGTTGGGGCAGTAGTGTAGTTCACACTATCTGGTAACCTAGTGTCCCACGGGGTCGCCCGTGCAAATAATCAATCAACAAACGGGGGAATGAGGGGCTTTTTATAGAGGTCCAACATAAATGCCCAGTCAGATACTGTAATCTAAAGGTATGTAGTTCCTCTTATAGTGGTGCCTAGGAGAAAAGGTGTGAGCCAAACCACCATCGTTTGTAATTACAACCTCGGTGGAGTAAGGTGTGGGGAGGAGAATAGGGAAATTCCTTATTTCGGAACTAGGGTCCTCACACACCTAGCAAGCTAGATGTCATGCTTCATCATATGGACCTGCTCCTCGTCGGGTCGGCGCTGCAATACCCAACGGGCACCCTTAAAAGGGGCTCTTTCGCGGAGATCTTTTGTTCCTTGCCGTATGATGAAGTGCGGGTGTGTGTGATGCAGTGCGAGTGTGTGGGCCAAGGGGTGTAGATATCGTGCAGGGATAATTTAAAAGAAGTAGGACAGTCCAAATAATACTTTTATTCTGGCTGGCTATCCACTTCGTTAAAAATGAATAAACAGAGTGGCAGCCTATCTAACTCAAAGGTTTAGTTCAGGCTATGTCCAACTCTACAGGTCAACATGTTTCTTGCCTAATGGTCAGGTTGATCCGTGGCAATTCTTCAGGACCTACTCAGTGAATCTATCTACACAATGTGATGGGGTCAGTAACTACCTACCACATGTTCACACTACGTATCAAAATGCTGTAGTGTATTCAATTAATCTAAAGAAAGAAAGGGAAACAGGGTCAAGGTATAGCTGTATCACACGTATATAGGTTACACAATGTCCATTTATTCTCTCTCCGGTCACCTCAATTATAAAATCGGCATACTTAATTAGTGCAAACACCTAGGCAAGTGATAAAAACGGAGCCTATTATTAGACATCCGGTATTGTGAAGTTAAAAATCTAAAAACATAGAAGACTGTTCTCCCCAATTGAAGACAGTCACAGGAACGGCATTCATACACTTATTGTACTCTGTCTCATAAGTGCTCGTGAATCCCACCTCAACGATAGGACTAGGAAAAGCCCCTCATTCCCCCGTTTGTTGATTGATTCCCTGTAGAGACCCCTTTCTTCTTATCACCGGGGCTGGGAACCTTTACCCTGGGTACTAGTTTGGGGCCCTTTAGAGAACTCCTGTGCTTTACCCTTGTCCCCCACCTTTCTGCTGGGGACCCTGCCCACCTTTGGCTGAGTCTCCCCAAACGCTTTCTTGTGGACCCTGGTACTCACCCAGCGGTCCGCTTCCATAGCAAGCTTCCTGAGGTCAGTTAGCTTACTATCAACTAGGTGCTGGCGCAGATCTGCAAAACATAGACTAGACAAGTGCTCCCATGCAATCAAGTTGTAGAGCCCCTGAAAATCTGTTACACTACTGCCCTTCACCCAACCATCCAGAGACCTGCAGAACACATCCACACATTCCAACCAAGTGTTGGCATCAGACTTCTTACTGGACCTGAACTGATCCCTGTACTTTTCAGGAGTAAGACCATACTTCGTGAGAAGGGCATCCTTCATGTCAGCATAGGTGAGGTGATACCCCTTACCCAAAGCTATCAGAGCATCCCTTGCTTCTTCAGGGAAAAGTGGCCACAATCCTGCTCCCCAATTCTCCTCAGGGACCCCATTCATGTGTATGGCTGCCTCATAACCCTGAAACCACCTTTGTATGTCATCCCCCTTCTTGAACTCCTTGCCTACGTTCTTGGGAATGTGCACAATCCTGTCTGCCTTTCTGGACGAATTGCTGCCACCATCTGAGCCTGACTTACTCCTAAGTTCTAGCTCCTTCAGTTCTCTCTCATGCTCTAAGAGCATCTTCCTCTCCTCTATGGCCAATCTCTTCTCCTCCCGCTCACTCTCCAGCCTGAGCTTCTGCAGCTCAAACTGCCTTGCCTCCCGCCTGTCCTCCAGCTCCTCTGGGGACAGACTGCTGCTGCCTGACCTGGCGGGTTCCCCCTACCCAAAAGTACATCCACCCTGGAAATAGGCTCCTCCACCTCCTCACTGGGATTACCAGGCTGCCCATTGGCATGTCTGGCTGCTACCCAGGCCCTCAGCGCCTTCTGTAGCTCCTCCTTCCTTGTGAGGCCTTTAATTTGGACTTTCAGGTTTTTACAAATCGCTCGTAGCTCCTTTACGGCGTAGGATTCCAACCTATCCTCCTCAAAGATAACTTCCAGAGATGCAACCGATGATGCAATTGATTCAGGCATGACAAAAGTAGTGAGTTGAAAACTGGCAAGATCAAAAATAGGCCAAAGAAAAAGAACCAGTATGTGGTACGTAATGGTCTGCGATATGGTAGTAGTGCACACCAATCACTGTAAGTCAAGTGCAAACACAAGTCCTATCCTCACCGCTGACAACCAATGTTAGAAATGGGATCTCTAGTTGGCAAGGGCTCGCACCTTTGTCCAAGTAGGGACCCTTCTTCCTAGTCAGGGTAAGGGTGTTACACTCGTGAAGTAACCCCTGCTCACCCTCGTGGTAGCTTGGCACGAGCAGTCAGGCTTAATTCAGAGGCAGTGTGTAAAGCATTTGCACATAACCAACAGTAATACAGTGTAAGCACTACAAACGGACACCACACCAGTTTAGAAAAATAACCAATATTTTATATACTCAAGACAAGACCAATTACGACAAAAATCCACAATACTATACTTTAAGAATGAATACTTGATACGGTAACTTCTTCTTTGCAGGAATAGCACAAAAGCAAAGTTCGTACGAGTCGGTAGCTCCGTCCGAGCCTACCGCGATGCTGAAAACCACAGAGTCTAACAGTTCCAGCCGACCGCGTCGATACGGGCCAGCAGAGTCGTGAACAGACTCGGTCACAGTACCTTTCTCGTTGTGGCTGGTACGGAGTGTACGAGCCGGTCGGCGTTCGTCGCGGTTGCGGTGCAAGACGGAGCGATGCAAGGTGCGGTGTCCCTCGATGCGGTGCAGGCAGCGGCTCGATGAGCGTCGTGCAGACGGAGTCGGTGAGTCCAAGGCGTGCGATGCAGGGTGAGACGATGCTCGATGCGGTGCTGACAGGTTGCGATGCAGGCGACCAAGCCGGAGTGCGGGAGCTGGCGTCGGACAGCGGTGCGAGTCGGAGCGGTGCGTCGCAGACGTGCGAGCGGTGCCCCAAATGCGGTGCGGTCACGACTCTTGAGCCAGTTGCAGTGACCGCGTCGGTCGGGTCCGGCTGGTTCAGTGAAGCGATGCGATGCGAACTGCGGTGCCCACAGGTCACGGTGCAAGCAGCGGCTCGGTGTTGGTGGCGTCGGACGTCGCCCACGGTGAGACCAGGGTTGCGATGCGAAGCGGGGCGATGCGGTCTGCGGTGCAAACAGGTCACCGGTCAGGGATGGATTCGGTTGACGGAGTCGGTTGCGGTTCCCTTCCTCTGTGGCAACTGAAACAGCGTTCCAGAAGCGGTACCCAGAGGTTTGTGAAGTCTTTGCAGTCCCTGAGACTTCTTAACAGGAGGCCAGCTCGGTTCCAGGCCCTTGGAGATACTCAGCACAAGTTTGTAGAAAGTTCCTTCCTTTCACTGCCCAAGGCAGAAGCAGCAGCTGCAGGCCAACCCAACAAAGCAACAACACAGCAAAGGGGCAGTACTCCTCCTGGCAGCTCTTCCAGCTCTTCGTCTTGGCAGGTTCCTTGATTCCAGCGAGATCTAAATTCATGGGGTCAGGGCCCCAATATTTATATCCCAAATTCCTTTGTTCTCTGAAGGCAGAGAGGCCTTTGCCTAGTCCAAACCAGTTCTGGAGCACTTTGTTGACAAGTCTCCGTCCCTTCTTTCAGTGAGTAGGCCAGGGACATCAGACGCACCACAGGAGGTGGAGCCAGCATTGTGGAGGGAAGGCACTGTCCTATTCAGGGCCCAGGTGCGACCCCTCCCACCCATCTACATGTAGATCTTGCTATTCAGCCCTGTGCTGACTCACCCTGTCTCCTGCCATCCCCCAGCCCCTGTCACTCACACTCCAGACAAGGAATACACAACCTCACAGAGGCAGGCTTGGATGGTTAGACAAGAAAATACCCACTTTCTAAAAGTGGTATTTTCAAACACAGAATGTTAAAACCAACTTCACTAAAAGATGCATTTTATCATTCTGAGTCCAGGCATACTAAACTCGAATTTCTACCATGTTCCCGGGGTCAGTTAGGATTATAAGCTGTAATAATCAAAACTGCCCATTCTGGCCTATGGGGAACAGGTAGCCTTGCAATAGTGAAAAACAAATTAGGCTGTAATTCACTATCAGGACATGCCACACACACCAGGGCATATCCTACCTTTCGCATACAACGCACCCTGCCCACAGGGGTACCTTGGGCCTACCTTAGGGGTGACTAACATGTAGCAAAGGGAAGGTTTAGGGACTTGCAAGTGTGTGCACTTGCCAAGTCGACATGGCAGCCCCAGGCTGCGCCCAGGCTCTGCGATGGCAGGCCCGAGTTACACTTTACGGGCTGTTTGCGTGGGTGGCACAATCCAGTGCTGCAGCCCACCAACAGCATTTGGTCTATAGGCCCTGGCACTCGCAGTGCACTTTACAAGGGACTGACACATAAACCAAATAGGCCAATCATGGAAACGCCAATCCGTAACACATTTTATACAGGAGCACTTGCACTTTCCCACTGGACCGCAGTGAGGAAAGTGCGCAGAATCATTACACCAGCAAAAACAGAGTCAAAACCGGGAGGTCAGAAAGCAAAAAGTCAGGGGAAACACGCCAAAAGATGCCAAGTCTAACACACTCCATGTATATTATGTTATGGATTGGTATTTCCATGATTGCCTTATTTGATTTACTGGTAAGTCCCTAGTAAAGTGCACCAGGTGTGCCAGGGCCTGTATATCAATGCCGCTAGTGGGCCTGAAGCACTGATTGTGCAACCCACACAAGCAGCCTTTCAAAGGGTTCTCAGACTTGCCACTGCAGTGTCTGGGAGCAGTCTCTATTGCCATGTCGATTTGGCAAGTGCACCCACTTGCCAGGCCTTAACCTTCCATTTTATTACATGTGGGTCACCCCTAAGGTAGGCCCAGTGTACCCCTATGGGCAGAGTGCAGTGTATGTGAAAGGTAGGACATGCACTGCTGTGTGTGACATGTCCTGATAGTGAAATACAGTGTATTTCATTTTTCACTATTGAATGGCTATCTATCCCGTAGGATCGAATGGGAGTTTACTTATAACATCTTATGAGTATATCTTTCCATTGGGACAAGATAGAGAAATTAAGTTTAGTATGCCTGAACTCAGAATGTAGAAATGCATCTTTTAGTAAAGACGATTTTTTTGTTCTGTGTTTTGAAAATGCCACTTTTAGAAAGTAGGTATTTTCTTGCTTAGCCATCCAGTGTGCCTCTGCTGGGTTGTGGATTGACTGTCTGGCTTTGGAGTGACAGGGACTAGGGATGTGCATTCACTGTAGACAGCCACTGGGAGGGTTCGAGGTGTGTCCTGCCTTTCCTGGATGAGTCAGGGCTGGGCTGAATAGACCTGGGCTGCATTCAGAGTAGTGGGAGGAGTTTCACTAGCACCTGAATAGGCAGGGTCTGCATTTAGAGTGGTGGGAGGAGATTTCCCTTGCACCTGAATAGGCCCTGTCTCCCTTGGTCAGTGCTGTCTCCACCTTCTGCCGGGAAGCTGGACCAGAGAGGACAGAACTGGTTTGGGCTGAGCACAGACACTCTCTGCCCAAAATAACAAAGAGAACCTGAGTATAAATATTGGGGCCCAGATGCCAGAACTTCAGATTACTGCTGAACTAAGGAACCTGCCAGGAAGAAGAGCTGGAAAAGCTGTCATGAGGAACTGCCACTTTGCTGCATGCTCTGCTTTGTTGGCCTGCTGCTTGCTGCTTTTGTCTTGGGCAGGGAAAGGACTGGATTGTGCTTTCATCATCCTGCTGGTAGAGTTTCTCCAAGGGCTTGAAGTAGAGCTTGTCTCCTGTTGGAAGTCTCAGGGAGATAAAAGACTTCAGAGAACTCACTTGGATCAAGGAACATGCAAAGAAGAAGAACTGGAAGAACTGCCAGGAGGAGTACTGCCCCTTTGCCGTGTTGTCGCTTTGCTGGGTTGGCCTGCAGTTGCTGCTTCTGCCTTGGGAAGTGAAAGGACTGGACTGAACTTTCTTCACTTGTTGCTTAGTATCTCCAAGGGCTTGATATAGAGCTTGCCTCCTGTTCACGAAGTCTCAGGGACAGCAAAGACTTCACTTACCTCTGGGTACCGCCTATGGAACCGTGGGTTTCAGTTGCCACAGAGGGGGAAAGCAGCCAACAGTGTCACCGTCACCGCTGCGGGCTCCATGCCCTGAAGGCACCGCAGAGGGTACCACCGCACATTGCACCGCAACCCTGGTCTCACCAACGATGACCACCACCGCCACCGAGCTGCTGCTTGCACCACAACCTGTCGGCACCGCAGTCCGCACTGTCTCGCTTCACTCTGGTGCCCTGGTCTCACCGACGACAACGCTGCCTGCTGACCTCGACACCCATGACCGCACCATGGATTGGGGGCACTGCTCGTAAGTCACACGACGCACCGCCCCATCCCACACTGTAGTCTAGGCCGACCAACGCCAGCTCCCATCAACCGGCACTGTCGCTTGCACCATGACCTGTTAGCACCGCCACGAGCATCACCTCACTCCGCACCGCCGCCCTGGTCTCACCGACGCCGCTGGACGACTGTCACCAAACCGCTGCCTGCACCGTGACTTGAGGGCACCACACGCTACAACGCTACGCTTCACATCGCAACCCTGACGGTTGCCACGACCGGCCCGCACCGTCGCAGTCGTCCAGACCCAAAAGTACTGTTTACAAGTCTGCTGACACTAACCCCGGTCCGCACTGATGCTGTCGGCCGGAACTGTTGGATTCTATTGTTTTCAGCACCGTAGTAGCCCCGGACAGAGCTACAGGCTTTAAGGAACTGCATTTTAAAGTCATTCTTGAAAAGTGCATATTTTTGATTACTGTATGTTGGTCTTTTATCGTTTTGGTCTTGTTTGCACAGATAAATATTTGTTATTTTTCTAAAACTGGTGTGGTGTCCTTTTGTATTGTTTCCACTGTATTACTGTTGGTTATGTGCAAATGCTTAACACACTGCCTCTGAGATAAGCCTGACTGCTTGTGCCAAGCTACCAAGGGGGAGATCAGGGGTTATTTCAGTAGTGTATCCCCCTTATCCTGACTAGAAGGAAGGGTCCCTATTTGGACAAAGGTGTAGAGTTCACGATTCTGCTCTTGACACTTCTCCTGTAGTTGATGGACAGCGAGGATCATGTCAATGGTTCCATGTCCCTTGTATAAGCCATACTGCGTTTCTGATCAGACGGTTCAGCAGAAATCATGCAAGAATATTCCCCGCTGTCGAGAGCAGCAAGATTCTATGGTGATTGTCGCATTCCTGGCAATTACCCTTCTTGGTATAGAGGTGTACTATGGACATGTCTCTCTGTTCCTGTGGAATGGATCCTTGTTTCCAAAAGGACTGAAACAGCTCCGTGAGTTTATGTACAGTACAGGACCACTGACTTTGTAATCTTCTGGTGGTATGCCATCTGACCCTGGGGCTTTGCTACTTGACAGCTGATTGATGGCTTTCTTTACATCGTCCTCATCTGGTGGAGCATCCATGGAGTAATTGACAGAAACCTGGGGCATCGGTTAAATGGCCTCATCATTGATGACTGAGTGGCGGTTGAGAACTGCTCCCAAATGTTCATCCCATCTCTGGAGAATCTGAGTCTTTTTCTGTAATGAGAATCTTACCATCTGAACTCAGGAGGGGAGAATTTCCAGAAGACTGTGGTCCATAGAGTATGTTGAGGGCTTCCTAAAACCGCTTGGAATCATTCCTGTCTGCATATGCCTATATCTCATCTGCTTTGGCGCTCAGCCACGAGTCCTGCATTTTATGCAAACATATGAGAAATCAGATGGATGAAGCCCCACACAACATAATTCTACGTGGCGAGAAAACTAGAACAGACACAGTAGCTCTTTAGCCATAGGTAAGTGATCCTGTACCTTTGAGATTCAAGCCTGAGCCTCTACTTAGATGACCAAAGCAGAAGCATGGCAAGAACAACTGACCAGTTATGGCTTATACAGAAATCTGCATCCAACAGGGCTGATCAATACTGCAATTAATGGAATATGGGGAAGTTCTAACGGATCCACAGAATCTCACAGGGCTACCACAAGGCAAAACCATGTACCAGGCACCTGAACCAAGGAATACACTGTGACAGGGGATCAGGCTAAAGACATGTGCGTTTACTGAGAACTGGGTTGTGGAAATCCTGGATTTGGTCATGGTGCAGGACTGCAGAATAGATTGCGGGAATGAACTAATCAAGTCCAAGAAGAAGCTGCACTAGCGTTGCAGGGAATGGTCAAGAACATCTCCTGTAAGTTTACAGCTGTGCACAGTATCTTCAAGATCTACTAATGGTGCATATGACTGATCATAGCATCTAATAAAAGCGAGGGCAGGCTAGAAACACCACAGTGTCAGATAACCTAGATATAGGAAGAGGAACAGAATTACTGTGAAATTGTGTGAAATTTATGAATGAAAGGAAGTCAACTGACTGAGGTTAAAGATGAAGGTAACGCTCTGTTAGCGGGTTAATAAAGCAATTCTAGATGGAAAGTATCTCCTGTTCAGAGCCCTTTTATCATTGGCTTCGAATTTTACTAAGAGATTTGTTCGCAAACATTAAACCTGCTTTCTGACCTGATGAATGTTTTGTTAAAACACGACACAATCCCATCTCTCTCATGAAATGTGAGCGTTGCAGATCAAATATCTTTTCAACTTCGTTATTTTAAAAGAAAATGTGCTTTTAAGTAGATCCAGTGATCCTTGAAGTGCATTGCATGTGTTGTTTGGAGGTGAATCTTGAGATCTGCTATGGTGCAAACTTTTTCCCTGCAAGTTGGTCTAGGTTTCTGTTAAATCTTTGCAATCTTCACAACGTTTCAAATTATTAAAAAAAAGAATCAAATCACAGTAGATTTTGCAGGACAAAACTCCCTGCTAAAAGCACTATAATGGTGGAATAAGTTTGTAAACAAATAAGGGGTGTGTAAAATACAGTTGCTGCAAAAACATTTTTTGTAAAACGTTTCACCAGCTGGCGAGGATTAGTCCTGAATGTGAAATTTATAAACTTTCACAAAACTTTGCACTGAAAATTACATTTTGCGGGTTGATATAGAATTCACGGTGCTCTCTGTAATCTAACGGTTATGTTGCATCACTAGACAACATCTCGAGTGCAAAAAATTCAGGGCAGTTTGCATCATTTGAAGCTGTGCTGGCGAATTTTAGAAGAAAGCCTTCGAAGAGCAGCAACCTAATTGGCTGACATCATCATTTCCACAAAATTACATACACCAAGTACACTGCAGCAGCAGGGCCTCGATTTTATGTGGCGCAAATATATGATAAACAGAGAAGAGGAAATTTGGGTTATCGATCTATTTGTGTTTTTTCTATAGTTTGATGGTCAGGTAATTTAGGGACATCTTTCTTAATGACCCCTTTATCATGTTAGACTAGCATCTTCTTTTTTAACTTAAACATTTGTGTTTCACTTTCTAAATAAAGAGTACAATTGTATTGATAACTTTGTATGCAAGACACCGTACACATTGATTGCAACAAGGGCAGTATAATCTAGATGAATTACAAAATGCCTGCAGCAGTTGAAAATCGGATAACGATTTGGTGCATCAAGTAATTGCCCCTAATAATACAAGAAGCGAGACCCTTAATAAGACAGAAACAGAAAACCAAACAACCTCGCCTGCAGCCACAGAGAGCTCTGTCTGGATGGAGACAAACTGAGCAGGCTGGAAACGAGAAAGAAGAGCCACACACACAATAGGACTGATTGTGGGGCATATTCACAAGGACCTACCGCCGATTTATCTCCACCTTAACGCATCAAAAGTGGAGATAGATTTTCTTTTGGAGGATGTTCCCAAAATTAATACAGAAGAGATACCACTCACTTGCGTAACAACGTACAATACTGTGTCTAACGCAGTGAGTCGGTCCATTAATAAACACTGGAAGATCCTGGAAAGTAATAATCATAAATGGAATAAACCTCTTTTTCATACAAACGGGCTAGGAGCATAAAAGACTCGTTAGTACACACTCGCCCAAAGAGCTTCGAGAGGGATGAGAATCAAACTGTCTTGAACGCTTGGGGCCTTCCACCGGTACTGGGACACTACCCCTGTGGGGGTGTAGTGTTTGTCATTTAACCACCGCCACCAAAGTCTTAAGTTTGGAACAAGGGAGTGAATGGGTACAACGCACCCATACGAACTGTAATTCCACTAATGTGGTATACTTAATAACCTGCCCGTGCGAGCTCAGGTACGTGGGCATGACATCACGTAAGATCAAACAGCGTATCTGTGAGCATCGCAGTAACATCAGGTGCCACAAGAATACCACCAGATTGACTGATCATTTTTTGGAATTTAATCACACTACAAATGACCTCAGGTGGACAGTCATTGAACAACCTAGACTGAACCCTAATAATCAGCAAGAGCTCTTTGAAAAAGAACAGCAGTGGATTTATCGTTTATCTACCCATCGAAAGGGTTTAAACGATAATATTCCATGGGGTTCAGTGCTCAGAAGATAACTTTTCCTTTCTGAACAGTGTATTGGCATAACTACCTATCTAGTGAGTAAGGACGTGAGGATGTTACTAATATACTAATCTCCTCCGCTGCAATCCTCACTTTAGTGGAAGTTTAGTATTACATCTCCTTCCCCCCTATTTTACCGAATAGGTTAGATTCATAACCTTTGATAGCATATGCCTATAACGATATAATCAATTCTAACATTTGGTCCATGTGCGGCGCATGATTCGCCGTATTCGATTTATTCCCAGTATGTATTATAAACCCTCTTTTTTAGGTTTACTAGCTGCCTGTTTTTGTAAATAGTCTATACATTCTTTTGACTAACGGGCATTAGTACGCTTGTATTGAACACCCTTTTTTGAACTATCAGTAACTCCTAAATCGAAATCTACCAATGGAGTATCCATCACTTCATTTTATTGAAATCTAGTAATGGAGTATCCATCACTTCATTTTAAGGAATGTTCGGGAGCGGTCCTAATAAAGTTATGTAAAAAACCCCACTCTCTATATGCGGTCTAGCGTTACGCAATTCCGACTTCCTGATTGAGTACGTCTCACGTCATAACACATGAATAACGTGACGTTTAGCCGCTGTTTGGTATTTGCTAACAGATAAGGTCTAGTGTTCAGGGACACTGACGTGCTGATTCATCACGTTTCACGCTTCCATACGTGAATCACGTGACGTTTAGCCGGCATTTGTACAGGCAAGAACGACTCCGCGGCAACATTCGGACCACGGCGATCGCATGAATAGGTTGTAAGAGGGAAAACTCCAATTTAGAAGTAAGTGTATGAGTTGAGGGGCTAAAGAGCCAAAGTGTCTTAAAGAATTTTTCGTGTTGACATCGATTGTATTTTTGGTTTCTTTCAGAGTCTGTGTAGCAAACACTCCCCGCCGTGGATTTCATGACGTGAAGCTACTCGTACTTCACGTGAGCCTTAGGTTTTCCATGCTTCGGTTTTTAAGTGTATTTTCTTTCTTTCAAGAAATACAAATTAGGCACCGCTGTAAGAGTTGTTTACAGCGCTGTCAATTTTATGAGTGTAAATCACGATAATTTCACTTTTTTTAGCCATTTTGTTTTGTTTTACTATTCGACTCGAATGCACTAAAAATATAGTGCTTGTTTTCAGTATTAAGCACACACATGTCCATAGTAGACAAATTGGACACAGTGTGAGTTTACAGTATGAGCCACTGATATACTAATTGTTAAAAAGTGGTTATATGTTGACTGACAGGAGTCATTGGCTTATCGGTGGAGTACTGCCTGATGAACCATATTAACTGACAAGGAAAAGATACCATAAATGGATTCGATAATCAGAGACCAATAATTTTTAGCAAAATGTGCTTTAATGTATGTCCTGTGTTCTTGTATTTGTCCTTTTTTCTTTCAGAATAAAAGGGGCCTTTTGGAAATCCCAGATCCCCCAGCGGTAAAACCGTGAGTTTTACTGCACACATCAACTCCTCTGGTTAGGGTACACCTTAGCGTGCGTATACCGCCGAGGAGTAACGGTCCTGAAGAAAGCTTAGCCAATTTGCTAATAATAAGCTGAAACATGTCGACCATTTTCTTACACTTTATTAGCTAAATCGGATGGGCTGGTGCACCTAATCAACCAGCGTACGTCCGTCTCACCTTCTTTTAATGATTGGGGTTTTTGCCATTATTAAAATTGATTTTTGGCAAAACCTTCATTCTTTTAAATAGCACTACCCCTAGCACTGTCACTCTTGCACAACAAAATCCTGCTCCGCTGTAATTCAGGCGTCGAAGCACACTGGGGAGACACTCGGTCTCCCTGGTGGGAACCCAATGATGAAGCATGTCACCAACTAGGTTGGTGAGTGAGGGTTCTTTTAAGAAGTAAAGTTTTTTTCCTTGTACAGTTTTGTTTAAATTTAGTACCTCTTCTTTGGAATTGGTTGTCACTCTTTTGTTGTTATTTGAATATAATTTGGGGGAAGAAGAGTGACTACTCCTCCCTCTCTCTCTTGTTGTCTGATATAGATAGATTTAACACCCCATTCACAAGCAGGTGCAAACTGCAGACATCGCCAGTATTCCCGTGATAACTGCCCCAAAACTTATCCCCAGGGAGGACACCACCAACTAACCCTAATGAGATGCAGAGTAGGCATTCCCGTGCAAAAACACACGAAAACACCACAACACCACTTTCACAATGAACTGCCAGATCTGCGATGCGAGTCAAAACCACGCGATAAGCCGCGGTAGCAGCAGGTATTTAACACCTGCCTCCTGCTGATGTAAAGCCGGACGACTACCTGCAGTAGGCAACGGAGCCCCGCACGCAGCCACACCCGAAGAACAAAAGACGCCATGGAGCTACTCATCATGCAGCTCGGAGCCCCAACAGGGCCACAACACCCAACGCCACCACCCCCAGGACCGCCATCACCCCCAGGACCCGGACACGCACCCCCCCCGGACCACCACAGAGGCAGCGCAGAGTAAGACAGCGGACCTACCGAAAACGCACCAGTCTCACAGACCTAACGCCCGAGGAAGTCATTGCCCACTACAGGCTCAAAAGGACAACCATCATCCGCATCATGACCCACATCGCCCACAGGTTGACGGTCCCAACCCAGCGGAGAACCAACATCCCTCCGCAGACAAAGCTGCTGGCTGTGCTGCACCTGTTGGCCTCTGGTACCTTCCAACCAACAACTGCCAGAGTCAGAGGAGCCTCACAGCCAGCTCTATCAAAGTTCATCACACCTGTCCTGGATGCCATCATCAGCTTCATACCCCAGTACCTTCACTTCCCCCACACTGCGCAGGAACAGCTGGAGACAAAGCAAGGCTTCTACGCCTTTGCTAGCTTCCCACACGTGTTGGGGGCCATTGACTGCACACATGTCCCACGTGTGCCCCCTGCGGATACTGCACACCACTACCGCAACCGAAAGCACACACATTCCATCAATGTGCAGGCAATAGTGGACCACCGGGGAATGTTCACCAATGTCGTCGCAAACTACCCAGGCAGTGTGCACGATTCCTACACCTTCCGACAGCCCATCATCAACCAGCGCTTCCAGGATGGCATCTATGGAACTGGACTGCTCTTGGTAAGTGCCAAATCAACACACCACACACCTCAAAGCCACCATCACACAACGCACAACTGTGGGAATGCACATGTGACCAAACCACATACAACATGTCAATCAACATGCCCACCTACCAGACCCGACAACACAACTCCTGGTGATCCTGGGCTTCCCCTGCACACAATACAGCTATATCATGGCACCACAGCCACACAACAGCTGAACGTGTGGAGATGCGGAATGCAGCCATGTGCGAAGGATGCAAGTGACCTGTGAATGGGAATGTACACAACGACAAGTGAGGCGTGGATGTGCTGGACAGACATGGGTATGCAAACCACTGATATGTCCATGCAGACATCAACTGCTGGTGACTGGAGAGTAGTGAACAGTGGACGCAACCATGTCACCCCAGGCCGTGGGTCAGATCGCGGAAATGTCGCTCGCTGCGTCCCCCCCTGTGTGCGTGAGTGTAGTGGGTGGGCCCAGAGTACGCCAGGCCTGCGCAGGGGTGTGGACAAAAACCCCATGGCGCAGAGCGTGGTTCTCTCCCGGAAAGGCCAACATCACTGCCAGGGCGGCGCCTCGCAGTCCGCCACGAGGCTGACGCCGTGAGCAGCGGGGCCTGAGAGCCTGTGCGCCTGCTGCACCCCAGGACGCTGATACCCAGACCAGGCCTGCCCGCCCCAGCGCTCCAAGGCCGCACTGCTCACCTGCCGACACCGTCGTGTGTCAAAGAGGGCCCACCACGTGCCGGTGCTAGCTCCAAGACCCATGCCCTTGGTGGCCTCCTCAGGCCATCACTGTCCTCCGTGACACAGGCCCCCAGGGGTCCCCATTCGTTGACTTACTCCACCACTGCAGCCGGGCTACACTGCAGTCCAGCATGTCCCACATCGTGAGCTGAGTCATCATTAATCAATGGCAGGGTCCATGCCAGTGTACGCAGGGGAGGACTGAGAGGGAGATGCGTCACAGTCTGGTGGAAACACGGATCACGGTTACGGAGGAGGTCAACCAGTAGCAAGGACTGACCTGGTGCCACTAACCCTGTGCGCCGTGAGTGACCATCAGCCTCTGGCGGAACATCGTTGGTGTCTGGGCCTGGGGGTTGTCATCAGCAACGGGCAGGTATGGACTTGGTGTCTGGCATGAGTCTGTGGCATTCATATCCGCCATGTTGCAGGACACAGCTGGCATGTGCCCTCTGCATCATGCCCTGGGGGTACACCTCCCATTCTCCCCTGAGACACTCCGCGGAAGGCACCTCTGAGACATACGTGACCCTGCTCTGCCCTCATGACCCTACCCCAGTCTCCCGCAGGTCAGCGTTCCCGTGGCGGTAGGCCCGTGTCGGCCGCTGTGCATCCGGGGCCACTAACCCTGTGCGACTCAAGTCATGCTCCCTTGTTGTTCTGACATTGCATTTCTGAGTGCCTGATGACTGTTGGAGTTGTTGCCAGCACCAGCTACTCCCTGAGGGCTGGCTTACACTCACCCCACACACAGCCAGCACAGGCTTCACTGGATCAGTGGGCCTGCCATCACATCATGCCGAACCAAGTATTGACTCTTTTCTCTCTGCACTGTCCCAGGTGATCAAAGATATGCACTCTGCCCTTGGATGATGACACCCCTCCAAGACCCGAAGACACCCGCCCAGAGGCAGTACAATGCGGCTCACATACGCACCAGGGGCATCGTTGAACGCACATTTGGTGTGTTGAAGTCACGTTTCAGGTGCCTGGACGGCACAGGTGGAAAGCTCCTGTACAGCCCGGACATCGTGTGCAAGATGATCGTTGCATGTTGAGTGTTGCACAACATCTGTGTACGCACCAATGCCCCATGGATCCCAGTTCCAGAAGTACCGGACGATGATGGGGACGATGGGGCAGGTGGCCCACATCCCACTGCAGCTGCGGCAGGAATGGCCCGTAGGAACACCATCATTGCCAATTTCTTCTCATGAGAACGTCACATTGTGGCCGTCCCTGGCAATCATGGGACAGTACAAAATGTCCACAAGCACAGCATGTGTGAATAAAACATATTTGCAGGTTACAGGTTGTACTTGTACATTGTCATGTCACAGTTTCCTGCTGTGCCAGATGTGATTTGCCATGTTGTGCACATTTGCGGCACCCGTTGTGTCCTGTGTTCTGTTGTGGAGGTGTTGCTGTTTGTACCGGGATGTTGTCAATGTCGAGGTGCACTTATACTTATGTGCGTATGCTGCACGGTGGGTGATTCGCTCCTGCGGCTCTGATTTGTCTGCCACTGATCCCTTTCATGCGGTGTGCCTGTCAGTTCTGTGCTTCCACGGTGCTGAGATGTTGCAGACTTGGGTAACTTGTGCTCTTTGTCGAGTTGTGACTCTTGGGCATGGTTTGTCCGCAGATGTGCCGTTGACGTCAAGGGTTGTTTGTGCAGGTAGTTGTGTCCGAGTGTGACCTGCTCCTTTTCAGGTGTTGTCCGCACTCAGCCACCTCAGTGTCGTGCCGTGTACATTGCCATGATGATAGGACTGCAGCCAAGCTACTCGTCATGTGGTGTCTCTTGCATTGTCAGTGTGGCTGACGTATGTGCATGTTTGCTGTGTTTCGCACGTGGGCATGTGTTGGTTGTGTGAATGTTGATGTGTTGGGTGGGTGCCCCTTTGGGCACATGGTGTTCGTGGGACTACTTGGTGTTTGTGTGTGTGCTGAAGTGTTCCCGTGGGATCAGGGACATGATCCAGAGTCATTGTGGGTGTGTAGTGTGCCCTGCTTGATTGTGCATGTGTGCCATTGTGCCCATCTCCCCCGTCCCCCATTCCCAGGTCGCTACGCACCATGTTGATGTAATGTTGGGTCATGTTGGGCAGTGTCCAGATCACCAACTCATGTCACCGTCTCCCGACTGGTGACTGTGGCCACCATCTTCTCCATGTCATTCAGCTCCTGGTGTTCTGCTGGCCCCCCTCCTCCGGGGTGCGTTGCTGCTTTTGTGTTGGCAGCGAGTTTCTGCTTGGTTTTGCCATTCACATCAGTCCAGCGCCTCTTGTGCTCTTCCATTGTCCTCCTCTGCCATGCGACAGCATTCACATGGTCCGAGGTGGTGTGCCATCTTTGCCTCTTTGTTGCCAATGACACGTTGGAGGTGACGTACAGTTGGTGGTGGTGTTCTGTCTGATCCGTGGCGATAATCGGGTTTTCCTGTAGACTGTACCCCGTCTTCCTCTTCTCATTGCCCTTCCACAAGCCCTGTATTCCTGGGTGTTCCTCCCTGGGGATTGTGGGGTTCATGTTGTCCTCTGCAGTCGGTCAGGGTGCATCCGTGGTACTCCGCAGTTGATTTAGTTTTTAGTGGCATTTTCCGTATGCTGTTCTTGTGCTTTTTCCCACATTACGCGTGGGTATTGCTGGTCTCTCGCTGGTTGTCACTGTTTTCTTATCGCGTTTGGGCACATCGCGTCTTTTTACGCGTTGGGGTTTGTGTTTTTATCTCCATCGCGGTGGTTGTATCGCGGACATTGGCCACGTTTTCGGGAGACTATCGCATGGTACCGCCGTGTGTGTTGAATTCCACGTTAACAAGGGTTTATTTTCCCACTATAGGCTGCGATGTGTAAAGTTGCGTTAACATTTTTTGGAGATGTTTAGCACACGTTCTTGTGATAATCCCCCTTAGAGTTGCCTGGTGACGGGGAATTCTCTGATTTGTGAATCTTGAGGAGAATCCAGCAGTGGAATTTCTCCCACCATGATAATCTGATAATCAGGGTCACTGGAATTAAGATGCTTTTTCCGTGTAATTGATGGAGTTACAACATGTATGCCACATTTCAACAACTCGATACAAAAGGGGATGATGGACGGAACGTTTGAGCCAATCAAACACTCACCCCCAGTCAACTGATCTGGGTTTAATCCATCATCATTCTTTAGCTCACTCCACCACCCCAGTTCAGACATGGCCATATGCAAATCAGTCTGACCCTGTGCCTCATGGGAACAGTCCAGCCCGAACTGCCAAGCCATGTCTTCCCTGGACCGGAAACAAGCATCCTAGGACCGGTTTCTGGCATTCCAGCCATCATCAGCCAGGCTTGCTTGAATCCAGTGGCAAAGTGAGCAAGGGACCCACGTCTGGGCATACCCCGCCAACTTAGGGCGAACAAAGCGATACAAAGGGGATGATGGACGGAACGCTTGAGCCAATCAAACACTCACCCCCAGTCAACTGATCTGGGTTTAATCCATCATCATTCTTTAGCTCACTCCACCACCCCAGTTCAGACATGGCCATATGCAAATCAGTCTGACCCTGTGCCTCATGGGAACAGTCCAGCCCGAACTGCCAAGCCATGTCTTCCCTGGACCGGAAACAAGCATCCTAGGACCGGTTTCTGGCATTCCAGCCGTCATCAGCCAGGCTTGCTTGAATCCAGTGGCAAAGTGAGCAAGGGACCCACGTCTGGGCATACCCCGCCAACTTAGGGCGAACAAAGCGATACAAAAGGGGATGATGGACGGAACGCTTGAGCCAATCAAACACTCACCCCCAGTCAACTGATCTGGGTTTAATCCATCATCATTCTTTAGCTCACTCCACCACCCCAGTTCAGACATGGCCATATGCAAATCAGTCTGACCCTGTGCCTCATGGGAACAGTCCAGCCCGAACTGCCAAGCCATGTCTTCCCTGGACCGGAAACAAGCATCCTAGGACCGGTTTCTGGCATTCCAGCCGTCATCAGCCAGGCTTGCTTGAATCCAGTGGCAAAGTGAGCAAGGGACCCACGTCTGGGCATACCCCCGCCAACTTAGGGCGAACAAAGCGATACAAAAGGGGATGATGGACGGAACGCTTGAGCCAATCAAACACTCACCCCCAGTCAACTGATCTGGGTTTAATCCATCATCATTCTTTAGCTCACTCCACCACCCCAGTTCAGACATGGCCATATGCAAATCAGTCTGACCCTGTGCCTCATGGGAACAGTCCAGCCCGAACTGCCAAGCCATGTCTTCCCTGGACCGGAAACAAGCATCCTAGGACCGGTTTCTGGCATTCCAGCCGTCATCAGCCAGGCTTGCTTGAATCCAGTGGCAAAGTGAGCAAGGGACCCACGTCTGGGCATACCCCCGCCAACTTAGGGCGAACAAAGCGATACAAAAGGGGATGATGGACGGAACGTTTGAGCCAATCAAACACTCACCCCCAGTCAAATGATCTGGGTTTAATCCATCATCATTCTTTAGCTCACTCCACCACCCCAGTTCAGACATGGCCATATGCAAATCAGTCTGACCCTGTGCCTCATGGGAACAGTCCAGCCCGAACTGCCAAGCCATGTCTTCCCTGGACCGGAAACAAGCATCCTAGGACCGGTTTCTGGCATTCCAGCCGTCATCAGCCAGGCTTGCTTGAATCCAGTGGCAAAGTGAGCAAGGGACCCACGTCTGGGCATACCCCCGCCAACTTAGGGCGAACAAAGCGATACAAAAGGGGATGATGGACGGAACGCTTGAGCCAATCAAACACTCACCCCCAGTCAACTGATCTGGGTTTAATCCATCATCATTCTTTAGCTCACTCCACCACCCCAGTTCAGACATGGCCATATGCAAATCAGTCTGACCCTGTGCCTCATGGGAACAGTCCAGCCCGAACTGCCAAGCCATGTCTTCCCTGGACCGGAAACAAGCATCCTAGGACCGGTTTCTGGCATTCCAGCCGTCATCAGCCAGGCTTGCTTGAATCCAGTGGCAAAGTGAGCAAGGGACCCACGTCTGGGCATACCCCCGCCAACTTAGGGCGAACAAAGCGATACAAAAGGGGATGATGGACGGAACGTTTGAGCCAATCAAACACTCACCCCCAGTCAACTGATCTGGGTTTAATCCATCATCATTCTTTAGCTCACTCCACCACCCCAGTTCAGACATGGCCATATGCAAATCAGTCTGACCCTGTGCCTCATGGGAACAGTCCAGCCCGAACTCCCAAGCCATGTCTTCCTGGACCGGAAACAAGCATCCTAGGACCGGTTTCTGGCATTCCAGCCGTCATCAGCCAGGCTTGCTTGAATCCAGTGGCAAAGTGAGCAAGGGACCCACGTCTGGGCATACCCCCGCCAACTTAGGGCGACCAAAGCGATACAAAAGGGGATGATGGACGGAACGTTTGAGCCAATCAAACACTCACCCCCAGTCTGGTGACGGGGAATTCTCTGATTTGTGAATCTTGAGGAGAATCCAGCAGTGGAATTTCTCCCACCATGATAATCTGATAATCAGGGTCACTGGAATTAAGATGCTTTTTCCGTGTAATTGATGGAGTTACAACATGTATGCCACATTTCAACAACTGCCGCATAATTTGCAGAGTTCAACAAAACATTGAGGCTCAATTTAGTTTTTAGTGGCATTTTCCGTATGCTGTTCTTGTGCTTTTTCCCACATTACGCGTGGGTATTGCTGGTCTCTCGCTGGTTGTCACTGTTTTCTTATCGCGTTTGGGCACATCGCGTCTTTTTACGCGTTGGGGTTTGTGTTTTTATCTCCATCGCGGTGGTTGTATCGCGGACATTGGCCACGTTTTCGGGAGACTATCGCATGGTACCGCCGTGTTGTGAATTCCACGTTAACACGGGTTTATTTTCCCACGATAGGCTGCGATGTGTAAAGTTGCGTTAACATTTTTTGGAGATGTTTAGCACACGTTCTTGTGATAATCCCCCTTAGAGTTGCCTGGTGACGGGGAATTCTCTGATTTGTGAATCTTGAGGAGAATCCAGCAGTGGAATTTCTCCCACCATGATAATCTGATAATCAGGGTCACTGGAATTAAGATGCTTTTTCCGTGTAATTGATGGAGTTACAACATGTATGCCACATTTCAACAACTGCTGCATAATTTGCAGAGTTCAACAAAACATTGAGGCTCAAATGGATGAAAAATTACTAAAAGTAGCATGGCTCTCACGGTTCAATGTTTGTTTTCTCCTAAATGCAATGCTGCAATCATCAGAAATTTAGCCTTCATTGTGCACCCTTCTGTTGGAGTTACAAGGGACAGTGTTAAAACAAATAGTGTCACAGAAGCTTCCTGGCAAGATTAAATCATTATTTGTTGATGGACAAACAGTTTAAAAGGATCTGGGGAATGTGCATAATTTTGTACATTGAAGAGTGTTTGGGGTCTCATTTGTATCACCATCTATTAAAATGATAAAATACCAGAAGCTGTTGCTACAGAATGTACCACATAGTGCAGTTTAATTTGCTTTTTTGCCACATAAATTTAGCAGTCAGCAGTGCCAAATAATTTGGTCCTTCACTCTTGCATAAATCCAGGGGCTTTGCCGATAGTGCAGTAAATTCTGTCATTTCCCATTTGCGTTTATCACTCCCTCACCAAATTGCTGAATTTTCTACTCTGTTTTGTTAATCAGTTAAAGTTTAATAGGATCTGGTGAATGTGTATACGTTGGTATTTTGAATAGAGTTTGGGTATCCCATCACTGTGTATTAAAATTATAAAATGGCCAGAAAATGCTGCTATAGAATGTGCCACATAGGGCAGTCTGAATTGCCTTTTCTTGCCACATAAATGTAGTCAGCAGTGCCACATCATTTGGTCTTTCACTCTTGTATAATAACTCCAGTGGCCCTGCTTAGAGTGGAGTGAATTCTGTCTGTCATTTCGCCTTTGAATGTGTCACTCCCTCCACAAATCGCAGAATTTTCTTTCGACTCATTCTCAATTATAAATCAGGTCATGTGTATCAAAATGTCAGACCTAGGTGCGTTCTTTTAGATTTTAGGTGGCTACGTAATTGCCTGTCTCCAGGTTACAGAGGTGACATTACTGAATAATGGCTGTCGTGGTGATGAAGGACGGACAAGCTGGCAACGTCTCTTTATACAACATCGACAAAGTCCCTGCTATATGAACAGTACATTAATGTATTTCCTTCCTTCCTTGGTCCTCATCCCCCGCCTTGCACTTTCCCAGTGGTCTTCGCTGCATCCTATTAATGAAGCCTGTTCCCTTGTACTCATGGATTGATCTATTGCAGGGTCACACAGTATAATGATTGATGAGGGCATTCTTTGGCCAATTGCTTTTTAGGATATCCATAGGGGACCCCAAAGCCTCGTGCTACAGTTTGAGTCTCATAATTAGAAATGGAGTTTTCGAGTGACAGCTAATCTCTGCAGGAACTGCAAAAAATAGAAATTCTTGTCAAGTCTGTCGGCACATCAGCTGGCTTTCAATATCCTCTCAGAGCGCTTTTTTCATTCCGTTTGACAGCGCTGCCAGTGAATATAGAAGCCTATTCTGTAATGGCACCGAGTTTATTTCAAAATAATATTTAAATCAACATCATTTTAGTTTTCTGACCACGTAATGCCTTTCCCAAACGTAAAAAAAAAAAAAATCAAAATTAATTGGGGATGAAAACGTGGATCTCACTCATGCACCTGTTTTGATAAACTTTTTAGCTTGCAAATGTTTTCATTTTTCATATTCTTTTGGATCTGTGTTTCAGGACTTCAAACCGATGTGTAAAGCATCCTAAGCAGTTAAACCCTGCTGCCAAACCTAGACATGTGGGGTCATATTTACAAGCCCATATTGCCACAGGATCGTCACATTTTATGATGTTCCTATGGCGATAAACCCTTCGCCTTCACTTAACGTGGCTTAACGCTGCCTTGTAAATAAGGCCCCCTTTTCACGCTACACATAGCGTGAAAGGGGTGGGCAATGGCTGTTGCGGTGGGCGTTCCGCAGCAACACCCATTGATTTTGACGCTGCCTCCTATTTACAAGGGTGGCGTAAATAGGAGGCAGCGCCAGAATTAAGACCAGGAAAAACCTGGTCTTAAAATGGCGAAACGAGGAGAAATGCAGAATTTCTCCTCGTTTTTGCTGTTTCCATGTGTGCTGCATTGTGCAGTACACATAGGAACAGCAAATCAACATGAATGATTGTTCATGTGCAGGAAGGTCTCCCTTCCTGCACATAAAGAATCATTTAAAAATGACAATCTGCAACTTTTATGTGTGCTGCTCAATGCAGCACACATAGGTGTTACAAATCGCCATTCTGGAGTGTTTATATGCAGGAAGAGACACCTTCCTGCACATAAACAGCCAAGCCCCCCAACGCAGACATCCTTGCACTATGGTGCAAGGGTGCCTGCGTTGGCGCTAGGCAGCTAGATTTAGTGCCATCGCTAGGGGAAAAGCAGGGGTGCGCCACATACTTGTGAATACGGCGCATCCCTGCGTTTTCAGAATGGCAGAGCATGGTGTTAGCAATGTTTGCTTAACGCCACGCTTTGCCATTCCCTTGTGAATATGCCCCACAGTGCTTAATTTGTAATAAGTGCAAGGGCTCAACGTTTTTGTAGCAGCCTGTATCACGATCTGCCTTCCTCCCCCCCATCCCCGAGCCGCAGGAGTCGGATTTCTAACCCATTGTTGTAAGGACTTAGTTCAATTCACCAATATAATGTATATAGAAATCCAATTGGACTGTGGCACTTACACAACCCACTGAGAAGTACTGTGTAGCAAGTGTTTTTTGGGTCATGAATAATCCCTATAGATGAGTTCAGAGAAACAGTGGAAATCCAAACACTCTTTCGTAAATGAATAACACACTCAAAATAGCACTATGATAGAGGGGATGAACCTTAAAATATTTATTTCCAAAACCCAAGTCCAGTGCATAAAATGTGAACAGTAACCACACAGAATGAGAGAATAAATTCAGCAATGCATGACATTGCCAACAAAAACAATATGAACATTAATAATGTGATTAGTAAGGTTAGTGCATTCTTGGCATCCCAACAGCCTGTCACTACTTCTAAGCACAATGCTAAATATTGGCAGAAGCAGAAAATAGCAAGCCTATAAATGTAATTTCTTAAGATGGATTGCACAGCATACCTTCTCAGGGTAATAATAGATTTTTTGCTATTTTCTATCACAGCTCTTGTCTGGGAGTGATAAGTAGTGCAGGCTGAAGGCCATTTCTATACATTGCTCCCAGAGCAGCCTCCGATCAAGGCTGGTTGTCAGTGCAAATTGGCATGACCTCTGGTAGGATAGCCTTAGCACAAAGCCCCTCTAACTTATGGTCAAATATCTAGGTTTGGATAGTATCTGATCGCCTATTTTATCTCATATGTGTAAAATAAAACAGTACTTGCAGCCACTAAAGTCTGAACAAGACTAAACAAATATGGCGATAAACGTGTCGTCTTAATTTCCATATAGATAATATGCTCCTATAACTAAAACAGTAAAAGCATGTCCTTTGGCACTGTAAGCTTCCATGATGTTATGGCAGCTTCCATAACAAAAACAATAAAATGATGTCAGCCAAGTTAGATGGTAGACATTATACTAACCCTTCTCCGTGGATCTAAAACTTCACACTTTCTACTATATGGGACTTGTCACACTGTAAGCAAAACATGCTGCCTAATACCAGTGTTGTCAATGTCTTCCTAGTCTTCTAACCTCTTTTTTTCCACCACCCTACACTTCTTTTCTGTTTATCTCACTCTAGTAAATTCTTTTTCATACCGCTTTCTCTGTTTCTTACTGCGTTGCTACATTTGCCTTCCTCCTCTTTTCTCATTTTTCTACCTTTCTCTCTCTGGGTGAAAGAGTAATAAAAAATGAATCCCAGTCCACAGAAATGAGTGCCAGTGCCCAACACTGGCAATGATGGCATAATTTAAACAGTGGGAGGCAGGAAGTGAAATCCTGACCTACTCTCTCAAATAATGACTAGAGGAGGTGGGCTGCTTCATTTTTAAGATATATGAGATTCACTGACACCAGTGTGTAAAGTGTACATGCACCAAGTATGGCTTAAGAGATGCTTGGCAATAAAAAATTGTTTCCAAATTCAGATCTCAGTTTACATTGGAAACGTGTGGCAGAGTTGACTCCCTTAAATGGCTATACTCTGACAGGATCCGAGACCCAAAAACAGGAAAACAGTTGTGCCCTCAATCCAAATTTCCACCTTCTGCGTGACCTCCTGGCAATCTAGCACCCTAGTGACCTCATCAGTCAATTTACAGAATCAGGGTTTCCATGTTGGGATCCATTTACTCAAGCACAAAAGTCCATCTACATGGTGTACTTTCCTCATGCGTAAGTCAAGAATAAGAACTGGGAAAGGACAGGATGTGCGGGCCTATTCACCAAGGCATTTATGAGTACAGGAAGCACTACTACAGGAGTATTCTTGCACTTACATGCCTTTGAGAATCGGACCTGAAATAGCGAATCTATCAATAAAAGTGGGAAAGGACACACACAGTCTTTTCAATTTGCTATAATTGTATATACATTTGCCTGGATAGTCCCATTTAATCCCCATCGGAGATGTCAGGGGGCCAATTCACAAAGGCATGCAAGACTATGTAAAAGGCTACTACAGGATTACTATTTTAGTTCTCCAAAATGCATTTGTGAATATATGCCATTGTCTTTCATTCATGATAAATCATGTGACTAATCAAAAAAGTCTGATCTTTTTGAGTACTCCAAATATTTCCAATGGCGTTTTGCACTCTGGAAACAAAAGGCAATTAATTCTAGTAGAATTCTAGCAGAAGTAAGTGTATTTTTAGGGTGGAAAAGGAAAGGCAGCACCACCATATTTCATGGGAGCATGGAGGCAAATGGTTTCTCCCCAGTGAAACAATACTTTTCCGGTGGATAAAAAAACTGGGTTCAAAAATACAAAAGAGTCTTTAAATGCTAATCCTCAAAAGGTGGAATGCCTGCCAGGAGGCAATGAATGAAGCTTATGTCTGTAAATGTACATCCTATTTTTCTTAGGAATTTTGCGGATTTCAAAAGAATAATATATTTAGAACAAATATAGTTCTAATGATGTCCCAAGAAGTGGGAAAAGGTGTGCAGAGCCTGGCAAGCTGACCGGCGGTATTGGTATGCGGGGATCAGGATCCACGTGGGCCAATGACTCTGTGAGCTGGAGGCGGGGCGGGCGACTGACATGCAATGTGTGATGGGCCATAAAAGCGCCCATACTGATTATGATTAATGCTCTGCTTTGGGATATTGCCATTTTTCAACTGCCATGTTTGTACCATGATTTTCACCATATCTTGACTTAAACATTTGTGTGATGAGCATGGTTTCAATAAAAACTGTTTAAAAAAATATAGATCTAATGCAATTAAGCGTAAACTGAGTTAAAAATTTGGTGACTGCAGTAACGGCTGTTGGTTCATTTTTTAAATGTTTTACAGCAATGAGTGCATTAAAGGTTCATTGACTCACATTGCAATGAGGGGAAAGTATAATTATGGATGGTTTGCTACAACAGTTGCTATCGCAGACGTTGAGCTAATATACAGCAGTTCTGAACTACATCTATGGAACCACACAGGTTATGTGCTCAGCTCTACCATTTTGCCAAATCCCTTCTTTATAAGAGACCGGAGGAGCAATGGCGGCCTGGGGGCAGTGCTTTCGTTTCACTTTACATAAGGCCCCAAAGCCCCTATAGACCTCCATTTTGCCAATGCGCTTGCAATGTGCTTTCGTACTCAGCAGCTGCTGGCTTTTCCCAGAGCTGGCTGGCTCATTCCTGTTTGGAAAAAAAAGAAACAGATTTTCACCACATTAAGTAATTGCTCTCTTTGATCCCAGAATTCCATAGTAACGTATGTTTCCCCTATGTTCTTAAAGCACAGTACCCATAGCCATTGCATGTCACGTGCCACATCATGGACATTACTAGGACTGATTGGCTGAAAAATGGCAAGTTATGTGCAGAGGCAAGACATGGGAAAGAACCAGGAGTGAATTAGATATTTAAATAGAGGGAGAAACATACAAGAAGCCTAAAATACGGCAGGACATAAATTACAGGAATGAGGCCAGGACACTAGTCGAGTGGAGATAAAAAGCATCCAGTGCAAGGCCCGCCAGTTCCCTCCTTAGCTGAATTCTCAACTGTAGAACAGACAGTAAGTGTATCACAGGGGCAGCCCCAGACTAGCTGCCAGCAACTTCCACCCTAAGTGAGCCATGCAATGGGCGAAACCACAATTTTGTATTATATTTTTTATTTTTCCCATATTTCTATCTGTCAAATAAACCTTTTGCCAGACCTAACCCTTCCTATTTATTACTGCTAACCCCTAAGGTAGCTCTTAGAGGCTCACAAGCAGGGTACTTGGTATTTAAAACATAGGATGTGTGTACTTAAGCTATACAGGCCCAGGTAGTGGAAAACTCCTAAAGTCATTTGTTTCACAGCAGTAAGACTATCTCTCCCATAGTGCTAACTTCAGTTTGGGACCAAATTGAGAAAGGCTGTTTGCACTCAAATTAATTGTAACTTAAAATCTTCTTCAATGGTAAAGTCGGAATTTAAGTTGCAATTTTGAAACTGTCACTTTTAAAAAGTTGGTATGTTTCTGCCTAAACCAAATGTGCCTTTCTGCCAGTGTCCTGGGTCAAATGACCATGAATGGCTCATCTGCTGTGGGTTTTGTATTAATTCCACACATTGAGACAAAAGACGTCTAGGTGTGGAGGGAGAGGGTCTTCATGACAGGGTGGCTTGGGAGGAGTAGTGTCCTGCCCTGATTACTCTTCAAAGGACCCTGCCTGCACACACACACAGGAAGCTGACCAAGGGCTTTCCCTTCACTTTGTCACCATAGACAATTTGTAGCCAGGACCATGAGAAGGAGAAAATCTGACAAGAACCAGTTTTGGGGGTTGGTCAGGGAATTCCCTCACACAAAAGCTGGCACCAAGTATAAAATTGGCACCTTCAGAACCTCTGAGGAGAACACTTCTGGACATGTGGAGGATTGAGAGAAAGGACTGCTCTGCTATCTAAAGAAGGAAGACTGAACCTGCTTGCTTTGTTACAGGGACACAACAAGCTTCTAGAGCCCCCTGCAACTGCCCAGCTGACCAGCACCAACTGGACATGCCTGGATCTGCCTGAGCCCTGCTACTGGACTGTGGTGGAGTGAGTGCTGATTCCCAAGAGGTGCTCCCCAGAGATCCTTGGCTGGCATCACAGTTTACTGCTCCTGAAGAAAAGGTGAAGATACAGACATTTTGGGCTCCTTGTGACCTCAAAAGGACATCTTCATGCTTGAGTCATTCCAAGGGTGACTCTGTTAAAATGTAAGTAGTTATTCAGCTTTATTGTGCATCTGTCAACCAAAACCTAAACAAGATAAGCCTTCATCTAATTTGTATATGTGCTGCACAGTGCAATATGTATGCAAAGATTAAGTAATGTGTAAGAAATTGGTGCTTTACAACAAGAGGCTGAGGCAAAGCACTCAGCACCTATCTCTCAAGCAGGAAACGTATATGAAACAATTTCTTAATTGCACGAGTCAGAAGGGCCAAGCCCCTTAACCCTCCATGCAGGAGAAAACTCCTTACAAAACTTGAAATAAGAGAATGCTGCGCAGTGTTAGCAAAATCTTTTTCCTTCCATATTGTTTACCGAACTTTCCAGTGGGAGGAGACTGGTACATCTGGAGAGTATATATCTTGATACATCGACTTAGTAATTTGTGTAAACTATGTGCAAGCTCACCATGTGAGGGAATCATGGGGTTTTGACCTATTGATATATACTACTTTTGGATGGTGGCTGCTTCAATCAAAAAAGGGGAGATAGATGGTTTTGACAACGGAAGTAGAACTATGCATTGCTGTCAACCCAGTCTTTCTCTTCTGAGTTTTCCTGTCTGGGTCTGAAATGACATGGTAAAACTGGGGAAAGGCTTGGATTTAATATGGTACAAGTGCAGATGGAATTTTATCTGTTTAAATATTATTTCATATAAGATAAATATAAGATAAATAGTGGTTTTTAAATTGTGATTTTGTAGGATCAGGAGAATTCTGCCTGGTGTAAGGTGAAATGGAAGTTTGAAATAATTGATCTGACTATACATGGGACTGATTGTTTAACATTTAGAATGGACATGACCCAATGCCTGATACTTTGATCTATGTACACGAACCTGCTAACTTGTGAGGAACATTATTTTTATACAGTTTGATTGAAGAAATTATGAGTACAAGTTTTTTTTATTATATAAAATTATTCTTTTTTGTTTTGACCATAAATAAGAAGATAAAACAGTACATTTTTGTAGGACAGAGAAAAATACAATTGCAAGCTGACAACATCTTGGTCCAGGTAAAAGAAAGAGCAAAAGGTGTGACGTCTCTGACAGGACAAACTGATGACTTCGCATTTAGCTTGTGCCTATAGGAATAGAATATAAAGGTATGATGGATGTTCATAATCATAAATGATTGCTGTATGGTCCTTTCCTCTATATATAAAGATAGTGGTTGGTCTCACTATAGAAACTGCCACCTATATACCTTGAATCTTCAGATAATAATGTTGACCATTGCACAGTGAATTGTGAATTAATTACATGTTACCTATGTAATTTGCATAAATTGATATGTAATGTGGGGAAGTTTAACTTTTTGTGTTTTCTGTAATTTCACCTTTCAGTGTTTTTGTGATATTTGATTTGTAATCTTGATGCACTGGTGATTTTATAATGAAAGGTTGCAATGTGGTTTTATGTAAAAAAAATTCTTGCCACAGTCTGTATATGGTCTATGTACTCTACACAGTTTTAAAGTCTTGCAATTTATATGTGTTTTTGCAGCCCTGAAGAAGTCCCTATGGACGAAACGCGTTGGCTACGACTAGACACAAGAAGATGATTTAAAAAAAAAAAAATCAATAAAGAAGTCATTCACACAAATAAAGAAGACGGATTCTGTGCAATATTTTTGATATATTCTTGTAGATTTTTTTTGGACTGTTTGATTAACCATTTCTAGTGATAAAAATCAACTTGCTGAATCAAAAGCTTGATAAAATAATGTGTAAGAAATGTGGTTACTAGTTGAGGGGGTTGGAAGCCCAACTCAAATAATAAACACAATCCTTGTCAGGATGAACCACAAACTTCCCCAAATAAACCCGTGCTTGACCCTTTGGTATCTTAGCACAAAAGCAGGCTGGCTTAACTTAGAGGCAATGTGTAGTGTATTTATGTAGCACACAAACAGGAATAAAGTGGAAACACAACATAAGTGAAATCCCATACCAATTTAGAAAAATAGAGTAAAATTTACTTGATTCGTGACACAAGCGTGCCTGCGTTGGCCCTAGGCATGCAAAAGTGTGCCTGCACCATGACAGAGCAGAATTGCAACACATATTTGTAGACACATAAAACATCACAAGTTACCCAGCTGCGTTTTATTGTCTCAAAATTTACCAAATTGGGCAGTTTTTATTTTAATATTCCTAAAATAAATTATATAATCCAACAGATTGTTATTGTCAAAATTCCCAAAACACATATAGAAAAAATGTGATTCATTTGCTATTTCTAAGGCCCCCATTAGGATACTGATCGGACGAGCATCTGACCGACATCGAAGCAGGAATGGGACCACCCGACAAGGAGTTGGAGGTCCCACCCATCAAATTACAACGCAACCACCAGCACGGCGGTCGGAAACATAGCCTTTCCTATTGCAGCTTGTGCTGCCGGTGGGAAAAGGGCTGCAGCACAAGCTGCAATAGTAAAGGGTATGTTTTCAAACATCTATGCACCGTGTGCCAGGCACCATGTGGTGCCTAGCACATTGATTTCTGGGGGGGGGCTCCACATGTGCCCCCCGGGCCCAAAGCGGAGGCCCAGAGTCCCACTCCATCTGCCTTTACATGGCGGTCGGACCGCTATGGAACGGCAGAGGAAAAAGGGACATTAGAAATCCTACGGCCTTGCCTCTGCAGGCACTGCCCCCATTGTAGATATTACACTCTGACCGACGGTCCGACGGGCTCCTTGAGCCTGTTGGAGCAGTCAATCGGTCCCTCCGCCCGCTGCCTCTGACCGATCGTATCATAATAATGTTCGGTCAGACCGCAGCCCCAGATGTCGGACGGACCGCGACTGATGGCCTGTTGGTGGCGATCCATCCGACATCATAATTGGGCCCTAAGTGTTTGCTTTATGGAGAATAATAATATTATGACAAGTTTATTTTAATGAAATAGGTATTTTGATAATCTTCCTATTTTGAATATAAGTATACCATTATTTTTATATGGTTTTAAACCGCAAATGTGAATGACCAAGAAAAGAAAAAGTATGCATCCCGAAAGGCATGATACGAGCACCTGCTGTCCATTACAGGAGGATTCCGAAAAATGGGCAAAATCTATGGACAAAACTGAAGAAAGTTCAGAAAGAGCACCAACAACTACAGCAATTACAGCCTCCCAACAAGGGCAACAACAAAGCAGAGATAGAAGAACTGTGACACAACACACTGTAATGAGAATAGAGCCACAATGAACATTATTAACATCATAGCAAGGGAGAAAACAAAGGAATAGACATTTTAATAAATATAAACTCATTGTTGCAAACAATTGAATGCTGCAAGACATCGCAAAATACTGCAAAGCTATAATTAGGCAGTTAAAACAAATCAGTATAATTTTACACAGATGCCAGGAGGCACTTTACACCACAGCACAAAGACAATCGTTTAATCATTTTTAACACAGTTTGTAAATTTATGTTTACTTTTCAAACCTTTATTGATCTAATGACAACTATTTTAGATTTTATTAGGTAGTTTCAATTAGGGTTAGTGAAAATTAGGTTCATATTATTTGATATGTGTTTGTTAGAGGGACAGGAGTAATGTTTTAGTATTTGGTATATAATCTGTTGTTATGTTTCATATAGAGGCCCTAATATAGACACGTTCATATATGCCGTATATGGTCATAATCGTATATTCCCTATTATGGTCATAATCGTATATGCCCTATTATGGTCATAATCGTCTATGCCCTATTATAGTCATGATCTCCTATGCCCTAATATAGGCATGATCTTTCACCTACATTAGTTCCCTACAGTGCACAACGAACTCTGAGTGTTGAACGTTATCTAGTCTGTGGTTAGAACACTGCAGGGTTTTTCCCGAACACAGGCCTATAATGTACTCATAAATTATGCATGAGCATTCACCAGCTACATCTCCCGCATAATATGTATGTACAAAGTTCACCCCTGACGTCTTCCTCATGTTTAACAAAGACCAATACAAACCATACTGAGGGACGAGACACTTTAGGGTATAAATACGCCACATCTTGCCTCGGTAAGATAGAGGGAACCGAGACTTCCATGCTGACACACTGACCAGAGACACTGAGGCTCCTGCATGCAGTCGCTCCAGTTGACAGCGGTCTAACACAGCCCTTGCGGGGTGTCCAACTCGAGACCAGGACGGGGTCCCACACTCTCTCTATTCAGGTAATGGGGTTCGACTAAATCCTAGAAGGATTCTTGGCTCTTAGGCTTTTAGACCTACACACATGCTAGGTACACTTAGGTACATCTAGTTAGGCATCGTAGGAGTACGCGCACTTTTATAATGCATATATTCATGTATGTAACCATAATTATTGCAATATGGTAGAACTGTACTACCCTTTCACTTTTATCGTACTGCTGATAATATATCTCTGCTATTGTCTGCTGGTTGCTGCAGCACATATATTTTACACTAGAGTAACAACTGTTCAATAAATACTTATTGAAACGCCCAGACTGTTTATTCTGTGTAACTCTCTGAGACAAACCGAATAAGTAAGCACGAGTGACTGAGCGAAAAGTAGTACATTGTTTCCACGATTCTGAGGGATCAGGGTTGTCATGATCTAAGGTTGCCAGAAACTAATCTCTCCACGATCAGAGGAGATTCTAGTGGCACTGTGAGCTAGCTAATGCAAATCAGGCTAACATACGCGGTGGGGGTGCACAGAGCCAGTCTGCCACCAAGCCCACAGTTTATGTTATCCAAACACGCAGGTCCTGCATGGGTACTATAGGAACTACACGACACTGTGTTATAGTAAATGTTTAGGTAGCTTTTAAATATTTAGTTAGTTTTATGTGATTAGTATAGAAATGTAGATAGATATTAAGGGGAGAGGATGTGTCATTTCACACAGGGTTTACGGGTAATGTTAATAACAATTTTTTTAGAGTACATATAGTTAGTAATATTTTAGAGGAGGATGTAGTGTGTAGTTTTTATAATATGAAATTGTGTATATTTTGTCTTTATTTTTTTGTAATAAATATATAATTTTAAACATTTTGACATGTATTTTGAAGAAAATAAATATTAGATATAGATAGTAATGTATTTAAATATCCTTTGATATTGTATAAAGTGACTGGTAAGCAAGTTCTTTATTGGTGATTGATAAGAATCATTGTTTGATAAATTATGACAATGACTACATTTAAAAAGTTTAAGAAGAGACCACAATGTGGGTGGCGGCGAATCATATCAAGATCAAGTGATTGCATTAAAATTAACTTCGAAATGTTTGTTCCGGCATGCTCGTAATGAGGCCGAGGCTGCTACTGGCTAGAGTCATTCATCATTTTTAGTTTGGAGAAGCCTGTGTTTTCTGTGTGAGCAGCCTTGCTACATAGAACAAAAACCTAGTGGACTTACATAAGAGCCGAATGATATGGCCATTTAAAAGAGCCATAACTGCAGGGCGGCAGGACCCAATCTGCAGGGCCTGTAAAGCTGGGTGTAGCAATTTCCATCTGAGAGGTAAGTGGGTTTCTATGACACAGAAAATCAAACAATCATCCTGCAATTTGTTGGAGGAGTATTAATTCATACCACATCAATTTCATATGTTTATGAAGATGAGTTAGATCAAGCTTCTTCAATGAGTAGCTCGTGAGCTACTTGTAGCTCTCCAGCTACCTGCAAGTAGCTCTCCAGTGTGCAGCACAGCATACTAAATTAGATGCTTTGTTTGGTTGAATTAATATATGTATCCAAAATTGAAAGGTGTGTCTTCACAATGAAAATGTGTGTGTTTTCAGAACTTATAACCTGATGTTTAGAGAAAAACGGATTTCCAAAATATATTTAAAGCTTATATTTGAGTGAAAAATCATTCAATATTACCCTGGTGCATTGCAGCTACCGCTGCTGGGTAATTCCCATGTGGAAGCATCCCAAATTGAAAAACCCTTTTTACATTAGTGCTGGCAACTCTGCATGATGCACTGAGGTGCTCACTGCTGGTAATCATGCATGGGGGGGCCACTAACATAATCTGGTCTGACATGGTCAGTATTACAACATTAATAATATTAGTGGCTCAGAATCATTTTCATTGAACATAAGTAGCTTTCGTTACAGATAAGGTTGGAGAACCCTGAAATCATAATCTAGCCAATTAAAACATTTAGTGGAAAATTTGAGCGATAGTAAAAGTAGAAACACAAGGAATATAAGATAGTTGAGTAGAGTGATTCGTTCTCAAAATAATGTTATAACAACCAAACATACATGGTGACATGTATATGCTATAATTTGAGCCAATCAAAGGTTTAAGGCATTAATGAAATCTTAAAAATAGAAAATAACACAATTATATTTTTTAAATGCTTTATTTAAAAAAAAAACAACAAAAAACAGGAATAGTGCAAAATGTGTTTCTGTAACATATTTCAGTCTATATAGAAATTTTCAAACGTTTTATTAAATAGTTTTTCAAATTGTAGCAAGAATAATATATTATTAAATGGATTTTTTTTTTGCCAAAGGATGTTTTCTCTTACGGCCTTCAATAGATTCCATAACTCCTTCTGCATCATCAAAATCGTCACTTACTGGTAGCTGAATTTCACTTTCTATTCAGTGTATGTCTGCATGCATATATTATGCAACACACACTACTACCATTTTACACACCAAAGGTGGACTGTAAAAGCGTCTCCATCATGAGTGATCCAAACATCAGAATTTTGACTTGAGCATTCCAAATTACTGCTCCACAATAATGCTAGTCGTTTTTAAAAAAAAGATTTGTTAAATGTCTTCTGACATCACTCTTGGGTTTGGCAAGTAGAGTCATCAACCAGGGCTGATCACTAGATCCTTGATCACTTAAATAAATGTCCAAAGAAAGTATCACACAACATATGCTAAAATAAACATAATAAAAAATGTAAAACATGCATACAAGATAAAACATTTCATAATTAAAGAAACATTAACATTTTTAAATGTGTGCAATGGTTTGTAAACATTATATTAGCATATGAACATGTGATGAAACAGTAGTATGATCTTTAGATGAAATGCCTGAGTTATGACTACATGTTGATATTTATTGAAAGAAACAATAAATGTACTTTTTGTAAGCTCACTTGACCACATAAATATACTTTTGCTCTAATTCACATAAAGACGTTCAATGCAAATTCCATCAGTAGAAATAAATATCCATGAAACATTGATATCTAGAAGATTAGCTTTACAATCTAATTCAACACTCATTTTCCATGTTCTTACAACAACATTGTAGTAACCTATTTGCTAATGTATTTAAGTCTAAGGTCAAAATCTGTTGACATTATGACACTGTGTTGACCGCTTTGTGTCCACAGGCCCTACTCAAAATTACTTCTTGAAATGTCAAATCAAGCACATGGCATTTTTGTGCCTCAGTATGTGACGTTAAGGCTAAGCAGTGCATTAACCTATATTGCATAACGTTGCGTGAGGGAAACATTACACGAGTGGTGCGTGTGCATTACCATCCATCTACCCATTGATACCAACACAAACCCATATTAACAAAGAGTTCACAACATGTGTTTGTTCAAAAATAGTGTGCCTACCTAAGGATGACAGAACAATAAAAATGATGTTTAATTCTAATAATTACTGCCTCTATGCCTGAGTGTTGCATTCTGCAGCACGTAAACAAAGAGAAGTAATGTTTAAATATTTTTGTTTGTGCTTAAAGGTACCCCTTCATGCACAAATTATACATCCTGCCCACAAGGCATCCACCATTGTGCCACGGCACAACGGTGGCAGTATTGGAGGTAGTCAGCACAAAGTGCACCATTGCAGGAAGAGAGCAGAAATGCAACATATCTTACTAAATATTGCTCAGTTCTGCCCTCTCCAATTCATGCAACACAGCACCACAACCTGACATTCAGCATTGCAAATATGTAGACATGCGCTTACAATTATTAGATATAAATACATTAAATACAATATTAGTAAAAAATATTTATTATGTTTATGTGCTCATTTACATATATATGTACATGCAACGAAAATGTATCTCTTTATATTTAAAATAACACGGACATGTATAACATCATGCAATCAGAACACTTAAAAAAAAAATATTAGGAACTAAGACTTTATTAGCCTTATAACCCAAAAATAAAATGTTTTGTAATAATTAAATAGTTAAAGAAATTCTTACCTAGTAGGAGGGGGTTGCCATAGACACCACCCTAGAAGCATTGATTTATCGTGCAATGTCTGAATATCAAGGCATCATGTCCGCTTCCTGGATATTTTGGAACTACTTAGGCAAATATTCCTTTACAATCCACAACTACCTGCACATTAATGGAATAGATGGGCTTCTGGTTTCAGTAGATGTGTGCTGTTGCTGCAGGTGGCACCAATTACACAGGAGTGCAGTGAATAGCTCCCATGGCATGTGGGAAATGAGCAATGTCATAAAAGCCTGGCTTGATGTTCAGTTGTTCTTGCCTTGAATTTGGAAAATGAAGAAAATGAGGTGTTAGTCTAATGATGCCCTCCAGGACAGTAGGCAAAAAGGAAGAGAATGCACCCGTGAAGTCATTCAATCCTGGCTAAAGAGCTCCGAAAGAACCCAGGTGTCAACAAATGAAGTATTGCCACTAGTTTAACATGTTGCTGAGTGGCATGTGAATAGCCAGTTGTGACTTGCAAACTTGGACCAATCTTACGCAATGAATCCAAGATGCTCTCTTTCTACAATCTGTAGCATTTGATCACCTCCTCCTCCCTTAAATCAATGACAGTGATCCTCTTATAAACAAATCCTCTCCTTCCTCCTTCTCTGAAGCTGGCATTGGTGCAGACATTGACTCACTCACAGAATAACAACCTCCATGGTTGGGAAATATTGTTTCTAGTAATGAAAGTTCTTGTTTTTTTGCACCTGCTAGGACCATGTATAGTAATCTGGTGCAAATTGAGCATTACACTACACTGCATGATGCTGCTTGATACAACGTTTGTTTTGAAAATACCACTGCATTAGGATTTCCATGGGAACACCTACCTTGAAAACATTAAAATCTATGTAACGCAAGGCAATGCAATGCAACACAGACATTGCACCACACAGGACAAGAAAAGTGATGCAAATCGACTACTGCGTCGTTTTGTAAATATGCCATAAGCATTTGCATGCATTGCATTGATTTGCAGAATGCACAGACAATGCAAGGACTTAGTAAATCTGGGCCCAAGTGTTTAGCAGTGATTGTTATACCTGAGGGAAGGTCCTAGTGCTGCAGGATGCCTTTCGGATTGGCCAGCGCGGCTTCAGTGTTTCAGCAGCTGACAAAAGGAACCCTTAAGGGGTTATGAGGGGCTTTCCCTGAGCTACATCATTGTCTTTGGATGTAATTAAAAGAAGCATGATGCCAATCTCGCAATGAGGCAGTAAATGACAAAGGTTTAATGTAAAAATTGTAAATTCAGTAAAGGAGAGATTGAATGTATTGGACATTGTATCAGAACAGCATCAATTCCAAGAGGAATCTAATCAAGACCTGGTCCTACAAACCAGTCTAAGCAACAATTGATGTGATTTCTAGATTTGACTGAATTACATGCTATATTTGATGGAGACTACGCCACCAGACCTGTGAGATGTATATCAAAAAACAAAAAATGTATATGCGGGGACTTCAAAATATAGCTTTCAAGGGTCTCAAACAGGAGATTGTGAGGGCACAATGTTTGCAACTGGTAAAGAATGCATTGTAGGGGTTGATGAAAGCAATTGTGGTGTTGACACTGTTTTGATGCAATGTGATTCATGAAGAATGGGTTATGGGGTATGATTCTAGGACAATGAGACCAGAAAAGAGGAATTATTTTGTTATTGTGAGGGAGTTACTTGCTTATGTTTGGGAAGCTGAGCCTTTCTGTGGGGCACTGGATGCATCTCATGAACAACCCTAAACCTTTAGTAAATATGATGCTTCTGGGTGGTGGCCGCATTATAATGATGAGGATTGCTAATATGGCTTAGAATTTACAAGTTTTTCAGTACAGGATGGAATATATTCCGGGAAGGAACAATGTTTATGTTAACTATCTGTCTAGCCTGCGTTTGTCGGATAGCAGTGATAATGGTGAAAATGCTGGGGAGTGTGAGATGGCTTTCTTGGTGAGAGATGCTGGGGGATATGGAGAAGAGGAATGGGATAATAGATGAGGAATGGAACGACAGTAAGATTTTCTTATGTTTGCTGTGGTCGAGTATATTATTCATTGGTGGCCTGAAGAAAGCAATGTCCAGAGTGAGTTTAGTGCTTTTTGGAAAGTCTGAAAGGAACCATGCTTGGGATTGTTCAGTGTGTTAACTAGGATATTTCATAATGTCAACCACAAAGAAGTGTGCCTCTCAGTACTATTAGTGGCCTGCAAATGTGCCCACAGTGACATAAAAGCCAAAGTCAAAGCAGGTTTCGTAGAAGCCACACCTGCTTGCCTCTCTGATGGGCATGGATATAATGAATCAGTTTGCAGTTGTTCCCAGACACAAGGCTTTTGGCATTGTCATGGTTGATTATTCTTTAAAGTGACCTGAGATGAAGATAGTGGGCAGGGTGATATCTAAGTCCATTGTTGAATTTTTAGATGATGTCTTATGTCTCTAAGCCATTCCAGACAAGATTGCCTCTGACAATTAATTTTATCCTTCTGATGTTTTCCTTATTGTTTTCCTGTTGGTTTTTATTCTCTTATGGGGAAAAGTGTGTGGTAGTTTGGCACATGGAGCATGGCACGTGGAATGTGTGTGTAATAATTGGCTGTAGGGAGTGAGCACATGTGAAGAATGGAATATGTAGGTTTGAGTAATGGAATATTGTTGGTGGTCAGTTGGTGTTGTTGCTACTCGTCAATGCTGCCTTCCTGTTGCGCTCCTTATTGTTCTTGAAATCTTGAAGAGTAAATCTACTTGAACCCACCAAAATGCTCAGCCATACACCAATAGGCTTACAACGACTAATAGAATCATTCATCAACTATATTAGAACCAACAGTTTTCAAATGAATATAAAGAAAACAAAAATAGTGTTGATAGGTCAATTTAAACCTGGTATGAGAGAACAGAAATTGAATGGGTTAATGATTGAACCTGTAAAGTCCTAAAAGTATTTAGAAATTACATTTGATGATAGAATATATTTTAAAAATCATTTTACTAATCTAAAGGCCAAAGCCACATCACTCTTATTTGCCTTTAGAACACTGCGAGATAAGCTTTCATGTCCCAGCCATGAGTACCTAGTAAAAACGATGGGCCTCATTATGATGTCAGGCAAAAGCCATCCGACAGCTCGTCGGAGTCTTTCCACCCGACATCAGAGGTTTCCGTCCAACCGCCGTATTAGGATACTGGCAGAAAACACATGGGGAAATATCACTCTACTTCCGACGGGCTCACGGAGCCCGTCGGGGCGGCGGTCGGAAATGTAATCCACAAATGGCAGCGGAGCCAGCCTCAGCTCCGCTGTCGGGATAACAATTTCACTTTCTGCCTGCCCTTTCATGGCGGTCCACCCGCCATGAAAAGGCAGGCGGAAAGTGACTTTGAGGGCCCCTAGCAGGCCCCCCCTTCCCCCTGGACTTCCGCCATGGGGTCTGGGAGGCTAAACATCTCTGCACCATGTGGCAGGCACCTTGTGGTGCCTGCCACATGAAGCAAGGATGTTTAAACTCTGCGGGCCATATTATCAAGAACGGCGCAAACATTATCGCCGCTAAAACGGCGATAAGGGGCTTGATAATATGCCCTATAGAATTCCAATAGAAGCCCAGGTTTGATGTCCTTGACACCAGAACCTGGGCTTCTATTGGAATTCTATAGGGCATATTATCAAGCCCCTTATCGCCGCTTTAGCTGCAGTTTCCTGCCGCTAAAGCGGCGATAATGTTTGTGCCGTTCTTGATAATATGGCCCTGCATTTGCTTCCATTTTGGCTTTGCTGTGAGTGGCAGCACAAGCCACAATGGAAAAAATACAGGGTACGACCACCAGCACGGCGGTCAGATCGTCATCTGCGAAGCAGGACCTCTGACTCCTTTTCGGGCGGTCCCGCTTCCGCTACGCTGCCGGTTCCATGCATGCTCGATCAGCATCGTAATCGGCCGCAAAGAAGGCAAAGCGGATCCCCTCTTTGGCATATGGGTCAGTAATTTTTCATGGCAAAGACTCCAAACTTTTGGACAATCTACAAATTAAAGTCTATTTTTAAGATTCTGAAAAATATTGGAAATGCGACTGGAGTTTGGCCTGATCAGACAAATTCTAGTGAGACAATCAGCATTTTTAAAATATTTATATTCCTTGTATTTATCGAATCCTGGGACTCTAGCAAATCTGTGTTGGCAAGAACTTATAAAATATGACTACGCAAGTGTTTGGAGAACCTACCTATCTGAGAGCCTACATACTTTTAATTTTCAGCTTTTTGGTCATTTGGATATAAATAAAACATAAATGATCTATTTCTCAGGTTAGGATTTGGTAGATGCCCAACAAAGTATGGAACTGCATCCTGTGTTAACAAACGGTCAGCAAATAGTTGCCGACTTTGCGGTGTCCCAAATGAAAATTCATTACACATTGTGTGTATCTGCCCCTGCTTACTGCAAGAGCAGCAAGCTTTGCTAAAACCCACTTTTATCGACCAGGGGGTAAGAACATGCCGACAAAATATAATATTTTGCCTCTCCAGGAAATCAGCCCGTCTAACCATCCAATTTGTTAAGTTCTTTCTTTTAGTAGATAACATGTTGAACCGGGATTTAAACCCCCCCATAGACTGTGTGTAGTATAGTAATGATTTGTAGGCACTTTATTGTTTATGCATCAGTGCATTGAATCACAGTGTTTAAAGTTTTATCTGATTCATGAAATGTGGTGTTATAGATGCATATATGCGGTACCAATCAGCGCCACCACAACATTCCACCGTGCAGTACATCTCCACACACAGTTGTGAGCGGTTTGAGGAACCTGGGCCTTGTTTCAGCAAATCGGTTCATATCTGGTACCCAATTGAAGGGGCAGAATAGCTGAGTAGTGGGGAGGTGAAATTTACCAATAAAAGACCTCAACAGACTTTTTTCTAAGTTGCCTTACTACCAGATGCACATTCGATGCCCACAGCCACCCATACCATGCCCAGAGGCTACAGCTCTGCCCTAATGCGACTCAACAGATAGGACAAACTTAGGCAGAGCTCTAGCTCTTCATTCCAAGTTATCATCCCTCTCCTGGTGGCATGGATCGATCCAGATGGTAGGCATACAGCACTAAGGAGCAAGTTGTTTTGTGCAGGCACTGCCTCACTGTTCATGGTCTCAGTGCCTATTTTGAGTGTGGGCACAGGGTGCGCCACACTGACCTGCCACGAACCACTCTTCTGCACCAAGCACTGGTAGAATCCTTCTGACCAGGCAACACCAGTCACTGCCCCCTGGCATGAAATCGAAACCTACTTCCAGCAGACATGTTGTCGATCTGTATGTGTATAGAAGACGCAAAGGTGAAAGTTAGACTGCTTGCGGTGATACTGCACGTCTAACATTAGATAACACATATGGCAAAGTATTGTACCAACCCATACTTTTATTGCCCATTAAGGGATACAACTCTGGTGGCCCCATCATGCCAATGAATTAATCTCTCATATGATCTTCATAGGGATCGGTCACACATTGTTCTCTGCCCATACAGATCCAAGCTGAAATAAGTGCTGTATGCCTACCAGCATAGAATGAGATGGGAAAGGTCTCTTAGAAATGTCTTCTACTACCATATGACTCACCACTTGTATGAAAACTATAATGGCATTACATGATCACTTGTGACACAGAATCACATTACTACATGGTATGTGACGACAATCTTATTGGTATTTTCTCATAGCATGTCTCATAAAACATACGAGACAGCATTAGTTGAGGTTCCACAGTTCTGATGATTACTAATCGCACATCCCAGTAACTGCTCTGTTCAGAGACACTATCTGACTTCAAGCAGAATACCGGGGTGACCATGGCAAAGTTACTAGACATTGAAGTACTAGAATATATCATGACAGAAATCTTGCTAATTAGTTGGACAGTGGATAAAATGAAACCAACAATTTCAGAAATGTTCACAGAATTGAAGTCAATACGAGGAAACTTAACCTCCTTTTATTACTTCGCTAACTCTGCTGAACATGGACTGAAAGAGATGGAAGAAAGTGTGGACAATGAGCTTGATTGGGGGCAGGAAATCTGCCATCTCAAATGCAAAATTGCAAGATCGCTCTCATAGAGACAATGTTAGATTTTGCAGTACACCAAAGAAAACTTAGACATTTTATATACTAGGCTTCCTGGTTGACTTCATACCATGCCTTCTCACTATAAAGTTTGCAGAGTCCCTAGGACTCCAAAGAGCACACTGGATCCGTCCCAGAAATGCTGATATTTCAAATTAAACCAGTCCTGTGGTATCTTTATCTCTGTAATAAATAAGCGAGTATAGTACTGCAAGAGACCAGAAAGAAAATTGGCCTGTTTCAATTACTGAGCCTCTGCCCATGCTTGCAACAATGTGATATCAAGCACGGTCAGTTAAAACCTGCAACAACTATCACCACAATGGAGTGCAGGACTGCAGGAGTACAGAGATACATGCCTGCAATTTGTTTTTCAAAGGTCCTAATCTATTTCCCTGCTCCCTCTGTGAGCGGTGGTAACAGCTTTTTGAGGTTTTCCTTATCCATTTGTGGCCATGGAACATAATGAGGTGCTCCAGGTCCCTCACGCATCAGGGGCATCTGGTGCACTGGGGTAAAGGGATGTTGGGGATTATGCTGTCTGGCATACTTTTGCCAAATGTGCAGACTCTGTCGCATATAGGGATAATCCCAGTCTGGAGCTCCCTCACCGTAGAAGATACAATCCTCAGCATTTGCCATGTCATGTGGATTGAAGGACGCTTCTCTTGGTCATGGGCTCATCTGCCGGGCTAGGCCTTCAGTCCACTCTGCTAAATTACCTGTATAGGGTACGACATTATACCAACTGTTTTCTCCTTGAGCAACTGTCTTATCGGCAGTGAGATCATTGCCATGTGAAACAGATTGATAACTCAGCTGTGGTATCAGTCTATTATGCAGTGTCAATTCCCCTGTAACCTCACAAGATCCTTTTCTGAGATATGGCTGACATGCGTCCCCTGAAACCGTAACTGCTGAGTTCTGTTGGTTTCCTAGTATTAGAGAAAGCACCCTGCTCCTCTTCTCTAGTTGTCTTTATAAACATATTAGTGTAGCTGGGTGACCCCATTGATCTAGCTCTATGATCAAAATCTATGAGGAGCCTCTCTCAGGTGCTAGTGTTGTAAGTGGGGGGTCTAACCTCCTGGGATTGAAGCATTTCACCCATGTCATCTGCGTACCTATGTACTGATTCTATTTTGTCTGCCATCCTCCCAAAATTTCCCTGAAATTGTTCTGATACATTATCACGATGTTCTTCTCTCACTGTGTCTCTCTCATCTTTGCTATCTTCATTTCATGACAACCATTTTTTAATGTTCTCTGGTATAATTATAACACTTCCTTTCACCTCAGTCTTTTTTTAAATCCTCATCTTTTACTCTAGGTACTGGCCATCAGGCTATACTAACAGCCCTATCTACATAATCATTCCACCTTGCATCAACTGTATCTCTTAATTGTGGGATAGACACCCGCTCTTTGACTACCCTTTCTGTTATGTCTCTTTTTTGTTGCAAGCGTGATGTTGCTGGTGAGTTCTGTGATCGATCATCATCATCATCTGGACCCTACTTTTTGTCTCTAACCTCCTGGGGAGAGGATCGATCTAAATGTAATATAAACTGTGCTTCCAATTCTCCTGAGAACTGTGAGTGTCCTGCCCTTTGTTTGTTGTTCGGGAGTACTTGTGTGTTTTGGCCTCGATGTCCATAGGGCAACACTAGACGGTTCCTTCAGAGATAGTGGAGGGGTCACACCCTCGGGATTCTCAAATCCCACCACAGCTTCCTGTAACTGCGCTAATGGATAAATACCGGGTAACTTGGCAGAGTAACTTGTGGGGTCATATCGGGGTGGGAGAGCGGACAAGTTACAAGATGTATCGTATTTAAGGAGTTTTTTAGGCTTCTCACAAAAGACTCACCAGAAGTCTAAAGTGGCTTAACTCCTGCATATTTACTTTTAAGGTACGTGATAGTATGTTCTAAGATTTTATCGTCAAATGTCCCTTCCTCTAGCCAGGGATACATATATTTTTGGGTAGCCTTAAACCAGTCTTTACAATATTTCTGTAACCTTTTCTGGTCAACAGGAAATATATTTTCCATGTGTTCTAGAGGTGTCTCCTTAGTCCCAGTATTTCTAGCAACTTTTTATAACTTTCTTTTTTTTTAGCTTTTTATCTATTCATTTGATGTTTTACCTATTTAAAACTTCCTTGCCTGAAGTTTTACACTATCCTTCAGAAGATAGGAAATTCATCAATCTGTTTCTTGGTTACACATTATGCATCATTACATTATAAAACAACATCACTCTTTGGCCACCTTTCTATTTACATGTACATACATACACTCTTCACCAACATATATATTTTCTTAAATATAAACACCTTAAACTTATTTCTAAAATCGATCACAGTTATTTCTACTCTAAACTACAAAGTAGGTTGGTAGCCATTGTTCACTTCCCTCCGCACTCAAGAGAGGATAATGCTCAAACCATGCGCCTCATAGGCCATGGAGTGACTTCCAGACATTAGGTCCGGGATAGTGATTCGAGTGTTCAGTTATTACTGGAGGTAAATTTTAGCTGCATCCGCCTTTCAGCTGTCCCTCTAAGTCAAAATATTGGAACACATATTGGACTCCCAACTTCGAATCCCCCATATGTGACCACTTCAAAATTTATACTGGAAAAACTTTCTACCGACTACATAGATCCTTAACCTAATATTGTGCAATGTTTATACACAATCTTGCATGCAATAACCCATTTACATGTCATCTACGTTTATTATTGCCAAAGAAATAAGTCATATATACAAACATGGAATGGAGTCAGCGTTGTCCTCACCTTAAAGACAGCATTCTCTGGGTCCTACCTGTCCCCTGTGAATAGGCAGAAGTTTAGGTAACATGGTGTCTGCTTACCTTGTCATAAATGTGCAGTGTTCTATGCAGCAGGGGATAGGTGGTGTTCCCGTGACAGCAGTCAGCTTATGGCAAATGGGAATCCTGGCTAGCTCACCAAATGCTGGGGGAAAACTGAAATAAAAAGAGACAAAACTTCTCTTGGCAAGGCAAAAGTAGGTTTACTTATTACGGCCAGGAGATCAGTCACCTCCATGGAGCTGAACAAACTGATCATAAATTGCTGCTCGCAGACAGCTTTTTATATAGCAGAAAAACTGCTGACATTCCAAGTATCTCAAAAGCCAAAAACAAGTCAAGACAGATTCAGAAGTTAATACTATACTTTTACAAAAACATCACATCACCTGTGTCCTTTAAACTCGTAACCTTTTCTCTACATTCTCTTTATCATAGTTCTAACAAAGCTTTAATGAAACATTAACCTTCCCTTCCCGAGTGTGTAAGTGTTTATTTGCTCTGTTCCCATAGCTTCTTATCTGACTCTGTATGCTTTAGACTGAAGACACCTTTGACCAACATTTTCTAAGCCTCATCTCTATTAAAAATGAAATGCGTGCTTGTGTGCTGTGAGTGCAATCTCTTCAAGGCTCGATTGCTGAAAATTCTCTCATTTCAAAATTTCAAAAAATAGCCTAACCTTCTTTGAAGGTCGTACCTGCAACCTAACAATATCACATGTCCTTTGTCTCATCTGTTAATACCACCAACTATCTGCATGAACTCACATACCCCCCTCACTAATAATCAAATGATCACACCTAATAATTTAATCCATCACAAAGGATCGAAAGTGAGTGCATGGAATGGTTTTCTTGAAAGCACAAGACTAAGTGCCTGATTACAGTGCATAGCGCTGTCTGCTGTAGGACCGCCAAAGCCGTGGTGCTGTCGTCCGCCAGATTAGGAGTTAAATCATGGTCTGATGGGCGGTGCTGCGGCTGTCTGATTGCTGCAGTCTGTCAGGCTCATAGAAGAGCCTAACATGCAGACCGCCACTGTCAGAGCGCCGACTGCACCTTCCTGCACGGTATGGCATACATGTCACACCGTGCAGGAACTGGGGGTGCAAAGCCAGGGGAGGGCACTATATGTGCCCCTCTCATGCACCCACTGGACCCAAGGTGGAAGGGGGCCCTATTAGGGCTCCCTTAGTTGCCTCACTGCCACCCTTTTCATGACGGGCTCACCACCATGGAAAGAATTTTGGCTTGGCAACTCGGAATATGCTCTGCGGTGTCGCTGAGGCACTACCAGGGTATTCCTGCCTCAGACCACCATGCCGCGGGACCCTGGATCCTGGCAGAGGCGGGGGTCCTGTGGCGGCTCAACTGCCACACTCAGAATGCGGCGCGCGGTGCCGCAGTGTGGTGGTGGTCGGACCGCCACTGTGTGTACGGCGGTCCTATGGACCGCTGTACTCGTAATCAGGTCCTAAGCCTGATAAACACTGATTAATCACTAACCTTTGTTTCTGGAGTCACGTGAAGCCAGGTATAAAGCACTTCAATGCCTTGTCAGGGGTAGTAAGCATCATATAAATGCAATTACAATGCAGTACAATACAATCACAAAGTCTTGGTGACATAAACCACAAGATAAAGTTTGAGTGGATTATTAATGCCACCAGTACCCGCAAGATGACATTAATGCTTGCTGTTCTCATGAATGTGACATTTATTTTTAATACTACTTATTTGTGTTTGGTTCACTCTGCCATGGAAAAGATGTGTTGTTTCAAATAATGGTAAAAAGTTCATTTAAAACAATAAATACAATAATGTACCAAGGAATTACTGCCATAACATAAGCAAAAAGTGTCCCCAAACCAGGATGAATTTGTGGAAGAGAAACCTTGTAGCAAAATTTGTAGAAGCAAATAGCTAACATGCCTTGTTTGTGCACCTTGTAATGGGTAATAGCATGTGCTATTGACGAGTTATTCCCCATTTCGAAGTGTTGAACTTGGAATCAGATGCAATGTGTGCAACCACTACTTTGTGAACCGAGCACAAATACAAATTAAGAAGCGTGCAACTTGTGTCTGATTTGCTCAGGTCTACCATGATCGGGCCCTTAATATTTAGTAAATCATTTAATGTTGTCTCCATATATCAGTTGATTCTGAAATTACACTATTTGTATCTGCATATATGAAATCCTCTTGTTTATTAAATTAACTAATTTTCTCCTTAAACCATCGCTTGGTAAAAAGACAGGAGTAAATCTCCAAACATACCCTGGTTGGATGTTACTTGACGTGTTTCTGAATACCACAAAGGTTTGTGGGTGTTCACCATCTTTCCACAGCATCCTTGCCTTAGATGTTGCGGCTCAGATTTACTAACATTTTGCATGGGCACTTATACAATGCACTCGGTGCAAGCAGCTGTGCTGGTTAAGTTTGGCAAGCAAAAGCTATCTTGCAGTGAAAGTGAGCGCAACCTCAAGAAAGCTTAGTAACTCTCTGTTGTTTGCAAAATGGGCATAATGGGTCAGGAACAGTGTAACTAGCACTATGATTACACACAAATCCAGATCTACTAAACTAGCATGACCTGGCTTTCTTTGACATACCAGCACAAAATTAAAGCAAGTGCAAACAGCTGGCAAGCGAAATATCACATCATACTCCTACTTAACATGTTTACATTTTCGGCGAATTAACATTTTACATGGCTTCTCCTTAGTTAGTTGTAATTGTGTGCACATTAGTACTAGAGGTTGTAATATAGAAATCTCATGTAAAATACTGCTGGCTTGTGTTGGCAACATGGTGCAATGCTTAGCATGGCAATAAAATAACATGTTTTGCTTTAACTCAGTTGGTGACATCATTGGCACGTAGCACATGTATACACAGGGGCTTATTTACAAGCCCCTTGCACCGCCACTACGTCACTTTTTCCCATATTAAAAGTGACGCACAGGCGGCGCAAGGGGCTTGTAAATAAGCCCCACAGTTTTTTTTACCGTTTGCGCAGTGTAACACTGAACATTTTCAGACAGCGAAGATGGAAGATTATTGAACATGAACCCAAATCTGTGGACTTTTTACCTTCTATTGCAAGATCTAGAGCCCTAAAGAATGCCAGGCAGATAGTGAGACATCAGTGACACTTGATCTCACACCAGAGACAAGAGTTGAAAGGCAACTGGGGTTAAGCACACAGGGGCTTATTTACAAGCCCCTTGCGCCACCCGTACGTCACTTTTCCCATGTTAAAAATGACGCAAAAGTGGCGCAAGGGGCTTGTAAATAAGCCCCCCAGTGACAATTAGCCACACGATTTGGAGTTCATTGGTGAGAAGCTTGTTAACTGTTGCCTTATTCGCAAAATGTCACTTTAATGGCAGTGCTTTAATTGGAAATACAGAAGTGCGGTTACTCACTATTGAGAGTACCTGTTTGCTTCTGAGAAGTGCAGGTACTCTCCGCCTGAAGATAAATAAGTGCAGGTACTAAGTACCGGACAATACCTGGCTATTAAAAGCAGTGTTTAATGGAAGTTTAACACGAAAAGAAGGCCCATGGTTGCCACTACAGACTTAGGGGCATATTTACAAGGGAAGTGGCGGAGTGAGGTGTTAGCCTTCCTGGCTTAACGCCTCACTCCACCACTTCAGAAACGCAGGGCTGCACCATATTTACAAGAATATGGTGCAGCCCTGCATTTCCCCCTGCGCTGGCGCTACACTTAGCAGCCTACAGTCAACGCAGGCACCCTTGCATTATAGTGCGCGGGTGTCTGCGTGCAGGGGAAGATTATTTATGTACTGGAACGTCCCCCTTCCTGCACATAAACAATCTTGAAATGCCGTTTTGTCACTTCTATGTGAGCTGCTTAATGCAGCACACATAGAAGTTGCAAAACTGCATTTTTGAAAAATGATTGTTTATGTGCAGGAAGGGGGACCTTCCAGTACATAAATAATCATTGGCCTTTTGCTGTTTTCATGTGTGCTGCACAACGCAGCACACATGAAAACAGCAAAAACGAGGAGAAATTAAACATTTCTCCTCAATGTGCCAGGTTAAGACCAGGTTTTCCCTGGTCTTAATTCTGGCATTGCCTCCTATTTACGCCTCCCTTGTAAATAGGGGTCAGCGTCAGAATCAATGGGTGTTCTGGTGGAACGCATACCACAAAGCACCCATTGCCCTCCCCTTTCACGCTAAGCATAGCTTATTACAAGGCAGTGTTAAGCCACGTTAAGTGGATTAACACTACCTTGTAAATAAAGCGAAGCCCCTATCGCCACAGGAATGTCAGAAAAAGTGACATTCCCGTGGCGATAGGGGCTTGTAAATATGCTTCTTAGAGTCCCCATGCAAGTGGTCATACTCAGGCAAGGGTAGCGTTGAAAGGCGCTATTATTTGTGGATAATGCAATCAAAACGTGGACAGGATGGGGCATATTTACAAGCCCCTATCGCCACAGGAACGTCACTTTTTCTGACGTTTCTGTGGCGATAGGAGCTTCGCCTTATTTCCAAGGCAGGAAGGGGGACCTTCCTGTACATAAACAATCTTCTCCTGCACGCAGACACCCTTGCACTATAATGCAAGGGTGCCTGCATTGGCGCTAGGCTGCTAAGTGTAGCGCCAGCGCAAGTGTAAACGCAGGGCTGCACCATATTCTTGTGAATATGGTGCAGCCCTGCGTTTCTGAAGTGGCGGAGTGAGGCGTTAAGCCAGGAAAGCTAACGCAGCTAACTCCGCCACTTCCCTTTTAAATATGCCCTGATATCTTAAAAGAAAAAGGCAGACACTTAATCAATTCCTTTTAATTATTTTTGTGGTGAAAGGAAAGAAGAATAGAGCCAGAAAAAAGGCAAAAACCTAACCCGAACAGCCTCTTTTAATGATTTCATTTATCTACTGCAAACAAGCTCTTGTTGGCTTACACAAATTAATCGGTCCTTGTCCCTACTGGAACTTTCTATAGAAATGGATATAAACCCAATTCCTTCCTGCGTTCAGACGCAGAAATTGTGCTTCTGCTGCGAATCCTTTTGTTCATAGAAGGGCTCACTCAACATAAACTAAAAGGGGCAGATTTAGAGGCACTATTTATATATTTTGGGGTATATTTATCGTTAAGTCACACAGCACAGTAAGCCACCTTGCTGTGTTGCGTGACCGGGAAAGGGTAGGAATGCCACATATTTAACATTATACAGCGCATTCCTGTCTGTCCCCAGCACTGGTGCACAATGTGCTGCTAACGCAGGCACTCTTGCAACATGGTGCATGGGTGCCTCCATTGTAAGCAGGATTGTTTTTGTGCAGGAAAAGTCACCTTTGTGCACAAAAACAATCCCCTAAGGCATTTTCCTCTTTCTATGTGTACTGCAGAATGCATCACACATAGGGGAAAAAACGAGGAGAATTAAAGATATTTCTCCTTGTTACACCTCACCTGGGGAGGTGTAGCATTTTGGCTCATTCCCAGGTCTACCAGTAATGGTAAATCAGGGAATGTGCCAAAATCCATGGGTGTCGCGTGGGAACACCCATGCACCACTCATGGAACACCTCCCTGGGGCAGAGTAATTCAACACAGTGATTTGTGCTGCGCTGCCTTACTCCAGATTTGTCAAGCCACTCAGGGCCACGCAAGGTGGCCTTGTGTGGCTTGATAAATCGCACTTAAGGGTTGCATCACTTTTGTACCCTATTGTGTGGCGCAAAAGCGATGCAACCCTATGTTAAAAATTTCCCAAATTTTCTGATTCAAGTTACTGACCTACATTTTCGAGCCATCAGGCTATGCAGACTTCGAAAATAGGTGTTTGCTGTTACTGATAAATGATAGCCTCACTTAAACACATGCCATTTGGGGATTTTGCAATCATTTATATCTGTTTGCAACCACATTGGAATGCACCGAGAAGGTTTTTGGCCCTGATTCGCATATAGATTAACACAGAAAAGTTCTTTGTTTTAAAACACATGTTCAAAGGACAGGTGATGTGAGGACAAAGCACGTTTTTGAGGTAGGCCCAGATGTACTAAAGTTTGGCATAGGTACTCCCATGATGCAAAGCAACGTAAACAATACCGGCAATCAATCTTTGTGTGCAAATATTTGTTTGTGTCTGTTGGAATGAAAATGCTTTCGCTGCTTTGATTATGCACTAATCCATGTAAAGTTAGCATTCGCGGCACAATTTTATGTTTGGCCGCCATTTTGAGTTATGATCGAAACTAATACCTGCCTCTCCGAGGAACTGTTTCTGGTGATTTTCATTTCTCCAACGCCGGGCCTTGCTTTGCTAATGAATAATCTGTTCTTGTTAGCGCATACCTTTCCCAGCAGATAGAGGCTTTCTCCCACCCGTCTAGGGGCTGGCACGGACAGAATGACATTCACATATAGATAGTGTGTGCCCAGCCTCAGAATCGAAACTTATCCTTCTGTACTCCTTTGTTCAGCTGCATCTGCCTAAAAAATTCCATTGTGGGTGTACCTTTATTGGTTCTGAATTGTACATAATGTATCTCCATGTTTGCTGATGTCAGTCCCTCTCTGCAGCACTCCTAGGCGACTGGGCAGACCGGGCTCCGCTCGAGTGTATCTGAATAAACATGCATTGGATTGTATTCTCTACTGTCTGACCGACTCTTCATTTGGTACGGAAGGCTGAGTGGTGGTCGCGAGATACCCGGGTGACCCTAATCGGGTCACTTCCTTCAGTTGGCGCCCGAACAGGGACTCCATCGGGTGAGTGGCCAATCTCCTCCTGAGGACGGGTGGGGAGGTTGAGGCTACTGTCGGGTCAGACGGACGGATCAGGGATCCCTGCATGAGAGAGTTCCTGTACTCGCAGCTGCCCCTTCTATCCTGCCGGACGGTGCCTCACCCAGCGGTCATCCCGACTGAAGTCCTGAACGGCAAAACCCTTGGATCTGACCGTTTGGTCCGAAGAGCCGACAGTGGAGAATAGATTTGTTTGACCTGCATATATCAGATGAGTTTGTTTGATCCATTGTGGATATGGCACCATTTTTGGTTTGTATTTGATACGGTCTGAGGACTGTTCTTGGAAAAGCGCTTGTATTTGTTTTGGTTCTTTGTGAACATGGTACCAATTTGGTTTGTATTCGATACGGTCTGAGGACCGTCTTTGGGAAAAAGCACTTGCATCTGCTTTGCAAGGCAAAATAACGAATTTGGTCCCCTTTTGAAAATGCCTGGGATTAGTCGATTCTTGGCTTCTTGTTGTCGTTGTTGTTCTGCAGATGCTCGATTGGAAGAAGCTGAAACGGCTCCTCCGGAAAGTACCCCTAATTTTGACATGTATGTGAAGCATGGTCTTGGCCCTATTATGTTTAGTACATTATGGCACAAATATACGAGGGACAATGCCGAGTTGCAATGGCCGCTGACTGGCACTTTTGATTAACCGAAAATTGGATTTTTACAAGAAAAATTGTTTGCGAAGTAGGCAGTCTATGTTTGACTCTCTTCGAACGTGGCAAAAGGAGGCTAAACAGAAACGATTAAAGATGGAAAAGGATGCACGAAAGGGGAGAATGCAAACATTGACTCAGAAAGCTGTAGCACATGATAGAGAGAAACAGGAGGTAGGGATTGCATGTGAAGATAGGAGGTTTCGATTAAATATTGATAAATCTTATGTAGCCCAAGAAGAAAAGGATACCTTTGTGGAAGAATTGTTGGATACCCGACCCCGGCCTCCATATGCCCTGCAGAGGATATATCCCGCTCTTCCCTCACAGTCCCAGCCACCCGTTTCTTCTGTCTCTGCTGTTCCTGATTCTGTTACTGTCGATCGGACTGCTTTGGCCACGGCACCTCCTGTCCTTTCTTTGTCCTCACCGTCTGTGGCCACTGTGACTGTTATCACCCCCGCCACACCTATTGTTTCAGGGTCCCTTTCGCCAGCTCTTACACCTGCGACGCAGCCAGCCGCGGCTTTAGTGCCTGTTACTTCCGTTGCTATTCCCACTGTGTTTTTCCATCCCCCGACAGTGAGTAGTGGGACACCAGTACGTGGATTTGAGGATAGACACTGGACGAAATTTAGGGAGCGCATGGGTCCGTATGTGCGATCTGAAATGGGAGATGCAGAGTAAAAGGTAGTGGCTAATCAGACTGCGCAGTGGGCCCGAAACTCCATTTATAGTGTGGAAGATGTGTGGAGTGTGATGAAAGATTATGAGCCCTTTGTACAACAGCATGCCCTTAAGCATATGTCTGCTACTCTGATTAGTCTTTGGGAGCAGTGTTTCAAGGATGCAGCACCACAGATTTTATATGATATTAAAGATCATGTATATGTCACTAATATGGGGCCTGATCAAGTGTTTGGTAGTATTACGACATTGGTTGCTTATCGGGGTAGACTACTTGAGAAGAGCCCCACTCCGGTATCACAGTTCCCGATGCGAGAGGTTCATCCTATATATCACCCAGAAATACCAGAGTTAATGGATCAGCACGGTATTGTCACTAGACCAGGTGTGGCAGCTCATTTCCAAGAACAATGGGTTTATACTCCATGGAAAAGGAGTGAAGTCTTGTCTCTTAAGACTTAGTTACCTGATCCTAGGAAGAATCCAACTGCGTATTATAAAGAATTGACTGAAGCCGCCTCCTCCACTGTGATGACTCTGGCTGATATTGAACTGTTTTTTGCTCTTCTTGTTCCGGTTGATATTTGGAGACAGGTGCATACTCAAGACCATGTTGCAGAGTTGGGGGGTACATGGGACCAAATTAAAGTCTGGGATCAGGAAAGGAAGCCAGGTGATAAGTCTAAGGCAGAGATACTTGCTTTGCCAGGCCGCATTATCACGTACATGCATTCTCTTATTCCACAGAGGAAGGTAGATTGGGATAAGTTAACGGCTTGTCGACAAAAGAAAGATGAGAGCGTGTCTGATTTCTTCACTCGGTTTGAAGATATATTTTGGGATTATAGTGGGCAGGATTTGTCTATTGAGGGAGGAGTTCGGTTGTTTGTTAATAGATTTGTTTCTAATTTGCTTCCTGACATTGCGACTCGATTGCAGGTTTCCGAAAGCACCTTGTCCACCTCTTCCCTTCTGTTATTTTGAATATGGCACAGTACTATGAGCATAGGGAAAATGAGGATAAGGAGAGGACGGAGAAGGAGCATAAGGATTTGAAGACAAAGGTGTTATTGGAGCAGGCTTCTAGAGGGAATGGTAGAGGACGGGGTAGTTTGGCCCGGCAGCTTCCGCGCACTGGCAGGCAGCCGAATACTACGCTTTTAGGGCCGAATCGGTGTGCGTATTGTAAAGAGAAGGAACACTGGCGTAGCAAGTGTCCTGTGCTTTTGCAGAAGGTGGCGGTCCCGAGAGGACGAGGTTCTCGTGGACGGGGTCGTGGAGCTGGTGGACAGGACAGGGCTCAAAATGCTGTGGCCTCGCAGGGTCGTTCTGATCATAACTATTTTGATGACCCTCGGGCGGACAGTATTACCATGATGATTTTGACACAGATGAGGTGACAGGAATGTCTTACAGCTAGGACAGCCAGGGACAGAGTGAGGGACCAGTTCCGATACCTGTAGATCAACGCGGTCCGTATGTTACTGCGGATTTGCATGGCTCGGCTAAGGAGTTTTTGGTGGAATCAGGTGCAACAAACAGTTCTATTTCTTGTTCCTTGGTGCGGCTCTGTCTGGCCATAATAATGTTTTGGTAGGTTTTTCTGGTGTACCGGTTGTGAGCCCCATTTCAAAACCTCTTGCCTTGACTATTGGTCCTTTCACCATGGATACACCGTTCTTGTTGACATCCAATTGCGGAGAAAATTTGATGGGTTGGATTTGTTGAAGAAATTGCATGCTACGATTTATTGTTCTCCGGCAGGAGTTTTTATGACAATGGGTCCGGATGTGGCACGTGCTAAACAGTGCCTGTCCAAAGATGCGCCCCTTCCCGTTGAATTTAAAGATGTGCCACCCACTCTGTGGGCCACGGGCGACACAGATGTGGGACTGTTACAGATATCGCCCGTTTCGATACAGGTTAAAGACAATTCCATTTTTCCTCGTATCACTCAGAATAAAATACCGCAGGCAGGACAGCGAGCCTTATTGCAAATCGTACAGGATTTGATTGAGAAAGGAGTGGTTGAGGAGACAACTGCTAATATTTGTAATAGCCCTATTCTCCCCATTCTTAAACGGACACCTTCGGGTTCCTCTGACGACCATGCAGATTATTATCGTTTTGTCATTGATTTGCCCGAAGTTAATAAAATAGTAGTTCGCCAGTTTCCAGTGGTTCCTGACATTACTACCCTCCTGACAATGATTCCTTCCACTGCAAAATTATTTTCTATCATTGACTTGAAGAATGCATTTTTCAGTGTTCCTATCCATCCAGATAGCAGGTATCTATTCGGTTTTACACTAGCTGGCAGAAGCTTTAGATTCTGTCGAGCTCCTGAGGACTATACTGAGAGTCCAAGTATCTATAGTCAAGCTTTAAAGAGCCAATTGGTCCCGCACTTGAGGACCATGTTCGAGGAGTCCAGGGAGAGGGGGGAACTACCAAGAGATCAAAGGATTGCAACCATTGTCACTATCCACAAGGAGGGGAAACCCAAAACCGAATGTACATCATACAGGCCGATCTCCCTTTTAAATGCTGAACCCAAGATTTTGGCCAAACTGTTGGCCAACCACCTGACAACTGTCATAGGAACTTTGGTCCACCCAGACCAGTCAGGCTTTATCCCTCACCGCAATACAGCCCTCAATCTGCGTCGAGCCCACGGAGTGTTGGGGAGGGTGGCCATGATCCAAGAACCGACCATAATAGTCTCCCTGGATGCCACCATGGCCTTCGATACCATCGAATGGCCCTACCTTTGGGCTGTACTGGAGAAACTGGGGCTCGGCCTGGAATATATCCGATGGGTACAGCTTCTATATGCCAAGCCGCTGGCACAGGTGGTAGTTAACAACAGAAAGTCAGCCACGTTCGCTCTCAGCCGTGGGACCTGCCAGGGATGCCCACTATCCCCTCTCCTGTTTGCCTTGGCCCTGGAGCCATTGGCGGCGTGGGTGCGTCGTAACCCGGTGATACGGGGACTGCGGTGGGCCCCGGGGTGGGAGGACCGCATTTCACTCTATGCGGACGACATCTTACTATACTTAGCCTCCCGAGAAGGTCTCTTATAGCGGTTCTGGACATCCTCGCAATCTTTGGTAAATACTCTGGATACTCCGTTAATTGGAGTAAGTCTCTATTATATGTCCTGACTGGAGACCCGCCTGAGCCGCCGAAGGGCTGCCCCATACAAATCAGTGTGGAGGGCTTTAAATATCTGGGCATTTTCTCTCCCTGGACCCATCACTTCGATATGCTCGGAATCTTCTCCCGCCCCTGGCCAGGCTGAGAAGAGATATAGCTAGCTGGAGGTCTCTCCCCCTCTCGCTGCTGGGTAAAGCGGCCCTTTTTAAAATGATGTCTTTGCCCCGATTTTTATACGCCCTTCAGAATTCATTAGACCCTGTCCCGATGACCTATTTCAAAGAGATAGAAGGTTTACAATGAGACTTACTGTGGGATGGCAAACCACGTATTGCCCTAAATAAACTGACTCTGGATTGGTATGATGGAGGCATTGGCCTCCCTGATATCAAACGAGACTACTGGACGGCACACTTATCAGCTATCAATCATGGCACCTAAGCCCGGCCGGACAGCCCTGGCTACGCCATGGATGGCTGGCTCCTCCCTGGTGGGAATTACAAAAGAGCTCTCTATTCCAAGCCAGGAAGTGCTCGGCTGACTGGCCCCACCAAACATTCAGTCCATGTGTGGCATGCCGCAACCAGGAGTCTTGGTTGGACTGGTCGGTTAACGTTGGCAACTCCGCTGTGGGACTCGGCACAGCTGGGTAACTTATGGAAATTCAAAGGATTCGATAAGTGGGACCTCATAGGAATCTCACACATTAAAGACCTATGGGATAAGACGGACATTAAGCCATTCACCTCCCTAAAGCAACAATTCGACCTTGCTGACACCGAACACTTTCGCTACATACAGGCCCGGCATGCACTGCGATCCCACCTGCCACCGGGCACTACCCTTCCCGAAGCCTCCCCATTGGAAGACAGGTTATTAGATGGACATCTTCCTAGGAAAGCTATTTCCCTGACATACAGGAAGCTAGTAAACAACATGGCTGACCCTCTCCAAACACTGCAGGAGAAGTGGGCGGGAGACGGGGTCGAGATGGATGACGAGGAATGGCAGGACGCAGTTTCCTCGCCAAGAGTGGTTGCCATACCGGCGCGACTCAGGCAAGTGCAACTTAAAGTCCTCCATAGGATATATATGACAGGACCCCGTTTGGTACAAATGGGAAAAGCAGAGGGGGGAGATTGTAGAAGGGGGTGTGGTCAAGTGGGCACTTTTATGCATATAATCTGGGAGTGTAACCTCATCCGTTCCTATTGGCGTAACATACACGACATCTTTAATACAGTACTAATCGCACGCCTCCACCCAGAGGCCCGAAGGTGCCTACTGAATGTCTGGGAGCCTACGGACCTAAATACATCCCAGACGCAGTGGGTCACTCTGGGCCTTACCCTAGCTAAAAGGAATATTGCACAGCTCTGGGGTGCGTCGCACACACCCACTGTGGAGGCTTGGGAAAAGACTTGGACTGGTGCATGCACAGGGAGAAGACGGTGTTTGTGGCTGGAGGCTGCCCCAAGAAATGGAATCGCATTTGGGGTTTGTGGAATTCCTACCGTGGGGACATATGTCAACCGCCCCGCATCGTTGACCAGGGGGGTCCCCCTTCCCCCTAGACTTTCCCAATGATGTCATGTTATTGTCGTTTTCACCCCTTGTTGCCTGATACGCGAATGTGACATTGCCTCTGTACTGATTTATGATGCCGATGTTTGTTAATAAAAACATTTATAAAAAAAAAAAAAGAGCCAATTGGATTCCATTTCGCTTCCTACAGGTAATGTATTGCTTCAGTACGTTGATGATCTCCTCATCGCTTCTGACAAGGAACAAGGTTGTAGGACTAGTAAAGTTAAACGGTTTTTGCATTTGGCACAGCATGGCCATAAAGTGTCCCTTTCCAAGTTTCAGTATTGTCGACAGGAGGTCACCTATTTAGGTCACCTACTGTCGAAGGAGGGTGAGAGATTGACTGCTGAGCGCATCAGTACTATTGTTAAAATGCCCATCCCACAGACTCAGAAAGATGTGCGCGCTTTCATTGGTATCACTTCCTATTGTAGGCAGTGGATACCTAACTATTCCTTACTAACCAAACCCTTGCTGGCACTAACAACTAAAGATGTGCATGAGCCTGAATGTCAGCAGTCTTTTGAGCAATTAAAAACTGCGCTTTGTTCAGCCCCAGTGCTTGGTACCCCTAACTACGCTAAACCCTTTGTTTTGTACGTTCACAAGACAGCTGGTTGTGCGCTTTCTGTTTTAACACAAAGATTTGGAGATAAGCAACAGCCGTGTGCCCTTTTCTCTGCTGTGCTTGATCCTGTCGCACGGGCCCTCCCGAGCTGTCTAAGAGCGGTCGCGGACGTGGCTGTCTTGATAAGACAATGAGCTGGACTCGTACTTGATACTGACCTCACAGTCATGGTACCCCATGCTGTGGATACTCTTTTGAATAAGACAAAGACACAGCACCTCACCAGTGCACGTCTGACAGGTTATGAATTAACGCTGTTTGCCAAACATATCACGATCAAACGATGTGCCACTCTGAACCCAGCCACGTTACTACCCCTCCCTTCTGAGAATGATGAGAGAGATAAACATGATTGTATCTTCCGGACGGAGGAAGAGACGAAAGGACGGGTAGACTTGACTGATGTTCCCTTATCTGACCCCCAAGGGGAACTACATGTCGATGGCTCTTGTTTTAAATTACCATATGACACTACAACTGCTGCTTATGCTATCACCACGTTGCGTACAGTCATAGAGACATCACAAGTCCCGTATCAGTCAGCCCAAGCAGCTGAGTTAGCCGCCCTTATCCGAGCTTGTGAATTGAGCAAGGGACTGGTTGTCAATATTTATACTGACAGCCAGTATGCCTTTGGAATCGCGCACAATTTCGGGTGACTCTGGGCGGAGAGAGGGTTCCTTACTTCCCATGGTGCAAAGATCCAGCAAGGTCACCTTATATTGAGGCTTTTGTCTGCTTTGACCCTCCCCAAGAAGTTGGCAATAGTGAAGTGTAGTGCCCATAAGAAAATTACTGATGATGTAGGTAGGGGTAATGTGTTTGCAGATCAGACAGCTAAGGAGACAGCTCGAACTAAAATGAAAAGAATGTTTGTAGCAGGTCCAGCTAGGTGGGTGCCTGAGGTCACCATGTTTGAGGATACACTTGAGAACGTGAAGGAGATACAAAGTGAGGCCACAGTAGAGGAATTAGCAATGTGGCACGAAAGCACAGCACAGTTGAATGAGGAGGGATGTTGGATTGATAAGTCAGGGAAGCAGAGATGGATGTTGCCAATTGCATATGTTCTTCCTGTAGTCACAATGGCCAATGGCCCAGCCCATATCAGTGCTAAGGGTATTTGCAAGTTGTTAGACCCTATATGGCAGAATGACAACATTTCAAAAACGGCTGCACATTTAGTGAAGTACTGCATGGTGTGCATGATGCACAATCCTGGACCACCCGGAAAGTTTGCACCACCTACTTTCCCTTTTGAGGTCCTTCAGTTAGATTATATCAAATTGGACAGGGTCAATAACTTGAAGTACATGTTGGTGGTTGTCTGTGCATTCAGTAAATGGGTTGAGGCTTACCCCAACCCCACTAAAGACAATACAGCTGTTACGACTGCAAAGGTACTCCTGAAGGAGTTCTTTCCTCGATTCGGCTTGCCCCGTTTGATCTGGAGTGATAACAGAAGTCATTTTAATGCCAAGATCATTCAGTTAATTTGTGATGGTTTGCACATAAAGCAGAAGTTTCATGCTGCAAACTACCCACAGTCAGCAGGTTTAGTTGAGAAGTACAATGGTACTCTCAAACTGAAATTGGCAAAGATTCAGGAAGGTACAGGTTTGCAGTGGCCAAATGCTTTACCATTAGCTCTTTTATCGACAAGAACAACAGCACATTCTAGGACAGGATTGTCACCGTACGAGGTCGTGTTTGGACACCCGGCAAATGTCTGGGGCGTCCCGCGTCCCCGTAGATTCTCAGATATTGAATACCAATTATTAATAGACTACCTGTGCCAGTTAACTAAAAATTTGCGTTCTATTCACCAACAGGTCCAGGACACTCTGTCAGATATACCAGAGGGGCCCAGACACAACATCCAGCCTGGTGATTTGATCCTTGTGCGCAACTTTCATCAGAAAAAGAGTTTAGAGCCGCCCTGGAAGGGGCCAGAACCGGTCCTTCTAGCTACACGTACTGCAGTCAAAGTCGTTGGCCGAAAGAATTGGATCCATGGCACTCATTGCAAAAGAGTGCCTCTGCCGTTGCTTTATGATGAATGGGTCAAGGAAGAAGTAGGGGACTCTGAGTGCGAGAAGGTGCCTCAGTTTGTCCCCTTCAGTGATGCTCAACTAACCTGGACGCAGACGGATGCGGAAAATGATGAAGTGCTGAATGCAACAGTTCCACCGGAGATTGAGCTATTCAGGAGCCCCTTTTTGTTGATCCCTCTGTGCCTGGAGTCACCAGGTACAATCTGCGTCCTCGGCGGAGGAATAGTGCACCAAAGGAGAAGTCAGACTAGCCAGAGATGGACTGTGTAAGTTAGGGTGTACTTTGCTATAGTACCAACGGAGTTAGTTTAGGGTGATGTGAGATTGGTGCACTGTTTTGACATTGGACAGGATAGATCCAACGTGCTCCCTTGAAGAGGGTACCTTATCCTGATCGACGTGGGATTCATTGAGAGCTTAGGACTGAGCAAGCTCCACGGCCGGTGCTCAAGAGCGCCAACGTATTGATGAACAATAGGAGCCTGTACCAGTGAGGCTCTGACGGACACTGGGAACACTTGCCTTTATTATCATTCTTGTTGTGTTTTTTTTTCCTTGCCTCATTATGCATCCCTTTGGTCGGCCTGTTGGTGAGGAGGAACAGTCATTTGCACCACCGAGTTTAACAAGAGGTTGGTCCCAAGGAGTAAAATAATTTGCATACTAATTGTTGTGATTACAATAGCAACAATACTTGGAATATCCTGGTTGCTAGAAGAGAAATACCCTGTACATTCCTTGGTGGGTACAACACCCACTCCCCCCAACACGTTTTTGTCACTCTAGCCCCACACAAAGAAGCACATAGGCAGTCCTATGCAGACAATGTATTTATACAAATGTTGCATCATACTCATAATGTATCGAATACAACTAATTGCTGGATTTGTGGGTTGCTCCCTTCGGTCACTCATAAAAGCGATACTCTGTTGTCTATGCCACTGTCGTATATGGGTAGCTGTGAGGGTTGGTTTCATTATTTCGACTGGTGTACTACCAATTTCATCTCTCCACTTTGGATATGACAGCCACTGATTCCAATACTGCCCATGAATATGTACGCTTCTATAGGACCAGCAGGACAAGGGACTCTAGGGACACTGTCCTCAAAGTCATGTGTGAACACGTAAAGTAAGGTGAAGAATGATGCCTCGTTCCAAATGGAAATGGCTGATTTCCAATGGTTTAACACATCTGAGGATTTTCAATCTTTCCGAGCTCGAAATATTACTAAAGATAAACCGATACCTGTTGAAGGAAGTGACCCGTAAGAGGTTAACCCGGGTTTCCTACAACCACCTTATAGCCTTCCCCAAAATGAAGAGTCGGTCAGACAGTAGAGAATACAAAACAATCGTTTATTACCAATACTCCGCAGAGGAATCCAATCTGACCTGCACCCTAATATGTCTGCGAGGTACTGGCCCCCCAACAGTCGGCAACGCATAATCATTCCTCCCAAAGGTCTCCTAACCACGCCCACAATGGAAAGTTACCGGCTTAGGCCGAACATGAACAAAGGAGGCACAGAGGGATGGACTACCACCTGCCAGATGGGTACATGTTATCACTAGCTCATGGTTGCTGTGCTGGGTTTCGGCGGCTCCTAACGTGGGAGCCGAGCTACACACAAAGATAGGTATGCGAGGGCAAAATGGCCTATTCATTAGTAAGTCAGAAGGCAACCTTGAGCAAAAGAGAAAATAATAACTGAGTACAGGGTTCTGCTGAGGCAAGCAATACGAACAGTGAGGCCTGGTACAGACATAGCCTAATTGGGATTACGAAATACAAAATGGAGTCACACTTGCTAACTAAAGCCCGCACATTGCATGGATAACTCAGTGGGTTACATGACATGAATACGAATGGTGTCTCATTTAGCCGCACACTGTTAACCTAATATATTGTAAAACGAGTATATTACGAGAATGGGATTTTTAAATCTAACACTGTGCCAGTGGTTAATACGTCAGCAGCGTTTTGCGTTCAGGGGACTGGGGAGATAAAGGTGGGGGAGAGTAAATGTAGTTTCACATACAAATTGAATACGACTGATAGTCCACCTTTGATCCTGCCCCATAATGTCTATTTTGTCTGTGGGCCACAGGCTCACGTTTGGCTCCCGAGGGGATGGTCAGGCACATGTTATCTCTCATTCTTTTTTCCCCCTGTATATGTTGCCCCGTCTAATTATCACAAAACACATCGGGTGTAACAGGGTTATTGACACAAAGGATGTAGATCAAACAGACACCACTGCACAACAATTTGGGGACGCTATAAAGGACCTCCTACCCTTTTGGGGCCCCATGGCCAATAGTCTACAAGTTTGTCAGTTAACTAGAGTTGTTGAAGCGGTTATCAATACAACAGCTGGGATAATGACAAATATCACTGCTGAGCTACATGCTACAAGTTTAGTCACTTCGCAGAGCAGGATGGTGCTAGACGTTATACTTGCAGACCGAGGAGGAGCCTGTCGCGTCATAGGCAGCAGCTGTTGTGTTTACATACCTGATAACACTCCCAATGTGTATGTAGCTATACGAAAATTATACAAAGTATCATCTGACATACACCAAGAAACAGGTACCTGGACACTGCCGAGGTGGTTTTGGAACATGCTCACATCTTGGGGTTGGAAAATACTCATTTTCTTGGCTGTGGTTGCTGGTATCTTCCTCACTTTTTGCATCTGCATTATTATTATTATTATTATTATTATCAGCATTTATAAAGCGCAACTAACACCCTACGGGTACCCTGGCGCTGTGATACAAGTGCCTGACTAAGTGTAAATATCTGTGGAAGCCCTTTACTAAACGTGAGGTTAGCAAGATGTAGATAGGCCAGCTTGAGGGTAGAGCCAGGTTTTTACCCTTTTTCTAAATTGCAGGAGATCGTCTATTTGTCTAATATCAGGCGGAAGTCTGTTCCAGAGGCGGGAAGCCGCTGTACTAAAGGCCCTGCCTCCTGATTTAGTTTTCCTGACTCTAGGCACTTTCACCAGATTAGCCGAAGAGGAACGGAGCATCCGAGAGGGAACATACCATGCAAATTTGTCCTGCAGTGATTTGGGGCCACTGCCGTGCAAGGCCTTGAACACAATACAATGGCTCCCAGCTTGTTGTTCCTATTGTATCAGTATTCTCACCCCATACAGAAAATGTCAATTCATGATACTAATGCCGCAATAATGCTGCAAAAAGATATTGACAAATGAATGCAGATTGATGAAGGAATTTTTGAAAGTACATCTTCCCTTGCAGCATCCGTTCCTGATACTGAGTATATGACCAGTTTTTAAATATTTTCTTTGATTATTGCATAAAATTAGCTCGCTCATGCTAAAAGGAGGGTCTGTTGGAATGAAAATGCTTTCGCTGCTTTGATTATGCACTAATCCATGTAAAGTTAGCATTCGCGGCACCATTTTATGTTTGGCAGCCATTTTGAGTTATGATCGAAACTAATGCCTGCCTCTCCGAGGTACTGTTTCTGGGCAGACCGGGCTCCGCTCGAGTGTATCTGAATAAGCATGTATTGGTTTGTATTCTCTTCTGTCTGACCGACTCTTCATTTGGTACGGAAGGCTGAGTGGTGGTCGCGAGTGACCCAGGTGACCCTAATCGGGTCACTTCCTTCATGCCAAAAAGTCTTTGCGAGGGCAAGGCTAAATGGCATTGTCTCATGTAAAACAAAATTAAGATTATTTCTGCAAAGTAGGCCTTAGGGGCAGAAATTGTGCTGGCCTCCACAGGAGTGAACTTAAACCCATCCCTAGTAAACTCACATAACATAGCATAAGCAACAGCTGCAAGGAATGTTAACATCAAATAAAAATAGGCACAGAAATATGCAAAATTTGGGATTGGTGACACTGCATCCTTTTCAAGACATATTTTGTTTCATTTTCATTTTTACTACTTGCTTTATTTTTTTCTATAACTTGCCCCTTCCAAGTAGATTTTCAGTCATAAGATATGACTGAGAATCTACCCTGTAGGGGTATGCTGGGACAATTACAAAATACATAGATATCACAACTTCACACCATCTACAGCAGAGTTATCCTTTAAGCAGAAAGACATCACGTTTATACACTAAAGCTACTATTCAAGTTACAAAAAACGTGCTCGAGACCTTCCAAAATCAGACGCCATGTTACAGCAGCCTGCCATGATGAGACATCAGAGCGCACTAGTGTTCATGAATCATGTCATAAAAACGATGTCAAAATACACGAAGAAATGCTTTCACATGCCAGGACTGACAGCACTATGCTTGGAATGGGCACATTTATGTCAAAGTTGTCCCCACTGTGACAAGGCAAAATCTATGTCAAGGAAACCAACTATGTCTGAGAGGCCTACCATAATACTAAGGATGCACTCAATATCATTTTAGCTGTGAGTCTAAAACAAGGTTTACAGGGCAGAAACATTGCCTAAAAATGTCTACAAAATGTAGCACCCAACAACAGAAGCAATGTCTGGGGATGTGTTGGGCATTTTACACTTTTGCTATCTACTTCCTTTTGGTTCCAGATCCTGCACTTTCCGAGTAGATTCTCAGTCAAGTGTTATAGCTGAGAATCTATTTGAGAGAGGCAGCAAATGACTCTAATACAGAAGCAGAGAACATTCAAAACCTCATATTTAGAACTGGATAAGCACAAAATGCCCTATAACTACAAGAACGTTTGGGACATCAATGTGAGATGGACATAACACATCTTCCTATTTGACAAAGACAAGAAAGAGAGACAACTTTAAATGGCAACAAGCAATACACAAAAGAATGACAAATAAACCGGACATCGCAAGAAATAAATTAAACAAATCTAAACATATCGTCTATCAACCTTGGCCTTTTAATAATTCGTGTGGCACTCCCCACAGCTTTCTCTCCTTTCCGCTCTTTCTTCACTTTTTCCTCACTCATTTAGCATTGGGAGACTTACTTTTTCCTCATCACCGATCTCCTTGCTTTGAATGGTTTGAATCATTATGCAGTCTGATGTTCATAGTGGTTGAGTTAACCTTGGCAACTCTTTCTTTATTCCACCATTTGCCCATTTCCACATGTATAGTCGACCTAGAAATGTTTCTACCAAACGTCCTAACAACAAAAATCCCAACAACAAAGGCAGTTATAGCTAAAATCCACTGCACAAGTGGGTGATTTCCTATAATCCACAATCGAGGTGCTTCCACCCCGAGGTACCACCACCCAAGAAACCGTACACAATCAGTGCCTTATTATATCTTCAATTTGTATCTAGTTATAATGTTTGCTTTTATGTATCATGGTTTTTAGCAGGGGTGTTTCACTCCACTTTGTGATATCTGATGTACTGGTTTAAGGCGATTTTATTGATCTGTTGTGTTTTATGACTTTTATGAACTTTAATAGTTTACTGTGCGAAATCGAATAATGTATTTTGACTGACTGACAGTAAAACAAATACAGTAATAGGGGAGCACCTAGAAGGTTGTCAAAGACACCAAATAGTTCACAAATGGTAAATCAACACTGCAGTGTCCACAATCTGAAAATATGTATTCTTCATTCAGTCCATTGATTCCAGAAAACTGTTATATATTCCAAATAAATGTATTCTTGCATCTTCCACAATAAATGTCTAGCCCTACTTATGTATACATTAAAACATTCCATACAAAATGATCCCCATCATTGATATGGAGGTCCTTACAAGAGCCATGAGAATTGGGATGTGAGTAATATTGAAATACATTTAAGGGAGGGTGACTTAGAGGTTGATTCCGATTCGGGCCGGAAAAAGCACCGACCGACTCGGAGCCGGAATTAATTCCGACCGACACGTACCTGTGGCGCCCGACACGCCAAGTACGATGCAAGGCGTGCAAAATCCGACCGACACGTACTGAACCCAAGCCGAACGACCGAGCCGCACGGAAAACAGCAATCCGGCCGGAAAAACACGCGAATCGAACCGACCGACACGCACCCGGAACAAATCCAACCGAAACGTACACGCGAACTCCAAACCGCTAAGTACGATGCAAGGCGCGAAAACCACGACCGAGTCGTACGGAGGACAAGCCGTACGACCGACACGCATACAAAACCGAGCCGAAGTAACACAAAACACCGCGACCGACGCGTACGCAGCATAGAAAACTGCACAAACACAGCGTGAACGAAACGGAGAAGACCGTACGAGACAAATGCAGGGTCCGACTCGGTCACAAGAACGTTTCCAACATGCACAGAAAGTACTAAGGAAAAATACACAAAAAAAGGCCAAACAAGCAATTACAAAGCCAATAAATACTGGGGGGTGGGGACAGAGAACAAAGACACACCCACAACTCCACCCATATAAAGGACACAAATCCCAACCATGATCCTTTGCAAATGCTATTCTACTGCCAGCACTTAACAGACAGCAACCACACACCCACAGCTCATCCCTCACACAAGCCACACACCATCAGCACACCAACAAATAGCTACCTCACATACACCCAGCAAAACACACACTCACACACCCTCACCTGCACACCAACACACACATCACTCACCATCACCACCCATCACCATGCCCCCCAAGAAGAATCACAAGTTCCTAGATTGTGAATTGGAAGTCCTGGTAGACGAGATCCTCAGGGTAGAGTCACAGCTGTTTGGCACACTGGTCCAACAGACACCCATCTCCCAGAAAACCAAGATGTGGGAGAGGATCATCAACAGGGTGAACGCACAATCACCATGTCTGCGCACAAAGACTGACATCCAGAACAGGTGGTATGACGTGCGCTGGAGGGTACGGGAGCTGCTCAAGAAGGACTACCTCCTGAGCCAATACACCGGCAGTGGCCCTCCTGCCAAGCCAGTATACCTCAGGCCCTGGGAGGAGAAGGTGCGGGCCATCCTTCCGCCAGTGAGCGTCTATGGACTAGAGAACATCCCAGAGCCTGGTGAGTACACAACAAATGTACACAATATTCTGCCACAATACACACACACATCACTGTCAAGGGGAGAGTCAAACCATGCACTCTTAGCAATTACACAGCAACCAGAACAGAATCATCCCAAAATGTGTATGTCAGTCAGATAAACACAACACATGCCATCTCAAAGTTACATTTAACCGTGTCATCACATGTACAAACACAACTACAACTACAGCTAGGCAGTGGCACAAATAGAACTAACAAACACATCCAGACATGTAGCCACCACTACAACACCAACACACAGTGAAGACCACTGAAAGGAAGGAATTCTGTGTATGCTGGGCAAGTCAGTGTAGCCAATAGCATCATGGGAGTCGTAGTCACAGATATTGCTCACCCCCACAACTGTCCCATCAACACCACCATGAACCATGCGCACATCACAGGGAGTGGAAAAGGACTCACAAGATGGCTGACACTGGCTACTGCTGTGGGGAGCACAAGGCCCTGCTGGCAACTGTGCAACAACCAACAGCAGGACACCACTGACTGACATACTGAGAGACAACTTCCACTCCCTGCAATGGAAGCACGTTCCATGGTGGGATATCTGGCTGGGTGGGAAGGAGGACTCACAGCACTGACCATAGTCACAAGCACCTCCCCTCACACACCCCCTCAACACATACTCCACATAACCCACCTGGGAGAATGCAATGCCTCACATCCTAACTCAAGATCCCACAAAGAACCTCCACCCTGGGTAATGTTGTGTGAAGCACAGGGACACTCTTTGGACTTTTAGCCAAACAACTTCCAGGACAACACTCCCAGCCATCCTGTCAGCACAGGCAGCCCACCCCACAGGGAAGCAGAGTCAAAAGGAAGGAAGCATGGGCATGCTGGGAAGGGGGGTGGAGGCAATAGCATGATGGGAGTAGTAGGCACAGATATCGCTCAGCCTCACAACTGGCCCATCAACACCACCCTGAACCATGCTCACATCACAGGGAGTGGATAAGGACTGACAAGATGGCTGACACTGGCTACTGCTGTGGGGAGCACAAGGCCCTGCTGGGAACTGTGCACCAACAAACAGCACAACACCACTGCCTGACATCCTGAAAGCCAACTTGCACTCTCTGCAATGCAAGCACGTTCCATGGTGGGATATCTGGCTGGGTGGGAAGGAGGACTCGCAGCACTGACCATAGTCACAAGCACCTCCCCTCACACACCCCCTCAACACATACTCCACATAACCCACTTGGGAGAATGCAATGCCTCACATTCTAACTCAAGATCCCACAAAGAACCTCCACCCTGGGTTATGTTGTGTGAAGCACAGGGACACTCTTTGGACTTTTAGCCAAACAACTACCAGGACAACACTCCCAGCCATCCTGTCAGCACAGGCAGCCCACCCCACAGGGAAGCAGAGTCAAAAGGAAGGAAGCATGGGCATGCTGGGAAGGGGGGTGGAGGCAATAGCATGATGGGAGTCGTAGGCACAGCTCTACATCCCCCACCACATGGCCCAGCAAGCTCACACTCACGCATGCACATCCCACAGAGAGTGGAAAGGCCCATCAAAGATGTCTGACACTGTTGCTGTGTCGTGGGGAGCACAAGGGCATGCTGGGAACTGCACACCAACCAACAGCAGGACACCACTGTCAGCCATCTTGACATTGCTCTCACACCCACACACACTGAACTCCCCACAAAAGCAAGTAAGTATGGGAATGCTGGGAAGTGGGGTGGAGGCAATAGCATGATGGGAGTCATAGTCACAGACATAGCTCACCCCCACAACTGTCCCATCAACACCACCCTGAACCATGCTCACATCACAGGGAGTGGATAAGGACTGACAAGATGGCTGACACTGGCTACTGCTGTGGGGAGCACAAGGCCCTGCTGGGAACTGTGCACCAACGCACCAACAAACAGCACAACACCACTGCCTGACATCCTGAAAGCCAACTTGCACTCTCTGCAATGCAAGCACGTTCCATGGTGGGATATCTGGCTGGGTGGGAAGGAGGACTTGCAGCACTGACCATAGTCACAAGCACCTCCCCTCACACACCCCCTCAACACATACTCCACATAACCCACCTGGGAGAATGCAATGCCTCACATCCTAACTCAAGATCCCACAAAGAACCACCACCCGGGGTTATGTTGTGTGAAGCACAGGGACACTCTTGGGACTTTTAGCCAAACAACTGCCAGGACAACACTCCCAGCCATCCTGTCAGCACAGGCAGCCCACCCCACAGGGAAGCAGAGTCAAAAGGAAGGAAGCATGTGCATGCTGGGAAGGGGGGTGGAGGCAATGGCATGATGGGAGTAGTAGGCACAGATATTGCTCAGCCTCACAACTGGCCCATCAACACTACCCTGAACCATGCTCACATCACAGGGAGTGGAAAACAACTGACAAGATGGCTGACACTGGCTACTGCTGTGGGGAGCACAAGGCCCTGCTGGCAACTGTGCAACAACCAACAGCAGGACACCACTGACTGACATCCTGAAAGACAACTTTCACTCCCTGCAATGCAAGCACAGTCCATGGTGGGATAACTGACTGGCTGGGTGGGAAGGAGGGCCGGCTGTCAACCAAATACAACCAATGCAGACCATGTTCACACCCCAACAAATACATAGAAATGCCCAAATAATGCAGGACAATGTGCTACACCAATATCAACCCCTGACTGTGACAACTTAGGACAATGCAATGTACAGGCCCGCACCCAGAGGCACAGTCACAACTGTCAGGTGTGTCAACCATTGATGCCTGCAGAAACATAACATACATTGTGTGTGTCTCCCAAAAACAGGTGATGATGGGGACACAGCAGCAGACGCTGAGGAGTCCCAGTCCCAGGCTCAAGAGGATACGGAGCTCACTGGTGTCGTACAGCCTCTGCCCTCCTCGGACGAAGAAGACCAACCTGGCACATCCAGTGCAAGTCAACATGCAGCACCAGCAGGACCACCAGCTGCAGCACCAGCAGGACCACCAGCTGCACCCCCTGCACCCACCCCTCCAACGACTGTCACCACAAATACCATCCCTGCCGACATGGACAGAACAAGGAGCACCACCAGCACAGGGACCCTGGACCAACGTGGGGCCATGGACACCACCACCACCACCAACCCCCAAGGGGGACCAGGGTCATCTGTGCGTGCCACTGCACGCACTGCACATGTCGGCAGGGGTGGTGGGAGGGGTGGGAGACAGAGGTCGCTGCTTGCAGAGGTTGCTGGTGTGCATGATGACCCACAACTGGTACGCATAGCCGATGCGTACCAGTCCAGCACCGGAGATCTCAGCCAGGTAGTGGGGCTCCTCAGAGACATGAAACAGCCGCAGGCTGCCCATCATGCCCGCTTGCACTCACACATGTCCCGCGTGGAGTCCAAGTGGGACGCACTGCAAGAGATGACGGCGGTGCACAGGGACATATTACAATGCCTCCGCCAGATGAACAGTAACCAGTCCACACCTCCCTGTGTGCCAACAACATCTGGTGCTGAACAAACTGCAACTGCCACAGGGAGGGAGGATGACTCTGGCGGAGAGTCCCCTGCACCGCAGCAGCCTGTACTTGAGGGGCCCCCAAAGAAGAGGGGTCGTCCGAGGAGGGGCAAGTGAGAGGCCGATGGCCAAGTGCAACCCCAGGAAGCCTGAACCTGTTCTGGATGTTCACCTTTGTGCACAAACTGTTCACCCTGTTGACGGCAACACAACTCCCACACATGACATGGGGAGTACAAGTTGGACCAATCTCTCAGACAACTGTGGCCCCGATACTGGGGATTTTGTCTACCAGGACTTTCAATTCACCTAGGAACTTCTGATTGCAATATATATGTACAGCACTAACCATCCTATGCACTATTCACACAAATGTATCACAATAAACACACTAATACACCATACTTGCCTCTGTTGTGATTCCAACATGGGTGCTGTCATGGGGATGATGAACTGCAAAATTACACTGTGTATGCGAACTGCAACAGCAAGTACAACACAGGCATGTGAGTAAAGGCAACGTGACACATATGAGGGAGACACACCACCAGGGCTACACAACACATACACACCTAGGCCATCTGACTCATTGCCTACACTGATGTTGCCAGGGAAGACGGTGCAATGCACAGACACCACACCTATTCCCAGTTGTAGTCAAGTAGCCCACAGGTGCAATCAATCAATCAATCAATCATGTCACTTATAAAGCGCACTACATACCCGCGAGGGTCTCAAGGCGCTGGGGGAAGAGGGGGGTGGTGCTGCTACTGATCGAAGAGCCAGGTCTTGAGGAGTCTTCTGAAGGCCAGTAGGTCTTGGGTCTGTCGGAGGTTGGTGGGGAGGGTGTTCCAGGTCTTGGCGGCGAGGCGGGAGAAGGATCTGCCGCCGGCGGTCGTTTCCGGATGCGGGGGACTGTGGCGAGGGCGAGGCTGGTCGAGCGGAGCTGGCGGGTGGGGGTGTAGAAGCTGAGTCGTCTGTTGAGGTAGGCTGGTCCGGAGTTGTGGAGTGCTTTGTGTGCGTGGGTGAGGAGCTTGAAGGTTATCCTCTTGTTGACAGGGAGCCAGTGCAGGTCTCTCAGGTGGGGTGTGATGTGGCTGCGTCGGGGGATGTCGAGGATAAGACGTGCAGAGGCGTTCTGGATGCGTTGCAGCCGTCTCAGGAGCTTAGCCGTCGTTCCTGCAGTAAGCAAATGGCTGTCAAATGTGTGACCACAGACAACGCACATCACAAAGTGAAGCACAGGTTTATTACACAGTTGCAACATGTCGTAACCACTACAGATGCAAGGTAATCCCACCTGGCAGCGGGCACACAGTCAACAACTGTAGAAGGAAGGAAGTCCATGGGTGTGGCGCACATCACCTGTAGGGACACAACAGCTACCACCCTGGAAGTACAATCACGTCGTCGGTGGACACAGTTGACCAAACGAATCTGAAAGTACCCTGTGAAGGACAGAAATGACACACAGTCAAAAGCAATGGAGAACAGGACAGAACAGCAAAACTCATGCACAATACATGTTACAAGATACCCACCCAGAACCAAGTTAGCATGTCAACACTGTTGGGGAGTACAGACCACCTGTAAGCACACATCGCTACACACATCCAGTCAAGTAGCCCATGGACACACTCCAACAGCACCAGAGCACCACCTACACATATCATGCCAACTCACATCATTGACATGACACCTCAGGATACTCACATTCAGCTAAAGAAGTTGGTGATGAGCTGTGTGCGGACATCACCCTCATCATCATCATCATCACTGGCATCGTGGTCCAGCCCAGGATCCTCCACAGGCGGCGGATGTTGGTCATTGTCATCCTGGATGAGAGGCAACTCCTTCCGCACTGCCAGGTTGTGGAGCATGCAGCAGACGATGATAATCTTGCACACCTTCGCTGGGGCATATGGGAGGGACCCTCCTGTCTTGTCCAGGCAGCGGAAGCGGCTCTTCAGGAGACCAAATGTCCGCTCAATCACTCTCCTGGTCCGACCATGTGCCTCATTGTAGCGCATCTGGGCTGGTGTCACAGGGTTCCTGAGGGGTGTCAGCAACCACGGCATGTTGGGGTATCCCGAGTCACCTACGGACAGACAAGTGCACATTAGCTGACTTGGAAAAGTGGGCGGAATATTACAGATCAGATCACACACAATGGCACAAAGTCAGTACACACTGACAAGCCAGGCACGCTGATTCTGCATCTGTGCCATCATCCTGGGGATGCGACTACTCCTCATCACAAAGGCATCGTGTGCTGAACCAGGGAAACGGGCACACACGTGTGTGATGGTCATATCTGCAAGACACACCACCAGTGCATTGACCGAGTGGTAGTGCTTGCGGTTACGGTAGGCCTGCTCCTGGGCCTGTGGTGGTACCAAAGCCACATGTGTCCCATCAATGGAGCCAATGACATGCAGCATCCTCCCCAGGGCATAGAAGTCACTCTTCACGTCAGTGAGTCGTTGCAGTCTAGGGAAATAGATGTACCGGTTCAGGAATAGCAACATTGCCTCCAAAACATCGCGGAGCACACGGCTCAACATGGTCTGTGACATCCCACCAGCAGTCGCCACAGTATGTTGGAAGGTACCGGTGGCAAAGAAGTGTAGGGCTGCCATCACCTTCACCTTGGGGGTCAGCGCTGTAGGATACGGCCGGCCAGGCTGCAAATGTGGGGCCAACTGCACTGCCAAATCCTCAATCAGCTGCCTGGTGAAGCGGTACCGTCGGATGCTGTCCCGTTCCACCATCGTTGCCAGGTCTGGGAATGGTCTATGGACAGCAGGAGCCCTGCAGTGCAGAGGAGAAGAAGGCAAGATTGTCAGTCACCCCACATATGCGGCATTGAACACACTCAATATCACAACATACATCATTATGAGGCACAAGTACATGAAGTGTGCAGTTCCGTAAGGACATGTATGGTACATACATGGCCAACATCTGTCATCACGGTTCAACAAGTGGCATCAATAAGTCCCAGGTTGGCCCATTGGATATCATGAGGCCGTGTCACAGTTCCCATCTCCTGCTGCCGTGTCACAATCACCCCCCACAGTGACATGTGAGGACAGATGTGCCCCAGGCATCACAGCTCAACGACAGGTACATTCCCAGGGACCCTGTATTGCCACATGGACACTGGCATTACATGGAGTATCATGTATACACCACAGCAAAACAACCATGACCCCCACAGGTAGTGGTCCCACTTGCCACTGCAGGACAGACATGGACGTCTGTGACACACACACGCACAACATCAAAGTCCATGCACACACAACGTGGATGTGGAGACTGTCTCCCATTGTGCACATGAAATCAGAGACATTGTAAACACTACATGCACACAGACTGTGGAGGACCATCACTATTGTGCCACTGGGACACCCTGGCTCAAACATACCGTCCCACATGGGACTCACGGGGTATGTGACATGACATACACATACACCACCGTGAAATGTGACCATGGCACATGCACAGATATGAACAGTTGCACATCACAGTGGTCATGTACACGTAACACCCAGGATCCTGTCCCCATGAACACGTGCACAGCCTGGGGGTGGCTGCCCCCAGGTGACACCCACAGGACAACATGTACACCAACATACACACAATAGGAAAATCAGCCTTACATGCCTTATGATACAGTTTGGACAGGCTGTCGTGTTGTAGGTGTGCCCCTCACTCCCTGGGAGCTATCTGTGGCTGGCATATGTTCATCTGAGACAGGCATGGTGACATATGCCAGTCACTTGTACAGGGATGCGTTGAACAGCAATGGACCGATCGGTGCACCCGGCCGGCCCATTGCATTCAATGTGTGCGGGTACGCGTTGTACCCCTGTACGCGTTGTACCGCAATGGACCGATCGGTGCCCCGGCCAGCCCATTGCATTCAATGTGTGCGGGTGCAGCGTTGTACCCCTGTACGCGTTGTACCGCAATGGACCGATCGGTGCCCCGGCCGGCCCATTGCATTCAATGTGCGAGTACGCGTTGTACCCCTGCACGCGTTGAACAGCAATGGACCGATCGGTGCCCCGGCCGGCCCATTGCATTCAATGTGTGCGAGTGCAGCGTTGTACCTCTGTACAGCGTTGTACGCAATGGACCGATCGGTGCCCCGGCCGGCCCATTGCATTCAATGTGTGCGGGTACAGCGTTGTACCCCTGTACGCGTTGAACAGCAATGGACCGATCGGTGCCCCCGGCTGGCCCATTGCATTCAATGTGTGCGGTACGCGTTGTACCCCTGTACGCGTTGTACCGCAATGGACCGATCGGTGCCCCGGCCGGCCCATTGCATTCAATGTGCGCGGTACGCGTTGTACCCCTGTACGCGTTGAACAGCAATGGACCGATCGGTGCCCCGGCCGGCCCATTGCATTCAATGTGTGCGGGTACGCGTTGTACCCCTGTACGCGTTGAACAGCAATGGACCGATCGGTGCCTCGGCCGGCCCATTGCATTCAATGTGTGCGGGTCACGCGTTGTACCCCTGTACGCGTTGAACAGCAATGGACCGATCGGTGCGCACCCATTGACAATGGCCTAGCCTGGCAACGGACGCGTTTTGAAATTCGAGCGAGTCGGTTGCTGGAAATTCAGTTGGTCACCCACAACAATGTTGCAAAATCATGTATGTCATGAAGTTGAAGATTTGAAGGATGCTGTGGGCGTGTATTGGTGCTGCTATTCCATGGATTGGCCAGATTCAGAAGATGCAAACGACTTGGACCTATCACTTTGGACACATGGGACAGTATCTGCCTCTCCAGCACATATATATTGCTGGCTGTTCCCCTGAGAGCTCACTTGCCTGCACTACATGCTCCAGGACGACATCTGCCACTGCACTGCTGCTGTCTCTGCCCCCTTTGGACCCTGCAATGGCACGTACTGTGGAGAGAGCCCCAGCCTTCAGCCTTGAGGAGAACCAGGCCCTGCTGGACAGCCTACTTCCACAGTACAGCAAGCTGTATGGGACACCAGGGGAGCAGGTGAGTGTTCTGTGCACTGCCTTTCTGAATGTGCATTTTGTCTGACTAGCAAGGCTGAAAGTCTGCACGCCACTGGCTAGCAGGCTCACTGAGTAGTTGTCACCCCCCATAGTGTGTAGTGACATGCACTGGACAGGTATGGTGCAGTGACAGTGCATTTGAACAAGGTTTTACTTCCCATGCAATGATACCATGTAGTGACTTCTGGCAAACTGTCCATGGGCAGCGTTGCACTGCCTGTGTACATCATGTGCCCCTGTGATTGAGACATGTATATACAACTGTGTCATGCACGGATATGTTGCATGTGTAGTAATGGCCTTTTCACTTTGTCATCCTTACAGGTTAATGCCCATCGGAAGCAGGAGATCTGGAAGGACATCGTCCGGGCTGTCCGGTCCGTGGGGGTCTACAAGCGCCGGATCCGCAACTGCCAGAAGAGGTGGCAGGACCTTCGGGGCTGGACCCGGAGGATTGCACGGGTCCAGCTGAAGCTGTCGCCTCCTCGCAGGAGGGGCGGAACACGGACCCTGACCCCCACATGCTCCAGATCCTGGCGGTGGTGTTTCCAGACCTGGATGGGCAGCTGCAGGCCAGACAGCAGCAAGGAGGGGGTGAGTCAAAGACTGCACTGTGAACTCTGTATTACCTGCTATGTGCCCTCCTCTGGCCTGGTTAAACTGCCACAGTACAGCAGTCATGTTGTCCAGGAGCCATGTCCCTCTATTGTGCACTGCCCACTCCTCATCTGATACCCAGGTGTGGCCCTTACATTCAGGGAATTGTGTCACTTGGGACTGTGTCCTTGCAGTTTGCTTCACTCAAGGTGGGGGACAGCATCTGTTTCCCTAACTCTGTTGTGGGCATCATGGGTGGGTCCATTGTTCACACAACGCCTGTGTTCGGACATGTAATCTGCGTGTTGCTTTGATATGCGGTCCACTTGCTGAGCTGAGCCACCACATGTGCCTGGGGTATCTGGCACACACCCATGCAGCGGGTGGGAACAATGTTTGGGCCCCAGGAGTGTGCAGATTACGTGTGTCACACATACATAGCCAGCTATCCACTGTCCAGGGCTCATCCCTCATTCATGTGGGGCAGGACAGTCATGCCTACTCCAGCCCATCCAATACACCTGTACTCCCACTCCCGTGTATCAGCTGACACATTGTGCGCAGTGATTTGACCCCTCAGGTGTCTGCCTCTGTGTCAGTGTGCTGTGGATTTGTTGCCAGGACTGCTGGGGTGTTTCTCGGTAGGGGCTCAGCATGCCACTGGAGATGTGACCATAGGAGACGATACTTGTGTGTCACATAGGTGTTTGATCAGCTGCCCGTGCAGACTGGGGTATGCGGATGTGAAGTTCAGGCAGCTGTTTCCCATTCACAGCAGATTGTGAGGGGCTCAGGTTCAGAGGGTAGTGTCACAGGTCTCCCATATGTCCAATCGGTATGACCTGGACAGATGAGGGTTAAGATGATGTGTTGTGTGGGGGATGTACATGTGCACTTGTGCAGCTCCAGGACTTGCATTCCCCATGACCTACTATTGTGACACAGTGCAGAGTGTTGTTGTCTGGCTGCCAAGTCATACATCACTGAGACAGTGATGTATGACTTAGCAGTCATGCCTCCGCCATGGCATGTGTCTACTTATTGGTGATCCTGCAGGGGAGTGACATGTGCTACATGCACACCATTGTGGCGATGGCTCTCAGGACATGGGTGCATCATGGTGTCTGTCGCTGGTATGCATCACATGCATTTCCTATTTGACTCTGGGCATCCCTTTCATCCGGAAACCTGTACTGACTCAGTGGCAAGAGTTGTGATGTGTGCATGTCCACATGCTACACCGTGTCCTCTGCACTGTCCAACTACTGTGTAGGTGGTGCATGTGTCCACACTGGGGTGTTGCTATCCAACAGACACCAGACAGATGGGTGCAAGGCCATGTGGGATGTGAGTGCCATGGTTGGCATCAGACTGACAATTGGCTTCTCCTGTTCAGTTAGGGCACTTTTAGCAATGTTCAACTAATGATGCCAGGGCTTGCTCTGTAATGTGCTGTGCTTACAGTGGTGTGTGCGTTTGGTGCAGGTGACTGATGTCTGTCTGTTTCCCCATTGTTTGCAGATACATCCACGGCCACGGAAGGGGACAGCTCCACGGACCAGGAGGAGCCGGAGAGCCAGACTGGGTCAGCAGCCGAGGAGTGGTCGGAGGGACCCAGTGGCACGGAGGGCGAGGGGAGCCACACCGAGGAGTCCTCAGCAGCATCCACCTCAGCTGAGGACCACAGCGGCTCGGAGGATGACTCCCTTACGGAGGCGGGTGTCAGCAGCCACCACACCCCAGCTAGTGTTGCTGTCCCCGCCACCACCAGCACCACCACCGCCCTCCCATCGGCTCCCATTCCCCAGGTCCGTGGAGGCTCCCATGTTCGGGAGCGTGTCTCCTTTGGGCCAGGCACCGCACCCCTGCCCCTGTGTCCCCTGCTGCCCTGAGTGAGGAGTCTGTGTACCTCCTTCGCCAGCTCCATGTAGGGCAGACAGCCATGCTGAGTGTCCTCCATGTGCACACCGCTCTGTTGACTCAGCTGGTGTCGTTCATGGAGGGCATCTCATCGGGCATGTCTGACCTACAGAGGGGCAATAGGTCCATGGACTCCTCCCTGACGGCAGCAGTGTCCCTCCTCAGACAGTCCCTCACCCCTCCTGCCTCTGCTCCATCCACACTCCCCAGCACCTTACCCGTCCCAAGCACACACACACCGGCACAGGCACACACCAGCACACACACGTCCAGCACACAGACACACACGCCACAAACAAAACGCACACGCACGCACAGTCAGGGGACTGAAACCAGACTCACAGGGGATGGGGCCCTGGAACACACACACGCATCCACGAGCACTGCGCAGTCCTCAGTTGCCTCTCCCTCCAAAGCACCCTCCCTTGCCTCACCTGCAACCCCAAAGACCCAGCGGCTCTTCCTCAGTGACCTCGGCCTCTTCCCCTCCGATCCAGCTGATACAGCATTCAGGGGGAAGAGGAAGCCCACCCACACGGAGCAGAGTGCCCCTCGCCCCCGGACACCCTCCCCCAGGCGCAGACAGACTGAGGCCCCCACCCGCAAGTCCCCCGGAGTCGTAAAAGCAAAACCCCGCCGCCGCCCTGCAGCTCAGGCACCAGGTCTCCTTCCTCCATCCCTCAGGCCCCCACTCCACAGGTGCCCCACCACACCCTGCCCCAGGTTCCCCCACCCACAGATATACCATCCCCAAGAGGATCCGGCCTTCTCCCCCTGCCACTTGCTCTCCCGGCACCACACCCCCGATGCGCTTGTCTGTGCCACTGATGTGGTGAGGGTGTCCTCCCCCTCTGTCCAGCCCACCTTGCCTGTTCCCCATTCTCCTCCCCTGGTGGTAGGCACTGCAGTGGAGTCCACTACCACCCTGTCTGACTTGGGCACTGCAGTGGTGGACCTGTCCACTCCATCTGCAGGGTCCACTGCAGTTGTGCCGGCACCCACAACATCTGAGTCATGCCCCCAGTTGTGCCGGCACACACCATGTCAGACACCTCCACTGCAGTTGTCAGTGGCTCTCCAGCACCCACCACCCCTTCCCTGCCTCCTCCTGGTGTGCCCTGATCCTGTCCCTGCGGTGCCTGGCCTGCCCCCCGGTTGCCCCTCCTAGTGGATTGTCCCTGGTTTTGTGCAGTGCAGGCATGCATAGGGTGACATCTGCCACTGTCACCCTGTTTGGACTTTGACAATGGACTGGCCATTGGCCTTTGTGTTTTTTCTGGACTTTCACTTTTAAACACACATATGCTGAATAAAGCAACTTTCTGTTCTCTAGTGCTTATGCTTCTGATGTACATGTTGTTGATGATGCTAACCATGCCCTTGCTGCAGTGATGGTGATATTTGGTCTCATGATAATGAAGTGTTACTGTGCAGGAACCCATGTGGTCCAGGGGAATGTGTCCTATCCTGTGGTGTATCCATGTCATCCATAGCAGCATCTGAGGGTGTCATGTGTTCAGTATTTGGCAATGGGATTTCCTACTTACATTAGCAATTTCACATCTGTGGCTTCCACCCCTGCACATCTGTTGTGCCTGCCATTGTTCAATTCGTCTACTTCCCTGACCGTGTGGCCATCTCCACTGGACATGCAGGTTTGGGCATCAATGGGGAAGGACTCATCTGTGTTGTCAGTGCAACATTGCTATACAAGTGTGTTGGATCTGTGCTGATGATTTCGTTGGCACTTCCATGACCAGGCTGATGTGACAGGAGCCTTCATTTGGTGCTAATTGTTGATTGTGTGACCAAGTGCTCAGCTGACATGATGGGGCCCTACTGAGGCAACATATGGCACAGCTATCCTCACACAGGAGTGGAGTCCCCTCATGGCAGTGTGTACTCCTGTGACATTGCCTGCGCCCAAGGTGTGTGTTGTATGAGCATGTCTGTGTGTTCACTTCCGTTTAGCTGTGCATGCTGTGATCCCTAGTGTTGTACCTGTTTGTGATGCTTGAAATGAAATGAAATGAAATTTGTACTTGTAAAGCGCACTTATACCCCCAAAGGGGTGTCCTGGCGCTGTACGCATACCGCTGTGGAACCCTTCCTGGCTTTTCCCTGTGAAATGTCCACTCCTGGGCACCCCCAGGGTGAAGCCAGGCATCCCAGCGCTGTTGGGGCCGCTGACTTGACCTATGTTCCCCCAAAGTCTTCTCCCTGGGTTCTCTGTGATGTGGGTGCATGGCACATTACTGGTCATCAGGGTGTCACCCATAGGTGTGTTTGCTGTCAGGGCTGAGTTTGTGTGCAGACGCAGATGGGTCACAGTCAGGTTTCCCCTTGGCCCTTGTTGTTTGCACCTGTCATGTGATTTCCAGATTGTGTTATCTTTCAGTGATTGTGACACGTTGTGTGTGTGACTGCTGGCACTCCTCAGGGTCCGGGCTGCAATGTTGGTTGTTGTCTATGTGTGTTCTTTGTGGGTGACCTTGGCTTCTTCATTGGTGTGTGACTGTGGCTGGGATCCCATTGGTTGGTGTGGTATTGCCGTCATGTCCATGTACAGCGTATTGTCCAGTGTGTCAGACATTCAGGAGTCTTGTTGAGTGGCCACATGTGATGTGTTTCTGCACCTTGGTTCCCACCCACCACCCTGGAATAGTCATGGGTGCATGTGCAATGTCACCAGTGCATGTGTGCTTCACTGCTGCACATTGTTGGAGGTCGAGGTGTGTGGTGTTGAGTGTGTGCAGATGAGAGTTGTTGCCCGGCTAGACCCCTGCCTCCATGTTGGCCTTGGCTTACTGGCCGTGCTGATTGATTTGTGCTTGTGTAGGTGTGATGGTAGTTTGTTGCTCAGGACACATGACTGTGGTTCACAGTGTGAACGACATTTAGCTTTGTCATCACAGTGGGATTGTAATGCAGCCCAGGGTCACCACATTGTGGGGGCCCTGGGGGTAGTGCTGTGGTGTGTCTGTGTCTTGCTGTGTCAGTTGCTGTTCCTACGTGCCTGTGTGACATGTGTGATTTGTGCTCCCTCTCATCTGACAATGCCTGCTTGCCCACATAGGGGATTTGGATCCATGGGTTACCTTTGTGTGGCACTGTATGCACATCTGTATGATTGGTATTCAGGCCTCCTCATGTGTTGTGTGGTTGCCTGGGGACACTGGCACCCCCCTCACCTGTTGTGTATGATGTGCAGTGTGGGTCTGCCTGTTTGTGTTTGTGCATCTGCACCACTGCATTGGCATATCTTGGGTGTGCCATTGGCTGTATGTAGTTTGGTGGTTTTCCCCTGCTGTCCCTGGGACTCCTAGGTCATCGGTCAGCACAATGATCATGGTTTGTGTGTCCCATTGCTGCCATGGTATGGTATCTGTTCACCTCACATCTACAGTCTCCACAGGGTATCTGCATTTGTGTGCCCATTGGTGCAAATATGTGGGTCTGCATTCTGATGGTCACTTCTGTCATTGTGTCATTGATGAATGTTGACAGTGTCAGCCCCCATGGGTGTTGTTTGTCTGCACATGGCCAAAGGTATGTCTTATTTGACCTGCAGTATTTGCCTCCCCCAATCTATGTTGCAATGGGACACATGCACTACTTTGCCACTGATGTGTTTTATGTTCTGTGACCAGGAATCATCCATGCAGTTTGGCAGTTGCAGCTTTTTCTTTGTCAACACTTACATTTTGGTCACTGTGATGATGGGGGTTTGGACCCCATTGCCACAATGTTCAAAATGTGCTTCAGATATGGACCCCACACTTACATTTTGGTCACTGTGATGATGGGGGTTTGGGCCCCATTGCCACACTGTTCAAAATGTGCTTCAGCTATGGACCCCACACTTACCTTTTGGTCACTGTGATGATGGGGGTTTGGACCCCATTGCCACACTGTTCAAAATGTGCTTCAGCTATGGACCCCACACTTATCTTTTGGTCACTGTGATGATGGGGGTTTGGACCCCATTGCCACACTGTTCAAAATGTGCTTCAGCTATGGACCCCACACTTACCTTTTGGTCACTGTGATGATGGGGGTTTGGACCCCATTGCCACACTGTTCAAAATGTGCTTCAGCTATGGACCCCACACTTACATTTTGGTCACTGTGATGATGGGGGTTTGGACCCCATTGCCACAATGTTCAAAATGTGCTTCAGCTATGGACCCCACACTTACATTTTGGTCACTGTGATGATGGGGGTTTGGACCCCATTGCCACACTGTTCAAAATGTGCTTCAGCTATGGACCCCACACTTACATTTTGGTCACTGTGATGATGGGGGTTTGGACCCCATTGCCACAATGGTCATGGCCTGCTTGCATTGTGGGGGCCACACACATATATGTGTGGCACATGTGATAGGGGGTCACATTGTATGTTCAAAGTCATGTTCAGTGTTGTAGGCATTTGACACAGTCTACACACGCTTGTCATGGTGTTGGGGGATGTCTTTTTCTTGCATTCCCTAGGTTGTGGTGTGCTGGTTGTGTCATGCATTGTCCATCCTATGAGTGGGGGTGGTGTTGGTGGTAGGCATCCAGCCCCCCATGGGTAGAGGTGGTAGTAGTGGTAGGCATCCAGCCCCCCTGGGTAAGGGTGGTAGTAGTGGTAGGCATCCAGACCCCCTGGGTAAGGGTGGTAGTGGTGGTGGGCATCTGGCACCCCCTGGCTAAGGGTGGTAGTAGTGGTAGGCATCCAGCCCCCCTGGGTAAGGGTGGTAGTGGTGGTAGGCATCTGGCACCCCCTGGCTAAGGGTGGTAGTAGTGGTAGGCATCCAGCCCCCTGGGTAAGGGTGGTAGTGGTGGTGGGCATCTGGCACCCCCTGGCTAAGGGTGGTAGTAGTGGTAGGCATCCAGCCCCCGGGTAAGGGTGGTAGTGGTGGTAGGCATCTGGCACCCCCCTGGCTAAGGGTGGTTTTAGTGGTAGGCATCCAGCCCCCCTGGCTAAGGGTGGTAGTAGTGGTAGGCATCCAGCCCCCCCTGGGTAAAGGTGGTAGTAGTGGTGGGCATCTGGCACCCCCATGGCTAAGGGTGGTAGTTGTGGTAGGCATCCAGCCCCCTGGCTAAGGGTGGTAGTAGTGGTAGGCATCTGGCACCCCCATGGCTAAGGGTGGTAGTAGTGGTAGGCATCCAGACCCCTGGGTAAGGGTGGTAGTGGTGGTGGGCATCTGGCACCCCCTGGCTAAGGGTGGTAGTAGTGGTAGGCATCCAGCCCCCTGGGTAAGGGTGGTAGTGGTGGTAGGCATCTGGCACCCCCTGGCTAAGGGTGGTAGTAGTGGTAGGCATCCAGCCCCCTGGGTAAGGGTGGTAGTGGTGGTGGGCATCTGGCACCCCCTGGCTAAGGGTGGTAGTAGTGGTAGGCATCCAGCCCCCTGGGTAAGGGTGGTGGTTGTGGTAGGCATCCAGCCCCCTGGGTAAGGGTGGTAGTTGTGGTAGGCATCCGGCCCCCCCTGGGTAGGGGTGGTGGTGGTGGTGGGCATCTGGCACCCCCCTGGCTAAGGGTGGTAGTAGAGGTAGGCATCTGGCACCCCCATGGCTAAGGGTGGTAGTAGTGGTAGGCATCCAGACCCCCTGGGTAAGGGTGGTAGTGGTGGTGGGCATCTGGCACCCCCTGGCTAAGGGTGGTAGTAGTGGTAGGCATCCAGCCCCCTGGCTAAGGGTGGTAGTAGTGGTAGGCATCCAGCCCCCTGGGTAAAGGTGGTAGTAGTGGTGGGCATCTGGCACCCCCATGGCTAAGGGTGGTAGTTGTGGTAGGCATCCAGCCCCCTGGCTAAGGGTGGTAGTAGTGGTAGGCATCTGGCACCCCCATGGCTAAGGGTGGTAGTAGTGGTAGGCATCCAGACCCCCTGGGTAAGGGTGGTAGTGGTGGTGGGCATCTGGCACCCCCTGGCTAAGGGTGGTAGTAGTGGTAGGCATCCAGCCCCCCTGGGTAAGGGTGGTAGTGGTGGTAGGCATCTGGCACCCCCCTGGCTAAGGGTGGTAGTAGTGGTAGGCATCCAGCCCCCCTGGGTAAGGGTGGTAGTGGTGGTGGGCATCTGGCACCCCCCTGCCTAAGGGTGGTAGTAGTGGTAGGCATCCAGCCCCCCCTGGGTAAGGGTGGTGGTTGTGGTAGGCATCCAGCCCCCCCTGGGTAAGGGTGGTAGTTGTGGTAGGCATCGGCCCCCCCTGGGTAGGGGTGGTGGTGGTGGTGGGCATCTGGCACCCCCCTGGCTAAGGGTGGTAGTAGTGGTAGGCATCCAGCCCCCCCTGGGTAAGGGTGGTCATGGTGGTGGGCATCTGGTACCCCCCTGGCTAAGGGTGGTAGTAGTGGTTGGCATCCGGCCCCCCCTGGGTAGGGGTGGTGGTGGTGGTGCGCATTCAGGCCCCTGTGTGCATATGTGGCATTGGTGATGGGCATCCCGCCCCTATGGTGCTGCTGTTGCTGGTGTAAGTAAATTCTGCATCCCTCTGTGTGTGTGTGATGTGTCGTGTACGTGTTGTATGTGTTTTGTGATTGGTGTCTGACTTACCTTCTGCGCCGTACGCGTCCGTGCCTGTTCCAGTAGTAAATGTAGAATATTGGTAGGATCGGGACGAAGGGATTCATGGTTGGTTCGTGTCGTTCGTCTTTCTCGTCGCTTCGCGTCGTCCTCGTCGCTGGCGTGTTCGCCTCGTAGCCGTGGATCGTTTTGTGGCGCGAATCGGAGCTTATGTGCGCCTCTCCCGGATGCTTTGACGTGCCGTGCGTAGCGACGGGTTCGGCGCGTACGGAAAGCGCATCGTACTTGTTCGGCCGGACGGGGCTGCATTTTCCCTTCCGTGCGACTCGATTCTGCGTTTCCGGATTCGCCTCGGTCGGAGAACAGGACCTGGATTGGGTGAGTACGACTCGGCCGGATTCTGTGCTGTTGTGCGCATCGTACTTATTCGTTCGGTATGCTGTACGTATCGGTCGGGAAACAGGCATTTGCATGGCTTTTTTCCCGACCGAATGGTATTGGGTGCGCCTCCGACCGAGATCGGACTCGGCCCCTTAGTATCAAATTGAAGTGTTTTGTTGGATTCTGCGAGTTACATCATTGGTTCAATCAATACTCTACTTTAGGAGAGATATTTACAGGTGATAATGAACAATGAGTTGGATCTTCTGATTAATGTTGGATTATCTGGATTTATATTACAGTTATCCATTTTAATTTTGCAATATAGGAATTGTATTGTGTAGAATTATGTGAACTTTCATACTTTCATGGAATATTATAGACTAATTGTATAAAGACATACATGAATTTAGATGTTATCAGTCTATTGATGTGAGATGAGGATAATAATTTATATGGAATGTTTTGATGTATGCATAAATAGCTTTTATAGCAGATAGTTTATACCTATGTATGTTATCTTACAGCCCTGGTGAAATCCTGTTATAAGAACGAAATGTGTTTGTTGGGATGGGCATTTATTGTAGAAGATGCAAGAATAAAGTTGTCTGGGATATAAACCAGTTTCCTGGAATCAATGGACTGAATTCAGAATGCATATATTTGGATTGTGGACACTGCAGCATTGATTTTACATTTGAGAATTGGTGTTTTTGACTGCCTTCTGAGTGCTCCCCCTATTGCTGTATTGTTAACAATTGGTTTTTACAGCTGATCTGATAAGCCTGCCCAGAGTGGCTCATGCCTCACGTCAAACCAGATGGGGAAGTGGTGGTCCAGGCCTCAGGAGATGAAGGCCTTCATTACTAAAGGTAAGAAGCTAAAATTGCCTGGGAGAAATAAGAATTTACTGGGGGAATCAGACCCAGAATTACTAACTCTCTCTTTAGTTCCTCATTTAAAGGCATCTCCCAGTCCCTCAGTGCCCCACATGTAAGCCAGGACCTCCCTTCTGATTACAGAGTACTGCTTCTCTGTGGGTTGCAACATATGTGATTCCAAGGCAATGGGGTTCTAACCCTTGTGCCCTTTTTGTGTCAATACTGCTCCTAATCCAATTTCACTAGTGTCTGTCTTAATTGCCTTGAACACAATGGCTTGTCCACCATCCTTTGTAAATATGCTTATTTAAAAAAAACACACATGAGAGATTCAGAGAGTGAATCAAAATTTGCCAAACCTTTATAACAAAATTAACATAGCTTTGGGAGGGCAACACCCGGTCCCAGTTAGCCAGTGCTGGAGTCTTGAGAACACCTTCTCTGGGTTGTTTTGCTTCATTTGAGCAAACACAAGGAGATGATGGACAGAGCGCTGAAACTTTTCAGACACTCACCCCCAGTCACAGATCTGGGTTGAATCCATCATCGTTCTTTAGCTCACTTCGCCACCCCAGTTCAGATCCAGCCATATGCAAATCAGTCTTGACCCTGTGCCTCATGGGAACAGTCCAGACCGAACTGCCAAGCCAGGTATTCCCTGGACCGGAAACAAGCATCCTGGGACTGGTTTTGGGGTAACACCCCTGTTGGAAATGGCCCTTTTTGCAGGGTTATCCCCAAACTTTTTGCTTCTGCCTCCTATTTTTTTTCCTGACCTGTGGTTGTTGGCTATAGGACTCTGGGCACTTTACCACTGCTGATCAGTGCTAAAGTGCATATGCTCTCTGTGTAAATTGTTATTGTGATTGGTTATCCATGATTGGCATATTTGTTTTACCAGTAGGTCCCTAGTAAAGTGCACTGAGTGTGCCAGGGCTGGTAGATCAAATGCCACTAGTGGGCTTGCAGCACTGATTGTGCCACCCACATGAGTAGCCCTGAAAAGAGGTCTCAGGCCTACCACCGCAGTGCCTGCGTGCAGTTTGTTAACTGCCATGTCGACCTGGCCAGTGCACCCACTTGCCAGGCCTTACCCTTCCCTTTTCTTACACATAGGACACCCCTATGGTAGGCCCAAGGTACCCCCCTCCTGGGCAGGGTGCAGTGTGTGTGAAAGGTAGGACATGTACTGGTGTGTGTAACATGTCCTGATAGTGAAATACTGCCAATTTCGTTTTTCACTATTGAAAGGCTATCTTGCCCATTGGACAGAATGGGGAATGCTTTGTAACATTTTACAAGCATATCTTCCCATAGGAGTAAGATAGAAAATTGGAGTCTGGAATCCCTGAACTCAGAATTTAATAACACATCTTTCAGTAAAGATTGTTTCTAAATTCTCTGTTTGAAAATAGCACTTTTAGAAAGTGGCTATTTTCTTGTTCAACCTTTCTGTGTGCCTCTGCCTGTTTGTGGATTGACTGTCTGGCTTTGGTAGTGACAGGGGCTGGTGAGGTGTTGTGGCTCCAGGACTCTGGGTGAGTCAGCACTAGGCTGAATAGGCCGATCTGCATTGGGAGTGGTGGGAGGAGTAGCCCCTGTACCTGAATAGGGCTGTGCCTGCCTTCCACAATGCTGGCTCCTCCCCCTGTGGTGTGTCTGAAGACCCTGGCCCACACTAACAAAAGGAAGATGTTGTGCACTGGCAGAGTGCCCCCCAGAATTGGTTTCGACTGGGCTCAGAGCCCCTTGCACAAAGGGATCAAAGACATTTTGGGGTATAAGTATCAGACCTAAAACCCCTGAATTTTAGACTACTTCGTGATCAAGAGGAACCTTTGCCAAAGAGGACAGCTGAAGAGACTGAGGAGAAGTACTGCCCTTGCTGTGTGTCTGGGGCTGGCCTGCAGTTTGCTGTTGCTGCTGAGGGAAGGACAAGGAACTTTGCTGTGTGCTGTGTCCACCCCCCCCTGCTTGAAGAGGAGTCTCCAAGGGCCTGTGTGAGCTGGCCTCCTGTTGCGGAAACACAGGAACATAAAAGTTTCCAAGATCATCTCTACGACACTGTGTGCGTGTGTCTGCGTGCAGCTGGTGACCTTCGTAAAACCTGCATTGCTTAAAAGTGCTTAGTTCCCAATATCGTCTCTACGACGCTGTGTGTGTGTGTCTGCGCACGGCCTGTGACCTTCGAGAGACCTGCAGAAGCCGTGACTATCAAGATTGCTTTGTGCCCCATCACTGCCGCTGACCCGAGTCGTCAGCAAGATCATTATCTCCAGAGAGGAAGTTGTGCTGCGATCCTCGGTTGCGAGGCGTTGCCTGGCAACCAGGATTCCTCTGAGACGCACCACCGCTGACAAGGGAGTCACCCAGCAGGACATCAGTGTCGAGCCGGGAAGTGAGGCCGCGCTCGAATTAGGAAGGGCAGCAGCGAGAGACCAACTCCCCAGGTAATGCTCAGATCTGCGATCTGAGTCTGCGATCTGAACTGCCGCGTGTAGTGTTACCTGGGGCAGGTTGCGGACCGGCAGGACACTGTAAAGCAGTTATCTGGATAGCGGGCCCTCCCTCTCTTCGTGATAATAACGGCCCATACCTGCACAGAAGGGAGTCGCGGTACCGGGGCCTGCTATCCCTGAATCCGTTTGTTGCAAGCATTTAAAAGCCTAATTTCTTCATGGCTGACAACGGAGTCAGTATTACAGTGGTGAAGAGTTCGGTAACAGCAGGGGCACCGTACGTCGGTGCAAAGGAGACATGTGCTTATGATGTTATGTTTGCGGAAGTCAATACAGTCTCTGCAAGGGATTTATCTTAAATCTGTGACTGTTTGACCCCATGACATTTGCCTGAAGAAATACAGAATCTACAAGTTTATTTTAGTAAAAACCTTCTAAAGAACATTTCACTGAGTATCTGTATGTTGGATCTTTTGTCGTTTTGGTCTTGTTTAGTTTAGATAAAGATACTTTATTTTTCTAAACTGGTGTGGTGTCCATTTATGGTGTTATCACTGTGTTACTGTTTGTGTTGGTACAAATACTTTACACATTGCCTTTGGGGTAAGCCTGTCTGCTCGTGCCAAGCTACCAAGGGGGTGAGCAGGGGTTATCTAAAAGTGTGAATCCCCCTTACCCTGACTAGAAGCAAGGGTCCCTATTTGGACAAAGGTACCTCCCTCTGCCAACTAGAGAACCCCATTTCTAACAGCCCCTCATCAGCCAGGCTAGCTTGAATCCAGTGGCAGTTCGGACTGGACTGTTCCCATTGGGTGCAGGGTCAAGACTGATTTGCATGTGGCTGGGATCAAACTGGAATGGCATGGGGAGCAAAAAAACGATGGATTTAGGCCCAGATCTCTGTACTGGGGTGAATGTATGACATTGTTCTGCATTCTGTCCATCAATTGTTCTTTTTGCATTTGTCACCCGAGTGGGACGGGTATGCCCAGACGTGGGTCCTGTGCTTTCCATGCCACTGGAGTCAAGCTATCCTGGCTGATGAGGGGTGAAACCCCGAAACTGGTCCTAGCATGCTTGTTTCCAGTCCAGGGAGGACCTGGCCTGGCAGTTCGGGCTGGACTGTTACCTTGGGCGCAGGGTCAAGAATGATTTGCATATGGCTGGGTTCAAGCTGGAATGGCATGGGGAGCAAAAAAACGATGGATTTAGGCCCAAATATCTATACTGGGGTGAATGTATGACATTGTTCTGCATTCTGTCCATCAATTGTTCTTTTTGCATTTGCTTCATTTGAGAACAGGTGCACAAAATACTCTATTTCCGGTTTAAAAAACTCACACTTGTCTCTGTGGAACCTTTTTGTTTCAGCACACTCAATGTCATCTGTAATCTTTCATGGTGCTAACATATAATTCTGAAATTGTGATGTTCTTTTTTTCTCAAAATGTTTGTGAATCGACCATTAGAAGACCATAGTGCCTGATACTAAGCCGAATACTGTCTGCTTGAATTGAAAAACTCATCTGGTCACAAATGTTTGACATGGTTAACATCACATGTGGCAAGCTGATCTAAGGTCGGACTTTGTGAATAGTCTAACTATCCAGTCATAGTTAGCTTATGAAGGAAGTGACCCGATTAGGGCGACCCGGGTCACTCGCAAACACATCTTAGCCTTCCATACAAAGGAAGAGTCGGTCAGACAGTAGAGAATACAAACCAAGTATATTTATTCAGGTACACTCAAGCAGAGTCCAGTCTGCCCAGCCTCCTGGGATTGCTGCAGAGGGACTGACTTCAGCAAGCATGGTGATACAATAAGTATAGTTCAAAACCAATAAAGACCCGCCCTGACTGGAAATTTCCAGTTGGTAGCTGGTGAACAAAGGAGATACAGAAGGATGGGTTTCGATCCTGAGACCGGGCACATGCTATCTCAGCGCCAAGGTCACTCTTCCTGCACCCGCCGCTCTAAGGGTGGGAGCAGGCCTATCTAGTGGGAAAGGTATGTACAGACAAAGACAGTGTATTCATTAGTACAGCGAAGCTCAACTTTCGAGAAATGAAAACGATTGCAGCCTCTTTCAGCTGGGGCAGAACATTAGAGAGACAGAAGTTAATTTTCGATCATGGCTCAAAATGGATGCTGAAAATAAAATGGTGCAGCGAATGCTAACTTAAGACATACAATGCATGGATAACTCAGCTAACACATTTTTATTCCAACAGACCCTCCTTTTAGCATTTTCTAAACCATTGTAGGACTACCTAGAAACAGATAACATATTGCAGAAAATAAACGCTACCCCTATAGGCTGACATGTGCATGATCAATATTCGAAGATACCTTCATCGATCAACATAATATCATTAATATCCTTCAGCATCATGATCATGGCATTAGTAGCAGGGGCTACTATCTTTGGCTTAGGCGTCAGCGTACTTACGCAATGAGCACAACAAGCAGGGAGGCAGTGTATGCACAGACAACATGTAAAGATAATACCAGCAACTGCAACCAGAAAGATAAGAATCTTCCAACCCCAGGATGTGAACAAACCCCAGAACCATCCAGAGAGGGTCCAAATACCATTTTCTTGATGTATGTTAGATGAAAGCCTATGCAGCTTATGTATGGCAGCATACACATTGGGGGTGTGGTCAGGTATGTACACACAGCAGCTACTGCCCAGTGTCCGTGTGAGCCTCACTGGTAGACTCCTATTGTTCATCAACGTTGGCGCTCTTGAGCACCGGCGGTGGAGCTGCGCAGTCCTAGCTCGCGATGAATCCCACGTCATCCAGGATACTGTACCCCCTTCAGGGGAGCACGTTCGATCTATCCTGTCAAATGTCCAAACAATGCACCAATTTCACCTCGCCCTAAACTAACACTGTTGGTACTATAGGCAAAGTAAACCCTGACTTGCGCAGTCCATCCCTAGCTAATCTGACTTTTCCTTTGGTGCACTCTTCCTCCGTCGGGGGTGCAAATTGTACCTGGTGACTCCAGGCACAGAAGGGTCGGTAAAAAGCGGGTCAAGCACAAAGGGGCTAGTGAGAAGGGGCTCCTCAATTGCTTTGATCTCCAGGGGTGTTGCCGCATTTAGTACTTCGTTGTTTTCGGCATCCGTTTGGGTCCACGTGAGCTTGGCATCAGAAAAGGGGACAAATCGTGGGACCTGTTCCCACTCCGAGTCCCCGATACCCTCTTTCACCCACTGGTCGTAGGGTAAGGGCAGAGGTACTCTGCGGCAATGATGTGTATGAATCCAGTGCTTTCGGCCAGCGACCTTTATGGCGGTGCGGGTGACGAGGAGGACCTGGATTGGTCCCTTCCAGCGGGGCTCCAAACTCCTTTTCCGCTGAAAATTCTTCACCAGGACGTAATCACCAGGCCGAATATCATGCCCAGGCCCCTCAGGTACAGGTAGCAAACACTCACGTACCTGTTGATGAATAAAACGCAGACTTTCAGTTAACTGGTACAGGTAAAGGATACTAAATCTCAGAAAATTTACGAGGTCGTGGGACGCCCCAGACATTCGCCGAGCGCCTGAACACGACCTCGTAAGGTGATAACCCTGTCCTAGAATGTGCCGTTACTCTTGTGGACAAAAGAGCTAATGGTAAAGCATCTGGCCACCGCAACCCTGTGGTCTCCTGAATCTTTGCCAATTTCAGTTTGAGAGTACCGTTGTACTTCTCAATCAAACCTGCTGACTGGGGGTGATTCGCAGCATGGAACTTCTGTCTGATGTGTAGTCCCTCGCAAACTAGCTGGATAACCTTGGCATTGAAATGACTTCCGTTATCACTCCAGATCAAACGGGGCAAGCCGAAGCGAGGAAAGAACTCCTTGAGGAGTATCTTTGTAGTCGCAATGGCTGTATTTTCCTTAGTGGGGTAAGCCTCAACCCATTTACTAAACGCACAAACAACAACCAATACATATTTCAAATTATTGACCCTATCCATTTCTATAAAGTCCATCTGAAGGACCTCAAAAGGGAAAGTGGGAGGAGCAAAATTGCCGGGTGGTGTAGAGGGTACCCTTGCCAGGATTGTGCATCATGCACACCATGCAGTATTTCACTAAGTGGGCAGCTGTCTTGGAGTTATTGTCATTTTGCCATACAGGGTCTAACAACTTGCAAATACCCTTAGCACTGATGTGAGCTGGGCCATTGTCACTACAGGAAGAACATATGCATCTGGCAACATCCATCTCTGCTTCCCTGACTTATCAATCCAACATCCCTCATCATTCAAATTTGCTGTGCTCTCTTGCCACACTGCTAATTCCTCCATCGTGGCCTCACTCTGGATTTCTTTAACATTCTCGAGTGCATCCTCAAACATGGAGAACTCGGGTACCCATCTGGCTGGTCCCGCTACAAACATTCTTTTCATCTTAGTGCGGGCTGTCTCCTTAGCTGTCTGATCGGCAAAATCGTACCCCTCACCCACCTTGTCAGTGACCTTTTTATGAGCGCTGCACTTCACAATCGGCAATTTCTTAGGGAGCGTCAAAACGGAGAGAAGCCTATATATGAGAGGGCAATGCTGAATACGTGTCCCATAGGAAGTAAGGAACCCTCTCTCTGCCCAGAGACGCCCAAAATTATGGGCAACCACGAAGGCCTACTGGCTGTCAGTATAAATATTAACAACCAGTCCCTCGCTCAACTCACAGGCTCGAATAAGGGCGACTAGTTCAGCTGCCTGGGCGGACTGATATGGATATCCGTATGCAGCTTAGTAATTGCGTATGCTGCAGTGGTGGTGCCATCTGGTAATCTGAAACAAGAGCCATCGACATATAGTTCCCCTTGGGGGTCAGATAAGGGAACAACAGTCAAGTCTACCCTTCCCTTCATCTCTTCCTCAGTCCGAAAAATGCAATCATGTATGTCAATTTCCTCATTCTCAGAAGGGAGGGGTAGTAACGCGGCTGGATTCAGAGTGGCACAGCGTTTGATCGTAATATTCTTTTGGAAGAGCGTTAGCTCGTAACCGGTCAGACGTGCACTTGTGAGGTGCTGCGTCCTTGTCTTATTCAAAAGTGTATCCGCAGCATGGGGTACCATGACTGCGAGGTCGGTATCAAGTACGAGTCCTGCCAATTGACGTATTGAGACAGCCACAGCCGCAACTGCTCTTAGACAGCTCGGAAGGGCTCGCGCAACGGGGTCAAGCACAGCAGAGAAATAAGCACACAGCCGTTGCTCATCTCCAAATTTTTGTGTTAAAACAGAAAGCACACAACCACCCAACTCATGGTCATACAACACGAAGCACTTATTATAGTTGGGGTACCAAGCACTGGAGCCGAGCACAGAGCAGTTTCCAATTGCTCAAAAGACTGCTGACACTCCAGCGTCCAAGGCAGGGGCTCATGCACATCTTTAAGTGTTAGTGCCAGTAGGGGCTTAACAAGCAGTGAGTATCCAGGTATCCACTGCCTGCAATAGGAAGTGATACCTATGAAAGCGCGCACATCTTTCTGAGTTTGCAGAACAGGCATTTTCACAATGGTACTGATGCGTTCAGGTGTCAATCTCCTACCCTCCTTTGACAGTAGGTGACCTAAATAAGTGACCTCCTGTCGACAATACTGGAATTTGGAAAGGGATACCTTATGACCATGGTCAGCTAAGTAGAGCAACAGTTTAACCGTACTGTCTCTGCAACCCTGTTCTGTGTTCAAGGCAATGAGCAGGTCGTCAACATACTGAAGTAATACGTTACCTGTGGGAAGCGACAGAGAATCCAACTGACTTTTCAACGCCTGACTATAGATACTCTGACTTTCTGTATAGCCGGGAGGAGCGCGATAGAATATAAAGCTCCTGCCAGCTAGGGTGAACCCGAACAGATACCTGCTGTCAGGATGAATTGGGATGCTGAAAAAGGCATTTTTCAAGTCAATGACAGAAAAGAATTTAGCAGAAGAAGGAATCATCGTCAATAGAGTCGTAATGTCAGGGACCACTGGAAACTGGGGAATCACTATTTTGTTAACCACGCAAATCAATCACAAAGCGATAAACATCTTCGTGATACTCAGAGGGATCCGAAGGTGTCCATTTGAGAATTGGAAGAATGGGGCTCTTACAGACATTAGCAGTCGTCTCCTCAACCAATCCTTTCTCAATCAAATCCTGCACAATTTTTATCAGAGCTTGCTCACCTGCCTGCGATATCTTATACTGAGGAATACGGGGTAAAATAGCACCTTCCTTGACACGAATCGAAACAGGCGATATCTGCAACAAACCCACATCTGTGTCGCCCGCTGCCCACAGTGTGGGTGGCACATCTTTAAATTCAGCAAGGAGAGGCGCATTTTTAGACAGACTGTCATGTAGACACCCTCCGGGGAGCAGTATATTGTAGTGTGCAATTTCTCCAATAAATCCAAACCCATCACATTTTCTCCACAATTAGATGTCAACAAAAACGGCGAATCAACAGTAAAAGGACCAATCGTCAGCGCAAGAGGTTTGGAAATGGGGCTCACAAACGGTACACCAGAAAATCCTACCTAAACATTATTATGGCCAGACAGAGCCGCCCAGGGGACCAGGGAACGAGAAATAGTACTGTTCGTTGCACCTGTATCCACCAAAAACTCCTTAGTCGAACCATTCACGTCCCCACTAACGTACGAACCTATTTGGTCTACAGGTATCAAAACTGGTCCCTCACCTTGTCCCCGGCTGTCCTAGCTGTAAGACATCCCTGTCACCTCATCCGTATCAAAGTCATTGTTGTAGTACTGCTTGCTCAGAGGGTCATCAAAGTAGTTCTGCTCAGTACGACCCTGCGACATCTCAGCCGTCTGAGCCCTGTCCTGGCCACCATCTCCACGACCCCGTCCATGAGAACCCCGTCCTCTAGGGGCTGCCACCTTTTGCAGAAGCACCGGACACTCGCTGCGCCGGTGTCCCTCCTCCTTACAATATGCACACTGATTCGGCCCTACCGGTGCAGTATTCCTGCTAGTGCGAGGAAGCTGCCAAGCCGGGCCACCACGTCCTCTGCCATTCCCTCAAGAAGCCTATTGCAACAACACCTTCGTCTTCAAATCCTTATGCTTTATCTCCATCTTTTCCTTATCCTCATTTTCCCTGTGCTCATAGTACTGTGCCACATTCAAAATAACAGAGGGAGAAGATGTGGACCAGGTGCTCTCGGAAGCCTGTAATCGAGTCGCAATCTCGGGGAGCAAATTTGAAACAAACCTACTGACAAACAAACGCATACCCCCCTCAATCGACAAGTCCTGTCCACTATAATCTAAAAACACACTTTCAAACCGGGTGAAAAAATCAGACACACTCTCATCTTTCTTCTGACGACAGGCCGATAGCTTGTCCCAATCAATTTTTCGAGGCGGGATAAGGGAATGCATATAAGTGATAATACGGCCAGGCAGAGCAAGTATCTCTGCCGTAGGCTTCTCACCAGGCTTCCTTTCCTGGTCCCATACCCTAATTTGATCCCAGGTACCACCCAATTCGGCAACATGATCCTGCGTATGTACCTGCCTCCAAATATCAACGGGCACCAACAATCCAAAGAACATTTCCATATCCGCAAGCGTCATCACCGCTGATGAAGTGGCCTCAGTCAATTCTTTATAATATGCAGTAGGATTTTTCCTAGGGTCAGGTAAGTGAGTCTTAAGGGCCAAGACTTCACTCCTTTTCCACAGGGTATAAACCCACTGTTCTTGGAAATGGGCCGCTACCCATGGTCTAATAACGACATCATGCTGATCCCGTTGCTCTGGTATTTCAGGGTGATATAGGGGATGCACTTCCCTCATCGGGTACTGGGATACCGGGGTGGGGCTCTTCTCCAGTAGCCTTCCCCGATAAGCAACCAACGTTGCAACGTTACCAAAGACATAAGCAGGCTCCATATCAGTAACGTACACATGATCCCTAATATCGTATATGATCTGTGGTGCTGCACCCTTAAAATGCTGCTCCCATAGACCGATCTGAGTAGCCGAAATGTGCTTAAGGGCATGTTGCTGTACGAAAGGCTCATAATCTTTCATAACACTCCACACATCTTCCACACTGTAAATGGGGTTACGAGCCCACTGTGCTGCCTGATTAGCCTCCACCTTTTTCTCTGCATCTCCCACATCAGACCGGACCAATGTCCGCCCCATGCGCTCTTTAAATTTCATCCACTCTCTATCCTCAGGGCCACGCATCGGTGTCTCACTACTCAGTAATGTCGGGGAATGGAGGAACACTGGGGGAGTAACAACAGAGGGAGCAGGCACCAACGTCGTGGTCGGTTGTGTCATGGGTATAAGGGTCGGAGAGAGAGACGCCGAAGCAATAGGTGTTGCAGGAGTACTAACAGTCACAGTTGCCACAGACTGCGAAGACAAAGAAAGAACAGGAGGTGCTGGGGCCAAGGCAGTTTGATCAACAGTAACAGAAGCAGAAACAGCAAAGACAGAAGAACCGGGCAGCTGGCCCTGCTGGGGAAGGGCGGGATATATCCTCTGCTGGGCATACGGAGGCGGGGGTCGAGCATCTAGCAGTTCCTCTACAAAAGCGTCATTTTCTTCTCGGGCGACATATGATTTATCAATATTCAGTCGAAATCTCCTATCTGCACGTTCAGTTCCTATCTCCTGCATCTCTCTATCATGCGCTACAGCTTTCTGAGTCAATGTTTGCATCCTCCCCTTCTGGGCCTCCTTCTCAGCTTTCATTCGCCTCTGTTTAGCCTCTTTTGCCAGGTTCTGAGGGAATCAAATATCGACTGCCTACTCCTTTTCGCAAACAACTTCTCCTGTAAAAAACTAATTTTTTGTTCATCAAAAGTGCCTGTCAACTGCCACTGCAACTCGGCATTGTCCCTCGTATATTTGTGCCATAACGTACTAAACATAATAGGGCCAATGCCATGTTTTACATACATGTCAAAATTCGGAGTGCCTTCCGGAGGCGCAGGCTGACTTTCTTCCAGTTGAGCATCAGCAGAACAACAACGACAACAGGAAACCCAAAATTTGCTCCACCCGGGCATTTTCAAAAATATACAAAATTCGTTATGTTGCCCGGCAAAGTGTTCACGGACACTTTGTGACAAAAGCGGTCCTCAAAAACTGCACCAAATCCAAAGGCGGTCCTCAAACCGCACCAAATCCAAAGGCGGTCCTCAAACCGCACCAAATCCAAACCAAAATGGTACCATATTCACAGAGAACCAAAGCAAACTCACCTGGTGCACACAGAATTTATTCTCCACTGCCGACTCTTCGGACCAAATGGTCAAATCCAAGGGTTTCGCCGTTTAGGACCCCAGCCGGGATGACCACTGGGCGAGGCACTGACCGGTCAGACAGACGGGGCAGCTGCGAGCAAACAACGCTCCTCGTACAGGAATCCCTGGTCCGCCCATCCGCCCCGACGTGGCCCGACCTCCTCACCCATCCGCGGGCGAGGATGGGTCACCCGATGGAGTCCCTGTTCGGGCGCCAACTGAAGGAAGTGACCTGATTAGGGCCACCCGGGTCACTCACGACCACCTCTCAGCCTTCCATACAAATGAAGAGTCGGTCAGACAGTAGAGAATACAAACCAAGTTTATTTATTCAGGTACACTCGAGCTGAGTCCAGTCTGACCAGCCTCCTGGGATTGCTGCAGAGGGACTGACTTCAGCAAGCATGGTGATACAATAAGTATAGTTCAAAACCAATAAAGACCCGCCCTGACTGGAAATTTCCAGTTGGTAGCTGGTGAGCAAAGGAGATACAGAAGGATGGGTTTCGATCCTGAGACCGGGCACATGCTATCTCAGACCCAAGATCACTCTGCCTGCACCCGCCGCTCTAAGGGTGGGAGCAGGCTTATCTAGTGAGAAAGGTATGTACAGACAAAGACAGTGTATTCATTAGTACAGCGAAGCTCAACTTTGGAGAAATGAAAATGACTGCAGCCGCTTTCAGCTTGGGCAGAACATTAGGGAGACAGAAGTTAATTTTCGATCATGGCTCAAAATGGCGGCTGAAAATAAAATGGTGCCGCGAATGCTAACTTACGACATACAATGCATGGATAACTCAGCTAACACATTTTTATTCCAACACTTATCAATAGTTTTGGGCAAAGGATGCCCTTCAACTCAAGTGACTCTATTTAAAATGTGAAAATTGATGTATGTGTAGTTAGTTATTATTTTTCTTTCTGGCCTCGATGAAAGGGGAGAGCCACAGCCTTAACACCTCCCTCAACCCATCCCTTGAACTACTCTTGACAACTCCTTTCTTACACCCAGTGGTACCCACCCCCCTTAGTTGTGTTTCATAAAGTGCACTCCCTCCTTCAATTAGATCACAAGCTCAAAATCTTTCAATTGGCCCACTTCACCTTGGAACAATTCTTTACATGCTTTGCCTTCTGCCATCATGACCACCACTCTACATATACATTCTTCATTTTCAAGTGTTATTTGTGTCATCCTTCAAAACCACAAAACCATATCTAAATGTCGTTGGTGGAACCATCCAAGTAGTTCTTGCCCTTTAATAGCCATGAGTACCTTCCCTCAGTATAATTTTACTCAGTAATCCTAACCTTGCATAAAGGTTCCCCAACAGATCAATTTTCAGACACATTTACGCTTTAGGGGATACTAAGGAAGGCTTGAGACTTGTGTTCCTCAAAATTCTTTGAAATCAAATGTTTTCTCTTAAATGATGGTGATACTTGAGCGCATCAATTGATCAAGTACATTACCATCCATTGAAATTTTAATGGGTGGTAACGTACTCCATGTTCGCATAGTGCAACAGTCAATACCGTAATATTAAAGCTCTCTACCATTTCCCCCTCAGTATTACATGCATTCTGACTGCCTTTCTGCTATTAGCTTTGCACATTGCAGTGAAATGCATGCCGACTGACAATTTCCACATTTTTTCTTGACAGCTGGGTCACATTTAGTGGTACCCAAATGTTTGAAAGTTCGGCATCCATTATATGGATAATTGAAATTGACAATTGGTCCTCCTTGCCATCCCTGTTTTTTGGCTTTTTGCTCTGAGCTTTCTGAAATCTTTTGTGCAAACAAAGCATACTACAAATTTTCGATTTTTGCTCAACTGCTTTGCCTCAGTCTGAGAGGTTTGGATGCTGTTGGCGACCTTAATAGCCCCCAAAAGGATACATTTTAACACGTTAGCTATTTCTGATGTAACTTTTTTGTTACAAAATCTCACAACCAATTGATTCTTTACAAGTTGTTCAGCGAAACGCTAAAATTCACAAGAATCTGTTAGAACTCTTAAGGTATCTATGTATGTATCATAAGTCTCCCCAGGCCTCTGCTCCCTAGAAAAACAATGTATCCGTGTGGACAGACAAGCCTTTCCGTACAGTCAAATGTTTTGCACTTCTTTTCACAGCCTTCATCTCATTAATCATATTCTATTCCCCGCAGTGATTCCAAAATAGGACAATGTTCGAATATAGCCTGCCCTTCCAAACAAACACAGTGTTGTTGAGGGCATCTTTTTCTACCTCATCTGAGCTGAAAACCGTCTACTGTGCCCAAACAGCTATTAAATGCTAAGAAAAAAACTGTCCATGCTGGATACTGGAGGTTCCCTTGCATTCTGTCGGAATATTATCAGTGCTTGATTTGACATGGTGCTTGCAGGTGGGGCCAGCCAGCACTCATTTTTTCGGACCAGCAGTTGTTTTTCATCAATAGACTTTGATCCAGAGCGAGAGAAAGGGGCAAGAAGGAAGAAGAGAAAGGTGGAAAAAAGGTGCCAAAGAGGTAAAGTGGCAGAAGCCATGGCATGCCTCTTTCACGCAAAGTGGTGCGTGTAAAGGGGCCATGTGTACAAGGACATGAAAAGCCATGAAGGGTTGCTTTACGTGTCCTTGTAAATATGGGACAGCAGTTTGCGCCGTCAGTGCGTCACAATAAGTGACGCAGCGGCGGCGCACGGGGCTTGTAAATAAGCCCCTTTATTCCTTGTGAGGTGATAAATGATTACTATCAAGTTGGATAATAGTGAAGAGCAATTATTAAAGGTCTAAGTGTCTTTAGGCACTATATAGACGTCCATTTCAAGAAAGCACAATGTAACTGCCTGAGACTACAAACAGCTCTCTCAATACACCACTGTCACGTAACAAACTAGCTTTTCCGGGAAACATCAGTTACATTGCGGTGTTCACACCGCAATACCTTTACAACGCGGGCATTACAACGAAAGTCATTACAATGACTTGCGCTGGATGGTGCTCTAAGCTAAGGAATAGTATGATTTACTATTCCCACACCATCTCTACTGTAACGTAGGCTGGAGTTGGAATAGAAAATCATACTATTCCTAAGTCCAGCGCCTTCCAGCGCAAGTCGTTGTAACAGCTTGCGTTGTGTAATGCCTGCGTTGTAAAGGTATCGCGGTGTGAACACCGTGATGTAACATCGTATATTCAGCTTTTCCAGGACTAGGCCTTGCACGTTGTTCGATGAAGCACCTCTGCGATTCAAATCCTGGCTCAGATGCTCCCTAGAGATCCAGGGTCCTCCATGACTTTGAAGCTCGTGGTTCTCTCAGGTCAAGTTGTGGAGTCTCAGTCAGACATGAGCTTCATTACAGTCTCCAGATAGCATCAGTCAAAATGTTTTTATGTTCTCTTAGAGATGTTCCCACTAGCAGCCCTCACCATTTTGAGAAAGAGCAGCACTGAGCCAGGTATGGCACACGGCCTGTTGCGCATGCATTCAAAACCTTTTCAAAGAGGCTGGCACTTCTCTGCCTGTTTACATCATACTTAGTTTCAATGTAGTGCGGCTGCTCCAAATAACAATGACCTACTAGGTGATGGCTACTTCTCAATACATGGAACACTAAAGAATCAACTCAAATGCCATATCTCCAATGGACTGGACCAGGACTTTCAAGATGCTGACTTGGAATATCACCTAAGTGAGAAGGTTGTAAAAACTTGCATATTTACTAACTCATCCACTTACATTAATCTCAGTGACTTAAGTACCCACAACCGCAATCTGTTTGTAAACAATATGTCACACGAGACTTAACTGTACATGTTCTGTGAGGGATGAAATCTCTGTTCTGTTGGAAATGAAAGATTGCATACAATGCTTTCTGTGAGAGTCAGAAGCTTGCTTTGCTACTGCTATACAGTCCCAGTTCTGTGAGGAAGTAAAGCTTGCCCAACTGCTGCCCAAAGTGAGTATGTCCTGTGATGGAAAAGGCTTGTGCTGTTGCTACCCTAGCTGTACCTTGTAACATGTAGCCACACCTTAGTGAAGTAAACACCAACACCTTGTTGAGTGTAAAGTAAAGAGTATTTAATGAGGGCACCTCACTCATCAGAGACCAGGAGCAACTTCTGCAAGCAGCTGACACCTGACTCCTAACAGCCTTACCATTCCATGTTCCATATTCCACCTGGTACTGTAATTGGCCACTGCACACTTTCAATGTTCATTATATACCACACTTCTCATCCCCTTTATAAACAACAAAAGAGAGATAAAAAAGCATTAACTAAAATGAGAAAAAGGAAAGGAAAAAGGATGGCAAAAAACAATGCAACATTTTGAAATCACTTGATTACAAAAATTAACCTTCTTTTCCTCAACTTAACATCTGTTCCATACATTTCTCTTTCATCCTGAACAGAACTCTCCTCTTGTGTCCTTACAGTATAATTCCTTTTGCTCTCAGCTTCATCATCTACTTTACTCTTAAACAGCACCACATAACTTTTGTTCCATACCTTATCATCTTCTCTCTTTATAGCATTATCAAAATATTTGACCACACGTGTTGGTTATGTGGACTTTGACCCAGGCATATAACCAACAAGTGCTTTTATCCATACCCGATCTCCTACTTTTACTGCATTCTTTTCCACACATTTTCTTGTATCAAAGTACTCTTTACTTTTCCTTTGCAAGGTTAGTTCTCGATCTCTCCACTCACTTACCCCATTAGTTTTCATCCCTTTGTCCCAAGACATCCAACCTGGGCATAAAACTGCATTAGGAGCTCTTACTTTGAATAGTTCAAATGGAGCCTTTCCTATCGTAGTATGTGCTGCCATGCAATGTGCTGTAATACATTTTTGTGATTCAGCCCTCCAATTAATGAATTCACCCAAGATAACGGTATATTTTCCTTGATTACTTTGTTGAATCTCTCTAGAGCCCCATTCGTTTAGGGATGATAAATTGCACATTTTTGTGAACAATAAAACATGCACTTAAATTTCCTCCATAGTCTTTTATACAAATTGATAATTGATGTCCATTGTCTGAGAGAGTGACACAGGAAAACATTCCCCCTTGAAAATTTCACTTAAAAATATGATAAAATTAGTAGAAACTTCTTGTACGCATGTAACTTCCACCTACCTTGAATATAAATCCATCAACACTATCAAATATGGCGTGCCATGTTTACCCCTCAATGGACCTACAATGTCAACGGCAACCTCATTCCATGGGTGTTGTGCTAATCTACGACACACCTTGGGCATTCAGCGATGTGTCAGAACTTTGTCACTAGAGTAACACTCTACAGAATCTCGCACCTCACGGTCAATACACAAATACATCCCTGGCGACCAGAAATTTGCGCTCAATCTCTCTTTGGTTCTCACAATACCTAAGTGACCCTGATGTGCTTCTGCTATTAACTTCTTCCTTAAATTCAAAGGAGGTACCAATCTTGTTCCCCTTAAAAGCAATCCATTATCCATTGTCAACTCATCCTTAATGGAAATCCAGGTTTTTGTCAAACCCTTGATTTGCCCTGATTTAATAGTTTGCATAATTCTACTTAACTCATAATTTTTCCTCAGATCGTCCCTCCAGACATCTTCTGTCAAAACCCTTAGGGTTTATTTCACACATATTAATGTCTTCCTCTTCAAGGTCATCACAATGAGTCTCATATTTTTGCTCACTTACCAACCTGGATAAGCAATCAGCAGACACATTATTTACCCCAGTACATGTTCTATTGCAAATTAAAAATCATGCAAACCAACCACCCACCTTCTGATTCTAGAAGAAATAAAATCCAACCCTTTCTTCAAAAAAACTTTTTTATGTGGCTCATAGTCCATGCACACTTTAAATGCTATTTCCCAAACAAAATTCCTAAAGCCCAAAAAATGGCCAAAGTCTCCTTCTCGGTTCCCCAAAAATTCATCTCTGCCCCACGTAAACATCTGTTGGCACACGCGATCAAGCACTCCTCACTCTCTCTCTTCTGTTTCAAAATTACAACTAGTATCAGTGACTATGCAAGTTTTATTTCTCAGAATAAACGCTTTTAAGTTGGGTGCCTTTCTCAATTCCGTCTTTAGATTTTCGAACTCTTGTAGACACTCCAAAGACCACACAAGCTCTTTATTCTTTACTTACAGACTCCTTAAATGTACAGATTTACCTGCCAGTTTTTCTATGAATTTACAATAGTACTACACCAGACCCGGGAAAGAAACAATTTCCTCCTTCGAAGAAGGTTCTGCTAGAGCTGTTATGGTGTCTATCAACTCTTTTATCGGTGCTACACTTTCTCCAGAAATTAAGTGCCTTAAGTAGTTCACTTCTTTTACCAAAAACGTACACTTCTCTTGCTTTAACATCAAACCAGCATCCAGAAGTCTCTGTAAAACCTGCCTTGCCCTGGCATTGTGTTCAGAAATGCTGCTCCCATATATCAACAAATCGTCCTGGTAACATTTAACTCCCTCAACTCCATTTAATATCAATGTCATCACCCTCTGGAATACAGATGCCGCTGAAACCAATCCTAAATTTAAATGCATCCATGGGAGTGATAGATGATGTAAGCTCCTGAGATGTTTCAATCAATTCCACTTGATGATATTCCAAGGTGAGATCTAGTGTAGTAAAATATTTTACACCTGCCAACATTGGCACAATTTCATCAATTTTAGGGAGTGGAAAATTGTCAACAATGACCTCCCAATTTATTGCTCTCAAATCAATACAAAGTCTGATGTCACTATTACCCTTGTTAGCCACATCTATAGGGGTGAACCACTCTGCTGCTTCAACAGGTGTTATAATCTCTTGCTCCATTAACCTTTTTAATTCTTGTCACAGGAATACATCTCATTTTGGGTGCCACTTGTACAGACCCTCTCTTTAATCTTTTCTGATGCTTGCAACCCTTCAAACATCCTAACCCACCCCTAAAAATGTGAGAATACTCCAAAACAAAATCTATTGAGATAGTTTCCACTTCCTGAGTTTGAACTTGAGGTTAAGCATTTGGATTGAGCTTAACACCTAATAAGCATTGATGTTGCCATCCAATCAAATCATCTCCCTTATTAGAGACATACATTTTCCCAAGTACAAATCTATCCTTCAACTTAATGCATTCCTCAAAATAACCATTCATACTTATAGGTTGTCCCCAATACCCATCTGGACTTTTGCCCATCACATGTAATTTATTCTTCCGCTCAACCCACTGTGAGTATGTTCTGTTTGAAATAATAGTTAAGTGAGAACACAAATCAAATTTCATGTTCACCTCATTTCCATCAATTATTTACACCTCCACTAGGATGTTCACTCTGAGAATCTTAAATCTGAAAACACACCTCATGAGTAACTCTTTTTATTTCCTTACTTTGATATTTCCTTGTATTGCACCTACAACACTTGCTATAATGACCTTTCTTACCGCAGTTATGTCACAACATTCCATGCTGGGCAAATCTTTTTATTGGCCCTATGATCACTCCTTCCACACCGAAAACATTCACCACCAAATTTAATTTGATCTTCTTTCACACGATCCTCTTTCTCCTTCATGCCGATTTTACTTTTTAACTCATATACAACTTCTTCCACTTTTTCAGTATTCAGAATCTCTTTGTTTTTCTCCATTTTCAATTTGGATACACATTTCATCATATACTCAACTCTTTTTGCAACTAAAATTACCTCCTCCAAAGGTGGTTCATCTTTAAGCCAAAGCTCTTCACTAATTTTATCACTTCTGCGTCTAAGCATCAAAAGATCTCTAATTCTTTTTTCTATATTGCCCCCAATCTTGCAGGTGGAAGCTAGCTTCCTAAGACTTGTCACAAACTCCTCCACCATCTCATCCTTACCTTCCTCTCCTAATACAAAATGGTACCGTTCAAGAATGGTACTCACTCTTGGCAAATATTGGTGATCAAGTTTCAGAATACATGCCTCATATTCATTTAATTCTTCGTGTTCTACATCACTTAGCGCTGGTAAATTTTCCAGAACTTCCTGCCCTTCTCCCCCAAGACAATGCATTAACAGAAAACATCTCTTCTCTGCACTCAGAGTTGTGCCGCACACCTTAGCGTAATGCTCAAAAATTTTCTTCCATTTGTCCCATTTTACCGTTGGCTCACCTGGGCTACTTACAAAGAATGGCAGCAGGATAACATTCTGCAGTTTTACTTACTTTTGTAGTAACAATGCTTTTCCAAAATCAACCTAAAAATATAGAAACCAGAAGTCACAGTGTCAGGCTTCGATGAAGAGGTCTGCCTGTTACCATGTATAACAAAACTTTCCGCTTTTCCTTTTACCTACTGAGCTTATGTGTCAACGTCTGTGTACCCAAAGATCACCAGTTTACTAGTGCATGTTTTAAAATATCTTCAAGATATGCCTGTGAAAGAGAACACTAACACATTAGTAAAACACTGTTGCTCTGAAATGATGAAAAATTACACTCTGTTGCTCCTGAAATGAACTTGTTGCTTCTCCTGAAGTGTATTCGGCCGCTGCTGCTCCTGATTGATCAATTATTCTTCCTGAATAACCGTCTCCACACTGTCTATTGCTGCTCCTGATGCAAGCTCAGTGTGCCTGTAACCGTGACAAATACAGCGCTTTATGAAAGTACAGAAAATACCGCAAACCAACTCACTGTAGCTTTCACACTGCCAACACTTAGATGCCAGTTTCACTGTTATCCTGAAGAAGGTGTGCCTGCCACCATGACAGGCAATGCTCCCAACATGCACCCGACTGCACACTGTACCGATGATTCGAATCCCATCCGCCTAAAATGGCGGCAAAATGTACCTGAATTACCTAATTCCCAAACACCTAAAATGACGGTGACATACACGCACCCCAAAGTGCTTTTTAGGGGAACTAAGGCTTAACAAGTCAGGCAGGCCATGTCTCCAAGTTGTTATGGCAACTGTTGTGCCCTGTGAAGGTAGACACCAGGTGCCAGGATGTATTTTCAAATCTTCTTTATTTAGTCTTAAGTCCAAGTTACATCAGTCTTGAGTCCAGCCAGCACTGGTGTGGTACCAGCCCCACCAGGAGCAGCCTGCCTAGCTGCTCAGCCCATCTCTAACTGACAACACTCATCCACACAGACACCCAAGCATTCCACGCATCACAGGCACACCAACATTCCATAACCAACTCACACTCTGGCTGAGCAGATAGGAGCAGCAGGGCTGGAGTACATGCAAATACAACTTAGTAGGGTATAACAAAGTACGCTCATATAAGCACCGTTTGAATTACCATGGGAGTGACAGACCATAGTTCAATGTGAAGGAATATTTGAGCGGCCAAGAGACAGTCTGTGCTGAAAATAAACTCCCGACCATAAATCAATAGACAAAACGCAGGGTCCATTTGTGCATTTCATTGTGTAAGCATGAGTGATGAGAAAGATGTCGGACATGAGACTGCATAGAAATGATGGCGCCGGAAAGCTGCATGCACCTCGTGGCGTCTCCAAGGTGAGCACGTGCCATTAAATGACACACGTCATCCGTTCCAGTTTCAGATGATGTTCTTTCTTTGGGCGGGTTGGGCACAGCAAAGAACATGAGCCAGACCTCCCTTCCATTGCTTTTTCACCTCCTAGCCTTTGAAATGCTGCCGAATGCAAATCTGTAATAAAACTCGTAATAAAATGACATAATACTGCAATAAAATCTCAAATTCAAGGAGAAAAGCTTTCCTGCAAATCACATAAAGCTTTTCTGTGTATTTTAACTGTCCCTGCAAGGAAGGAAATATGATTTGGTAAAAAGGCGCACAGTATATTTCTGGCAAGGCTCTAGGAATGCAAACTGCACCTTTTGACAGAGTTTATTAGGGGAAGTACTTTACCTGTTCTGCTGATTTAACGAGAGGCTGGGACATCTCGAGCTTCATCTGGAGAAGAAAAATCCTACAATTCTAAAAATGGCCCACATTAGGAGTGGGTCAGTTAAATTGTGACCTGTTCATAAACACTTTTTTGCATGACAATTTTCGCTTTAGAATTAATAGTTTGAATTTCATGTGCACTGTGGGATCTGTTCTTTCTCATGTATGCATTGCAGGTGGAGAAGCATTCATTAGGAAAAAGTAATGTCTTTGTTTTAGTAGCTAGGCAAGGAGAGAAGAAGTTACAGTTACATGGTTTGGAGATGATAATGACGGAGATGGATTCACAAGGGAGAAGGCATGGGAACCAAGGACGAATTGTTACGAGGGATGTACATGGAGAACACTGTGCAAAAGTACTTCCATGACTGTGCCCATTGTGGATTAGACGCATGCTGTACATTATGGGAAAGCTACCTGTGGATAACAGATTGTTGGAATTATGGACAGGACCCACTTCTTTCTCGCCTTCGGAGAGGGAGCATCTCAGAACAAGCTCTTTCCCTTGCAATAGTGGTTTTATGCTACTTGATCCATTGATGGTGGAGAGGCTTCCTAGGAAGACTCCACGTACTGACTCCTTTTCCTTTTATTTGAAATGCTCATGTAGGGATGTCGTCTTAGTGCTAGAGTAGGGATAGATGTAATGCTCTTCATTCATCAACCCTCGTTGTAGGGAAATTTGGACTCATGCTTCCAGATTCTCTGTATCCTACTTCTTCAATTAATAGTTTTCTTCATGCTGCACCATTTAAATTGGATGCGTAGCTTTGGCTACATCCAAATTTCTTTGTATTTCTATACTCTCATGCTGAGGTGTCTCCATGTCCAGTTATTTTTGGCTTTGTAATAAATCAACTAACCTTATATAGTTGTACGTGGATTATTATGCGTCAATGAGAGTTACCGGCTAATTGTCTGTGTATTAGCGATTTTTCTCCCCTTCAGACTTTCATGCTACTAAAAAGAACCACTGGAGGGTGTCTCTAGAAAGGGTCTAGAACTAATGGACTGAGCCCTTTCATATACGGTAATTACCTGATGCGATAACATTTGTTACATTTCGGGAAAACCTGCTGGAATTTACCAAAGGGAAAAGGCTCAGGGGCATATGTACTAGGAAACTGTTGGAGTGCAGAGTTAAGCAAAGATTGCTAACGCTGTGCTCCCACAGTTTCCAAGCGCAGGGCTGCGCCATATTTACAAGAATGCAGCACACCCCTGCATTTCCCCTAGCGCTGGCGCGAAATGTAACTGCCTAGCGCCAACACAGGCGCCCTTGCACCATAGTGCAAGGGTGCCTGCATTGCAGTGAATGATTGTTTATGGGCAGGAAGGTATCCCTTCCTGCACATAAACTATCAGTAATTGCGATTTGTAACTTCTATGTGTGCTCCTTTATGCAACTCGTCATTTTTCAGTGATTGTTGATGTGCAGTAAGGGACACCTTCCCGCACATAAATAATCACCAGTGGTAATTTGCAGAATGCAGCAGACATAGAAACAGCAAAAACTAGGAAAATTAATAATTTCTCCTCATTTCGCCAGGTCAAGACCAGGTTTTCCCTGGTCTTCTTTTTGGCGCTGCCTCATATTTACGCCTCCCTTGTAAATAGGGGGCAGCGTCAAAAAGCAATGGGTGTTGTGGTGGAACGTCCACCACAACACCCATTGCCCACCCCTTTCACGCTAAGTGTAGCGTGAAAGGGGGCCTTATTTACAAGGCAGCGTTAAGCCACATTAAGTGGCTTAACACCGCCTTCTAAATAAGGCGAAGGACTTAACGCCACAGGAACGTCACAAAAAGTGACATACCTGTGGCGTTAATCCCTTGTAAATATGCCCCTCAGTTTTCCACCTAAGCACCAGGATCTGCAGGTTATTCCCAAAATCTCAGAATAAGTAATCATTTTCTCATAAAACGGTGTCGGATTTTATCCATGTGATAATTATCTCATCAAAATACCAAGCCATTTTCAATGAGGATCTTTGACTCTTCAGATGATATTTGGCACACTACGCTAACCCTTTGGTGGGAAACATTCCAGTGGTGGATTTTCCAATGGGATTAGCACTTCCTCCAGAAATGTTAGGATACTCTATTCCCACCCAACTCTAATTCAGGCCCTCAAGTTCTTGTAAATTCTATCATGCTTTGCATCAACATTGGGCTCTTCTATAGATGGAAGAAGCAAACTACAAGAACAAAGAATCACTGCTTGAAATGTTGGCTAACACATAGGTATACTTTTTTGCATTGACCAATGACGCCCAGCAGCAACTACAGTGACGCACTGCCATCTCCCGAATTTTCATGACCCCAGGCAAGAGATATTTTGGCGCCCTGTTTCAGAACGACTTTGAATTTATTACCCATTTCAGCTAATTCAAGCCCTGGTTGTGCCAAACAAGACTTTAAAAAATGGGGGCATGCCAAAACAGATGGAAGCTGAAGCTGCCTGGAGTTCTCCAGCCAAATTCAACAAAAGCCTGTGAGAACTTTTTCGGGAGGCCCAGATTGACATGGATTCCTGAGCTAAGATTGTGTCAGTCTGTGCCCTTCACTACTGGTGACCCTAATCTGAGCACCAAGAACATCCCTTTAGCTCTTGATTCTTCAGGTAGAGAAGTCGAGCAGTCCGCGGCTTACTCAGGGAGATGGGTTGGGAACTTAATAAACTGGCCAACACAAGTTAAAAAATGCAGCTGCTATTCATTTATTCTTTTCAAATATATTCTTATTGACTCAAGCAAAGTCATGGACAGCATCAATCCGAGCCATACATGCATTGGTCAATACAGCTGGATCATGTCAGATGAGCAGCATTTATAAAGGTCTACGTCTCCAACAGTGCTTCAGATATCACAATTACACATATACCTGCCATTAATATGTAATACAACACATTTTAAGGCTTGTAGTCAAAACAAATGAAAATTGAAAAACAGTGGTAAACATTCTCCCATCTCCTTCTTCACTGTTGTTGTTTATTTACTCTAAAAATACTGTAAGGCATGTGCAAGACGAGCATTCATCCCTCCCCCCCCCCAAATTCACAAGTTGACTGCAACAGGCTGCTGAGGAGAGCATAACCAGGACCAATATAGTAGTGTTTATCGCAATTTACTTCGAGGAATTCTCATATAACCGCACCGAATGGAGGATTTAAAGTGTTGCAGGGGGATATTTTGGTAATGATGGTAAGAAGCGATTAGCTAAAATCTTAACCAGTATTTAGTTATCAGCATCCAGAATTGAGAGTGGCCTATAGGAGGATATATCTAACCAGTTTTTGTTAGGTTTGGGAATGGCTGTGATTAGGGCCTCTCGCACCGTAGGAGGCATGCTCGCCTGGGAAAAGGGGCTCTCATACACCTTCAAAAGCGGGGGAGCTAGTTGTGGAGCAAACAACGCATGGCATTCAGCCGGTATGCCATCTGTTATGGGGAGATTTCCCTCTGGGCACGTCTTGGAGGACCCCTTTGATCTCTTGAAGAGTAAGTAGTAGGGACAGTGTCTTATTGGTTTCAACGGACATCCCAGAGAGATGTATTCCTTCCAAGAATGTGGTGAGAGCATCATGTGTAGGATCTCAGGTGTCCTCATATAGGTTTCTATAGTAAGCAAAAAAGAGACTTGATGCGCGCCTGAGTGCACTCAAGTCACCACATGGGTGTGGAGATTGCTAGGGGGAATCAATTGAGTGGGAACAGTTTTGGTAAGGCACGCAAGAAGCCTACGAGGTTTGTCCACTTCATTGTGTTTTTTTTATATGAAGGAGGAGTAATCGTGGCAGCAGAGGGTTTCTAATTTGTCATAGTAACTAGTTTTAAAGGGGAGTAGCATGCAGTCCAGAGCTACAGGAGACCAACTCTCCATTGTATGCAGTTCAGCCTTCAATTGTTGGAGGTCTCTGTTGGTAATCTGCCTAACCCCAACCATTGTCTGTTTAGGGTATCCTCTAGTTACTACTTTAAAAGTTTCTTATTCAATTAACGGGCAGGACACAGTATTTGCAGTTTCTGCAAAGTATGCGCTAATGTGTTCTAGCACAGAGCGTCGGAACATAGAGTCTGCCAGTGTTATAATTTTCATGCGCCAATTGGTTATAGGAGATATAAGTTTTGCCCAGTCAAGCTGTGCCAGTAAGGGATTGTGATCTGAAAGGATTTTGGGATAGTATACTGTTAGCATGCAGTAGTGTAGTTCCGTGGTACATATAAACCTGCCTAAGCGGGTGTGCATGTCATGTACAGCTGAAAGGTAGGAGTACTCACAGGGTGTTGGGTAGCAAGTTCACCATATGTCTGCCAAATGCCACTGTTGAAGCCATCTTTGAAGTCCTCTGGCACTGTGTATAGCTGGGGATAGCAGAGGGAGTGATCTGTCTAGCGGTGTCGAGCATGCAGTTTCAATCACCTCTTATAAGCCACGGGATGTCAAGCCAATTAGAAAGGCAAGTAGACACCCAAATCCAATACTCTGCTTTCTCAACATTAGGAGCCTATAAATGACCCAATACCAGTTGCCTGCCATCCAGTGTGCCCCTGAGGAAAACAATCCTGCCCTCTGAGTCAACATGAAAGCTCTCTAGGGCAAACCGAACTCCCACCCTCACCCAGATTAAAACTCCTTTGCATATGATGAGTAAGTAGTGCCATATAGTTGGCATGTCCATTTACGTTGTAGTCAGGAAAGTTAAGTGCAAGTTAAGTGAGTTTCCTGTAAGACTGCTATCTGAACACGCCATCTAATGAGGGTGAAGTGAATCTTTTTAAGTTTTGAAAATAAGTTTATTAAAGAAGAATTCCACATATTGCATACAACCACCCTGAAAATTACAATTATATGGATAACAATCGAACAAGTATAAATATAAAATTGCTGATAAAATCAACCTGTTGCATATACAGACATTATAATGTATCAAAAGGAAAAGAAACGAGAGCAATAATATATTAATAATATATATTGGAAAAGTAAGAGAAAGAACAGAGAGCAAAAATATAAAAAGCATAACATCTCAGGTTATCAATATAATGACACAGAAAATTAAATAAGCAAAATTATAATGGTGTAAACATTACAGGGTGGTTTGGGAACTTCTTCTAATAATGGATGATGACGAGCACAATCACTAGCAGAATTGCTTGAAAATACAATTACAGAAGACCATATACTATCTCTTTTAATAAAGAGGGATAATGGGGAGACATAAGCTCGTTCTAATCTATGATTGTAACAGACACTATACCACCAAGCTTGAAATGAAAGTTGTGGGGATTGCTTCCAATTTCAAGTAATTTGTTGAAAGGCATCTTCTATTAATAAGTCTACTTTAGCAGTATTACATGCATGGGTGGGCCAATGGTCTAAAACTGTACCCAGAAAAAAAATTGCAGGAGAAAATGGAAAATTTGTGTGAAAAATAACATTAATTTGAGACCAAACTTTTAACCAAAATTGGTGGGTATTAGGACAAGAAAAAAGAATGTGATATAAATCAGCAGATATAGCCTTACAAGACCAGCAATGTGCCAAAACATCTGGATTAATTTTATGTAAAGTATATGGAGTGATCACGAGTCTGTTATATAGGAAATAGAGAGTCTGGGCCGTGTTGGCAGATCTTGGTGTTTTGCGAAGTTTTAACCCTAGTTTGTCCCAAAGTGTAATAGACCATGAAGTCTGAAAATCTCCCTCCCACTGTAATTCAATGTCTGTTTTATCCCTATGCTCTGAAGATTTATTAAGTAATTTATAGATTGTGGAGGCATTTGGGTGAGTGGCTAATATAGGAAGAATGTTTTTTATGTGGCAACACAGAGGGATTATTTGATGATAAGTAAGATAGTGTGGTAGAAAAAATTCTCGGATCAAAGATGTATATTAGTTATAATATGATTGTGGAAAGGTAAATAGTAGTTGTACTGCTGAGAATGTAAGAAAAGAAGTGTTGGAACTAAGTTGGTGTACCCAAAGTAAACCCTTATCTCTCCAGGGTTTCCAAAAAATAGATTTATTATTGAATTTTATAAGATTATTATATCAAAATGAAGACTGAAGAAATCGATCAGTATCGGAAAGGTGTGAAAAGAATATAGGTTTCAGAAGCTTATAAGTAGTGCTATGAATAGGAGATGATAGACAACGAGTTTTATGGGTAACTGTAGGAAATTCTTGAAATGAAAAGGGAGAAAGGAGGGAAAGTTCAATATCTTTCCAAAGGGGAGAAGAATCTACAGGTAAATTGAATAAGCACCTAGAAACCTGCTTAAGTTGAAACGTAGCATGATAAGACTGGAAATCAGGAAAATGTACGCCTCCATGAAGTTTACTGCGTTTGAGCTTAAGAAGGGACATACAAGGCTTCTTATGACTCCATAAAAAAGAAGATAGTATAGAATAAAAAAATTTGAAAAGGTAAGCAGGAATAGTGATGGGAGTATCAGAAATAGTATAGAAAACATTAGGTGCAAGCATCATTTTAATAGTGTCAAGTCTACCTCACAAGGATAAATAAAGAGGGTGTCATTTAGCAGTTGAAGCAGATAAAACAGCAAGAACCACATTCATATTTAACATTAGAGTTTATTTAATGGAAGGTGCAAACCAGAGTCCTAAATATTTAATGTTATGGGGATTCCAAGAAAAGTTAGAAAGGGAGAAATTTTGCTTATAGCATAAAACATTGAGAGGGAGGACTTCACATTTGTCATTATTTAACTTGTAACCACAGAGTGTCGAGAAAAGTTTAACTTCCGCAAGAAAAGCAGGAAGAAAAGATTCAGGTTTAGATAAAAATAAGAGAATATCGTCAGCATAAACACTTAATTTAGTATGTGCATTTCCATATTGAAAACCAAGGATATCAGTGTTTTGTTTAATTTTTGTAAGCAAGAGTTCCAACACGAGAATAAAAAGAAGTGGAGATAAATGGCAAACTTGTCGAACACCTCTCTTTAAAGAGAGTGAAGGAGAAATAAGACTATTAGCAAAAATAAAAGCTGTTGGAGCAGTATATAATAGGGAGATAAAAGAAATACATTTGGGACTAAAGCCGACCCAGGAAAGCGCATGAAAAATAAAAGACCATTTCATACGATCAAAAGCTTTTTCTGCGTCAAGGGAGATAGCTGCTAATGAGTGGGAATATTTATGAGATTTATTCAATATATTGAAGAAGATTCTAGCATTATCAGGAATATCTCTTCCCTTAATAAAACCTGACTGTTCTTTGCCAATAAGTGAAGGTAAAAGTGGTTCTAATCGGAGAGCAAGAATTTTAGCAAATATTTTATAGTCAGAATTAACTAAAGAAATTGGTCTGTAGTTCTTGCATAAATGCGGATCCTTACCATCTTTAGAAATTAGATTAATGAGCGCTTCCTGAAAAGTGCCACAAGAAGCTTTAGATGAAATAAAATGAGAGAATAAAAGATGAAGTTTTGGAAGCAAGAGTTTAGAAAAATGGGAATAAAATTCTACAGGAAGCCTTCTTGTCCTGGAGCTTTGCCAGTCTTAATCACTTTTAATGCTGAGAGATATCTTTTAGAGAGAACTCCTTATCCAATAAAGAAACGTCTATATCAGTTGGGAAATTCTTCTGAATCAATGAAAGATAATGCTGTATGTCAGCAGAATTTGGATCGGATTCAGGAGTATAAAGGGTAGTATTGTGAAGCTCTCCTGGGTTTTCTGCAGAGGTGAAATGGACGGAACAGATGCTGGGTCCCAACTTCCCTCACCCACCTCCTTCGCCCAACAACGTCAAAGCAAAAGAGGGAAGGTGGGGAAGAAGGGGAAACAAAACAAGGAAAGGGAGAAGGAGTAGAGTCCACAGGTCTGTCCGGTGCGGTGTCACCAAGTTTCCTAATGGGAAAAGACGCAAACGTAAGTATGATCTTTTAGAACTAGGAGCCTACTGTATAGATATTTGGCTACTCTAGTGTTCTACCTGTTGAATGTTCTGCCAGTTGCATGTAGGAGATATCAAACAACTAGAGCGTGAGACTCACACAGTGTATCTAGAAAATAAATATACACTTATTATTCATAAGGACTGCAGAATTTAAGCTGTAAACAATGATAAGTGTGAAACATACCAACCTTAACGAAAACCACCATCGGAAATCAACAGACCCATGAAAATTATACATATCGCCTGAAAACTAGGAAAAATAACAAAAACGTATTTTCCTAGTCAGGAGAATAAAGAAAGGAAAACAATTTGGCACAAAAAGGTGCAGGGTCGAAATGCGTAATTACATTGAGGAAGAAGTGGTTAAAAAACAATCTCTTTTTGTATTGTAGCAAGAGATGTGAAGCAATCGTGAAATGAGCCAAGTTCAGGGCTGAGAGCACACTCCACAACAAATGAAGGAGCATAGAATCAGATAAGTATAAGAATGCCACTGGATACTGAAATAACATGTATCCTACCTTAGCCAAGAACTACGATTCTTTAAATACCCCCTTTGTTCTCAAAATAGGCAGGTACCGGGATTCACAAACTAAGAAATGCTGCTTCCACGAGAGAAACAATGTGGCTGGCCGACGAGGGAGCTCCAAGGCTGAACTATGCCCCGGAAGAAGAAACGGCAACCCAGAAACAACAGAGCTCTGAGGACGCCGGGAGAGGAACGCCAAAGACGTCTCTACTCTCCGGCGCGGATCCAAGAATGTAGGTAAGAACGAGGGACAGGCGGGGAATTCAAGGGAGGCCTGGCAGGATTCGTGATGGAACGTGAAGCGCATTTCCCTTGAGGACCCCTCCCTTATGATGACCTCAAGCGCTGCCTTCGCCAGCTGACAGGAGTCGGCAGGCGGGGCTTGCTCAGGAGGCTGTGGGCGGGATGGAGAGTGCTGCCACAGGCCGCGCGGCACGACAAGTATAATGTTTTAAATTCATCCAGAATTTCTGCGTCTTTAAATACAGATGAGGAATCTGTTCGCAAAATAGAATCGATTTTGGTACGTTCTTTTTTTATTTTAAGATATGTGGCAAGCAATTTACCTGCCTTGCTTTGTCCACCATAATAACGGGCATTGCCGCTAAGAAGGTAGGAAGTAGCGTTCTCTGTGTACAACTTGTTATATTTAAATTTTTCTGTAATAAGTTTATCTAGGTAACATTTAGTATTTATAGTATTATAACGGGTTTCTAATAAATTAATGTGTTTAAGAGTGGCAAGCGCTTTTTGAAGGTTCAATTTCTTTTTTTTTAAACGTAAGATATGATAAAATCTCTAGTGAAGCTTTAAATGCATCCCATACTACATGAAAAGGAAGATCAGAGGTCAAATTAAGAGTAAAGAATTCAGCAATAAAGGGTTCAAAAGTATAGTTAAAGATTGGATCAATTAGTAAGGAGGTATTGAAGCGCCATCTTCTATTACCCTTGTTAGGAAGGCATAATTCTAAGTCCAAAATTACAGAGGCATGTCAGAAATCAATATAGAGCCAATATCTGCATGTATAATGTGCTGTGTTAATGAATTAGAGACAAACAAATAATCTTTATGAGATTGAGAGAAGTGCATAGGAGAGAAAAAAGTATACTCTCGCAACTGTGGGTTACATAATCTCCAAGAGTCGACAAGAGATCTTTGGTCAATTAGTGTTGTAAATTGCTGATGTCTTAAAGATGGAACAAATGTTACTTTATAGGTACGATCTATATAAGGGTCAAGAACTAAATTAGAGTCACCACCAAAAATGATATATTGTGTAGGGATTGACATCAATTTAACAGAAATAGCTGGTCAAAAACCATTGTCAGTTTTGGTAGGTTCATAAACATTTAACAAAGAGATAGGAACACTATCAATACTAAGATGTACAATTAACCAACGATCGTCGTCATCTGCTTCCTGAGACAGAACGTTGACATTGAGTTTTTTATGGCAAAGAGTAATACCTCTGTTGCTTTTGCCCGAACCAGGAGAGGAAAACACAGACCCTACTCACTGCAGCTTGAGTTTTAAAACTTTTGATGCAACAATATGGGTTTCTTGCAGAAACACAATATCAGATTTAAGGTTGGACAAATGGGTAAGTACTCTTTGTCTTTTGATGGGCGAACCCAAACCTTTAACATTCCAAGAAATAGCACGTAACGTCATTCAACAAATGTTAAAAGGTAAATTATATACATAATATAGTCTCAAAGGTACAATATCACACCAAGAAATGCTCTCAAACAAAGTTAGAAGAAAAGAAGATAGTAATGATATAAAAAGAAGAGAGAATAGAGAAGAAAGAGAAAGAAAGAAGTGAGAAGAAAATACATAGAATCGATAGATAAGATAAAGGTAATGACATACCAAAAACATAAACATGGGTGGAGGGTGGTAAGGCCACAAGAGGAAGATGGAATAGCCGACTTGAACTCCATGGTAGGTGAGGAGGGAAGACAACAATCCAGACGGACAAAAAAGGATGATGATCGGATAGACGGGACAGCACCTAACATGAAACATACAAATAAGATTAAAAGAAACAAATATTTTATTCCAGATATTTCATAAATAATCATAAAATTGAGCAGATTAACTTTGTTTCACATCAATAAAACATGTTAAGTAGAAGACATTCTCGTAACTTCCATAGCTTCTTCCTTGCAATTGTCTAGAAATCGCTGTAATAAAACAGTATCTTCATATGTAGTAATATTATTTCTATATGTCACTTTAAAGAGACAAGTATGAAGCAACCCAAATCTGGCATTAAGATTACGCAGATTAGCAGACCACTTATCGTTGAGATGTTGAAGGCGTTTATTTGTTTCCTCCACATAGTGTTCTAAGAGCTCGTATCTCCTCCAAAAGTAACTCTAAAGATATGGGTGGGGGAGATTTAGAAGGTGAAGGAGGGTCTTTTTTAACCCGCTTGTTTGATAAATGTGCCGCTGTAGTACTCATTTTAGTTGACTGCTTAGCAGATGGAGGAGGAACGATTGACCCAGACTCGCTGAAGTAGAGGGTTATGCATTATGATCTGAATCTTCAATAATGCTTTGCAGTACTGAAAAAAGTATATGTTTCCAACAAAATGGGAGACTTACTCTGCGATGATGAGTTAACAGCGCGCCCTCTGACTGACTTAGTCTTCCCCATATACAGAGAGGTAAAGCAGTAGCCAATCATTCCCCAGGCAGAGGAATATAGGAAGTTATCAACAATAATTAACTTTGCAATGTTGAAAAACAGCAACTGGCAGGCAAAACATGTGAAGTGTTGAAAAACAAGATTGCAAGGCAACAACAATTGTTTTCTAAATTATATGCCCATAGCTAAAACGTTTAAAAAACTAACAAAACTGAAAAATTTGGGCATTCTGGAGATATTATGGAAAAAAGTCTGTGACACACGGGAGTAAAAGCCATTAAAATGTAGTTAACCTAAGTGTGTTGGCAGGTGAGATCTATTCACAGAGTTTATTTATCTGGGCAGTCAAAAAATCAGCAACACTGCTGGAGGACAAAATGGCGGGCGCAATTCTCATCAGGCAAAAAGAGCCGCAGACACAAAACACAAAGATACGGTAGTAGCTGCTTACCATGCAGCGTGCAAAGACATCAGGCAGATGCAGGAAGGCTTCCGACAGCGACTCCACATGTTTGCAAAGATGCAAGAACACTATGCCTGCAAGGAGGGAAGCCGTCCTCCAAATCCACCGCAGAGCGCCGTCAGCCAGCCACCATCTTCTTCGGCGCCAAGCTTTGCCACCCCCCCACAGGGTGGAGTGAATTTTGAACCATTTCTTCAATGAGTTTAACCCTCTGACATGCCAAGTTATAATTCTATACATGAGAGAAATTCCTCGTGCCAGGAGGGCATACTCCCCATGGCAAATTCAATTAAGAGAGGGAAGTAACATCAAGCGTAAGAAAAAAAAACAAGGTAACATTTGTACAACAACAACTCCAACAGATCTAGCTTTCAGTGGGCAGATTCCGTAACTTATCTGCTCAACCCATAACAAAAAGCTTTGTAGCATTTATGGTCCTCAGACACAGCAGTGGACTGGAAACCTCTATGGGCGTGACGGGTGCTTGATGTTGGGAGCATATTGGTCAGCATCTGCAGGAGATAGGTCATGTGGCCGTGTCCTGGCCTCGGGTAAGATCATAGGGGCAGATTTATAAGGACTGGCGCATCTCTGCAAATCAGCAGGGATGCGCCAGAATAGATGCGACACGCAATTCTCCCCTTGCGCCACCACGGATGCGTTACATTTACAATGCGGCGCACCGTGGCCCAAGGATAGGCAGATGCGTGTCGCATCTTGTGGCGTAAGGGCGGCGCATTGCTGGAGTCGTGTCGCGAGCGCGACGCAACTCCAGCAATGTTCAGGGACCGCCCATACCTAACGTGCTGCGCCACTCCTTACGCCTGCTTCAAGCAGGCGTAAGGTTTTGTCGCAGCGGCCTCCGAAAAGTGACTCAGTGAAATCTTGTAGATTTCACTGCGTCACTTTTACGAGGCTTTTTCCGACGGAACGCCCACACTGCATACATTAAACCTGACGCAGGTTTAATGTGGCGCAGGGCTTTACAACGTGACGCATCTTCCTAGATGCGCCACGTTGTAAATAAGTCGCAACGTGGCGCATGGTTTACGCCACCGCTGTGTCACAGAAGTGACGCAACGGCTGCGTAAATGTGTCGCAAGGGGCTTGTAAATCTGCCCCATAGTGTACAACATGGACGGAGGTCTTGAGTTAGATGACAAGGGCCCATGTTGTCTGGGTCAAGACTAATTGGGCTAAGCAAAGGATATCAGGAGCAGAAAGAAGCCACATGGCACCAGTCTATGTCACTGTTTAAAGTGTTGACATTAAGAGAGTGTCAAACAATGTTGTCCGCTGTTTGTGGAGTAACAAGAGGGCCCGAGGTTGAGTCTTTGTCTCCGATGTCAGAGTGAGAGGCCACGCTGGATCTCTGGGGGGCAGTGGCTGACTGCAGGGAGACAGTTGAGTTATAGTGCAGTGCAGTCGCAGCATTTATGGCATTAAGGTGATCTTCTTAAATTTGAGAGGAGGGGCCATTCGGATGGGGTTTTCAAGATCTGTGGTGCCAAGATAGTTCTCACTGGGGTTTCGGTGTCCCTGGGGTCGGCTAAGACAATGACTTGGCTGTCTTGGTCAAGTGGGTCTCAAGCCAGTCCCAGGCCAATTCTGGATCTGTGAAAAAGTGGGTACGCTGGCCCGCCACAACGTGCAGTTTTGCAAGGAAACCAGACCACATTTCAGGCCCAAAGAGCATAGTTTCTTTTTGACTTGTAGAAACGATGAGCAGCACCGTTGTACTGAAATGGTGTAATTGGAGGAAAAACATCCCCTGAGAGCCATTGATTTTAATGGCATCATTTCTCATGGGTGCCATCAAGATGGCATTTTGGTTGCAATAGTTTAGTATCCTTGCAACTATGGGTCTCGGGGGCAAACCTCGAGGGGGGCATTTTTCAGGCACTCTGTATGCTCTTTCTACCCCAAAGTGAGGGGAGAGTACTTTGGGAACTATATCCGTTGTAAGCCATCATTCGATATATAGGGTGGCGTTTGTACCTTCCGTGCCTTCAGGCACGTCCACTTTTCAGATATCAATGCGACGTGAATGGCCCTCCACATCTTCCAATTTATCTTCCATGCTGGGTAGTCTTTCCATAAGGTCTTACAAGTGTCGAGCGTGGGCATCAGTCCTCGAGTGCAGATCGGTAAGTGCTTGTTCATGACTGGCAACCCTTTCTGCCAGCCTCCAATGGTTTTCACGAAGTTTTATGGGGTCAATTGGCAGGGCATCGTCTTTCGCTTTGAGGACCGAGTAGGTATCCATTACTGCTGCCAATATCTGATCAAACTTGTCAGGTGGTTCAGTAAGCGGTTCAGTAGGGGCCAGAAGGGCCTAGGAGTCAGGCAGAGGTTGATACTGTTCCTAATGCATCTCCGTGTCTGGGTGCAGCTTCCACAGGGCTACGTGACCGTCCCATTCAGGGGCACCACTAGGTCATATGCAGTGCTGGGCACTGCGGGCTGCCAGGATAATGGGGTGCACAGCTTGGGTAACCAGCAGTATATGCAGGGCCCCCCACCCTCCCAGCACAGCAAGCAGCCATCTCTTGGAAAATGCACTGGGGGCACGTGTCGCTCTTGCAAAATAAAATATTTGGTCCTCAGCACCGGGACACTCCATGGAGTAGCCGTGCGCTTTACAAGTGCCCAGTAACATAACATAACATAACAGTTGCCAGTCAGCAGGGGGGCCCAGAGAGCAGGGGAAAGTCTAGTATGTGGGGGCACCAAAACAGTTTCTCCCCCTCCTCAGTGCTGCAGTCAAGGCTAGGCAACAGGTGGGCTCCGCACCCGGGAATTCCAGTGATGTGCTTAGGGCACACTTCACCCAGTGCCATGTAAGATCTTCTATGCAGCAAGCGCTGGGGGCAAGTGCAGCCAATATGGAAGTGGGTCCTCAGATGCCAGAAAGTGGGTAGTCAGAGGTGGAGGGGGAGTCTAAGAGAGGCACCGCTGCAGGCAGTTGTGCAGTCCCAAGGGCATCCCTCCCTGCAGGAGGGGCACAGAACCTGCGTCAGAGGTGCACAATGACCACTGGCAGGCTCGACCCCACCGAGAAGGGGTGAGATATAGCGGGTCACCAGGCCCATCGGTCAGTATGCTACTGGGCAGTAGGTTGTCTTGCGCCGCCTGGCACCACTCTGACAAGGTTGTGCCTCACCAGATCATGACCAAGGCCATCCCACACACGAGGGCTGCTGGTGCAGCAGCAGACCGAGTTCTCCGCAGCCTCCCCCAGCACTGGCAATCAGACCTCCACCAGTTCAACGGGGCACGTCTCAGAGGCCGAGGGTTTCCAGACAACAGCTGGACAGTCAATTCAGGGTCACCAAGGTGCGGGATGATGCAGGATTTTGCCAGCCGATATGGAGCTCCTTCAAAAGGTGGTCACCATGTTTGGGCACTAGCCACGCCCCCTGCAGCTGCTGTTTATAATCATTCTACTAGGATTACATCAGGAGGTGGGGCAACCTTGTAAAAAGGTTTCTTGTGACCCAGTCCCCAATTAGTCTATAACTCGCTCTGGTAGTATGGTAGGTGAGGTTTAGAATGATGGAGAGAGGGAAAGCAAAGAGAGAGAGAGAGGCAGTTAAGACAGATTTGTAGTAGATGGGGGTGAGATGGTAACAGAGAAGTAAGGTGAAGAGAGAGAGGATAGAGAGGTGGAAATGTGGAGGTGGGCACAGAATTGTAGAGAGAGTTGTATAGAGAGAACAGTAATGAAGACATAGGTGAGACAAAGAGTTTTGAGATAGAGAGAGTGGCTGGTGATATGTGGAGATTTGCACAGATATAGTAGTAAGGAGAGATGGTTGAGGTAGAAGAGATGATGTGAAGGAGAGATACATGAGATGGAAATATTATTTTTAACTTATTTAATTGCCACCAAATACCTGAAACCACAAGGGTCAAAATTGGGCAGACAAGGCAAGCACACCACACTCTAAGCTTCAGTGAAGGGGGCATGGTCAGCTGTCAAATTTAAAAAGAAGAATCTATATTTTTCAGCACATTTGAACTTCTTATTGTTCTGATCACTTTCTCGGGGGGTCTCCTGGAAGATGGGAAACCTGGGCAACTGCCCACTTTGCCCATGCCTTAAAACGTCTCTGCCACGCAAAAGGAGTCCCGATGGTTTATCACATAACTGGTCTATACACATGCACCATTGGCCACTAGCTTCCTGCATTGAGGGCAGTTTCTAGAGAGTGAAGGTGTAGAAACAGGTCTTTCATTAAAAGAAGGGTTATGTTCGCTCATTTTGGGCCATATGTAGGTAGCTAAATACCGGTCGGTAACGGCCGAAATTCGGTAAATCTCCCGTTACCGACCGGTATTTAGGCAATTGAGATGTAGGAGGCTAAAAAGAAGGATTCGGTAATTATGAATCGGTAAATACCGATTCATCATTACCGAATTCAAAATTACCGATTCGGAATTACCGATTCCATAATTACCGAATCGGTAAATAAGAAACGGTAAAAACGAAAAAAGAGATGTAGGTAAAATCGTTAATACCGAATTACATGAAATTCGGTATTTAAGAGTCGGTAATTAACACTGACTGAAAGAAGGTGGTAATCATCTACAGCGTATATAAGCAATCCCAAAATGCAACAGTGTGATCACTATGGCGGCTTTCTATGTGATTGCAAGGCGGCTACGTCTACAGGCAGCAGGAGTGAGGATCTGGAGACGGGAGGAGCGCATTTACAGACAGCGCATCACACTCTTCCAACAGACTGAGGCTGAGATCCATGAAAGGTACAGGCTAAACCCCCACACCATCCTGGACTTGATAAGGGACTTGCACCCACTCCTGGAGCACCCAACACCAAGGGCGCACGCCATACCACCACATGTGCAGGTGCTCTGTAGCCTACATCTACTCGCATCTGGCAGTTACCAGGGGGTGATAGCTGCGGTAGGCGGGGTGTCTCAGAGTTGCCTGTCCCGTTTCTTCAGAAAGTTCCTGGATGCCATGATGCAGAGAATGCATCACTACATTAGCTTCCCAAACACACAGGCGGAACTGCTGAAAACCAAGACAGACTTTTACCAGATGGCACAGTTCCCGCATGTCATAGGCTGTATTGATGGCACACACATTCCAATCTGCCCACCAGCAGCCACTGAGTATATCTACAGGAACAGAAAGTCCACCCACTCCATAAATGTGCAGGTAATCTGCGATGCTGCCAACATAATCACTGACATTGTGGCCAAATTTCCTGGGAGCACCCACGACTCATACATCTTCCAGAACAGTGGGATCTACACACGCCTGGCTGCGGGAGAATTTGGAGAAGGATACCTGCTAGGTAAATCACTGTGACACTCACACATACTTACTGCAGATGAATGTGTATTGGTGTATGTGACTAATGGCACTCTCTTCCTCACCTAGGCGATAGTGCATATGCCGTGCGGTCATTTATCCTCACTCCCTACCTAAACCCATCAACCCTGAGTGAGAGACGATACAATGTGGCACACAAATCAACACGCAACGTTGTGGAGCGCACGTTTGGACTATTGAAAAGCAGGTTCCGCTGCCTCCACAAAAGCGGAGGCGCACGTCAGTATACACCCATCATCTGCTGCAAACTCATTGCAACTTGTGCAATGCTGCACAACCTTGCCACAAAGAAAGGTACAGAAGTGGAATTAACTGATTTTGAGGACAATGATGATGAATTAGCACAGCCAGAGCCCAACGCAGCAGGAGTGCCACCAGCAACAGATGGGAGACAGAGACGGGCAGAGATCACATGCAACTATTTTTAAGTAAGTAAGGAGACACAGCCAGTTGTTGAATGTAATGACGTAGTTTTAATTTCTGGGCACTACGCCACAACACAAACGGCCAAACTTGGCATTCCAATTTGTGACATCCATAGTAGGAAGTCATGGGTTACTTCACCCAATTCTGTCCTGAAAGTGTGGGCTGCATCAGCGTCTGCGGCCACGCACAACAGTACTGGATGCCATTAACTGACTGTCCTCACTGGCTGTGGAACCAGTGGCAGCCCCATGCCGTCTGCTGCTCCTCCGGGTGTCTGTTACAGGGTGGGGTAATGCTGCTCCGACTGGTCGTGTCCTCGCTGTCCCCAACTTCCACAGCACCAGTAGTGGCAGATCGACTTGTAAGCAGCACTTCAAGAGCAGTGGTCACCTTTACCAGCCCCCTAGAGATATCAGTGCTGCAGTGCGCCAGCCCCTCCTGCATGGCCACGGAGCGCCTGCAGAGCAGAGAAGTGGCAGTTGCTAGGCGGTTCACTGCCCTCGTATGGTGCTCCATTTTCTGCCTCTCCCTGCGCCATGTGACTCTGTCCTCATCCATTTTGCTGCACAGCAGCATCACAGACTGGGACATGTCCCGCATGCCCGCAGCCATCTCCTTCATGCCCTCAGCCATTGAGCTTATGCCCTTGTCAATGTTGGTCATGTCGTCATTGAGGCGCCTCATTTGTCACTGGACTGACTGAATTGCCTTGCCTTGTAGGCGCTGCACCTTCACCATGGTTGCCTCCAACCCTCCGAAGACACCATGGCTCTCACCCTGTGGAGGTGGACTGCTCACACGAGCCCTGCGGCGGCGTCTGGCACTTGTGTGTGCTCCCTCAGAAGTGGACAGCAAACCAGCATTGCTACCATCCAGTGGCACAGTAGATGTTTCCCCCCCCCTCGAGTCTTCTGAGGAGGACTCAAACTCCAGCAGTCTGGCAACAGCCCGCCTCCTAGGTCTAAGCACTGCAGGTGGTGTTGATGCTGGTGAGGCTAGCAGTAGTGGCGAGGCTAGCTGTGGTGGCGAGGCTAGCAGTAGTGGACAGGCTGGCTGCGGTGGTGAGGCTGGCTGTGGTGGTGAGGCTGGCTGTGGTGGTGAGGCTGGCTGTGGTGGTGAGGCTGGCTGTGGTGGTGTTGTGTGCCCTGCACTCGTACTGGCCTTCTCTGTGATGTCCTTCCGGGGTGCCCTCTCTCCCTTGTCCTGAGCAGTCCTGCGCGATGTCTTGCCTGTGGACAGAAATTGTACATTAGATCAGTGTACCTGCAGCCCTGCATTGCAAGAATAAATATACATTTCTGCCACACTATCTCATTGTCTTCTGCCTGCTTATCGCTGATGTGTGTCACATGCCTTGTTGTTAAGTGCGATTCCTGTCATGATAGGGGTTTCACTGACTACATCTCCCATAATGCATTGCTGGTTTGAACAAAAATCTGTACTGGAGTGGGATTCACATAGCCCAATTGGGGATTTGGGATAGGGGAAGGGGGGGCACAATGCTGTGCATGCTTCTTACCTTGTTTGGAAGCAGCCCTGGCAGAGCTGTCTGCATCCCCGATCCCACAGACACTTTCTGGCTCTATCGTGGACTCCACGAGCCGCTCAAGTTCAGTCAGGGCAGGTGCCCTGTTCCTTCCTCCTCCTGTCAGCCTGGCTTGTTTATTTAGATCAGCCATCTTCCTCTTGGTGATGATCCTGATGTCATACCACCGCTTCTTGAGCACATCAATGTCCCGGGGGTCACTCCAATGGCATTCACCTGAGACTGGATTTCAAGCCAGATGTTCCTTTTACTGACTCTGCAACTTGCAGGGACTGCTTTCCAAACAGCTTTGTGTGCTGCTTCACTACCTCCTCCACAAGGACCTGCAGTTCCCTCTGACTGAATTTCAGTTTCCTCTTCCTTTCCCCTCCTTCTCTTTCTGTGTCCTGGCTGTCCATTGTGCAAGATTTGCAGATGAGGTTCAGGCAGTGGCTCTGTTGCTCTCCTCTGCACTCCCAGCCTCTCCAGAAGGTTCTGCTTGTGTGCACCTGCCTGGGTGTGGCCACTTCCTGGTTGGGAGGGGTGGTGGTTGCACAGGATTGGCTGATTCCTCAATTGCTGTTTTTTTGAATTACCGAATCGGTATTTACCGATTAGGTATTTACCGATTCGGTATTTACCGATTCTGAAAAACCGATCGGTATTGTGGATTCGGTAAATATTTACCGATTTTTACCGATTCGGTATTATTTACCGAATTATTACGTACATCGGGAATACCGATTGCTAAATACCGATTCGGTAAAATTCGGTAATTAGGAATCGGTATTTCCAGATTACCTACATATGGCCCTGAGACTTTAATTTACTTACTTCTTTATTTTGCTTATTTTCTGGCAATGTTATAATCAGTATAAAATCAGCTGAAATAGAAATGCACCACTGAAATTGATAGCACCATGCAGGTCCAGGAGCAGCTTTCAGACAAGATCCTGGAGAAGAGCATAAGGAAGCACTGGTGCTGTCATGAGCATAATATTTTCTTTCCTCCCAGGTAGTGCATGCTGTCTTTTTGCCACTGCCAAAACCTTGAGAATCCAGACTGATGTTGCAACATGCTTTTTTCTATTTTCCTGTATCTAATCCATGTTGGTTTTTTATGTATAACAAACAGGTTTTTGATCGCAAAGTGTTAGTTAAAATTCCTGTTAACAACTGCTTTTTTTATGCTTATTTTGCTCTGCTCAATAAAAAATGTAAAAAAAAAAAAAAAGAGAATCCAGACTGATACTCACTTTAACTCTCCTTATTCTTCAAAATGAAAGCCTCAAGCCTAAGATTAGTCTTTAGAGCTGGCATGCAAGGCTGGTCGTCTTCCATCTTGAAGGCTGTCATATGCTGTTAGCCGGCATCCTAAATTCCTACCTGCCCACCCTGGGACCGTCCTCTACCCTGACACTCAAATGATCAAAGGACTAAAGAAGTTTGACAGGCTCACCGTTACACAAAGAAGCCTCCACTGGTTTGCTTTATCCACCTGCATACTCTACAAAGTCTGATATGCCAGCTTGAAGGAGGAAAACTCAAGCACCCCATTATATCTGGAAAGTAAGGTAAAGATCTCCATGGGGTAAGTTAATGACACCCAGGGCAATAGTGGCAGGCTGGTGACTAAACAATACAGGACGAAGCAGACAAGGCAACAGACCTTTTCCTACTACCACTGAGGACCTGGAACATCATCCCTATCCTATAAGGAAAGCTCTGCATTCCTCCTCTTTCAAAAGGTAAATGATTGAGTGATGGCAGAGCCAGCTGGGTGCCAGGACAGAGACTAATCCAAATTGGTCCAAGAACTGCTCCCCTTCCAAGTTGAGTGGGAAGGTTAGATGCAGGTGGGGGTCCCACCAAGTTGCACTCTTGGGTGGCAGATGCAGTGGTCTGCCTCAGGAGCAATCCCTCAATGGGTGTGGGCCCCTGAGAGCCCAGTAATCTAGAAGCAATTGGCCTCCCCTTCTTCTTGGTGAGTACAAGGCAAATCTAATATGTTATTAGAGTAGAATGGGAAACTGCTATTACACTCTATCTGAACCTTTCACAGAGACACAATTGCAGTGAAGGACTCACAGGTATGAAAGATTCAAACCCTGAGCCCCCCAGTGGAACTGGTTCCAGAAGAAATTATATAGGCAGCCAGCTTGCAGAGCCACTGAACAGCAAGGAAATGAAGACCATGCAGAATAGAACAAAGGTTGCTTCAACAGATAGATACTGTTGTGATCACTGCTCACAAAGTGACAGCATACCGGAGACTCTGGGTTTTATGGAGACATCGTAGTGGGAGAGTTTGTTCTACTCTATGGCTTCACTTTGCTAGAGCAGCTGATAGTTTGTGAGAGGTTCTGTGATGAGCAGAGACTTCATAGAGAATGGCAGGACTTCAACCAAATATCCTCCACACTACAGGAACCCCATAGCATTGGCCCCATTCCCACTGATGCTGAGACCCCACATCTGACACAGGGCGACTCACTAACGACTATGCTGGACAACTTCCAGAAACTGATACAAAAAATAAAGCAAATATAATGCCTATGAAGTGTATGTTGGAGCTCGTAAAGATGGAGTCTGAGGTGGTCTGTCTGGTTCAAAGAGTGATGAAGGTGGAGTCGAGGGTGCAAGCTTTTGGGCCAAAATTTACAGCTCGAACATGATTCGGTGACTGTGTTGTCACCTCGTTAATAGGTTTTGAGGCCAGGATAGCAACACTAGAGAATGCAGAACAAGCATTCCAGATCAGTCTCCTGGTTGCCTCATTTCCCCTGAGGTAGGAGATGTTCCTATGGCTGTGCTAAATTTCTTAATGACGAGGTGTTGGGGATAGACTCTGAACAATGAGGCAGCACACAAGGAGCCCTCCAGGTGCATAGTCTGGAGAGGGAAGTTTCCCAACAGAACTGCTAGTTCCCATCCAGCAGGATCGACCGACTTGGGCAGTAATTGGGAAACAAAAACAAGTGGCCTACAGGAACACGATCCGTATTTATGTGGACTATAGTCACATGACCCAACAATACAAGCAGGAGTGACAAAAAAATCTATTGTCCTGAGTATTCATCACACCACATTGGAATTCAGCAAAACTCAGAATAAATCAAGAGGGATAGGTGTTCGGTTTTTCATAAATGAGTGCTTCCAAAGACTTCCTGGAGAACAAGTGAGGTCCGACAGCTGGATCTGACGATATGTCCCCACTTTGATGCCATAGAACATGGGGTGGCTACACTGAGTACCAACAAGGGTTAGATGTCTGTCATTCTCATGCGTCACATGGGGCACCATGGTTAACACTGGTTTGTGCCCTAAGGACTTTGGATAATCATAATTTGCAGTGATGTGACTTTGAGAGATGTTTACAATTGATGCAGATCTGTATATGGTGCAAAAACAATTTTTATCTTTTCAATCAACAAAAATGCACACAGAAAAGGGATATGAAGACTCATCTCTTCAATCAAAACCTTGTGCTTATGCAACCACCAAGGTATCAGATGCCTACAGAAGAACTCCACTCACCCACTTGTTGCTGAAATATGAATTTACCTTGAAAATACAAAAGACAAGAGGCATTTGGCAAAACAGGAACAGTTGGTTTAATTAAAAGCTGCAGCTGGGAGTACAGTTACAGAAGCGGGTCTGAGGACTGACTCAAAGTACAATCGATCTGAACAAGGTTTCATACATTTCTTTGGGGATCGTAAACTGTTTCCATCAATCCATTTTTGCTAAAGAATGCAGGTCTTGTCTTTGGAGTCATAACTAATGCCCTTGACAACAAATGCAGGTGGGCCTCGACCTTGCGTGGACACAAGGAGAGCAAGTGGGTAATGTTTCCACATATCCGGCATGAGGGGTGCATGAGCGCTGAGTGTACTGTGCATGTTGTGTTCTGATTGGCTGTGTGTTCCTAACTTTGTGTGGCATCTGACTTTATGATGCTTTTGGGAATGCGTGCACTCCTCTGGCCATGTGTGCTTTATTGGGGCCAATCTCCCTGGACCATTGTGCTGTTGGTGCGCCTATCTGTGGGATTGATCTGAGTTTCCTGTTCGTGCGTTTGCCTGCCAGCTACTTGTCACCCCACCTGTGACCTATTAATCAGTAACCTCAGGCCTAGGTCTCAGAGTCTGCCTGGCGACGTATTTCTGAGTCGGGGTTGATGGAGAGTTCATGACAGACGAATTCGATAATAATGATGCAACCTCGTTCTTATATATACATGTATCATTGAGCGCATCGACATCGACTTTTCCAATATTAACAGACTGATAGCTCCCTTGCCCATGAACACCCTAAGTAAATCCTCTGCCTCCTTTCCCTCTGTAAACTAATAAACCCTTCCTTCAGCCTCCCTTTCTTTTTGTATTCTTTTGTTACTGTTTATTGAAGCTATCTGTACATGTTTTCTATGGACACACAACTGCATAATTCTTTATATGTACTTCCCCATACAAACAAACTCTAGCTCTATTTTGAGGTGCCCCACAGGGGAAAAATGTGCGTTGTGAACACAGGAAGGCTGTAGATGTCCATCCCACTACATGAGGAACCCTGCTGCATCCTCTTGAGCTCATATGCTGTGGATAGCGGAATTTGAAACCAGAGGGTGCAGGGATTCCAAGTGTAGTACAGACTCTCCCACAGGTATGGCCAGTGAACACGGCTTATGCCAGACTTGGAAATAATAGCAGCCTGGAAATATATTCAAACCAGTCCTGCTCCCTTACAGTCTCTTTTCCTGTTGTGCTGGCAACTGAGGCAGCAGCCATCCACCTTCAAAAACCAACTTCCAATGGCTCCAGCCACTCCCACCCTGGGGAAATGCCCAATGGAATAAATGGCCAATTAGGCCCTGACTAAGCTGGTGGGCACAAGTTCAGCTACTAGGTGTCAGTAAAGATTACACCCTGAGATCCATGGGGCACTGCTAGATATGTTCTGAATTAGAGGCCAGGTCTGCAAAGCATTTTTACAGAAGCAAACAGTCTAATCCAGAGTTTGTGTTTGCAAAATATGCATTTATAAATTTACTAGTCACAGTTTAGGAGTCAGCAAACGTTTGCCCACTTCTAAAATTGGATTGTGACTCCATACCAATTCAGTATTAGGAAAGGACGTGTGGCAGCGTCTCTTCCAAATACTAAATCTGAGTGACTTTGCAATCAAAATCGAAACTGCAACACCCATGGAACGCCTCCCTGACGAAAAGTAATGCAAGGCAGGGCAATGCATTGCCATGCGTTACTTTTTTTTTTTGTACAAATCAATGCAAATTGACATTTTGTGTTCGGTCTACGTCAAAAAGTGACGCAAACCTGATGCAAAATCTTTGTAAATCTGAACCCAAGTTTCTTTCTACGTACAATCTAAATTACACAAAAGTTTCTACAAAAGTTGGAAAGAGAGAAGCATCAAAACACCAGTATTTATTTTATATGTTGAGAGCATCTCAAACCCACAGCAATTAATCATTGATTCCGGACTTAAAATGTAATTAAACGAGCGTTAACAGAGCTTGCTTAACAATCTGAAAAAAATTATTTTACACTTCGAGGTCGGTATCCAGCTGCATGAATGAATTTCTCATAGTAGGCAAAATATCCACCCTGTAGGTGCCTGTAGGTGCCTAGGTTTCAATACATTTTTTAAGAGACTCGAGGCGTTCTGCATGTTCCAATCTCTCCTTCAGGATAAGCATCGGGGTGATTTAAATACTACTGCGTTCCTACTAAATATTCATCAACTCAGTCAGTCCCTGTCCCAAAGTAAAACATTCATAGGTTGTTCGTTGTTCTAGTCCCCGCTAGCAATAAGGAACTAAGTAATGTTCAGTTTCCCAAGGGATACTAGTCTTTGAAAAATTCTGCAATTAAGCTTGTTTTTTAAGGCATTTCCATGAATTTCTCCCATAGGCAAGCATGAAAAATATTCCTGAATGAGAGATTTAATGATTTGATTTTCTTTTCTGACAACTTCTCTCTTGGACCTACATGTAACTGCTCAACCTCTGCTCTAGACTAAGAAATAAAAGCTGGCCATAAAGAATTGCTCAGGATTGTGTCTCATGACGGGTTCTTGACTTTGAAGAATTCTCAGACAAGGTGGGTTTTTGCAGGCATTTTGTATTTTCTTCGCCCACGGAGGTGTGTAATGTCGTCATGCCCGGTGCGCGACGTCAGGGCCAGGCATGGGAGGAAGCGGAAGGGAGGGACCGGAAGGAGGAGGAGAAGTAGAGTGAAATGGAAGAATAAAGACGCGTTGATAAAATCTGCTGCTGTCGGTCTCGTTATTATGCACACAAGACATGAAACTGGCGACGAGGGTGGGATGAGGAAGAACCCCCCAGCCTGCGTGCACCCAGACGACGCGCCACGTCACCTGCAGTGAGGCCGAGTGCCTCTATCGATGACGCGAACGCCCGCTGTGCAGCGGACCGCGTCAGAGTCAAGTGCCTGCTGTATGCCGCTGCCGCCAGCACTGTCAACCGTTCCGAACTGGTGCCAACCCCAGAACTTCAGAGTTGGAGTAAGTCTCCCCACCACGTGCCTGTGGCCCACACACGCCTGTCCCAACTGGCAGCCATATTGAGGTCAGGCACACAACATTGGGAAGACCCTGTCACCATTTTGGCGGCCATCTTAAAGTCAGGCGGAGCCGAAAACAACACTACTTCTACCACAGGGGAGGAATGTGACAATACTCCTGAGTGCCACTGCTGCCCGCTGCACCTGTACATCATCTGACGCCGCTCAAACACGCTGCAGAGTTGAGAAGAGCGAACAGGATTGCCTGCACGTCGTCATGTCTATGCCTCCAGATTCCTCGCAGAATGCGCAACCGGGTCCCGGGCAAATCGCACAGCCCGGTCCAGTGCTGCTGGGGGTATCGTTCCTGCGCCCTCCAGAACCCCTGATGCTAACATCTGGAAATAGCATGGTCCCTAGATGGCAAAGTTGGCTGGAAGACTTCGAGGACTTCATGAAAGGATCGCAGGTCAATAGCCCCAACCAGCAACTTATTGCTTTGCGTAATCTGGTGGGCAAAGATGTCGGACAAATCATCAAGGAACTACCACCGGCCACATCTGCCTCCTATTTAGATGTAAGGGAGGCACTAAACAGAAAATTCCTCCCCAAGCGAAATCTGGATTATGAACGTTACACTTTCAACTTAGCATCCCAAGAAAAAGATGAAGCGATGGGTGATTTCATTATGCGCCTTAAACGCCTAGCCCGATACTGTGAATTCGATAACTTCACTACCGAAGATGCGCTTTGCCTACGGATCATAGAAGGGTGCCAGTCTGAATCCCTGCACCGTCGCCTGCTGAAGAAACACCACTCACTGGACGACATCGAAGAGCTCACGCGAATAAACAATCAAGCTGAAGAGCATGCAAAAAAGATGGAAGCAGGCAAGACGGAAAAACGTGAGCAAGCTTTGCGATTGCACTCTCAGGCAGACCCACGGTGCCAGTCGGATCATAGGAAACTCTCGAAACCCACGAGCCAAAATCGCAGTGGAAGCAAGAACAGTAACACTCGGAAACAACCATTGCAGTGCTATCGTTGCGGCCAAGATTGCCCTCACACCGGCCCATGCCCGGCCATGGGACAACAGTGCCACCGCTGTGGGAAGGACAATCATTTTGAAACAGTGTGCCAGACCTATCGCAAGGAGTCCACGCCAACCAGACGAAACCCGGGGCCTCGTCATCACGCAAGAGCGGTACGAGAGAGAAGGGACCGATCAACCAGCTCGTCAAGATCCAGTACTCAGTCACATCTCTCTTATCGGTCTCGACGATCGTCATCAAGGGAATCGTCAGCCCTCACTCCCATATCTCAAGACAGCGATGAGTATGTATGCATGGTAGCGGACCCTGACCGATTGAAGAAATACCCCAGGCTACATATTCAAATGGGAAATCACCCCGCGTAGTTTGTTTTAGACACTGGAGCGTCACTCAATTACATATGCACAACCGAGTACAAGAGGATGAATCCGAAACCTAAACTACAGCCGGCCGCTGTGCGTGTCTACACATGGATGTCCAAAGAACCACTGCCGTGTCTAGGACAATTCCGTACGTCTCTGACATATGAAGACAGGACAGTTCATGCGCAAATCCACGTCATAGAAGGCCCTGAAGCGGCTGACTGTCTTCTCAGCCTACCCACAGCGGAGCGCTTGAAGTTAGTGGAAATCCTATACAAAGTGGATGACACGCCTGATATCATTAGCAAGTTCCCAAAACTGTTCTCTGGACTAGGAAAACTAGCTCACTTCAAAGTCCGACTGCATATAAATGAACGAGTGCCACCTGTGGCCCAACATCACCGGAAAGTACCTTTTCACCTCCAGCAAGCGGTGGATGAAGAGGTGCAGGCTTTACTGAGAGCAGACATCATAGAGAGGTCAACCGGACCCACCCTGTGGGTATCACCAGTGGTAGTAGTGCCCAAACGGGGAGTAGAGAACAAAGTGCGTCTCTGCGTGGATATGTGCGCTCCAAACACAGCCATCGAGCGTGAGAGGCATCCGGGACCCCACATCAGTGACATGATCACTCGCCTAAATGGAGCAAAAGTCTTTTCAAAATTAGACCTAAACAAGGGGTATCACCAGCTTGAGCTCCACGAGAAGTCTCGGTATATCACCACTTTCACCACGCACCAAGGGCTCTTCAGGTACAAGCGCCTCAACTTCGGAATTTCCTCGGCAGCGGAAATATTTCAAGAGGCGGTGCGGCGAGTCATCCAGCACATTCCAAACTCATTCAACTACAGTGACGACATCCTGGTGTTCAGTGAAACTCGCAAGGAACACGACAAGGCTCTTGATCGCGTGTGTCATACTCTTCTAAATGCCAACCTCACGCTCAACCGAGACAAGTGCGAATTTCACAAGTCTACATTAAAATTCTACGGTCACATTTTTCTCCAGTGACGGAAAGCGACCCAATCCTGAAAAGGTATCAGCACTATCTGACACGCCATGCCCCCGAGATGTCAGCGATATACGATCCTTCCTAGGTATGGCTAGTTACTGTGCCCGTTACATCAAGGACTACGCCACCATCAGTTATCCCCTGCGAGAACTCACAAAACAAGGCCAAATCTTTCATTGGTCCGCTAAGTGCGAGCAAGCATTCTGCCAAATCAAAACAGCAGTGAGTTCTGCCATCAACCTAGCTTATTTCAACCCCCGCAAGAAGACAGAAATCACAGTCGATGCAACTCCTGTAGGACTTGGAGCTATCTTAGCCCAATATGACGATGAAGGAGAACAGCGACACATCGTAGCGTACGCCAGTCGCAGCCTCACTGACACAGAGAAAGCCTACTCACAGCCTGAAAAAGAGAGTCTGGCAGTTGTGTGGGCGTGTGAGCACTTCCATCTTTTCATCTATGGGAAACACTACACACTAATCACTGACCACCAAGCCCTTATAACGATCTTTGGAAATCCTCGAGCAAAGATGCCACCACGGATCGAACGATGGGGTATTCGCCTCCAAGAATACACGTACACCATTGTTCACAAACCGGGGAAGGCGGAGAACCCAGCAGACTACATATCGCGACACCCCCGGACTTCAACACGGACAAGGTGCTCACTGGCAGAAGAATACCTCCATTTTGTCATTGATTAAGCAAGGCCACCCCCAGTCCCACTAGAAGCCATCATAGAAGCCACTGCTAAAGACACCATGCTCCAGAACATAATACACCGCATCCGCACGAACTCGTGGAGACACCTGGAGGAGACACCAAGTGACAAGACTGTCAACACGCACGAACTTGCGTCATTTCGACATGTCAAAGACTATCTCACAATCAGCACTAGTGGACTGCTATTAAGAGATCGGCGAATTGTCATTCCCCAACAACTGAGGCAAGGAACTGTAAATCTAGCGCATGAAGGACACAGAGGACTATCAGGAGACCTACCCGGCTTATCGAAGAACTCTGAGCATGTAGGCATTGAATGCTAAAAAAAAAAAGGGGGGAGATGTAATGTCGTCATGCCTGACCTGGCGTGCGACGTCAGGGCCAGGCATGGGAGGAAGCGGAAGGGAGGGACCGGAAGGAGGAGGAGAAGTAGAGTGAAATGGAAGAATAAAGATGCGCTGATAAAATCTGCTGCTGTCGGTCTCGTGACTCCATACCAATTCAGTATTAGGAAAGGACGTGTTGCAGCGTCTCTTCCAAATACTAAATCTGAGTGACTTTGCAATCAGAATCGAAACTGCAACACCCATGGAACGTAATGCAAGGCAGGGCAATGCTTTGCCATGCGTTACTTTTTTTTTGTACAAAGCAAAGCAAATTGACATTTTGTGTTGGGTCTACGTCAAAAAAGTGACGCAAACCTGATGCAAAATCTTTGTAAATCTGAACCCAAGTTTCTTTCTACGTACAATCTAAATTACACAAAAGTTTCTACAAAAGTTGGAAAGAGAGAAGCATCAAAACACCAGTATTTCTTTTATATGTTGAGAGCATCTCAAACCCACAGCAATTAATCATTGATTCCGGACTTAAAATGTAATTAAACGAGCGTTAACAGAGCTTGTTTAACAATCTGAAAAAAATTATTTTACGCTTCGAGGTCGGTATCCAGCTGCATGAATGAATTTCTCATAGTAGGCAAAATATCCACCCTGTAGGTGCCTAGGTTTCAATACATTTTTTAAGAGACTCGAGGCGTTCTGCATGTTCCAATCTCTCCTTCAGGATAAGCATCAGGGTGATTTAAATACTACTGCGTTGCTACTAAATATTCATCAACTCAGTCAGTCCCTGTCCCAAAGTAAAACATTCATAGCTTGTTCGTTGTTCTAGTCCCCGCTAGCAATAAGGAACTGAGTAATGTTCAGTTTCCCGGGGATACTAGTCTTTGAAAAATTCTGCAATTAAGCTTGTTTTTTAAGGCATTTCCATGGATTTCTCCCATGGGCAAGCATGAAAAATATTCCTGAATGAGAGATTTAATGATTTGATTTTCTTTTCTGACAACTTCTCTCTTGGAGCTACATGTAACTGCTCAACCTCTGCTCTAGACTAAGAAATAAAAGCTGGCCGTAAAGAATTGCTCAGGATTGTGTCTCATGAGGGGTTCTTGACTTTGAAGAATTCGCAGACAAGGTGTGTTTTTGTAGGCATTTTGTATTCTCTTCGCTCACGGAGGTGTACCAGGGCCAATCCCCTCAAAGGGAAATTTCAATATTTGCTTTGATTCCCTATCAAAGCCTCCCCTAGAGGCTAGCGTGTGTTTTGGGATCAAACACCTCAAAATGAAAGCCGCTTTGTTGGCGCCTATTACCTCCACAAGAAGAGGCAGCGAAGGACAAGGTCTCCCACTTCTGAAGCCTTCACTGTCTCACGCAAAGACAAGATAAAGATGGCATTGCCGCCTTAAATTCTCCTTGAAACTGCATGCACTCTAACCAGAAAATTGATCTATCAATAATCTTTCTGCGTCCCAATTTAAGTTCTGCAGCGAATGATTTGCAGAATTTTTAATTTTTGGGCTCTGTAAACTTCTCCATTTACTGGCATGATATCATTTCAAAGAACGTGCCATTGTCCATCACCTGAAGTAGATTATTTACAGGTCTTCCGGTTGGATGAAATATACTTTTCCATGTTGGAAATTTTTATGCATTGCTGCTGCTATTAAAATCAGCTGTTAGAGTGGTAAGAGGCATTAAAGATCATGATACCAGAGATTTTTCAGGGCAGTGGCGCTTTTACAATTTGAAACATCTCTATGGAACACGCTAGGCGCCTCCATAAGACGTCTGTAAGACACGATCACAACATACTGTCCAAAGAACATCTGTCTGATAAGATCAAGTGCTGCCCTGCAAGTGGTTTTCGTAACATGTTCTTGGTGCTAGTATGGCTGGTGCCGGGACACTTCTTTCTGAAGTATCTGTGCACCCAAAGCATTTTCATTAATTAATTCATTCATTCATTCATATTAACTTTTGTTGGGCAATATGCTGTCATCAAATTGAGCACCAGGAAGAGGCAGAGGTTAAAATTTTTAAAAAAAGCTTTTAATGCTCTACTAAGATAGGTTTTCCTCTTTAAACTGCCTTCTTCAATAAGCAACTCCATTTTCATTTCAAGAATTTAGCAATACGAGTATCGCATTTTAAGATGGCATTGAGGTCGAAGAGTGCAATGTATTGCTACTAAGGAGGGCAGGAGAGGACTATGCCTGGCTCCGTAACTTTAATGTGAGATTCAGAGCTGGTGGAATTAACAGTGCTTAATTTGTTAAAAAAGATGTGCCAGGGCCCTTGTCAGAGGGCCACTGCAGCTTGCACCATGTCTTGCCCCTGCCAGCGAGCGCTGCCAATGACAGTATCAACACAACTGCTATCCATGACACTCCTACAAGTGTGACAATTCAGACCATTCCAGGCCACCCAAATCTATAAGACTGGCTTGGGCGGCAGTCATTAGTCATTTTTAGTGTATGTAGAATTAATAAACAACTGTTGTTGTGCTCATTCCAAAATTCCAATGACAGAGCCACCATGTTGCGGACTGTCATAAGTGCTGGTGCCGACAATTAGATGCAGGTGCAGAGCACTGGAAACCACAGTTTCAAATTAAGAACTGAATCCGTCCTTCTTCAGCATTGAGTAGCAAATTGCATGCAACCGTAGTTCAAGGAAAATAAAGCTAATATATATATATATTTAGTCGCTTTGTTTGTGGGCGGCTGCCTGCTCTGGGGAAGGAGTTCTTTGAGCCGAATCAACCAACTTCCGTATCTGAATCGAATTACCACACGCTCTCCTACCCTTCCTTGCCGCGAGAATGGATCAACGAACTCCAATGGGTAAGGTTGCAAAGTTCTTTATTTGCTCACAGGTTTCGTTATCTTAAGAAAGATAACGAAACCTGTGAGCAAATAAAGAACTTTGCAACCTTACCCATTGGAGTTCGTTGCTCTCTTCTCGCCGCAAGGAAGGGTAGGAGAGCGTGTGGTAATTCGATATATATATATATATATATAGAGAGAGAGAGAGAAAGAGAGAGAGAGAGATATATATATAGATAGATAGATAGATAGATAGATAGATAGATAGATAGATAGATAGATAGATAGATAGATAGATAGATAGATAGATAGATAGATAGATAACTGGTCTTTTGTATAATCACTTTGTACAATGATGTTTTTGGCTTATATGTATGCACCCGTAGGCACCAACTTGTAAAGCACTTGTAATCTGTGATGTGGTTGAGCGGGTTTCTGATTAAAACACTCCGTGTGGCTGCTTCAAGCTTGCAAATAATAGAAAGATAAAAGACGCACTAGTAGAAAAAAACATGCAAACTGATGAACAAAAACAATGAAAAATTGATATCATGTCCGAAAATCTAGCACAATCCACGTTTTTTATGAAAAGCTTAGAGAAAATCGACTGCAACATTATACGTTTCAGGCAACAAGGAGACAACGCAGACAAGAACGCAACAAAAATGCCAAAAAAGAACATCAACCTGCTTAGTTTAACACTGACAGCAAAAAAGGAAATCTTAATTAGGGCAAGCGAAATTGAGCTTGGTTTGTTAAAGAGAATTAAATAAAAATGACCATTGTAAGGAAACATGAGAAAGCCCTTTAGCAAATGCACATTGTAAGAAAACATGAGAAAGCCCTTTAGCAAATGCACATTGTAAGGAAACATGAGAAAGCCCTTTATCAAATGCAACTAATGTGTTATGCATGTACAGCAAACCAACAAGAGAGAAAGTTCCATCGAGTTGAAGCAGTGTTTGCCCGGCATTTTTAACAAGGCTAGTAACAATGGTAACAACGTGTTTCCTATGTTTACAGTCAACGTCCCACTTGATGTGGGATAACCGTAAATAATATGGATTCCTACATTTCAACCCACTGAGGGGTATATTCACAAGAACGTGCGCTAAACATCACCAAAAAAGGTTAACGCAACTTCACACATCGCAGTCTATCGCGGGAAAATAACCCCGTCTTAACGTGGAATTCACAACACGGCGGTACCATGCGATAGGTTCCCGAAAACGCGGACAATGTCCGCGATACAACCACCGCGACGGCGATAAAAACACAAACCCCAACGCGAAAAAACATGCGATGGCCCAAACCGCGATGAGGAAATCAGCGATAAGCAGCGCCAGGCCTGCAATACACATACGGCAGGCGGGAAAATCACTACAAAAGTAGAAAAAACCCACAAACACAAAATAACCAACACCGAAGCACCATGGAGGCAGCCGGAGCAGGCGCAGAGGACGAGCGGAACCCCACAAGCACCCTGGACGACCAGCCTGGGACCTCGGGGACAGGGAAGGGCAAGGACAAGAGGAAGACGCGGTTCGATCCGCAGGAGAATAGGATCCTGGTCACGGAGGTGATGGAACACCATCAAGAACTGTTCGTCACCTCCAACGTGTCATTGGGCACCAAAAATTGAATATGGCGGTCCATCGTGGACAAGGTGAATGCCGTCGGAGTGCACAAGAGGTCAATGGACGAGGTCAAGAGGCGATGGATTGACATCAAGCGCAAAACCAAGGAGAAACTCGCAGTCAACCAGAAGGCAGCAATGCAGACCGGAGGTGGGAGTCCAGTGCCACAGCTGGAGCTGGATGACATGGAGGAGCTGGTGTCGACAGTCATCAGTGTGGAGACCGTGGCAGGAGTTGGGGGAGCGGACACTGCTCAACATGACACAACACAACAGCAACAGGGTGAGTAACCACCAGGTACTGGGAGGACGGGGGAGATGGCCACAATGGCACATATGCACAATCAAGCAGAGCACAGTGCACACCCACAATGACTCTGGATCATGGCCCTCATCTACAGACTGTCACAATGTACATAGCCATGCTGTCTGAATGTGAACATGTACCATGCGGCTACATACATGTGGACACATTGTAATACAGCATCTCCAATTCACATTGCAGAGGCACCATCAACACCTCCTGCAGAGCAGTCCCAGCCACTCTTCACTGATGACGAGGAGGACACACCCAGCATCGACACCCAAGCCCTCCAAGACATCATTGACATCATCCGCAACTCACCTCCAGGATCAGGGCAGCCCAGCTGCATCGAGGAGACCCCACCCACTCCACAAACCACCCAGCAGGAGGCACCCACAACCCCGGCTGTCTCCCAGGACCCCCACGAACAACATGGCCTTCCAACGCCGTGTGTTGGAGGGCCAGAGGGAGATGGCTGAGCAGGTGCGGGTGGGGTTCGGCCTCATGGCTACCAAACTTGACGCCATCCATGGGTGTCTAAGTCCCATCAGGGACCACCTCCAGTCCCTAACGGACACCCACAGGCCGCTCCATGGTCTCCAACGAGCCCTGGCTGACATCACTGGAGTCATGACTCGGAGACAAGAACACCTGTCCGCTCAGAGTGGCTCCGGCGATGTTAGCCGTGAGCTGGCACACATGCGGAGGCTCATGGAGGACATGGTGCGGATGGAGGTGGAAAGGATGGCAGCCACCACGGCACATCAGCAAAATGTAGCTGGGATCTACCATGCCCTGCAGATCCTCATCATGGCATTGCTGCCACAAGGCGTGGCGCAGATGAATGCTGCTGCCCCTACACCATCCACATCTCCGCCCCCTGGCGTGTCAGTGCCTCACAGTGCAGCAGACATTTCCACTCCAGCACCTGATGTGTCAGTGGCACACAGTGCTGCAGCCGGAACTGCACCACCCACAGGTGAGGCAGAGCACACATCCGAGGACGAGGACGTGGATGGGACTGAGATCAGAAGGAGGCACTAGCATTCATTTCCGCCACCTGGCCTGTTGCTGCTTGGTGCCGCACATGGCCCCATGACCTTCCACTGACCCCCGATACACTCTGCTGCACTCACCTTGGACCGCGACATGGACTGCCATATCCTGTTTGGTGACCAATGACACAGCGACCAGACTGAGGACTGTACTCTTCCTCTTCCGCTGTACTTGTCATTCCCCAATGGACTCTGGCTGGCCCTCCACGGGCCCATGTTGTGAAGTGGGGTTGGCAGGGCCCTGTACTGCTCCAGCTGCAAAACTCCACTGGATGTGCATTAAACATTCAAAAACGCACTGCTGTGTCATGTCTTTCATTATTCAAGCATGAATGTAGGGACAGTGATTCCCCTAACGTCAATGATGCTCTTCTAGTGGGATTCCAGTCACAGTGTGCTACATTGCCGATTGCGTTCCGGGTGCCGTAGACACTACAACAGGGACACACGCATCAGTCACTACCTTGTCCGGACATGGACTGAACCACGCCCAGAGCCCCCGAATCATTGTTGATAGCCCTGCGCTGGTCCGGCTTATGCCAGGCCAGACCACTCCGCTTACGCTCCGAGGGGGGGGCCACATAGCCACATGTCGCAGGTTTACACGCTAGTGGTCTGCAGGTCACTGGTCTAGTTGTCAGCATGTCACGGCCACTCCCTGAGGGCAGGTTTGCACACACACCACACCCATCTGGCACAGGTGTCACAGGCCATGTGACCCTGCCAATATAAGGGGCCGACAACGTCACATTCCCCACTGCTGGAGGTGACTGGATGACGGACGTTCCACGATTCTCAATCATAAAGGGCCCATGAGTTGTTGCGCACAGTGTTAGTGGCACCCAAAGCCATGCGGCCGTCACGGGCTTACCACCACGTGGCGCTGACTGGAGTTGCACAGGGTTAGTGGCACCCGAAGCCATGCGGCCGTCACGGGCCTACCACCATGTGGCACTGACTGGGGTTGCACAGGGTTAGGCGCACCGGAATTGCTGAGCGGGTGTGCAGCCTGCGATGATGACGTGTGCACTGATGTGGTCTCTGCTATTGATGCCTCAGGACTCAGCGTCATGTGTGGGACCTGCTGGGCCACGGTGCAGGTCCACATGATGTGGAGCATGCCATGGTCGCAGGGCCGGGGCCTGGAGCTTGCACGGGCACGTGGTGTGCCCACTGGGGGACACACCATTGGCGGCAGGTGAGCAGTGGGGCCTTGGTGCGCAAGGGCGGACAGCCAGCGCTGGCCGGCGGGAGGGGCTAGGGTGCGGCTGCATGTGTGCACATGGGCGTACAGGCGTTGTTGCCATGTGCAGTGAGATGGACTCTGCCATGATTGACTCTGGCCTCAATTACAGATTGCAGACCTGGTGGCTTGCAGTGTATGCCGGCACGTGGTTGGAGACACACCGGTGGCAGCAGGTGAGCAGTGGTGCCTGGGTGCGGCAGTGTCCCTCCCTCTCTCTCTCTCTCTCCCTTCCTTTCCTTCTCTCTCTCTCTCTCTGCCTTCCTTTCCTCCTCTCTCTCTCTCTGCCTTCCTTTCTTCCTCTCTCTCTCTCTCTGCCTTCCTTTCCTTCTCTCTCTCTCTCTTCCTTTCTCTCTCTCCTTCTCCCTCTCCCTTTCTTTCTCTCTCTTTTTCTCTCTCTGCCTTTCATTCCTTCTCTCTTTCTCTGTCTCTCACTCCTTTGATGTGCGCATGACACACGTTCTGATTTTGTGCTTTATTTTCCAGGCCGTGACATCATGATTGTCCCGGACGAACACGACAGGAGTCGTCCTCATTGGTGTTTTGTGTTGTGTTTCAATAAAGTTTTTGGTTGTTACTTCAATGATGGGTGACTGTTTCTCGTTCTTCTGACCACACATGTGTGTTTCTTGTTGTCATTGTGCGACATCATGCGCTTTTTGTGGCTCTTGTGTCGTGCACGGTATGTGTTTGCCCGGAGGGGGCGGGGGTCCGGGGGGGGGGCCTGGGAGTGGTGGCGGTGGGTGTTGTGGCCCTCTTGGGTCTCCCAGCTGCATGATCATTGTCTCCATGGCATCTGTGGGTCTTCAGATGGGGCTCTGGCCTGGGCTCCCTTTCATACTGCAGGTAGTCATCCTGCTTAACACCAGCAGAAGGCAGGTGTTAAATCCCTGCTGCTACCGCGGCTTATCGCCTGTTTTTGGTTCGCATCGCAGATCTGGCAGTTCGTTGTGAAAGTGGTGTAGTGGTGTTTTCGTGTGTTTTTGCACGGGAACGCCTACTCTGCATCTCATTAGGGTTAGTTGGTGGTGTCACCCGTGGAGATAAATTTTGGGGCAGTTATCGCGGGAATACTGGCGATGTCTGCAGTTTGCACCCGCTTGTGAATGGGGCGATAAATCTATCTCCACTTTTGATGCTCTAAAGTGCCGATAACTCAGTGATAAGTCCTTGTGAATAGGCCCCTGAGTGCCTTAATAGCACTTTTCAATCTGCATTGAGTATGCTACTTCCCTTTATTAACACAGACCCCCTCATGCACTTGCCATGCGTACTGCACACATTTTGTGGCATAATCACCTACTTAAAGCTCTACAGCTCGAGTGATGTTCATGCATAGAATATAGGCCACGCAAAGAATGCAATAATGTATCAGATAAACTGATTCTAATGGTAAGACTAGGTTCAAATAGAACCAGTCTTGTTTATAATGGAAGAGAAAGCCTCACCAACACTTTTGTGGCATGCTTCATTATAGGCTGACTCATCCCACCCTGATAACATGGTACTCTCAGGGTGGCCTCAACCTCTGTCGGAGAGAGTTCAAAATAAGTGTAGCTTGATAAATGAGGGACCCAGAGTGCTGCTAAAATTGTATACCCAAAGAAATTCCTTTTTTTCAAGGGTGCATGGGGCAGAAATTAAAGTCAAAGATGGGATAAACTGTAAGAGTTAGGTCTCAGTCATCCTTCCAAGTGCTAACATGTTTCAGCCCCAAACTAACCGGCAAAGGGTTTCAGGGTCAGGCCAAATGGAATCCCCACTCTAAATTCTGTGTGTATGTTTATGCAGAAGTAAGAGTAATCCTTACTGTTGGGTTCTGCCTTAGGAACGTTAGGCACATGCCACCGTGACAACTGTTGTTTAGGTGGAATGGTGGCATGTGGAATGGTGGGGGGAATTGGCAGTTGCTCTTGGCTGCCTGCTATGACCGGTCCTGTGCTTGGACTCTTAATAAAGGAGTTCTGTTCCCTACCTGGATTGCCTGCAGACCCATACTTTCAGTGGCGACGATCGGATCTGAACCAGAGGACCGGCGGAGGAGAAGTTTCCGCACTGGCATCCTGAAACCAGCAGAAGCAGTTTTACGGCAGTGGCACAGCGTGAGCTGTGACCTTCGAGTGGCACAGCACTTTGTTTTTTCTCATTGCAGCTGCCTTACTACCCATCCATTTTATCACGGTATTGGGATTCTGGGACCATTTTGGCACCAACGGTGACATCAGCTCCCTCACAACCGTTGCGGCTGCGTCATCACGTGTTTGACGTCCGCACCCTGGCAACAGCAACGTCTGAGCAGCGAGCGGCATTCCAGCAGCTTCGGAGAACAGCTGCATCATTCCGTGTTCAGGCGTCCTGGTAACTGTATCCAGGCATCTCTAACTCTCTTCGCGAGCTGTCTGCCCGGCTGTCAGCACTTATCGGTGATACGCACACCTTTCATCTCTTCGCTGCTGGACCTTACAGGCGGATTCCTAGGATCTTGCGCATCATTTCTAAGGCGCAGTGTGTGTCGGTGAAACGCACACCTCAACTGTTTCTAGTTCTACTATTCATCCAGCGAGTTGATACGTGCATGTCGGTGACGTGTACACCAGGTACTGTAACTCTAATTATTTCCTTTCACAAGTCGGCGTGCATCTTTCGGTGACACACACACCATTACAGTATTTAGGTTATTTTTGTGTGCAAAGTCAGTGAAACGCACACTTTGCATTGCCTTCAATATAGTATTTGTTTTCGTTTTATTTGCATATATTCCGGCACTAGGTGGTGTGATTTGTTTAGTGAATTCTCAACAAATTTTCTGTTTCTTTCCTATAAAAAAAGGAGAAAAAAACTGCCAATATGCAACAGTCGATGCTATCCCCTTCTCCATTTCTATCGATCCCAGGAAATCCCCCTGTAGAGTGAGAATTATGGTTAGAAGGGTTCGAAACTTATCTAGAAGCCATTGAAGCAGAGGTTCACCCAGAAGAAAAAAATCGCTTTATTACTCCATTCCTTGGGCACGGAAGGAAGGAAGGTCTTAAAGCAATTTCCTGTAGCTGTTGTAATGGGTGAGGGTGATGCGGTGGATGAATATGCTTCAGCTATAAAAATGATGGATGCTAGGTTTGAAAGGGAGGAGCAACGCAGACAGTAGCTTATTTATCAGCTAGACTATACCCAATAGCCGCCTCATGTCCGGGCTGCATGAGGAGCATTGCTTCTGTTTGTATTGCCAAACAACAGAGCGAGGGGATTGTGATCATTTATACACTTGATTTGTGGGTTCCACATTCAGTTGAGATTTTGCTGACTCATACTCAGACTCGCCATTTAACAAGCAGTGAACCCCGACATACTCTTGCCAGTGCCTGATGGAGAAGAGTCTAATAATGGAGACAGTGATTGTGACCATGATGCCATCAGTGTAACAGAATTGTTTACCAAACCTAGACCAGACAATCAAGATGTACCGTTTGAATTGGATGACTTGATTTTATTTGTAGATTTTTCTTGCCTGACAGACACTCAAGAAACTTTGAGAGCAGCATATGCGGTTCGCACAATTGCATATATTGTTGAAGCATCATACTTGTATAATGTAAACTCTGCACAAGTGGCTGAATAATAGCCATCAAAATAGCATGGTGTGTTACCTATGGATTGAGTCTTGTAACCAACCAGATAACCAATATGGTTTTGGGGTGGTCCATGATTTTGGACAGCTTTGGTCACAAAGGGGTTACTTAATATCCTCTGGCACCCCCGATTAGGAAGGGGCCAAGAATTCATGACTAGTATGCACTTCGGATACCTAAGGCAGTTGCTGTTGTAAAATGTACAGCACATAAGAGTAGAGATGATATGGCTACACTATAAAATGGATATGTTGATGGAGTTGCAAAATTCTGTGCTCTTATGTTCAGTACACTGGAATCAAATAAAAAATGTAGCCTGGAAAAGGAAAATGTGAATTGTTTCTTGGCTGATATAGTGTGCTCTATCTCTCACCAGTTGAAAGTGAGCACACCATCAACAAGTGAGGCGCCCTGCCACTTCCTAGAACAAGGTGATTGGGTTATGGTGAAGAAACACGTAAGGAAGAGCTGTCTTGATACAAGGTAGCATGGGCCCCATCAAGTTATGCCTGTGCAAATACTGCTGTGAAGTTTTCAGGCTTGCCACAGTGGATCTACGCATCTCAGGCAAAGAGAGTAAAGATTGCAGGGGAAGAAGTGGTCACAACAACCAGTGATTCACAGCTTCAAGCTTGAGTTCGCTATGTGAATCCAGAGGGGGGTGGAGAAGAGACTGTGCAAGCGCAAGAAGTACAAGAAGGACAAACTCAAGAAAATCAGAAAGCCGAAGTTTAAGTTTCATGAACCCTCAGAGCAAGTAAAACTGTTCCAGACAAAAACTACACAATTCTAGTGTGTTCAAGTGGCAAGTGAAGATGAAGATGCAGTAGATGATGCAAGTTGGTCTTAAGATGAAAGCTGGCTCCAAGTTGGTATGCCTAAAAGTATGAGAGGGAGAAAAGAGTGTGAAACAAAGGTTGCTAATGGGAAGTGGTTGAAAAAGAACCTGATCAAGAAAAGTGCAGACAGAAGCATGTTTGAGTGACAAAGAGTCTGAATTACAAGAGATCAGAAGATCGACAACAGTAAGTGTGCCAAACAAGAGGTATTCAGCACCTGAATGGACTTATCTGTCTAGGATTGATCAAGTGCAGAGAGACATTGATTTGAAAGACCATTGGTTTATTTTTGAAAAACCTCAGTGAACTTGTTCTGAAATGAGATTGGCGAAAATCAATGCAGAATAATTTTTGATAGAGTGCTGGAGAGATGATTTTTGAGTTTTTGGAATTCTAAAAGTGCATACATTATTTTTCCCTAGTTAGACTGTGATTCCTTGTTTGAAAAAGAGTGGTTTTGTTCCTTGTCTTAGGTATTTAGTCGAAGATAGTAGGTTTCTTGCGAACATTTCTTGAACGTTGTGTCTTATTACTGATGAAATATTGACATTTAAAGAATTTTGCAGGTTTTGATTATTGCGCCATACTAGTAGTCTAGATCTTTCATTTTTTATTGAATGTTTTTCAGACTGAGTTATGGCCAAAATTAAAAAGAGCTGTTATTTAGTGTTAAAGATATTTTCAATAATATTTGTATCGTTATCTTAGTATCTATTCTGGTCAGCCTTCACTCTTCAGTTGGATATGCTTCACCTTCACCCAATTCTGAATTTGAGTTGTATATTAGTATTAATAATTCTAAGGATAGAGGTTTGATGATAATGTGCCTATTAATGGATATAATGAAAATAACGGTACTAGATTGTTAAGGGAATATTTAGCAATACAAACAAATGTATCCAATTGTTTTGTATGTATTTGCCTGTTTCTGTTGCAGAGGGGGTCAACCTACTATCAACTACCATTTTCCTATTCCCTGACCTGCAGTATTTTAACATTGATTCTTAATGACCATGGTTGTCTTCAAATTACTGATGTAGATATAGATCTTCCATTAGGGAAATTGCCTAATATTGGAGGCTAAGGTTCTATTGCAGATCCTGTTAAAGTTGTTAAACCTGTTAGTATTACTAACATGAGTGTTGAGAAGAGTATGTGTAAGTTGAATGATGTTGAACTAAATTTTATTAGAGAATCTAATGTGAGAGTGAAAATTAGTAGACATTTGAATGAGGTGTCAGAGATTGAGTTGCAAAGTGAGGCTGAAAAGATAGTCACATGTTCAAAGATACATCCCAGACTTACGGCCTGATTTAGATCTTACTGGATGCGTACAGACCGTCGAAAATCATCTGTGTATCCATCTACCACCATGACTGTCTGCCCGCTTGATTTGGATGTCAGTGGTATGACAGATGAAACTCAGTCAAACCTCCTCTGACAGAGTATTGGGCTAAAAGCAGCCGACAGAGACAATTCAGCCAAATTACGACTATGCTTTCTGTCAGCATATTCATGGTGGCTAACCCTCCACACCTGACCTGGCGGTCTTCAACAAATAAAAGGGGATAACACAGCCCCCCTAGCTTACCAAATCAATCGCTCACCATGAATCAGATGTTGCAAGGCTTTGTTTACCTTACCAGTTGCTCAATATGGATGATGAGCTACGACATCGGCAACAGAATCACAGGTATGTTTTTTTTTTAAGCATGTCTCATAGTTCCCAGTTTGGAAAGGTTGGGGTGTGTTTGACTCAGAATAATATGGTCACATAACTCCAATTATCGTTAAGGTTACTTCTTGTAAATGATCACTCGTTATTGTGTTTGTTCTTTTAATATTCTTATTACTAACATACTTATCGTAGGCTTTGTTTGCTTAAAAATTATTACTGATACCAATATTTTTTTTAAACGTGCCTCAATATCCCTTTTCTTACACCCATTAAAAGGAATTGTCACTTTGACTTTTGGCTCCATCAATATGACAGACGCATACACCAAACAAGCAATGTTGAGTATAAAGATTTTGTTAGCACCATAATAGATCAATTTTACATCATTGTTTAAAACTTGTAGGACACCTTGACTTACATGTGTAGTTGATTGTTACAAAATAGTTGAATACAACATTCCAGTCATATAGATTTCCTGATCTTACCATACTGTACATTAACATATGTAGAAATAAAGCATACAGGAATTTTTTAAGGAAAAATAATTTCCCCTTCTAGGTGGTCTCCTTAGCTTACCTTTAAATCATTCCTTTCTTTTTCTCTCTTCATCTTTGTAATTTGGCATCCCATGGTATTTACTTTCAATTTAATGGATGTGCACAAACTTATAATGTAAACTAGTTTGCAAAATTCTACATTTTGAGCCTAGTACTCAAACTTTACTTAATACCTTTTTTCAGTGTGTATGTGAAAATTAGAAATCAAACCATGTGGTTATAAACAAAATGTAATTTAATTTTTCACAAAATTTAAATAAAACTGAAACATAAAAATATTTGTATATTGAATTTAATAAAATACAGAAAATCATTTACATAAAGCATATACATAATGTGTTTTCCACTTCTTCTTGCCTCCAATGAATCCATGTTCTCAAATTCCTCCTCATACAGGGGCTTGGCCCACTCCTTTACGTCAAAGAGTTGTGGGATGTGGGTAGGAGTGAATGGGTGTGAGGAAAATGTAAGAACGGATGGGGTTGAAGTGGTTGTTTGGGAGGCATTGGATGCTGGGATGGGTGTGGTGCTTTGGGCTGATTGTGGGTGTTGGGGTGAGGCGAGTGTGTGTGTGGTGCTGGGTTCAGGGGTGGTGGTGCTTTGGGGTGAATATTTGGGTATGGGTTAGGTTGTGGTTTTGGGTGGGTGTGTGGTTATGGGTGAGGTTGTGATTTTGGATAGGTGTGTGGGTGTTGTTTGGGTGGTTGTTTGGGCGATGGTGTGTTTTTTGAGTGTGTGCTTAGGTGAGGTTGTGTGTTTGGGTGGTAGGTTAAGTGAGGTTGTGGTTTTGGGGGTGCTTAGGTATGGGTGATGTGGTTTTGGGTAGGTGTTTGGGTGTGGTTGAGGATTGTATTGGGTGGGTACTTGGGTGAGGGTGGGTTTGGGTGAGGCAGTGTTTTGGGTGGATGCTTAGTTGAGAGCTAGAGTGTTGTTTTCAATGGGTGCTGGGGTGGTGGGTGGTGCTTGTGTCTGTGGTAATGGTCATGGTGGTAGTACATTGGGGTGGGTACAAGTGTGGGGGGAGTGTGTGTGTGTGATATTGGTGTCTGTGGTGGTGGTTGTTCTTTGTGGTGAGGACAAGGGTGTGCGTGAGTGTTTGTGTTATGCTGGTGTCTGTTGTAGTGGTTATGGTGCTATATGGTGGGTGCTGGGATGTGGGTGAGTGTGTGGTGCTGGTGTCTGTGGTGGTGTTTGTGGTGGTGGGGCTTTGGGTTTTGTTGTGTGTTTGCTTTTGTGGGTGAGTGATGGTATGGGTGAGTTTGCATTTCTGTTTTGGTGCGTGTGTGGGTGTTGTGCTGGGTTCTGGGGTTGTGATTGGTTGGGGAGAGGAGGTTGGTTGAGGAATGGTGGTTGGAGGATGGGTGACACAACTAGCTGTGTAAATTGCTAGCTTATTCCCTGGATGGCACACAACAGTGTAGTCTTCCCTACAGAGAGACTTTGCAACAGATCCAGCGCCTCCTCAGAGAGTACGGCTGGGTGGACAGGGGCAGGAGCTGAGGTGCCTGGGGCAAAGGAGACCCCAACCTTTTGGAGTCTGGGTGTTGGCATACACCAGGGGTAGCAGGAGGGAGGGTGCTGATGGATCTGGTGATGGAGGATGATGTGGTAATTCCTATAGATGGTATAGGGTCCACTACCACATGAGGCTGGTCTAATGTGGAGGCTTCTGCATCAGTTGAAGTGTTAGCCTCCTTTCCAACCCTGTCACCCTCTTGCTGCTGGGTACTACTGTGTCAGTGTTGCCACTTTCTGACTCCCAGCGGATGTCCTTTTCCCCAGCTTCTTAGCCAACGCTCCCTTCACTTACTCAGGAGGATGCTTAAAAAATATAAACATTGAGTGTTGCCGTGTAATTTTGTGATATTTGTATGCACATTTCAAATTTGTTACCAGTGATTGACAATTGGTTACTCTGGCACAAATATTTTGGAGACTTTGACCCTCATACTGCTAAAGCATGTTGTGCTATGCTTCTTGTATTTTGGCATATGTAATATCACCCATCATGGTTGTGAAGGCGTGTTCTGTCCTCTGCTATTACATTTAAAGTGTAAGCATACTTTTTTAATACTTATATGTCACCCATCAGGTAGGCCCTCCAAGCCCAGAGGGCATAGGGCATCTTTCAGAAAAAGAAGAACATGTATATTAAGTAAAGAGAACCTAAAATATATTTTCAGTACTGTTGGCCTAGCACTCCCAGAGAGTTACACTGAGTTTATTATTCCTAATTATGGCTAAATTCAGTTTGTGTAAGGACAGAAACATGCCTTTTCCACTCCTTTAAATAATATTTTAACATACTCTTTAACATAAAAGTTGGATTTCAAGTTTTATGTTGGACAATAACTTTTTGAAAGTTGACATTTTGCAGCCTAAACTTTCAGGGACCTGCCTGGAACACAGTGGGATTGCTAAGGGGTCTTCAGAGGCCAAGCCCCTTCTTTCTACCACTCTGCAAATGCATCTCCTGGTGCACTACTGGTTGGAGGATGAAGTCCACTTTACTCCTCTGATGGACCTTGGAGGCCAAGAAGCCCTCCTGGTACCTCCTGTAAGTCCTACATAGCGGTATTCTTGAAAGCTGGTTGGAGGCCCTGCCCCCTTTCTCCACCACTCTGCAAACGCAGCTACTACTTAAAAAATGCACTGCTTATGACCTCACATATTACATCACTCATGACATGGTCAGTGACATCACTGGTGACATCACTGATGACATCTCAAATGACATCACTGATGACATCATCCAGAAAATGATTAACGTACCCACTCACACCCCATAGAACCTTTCATATACCCATTCCCACACAATCATTCACAAACCCATTCACAGACTGTTGGACTTGGCGCTGCTTGCAGGGTCATCCCGAACTTTTTCGCCTTTTCCTCCTAGCCTTTTTGCTGTATGTGTGTGATGGAATGCTGTGCAATGATGTGCAGAGGTTTATTTACGCTGTTTAAAAGTGTCAGTTTTAAAATGTCACCCTGTCTGTGCGCTTGTGCCTGCCTGAAGTGGGTTGCAGGTCTAGTGTTCGGAGTGACCAAGGCTGACTCCGCCCCCTGGGGTGGGGCTGTCACCCACACCCCCAGCTTTTGGAGGGGAAACCTGGCAGACAGGGTGCTCTACACCTCCCCCAAAACCAGTTGGGACTGGATTACCAGAGAGCCTTCTAGAAGGTTCTAGCCCTTTCTGGTAGGTGGGGTGAGGAGTGCATATATAGAGGAGCTGAGGCTCCATGTGACAGACTGAACGTGGACTTGATCGAGAGGGGACACTCTGCCAGGAGGTACCGCCGCAAGGGCCTGTGTGCTGGCCCCTGAGCCCATCTGTAGCCCTCTGCTGTCCACAGGGCCAGTGAGAGCCTTTGCTGGAGTGAAGACTGCTATGTCAGGAGGAGTGCCACTTTATGGGAGATGACTGCTTCTAGGAGCTGCTGTCCTGTACTGATGAGTGCCCACTGTCCGCGGATCCTACCCAGCCCTGCTTGCCTGCTCTCCTGCCCTAGCGCCTCGTGAGCGCTGTCATCTGTTGGCTGCACTCCAAGGAGGTGAGGAGCGTGGGCGCTACTCCCTCGGGTGGGACCCTGGGACTGTGAGCCATCGAGCGCCCCGTGAGCGCTGCCTCCAGCCCTTGCCCAGGAGAAGAAGGTGCGTGGGTCCTGCAGCGCTGTGCTGCCAGAGTGCCATATTCGCCTTGACTGTGCTCTGCTTGCTGCCAAGGCGCTACAACTGTGCCCAGGAGAAGAGGAGCTGACGTCTGCAGCGCTGGGCTGCCAAGGCGGAACAACTGTGCCCAGGAGAAGAGGAGCTGACGTCTGCAACGCTGTGCTGCCAAGGCGCTACAACTGTGCCCAGGAGAAGAGGAGCTGACGTCTGCAGCGCTGTGCTGCCAAGGCGCTACAACTGTGCCCAGGAGAAGAGGAGCTGACGTCTGCAGCGCCGAGATTCTAAAGCGCTACGAGGGAATCCCGGCATGTGAGATTCCCCCCATGCCTGCTTGTTTGACAGCGGGAGCCCACCCCACTGCCTTATGCATATTATAGTAGCGGGAGCCCACCCCGCGTGTGTGCACTCTTCCGCGGGTGCCCACCCCGCATCTGCCTTTATTTGTGAGCGGGTGCCAACCCCGTGTGGTGCTTTTACTTAGGAGGGAGCCTACCCCTCATTGCCGCACAGAGGAACTGCCAAGGATAACCGCCGCCGGCCCGAGTCCCGGCGCACCCGACGCGGGTGCCGAGGATCACCGCCGCCAGCCCGGGAGGCTCAGGAGCACCGCGCGGGCTTCCCCGTGACGTCAGGGGAGCCGCGCTGCGATTGGCGCCGGCTGGAGCGCCACCAGGAAGTTCCGCCCTGCCACAGGGGAAGCAGGAAGTCCGGAGCCCGTGGGCTATGCATCGAAGTCCCAGGTCCCAGGAGGGGGCCCGGGTGAAGCCGGAAGAAGTGCTGCGTTGGTGGGGCTCCCACGAGAGAGGGGAGCCCTGCGTGCTGAGCCTGCCACAGGAAACGGAGAGGCGGTCCCCCCGAGGCACACTGTCGGTGCCTGGGTCCGGCGCAGAAATCGCCAGGAGAGCCCTCGACGGGCCGGTGAGTCTGCCGGCTGCCGCCACAGGGAAGAGCTGATTCCACAAGAGGAGCCCGGTGAGTGGGGCTCAGTCATCCCGTGGTTGGGGGGGGTGTCGGGGCACATTGCCGGCGGCCGCCCCGGTGCCAGTATTCGTTTGGGGGCCGCTGCAACGTTGGGCCATTGCTGTGACTACTGGGGCCCAGAGGGGACTCCAACGCGGCCATAGTGGCCTTCCCCCCACCCAGCTGCCTCAGTTGGTAGCGGGCAGCGGCAACCTTGTGGGGCACTCTTAATTGCAGAGTCCAGAAGAGGGACACCAACGGACTTGTGCTGACTTCCGTGTGCATGACTGCCCCGCCAGACAGTGGGTAGTTGCACCGTTCTAGGGCATTTGAGCCCCTGAGAGAGGCCAGTTGGCCTGGATCCAGTCTCAGGGTGTTGTGCCCCCGATTGGGGTGAACTGTGTTTATGCTGGTGAGGCCTATTGCCCCATATGATATATTGCATAATATGGTTTCATAATGCATTTGTACAGAGGATGATGCCTAATGATTTTCCCTCAGGTTGGCAGTGCTGATTTTATGCCTATAGTTGTGCTTAATATGCTTTCATGCCTAACCGGCCTGTGATTCATGATTCATGCCAGGGTACGTTTTTGGGCCTATGCTTAATGCCAGGTTATGATGTTCTGGGTTTATGCCTACTCTGATTTCGGCCTCATGCTAATGTGATGATACCTCTGTGCTCACATATTACCGTATAATGTGATTTATGCAAATGTTATTGATGCCACTGAGGTGCGGACTGAATGCCCACTATGTTTTACACTTCATCCTCATGTGCCTATTGAAATGCCTCAGGTGCTATGTTCATGTGGATAATGCTTTTCTTTCCCTAAGGCCTGCACTGCTGGTTGTATGCATACCGGGCCTAGGATTCATGCATCATGCATTTATGCTCATGACGATGCCTCATGTGATGTTTTATGTTTACGCCTAAGGCTTATTGCACTATGACGCTAAGCTCATGATCTTGCCAGAGGTTACTGGCTGATACACTTTTATCCTTGCTGGACTTTCATTTATCCTTTGCAACCTGTGCTTGTGATGATTCTGGCAGCGGCCCGATTGGCCCTGCCTTGTAAATAGTCCCCCTGTAAATGGTTACTGGGTACCAGTTGGCACAATGTGTACACCTGTGATTGCATTCTAATGTGTTTTGCATAATACATATGCTGTTTTTACACAACCTGGTGTGGAGTCTCTTTTGTAGTGTGTCGCTTGTGAGTGTGCTGCGCAGATGCTTTACACAATGCCTCCGAGTTTGGCCTACCCGCTCCGCACCACGCTACCTCATTTCTAACATTGGTGTTCAGCGGTGGGATAGGACTTGTGTTTGCGCAGTTACACGACGACAACTGGTGGCACTACAAATTCTACACGTAGAGTAATCACAGGATTTGGGGATTATTTTGTCTGACTGTATTTCCTCCTAAAAGTGTCATTTTTTTAAATTGTGTTCCCCTGGCTACTGTACCTGTGTATCTCGCCAAGATGGGTTTGGTCTATGATGAGGACGAACTTTGGGAGTACACTGAGGAGGAAGTGATGGATTTCTGCAGAGAAAGGGGGATACCGATAGAAGGTGACTTCCGCAGAAAATTGTTCCTCTTCGAAGTTTGTAAAAGGGGAGAACCCTTAGAGCTCTGTGGGGACCTTTCAGATTACCCCTCCGCATATTTAAGTGGTGGACATGGGGGAGACCTTGTGGAGGACCTCAAGACTGAGGAGGACTCTGAGAGTGAGGGTTCCCAGTCCATAACCCTGGAGGGGGGTGACTCTGAGGAGGAGGAGGAAGAAAATGACAGGGCGGGGACACCAGTAACTAGGGAGGACCCCATAGATAGGGAGTCCCGTGCTGGGTCCAGTGTCAGGGGTAATGCCCCATCCCTTTCCCTGTCCCCAGAAGAGTGGGTAGATAGGAGGGAAGAAAGGGAGCACCAGCTGGCTTTGGAGAGGCTCAGGTTGGAGCACGCCAAGGAGATAGCACAGCTGAGGGTGCAAGAGAAAAAGCTGGAGACCGAAAAGGTCCTTGCACAGGAAAGGATGGCTGAGGCTGAAAGGGCCTTCGCCAGGGAGAGACTAGCTCAGGAGGGTAGGTTGTACCCTGACAGTGGTTTCGGTGTTCTGGATTCACCAGTGAGGGTGGGATCCAGTGGTGGCAGCGAGAGTGAATCCAGTGTAGGGAGTCCCACTCCCAGAGCCCGGAAGACGGTGCCTGATTCCCAGGAAGAGGGGGACAGGTTGGAGTTCAAGGGCAGTGGAAAACTGCCTCACCAGACCAGGGAGGAGTTTGTGGAGGTGTGTTGGACTGCACTGGAGGATTGGATGGTGGGTAGCGCGGTGAATGATTGGGAAGGGCTGTTCCATGTAATTATCAGGGAGCACATGCTCAGAAATTGTTTCCCAAGGTTGCGCCACCACCTGTTTGACCGTGGGCTCTCCGATCCCAGGGAGCTTGCACGGGAGGCAGACCTTTGGGTGGGTACCAGAGAGTCTGAGAGGGCATTGGGGAGTGATCCTGAAGGGAATGGTGCAGGGATCTTCCAACCCAGCGAGGTGGGAGAGGTGCAAAATAGCCCAGCTAGGTCCCAGTGTAGTGCGAGGGTTGTAGGGCCTCACGTCCTATCTACAAGAAGGAGTGAGACGGGGAGGTGTCCCGAGGTGCCCCAACCACAGTCTCAGGGCCTGGAGTGTTCCATAAGGGAGCCCCAGGTTGGGAGCCTAGGCTGTCCTGATGGGCCGTCCATGGAAGGGGAGCCCCTAGTGTCAGGAGAACCCGGGGCGTCTGTAATCAGAGCTCCAGGGGTTCTGGGGTCTGCTCAGCCACAGGGTTTAGATCCTGGGCTGGGTTGCCAGGTTCAGGGACTGCCTGACCTGGAGGGTGGGACACCTGTAATCAGGGTCCCTACCGGTTTGACTTCCAGGGGTACTTCTCCAGGTGGGAGGGTGCGGAACTCTGGAAGGGGGTGCAGAGGGAGGAAGGACTCGCCTCTAGCACCGGCTCAGCCACAGGGCTTAGATCCTGGGTTGGGAGGCCAGGGACAGGTACTGCCTGACCTGGCGGGAGGGACGTCTGTAGTCAGTGTCCCCCATGAGCTGTCTTCCAGGGGTACTACTCCAGTTGGGAGGGTGCGGAACTCTGGGAGGGGGTGCAGAGGGAGGGAGGACTCGCCTCTAGCACCGGTGCAACCTCAGGGTTTAGACCCTGGGTTGGTGGATCAGATTCAGGGTCATGGCCCTGGACGAGTGAGAGAGTGGTGTACTGAGGGTGCCCCACATAGGAGGAGAGGGCGGAACCCCAGAAGGAGAGGTAGGGGGAGGAGAGCCTCGCCCCGGACTGCTGGTCAGCCTGAGGGTGCGGACCCTAGGTGGGAGGACCAGTGGCAGTTTGGCACTGCACGGAGGAGAAGTAGAGTGGCCAACGGGTACTATGGGCCTGGGGCTACTGCCCCTTACTCTGTGAGACAACAAGGGCCAGAGACATCTGGAAGGCCTAGGGGCCGGTCCTGGCCGCAACTGACTAGAAACTGCCAGTGGGGTGGGTTAGTTGGTCCAAGGAGTGTTGACAGAGGGAACCACCGGGTTCCAGAATGGTGGAGAACCTGCGGGTGCCCCTGCAGTTGCGGGCCCGCATCCATGTTTTCTCGCCCCAAGCAGGGAAGCCCATCAAGGCATTGATTGGTCTACCCTGGCTTTTGGCTGGGAGGGGGTTGTGTTGGACTTGGCCCTGCTTGCAGGGTCATCCCGAACTTTTTCGCCTTTTCCTCCTAGCCTTTTTGCTGTATGTGTGTGATGGAATGCTGCACAATGATGTGCAGAGGTTTATTTACGCTGTTTAAAAGTGTCACTTTTAAAATGTCACCCTGTCTGTGCGCTTGTGCCTGCCTGAAGTGGGTTGCAGGTCTAGTGTTCGGAGTGACCAAGGCTGACTCCGCCCCCTGGGGTGGGTCTGTCACCCACACCCCCAGCTTTTGGAGGGAAACCTGGCAGACAGGGTGCTCTACACCTCCCCCAAAACCAGTTGGGACCGGATTACCAGAGAGCCTTCTAGAAGGTTCTAGCCCTTTCTGGTAGGTGGGGTGAGGAGTGCATATATAGAGGAGCTGAGGCTCCATGTGACAGACTGAACGTGGACTTGATCGAGAGGGGACACTCTGCCAGGAGGTACCGCCGCAAGGGCCTGTGTGCTGGCCCCTGAGCCCATCTGTACCCCTCTGCTGTCCACAGGGCCAGTGAGAGCCTTTGCTGGAGTGAAGACTGCTATGTCAGGAGGAGTGCCACTTTATGGGAGATGACTGCTTCTAGGAGCTGCTGTCCTGTACTGATGAGTGCCCACTGTCTGCGGATCCTACCCAGCCCTGCTTGCCTGCTCTCCTGCCCTAGCGCCTCGTGAGCGCTGTCATCTGTTTGCCTGCACTCCAAGGAGGTGAGGAGCGTGGGCGCTACTCCCTCGGATGGGACCCTGGGACTGTGAGCCATCGAGCGCCCCGTGAGCGCTGCCTCCAGCCCTTGCCCAGGAGAAGAAGGTGCGTGGGTCCTGCAGCGCTGTGCTGCCAGAGTGCCATATTCGCCTTGAATGTGCTCTGCTTGCTGCCAAGGCGCTACAACTGTGCCCAGGAGAAGAGGAGCTGACGTCTGCAGCGCTGGGGCCAAGGCGCTACAACTGTGCCCAGGAGAAGAGGAGCTGACGTCTGCAGCGCTATGCTGCCAAGGCGCTACAACTGTGCCCAGGAGAAGAGGAGCTGACGTCTGCAGCGCTGTGCTGCCAAGGCGCTACAACTGTGCCCAGGAGAAGAGGAGCTGACGTCTGCAGCGCCGAGATTCTAAAGCGCTACGAGTGAATCCCGGCGTGTGGGATTCCCCCCCATACCTGCTTGTTTGACAACGGGAGCCCACCCCACTGCCTTATGCATATTATAGTAGCGGGAGCCCACCACGCGTGTGTGCACTCTTCCGCTGGTGCCCACCCGCATCTGCCTTTATTTGTGAGCGGGTGCCCACCCCGCGTGGTGCTTTTACTTAGGAGGGAGCCTACCACTCATTGCCGCACAGAAAAACTGCCAAGGATCACCGCCGCCGGCCCGAGTCCCGGCGCACCCGACGCGGGTGCTGAGGATCACCGCCGGCAGCCCGGGAGGCTCAGGAGCGCCGCGCGGGCTTCCCCGTGACGTCAGGGGAGCCGCGCTGTGATTGGCGCCAGCTGGAGCGCCGCCAGGAAGTTCCGCCCTGCCACAGGGGAAGCGGGAAGTCCGGAGCCCGTGGGCTACGCATCGAAGTCCCGGGTCCCAGGAGGGGGCCCGGGTGAAGCCGGAAGAAGTGCTGCGTTGGTGGGGCTCCCACGAGAGAGGAGAGCCCTGCGTGCTGAGCCTGCCGCAGGAAACGGAGAGGCGGTCCCCCCGAGGCACACTGTTGGTGCCTGGGTCCGGCGCAGAAATTGCCAGGAGAGCCCTCGACGGGCCGGTGAGTCTGCCGGCTGCCGCCACAGGGAAGAGCCGATTCCACAAGAGGAGCCTGGTGAGTGGGGCTCAGTCATCCCGTGGTTGGGGGGGTGTGTCGGGGCACATTGCCGGTGCCCGCCCCGTTGCCAGTATTCGTTTGGGGGCCGCTGCAACGTTGGGCCATTGCTGTGACTACCGGGGCCCAGAGGGGACTCCAACGCGGCCATAGTGGCCTTCCCCCACCCAGCTGCCTCGGTTGATAGCGGGCAGTGGCAACCTTGTGGGGCACTCTTAATTGCAGAGTCCAGAAGAGGGACACCAACGGACTCGTGCTGACTTCCGTGTGCATGACTGCCCCGCCAGACAGTGGGTAGTTGCACCGTTCTAGGGCATTTGAGCCCCTGAGAGAGGCCAGTTGGCCTGGGTCCAGTCTCAGGGTGTTGTGCCCCCGATTGGGGTGAACTGTGTTTATGCTGGCGAGGCCTATTGCCCCATATGATATATTGCATAATATGGTTGCATAATGCATTTGTACCGAGGATGATGCCTAATGATTTTCCCTCAGGTTGGCAGTGCTGATTTTATGCCTATAGTTGTGCCTAATATGCTTTCATGCCTAACCGGCCTGTGATTCATGATTCATGCCAGGGTACGTTTTGGGCCTATGCTTAATGCCAGGTTATGATGTTCTGGGTTTATGCCTACTCTGATTTCGGCCTCATGCTAATGTGATGATACCTCTGTGCTCACATATTACCGTATAATGTGATTTATGCAAATGTTATTGATGCCACTGAGGTGCGGACTGAATGCCCACTATGTTTTACACTTCATCCTCATGTGCCTATTGAAATGCCTCAGGTGCTATGTTCATGTGGATAATGCTTTTCTTTCCCTAAGGCCTGCACTGCTGGTTGTATGCATACCGGGCCTAGGATTCATGCATCATGCATTTATGCTCATGACGTTGCCTCATGTGATGTTTTATGTTTACGCCTAAGGCTTATTGCACTATGATGCTAAGCTCATGATCTTGCCAGAGGTTACTGGCTGATACACTTTTATCCTTGCTGGACTTTCATTTATCCTTTGCAACCTGTGCTTGTGATGATTCTGGCAGCGGCCCGATTGGCCCTTCCTTGTAAATAGTCCCCCTGTAAATGGTTACTGGGTGCCAGTTGGCACAATGTGTACACCTGTGATTGCATTCTAATGTGTTTTGCATAATACATATGCTGTTTTTACACAACCTGGTGTGGAGTCTCTTTTGTAGTGTGTCGCTTGTGAGTGTGCTGCACAGATGCTTTACACAATGCCTCCGAGTTTGGCCTACCCGCTCCGCACCACGCTACCCCATTTCTAACATTGGTGTTCAGCGGTGGGATAGGACTTGTGTTTGCGCAGTTACACGACGACAACTGGTGGCACTACAAATTCTACACGTAGAGTAATCACAGGATTTGGGGATTATTTTGTCTGACTGTATTTCCTCCTAAAAGTGTCATTTTTTTAAATTGTGTTCCCCTGGCTACTGTACCTGTGTATCTCGCCAAGATGGGTTTGGTCTATGAAGAGGACGAACTTTGGGAGTACACTGAGGAGGAAGTGATGGATTTCTGCAGAGAAAGGGGGATACCGATAGAAGGTGACTTCCGCAGAAAATTGTTCCTCTTCGAAGTTTGTAAAAGGGGAGAACCCTTAGAGCTCTGTGGGGACCTTTCAGATTACCCCTCCGCATATTTAAGTGGTGGACATGGGGGAGACCTTGTGGAGGACCTCAAGACTGAGGAGGACTCTGAGAGTGAGGGTTCCCAGTCCATAACCCTGGAGGCGGGTGACTCTGACGAGGAGGAGGAAGAAAATGACAGGGCGGGGACACCAGTAACTAGGGAGGACCCCATAGATAGGGAGTCCCGTGCTGGGTCCAGTGTCAGGGGTAATGCCCCATCCCTTTCCCTATCCCCAGAAGAGTGGGTAGATAGGAGGGAAGAAAGGGAGCACCAGCTGGCTTTGGAGAGGCTCAGGTTGGAGCACGCCAAGGAGATAGCACAGCTGAGGGTGCAAGAGAAAAAGCTGGAGACCGAAAAGGTCCTTGCACAGGAAAGGATGGCTGAGGCTGAAAGGGCCTTCGCCAGGGAGAGACTAGCTCAGGAGGGTAGGTTGTCCCCTGACAGTGGTTTCGGTGGTCTGGATTCACCAGTGAGGGTGGGATCCAGTGGTGGCAGCGAGAGTGAATCCAGTGTAGGGAGTCCCACTCCCAGAGCCCGGAAGACGGTGCCTGATTCCCAGGAAGAGGGGGACAGGTTGGAGTTCAAGGGCAGTGGAAAACTGTCTCACCAGACCTGGGAGGAGTTTGTGGAGGTGTGTTGGACTGCACTGGAGGATTGGATGGTGGGTAGCGCGGTGAATGATTGGGAAGGGCTGTTCCATGTAATTATCAGGGAGCACATGCTCAGAAATTGTTTCCCAAGGTTGCGCCACCACCTGTTTGACCGTGGGCTCTCCGATCCCAGGGAGCTTGCACAGGAGGCAGACCTTTGGGTGGGTGCCAGAGAGTCTGAGAGGGCATTGGGGAGTGATCCTGAAGGGAATGGTGCAGGGATCTTCCAACCCAGCGAGGTGGGAGAGGTGCAAAATAGCCCAGCTAGGTCCCAGTGTAGTGGGAGGGTTGTAGGGCCTCACGTCCTATCTACAAGAAGGAGTGAGATGGGGAGGTGTCCCGAGGTGCCCCAACCGCAGTCTCAGGGCTTGGAGTGTTCCATAAGGGAGCCCCAGGTTGGGAGCCTAGGCTGTCCTGATGGGCCGTCCATGGAAGGGGAGCCCCTAGTGTCAGGAGAACCCGGGGCGTCTGTAATCAGAGCTCCAGGGGTTCTGGGGTCTGCTCAGCCACAGGGTTTAGATCCTGGGCTAGGATGCCAGGTTCAGGGACTGCCTGACCTGGAGGGTGGGACACCTGTAATCAGGGTCCCTACCGGTTTGACTTCCAGGGGTACTTCTCCAGGTGGGAGGGTGCGGAACTCTGGAAGGGGGTGCAGAGGGAGGAAGGACTCGCCTCTGGCACCGGCTCAGCCACAGGGCTTAGATCCTGGGTTGGGAGGCCAGGGACAGGTACTGCCTGACCTGGCGGGAGGGACATCTGTAGTCAGTGTCCCCCTTGAGTTGTCTTCCAGGGGTACTACTCCAGTTGGGAGGGTGCGGAACTCTGGGAGGGGGTGCAGAGGGAGGGAGGACTCGCCTCTAGCACCGGTGCAACCTCAGGGTTTAGACCCTGGGTTGGTGGATCAGATTCAGGGTCATGGCCCTGGACGAGTGAGAGAGTGGTGTTCTGAGGGTGCCCCACATAGGAGGAGAGGGCGGAACCCCAGAAGGAGAGGTAGGGGGAGGAGAGCCTCGCCCCAGACTGCTGGTCAGCCTGAGGGTGCGGACCCTAGGTGGGAGGACCAGTGGCAGTTTGGCACTGCACGGAGGAGAAGTAGAGTGGCCAACGGGTACTATGGGCCTGGGGCTACTGCCCCCCACTCTGTGAGACAACAAGGGCCAGAGACATCTGGAAGGCCTAGGGGCCGGTCCTGGCCGCAACTGACTAGAAAGTGCCAGTGGGGTGGGTTAGTTGGTCCAAGGAGTGTTGACAGAGGGAACCACCGGGTTCCAGAATGGTGGAGAACCTGCGGGTGCCCCTGCAGTTGCGGGCCCGCGTCCATGTTTTCTCGCCCCAAGCAGGGAAGCCCATCAAGGCATTGATTGGTCTACCCTGGCTTTTGGCTGGGAGGGGGTTGTGTTGGACTTGGCCCTGCTTGCAGGGTCATCCCGAACTTTTTCACCTTTTCCTCCTAGCCTTTTTGCTGTATGTGTGTGATGGAATGCTGCGCAATGATGTGCAGAGGTTTATTTACGCTGTTTAAAAGTGTCACTTTTAAAATGTCACCCTGTCTGTGCGCTTGTGCCTGCCTGAAGTGGGTTGCAGGTCTAGTGTTCAGAGTGACCAAGGCTGACTCCGCCCCCTGGGGTGGGTCTGTCACCCACACCCCCAGCTTTTGGAGGGAAACCTGGCAGACAGGGTGCTCTACACCTCCACCAAAACCAGTTGGGACCGGATTACCAGAGAGCCTTCTAGAAGGTTCTAGCCCTTTCTGGTAGGTGGGGTGAGGAGTGCATATATAGAGGAGCTGAGGCTCCATGTGACAGACTGAACGTGGACTTGATCGAGAGGGGACACTCTGCCGGGAGGTACCGCCGCAATGGCCTGTGTGCTGGCCCCTGAGCCCATCTGTACCCCTCTGCTATCCACAGGGCCAGTGAGAGCCTTTGCTGGAGTGAAGACTGCTATGTCAGGAGGAGTGCCACTTTATGGGAGATGACTGCTTCTAGGAGCTGCTGTCCTGTACTGATGAGTGCCCACTGTCTGCGGATCCTACCCAGCCCTGCTTGCCTGCTCTCCTACCCTAGCGCCTCGTGAGCGCTGTCATCCGTTTGCCTGCACTCCAAGGAGGTGAGGAGCGTGGGCGCTACTCCCTCGGGTGGGACCCTGGGACTGTGAGCCATCGAGCGCCCCGTGAGCGCTGCCTCCAGCCCTTGCCCAGGAGAAGAAGGTGCGTGGGTCCTGCAGCGCTGTGCTGCCAGAGTGCCATATTCGCCTTGACTGTGCTCTGCTTGCTGCCAAGGCGCTACAACTGTGCCCAGGAGAAGAGGAGCTGACGTCTGCAGCGTTGGGCTGCCAAGGCGCTACAACTGTGCCCAGGAGAAGAGGAGCTGACGTCTGCAGCGCTGTGCTGCCAAGGCGCTACAACTGTGCCCAGGAGAAGAGGAGCTGACGTCTGCAGCGCTGTGCTGCCAATGCGCTACAACTGTGCCCAGGAGAAGAGGAGCTGACGTCTGCAGCGCCGAGATTCTAAAGCGCTACGAGGGAATCCCGGCGTGTGGGATTCCCCCCCCTGCCTGCTTGTTTGACAGCGGGAGCCCACCCTGTTGCCTTATGCATATTATAGCAGCGGGAGCCCACCCCGCGTGTGTGCACTCTTCCGCGGGTGCCCACCCCGCATCTGCCTTTATTTGTGAGCGGGTGCCCACCCCGCATGGTGCTTTTACTTAGGAGGGAGCCTACCCCTCATTGCCGCACAGAGGAACTGCCAAGGATCACCGCCGCCGGCCCGAGTCCCGGCGCGGTGCCGAGGATCACCGCCGCCGGCCCGGGAGGCTCAGGAGCGCCGCGCGGGCTTCCCCGTGACGTCAGGGGAGCCACGCTGCGATTGGCGCCGGCTGCAGAGCCGCCAGGAAGTTCCGCCCTGCCACAGGGGAAGCGGGAAGTCTGGAGCCGTGGGCTCCGCATCGAAGTCCCGGGTCCCAGGAGGGGGCCCGGGTGAAGCCGGAAGAAGTGCTGCGTTGGTGGGGCTCCCACGAGAGAGGGGAGCCCTGCGTGCTGAGCCTGCCGCAGGAAATGGAGAGGTGGGTCCCCCCTGAGGCACACTGTCGGTGCCTGGGTCCGGCGCAGAAATTGCCAGGAGAGCCCTCGACGGGCCGGTGAGTCTGCCGGCTGCCGCCACAGGGAAGAGTCGATTCCACAAGAGGAGCCCGGTGAGTGGGGCTCAGTCATCCCGAGGTTGGGGGGGGTGTCGGGGCACATTGCCGGTGCCCGCCCCGGTGCCAGTATTCGTTTGGGGGCCGCTGCAAAGTTGGGCCATTGCTGTGACTACCGGGGCCCAGAGGGGACTCCAACACGGCCATAGTGGCCTTCCCCCCACCCAACTGCCTTGGTTGATAGCGGGCAGCGGCAACCTTGTGGGGCACTCTTAATTGCAGAGTCCAGAAGAGGGACACCAACGGACTCGTGCTGACTTCCGTGTGCATGACTGTCCCGCCAGACAGTGGGTAGTTGCACCGTTCTAGGGCATTTGAGCCCCTGAGAGAGGCCAGTTGGCCTGGGTCCAGTCTCAGGGTGTTGTGCCCCCGATTGGGGTGAACTGTGTTTATGCTGGCGAGGCCTATTGCCCCATATGATATATTGCATAATATGGTTGCATAATGCATTTGTACCGAGGATGATGCCTAATCATTTTCCCTCAGGTTGGCAGTGCTGATTTTATGCCTATAGTTGTGCCTAATATGCTTTCATGCCTAACCGGCCTGTGATTCATGATTCATGCCAGGGTACGTTTTTGGGCCTATGCTTAATGCCAGGTTAAGATGTTCTGGGTTTATGCCTACTCTGATTTCGGCCTCATGCTAATGTGATGATACCTCTGTGCTCACATATTACCGTATAATGTGATTTATGCAAATGTTATTGATGCCACTGAGGTGCGGACTGAATGCCCACTATGTTTTACACTTCATCCTCATGTGCCTATTGAAATGCCTCAGGTACTATGTTCATGTGGATAATGCTTTTCTTTCCCTAAGGCCTGCACTGCTGGTTGTATGCATACCGGGCCTAGGATTCATGCATCATGCATTTATGCTCATGACGATGCCTCATGTGATGTTTTATGTTTACGCCTAAGGCTTATTGCACTATGATGCTAAGCTCATGATCTTGCCAGAGGTTACTGGCTGATACACTTTTATCCTTGCTGGACTTTCATTTATCCTTTGCAACCTGTGCTTGTGATGATTCTGGCAGCAGCCCGATTGGCCCTGCCTTGTAAATAGTCCCCCTGTAAATGGTTACTGGGTGCCAGTTGGCACAATGTGTACACCTGTGATTGCATTCTAATGTGTTTTGCATAATACATATGCTGTTTTTACACAACCTGGTGTGGAGTCTCTTTTGTAGTTTGTCCAGTGTGTCGCTTGTGAGTGTGCTGCGCAGATGCTTTACACAATGCCTCCGAGTTTGGCCTACCCACTCCGCACCACGCTACCCTGTTTCTAACACAGACCCATACCAGTACTTGCACACCCAATCATTGATTTATAGATCTACACACACATCCACTCACTCACCTATACCGCCACTTATACATACACTCACTCACTAATACAGCCACTGCCATATCCACTCATTCACCTATACAGCCACTCACACACTGAGTCAGTCACCCATAGAGCTACTCACACACCTACTGACTCACCCCTATAGTCAATCACACAGCCACTTACCCATACAGTTACACACACATACACTCACTTACTCATACAGATACTAACATAACACACTCACCTATACAGTCACTGACACATTCACTCACTCACCCATACAGTCACTTATATACTCCATCACTCACCTATACTGCCTTTCACAGATCCAGTTACTCACCCATATACCACTGACATATCCAGTCACTCACCCACACAGCCATTCACACACTCACTCACCCATAAACCCCTCACACATGCACTCACTAACTCTTACAGCCACTGACTCACCCACTCACTAATCCATACAGGCAGTCACCCCCCCTCACCTATCCACAAAGACACTCAGACAACCATACAGGTACTCAGACAACCAATCACTCACCAATACAGCCACTTGCGTACCACTCACACACCCATACAGGCACTTAGACACCAACTGACAGACTGATACAGACATTCATACAACCTGGACTCGCCCACTGAGACACCTAATCACTCACTTATACAGTCAGTCGCGCACCCACTGAATCATCTATACAGGCACTCAAACATCCACTGATTCACAAATATGCCTTGGTATATATATTTAATACTCATAAACTTTAAAAATAAAACACTCACAGTCACCGGATGATATTATCAGTAATGTCATCAGTGATGTCACTGACCATGTCATGAGTGATGTAATATGTGAATTCATAAGCAGTGCATTGCGGGGGTGTGAGTTATATTTAGCTCAGCTAACTATAACTGCTGAATTTCACTAGTTTTGTACGAGTGAAACCTGAGCCTAATTACAAAGTCTCTGTAACCTTTGGTTTTTTCAGTGAATTTCTGATTTTTTTAATTCCATTTCCGAATTATAATGTCCCTGTAACCTTTGTTTTTTTCAGTGAATATATATATAATTTTCTTTCACAGTCATTGTGTACTAAAATGGTAATTCCTTGCACTTTATGCATATAATAGTATTATGTGATTCAAGTACTTTACTGATATGATGTAAATTATGCATTAAACTTGCCTGAAATTCTGCACATATGCAATACGTTCATTTAAGCAGAATGTAAACAAAATGTACTTTGCAAAATGAACTGTAATGCTTGATGAATTACACATATGAAATTAACGAGTGAGGTTTAGTCTGGTATTAGTGGTTGACACTGTAAAAGGACTAGGGTCCTGAGAGTTATTTACGGACTAGCCAAACGTGTGGACTCTATGGTCCTGTTGCAGGCAAGCACAGAAACGCGTAGACAGTCCCTTGTATGCACTGGTGAAATAAATAATATATAAAAAGAATCCCTGTAGTGCCACTTTGCTTCCTTGTCCCACAATTCTGTAGTAAACCCTTTATGTATATATATATATATATATATATATATATATATATATATATATATATATATATATATATATATATATATATATATATATATATATATATGTGTATATATATAACCTACTGGCGGTCGCCAGTAGGTAGTTATAGTTAGAACCTAGTTTCCATAGGAAATGCGTTTTTTATTTTACCAATAACTTTGGCACCATTTGACGAATCTTCGCGAAATTCTGCAAAAAAATGTTTCATCCAGGTCAGCTCCTATCCTGAAAGTTTGGGGGTGATTTGTCAAGTGGGGGCTGAGAAAAAAGGGGGGTCCCAAAAAGTGTTTTCTCCATGTTAATTTCCATAGGAAATTTTAGCCAGGGCTACAGCTCGAACTGCTGAACGGAATTACATGAAATTTTGCAAAAAGGTAGCGCTTGGTTCAGAAAGCGACCTTTTTTTAAATGGTGTAAATCCATTCAGTAGTTGCTGAGAAATTCAAAAAATAAGAGTCAAAAAATCAATTTCCCATAGGAAACTTTAGCCAAGGCTACAGCCCGAACTGCTGAACGGAATTACACCAAATTTGGCAAACAGGTACTGCTTGGCTCAGAAAGCGACCTTTTCAAAAATGGTGTAAATCCGTTCAGTAGTTGCTGAGAAATTCAAAAAATAAAAATATCGATATCTAGAGGCACGGAGGATCCGCAGACCCTCCCGACCACGAGCTGTATTCTAATTGGCTGTCAACACTCCAAACCAGGAAGTGTTGGCAGCCATCTTGTGACTCGGTAGAACTGAGTCACAAGAAAACAGTGAAACAAATGCAAAAAACAAGAAAAGGGGGCAGGGTAGAAACACCCTGACCCCCTAGGCCTGCTCAGGGGGTCCCACAAGGACCCCCAGGGCCAAAAAAAGCATTTCGGACGAATTCGCGCTGGGGTCGCGAATCCGGCCGAGAAAATTAAAAAAAAATGAAGCACGGGCTCCCGCACTTCGTTGTATTGAAGCCCCCCCACACTGCCCCGGGGACCGCCACCTCCCCGGGGCTTGATTTATGAGTTGCGGGGGGCACGCAGCCCCACCGCAGCCCCGGGGACCACCACCCCTGGGGCTAATTTTTAAATGTGCGGGGGGCCTCCAAGGCCCCCCCCAAGCCCCGGGGACCGCCACCCCGCGGGGTTTTTATTAATTATTTGCGGGGGCACACGGCCCCCCCGCTGCACTGGGGACCGCCACCCCTGGGGCTTTTAAAAGAAATGAAGAAACCTGTGTGGGGGCTCGAGCCCCCCCACACGCCCCAGGGACTGCCACCTCCCCGGGGCACTAACATGCAAATGTGGGGGTCCGTTACGGACCCCGAGCCCCGGGGACCACCACCTCCCCGGGGCTGCGCACACGATGGGAGGGGGGCTTCGCGGCCCCCCTCCTGGAGCCCTTGATGGCCCTGGGGACCACCGCCCCCCAGGGCTGGCTCCTGCAGTGTCCCGGGGTGCCCACCCCGGGACACTGCTGTTTGCTATGGCAGGGCGGGAGCCGTGCGGCTCCTGCCCTGTCATAGCAAACTGTGGTTTGGATTTTGTGGCGAGAGCAGGTTTCATGCTCTCGCTTACAAAATCCAAACCACATTGCTTTTCCACAAGGGGAGCTGCATGTTAGCAGCTCCCCGTGTGGAAAAGCAATGCCGACTCCCGCAGGAGGCAGGGAGACGGCGGGACCGTGGGGGAATTGGGGCTCCCCCCACGGTCCCCAACGAAGAGGCCAGGCCCCGGGGGATGGGGTCCCCGGGGCCATGAGTGGCCTAGGAGGGGGGCCACGCGGCCCCCCTCCATCAATGATTTAAAAAAATAGAATTTAAAAAAAAGAGGCACAGCCCCGGGGATGGGGTCCCCGGGGCCACTTCAGGCCGAAGGAGGGGGGCTACGCAGCCCCCCTCCTTTAAAAAGATTTTTTTTTTAAATAAAAATTTGGCCTTTGCCCGGGGGATGGGGTCCCCGGGGACAAAATTGGCCTTGGGAGGGGGCCGCACGGCCCCCTTCCCGTTTAAAAAAAAAAATTTTTTTTTTAAAAGCAGGCCCTGGGGGATGGGGTCCCCAGGGCCCCAAATAAATTTTTTAAAAAGCTGGCATCGCTGCGGAGGCCCCGCCCCCTAACTGCAGCACTCAGCAAACGCGCCCCTGGCGCGTTGTAGGTGGGGGAATTAATTTCCCTTGAATACTGAGGGTCCCTGAGGCCAACTAGCCCACCAGGTACCTCCAGTATGCGCCAGGGAGCTGCGTTGCAGAGAGGTGTTCAGAGGCCACGCCCCTTTACACCTCTCTGCAACGCAGCTCTGTGGCGCTTACTGGAGGTACCTGGTGGGCTAGTTGGCCCCCAGGGACCCTCAGGACTCAAGGGGAATTAATCCCCCAATTTACAACGCGCCAGGGGGCGCATTTGCACAGTGGTGCACGGAGGGGGCGGGGCCTGACATACCAAGTGTGCAAATGCACCCCCTGGCACATTGTAAATTGGGGGATTAAGTCCCCTTCAATCCTGAGGGTCCCTGGGGGCCAACTAGCCCACCAGGTACCTCCAGTAAGCGCCAAAGAGCTGTGTTTTAGAGAGGTGTAAAAAGGGGCGTGGCCTCTGAACACCTCTCTGCAACGCAGCTCCCTGGCGCATACTGGAGGTACCTGGTGGGCTAGTTGGCCCCCAGGGACCCTCAGGTTTTAAGGGGACTTAATCCCCTAACTTAAAATGCGCCACAGGGCGCATTTGCACACTTGTCACATCAGGCCCCGCCCCCTCCCTGCACCACTGCGCAAACGCGCCCCGTGGCCGTTTTAAGTTGGAGGATTAAGTCCCCTTGAATCCTGAGTGTCCCTGGGGGCCAACTAGCCCACCAGGTACCTCCAGTATGCACCAGGGAGCTGCGTTGCAGAGAGGTGTTCAGAGGCCACGCCCCTTTACACCTCTCTGCAACGCAGCTCTTGGCGCTTACTGGAGGTACCTGGTGGGCTAGTTGGCCTCAGGGACCCTTAGGATTGAAGGGGACTTAATCACCCAATTTACAACGCACCAGGGGGTGCGTTTGCACAGTGGTGCAGGGAGGGGGCGTGGCCTGATGTGACAAGTGTGCAAACGCGCCCTGTGGCGTGTTTTAAGTTGGGGAATTAAGTCCCCTTGAATCCTGAGGGTCCCTGGGGGCCAACTAGCCCACCAGGTACGTCCAGTAAGCACCAGAGTTGCGTTGCAGAGAGATGTAAAAAGGGGCGTGACCTCAGACCACCTCTCTGCAACGCAGCTCTGTGGCGCTTACTGGAGGTACATGGTGGGCTAGTTTGCCCCCAGGGACCCTCATGATTCAAGGGGAATTAATTCCCCAAATTAAAACCCACCAGGGGGCGCGTTTGCACAGTGGTGAAGGGAGGGGGCGGGCCTGATGTGACATGTGTGTACTTATGCAATCACTCCACCAACACCCAAGCACTTATAAATTCACCATGCACTCTCCTTGCAGCACTCTAATCATCCAGTCACTACCCATGCACTCATGCAATGACCCATGCACTAACTCATGCACTCCTACAATACCCTGAGCAGTACCCATGCAGTCCAGCCATTGCCCTGTCACTACCCATGCACTCCTCCAATCACCCAGCGAGCACCATGTACTTATCCAATCACTCCGACAAAACCCAGGCACTTATAAATTCACCATGCACTCTCCTTGCAGTACTCTAATCTTCCAGTCAGTACCCATGTACTCATGGAGTGACCCAGGCACTAACACAAGCACTGCTACAATCCCCTGTGCACTACCCATGCAGACCTCTAACCACCTACACAGTGCTGATTCACTCCTCCAATTACCCAGGTTGTACCCATGCACTCCAGAAATCCCTCTGTCACTACCCATGCACTATTCCAATCACCCATCCAGCATCATGTACTTATCCAATCACTCCGCCAAAACCCAAGCAGTTATAAAATCACATGCACTGTCCTTGCAGCACTCTAATCATCCAGTCCCTACCCATGTACTCATGCAATGACCCAGGCACTAACTCATGGCAAATACAGAGGAGGTCATGCTCATTACAGGGGTACCCCAACGCATAGTGTTCCCTAGTGTATGTAGGTGTTTTCACTGTATTCTAAGTGTCTTTTAGCATAGCACTGGCTCCGGTCCTGGTTAGTCAGAGTCAGTTACCACCAGTACCCGTCACTAAAAGTTGGGGGCACAGGAGGACTTTCTGCTCCTCTTTTGGATCTTTCTGCACATCTCTTGCTTCTTCCTGCACTTTTCTTCGCCTTTCTGGACTTCTGTTGCCTCTTTCTGCATTTGTCTTGCTTCTTGCTGCGCTTTTCTTCCTCTTTCTTCACATGTCCTAACTTTGTAGGCATAGTTAGAAATTAGCATTTAAAAAACCATTGAAATTCACTGAAAAAACCATAGGTTTCAGGCCCGTTATAGTTAGAAATTAGCATTTAAAAAACCATTGAAATTCACTGAAAAAACCATAGGTTTCAGGCACGTTATAGTTAGAAATTAGCATTTAAAAAACCTTAGAAATTCACTGAAAAAACCACAGGTTTCAGGGACGTTATAATTAGTTGGACATTTCACTCGTACAAAACCAGAGAAATTCGGCCGTTATAGTTAGTTCAGCTAACTATAACTCGCGCCCCCGCAATGCACTGCTGATGACGTCACAAATTACATCATTCATTACATGGTCAGTGACATCACTGATGACATCTCAAATGACATCACTGATGACATCATCCACTGACTGTGTGTTTCTGTAAAGTTTAAATATGTTTTATATATATGCCAAGGTGTATTGAAGAATGAGTGGGTGTATAAGTGTTTGGATGGAGGATTTAGTAGGTGCGTGACTGACTGTATAAGTGAGTGATTAAACGTGTCTTACTGAATGCATGGGATAGTGACTGAACTGTGTGAATGTCTGTATCAGTCTGTCTGTTGTTGTGTAAGCTGCTGCATGGGTTGGTGAGTGGCTACATGAGTGTCTATATGGGTTATTGATTGGTTGCCTGAGTATTTGTATGGGTGCCTGAGTGTCTGTGTGGGTGGGTGGGAGGTGTGTGACTCTGTGCATAGATGTGTGAGTGGTTGATTCACTGGGTGTATGGGTTAAAGAGTGCATGTGGAAACAGCTGTATGGGAGGGTGAGTGTGTGTATGGGTGTGTTGGTGAGTGAATGGATGTCACAGTGGTACATGTCCAAGTAACTACATATGTAAAAGGCAGTATATGTGAGTGATGGTGTATATAAATTAGTATATGTGAGACTGAGTGATTGTGAGTGTGGCATATATGGATGAGTCTGTACTGGTTTCACTGATTACATAAGAGAGTAACTATGCGTTGCTGTCTGTATGAATTAGTGAGGTGGTGTGTGTATAACTGTTTAGGTGAGTAAATGGGAGTGTGATTGATTCTTTGCATGACTGACTAGGTGTGTGAGTAACTCCATGGATGAGTGGCGGTGTGTGAGTGTCTGTATAGGTGTATGAGTGCATATGATAGTGTTGTATCGATGAGTGACTGCATGTATGAGTGACTGTATGGGTGAATGAGTGGATGTGTGTGTAGACCTAGGAATCAGTGAGTGCGTATGTAGTAACTGGTATTGGTGTGTCTATGGTTTCGAAAATGGCAGTCTGTATTTTAGAGTGGGTGTATCAAAAGTTATATTAGAGTGTGAGGAGGTGCATCAGATTTTCACGTGGCTGATGTCATTAGTGATGTCATAAGTGATGTCATTTGACATGTCATCAGTGATGTCGTCAGGGATGTCACTGACCATGTCATGAATGATGTAATATGTGACGTCATCAGCAGTGCATTGCGGGGCGCGAGTTATAGTTAGCTGAACTAACTATAACGGCCGAATTTCTCTGGTTTTGTACGAGTGAAATGTCCAACTAACTATAACGTCCCTGAAACCTGTGGTTTTTTCAGTGAATTTCTAAGGTTTTTTAATGCTAATTTCTAACTATAACATCCCTGAAACCTATGGTTTTTTCAGTGAATTTCAAAGGCTTTTTAAATGCTAATTTCTAACTATAACGCCCCTGAAACCTATGGTTTTTTCAGTGAATTTCAAAGGTTTTTTAAATGCTAATTGGTAAGTATAACATTTATAAAACCTATCTTTTTTTCTGTAAATTGCAGGGGTTTTTTTAATGATATTTTGTAACTGTAATATCCTATAATTATTTTCTCTTATTTTTTTCCTTTTATTTTAAATATGTAATGTCTTATGTCTTTTAAAATATATATATATTTTTTTGCATAAATAGTGGAGTCGCGTACCCATCGTGTACCTATCACGGTGGGTGCGCGGATTCAAGCCGCCATATTGCTAAAGTCGAGAAGGATGCGCATTTGTTATGCGACATGTGCGCGGTGCCGAGCTGCGCGTAGCGTCATATGCATATGGGGTCGCGCCGGGTGCGCGACTTTCGTAATTTTAGTAACGTTTAAAACTATGTGTATATAATTGTAATATGTATATTAGAGTAAATAATTATATAAACTTATTATCAAAATTAAATATTTTTGTTTGCATTGAAGTTATATTATTGTTAGATACATTTTGCAGAAGTCGCGTTGTGTGCGCGTTTGGTATGCGACGGGTGCGCGGTGCCTGGCCCCGCGTAACGTCATATAAGTATGGGATCGCGTCATGTGCGCGTTTGGTATGCAACGAGTGCGCGGTGCCGGGACCCGCGTAACGTCATATACGTACTGGATCGCGTCGGGTGCGCGACTCCCGTAAATTTATTTTAAGGTTCCAAAACTATATGTATATAACTTTAATGTATATATGAGGGCAAGAGATTATCTAAACTATTTATAAAAATAATATATTTGTACCTGTAATAAACTTATATTATTGTTAAATATATTTTCGCGAAGTCGCGTCGGATGCGCGCTAGTTGCGCGCCGGGTGCGCGACTCCCATGTGACTTTAAAAGAAAGCATTTGATTGGTTCATAAGGTTTCCCATTCTAACAGATGAAGGACCCCACCCATTTTAGTCATTCTCTCTGCAGCATCACAGGAGAGACACCTGTTGTGTTTTTTGGAGCTAAATTGTGAATTTCTTTGCTGTTTGGTGGAAAAGTTTGGCAATGGCTTCCTCAAATCCAGATATAGACCTTCCTTATGATGATGAAGACTTGGAACCACCTCCCAAGAAAAGACCGAAGTCTATTGTGTGGAAGTTTTTCACCATCCCAGATGGTGAAAAGAAGGTAAATGCTCGAAAGGTGAGCTGCACACTTTGTCCCAGGATTCTTTCGAGAGGCAGTGATAAGAAGTATTTGTGTGGGACTTCAACCATGTATAAACATTTACAAACTATCCACCCAAAACATCTAGTACGGGAACAGCTGCGACGTGCTCAGGAAGCCACACAGGGAGCTGGTCCCAGCACTTCTGGAGCCTCAAGCTCCGCATCTCGCGGTCCGGACATTCGTGCAGAGTTTGCGACCCTAGAACAGCATTGCATGAAATGCAAGGCGATTTTATGTTGTGGGAAGCAGTCAATTGACGCTGTTTGTTCTGCAGCAAGAAACCATCGCTGCTAATTTTTTTTTTTCTGTTGGAATGACTATATAATTCCAAAAGTTAAAAGTTATGTCTGTTGTTTTTTTCCTTTTTCAAAAAACACCCAAAAAATTCACAAAGTAGTTTAAAAAACACAAACAAATTTAAAAACAAAAAAGAAGAAAAAAAAAGAGTACTTTTCAGAACTACTTATTTGGTTAAAAAAGAGAAATAACTGCATGCTAATGTCTGGGTGATTGCTTGAGTACATGTGTAGAGCATGATTGTTTGAAAGAGTGCATGGGTAGTGACAGGGAGATGGCTGGACTGCATGGGTAATGCACAGGTGATTGTAGCAGTGTATGTGTTAGTGCCTGGGTCATTGCATGAGTACATGGGTACTGACTGGATGATTAGAGTACTGCAAGGAGAGTGCATGGCAAATTTATAAGTGCTTGTGTATTGGCGGAGTGATTGGATAAGTACATGGTGCTGGCTGGGTCATTGGAAGAGTGCACGGGGAGTGACAGGGGGATTGGTGGACTGCATGGAAACTACATGGGTAATTGAACGTGTTTATGAGCAGTGTCTACGCGGAAAGAGGATTGTATGGCAAGTGCACATGTGATTGTAGCAGTGCATGTGTTAGTGCCTGGGTCATTGCATGAGTACATGGGTAGTGACTGGATGATTAGAGTACTGCAAGGAGAGTGCATGGAGAATTTATAAGTGCTTGGGTTTTGGCGGAGTAATTGGATAAGTAAATAGTGCTGACTGGGTGATTGGAGGAGTGCATAGGCAGTGACAGGGAGATGGCTGTACTGCATGGGTAGTGCTCAGGGGATTGTAGCCGTGCATGTGTTAGTGCCTGGGTCATTGCATGAGTACATGGGTTGTGACTGGATGATTAGAGTACTGCAAGGAGAGTGCATGGTGAATTTATAAGTGCTTGGGTTTTGGCGGAGTGATTGGATAAGTACATGGTGCTGGCTGGGTGATTGGAGGAGTGCATAGGCAGTGACAGGGAGATGGCTGGACTGCATGGGTAGTGCTCAGGGGATTGTAGCAGTGCATGTGTTAGTGCCTGGGTCATTGCATGAGTACATGGGTAGTGACTGGTTGATTAGAGTACTGCAAGGAGAGTGCATGGTGAATTTATAAGTGCTTGGGTTTTGGCGGAGTCTTTAGATAAGTACATGGTGCTGACTGGGTGATTGGAGGAGTGCATAGGCAGTGACAGGGATATGGCTGGACTGCATGGGTAGTGCTCAGGGGATTGTAGCAGTGCATGTGTTAGTGCCTGGGTCATTGCATGAGTAGATGGGTACTGACTGGATGATTAGAGTACTGCAAGGAAAGTGCATGGTGAATTTATAAGTGCTTGGGTTTTGGCGGAGTGATTGGATAAGTACATGGTGCTGGCTGGGTGATGAGAGTACTGCATGGGCAGTGCACAGGTGATTGTACCACTGCATGTGTTAGTGTCTGGGTCATTGCATGAGTACATGGGTAGTGACTGGATAATTAGAGTACTGCAAGGAGAGTGCATGGTGAATTTATAAGTGCTTGGGTTTTGACGGAGTGATTGGATAAGTACATGGTGCTGGCTGGGTGATTGGAGGAGTGCATAAGTAGTGACAGGGAGATTGCTGGACTGCAAGGAAAGTGCACAGGAGATTGTAGCAGTGCATGTGTTAGTGCCTGGGTCATTGCATGAGTTCATGGGTAGTGACTGGATGATTAGAGTGTTGCAAGGAGAGTGCATGGTGAATTTATAAGTGCTTGGGTTTTGGCGGAGTGATTGGATAAGTACATGGTGCTGGCTGGGTGATTGGAGGAGTGCATGGGTAGTGATAGGGAGATAGCTGGACTGCATGGGTAGTGCTCAGGGGATTGTAGCAGTGCATGTGTTAGTGACTGGGTCATTGCATGAGTACATGGGTACTGACTGGATGATTAGAGTACTGCAAGGAAAGTGCATGGTGAATTTATAAGTGCTTGGGTTTTGACGGAGTGATTGGATAAGTACATGGTGCTGGCTGGGTGATTGGAGGAGTGCATAAGTAGTGACAGGGAGATAGCTGGACTGCATGGGTAGTGCTCACAGGATTGTAGCAGTGCATGTGTTAGTGCCTGGGTCATTGCATGAGTACATGGGTACTGACTGGATGATTAGAGTGTTGCAAGGAGAGTGCATGGTGAATTTATAAGTGCTTGGGTTTTGGCAGAGTGATTGGATAAGTACATGGTGCTGGCTGGGTGATTGGAGGAGTGGATAAGTAGTGACAGGTAGATTGCTGGACTGCATGGAAAGTGCACAGGAGATTGTAGCAGTGCATGTGTTAGTGCCTGGGTCATTGCATGAGTACATGGGTAGTGACTGGATAATTAGAGTGTTGCAAGGAGAGTGCATGGTGAATTTATAAGTGCTTGGGTTTTGGCGGAGTGATTGGATAAGTACATGGTGCTGGCTGGGTGATTGGAGGAGTGCAAGGGTAGTGATAGGGAGATAGCTGGACTGCATGGGTAGTGCTCAGGAGATTGTAGCAGTGCATGTGTTAGTGCCTGGGTCATTGCATGAGTACATGGGTAGTGACTGGATGATTCGAGTGCTGCAAGGAGAGTGCATGGTGAATTTATAAGTGCTTGGGTATTGGCGGAGTGATTGGATAACTACTTGGTGCTGGCTGGGTGATTGGAAGACTGCATGGGCAGTGCACAGGTGATTGTACCACTGCATGTGTTAGTGCCTGGGTCATTGCATGAGTACATGGGTAGTGACTGGATAATTAGAGTACTGCAAGGAGATTGCATGGTGAATTTATAAGTGCTTGGGTTTTGGCAGAGTGATTGGATAAGTACATGGTGCTGGCTGGGTGATTGGAGGAGTGCATGGGTAGTAACAGGGCGATGGCTGGACTGCATGGGTAGTGCTCAGGGGATTGTAGCAGTGCATGAGTTAGTGCCAGGGTCATTGCATGAGCGCATGGGTAGTGACAGGACGATTAGAGTGCTGCAAGGAGAGTGCATGGTGAATTTATAAGTGCTTGGGTTTTGGCGGAGTGATTGGATAAGTACATGGTGCTAACTGGGTGATTGGAGGAGTGCATAGGCAGTGACAGGGAGATGGCTGGACTGCATGGGTAGTGCTCAGGGGATTGTAGCAGTGCATGAGTTAGTGCATGGGTCATTGCGTGAGTGCATGGGTAGTGACTGGATGGTTAGAGTGGTGCAAGGAGAGTGCATGGTGAATTTGTAAGTGCTTGGGTTTTGGCAGAGTGATTGGATAAGTACATGGTGCTGACTGGGTGATTGGAAGAGTGCATAGGCAATGACAGGGAGATGGCTGGACTGCTTGGGTAGTGCTCAGGGGATTGTAGCAGTGCATGTGTTAGTGCCTTGGTCATTGCATGAGTACAAGGGTACTGACTGGGTGATTAGAGTGCTGCAAGGAGAGTGCATGGTGAATTTATAAGTGCTTGGGTTTTGACGGAGTGATTGGATAAGAACATGGTGCTGGCTGGGTGATTGGAGGAGTGCATGGGTACTGACAGGGCGATGGCTGGACTGCATGGGTAGTGCTCATGGGATTGTAGCAGTGCATGAGTTAGTGCATGGGTCATTGCGTGAGTGCATGGGTAGTGACTGGATGGTTAGAGTGGTGCAAGGAGAGTGCATGGTGAATTTGTAAGTGCTTGGGTTTTGGCAGAGTGATTGGATAAGTACATGGTGCTGACTGGGTGATTGGAAGAGTGCATAGGCAATGACAGGAGATGGCTGGACTGCTTGGGTAGTGCTCAGGGGATTGTAGCAGTGCATGTGTTAGTGCCTTGGTCATTGCATGAGTACAAGGGTACTGACTGGGTGATTAGAGTGCTGCAAGGAGAATACATGGTGAATTTATAAGTGCTTGGGTTTTGGTGGAGTTATTGGATAAGGACATGGTGCTGGCTGGGTGACTGTAGGAGTGTATGGGTACTACCTGGGTAATTGAAGGAGTGAATGAGCAGTGTCTAGGCGGTTAGAGGATAGTATGGGAAGTACACAGGTGAATGAAGTACTGCATGGGTAGTGCTTGGGTTACTTAATCTTACCTTTTTAAAGTAGATATGAAAGTCATTGAAACAATTTTTTCAGTTCTTTGTTTATAATCTAAATTTAAAAAGTTTCAAACTTTAGAATTTGGGTCTGTAAAAGAGAAGAAAAAATACAGTTATAACATATAATATTATAGTTTAAAGAACACAACATGATTTTACAATTACATAACATATTCAGTTTGCCTTTTTTGCTGTTTTCAGATTCTATTGAATTTCACCATACACAGTGATTTCAATGTTGATCATCATATAACAGCGCGCAAAAAAATACAATCATTAAGATTGTTAAAAAAAAACAAATCTGTATTCAAAATATTTACAACAAACTCAACTATCTGTTTACTGATCCTAAAATAAACACACTCAATAACATTGCATATAATACAAAGATCAAATATATGAAATGCTTCTTTCTAAAACAATTTTGCAAATACAATATCAAAGAACAGAAATGATAATTGAATCAGCAATTCTTGATATCTTCCCTATGGGCCGAATGATGTTTCTGAAATCATTTGCATTGAGAATATCCAAAATAAACTTCTAAATTCATATTGACATCTCCCCAATAGGCCGAATAATGTTTCTGAAATCGTTTGTATTGAAAATATCCAAAAGAATCTCCTTAATTCATGTTGACATCTTCCCAGTAGGCAGAATGATGTTCTCAGAACTTTGGCATCAAAAATATTAGGTATGAATTTGGTAATTGGTAAGGCAACCGATATTTGAATAGCAAATGGGCATCATTACAATGTGTCCATCCTTTATTGCACTTTAAATACACAGTATAGTGTCCAGATGTTGTAGAAGGTCCATCAAGGAAAATAATTGCCACTGTTTTGAAAGTTCTTCCTGAAATTGACAGTTGACTTGCCACAAAATCTTTAATATTAGTTTCCAATTTTCTTCCATTTGGTCTGCAACGTTGTATCATTAAAATGACATATTGTCCAAATTTTTCTACAAATAATGTTGATAACATTTCAGATTTGCAGTGACTACATTCCATATTTTGATTTGCTGATTTTACTAATTTGTTAAAAGACACTGTTTTACAATCTGGTATTGTCAAATATATGAATCTTTCAGTGTCTATTTGAGTGACAGAAGAAAATGTACAATCTTCACATTCAAGTTCCCATCTGTAACGAAGTCCAAACAGATTTTCAATTTGTATTCCTTCATCTTCCAATACTGCAAGCATAAACATAAGAAATTCTTGAGCATCTTGCTGTACATTAAGTGTAAATTGTGAAGAACCAGAACATATATCCAGAAGATTTCGAATGCCAGAAACACTTTGGATTTTAGTTTTATGAGTTGTCAAGTTTTCAAAAATAGAATACATTAAAGAACAAAACCTTTGGTCTCGATTCTCCATAATTTGTTGTTGGAGATTTTCTAGAGAAAATACGACATTCACAACTACATTAGCATAGCAGTTGTTACCTGGACTGTTTTCTAACTGATATCCTACAATATCTTCAACACTGTCCATTTTTTTTTTTCTTTGGAACATCAACATTCTCTTGATTTTTTTTCTTATTTCCAACCTCACTACCGAGTTTCTCATATGTTCGTTTTCGTCCTACTACACGCTTTTCATATACAGGATATTCACCTAAGTTGGGAGCATACAGTCTTCTTAACCGATTATACTCTCTTACACAATTTGCATCTGCACTAATCTTTCTCTCATCAAAATTAATCAAATACAATCCAGATAAAGTTCTGACTCGGGACAATGCAACATATGCCATGCCCTCTTTAAACACGGTACTTCCAATGTTTACCAAAGCACTGTCTACACTTAAACCTTGAGATTTATGAATGGTCACCGCATATGCTAAAGAAAGAGGAAACTGTTTTCTACGAACATACAAGTCTTTAACAAGCAAAAAACGAACAGAACAACGTCCAATCTGTTTTACCTCTTCAATCTGATCAAATTTAATCTTCAAAAATCAAATTCCATCTCTATTTTAATAATTAACAAAATCAACAACTTTTCCCATTGCTCCATTTACTAAACCTTTTTCCACATCCAAATTACGCCGTAAAATTACCCGACAGTTTTCACATACATATAAATTCTTTTCTAAACCAGAAGTCTTAGATATACATTTTTCCAAAGAATCCAATTTTGTTTTTAATTTTTCAGTCAAAATAATAGTAATTCCTTCGTGCTCTATTTTATCAATGGCTTCCATTTTTATTATTTGTTGTTTTTTCAGCTTTAAAAGTTCTTCATTGAATGTAGAACACTCTCGCAGTGTTGGCATTAGACAGATTATAGATTTCTTTTCTCCAATTTTTTGTATATTATTTCCGGAGCAACATTTTCATTTGGAAACAAGTTTGTAAGTAGCCGACTTTGCAAAGCTTCTTTTCCATGTTCTGTCAAAACACCAATTCTTATATCTTGGAGAATGCTTCCATAATCTTCATCACTTGCCTGTCGCATATTTTTAATAAGTTCTTTGTATTCAAAATATGACCAAATGTTGACATTTCCAATACTTCCCAAAGATTTTCTGGTGTCTTCATGCACAAGTGTTTTAAAAACTGGTTCCGCTTTTACAGGAGTAAGTTGCAGTAGATCACCGAAAACAATCACGTTTTCCTCCAAATAACACATCATATTCTGTTTTTAAAATTTGCTGCATTCTTAAATGTACAAAGGCAAGCATTAAGTTTGAGACCATGCTCACCTCAACAATGATTAGAAGTTTCATTTTCTTTAGTACTCTTGAAACTTCCAAACAAGCTTCTCCTGAAAGCTTGTGATATTCCAACTTATTTTCATGTTCAACAGGTAGCATTAGTAGACGATGTAATGTAATCCCTTTAATGTTGTGTGCTGCTAACCCAGTTGGAGCGGTTACAACACAAGATAAATGTGATTCACTGGTTTTCTGTAGATAACTGTTCAAAACTTTAATTAAGAAACTTTTTCCTGTACCAGCTTGACCACTGATATACATTTGAATAGGTTTAAAAGATGTGCAGTTGCATTCTTTTTTTCATGAAGTAAACCATGGTCGATCTGTTGTGTAACTTGCTGATATATTTCTTTCTGTTCAATATTTAGTTGTTTTTCCAAGTTTCCTAAGTCCATAATATCGTGTTGAGCTTGATGCATTTTTGTTTCCACTTCATTCATGGCGATTGCTGCTTCATTTTCAAGAATTGGTTGTCCTAGTGGATCTTGACTCAGTGGATCAGAACTTTGACTATCTTGAGAAATGTCTCTAGCAATCTCAACTGCAATACTAGCTTCTTGTTCAATTTCTTCATTCAACATTTGGAGATAATTTGGAAAAACTGTGCATTCAATGCTAACTTTATATGCATTAAAAGAATCTTCATAGCACTGAAAATCTCCAAGTAATTCCATTTCAGCACGCCAAGGCTTGAAGAGTTGCAGAAGTGCTAAATAGTAAAATTCCCTTTTATCAGGAGTATCGCAACTCAGTTTCCTGTGATTAATGAGATTTCCTTTACTATGTTTCACCAAACATCCTTCTGAACCAATCACTGCATATTTTTCTTCATTTATGTTCTCTGTAATATTTCTCTTAAAACTGTAATATTGCAGTACTTCATAGAGACATATGTTTTCAAGATAGGGACTTCTATTAGGATAGTATGTATCCAACATGTTTGTTTTAACAATATCTGTGCTTTCCGGTTCATTTAATGCTAAATATTTGATTTCTTGTATAGGTTTAAGTACTCGATTTCGTGTTGCAGCAAGACCTAGACTAACCCAAATGATTCCTCTTGACTTTGAATATAAACTTGCAGAGGTCAACCGATCCGAACATCCGTAGGATCTAATTTCTCGATGGGACAGCATCTTCAAACTAAAGCTGTACAATTTCTTAGTAAGAGTCTTCTCTTGTGCAATTTCTTCCCACATTTCTTTCAATTCCGTCTTTTCAGATTTTGTTATGTATGACGTAACATACCGAGCAACAGCAATGGTATTATCTGCAACATACTGGATATCCATATTTGCATTCCACATTGACAAAATCACTGGATTTTAATCATTAATATACTTTGATTGTTCACTTCTTTTTAAATTGTAAGCATTTTGGGGAGATTTTCTAGTGATAGTATGCCTCACTGCTGACATGAAACTGTTGACTCTTCCTTTGGATATTACTGGACGTGGAAATCCAAATCGACATTTTGTATAAAACTTTTCCTTTGACTTGTATTTCCGTCGACAGTATTTGTCACATTGATGAGTTTGAAACCGTAAAACTTGTTGTCTTAAGGTATTTTCTTCTCTTGTTTTTGGTATAGCACATGTAACATAGTTTTCAATGAAAGATAAAACAGTCTCATCCGAATCAGTTCCAAATTTGGGTGCATCCTTGATCCATAAAAGCATATGTATATGAGGAGCACCTCTAGCTTTGTACTCCTTTCTCCAAAAGAAATCAATAACTTCTCCAAGAGGTGGATTGTTTTTATTGCAGATAAAAGACATCATAGCTTGAAACCTATGATTAAAATATCTGCACACATTTACAGGATCCAAGGAACACAGTTCTCCAGGTGTCTTGAATTCAATGTTTTTAATATTTGAATTTGCTTCTCGAAGAAATTCAAGTAAATCGTCCCATGCGTATTCAGCACAGCTTAGCGTAACAAACCACGTAGGGGTTCCTAAGTTCCTTAACATACATTTAAGTTCTCCATGACGACGATACCAATACTCATTAGTACCACGTTGACACGCCATCAAATTAATCAATTGAGATTCTAAATGATCATCTCTCTGTTGTACTTTGTCCATGAATTCCTTTGCAGAAACATGTTGAAGATGAACTCCTGTTTTTAATATGTGGTTGACTGCATATGAAAGTCCAGACGAGTCACTTTCAAACAAAAGATGAAATATATATGGGATACATTGTCGAAATCTTGGATCTTCTGAGTACAATCTTGTTGTTCGATATTCTGACGCTGGAATCTGTACTGGTCATTCATCATATCGTCCACCTTTTCCAGTGGGGAAGAGCTGTGGAAAACAACAAGCTTCCAAACTTTTTTCTCAAACACTCATGGGAGTCCCCTTCGCTTTCTTCATTTGGAATAATTCAATAGTATTTCCAATCACTTCCTTTGAATGTAAAGGATGTACACTATAATGTTCATAAATTTCTTCACTTTTGGAGATGTCCACTTTTTCAATTTGGCCACTTGAAATTTCGCTATCATCTTCTAAAACTATTTCTTCTTCTTCCACATACACTTTTTGTAGTAAACATTGTTTTTTATGAGATCTAACGTAGTCTTTTGCACTTTACTCACATCTACTAATTCTTGCCATATTTTCCGACTCTTCGTAGGAACACCATTAACTAGAATAACTACAGGTTCAGTTTCCTCTTTCTCTACACCAATAGTTTCAATATTTTTCTTTAAATCTAAAGGTAAATACACAACTCTTCCTTTTAATCCTCTTTGTAAATCTGTGGGAGCCAACTTACCTGTTTTAGGCTCCATACGAACAATAGCCTGAAATGAATGCACAGATTGAATCAGAATGGACTCATAAGTATTTAAATCTACCAGTTCTGGAGGAACAGCTACCAACTCTAGATTATTATGTACAGCTCTAGCTGGCATTTTGTTGTCCTCTAATTTGGTATAACAATATTTACAAATATGTTGATCACTACCCAAATCAAAGCAATCTTCTACCAACAAATAAGTTGCAAATTCCTTCCACTCATCATTGTTTTTTTTTTCACTTTTTAAATACAGATCAACATTCCTAGTTTGATTTCTATAGTGAGTTCGTTGACAACAAATACAAACATAGTTTGGTCTTTCTTTTTTTTTAAATAATTTTTATTTTCATCAACAAAAAGGGCACAGTGATATCACAAATATAATCGGAAGATTCGTAAATTGTACATCAGAAAAGAGCACAGAAAAAAAGAACAATAAAGATTTAAAAAATGTAAGAGAGAGAGAAGTTAAAGGAGATACAAATTATTTCATTAAAAAAAGAAAAAAGGAAAAGATGAAAAAAAAAAAACAATTAGCCTTAAATAAAGCTAAATTATTCCATCCAACGTCATAGGTCTCCATATCGCTTCTAGCTTGACTAAAGAGCGAGTACCCCTTGCCTTTGCCAAAGCTACTTCTAATCCATAAGTTTCCCTAACGATAGACCACCAATCCACGAGCTAGGGCGGTATCGCAGAGACCCATGCCCTTGCAATAGCCAGTCTGGCAGAGGCCATCAAGATCGAAAAGAGGCGTGCAGCTGCTGAATTTTCCACATTGTACCCCAACAGAATTTCAAGGTTGGTAAATGGATGGTCCAGCCCAATTTTAGATTGAAATAGCTGTTCAACATTTAACCAATAACCCCTTAATTTTGGGCATTCAATAAACATGTGTATCAGATTAGCAGCATATAATCCGCATTTAGGGCACTTTAGCTTATCCCCCGTTGAATTACCCTGAGCCCATTTGGCTATCCTAGCCGGGGTATAGTACAACATGCATGTGGTCCGTAATTGCTGAAGTTGTAAACTAACAGAGTGGTCTTTCACAACAAATTACCTTAAACTTCGTAATTTCTTCTTCAAACTTCTCAGTACTACTATCTTCCACATCTTCTTCAACACCTACTTCTATCAAACTCTCACTTTCTCTACACTCTTGTTCAGGACCAAAGTAACGAAACTCTATTTCATCATAAACTTTTTTACATCTGATACTGACCCATGCAAAAGAGCACTGTTTAAGTCACTTAAAATTATTGCTGGACTTTTTGCATAGTACAATCTTCTTACTAACTTCCGCATTTGAGAGTGATGTACTGCTAACATTCTCAAATGATGAAAAATACTTTTACAAACTTTTCTAGAAAGACAAGCCAGAGAATGACCTTGCAAACCAGTATTTGTTCTCACTTTACAAGGATCTAGTCCTTGCAGCATCTTAATCTTTTGTTTAACACTTTTTTTTAGTATACTCTCGTAAGAAATTTCGTAAAATATCAATAGACTCCTGTCGTATACTACAAATACTACTACAATCCCAAGTATACACTGGGGCTTTAGTACGTCTCTCTAGAACTTCATCAGCTATCACTTCTTCTACATTACTAGGAACCATCTTTTCTTTTTCAATTGCACAACCATTCTTCACTTCATAAGCACGACCACTGGTATCAACTGCATGAACTAATGTATTGGTTTGAAAATAGCTCTCTTCATTAAAAAAAGGCTCTGAACTTGAAGTGTGCTTCCATTCACCCAATAAAATATCACAAAAGTTAGTTCTGTTAATTAGTCTCTTCCATTTACTTTTATCCTTCATAAAATGCATTGGTTTATCTAATGATCGCAATCTGTTTAAAACTAAAATGAACAATTTTCTTTTTAATTCAAAAGCTTTTTCAACAATAGTTTCAATCTGTTTTTTCTTTTTATAAAATGCTGATCTTTTTTATATTTCTTGCCATCTTTTAATAAATGTTGTACTACTCTACTTTGAAACATACGGTTCCTTATTTCACAAAATTGATTCATTCTTCTTTTAGCATAGATTGTTTTTTCAGAACGTGATTTGCCATTAATTTGTCCTTTTTTCATTTCATTCTTCTTTGTTCTTGAGGAATTCTTTCTATTTTCTACATTGTCAAAACCCTTTCTAGTCCTTGAAAGTGTTTTAATAAATTCTTTTGTTCTCTTACCGCAAGACTTTTTCTTTTTTCCCACATGTTGTAGTTCATCTAATTCTTGCTGTTGTCTTTTCTTTAAATAGTATTGTTTCTTTTCTTGTTTTCTCTTTTGTGTTTTTTTGGTCATGGTAAGTCTTTCTTAATGATGATGAAGAATATCTGAAAAAAATTTAAAATAAATTTAATATTATTAATATAACTATATAGAAATATACTTTTCGATTACTAATGAAACACGTTCTACATAAAAACCAATGAAATGCTTTCTTTTGAAACACATGGGGTTTCCTGCACTACATGGGTACTTCCTGGGTAATTGGAGGAGTGAATGAGTAGTGTTTAGGTTTTTAGAGGATTGCATGGATAGTGCACAGTGGATTATAGGACTGCATGTGTTAGTGCCTGGGTCATTGCATGAGTACATGGGTACTGACTGGATGATTAGAGTACTGCAAGGAAAGTGCATGGTGAATTTATAAGTGCTTGGGTTTTGGCGGAGTGATTGGATAAGTACATGGTGCTGACTGGGTGATTGGAGGAGTGCATAGGCAGTGACAGGGAGATGGCTGGACTGCATGGGTAGTGCTCAGGGGATTGTAGCAGTACATGTGTTAGTGCCTGGGTCATTGCATGAGTACATGGGTACTGACTGGATGATTAGAGTACTGCAAGGAAAGTGCATGGTGAATTTATAAGTGCTTGGGTTTTGGCGGAGTGATTGGATAAGTACATGGTGCTGGCTGGGTGATTGGAGGAGTGCATAAGTAGTGACAGGGAGATAGCTGGACTGCATGGGTACTACCTGGGTAATTGTAGGAGTGAATCAGTAGTGTGTAGGTGGTTAGAGGTCTGCATGGGTAGTGCACAGGGGATTGTAGCAGTGCATGTGTTAGTGCCTGGGTCATTGCATGAGTACATGGGTAGTGACTGGATGATTAGAGTATTGCAAGGAGAGCGCATGGTGAATTTATAAGTGCTTGGGTTTTGGCAGAGTGATTGGATAAGTACATGGTGCTGACTGGGTGATTGGAGGAGTGCATAGGCAGTGACAAGGAGATGGCTGGACTGCATGGGTAGTGCTCAGGGGATTGTAGCAGTGCATGTGTTAGTGCCTGAGTCATTGCATGAGTACATGGGTACTGACTGGATGATTAGAGTACTGCAAGGAAAGTGCATGGTGAATTTATAAGTGCTTGGGTTTTGGCGGAGTGATTGGATAAGTACATGGTGCTGGCTGGGTGATTGGAGGAAAGCATAAGTAGTGACAGGGAGATAGCTGGACTGCATGGGTACTACCTGGGTAATTGGAGGAGTGAATCAGTAGTGTGTAGGTGGTTAGAGGTCTGCATGGGTAGTGCACAGGGGATTGTAGCAGTGCATGTGTTAGTGCCTGGGTCATTGCATGAGTACATACGTAGTGACTGGATGATTAGAGTATAGCAAGGAGAGTGCATGGTGAATTTATAAGTGCTTGGGTTTTGGCAGAGTGATTGGATAAGTACATGGTGCTGACTGGGTGATTGGAGGAGTGCATAGGCAGTGACAGGGAGATGGCTGGACTGCATGGGTAGTGCTCAGGGGATTGTAGCAGTGCATGTGTTAGTGCCTGGGTCATTGCATGAGTACATGGTTAGTGACTGGATGATTCGAGTGCTGCAAGGAGAGTGCAGCAGTGACAGGGAGATGGCTGGACTGCATGGGTAGTGCTCAGGGGATTGTAGCAGTGCATGTGTTAGTGCCTGGGTCATTGCATGAGTACATGGGTACTGACTGGATGATTAGAGTACTGCAAGGAAAGTGCATGGTGAATTTATAAGTGCTTGGGTTTTGGCGGAGTGATTGAATAAGTACATGGTACTGGCTGGGTGATTGGAGGAGTGCATGGGTAGTGATAGGGAGATAGCTGGACTGCATGGGTAGTGCTCAGGGGATTGTAGCAGTGCATGTGTTAGTGCCTGGGTCATTGCATGAGTACATGGTTAGTGACTGGATGATTCGAGTGCTGCAAGGAGAGTGCAGCAGTGACAGGGAGATGGCTGGACTGCATGGGTAGTGCTCAGGGGATTGTAGCAGTGCATGTGTTAGTGCCTGGGTCATTGCATGAGTATATGGGTACTGACTGGATGATTAGAGTACTGCAAGGAAAGTGCATGGTGAATTTATAAGTGCTTGGGTTTTGGCGGAGTGATTGAATAAGTACATGGTACTGGCTGGGTGATTGGAGGAGTGCATGGGTTGTGATAGGGAGATAGCTGGACTGCATGGGTAGTGCTCAGGGGATTGTAGCAGTGCATGTGTTAGTGCCTGGGTCATTGCATGAGTACATGGTTAGTGACTGGATGATTCGAGTGCTGCAAGGAGAGTGCAGCAGTGACAGGGAGATGGCTGGACTGCATGGGTAGTGCTCAGGGGATTGTAGCAGTGCATGTGTTAGTGCCTGGGTCATTGCATGAGTACATGGGTACTGACTGGATGATTAGAGTACTGCAAGGAAAGTGCATGGTGAATTTATAAGTGCTTGGGTTTTGGCGGAGTGATTGAATAAGTACATGGTACTGGCTGGGTGATTGGAGGAGTGCATGGGTAGTGATAGGGAGATAGCTGGACTGCATGGGTAGTGCTCAGGGGATTGTAGCAGTGCATGTGTTAGTGCCTGGGTCATTGCATGAGTACATGGTTAGTGACTGGATGATTCGAGTGCTGCAAGGAGAGTGCAGCAGTGACAGGGAGATGGCTGGACTGCATGGGTAGTGCTCAGGGGATTGTAGCAGTGCATGTGTTAGTGCCTGGGTCATTGCATGAGTATATGGGTACTGACTGGATGATTAGAGTACTGCAAGGAAAGTGCATGGTGAATTTATAAGTGCTTGGGTTTTGGCGGAGTGATTGAATAAGTACATGGTACTGGCTGGGTGATTGGAGGAGTGCATGGGTAGTGATAGGGAGATAGCTGGACTGCATGGGTAGTGCTCAGGGGATTGTAGCAGTGCATGTGTTAGTGCCTGGGTCATTGCATGAGTACATGGTTAGTGACTGGATGATTCGAGTGCTGCAAGGAGAGTGCAGCAGTGACAGGGAGATGGCTGGACTGCATGGGTAGTGCTCAGGGGATTGTAGCAGTGCATGTGTTAGTGCCTGGGTCATTGCATGAGTACATGGGTACTGACTGGATGATTAGAGTACTGCAAGGAAAGTGCATGGTGAATTTATAAGTGCTTGGGTTTTGGCGGAGTGATTGGATAAGTACATGGTGCTGGCTGGGTGATTGGAGGAGTGCATAAGTAGTGACAGGGAGATAGCTGGACTGCATGGAAAGTGCGCAGGAGATTGTAGCAGTGCATGTGTTAGTGCCTGGGTCCTTGCATGAGTACATGGGTAGTGACTGGATGATTAGAGTGTTGCAAGGAGAGTGCATGGTGAATTTATAAGTGCTTGGGTTTTGGCGGAGTGATTGAATAAGTACATGGTGCTGGCTGGGTGATTGGAGGAGTGTATGGGTAGTGATAGGGACATAGCTGGACTGCATGGGTAGTTCTCAGGGGATTGTAGCAGTGCATGTGTTAGTGCCTGGGTCATTGCATGAGTACATGGTTAGTGACTGGATGATTCGAGTGCTGCAAGGAGAGTGCATGGTGAATTTATAAGTGCTTGGGTATTGGCGGAGTGATTGGATAACTACATGGTGCTGGCTGGGTGATTGGAAGACTGCATGGGCAGTGTACACGTGATTGTACCACTGCATGTGTTAGTGCCTGGGTCATTGCATGAGTACATGGGTAGTGACTGGATGATTAGAGTATTGCAAGGAGAGTGCATGGTGAATTTATAAGTGCTTGGGTTTTGGCGGAGTTATTGGATAAGTACATGGTGCTGACTGGGTGATTGGAGGAGTGCATAGGCAGTGACAGGGAGATGGCTGGACTGCATGGGTAGTGCTCAGGGCATTGTAGCAGTGCATGTGTTAGTGCCTGGGTCATTGCATGAGTACATGGGTACTGACTGGATGATTAGAGTACTGCAAGGAGAGTGCATGGTGAATTTAGAAGTGCTTGGGTTTTGGCGGAGTGATTGGATAAGTACATGGTGCTGGCTGGGTGATGAGAGGACTGCATGGGCAGTGCACAGGTGATTGTACCACTGCATGTGTTAGTGCCTGGGTCATTGCATGAGTACATGGGTAGTGACTGGATAATTAGAGTACTGCAGGGAGAGTGCATGGTGAATTTATAAGTGCTTGAGTTTTGGTGGAGTGATTGGATAAGTACATGGTGCTGGGTGGATGATTGGAGGAGTGCATGGGTAGTGACAGGGCGTTGGCTGGACTGCATGGGTAGTCACAGGAGATTGTAGCAGTGCATGAGTTAGTGCCTAGGTCATTGCATGAGTGCATGGGTAGTGACAGGATGATTAGAGTGCTGCAAGGAGAGTGCATGGTGAATTTATAAGTGCTTGGGTTTTGACGGAGTGATTGGATAAGTACATGGTGCTGACTGGTTGATTGGAGGAGTGCATAGGCAGTGACAGGGAGATGGCTGGACTGCATGGGTAGTGCTCAAAGGGATTGTAGCAGTGCATGATTTAGTACCTGGGTCATTACATGAGTACATGGGTAGTGACTGGATGATTAGAGTACTGCAAGGAAAGTGCATGGTGAATTTATAAGTGCTTGGGTTTTGGCGGAGTGATTGGATAAGTACATGGTGCTGCTGGGTAATGAGAGGACTGCATGGGCAGTGCACAGGTGATTGTACCACTGCATGTGTTAGTGCCTGGGTCATTGCATGAGTACATGGGTAGTGACTGGATAATTAGAGTACTGCAAGGAGAGTGCATGTTGAATTTATAAGTGCTTGGGTTTTGTCAGAGTGATTGGATAAGTACATGGTGCTGGCTGGGTGATTGGAGGAGTGCATGGGTAGTAACAGGGCAATGGCTGGACTGCATGTGTAGTGCTCAGGGAATTGTAGCAGTGCATGAGTTAGTGCCTGGGTCATTGCATGAGTGCATGGGTAGTGACAGGATGATTAGAGTGCTGCAAGGAGAGTGCATGGTGAATTTATAAGTGCTTGGGTTTTGGCAGAGTGATTGGATTAGTACATGGTACTGGTGGCGTTATTGGAGGAGTGCATGGGTACTACCTGTGTAATTGAAGGAGTGAATAAGTAGTGCCAAGGTGATTAGAGGACTGCATGGGCAGTGCACAGGTGATTGCACCACTGCATGAGTTAGTGCCTGGGTCATTACATGAGTCCATGGGTAGTGACTCGATGATTAGAGTACTGCAAGGAGAGTGCATGGCATATTTATAAGTGCTTGGGTTTTGGCAGACTGATTGGATTAGTACATGGTACTGACGGGGTTATTGGAGGAGTGCATGGGTACTACCTGGGTAATTGAAGGAGTGAATGAGTAGTGCCAAGGTGATTAGAGGACTGCATGGGCAGTGCACAGGTGATTGTACCACTGCATGTGTTAGTGCCTGGGTCATTCATGAGTACATGGGTAGTGACTGGATGATTAGAGTACTGCAAGGAGAGTGCATGGTGAATTTATAAGTGCTTGGGTTTTGGCGGAGTGATTGGATAAGTACATGATGCTGGATGGGTGATTGGAGTAGTGCATGGGTAGTGACAGGGGGATGGCTGGAATGCATGGGTAGTGCTCAGGGGCTTGTAGCAGTGCATGAGTTAGTGCCTGGGTCATTGCATGAGTGCATGGGTAGTGCTTAGATACTAACTGGGTGATTTCAGAATATGGAATCAGTCAATCATTACTCATGTACTTTTTAAATCACATATTCACTACCTTTGCACTCCTGTAATCGGTCAGGCACCTCTCAATAGTTCACTAAGCATACATAGAACTGTATAAATTGAATCTGAACACATAGATGAGTCAATACGTACTATTTAGTTAAGTAGATAAGTACAACATGCCTGCAAGGGTAATATGTTGTGGTTTACTTTTAAGCTACATCTTGACCATTCAATCTACAAATATGCGACATCATTAAACTATACCTCTCAACAGACTTAAGAAAAAAGGCTAATTAAAAACACCTTTTATAAGCATTTTTAAAACCACACTTTTATTGTACATCTTCACCTTTGTATCTAAAACTATGTGGCATCATTCAACTATACTTTTGCTCAGACTAGAAAAAGAAGCCTAATTAACAGCACCTTATTTCACCATTCTATTTTAAAATATATGGTATCATTTAACTTTACCTTTTGTACAAACTAATAAAAGAAACCTAATTATTAACACCTTATATGATCATCTTTCAAACAGCACAGTTGTGCTGCATCTTTACCAAAGTATCTATAATTATGCAGATTCATTCAACTATACCTTTGTAGAGAGAACAAAAATTGAAGCCTATTAAACTACACCTTATATGAATGTCTTTCAAACTACACATTTGTACTGCATCTTCAACCAACTATCTAAAAATATGCGGTATCATTCAACGATACCTTTGTACAGACTTAAAAAACAACCTTAATTAATAACATCAGTAATCATCTTAAAAAATACACATATTACTGTACTGACTCTTTTTTAAACAACATTTAAGTATACAATAAAACAAACTCCAATATACATCTCTACATTTAATAATATCTTTGTTCGCGCCGATTGGGGCGTCTACTGGGACTTACTTTGGATTTAATAATATATATCAAACAACACAGTTTTAAAATAATGTCAATTTTTTTTTAATAAACCTCACAAATTTATAACTCACCTTGCAAATAAATGTGTTGAATGAAAAATCTCACAAACTCTGACAGGATTTTCTTTTACACACAATCAATATAATGCACCAGACTCAGCAAGATAAAACCAGTAATGGCAAGGTTTCCCTCTCTTTCTCCATACAAATACACATAAGCAACAAATACCATTGCTTCCCAGAGTTTTTCAAATTGTAAAACACATTTCCATTGGTTACAGATAATAACCCTTATTAACTGACTTCTTCACCCCTTCTGCTTAATGCCAGTTTCCATAGCAACAGGTCATGGAACATTCAACTTAACTGACAGGTCACAAGTTCACCATATTTTCAAGTTCACCACACAATGTTGCAAATGGAAACAGCAGGTGTGGTTGGCTTTGCAAAACATGACCTTATCCTTTCTACTGTACCTTTCAAACATTTTTTACTAACCAATAAGAAACTTGCTTTTTAAACAAAGTAAAATGCACCCTATTTTGAATGTACAATGTTCTTAAACAGCCAATCAAATCTCTACTTTCTTAAAAACAGCATCTTCTCCACCATTTTAGATACCTCTCATTCTACCAACTGACTACCTCAGCTACAGACATCTTTTGATTACCTACAGACATCCCTTCAAGATGCTTTCTGTGTGGATTGTTGGGCACAGGTATGTTTTCTGGTGCAAAAGGTATGCTGAACACAGAGGTATTGACAAAAACCTAGCTTTACAAAATGTAGACATTAAATGGATTGGACAGAGAGGATTAAAGTGGCACCAATTGATACCTTTGGTTAAAACCTTTTTGCATCTTCAACCCCCTGACCTCATGATTGTTGCCTGTGGTGGCAATGATCTAGGCACATTGACTGGGGTAGGTCTGGAAATGCTAATGAAGGACACGCTCTGCAACGGACTACTCCTGGTGCTTTTGCGCTGTCCCTGGCCCCTAACCTGCACTAGCGCACTTTAGCCCCGCTCCCTGGAGGACGCTACAAGGCACAGAGCCGGCACCGCGACGGCGGGATCCGCTCTGCAACGGACTACTCCTGGTGCTTTTGCGCTGTCCCTGGCCCCTAACCTGCACTAGCGCACTTTAGCCCCGCTCCCTGGAGGACGCTACAAGGCACAGAGCCGGCACCGCGACGGCGGGATCCGCTCTGCAACGGACTACTCCTGGTGCTTTTGCGCTGTCCCTGGCCCCTAACCTGCACTAGCGCACTTTAGCCCCGCTCCCTGGAGGACGCTACAAGGCACAGAGCCGGCAACGCAACGCGGGACGCGCGCGGGCTCGGCACGGGCGAAGACCGGGCCAAGACGGGCCCGTCTTAGCCCGTCAGAGTCCGGAGGAGGCTGGGCTGGGCCCTTCCTCTTAGTAACCTGTTTGCAGTAGCAGGGGTCCACTGAAACTTTGGCTTGGGATTGTGCCTATTTTATATTTGCACCTTTTGGCGGTCCGATTTGAGAAGTGTTTAGGTGTAGTACTATACTATAGGGGAAGTATTATTTGAATGGGACCTTTCTTTGCAGGGGCTTGTAATGGTTTATTAGGTTAAGATTGTTCTTTACATTTTAACCAGGGTATTGGGTGTTGTGTTGCTTTTTCTGTTTAAAACTTGGGGGACGCATTGATATTGTGATATGGGGAGGCGGAGGCTCCAAGAGAGCCAGGAAGGGACAAAAGCTGTAACGAGGGCTAATGTTACAACCATGGATGCCTTTTTATTGAGAGCTACCTCTGTTATTGATAAGGAGATCGAAATGGTGAATAGGCGTCTCTCTAGATCTCCCTCTAATGGCTTATCCTCCCTATTGGCTGGCTCTATTAATCCCATAAGGCAAGGTGTTATGGAAATATCGAGTACACCCACGCCCCTCCTATTGAGTATTAACCGAGAGATTATTGTAGCTTCTTCTCCTCTGCAAGAAATTTCTTGTGAGGTACCTCATAGACCACTCTCTCCCGCTGTAATTATTGAGAATAACAAGGAGGGTGTTTCTACACAAGCGATAGAGTCTGGCAGTATTATCAATTATAGGTCACCAGAAATACATCGTAATGTTGGCCCCTCACAACAACCAAGGGTGGCTCCAAGGTCACGTGGGAGTATAAAAAGAAATTTGAAGTCCATTGGGAGTCAAGCCAAAAAAACAAACTAAATGTATCCACCAAGTTAGCTCCTAAAATCCCGGTACCTGTATCATCGGTAGTAAACACAGTTCACCCGGCCTTGATGGAAGCCTTTAAATCTACCATGAGTTGCATGTTGGATGCTAAGTTGAGTCCCATTTTGGATAAATTAAATTTTATTGAGAAAATTTTAGCAGAACAGAATAGGTCTGTTCTACCTGTCCAATCTACTCAACCTATGGTCCCTAACTCATCTAAGGACAACATAATCCCAGGTATTACATCTACGCCTGGGTTAGTATTAGCCCCGTGGCCTGCCAGTGGAATTCAGCCTCATGGTGTAAATATAGTGCCTAAAGATCTGGGGGTTAGCAAATACCTCAAGCGAAAGACAGGCTCCTAACTTTCATCCCCAGGGTTTGATTTCTCAAACTTCAGGAACATCAATGGAGGGGTACAGGGTCATCAGGTAAATGCCACAAAGAACTCAGTGGTTATCAATCTTCCACCTCAATCTACACCCCTCGTAATAATTTTGGGAAATGTTCCTCCACTTTCGCCAGGGTCCAATGAAGATTTCAGTCAACTCAAAAATAAGGTTACTCATTGGCTGTCGAATAACACCTCTGTAGGTCCAATGGTGGAACGTAATATTATTATGGTGCGCCGCGTGGGCTGGTTGGGGAACAGGAGGAAACCCGGAGGGGGATTGTATTGTTGTGAACTTCAATGGATCTCCCCTTGTGGATAGAATCTTACGGGATGCTTATTTTGACCGTGCACATCGTGATTCTGGCATCCAGGTCCTCCCGTTGGGTTTCTTCTACGAGGTTGACCCTATAGGGCCCCCAAACACCAATACTTTTTGTGATGGGTGGTCTCATGGACCCCGTGAGGTTGCGGGTGGAGGTTATCCGCGGCCCCAGGGGGTACAATTTCGATCGACCGCGCACCAGCCTACTACTCGGTTAGCGCTATCTAATAGATTTTCAGCTTTATCAAGGTTGGATGAGCAAGATTGACTGAACATGAACACAGAGCCCGTTGGAGAGTTATCGCATCAACAGGGGTCCCCATCAATCTCTATGCGAAATATAGTGCCCAGTGTCGGGGAGCCGTCTGGGAGGATTAGCCCTCAGCAGCAGGTGCTTTCATTGATTGTACAACAGGGGATGATTGAAAGGGCAGACATTTATAATATCTTGTCTTGGAACATCGCAGGGTTGTTAGGAAAATTTCAGGATCCCGTATGGATGCAGTTCATTAGACAATTCTCCGTGATTTGTCTCCAGGAGACTTGGCTTGTGAACTGCAACCTGTTTCTGGAGGGATATAAAGCATTCTTTGTCCCTGCAACCCCGTCACCTTGTGGTAGAGCGAGGGTGGTTTAGTGACCTACATATCGTTGGCTGTGACCTGTAGGATTCAGCAACTTCCTACTGCTAATAAGGACTCTCAAGTAATTGTCCTAGGGAGAGGAAATGATTGTATGGGCATTATTAATTTTTATAATGCACTAAGTGTGCTGGGGGAGTGTAAGATTGCTCAGCTAGGCTGCCTTATAAGACAGTCCTGTGACTCTGTTGCTCATAATCTTATGGTGGCAGGGGATTTTAATATTCATCCTTGTGGAGACCCTAAAATAAGATGTATGGCTGAGATGGGATGTGCCAGGATGCGGGGATTCCATTTTGAGCATTCCGTTCAGGGGGATGCATTGAATGGTCTGCTTAATGAATTTGATTTGGTATCATCTATGTCTCTGGTTAACCCCCTTAGCACACAGTCCGTTCCTTCTTTTAAAGGATGTAGTGATGGTTCATTTATAGATTACATCTTGATTTCCACCGGACTCCAGTCTAGTTTACGTGGGTTTACCATCATGGATAGCGCTTTTAGCGATCATAATCCCATCTGTGTCCACCTTGGAGGTAGGCTGTTGATAACACAAGCTAGGGTGACATTCCCAGGCATGCTGAGACCGGTGGATGGTAAACGCCGCCTAAAATGGTCACAGATATCCCCAGACTCATTTTTTGGCAAGGTACAAGTTGCGTGTGCTACCGAATTAGCTTCTTGTGTGTCACTTGGTTTCCACCCGGGGGGTTCTTGGGGCTTTTGATGTTATTGTTTTAAAGATAGGGGCACTTTTAAGTGCCCCTCTCATGGGACGGTGTTATCTGACCCTAGATGGTTTAATCCACAGTGTTCTAAGGCAGCTAAACTTTTGAAAGATGCTCTAAAAGCTACCCCGAGAAATCAGTCTCTGATATGTGCCCGTCGTCGTGAATATAAACGGGCATTGGTTAACCGTAAGGGCGAACTGAAGGAGGAAATGTGGAGGGACTTACTGGAGGCAAGCACTTTGGGGAACAGTGCAAGGTTTTGGGGCATTATTAATCGACCTTTATTTGAAAAGGCTAGGGATGGAGAAGTAGGCACTAATATATCTGCGGATGAATGGGTGTCTCATTTTAAATCTATTTTTAGACGCCCCATGGAGCCTCATCAATCCCAAAGTAGGGTTAATATCACTGCTCCAATAGTGTTTGAGCAGAAAGAGGTGGAGAAGGCCATCTTAGGGCTAACGTGTAATAAGGCCCCAGGTCCGGATGGTATACCTCCAGACCTTTTTAAATCTAATCCATCTTTTTGGGCCCCAGTATTGATGGCTGTCCTTAACGCGGCGGCCAGGATTGGTTGTCCGGACTCCTGGAGCATCTCAACCATTGTGCCGGTATTCAAGAAGGGCGATCGTAATAGCACTTTGTGTTATAGACCGATCTCCCTTCTTGACTCTGTGGTCAAGGTTGTGGGTGGGGTATTACTGGGAAGATTATCCTCTTGGGCGGCAGAGAATGAGATCATCTCTGATATACAGTATGGGTTCCGCCCAGGGCGCTCCACCTTGGCCCAATGCCTTAATTTATATCTGATCCTGGGAAAGTATACAATTGCCCGCCAAGGTACAATTTACATGGCCTTCATGGATCTTTCCTCTGCCTTTGATTGTGTCAATCGGGGAAACTGTGGCAATCAATGCGGGTCATGGGGTGGAGGAAAATTTGGTTGACTTCCTGGAGGATCTGCACAGGGATACAAAGGCTAACATCAGATATGCACAGGATCTTCGTGTATCCAGGGATTTTAAAATAGAGAGGGGGTTCGGCAGGGGTGTATCTTGGCCCCCTTTTTATTCAATTTATATATCAATGACCTGGAAAAATTTTTGATAAAAACAGGGGTTGATTTTCCATATGTGGGGCAAAGAGGTCTGCCCGTCCTGCTATATGCGGATGATGCGGTCCTCATTGCTAGGACGGCAAGAGGACTTCAGACATTGTTAGACACCTTTCGGAGTTTTATGGAAGCCCGCGATTTGGCAATTAATAATTCCAAATCCTATATTATGCAGGTTGGGATTCGCCCAAAGAAATCGTTCCATTTTAAAGTAGGTAATGAGAAAGTACCAACGACTTCGGTATTCTCTTACCTGGGTGTTCTAATAGATGACCGTCTGAATTGGGGTGCCCTGATCCAGAGGAAAAAAGGGGAGGTTATAAGGGCGAATGCGGCAATCTTCAACTTTGCAGCGAAGATGGGTAAGCGCCCAATTGCCGCAATGTTGAAGATATTTCAGGCCAAAAGTGTTGCTATAGCTGGCTATGGGAGTGAAATCTGGGGCTATGTAGCAACCGATGCTCTACAGGTGGTGGAGAACACCTTTCTAAAACGTCTCCTAGGAGTGCCCACTGGAACATCAAATCTGGTGGTACATGAAGAACTGGGGTTGCCATTTTTATGCGACACCTTGGCCATGCGCCCCTTGTTGTTTTGGCTCAATTGTTGGTTAAACAAGGAGTTAGTTCTCAACCATCAGATTTTAAGAGAAATTATGAGTCTTGATTACATGTCTCGTATCCCATGGTTAAAATATATTAGGGGTTGTTTTGAAGAGCTGGGGCGGCCGGACCTTTTTTAAAGCCTGATTCTATTACCATGAAGGATGTGGAATTTGTAAAAAAAACCTTTATTACCTTAAAAAGCATGGTAGAGACGATTTAGAAATTGGGAAATCAAGCGTCCGTAAATATGTGATGCTTAAAACAATCCCATCTATTGAGCCTTATCTTTTGTGGCCATTGTCGCCCCATGAGCGGTTTTTATTAACCAGGTTTCGATTGGATTATTTTCATTTGTTATTAGCTGTCCCAAAAGGGAGCCGCAGAGGTCAGGTGTTAGCATCCTGTGGCTGCGACGGAGTGTCTCCTCAGGATTTGCTACACTTTATGTTTTTTGTAAACTTTATGATGTACCTCGCAGATATTTTTTAACACCCCTTTTAAAGAAGTTGAATTTTACTCAGGTCCGCCCAGCTCTTTTTATTTACAACTGTTGAAATTAGACTGTGTGACTTTTATAGTAGGCTTTCTGAAATCCTCTCTGAGATCTAGGATTTGTATGGAGAGATAGTAAACATCTAACGTTGGTAGGTACCCCCATTACTATCCATATTGATGTAATTTGGTCCTCTGGTGTAGTGGTTCCCCCCATATAATTTTATTTATTAGATGTATATATCTCTGTATTTTAGGGGACAATTTGTTTTAACATTATTGTTATGAATTATATGTCTTAACTGTTATATGGAGTTGTGTAACTTTTATGGTTTTAATCCTAAAGCCGAATAAAGTATTTTGATTGATTGATTGATTGATTGATTGACTTCTTCACCCCTTCTGCTTAATGCCAGTTTCCATAGCAACAGGTCATGGAACATTCAACTTAACTGACAGGTCACAAGTTCACCATATTTTCAAGTTCACCACACAATGTTGCAAATGGAAACAGCAGGTGTGGTTGGCTTTGCAAAACATGACCTTATCCTTTCTACTGTACCTTTCAAACATTTTTTACTAACCAATAAGAAACTTGCTTTTTAAACAAAGTAAAATGCACCCTATTTTTGAATGTACAATGTTCTTAAACAGCCAATCAAATCTCTACTTTCTTAAAAACAGCATCTTCTCCACCATTTTAGATACCTCTCATTCTACCAACTGACTACCTCAGCTACAGACATCTTTTGATTACCTACAGACATCCCTTCAAGATGCTTTCTGTGTGGATTGTTGGGCACAGGTATGTTTTCTGGTGCAAAAGGTATGCTGAACACAGAGGTATTGACAAAAACCTAGCTTTACAAAATGTAGACATTAAATGGATTGGACAGAGAGGATTAAAGTGGCACCAATTGATACCTTTGGTTAAAACCTTTTTGCATCTTCAACCCCCTGACCTCATGATTGTTGCCTGTGGTGGCAATGATCTAGGCACATTGACTGGGGTAGGTCTGGAAATGCTAATGAAGGACACCTTTGCAGAATTGATGTTGCTTTTCCCCCAAACTGTCTTTGTATACTCTAACATATGCCAAAAACAGAAATGGAAGTGGTCCAATCAATTTTGTCCTCAGATTGAGAAAGCTAGAAAAAATGTCAATAAAGCTGTTTCTGCTGATCTCAGAGACCATAGGATGGGCTCCATCTATAACAACAATCTACGTTTCCATATGGATGGCATCTACAGAAGTGATGGAGTACACTTCACTGATCAAGGGAACAGAGTGTTTCTCAATAACCAGAAGCTCTGCATCCGCACTTACATGTAGCTACAACAATCTCCCAATGAAAACAAGGGCTCTTTTTAGAGCCACCCAATAACCCAACATATAACCTAGGTTTATATAAAAAAAATCTTAATTATTTTTGCTTGGAGTTGCGCACCCAGCGCGACTGAAGGAGCTGCGCACCCATCGCGTTCACACCAGGGGGCCGCGCTGAGAGCCGCGCACCCATCGCGTTCACACCAGGGGCCGCGCTGAGAGCCATGCACCCATCACGTTCACAGCAGGGGGCCGCGCTGAGAGCCGCGCACCCATCGCGTGCACACCAGGGGCCGCGCTGAGAGCCACGCACCCATCGCGTTCACACTAGGGGGCTGCGCTGAAAGCCGCGCACCCATCGTGTTCACACCAGGGGGCCGCGCTGAGCACCGCGCTAGGGTCGCGACTCCAAACTTTGGAGGAAAAAAAACGTCCATTACCATTAATTTATATTCGTCCCGGGGACCCCATCCCCCAGGGGCATGCCCAAATCTTTTTTTTTTATTTTATAAAAAGGGGGGGACCGTGCGGCCCCCCTCCCGGGCCATTTTTGGCCCCAGGGACCCCATCCCCCAGGGCCTGGCCTCTGTGATTGGGACCGTGGGGGGGAGCCCCAATGCCCCCATGGTCCCGCCGGCTCTCCACCTCCTGCGGGAGCCGGCATTGCTTTGAGCAAGGGAGCTGCTGACAGGCAGCCCCTTGCCTAAAGCAATCCTGCTTTGCTTCATTGAAGCGAGAGCAGGTTTTCCTACTCTCGCTTCAATCAAGCAAAGCAGCATTTGCTATGGCAGGGCGGGAGCCGCATGGCTCCCGCCCTGTCATAGCAAACAGCAATATCCTGGGGTGGGCACCCCGGGACATTGCAGGAGCCGGTCCTGGGGGGTGGTGGTCCCCAGGGCCACTGTGGGCTCCTGGAGGGGGGCCGCACAGCCCCCCTTCCTTCATTTCTTAAGCCCCGGGGAGGTGGTGGTCCCCGGGGCTTGGGGGTCCGTAACGGACCCCCGAATTTCAAATTTAGTGCCCCAGGGAGGCGGTGGTCCCCGGGGCTTGGGGGAGCCCCCGAGCCCCCCCACCCCTTATTTAATAACCCCAGACTCCGTTTTTTTTGTTTTCCTCGCCCGGAGTCGCACACCCTGCGCGACTTCTATTTTTTTTTTTCTTTCTTAAATAATAATTTGGGGCCCTGGGGGTCCTTGTGGGACCCCCAGAGCAGGCCTAGGGGGTCAGGGTGTTCCTACCCTGCCCCCTTTTCTAGTTTTTCATCCTGTTTTTTCAACACATTTCTTCTGACTCCGTAACCGAGTCACAAAATGGCTGCCAACAGTTCTTGGTTTGGAGTGTTGGCAGCCAATGAGAATGAAGCTCATGCTCGGGAGGGTTCGCGAACCCACCGCGCTCACAGATATCGATATTTTTTCTTTTTCTAATTTCTCAGGAACTACTGAACAGATTTACACCATTTGAAAAAAAGGTCTCTTTCTGAACGAAGACCTACCTTTTTGCCAAATTTGGTATAATTCCGTTCAGCATTTCGGGCTGTAGCTTTGTCTAAAGTTTCCTATGGAAAATTACATGGGGAAAACGTGTTTTTGGACCCCCTTTTTTCTCGGGCCCCGCTTCACGAATCACCCCGAAACTTTCAAGATAGGAGCTGACCGGAGCGCCCCACTAGTTTTGAAAATTTCGCGAAGATTCATCAACCGGCGCCAAAGTTATTGGGAAAAGAAAAAACACTTTTCCTATGGAAACTAGGTCCTAACTATAACTACCTACTGGCGACCGCCAGTAGGTAATATATATATATGAGCATTTTTTTGTTTTGCCAATAAAGTTTGCGCCGTTTGACGAATCCTCCTGAAATTTTCAAAATTAGTATGACGCTCACTTCAGCTGCTGCCTTGAAAGTTTCAGGATGATCCATCAAGCGGGGCACGAGAAAAAGGGTGGGTCCTAAACATGTTTTCCCCATGCAAATTCCCATAGGGATTTTAGACACAACTACAGCCCGAACTGCTGAATGGTATTACAACAAATTTGGCAGAAAGGTAGCCGTTGGTTCAGAAAGCGACCTTTTTGTGAATTGGTGTTAATCCATTCAATAGTTTGGGAGATATTAAAGAAAAAACAAATTTAGATAACTAGGGAATGAAGCCTCCGTGAACCCTCCCGGTTTCGTGCTGAGATCTGATTGGCTGCCAACACTTCAAGCAGGAAGTGTTGGCAGCCATCTTGGGACTCGGCTTCAGCCAAGTCCTTGAAAAAAAAGTTTTTAAAAAAAGAAAAGGGGGCAGGGTAAGATTACGCTGACCCCTCAGCTCTGGTTGTTGGATCCGCGACTCTGGCGAAAAATGTTTTTAAAAAACAGGTGCGGGCTCTATGTTTGTTTTGGAAAAAGCTTCTGGGTGGGCCAGGTTTCGGGGGCATGTGCACATATGTTAGAATTAAAGGAGGGGTGTGCATGGGGTCCCCCCTCATAATGCATTTTTATGCCACCTCCCTGGGGCTTATGTTAGTATTACGGGGGACAGCACGGACCACCCCGGGCCCTGGTGACCCCACCTCCCTGGGACTTTAATTAAAACAATTGTGCGGGGGCGCACAGACCCCCGGGCCCCTGGGGACCACCACCTCCTCAGGCTAAAGAGAAAGAAATGCGTGGCCTCACAGACCCCCACATGCCCTGGGGACCACCACCTCCCAGGTGCAAAATTGAAAACAATGGTGGGCCTCATGGACCCCCCCTGGACCCTTTGGGACGAGCACCTCCCTGGGGCTCAAATAACCTTTTTTAAAGTGGGAGGGGGGCCATTTATGGCCCTGTGGACCGCCACCCCCCAGGTACAACTCCTGCTATGTCCCGGGGTGCCCACCACTGGGACATAGCTGCTTGCTCTGACTTGGCAGGAACTTTGGCAGCTCCTGTCAATTCAGAGCAAACATGAACTTCGCTCTCAGCAAGCAAGAGCTGTGAAACCACTCCCGCTTGCTGAGAGCGGAGTTTTTGTCTCTCTCCCTGCCTACTGTCAAGCAGGCAAGGAAGCAGACAAAATGATTGCTCTCACAGACAGGGAGCTGCATGTTTAACAGCTCCCCATGTGTAAGATTTAGGCTCCCCCTGCGGTCCATGACGGTGGTGACTGGGTGCCCTGGGTGGCTCCAGGGCAGCCAGCATTTGAAGGCCGAGCCCGGGGGGATGAAGTCCCTAGGGCTGAAACCGGCCTGGGTTGGGGTGGTATGTGGACCCCTTCCCCATTGAATTAAGGCCAGGCCCTAGGGGAGGGGGTCCTCCGGGCCCGAAATCAGCCCCCTCACCCATTGAAATTACAGCAGCAACCCTCCCTCGTTATACAGGAAGAAGAAAAAGGGCAAATAAATTAGCATAAAAGGCAAAACAGAAAGCAGAAAAGGCAAAACGGAGGGTGGAAAAATGAGCAAATATGCAAAACAGAGGGTAGAAAAACAGAGCAGAAGAGGGCAAAACAGAGGGCAGAAAAATGAGCATAAAAGGCAGAATAGAGGGCAGAAAAAAAGTCAAAAAAGCAAAAGAGAAGGACCCTCCGGGGGACTAAATGATGGCGACGCATGGGTTTGTTGTGGTGTAGGGTGGGGGGGGTTTGGGGGGTGTGTGTACATATGCTAATATTTTTCTGTTTTATAAAGGTTGATCGTGGACTGGACTCCGTGGACATTGTGCGACTCTGGGGGGGCGGGCGAGGGAGGGGGGAGTTGGGGGGGTGGGGTCCTCTTGGGAAAATTCAGCTTTTTATGCATAGTCATGTTTTTTAGCTGTTCTCTTAAAAAAGTTGATTGCTTCCCGGCTGATGTAAGGTTTGATATTGCAGTTGTCTCTGGATTGCAGAGCCCTGCAACATATGTGCAATTTGACAATAAAATACGTTTTTTTTTAAAGCAAAAGAGAGAGCAAACTGACACTCACTCACGCACAGACCCACTAAGAGACTCACGTAATAATCACAGACCCAATGAGACACTCAAATACCCGCATACAAACCCACTCAGAGACTCATGCATCCACTCACAGGCACACTCAGACACTCACAAACCCACTTTCAGACCCACTTAAACACTCATGCGCTCACTCACAGACCCACTCAGAAACACATGCCCACACTCAGAGACCCACCCAGAGACTCATACACCCACTCACAGACCCACTCAAGCACTCACATACCCATTCACAAACCCACTTAGACACTCCCACACACACTCACAGACCCACTCAGAGATTCACACCCAAACTCACAGACCCACACAGAGACTCACTCACAGACTGACTGAGAGACTCAAGCACTCACTCACAGAACCACTCAGAAACTTGTGCACTCACTCACAGACCCACTCAGACACTCTTGTACCCATTCACAGACCCACTTAGACACTCAGGCACCCACTCTTAGACCGACTCAGAGACTCAGGCACCCACTCACAGACCTACTGAGACACTCATGCAGTCACTCACACACTCAATGTCAAAGGTTAGTGGTTACAGTTATGAATAAAAAATTTAAAAAAACTTAAAAATGTACTTAAAATACCAAAGGTTACAGGGACGACGTTATATTTAGGAAATAGAATTTTAAAAACTTAGAAAATTACAGAAAAAAAGCTAGGTTACTGGGACATTATAGTTAAGAAATAGAATAAAAAACCATAGAAATTCACTGAAAAAACAAAGGTTACAGGGACATTATAGTGAGTGAGTTTCTGTAGGGGTGTGCGAGTGGGTGTGCGAGTGGCTGTAAGGGTGAGTGAGTAGGTGTGTTAGTGGTTGTATGGATCTATCAATGAGTATGTGACTAGTTGTGTGGGTATGTGAGTGGGTTTATGTGATGATGTATGGGTATGTGAGTGTGTCTGTTAATGATGTCATCAGTGATGTCATTTGCGATATCATCAGTAATGCCACTGACCATGTCACGAGTGATGTAATATGTGAGGTCATAAGCAGTGCATTGCGGGGGTGTAAGTTATAGTTAGCTCATCTAAGTATAACTGTTATATTTCACTGGTTTTATACAAGTAAAATGTGAGCCTAACTATAACGTCCCTGTAACCTTTGTTTTTTTTCAGTAAATTTCTAATGTTTTTTTACTCTATTTCCTAACTATAACTTTCCTGTAACCTTTGGGGTTTTTCTGTGAATTTCAATTTTTTTTTAATGGTATTTCCTAATTATATATTTGAATAAACAGCCAACGTAAAATGGTGTTGAGTTTGGTGAGAAAATAAAGGGAGGAGAAGTCGCTGATACTGCGCTCGGGACATTGTACTACACGTGTTGATTTATATATTTTGTATTTGTTTTTTGTTTCATGTGCTGAGCCAATAGCTGCTGCCAGTTGATCCTCTATTTTCTCAGGTGATGCTGGAGAAGATGTTCTTTCCTTGAAAGTTTATTTTTGTTTCCTCGATGGTGCTTCAAAACCTGCCTCTCCACTCAGTCACGTTTCTTTCAAATAAAACAGTTTCCATACCCACGTGTCATGTCCTCGCTAGAGTTTGGCTAAATTATTGTCTTCTTACTACAATCATGAAAAGAAATTACATTTTCCCCCACACAGTTAAAAAACTTTCAAGGACCCAAGAAAAAAAATACCTCTGACTTTGCCTTTAAGAAAGTTTATTTTTAATATGTTTATGGCAGTTTAACTAGTATTTTATTTTCTTGATGCCTAGACTCACTTTAGAAGTGGGAATCAGCAGTATTTTAAACCGCAACTTGGTGCCTCATGAGAGTAGCACAATCCCATTGAAATATCATGACCTAAGATGGCCGACGGATAAGGAGCTCCGTCCGGGAGCCCCCGGGCGAGGGATCGCCTTTTTGGCGATAATCCTGGAATTTGCCCCCCATAGATCCTCCTCCACCCCGGGGATTTGACTGCTATTATTTATGAGATTCTCCATGACGACGCGATTGCCGAAATCGAAGCAACTCAACAACAAAAACAAAAATCTATCTCAGCCATCATATTCCCAGCATAATGGCCGATTGCCCGGTTGAGCTGCTCAATGCAGCTGAGAGGAGACGAGCTCAGGATTCACGCTTTGGGTTATTATCCCTTGGCTATCACCTACCTTCCGGTCTCAGCCACTATTGCTCTGCATCCCGCCTCGACTTCGTCCCACTGGCAAGTTTTCACTTGTATTTCCTTCATGATGGCGGCCCCTCACGTCTTCCCGTCACGGCTGCCGTGGTCCCCGAGATCATTTCCCCCGGTCGGAGTGGGGAGAGAGCATTGGGTTCCAGTCTTCAGCCCTCTCTCCCCCCTCTTGCGGTCCAGAAGTTGGGATAGCCTTTCCTCCACGGGTGAGTCGTTTTGGAGTCTGGGGTCTCCTCCCTACTTTTGAATGGCCGAGGTGTTGTGGGACTGGCGATCACTGATGGAGTCCTCCTTCATGGAGGTGGGAGGTTTTCGACGGGATTTTACCACTTCCTGCCTGCCTCGTTCATGATGTTGTTTTCGGCGGCTTGGTCTTTGCCTAGCGCCGGACCGCTAAAACCCTCTCTTGCTCCCCCATCGCCTTTTGTCTGCTTCCTGTCGATGAAGATGGTGGGTTCGAGGTGGCTATCTTTACCTCACTTGATGGCCTCTCGGTGGTCTGCTTGTCTTCGGCTCGGCGAGCGATACCGTCCCGCTACGTTGCTCTGCCGCCTCCACAAACCCTCCAGTGGGTGTTTACACCAAACTCTTTTTGGTCTGCCTTCGCTTAGGGCCCGGTGGTGATGGACTGGCCCCGGGCGTGCCCTGGTTGGTACAGGTTTGCTGAACTTGAACATTTTCCTTCTGCCTTCTGCCCCGTTCCTGATCCCCCTCTGCTCCTTGCGGAATTTGCCTGTGTTTATCCCTTTCTCCGTTTCACCTCCCAAATGTTTGACAATGATGTGATTATTTACTTTTATGTTAATTGTGCAACTATTCACATTCTCAACCTATGTAAAGCGCTCTGATACCTCCGGGTCTAGCCAGCGCTATATAAAACTCCAGATAAATAAATAAAATAAAAAAATATCAGCAAGTGTCTGTGTTTTAAATACACTGTTTGTATGTATAAGGCTGAACATGTTATTTGTAGAGCTGGAAAGGTTGTAAGCTGGACAGTGAAGTGGGTAAATGGTGCATTCATTGAAGATGGTAAATGATGTAACTAACTGCCTGGCACCATGTCGAGCTCTTCACAATCTCTGCCCTCGCAGCACTCTCATTATGTTGTGCAAAAGATGTTGCAGTTTTCTTGCCTTTCCCCTTTAAAACGAGCAGCTCTGCAGTAGCTGGCTGGATTGGGGGAGTTGGAGAAGGTTGCCTCATCTGGAACCACCACCATGTCCCCGATTTGAACTGTTCTGGCGTTGGCAGCTATGCCCCTTGGTTTGCCCCCCTTCCAGAAGGGGAGGGGGATATGGCTGGACCATGGGCCTTAGTGGCGCCATCCCCCCAGGGAGTAGAACAAAGACTGGGCAGGGGTAGCAAGAGGGATACAGGAAGGCAGGGAAGTTACTGGGCAGTGGAGTGGGACACTGGGTTCAGCCCAGTCGTAAATTAATCTACAGGAATTTGGCCTCGGGTGGAGGGTGTTTAGCTGCAGGTGCCTGGCTAGGGGCCCTATTACTCTTGGGGATTCTGCAAAGGATAGAGGTGCTGCTGCGGCATTGTGTGATGTGAAGGGGTGGTGTTTGGGTTTGGGTGGGGGCGGGCTAAGGGAGCGGTAAGCCCTCGGGATTGATAGGATACGAGGCAGGATTGGATTGCTTTAACACATACAGTACTAATGTAAAGTGGCACAATGGGTGGGGGATGTAGATGTGCAGGAAGTAGGAGATAGGATGATCTGTGAGGGTCCACAGGCGAACTGTAGATAATGTAGACTGTAAAACATCAGTGATTGTGCTGTTGAGTGGGTGTGAAAAGTGTGGCATAGGTAGAAGCAGACAGGGAGTGCTCTGGGCATTGGGCACCATGGCTAAAAAACACAGTCTTGATGAATGTAAGAATTAAAGGGTGGGTGTTATTTATAAGCTGATGTTCCTGCCAGAACATGGGCACCCAATCACTCCCCTCGCATAACTCAGGACCTGTCATTTCTCTTCCTTGATACCACTGACTTCCGGAGATCTTGCACATCTGGGAGCTGGGAGGTGGGGGGACGGTGGCGGTTAGTGGAGCCTGCCACTAGTGGGGCTACATACATGGCTGGGAAAAGAGCTCATGGTCTCGAATTGCTGGACCATGCTGGATGGCTGCAGAGACTTGCATACATGCCAACATTTTAGAAGAGGAAAGTGAGAGATTAAAAAAAAATCATCGGGAGAGATAATTTCTGGCAGGATACAGCCAAAATAAAGCTATTTTTTGCTTCAATACTGGGAGTCTACCACCTGAATTGGGTTTATTAACATGTATGGACTGTGCTGGGGGACCTCTCAATAGGGCATGTCTTCGAGACACAGCTGGGTGGTTGTGAGCCGGGGGCAGTGGGTATTGAGTGGGGGTGACTAGCGGAGATGCCGGGAAATAGTTGTGAAAGAAAAGCAAATGAAGAGTGCGATACGGAGCAATGGTGAAGAGAAAGAGAAGAAACTAGGAGATGCAACGAAAGGAAAGAGAAGGACCATTGAGATGTTAGTGGGGAGTGATTGGGTAAGACCAGTCAGAAAGAACTGAGGAAAGGAAATATGGAGGGAGAGAAAGGGAGGCGGAGAAAGAATAAAATACGGAGAGGAGGGAGAGAATTGAGATGATTGGTGAACAGGAAGAATGAAAGGAGAAAGAGAGAAATGAGTGACCAAGATATGGGAATGAAAGAAGAGGAAGAGGCAAAGTGAATGAAAGTTTATTTTAAAATGCTGCAATAGTTTTGGGAGAAATTTTATTTAAAAAAGCTGCAAAACATTTGAGAGACAGTTCATTGAAAAATGCAGAAATAACTTAGACACTTTCATCTCTTATATTGCCATTGGACTTCATTTGATTGATATGTACTGGAAAGGGTAGGGCGTATGAGCAGATATAGGGGAAGTAATGGTTTGTTATCTGAAAACATTCACCTTCGCTCTCAGAACACAAACATTTTAAAAAGCGGTACAATGTCCATAGAAGTAACATATTGTGCAGCAGTTAATGTGGGCCACAGTGGAGGTGTCTGCCTGCCTCTCCTGGTGCTCTGGCCCAGGGGCCCGCACAGTAAGCAGGGAGACCCCAGTATCACCCCGCAGCCCTCCGCTGGAAGCCTTCTCCAGAGCAGGGCCTTTCTCACATCCTTTCCCACAGCTTGGCTCTAAGACGTGTCAGTGGCTCACAGAATGAAGTGGCTCCACATTGTTGTGCTGAACAATTATGTGCTTAACATTTCCATTACAAAGGGAACTCTCAAGTTCTCCCCGATTAATGCAGCTCGAGAGAAGGTGACACCTTCCAAATGAGGGTGGGTTGATGGTGATGCCTGTACCTCCAGGGCAGCGATGAACCCTGAGGGTTAATGGGTGTTGCGTTTGGGGAGGAGGGGGCACAGAGGAGATGCCAGTGATGCCAGAGTTGTAGCTAAAGGGTCGGTGCCAATGTTCCTGTTGCACAGTAGTAAACGCCCAGCAAAGCACATTTAACCTCCTACATCTCCCTCTTCCCGTCTCTTGAGAAACCCGGCACAGTTTGGAATACGAGACTCCTGAGTTGTTATCTAATGTAGAATAATGAGGAAGGAGAAACATTTCTGCATCAGCAGATATCCGGTATGCCGCAAGTGGCAGTTGCATGCAGCATTAACCCTAATTAATAATGCAGGCACATAGGTCAATCATTGCTGGTGTGCGCACCTGATGAGCTTCAGGGAAGTGCAGTTCTCAGTTTCCTGGACACCTGTGATGAAAAGGCAGTTCCAGGGAAGAGGTTGGCCCAACTCCTGAACTTTAATTTCTGACGACTTCCAATAAACAAGCCGTGTGGGTAATGGTGTATGCGCCACTGGACAACAATGCTGCTTTATAGCGGCCTCTGGGGTCTATGGCAAACTTTTGCTCTGTGATTGCCCTGCAACAAACGCTTTGGACAGTGATTTCTAGGAAGCACATGCTGTTCGCATGGTTACCCATCTGAAATCTGATGTCTGCGCTGCAGGCCCTTGGGAAGGTGAGAGAGAGTGGCTGCAATGCGGGGGCTAAGACCAGTTATGACCGGGGATATAAGCTTTAAACAGTAGGAGCAGGAGTTACCAAGGTTAGAGATAGGCAAGCCAACAGCCCATGCACGAGCAAGGCTCTTGAAGCAGCTGCCTGGGTAGTCATTTCATGCACATTACACTCACTGTGAGACCCGAATAAAACACCTCTTATCTCCACAGAGTGGGAAACCTCTTCTGTTTCTGGTGTTTGTAAATGAGGGCTGAGCTAAAATCTATTTGTTTAGCACAAATATCTATCAATCAGTGAACTTCTAAGGTTTTTTAAATTTTATTTCCTAACTATAATGTCCCTGTAACCTTTGGTTTTTTCCAGTGATTTTCAATGGTTTTTTAATGCTATTTCCTAACTATAACATCCCTGGAACCTGGGTGTGTGAGTAGTTGTGTGTGAGTGTGTGATGGGTTTGTGAGCGTGTGTGTGATTGGCATTGTGGGTCTGTGAGTGGATGTGGGACTGGCTGTGTGGGTGTGTGGGTAGGTTTGTGAGTGGGTGTGTGAGTGATTTTGTGGGTCTGTGAGTGGGTGTGTGAGTGAGTGGCTATATAGGTGTGTGAGTGGCTGTATGGGTGTTTGAGTGGTTGTCTTGGTGTATAAGTGGGTGTGTGAGAGCTGTGTGAGTCTGTGAGTGGGTGTGTGAGTGGTTTTGAGGGTCTGTGAATTGGTGAGCGACTGACTATATGGGTGCGTGAGTAGGTGTGTGATTGGTTGTGTGTGTGTACGATTGGGTGTCTGAGTGAGTGTGTGAGTAGGTGTGTGGGTCTGTTAGTGAGTGTTGGGATCTGGATCTGTGGATCCACCTCTACCCAAATCTGAATCCGTGAGGATTTGAGAGGATCCGTGGATCCTTATGTGGTAAAAAAAAAAAAAAGGTTTTGGGACAATTTCTTGCCCATGAGGGGTCCCTCACAGACCTCTCCATTAGTCCCATGGGATTAGGGTACCTCTAACTTGACCCCTTCTATCACTTTTTAATTTTATTTTCTCTGCTGGGAACTGAGTCTCGATTAACAAAATGGCGGCCGAAACTTTCCTCTCAGGTTGCGGGCAGCCAATCATAGCATTGCTGTTGGCGCTTGGATTCGTGAATCCGTAGAGGATCCGAGGAGGATCTTCAGAGGATCCGCATCCCTAGATATCTAAATTTGGTTTTCGGTTAATATGTCTAAAACTACTGAACGGATTTACCCTAATTCACAAAAAGGTCACTTTGTGGACCAAGAGCTACCTTTCGGCCAAATTTGGTGTAATTTCCTTTCAGTGGTTCGGGCTGTAGTCGTGTCTAAAATCCCTGTAGGAATTTGCATGGGGAAAAGTGTTTTGAGACCCCCTTTTTCTCGACCTCCACTTGATGAATCACCCCAAAACTTTTAACACAGCAGTGGAACTGACTGTCATACTAATTTTGAAAATTTCGTGTACATTTGTCAAACGGCGCCAAAGTTATTGGCAAAACAAAAAATGCTTTTCCTATGTAAACTAGGTCCTACCTATAACTACCTACTGGCGACCACCAGTAGGATATATTTATGTATCTACATGATCCTAACTATGAGTAACCAGTAGCGACTGCCACTGGGCAAAGTGTGTGTGTGTGTGTGTGTGTGTGTGTGTGTTTGTGTGTGTGTGTGTGTGTGTGTGTGTGTGTGTGTGTGTGTGTGTGTGTGTGTGTGTGTGTGTGCGTGCGTGCGTGCGTGCGTGCGTGCGTGTATATATATATATATATATATATATATTATCTACTGGCGGTCGCCAGTAGATAGTTATAGTTAGGACCTATTTTCCATAGGAAATCCGCAACATTCTATTTGAAATAACTTTGGTGCCGGTTGATGAATCTTCGCGAAATTTTCAAAACTCGTGGGGCGCTTCGGTCCGCTCCTATCCTGAAAGTCTCGGGGTGATTCGTCAAGTGGGGGCCGAGAAAAAAGGGGGGTCCCAAAACATGTTTTCCCCATTCAATTTTCCATAGGAACCTTTCATCGCAGCTACAGCCCGAACTGCTGAACGGAATTACACCAAATTTGGCAAAAAGGTAGCCCTTGGTTCAGAGTCATGCCTTTTGGTTAAATGGTGTAAATCCGTTCAGTAGTTCCTGAGAAATTTGAAAAAGAAAACACATATATATCTGGGCGGGGCCTAACCACACATGTCATCGTGAGATCTGATTGGCTGTCAGCACTTCATCCTGGAATTGCTGGCAGCCATCTTGGGACCAATATAAATGATAGTACCCCATTGAAATGCATTGTAGTGAATCGAAGATTTTGAGGGTTACCAAAAGGAGAACTATAAAGGGTGATAACAGACTTTAGTTACATTAGAATTCATTTGTTGATGGTACCATACTAATTTCAGGAATTGTGGTGTGTTCTAAGGTGATTTTACCCTGTGAAAAACCTTCTGCTGGGATATCATGAATCATGTTTGAGAGAAAACTATTTTCACATGCTTGTCCCATACAATTTTGGAAGGTGCTCCAAAAGCTAAAATGAGAGCATATTTTCTGTAAATTCACATTATCTTTCTCAGTCATGTGAGAATGAAGTCTGACATTCTCAGTAAAACATGTACATCCAACAAGGGCAGAGACTGTCAGTTGATTCCTTTGTGTTCTACTGCAGCTTCCCAGAGTGTTCTAAAGAACAACTAGAGTGCTAACAGCCTTACTTATGACAAACGTATGGCACACCTGAAGCCATCTTGATTGGAATAAACTGGTAACACTTAAAACATTTAATTTAAAAAGGAACAAAATGATGGGGTTCATTTTGTCATAGAAATTATGGTTAGTGCTGTAGAAAGAAAAATTAGGACATGTTTCAAATGTGATCTCAAATATCTTCCTGTTATATTTCAACAGGAGCAGCCTGTCAGTTGATGCCTTTGTGTTCTACTGCAGCTTCCCAGAGTGTTCTAAAGAACAACTAGAGTGCTAACAGCCTTACTTATGACAAAAGTATGGCACACCTGAAGCCATCTTGATTGGAATAAACTGGTAACACTTAAAACATTTAATTTAAAAAGGAACAAAATGATGGAGTTCATTTTGTCATAGAAATTATGGTTAGTGCTGTAGAAAGAAAAATTAGGACATGTTTCAAGTGTGATCTCAAATATCTTCCTGTTATATTTCAACAGGAGCAGCCTGTCAGTTGATGCCTTTGTGTTCTACTGCAGCTTCCCAGAGTGTTCTAAAGAACAACTAGAGCGCTAACAGTCTTACTTATGACAAAAGTATGGCACACCTGAAGCCATCTTGATTGGAATAAACTGGTAACACTTAAAACATTTAATTTAAAAAGGAACAAAATGAGGGGGTTCATTTTGCCATAGAAATTATGGTTAGTGCTGCAGAAAGAAAATTTAGGGCATGTTTTAAGTGAGATCTCAAATCCTCTTCTATTTCATTAGAAAATTCTGACATGCAGACTGAAACAATCACTTTCAATACCAGCAGTAGACTTCCAGTTAACTCCCTGGTGAGCAGTAGCTTTACTACAGTGATCTAATGAACAACTAGAGTGCTAACATTCTGAATTTATGGCAAATTTGTGACACATCTGAATGCCTTCTTGATGGAATCAAAGTAAAAAACTGAAAGCATTTCCTACTGAGGAGACTGCAGTAAATGACGAAATTAGGAAACTTCATAACAAATAAGTCTCCCAAGATGGCCACCAGAGAAAAAAGAGCCCAAATGTAGCACAAATATCAGCCAGATGTAGCCCACATATAGCCCAATGACAGAAGTGTGCAAAACACTTTTTATTTTTAGTTTTTCTGCAGTTTTATATAGTGCAAACTGGTCAGGTATTGGAGCGTTACATCTTACTTGGACCCCTTATTGCGTATTTTGCACGAAGTACATGAGATTGATCTTGCGAAACATTGAACTTTACGATTCTGTTAACCTGAAGTTGCTCTGAACCGGGCTTTGTAACACCCGTTTTTACCTACTGGTTTTAATTAATTCTCACTGTATTGTATTAGGAAAGAGGATTTACTGTTTTTATGTACACTTTTATGATCTATGTTTCTAAATCAGATCAAATAAAGTTTAATGAATTCTATGGCAGGACGGAGGCGAGGATTATGCATATCTTTCCTCACTTTATTTGCATAGCAGTTCAAAGAAAACGTAACACAACAATCATTAAACAAAAGACTACACAACCCATGAACCATTAGGGGGTAGTCTCCAAGGCAACTATAGTCCAATCATATCACAGTCCATCGTATATAATATCGTGACGTCCCTTCCGCTTCCTCTTTCTTCACTGCTCGTCAGTTAAGTGCATTCCTTACATTCTTGGCTTAATCTGACGTTGTTGCTGTTTGTATAGCGGTTTCTTGTGCACGTTATTAGCATTATTGCCTTGGTATTGTTTCATATTCCCTGCGCAGCAGGCTCTTGCCCGAGCGCGTTCTCCCCCTCGCAGTTTCTCCCACTGTGTGCTCTGCGCGCGGTGAGATCCTGTCAGGCGCGTCTGGTCCGAGCGAGGCAGCTCCGTCGAGCGCTCCCGCTGGTCTTTACGCGCGTTTGGGAATCCGGTCACTCCTTTAGTGTCCGCTTGATTCCCGACCAACCCTCGCCTAATTTTGACACCGCTACGCGGTGATTTCCCCACACGGCCACGTTAGTGACCAGCACCACCTGGTGGTGGTAATTGGTATTGCGCCTCAGTCTATTCTTATAACAGCTTCGGGGAAAGCCCTGCTGTTGGAGCACCGGCGAGGGGGCTGTCTTAAGGATTTTAAGGGCATTTGTTCTGTGCTCACACCCTCTGCTATCATGTCTTCTCCAGAAGACCATTTTTACTCCTCCTACCAGGAAGTGGAGGAGGAATGGCCCCCTAACTTCTCCCTCCAGCAGTAGACCAAGCCCTCTCTCTGGCTATTTCTAGGGCGCTGGCTCCTCTTAGGGATCAGGTTGATAAGCTGGCGAAAAGCATCCCTGGGGTGTTCAGTGACCCAGATCTGGTGGTGGCGGGTCCAAGTAGCTCCCAGATGGGGAATAAAAGGACCGTTAAGCATAACGCGGGGCACTTGGAAGGATTTGATAAACTTACGGAGACCTTCCTCAAGAGTGTGCGAACGCTAAAACATGCACCCTGCCGGGAGGAGGAGGGGCCCGGAGAAAATTGCGACACTGTCACCACTATTGTAGACCCCGACGGCGAGGGTGAGGGAGAGGGTGTATCGGAGGACGATTTCTCCTCCGATGAGGATAAGGACTCGGGCGTCCCTGGCGTCCAGAGTCCCACTCCTCTCAGTCCCCGGTTGGGGACGGGGTCCACTCGGACATGTTCGAGCCTACCCAAATTTACCATCCTAGGTCGGCAGAGTGGACACCTGACGCCAAAGTGGCAGAGTATGTGGTGGGGAAAATCCATCAACACCTTGAAAGGGAGGTCAGGAATAGGATGAGGGGAGAATACCCCAGGCCCTCACTGAAGGGGAAGGTGGCACACACGCCTGAAATTGATGAGAAACTATGTACCTTTTTCTCCAAGTATATGAGGGATCCCAAGAAAGGAATTGATAGGTCTTGGTCGTGGTAGGGCCCTTGACCCAAATTATTCAATTGACGGAGCGTTCCAAAGAGTCAGGATCCCCTTTGTCCACGGATATTGTGGCTGGTTGGGTGCACTACCCTAAACCCTAAAACACTACCCCCTCCACTACCCAAACACCACTGCACTACCCTAAACCCTAAAACACTACCCCCAGCACGACACCCTACACTACCCAAACATAACTGCACTACCCTAAACCCTAAAACACTACCACCAGCACGACTCCCTACACTACCCAAACACCACTGCACTACCCTAAACCCTAAAACACTACCCCCAGCATGACTCCCTACACTACCCAAACACCACTGCACTACACTAAACCCTAAATATACACCCAGCATGACCTCCCACACTACACAAACACCACTGCACTACCCTAAACCCTAAAACACTACCCCCAGCACAACCCCCTACACTACCCAAACACCACTGCACTACCCTAAACCCTAAAACACTAACCCCAGCATGACCCCCTACACTACCCAAACACCACTGCACGACCCTATACCCTAAACCACGACCCCCTACACTACACAAACATGACTGCACTACACTAAACCCTAAAACACTACCCACAGCATGACCCCCTTCACTACACAAACACCACTGCACTGCCCTAAACCCTAAAACACTACCCCAGCACTACCCCCTACACTACACAAACACCACTGCACTACCCTAAACCCTAAAACACTACCCCCAGCACGACTCCCTACACTACCCAAACACCACTGCACTACACTTAACCCTAAATATACCCCCAGCATGACCTCCCACACTACACAAACACCACTGCACTACCCTAAACCCTAAAACACTACCCACAGCATGACCCCCTTCACTACACAAACACCACTGCACTGCCCTAAACCCTAAAACACTATCCCAGCACTACCCCCTACACTACACAAACACCACTGCACTGCCCTAAACCCTAAAACACTACCCCAGCACTACCCCCTCCACTACCCAAACACCACTGCACTACCCTAAACCCTAAAACACTACCCCCAGCACGACACCCTACACTACCCAAACATAACTGCACTACCCTAAACCCTAAAACACTACCACCAGCACGACTCCCTACACTACCCAAACACCACTGCACTACCCTAAACCCTAAAACACTACCCCAGCACGACTCCCTACACTACCCAAACACCACTGCACTACACTAAACCCTAAATATACCCCCAGCATGACCTCCCACACTACACAAACACCACTGCACTACCCTAAACCCTAAAACACTACCCCCCAGCACAACCCCCTACACTACCCAAACACCACTGCACTACCCTAAACCCTAAAACACTAACCCCAGCATGACCCCTACACTACCCAAACACCACTGCACTACCCTATACCCTAAACCACGACCCCCTACACTACACAAACACGACTGCACTACCCTAAACCCTAAAACACTACCCACAGCATGACCCCCTTCACTACACAAACACCACTGCACTGCCCTAAACCCTAAAACACTACCCCAGCACTACCCCCTACACTACACAAACACCACTGCACTACTCTAAACCCTCAAACACTACCCCCAGCACGACTCCCTACACTACCCAAACACCACTGCACTACACTTAACCCTAAATATACCCCCAGCATGACCTCCCACACTACACAAACACCACTGCACTACCCTAAACCCTAAAACACTACCCCAGCACAACCCCCTACACTACCCAAACACCACTGCACTACCCTAAACCCTAAAACACTAACCCCAGCATGACCCCCTACACTACCCAAACACCACTGCACTACCCTATACCCTAAAACACGACCCCCTACACTACACAAACACGACTGCACTACCCTAAACCCTAAAACACTACCCACAGCATGACCCCCTTCACTACACAAACACCACTGCACTGCCCTAAACCCTAAAACACTATCCCAGCACTACGCCCTACACTACACAAACACCACTGCACTGCCCTAAACCCTAAAACACTACCCCCAGCACAACCCCCTACACTACACAAACACCACTGCACTACCCTAAACCCTAAAACACTACCCCCAGCATGACTCCCTACACTACCCAAACACCACTGCACTACCCTAAACCCTAAATCTACCCCCAGCACGACCCCCTACACTACCCAAACACCACTGCACTACCCTAAACCATAAAACACTACCCCCAGCATGACCCCCTACACTACACAAACACCACTGCACTACCCTAAACCCTAAAACACTACCACCAGCATGACCCCTACACTACTCAAACACCACTGCACTATCCTAAACCCTAAAACACTACCCCCCAGCACAACCCCCTACACTACCCATACACCACTGCACTACCCTAAACCCTAAAACACTACCCCCAGCACGACCCCCTACACTACTGCACTACCCTAAACCCTAAAACACTACCCCCAGCACGATCCCCTACACTACCCAAACACCACTGCACTACCCTAAACCCTAAAACACTACCCCCAGCACGACCCCCTACACCACTCAAACACCACTGCACTACCCTAAACCCTAGAAAAGAAACCCCCACCCCATGCCCAATCCCCCTTACCTCTCACTCCTCATGGTTCCTCTCTCCTCGTGGTTCCTGCTTCACGACATCTCTGAGGGGCGGTGCACGTCGTTGTGAGGAAACGGAACAGCCTCTGTTTCCTTACAACGACATGGATCGTCTACATGTTTTTTAGAACGCATGGTCATTTACCATACATACCTTTACAACAAAATTCGTTGTAAAGGCATGCGTGGTAAATGACCATGCGTTCTAAAAATGCGTAGTAATGACTTCGTGATGTACAACGCATGCGTGGTAATGCATGCGTTGTAATGGTATCGCAAAGTAAAAAGTCGTTGTAACGGCTGTTTACCGATCGATGCTGGCCCCTGTTCTTCAGTGAGATGTTTATTTGATTAATTAGGAGGAAGGAATGTGTTTTTTTTACCGAAAAGTGCATTCCCGGCTGTTGTATTGTGAAAGTGTCCGCGTGGTCTGGCTTCACTTCCGGTGAGAGAGTGGAAGAGTCTGTTTGGATCTAAAGGAGTTCTGTTGTTGGACGGGGCCGGCGCGACATGTCATCAGAAAACAGAGCTAATGGAAAGCGTCCTCCCTGAAGTGTGGAGCAGTGCCATGAGAGGTCAACGAGTGTGCGTCCCACCGCATTATGACCGTACCGCGTGACCCATGTGCCGCCTCCAGGGTACGGGAGGCAGAAGCGGCATCGCAGGTCCTCTTGAAGACCGTTGTAGCACTAATTCTACATTTTGGTACTAGGGCATTTTAACTTCGTTGTTCCTGCCAGATACAAAGAGAAGATCCTGTGTTATTCAGTGCCCTCGTTACCTTTTTTGTGGGTTGTGGTGCTTGTCACTTCGCTGCCCCGCCGGTGCACACGACTGGGCACCCCACTTCGTGTGCCATCTGCAGGGCCTCTGCCCTCGGATCACTGGTTTCGGTTTCTGGAGTGGCAACATAAACAGTTGCTCCCAAAGGACTAGCCTGAACACTTAGGTGAATTCCCCTGCACCAGCATTCCACGGAAATTCTTTCCTAGCTCTCCCACGTCAACGAGCACGGCTCCGCTCGCGACACCGTATGACGTCATCGGAGCCATAAGAGGACCTCGTCGGCGTTCTGACGTCAGTTCCACCCATTTTTTCCGTGCCACCGAGGCAAACAGGTGACCGAGACATTTTCACATGTATACATAGTATAATAAATATATATATATTCACTGAAAAAACCATAGGTTTCAGGGGCGTTATAGTTAGTTGGACATTTCACTCGTACAAAACCATAGAAATTCCCCCGTTATAGTTAGTTCAGCTAACTATAACTCGCCCGCCCGCAATGCACTGCTGATGACGTCACATATTACATCACTCATGACATGGTCAGTGACATCACTCATGACATCACTGATGACATCTCAAATGACATCACTGATGACATCACTGATGACATCATCCAGTGAATGTGTGTTTTTCTGAAAATTAAATATGTTTTATATATGTATATCTCAAGGTCGATGGAAGAATAAATGGGTATATAAGTGTCTAAATGGATGATTTTTTATGTAAAATTGATTGTATAACTGACTAAGTGTATGTTAGTGAATACATGGGTTAGTGAGTAATGTTTAAATATGAAAATATCTGTATCAGTCTCTCACTTTGTGTATAAGTGGCTGCATGGGTTGGTGAGTAGCTACATGAGTGTCTATATGGGTTATTAGTTGGTTTTTTGAGTATCAGTATGAGTGTCTGAGTGTCTGTATGGTTCGGTGGGGGTATTACTTAGTGCATAGATGCATGAATGAGTGACTCACTGTTTGTATGTGTTGAAGACAGCATGTGTGCAGGACTGTATAGGTGGATCAGTATGTGTATGGGTGTGTTAGTGAGTGAATGACTGTCTCAATAGTGTCTTTATGAGTAACTACATATGTTTTAAACTAGTATATGTGAGTATTGGTGTATATAAGTGAGTATATGTGAGAGTGAGAGATTGGAAGAGTTCCTGTACAAATAAGTAGGTGTTTCTATAAGTGATTGTTTAAGAGAGTAAGTATGTGTAAGTTTCTGTAGAAGTGTGGTAGTGTGCGTATAACTGTATATGCAAGTAAATGGATGTTTGATACTTTGTTTGCATGTGTGACTATGTGTGTGAGTAACTCTATGGATGAGTGGCGGTGTGTAACAGGATGTATAGGTGTATGAGTACATATGATGAGTGAGTAGATGTATGAGTGACTGTATAGGGACTGTTGGTGAATGAGTGGATGTGTGTGTAGATCTTGGAATTACTGAATAGGTGTGTTGTAACTGGTATTGGTATGTCCATTGTTTTGAAAATGTTAGTTTGTATTTTTGAGTGTGTGTATCAAAGGGTATATTAGGGTGAGAGGAGGTCTGCCACTCTATCACAAGGATGATGTCATCAGTGATGTCATCAGTGATGTCATTTGAGATGTCATCAGTGATGTCACTGACCATGTCATGAGTGATGTAATATGTGACGTCATCAGCAGTGCATTGCGGGCGCGCGAGTTATAGTTAGCTGAACTAACTATAACGGGGGAATTTCTATGGTTTTGTACGAGTGAAATGTCCAACTAACTATAACGCCCCTGAAACCTATGGTTTTTTCAGTGAATATATATATATATATATATATATATATATATGTATGTGTGTATTATCTACTGGCGGTCGCCAGTAGATAGTTATAGTTACAACCTATTATCCATAGGAAATCCGCGACATTCTATTTGAAATAACTCTCTTGCCGGTTGACGTATCTTCGCAAAATTTTCAAACTTTGTGGGGCGCTCCGGTCCGCTCCTACCCTGAAAGTCTCGGGGGATTCATCAAGCGGGGGCCGAGAAAAAGGGGGTCCCAAAACGTGTTTTCCCCATGCAATTTTCCATAGGAAACTTTAGACATGGCTACAGCCCGAACTGCTGAACGGAATTACACCAAATTTGGCAAAGAGGTAGTTCTTGGTTCAGAAAGAACCCTTTTGTTAAATGGTGTAAATCCGTTCAGTAGTTGCTGAGAAAATCAAAAGTAAAAGTACATATATATCTATGGGCACGGAGGATTCGCGCACCCTGAGCGCACCCTGCGCGCACCGTCCCGATCACGAGCTGCATGTTAATTGGCTGTCAGCTGGCTGTCAACATTCCATTCAGGAAATGTTGGCAGCCATTTTATCCCTCGGTAGAACCGAGGGACAGAAACAAGTGCGCAAAGCGCACAAAGGGGGCAGGGTAGAAACACCCTGACCCCCTAGGTTTGCTCAGGGGGTCCCACAAGGACCCCCTGGGCAAAAAAAAAAAAAAAAAAAAATTTTTAAATCGGCAGGATGCGCTCAGGGTGCGCGAATCCTGCCGAAAAAAATCGAGCGCGGTCTCCGCGCTTCGATAGTATTTTGCCCCGGGTGGCCCAAGTCCCGGGGCATGGTGGGGGTTTAATTTTATGTGTGGGGGCCTCAAAGGGCCCCCAAGCCCGGGGACCGCCACCCCCGGGGCTTTCTTTTAAAAATGGTGCGGGAGGGCTCTGAGCCCTCCCGCAGCCCCGAGGACCACCACCTCCCCGGGGCTTTTTAAAAAAAATTAAACAACCTGTGTCGGGGGCTCCAGCCCCCACACGCCCGGGGACCACCACCTCCCCGGGGCTGTGCTGATGTAGGGAGGGGGCCGCGCGGCCCCCTCCTGGAGCCCTTGATGGCCCTGGGGACCGCCACCCCCAGGGCCGGCTCCTGCAGTGTCCCAGGGTGCCTACCCCGGGACACTGTAGTTTGCTATGGCAGGACGGGAGCCTCGCGGCTCCCGTCCTGCCATAGCAAACTGCTTTGGATATTGGAAGAGAGAGCAGGGAAACCTGCTCTCTCTTCCAATATCCAAAGCCGATTGCTTTCCACATGGGGAGCAGCATGTCAGCTGCTCCCCATGTGGAACAGCAATGCCGGCTCCCAAGGGACGTGGGGAGCCGGCGGGACTGTGGGGGATTGGGGACCCCCACAGTCCCCAACGGAGAGGGCCAGCCCCGGGGGATGGGGTCCCCGGGGCAAGTAGTGGCTCAGGAGGGGGGCCACGCGGCCCTCCTCCCCAAAAAAGAAAAAAAATTTTTTTTTTTTAAAATGGAAAGGCCGGCCCCGGGGGATGGGGTCCCCGGGGCCTTAAATGGCCTGAGGAGGGGGGCCACGCAGCCCCCCTCCCAAGAAAATAAAAAAAAGGCCATGCCCTGGGGGATGGGGTCCCCGGGGCCAATACAGGCCCAGGGAAGGGGGGCCACGCGGCCCCCTTTCCGTTTTTTTTTTTTTAAATTAAATTTAAAAAAAAGGGGTAAGGCCCTGGGGGATGGGGTCCCCAGGGCCCAAAAACAGGAAAAAGGAAGGGGGGCCACACAGCCCCCCTTCAGGGGACAAAAAAAAATAAATAAATAAAAAAACGATCGGGCGCGCAGGCCCCGCCTCCTTCCTTCACCACTCTGCAAACGCGCCCCTGGCGCGTTTGCAGAGGGGAACGAATTCCCCTTGAATACTGGGGGTCCCTGGGGGCCAACTAGCCCACCAGGAACCTCCAATATGCGCCAGGGGCTGCGTTGCAGAGACGTGTAGAGAGGCCACACCCCTTTTACACCTCTCTGCAACGCAGCTCTGTGGCGCTTTTGGAGGTATATGGTGGGCTAGTTGGACTCCGGGGACCCTCAGGATTCAAGGGGACTTAATCCCCAACTTAAAACGCGCCACGGGGCGCGTTTGCACAGTGGTGAAGGGAGGGGCGGGGCTTCAGGTGACATGTGTGCAAACAGGCCCCGTGGCGCATTTTAAGATGGGGAATTAAATCCCCTTTAATCCTGAGGGTCCCTGAGGGCCAACTAGCCCAACAGGTACATCCAGAAAGCGCCACAGAGCTGCGTTGCAGAGAGGTGTAAAAAGGGGTGTGGCCTCTCTACACGTCTCTGCAACGCAGCCCCTGGCGCATATTGGAGGTTCCTGGTGGGCTAGTTGGCCACTAGGGACCCTCAGGATTCAAGGGGACTTAATCCCCCAACTTAAAACGCGCCACGGGGCGCGTTTGCACAGATGTCACCTCAGGCCCCGCTCCCTCCCTTCACCATTGTGCAAATATTCTTCTAAAATCATCCGAAATACGAATTCCGATTTACTCACCTGTTATCAGGAGAGACCTCAGTGCTGTATCTTTCAGCCCAGTACTGGTCCTGAAAAGTAATTTTAACCGTACTTACCAGTAACTTGAATTTCCTTCCATAGGCTAACATTGACTGGTTTCACTTGGAAATTCTTCTAAGTGTGGAGTTTTGGAACTTTAAAATATTCCTCTAAAATCAGCCGAAATACGAATTCCGATTTACTCACCTGTTATCAGGAGAGACCTCAGTGCTGCATCTTTCAGCCCAGTACTGGTCCTGAAAAGTAATTTTAACCGTACTTACCGGTAACTTGAATTTCCTTCATAGGCTAACATTGACTGGTTTCACTTGGAAATTCTTCTAAGTGTGGAGTTTTGGAACTTTAAAATATTCCTCTAAAATCAGCCGAAATACGAATTCCGATTTACTCACCTGTTATCAGGAGAGACCTCAGTGCTGCATCTTTCAGCCCAGTACTGATCCTCAAAAGTAATTTTAACCGTACTTACCAGTAACTTGAATTTCCTTCCATAGGATATCATTGCCTGCTTTTTGCTGAAAAAGTTTCTAAGTGTTGATTTTTGAAACATACAAATATTCCTCTAAAATCAGCCGAAATACGAATTCCAATTTACTCACCTGTTATAAGGAGAGACCTCAGTGCTGTATCTTTCAGCCCAGTACTGGTCCTGAAAAGTAATTTTAACCGTACTTACCAGTAACTTGAATTTCCTTCCATAGGCTAACATTGACTGGTTTCACTTGGAAATTCTTCTAAGTGTGGAGTTTTGGAACTTTAAAATATTCCTCTAAAATCAGCCGAAATACGAATTCCGATTTACTCACCTGTTATCAGGAGAGACCTCAGTGCTGCATCTTTCAGCCCAGTACTAATCCTGAAAAGTAATTTTAACCGTACTTACCAGTAACTTGAATTTCCTTCATAGGCTAACATTGACTGGTTTCACTTGGAAATTCTTCTAAGTGTTGATTTTTGAAACATACAAATATTCCTCTAAAATCAGCCGAAATACGAATTCCGATTTACTCACCTGTTATAAGGAGAGACCTCAGTGCTGTATCTTTCAGCCCAGTACTGGTCCTGAAAAGTAATTTTAACCGTACTTACCAGTAACTTGAATTTCCTTCCATAGGCTAACATTGACTGGTTTCACTTGGAAATTCTTCTAAGTGTGGAGTTTTGGAACTTTAAAATATTCCTCTAAAATCAGCCGAAATACGAATTTTGATTTACTCACCTGTTATCAGGAGAGACCTCAGTGCTGCATCTTTCAGCCCAGTACTGATCCTCAAAAGTAATTTTAACCGTACTTACCAGTAACTTGAATTTCCTTCCATAGGATATTATTGCCTGCTTTTTGCTGAAAAAGTTTCTAAGTGTTGATTTTTGAAACATACAAATATTCCTCTAAAATCAGCCGAAATACGAATTCTGATTTACTCACCTGTTATCAGGAGAGACCTCAGTGCTGCATCTTTCAGCCCAGTACTGGTCCTGAAAAGTAATTTTAACCGTACTTACCGGTAACTTGAATTACCTTCATAGGCTAACATTGACTGGTTTCACTTGGAAATTCTTCTAAGTGTGGATTTTTTGAACTTTATAATATTCCTCTAAAATCAACCAAAGTACGAATACCAATTTACTCACCTGTTATCAGGAGAGAACCCAGTGCTGCATCTTTTAGCCCAGCACTGACCCTGAAAAGTAATTTTAACCGTACTTACCAGTAACTTATATTTTCTTCCATAGGAATCCATTGTCTGGTTTTCAGCAAAAAAGTTTCAAAGTGTTGATTTTTACAAACTACAAATATTCCTTAAAAATCACCTGTATGACTTAAACGCATTCTTTCAACTGTTTACAGGAGATGCACCAGTGCTGGATCCAGGATCCAACACTGAGTAAGAAAAAGTAACGATAACAGTTTTTACCTGCTAAGTGAATTTCCTTCCATAGGATAACATTGGTGATTCTATGAGAAAAAGTTTCTAAGTGTCAACTTTTAAAATACAATAATATTCCTTAAAAATCACGACTGTAACCAAAACGCTTTTACTCAACTGTTTACAGGAGATGTACCAGGACTGAATCTAGGATCCAGTCCTGTGGTTAGAAAAGTAATCCATAAAGTAACTAATTGCATTTAACTAGAAATTCACATTGAGCTGAATGTTGCATTGTGTTTGAAAATGTGTTGCCCATTGCAACAACTGTAACTACTGTACTTAAAAGTCTATTGCCTATGTGCAAAGTATTTAAACTAAAGTAATTCATTCTGAGAAAGTATTTTTTGTAATGTAATGTATAATGTAATTACAATGTAATTTAAAAAATAAAATATGTAAAAAAAATTGTTTCTAAAAATGTAGTAAATCAGTATGAAAAAAGTTAATATAACAATTAATACATTTAAAAATTGTCATTTACAAAACCTTTGAAATTCACTGAAAAAACCGTAGGTATCAGGCACGTTATAGTTAGAAATTAGCATTTAAAAAACCTTTGAAATTCACTGAAAAAACCATAGGTTTCAGACACGTTATAGTTACAAATTAGCATTTAAAAAACCTTTGAAATTCACTGAAAAAACCATAGGTTTCAGACACGTTATAGTTACAAATTAGCATTTAAAAAACCTTTGAAATTCACTGAAAAAACCATAGGTTTTAGGGACAGTTATAGTTACTTGGACATTGCACTCGTACAAAACCCGTGAAATTCCCCCGTTATAGTTAGTTCAGCTAACTATAACTCGCGCCCCGCAATGCACTGCTGATGACGTCACATATTACATCACTCATGACATGGTCAGTGACATCACTGATGACATCACTGATGACATCTCAAATGACATCACTGATGACATCATCCACGTGATAATCTGATGCACCTCCTCACACCCTAATATAATCTTTGATACACCCACTCTAAATTACAGACTGCCATTCGCAAAACCATAGACACTCCAACACCAATAACTACATACCCACTCACTGATTCTTAGGTCTACACACACACATCCACTCACTCACCCGTACAGTCACTCATACTTACGGTCACTCAGTACTGGGACTATCATATGCACTCTTACTCCTATATAGACACTCAAACAACGCCACTCATCCATAGAGATACTCAGACACCTAGTCAGTCATGCAAATAATTAAACACACTGCCATTTACTCACCTATACAGTTATACACACACCAGCTCACTTACTCATACAAATAGTAGCACATTGTTACGCTCTTATACAATCACTGATACAAGCACACACTCATCCATACAGCCACTATCACAATCACTCACTCTTGCTTATAGCTATTTATATACTCCAACACACATATATACTGCCTTTCACATATGTAGTTACTCACACATGTACCACTGGGACATACATTCACTCACTAACACACTCTTACACACACTTACCCACCCATACAGTCTATCACAGATGCACTCTTGAAACCATCCACCCAGTGAATCACCCACTCACACATCTATGCACAGAGTTGCACACACCCCTCCCACACAAACACTCAGGCACCCATACAGATACTCAGACAAGCATTCAATAACTCATATAGACACTCATTTAGCTATTCACAAACACATGCAGCCACTTACACAGCAACAGACAGACGGATACAGACATTCACCCAGTTTAGTCACTAACCCATGCATTCAGTAAGATACGTTAAATCACTCACTTATAGAGTCAGTCACGCACCTACTAAATCATCCATACAGACACTTACACACCCACTCATTCTTCAATACGTCTTTTCCTATATATATTAAAAATATTTAAACTTTACAGAAACACACAGTCACTGGATGATGTCATCAGTGATGTCATTTGAGATGTCATCAGTGATGTCATCAGTGATGTCACTGACCATGTCATGAGTGATGTAATATGTGACGTCATCAGCAGTGCATTGCGGGGGCGCGAGTTATAGTTAGCTGAACTAACTATAACGGGGGAATTTCACGGGTTTTGTACGAGTGCAATGTCCAAGTAACTATAACTGTCCCTAAAACCTATGGTTTTTTCAGTGAATATATATATATATATATTCACTGAAAAAACCATAGGTTTTACAGACGTTATAGTTAGAAATTAGCATTTAAAAAACCTTTGAAATTCACTGAAAAAACCATAGGTTTTACAGACGTTATAGTTAGAAATTAGCATTTAAAAAACCTTTGAAATTCACTGAAAAAACCATAGGTTTCAGGGACGTTATAGTTAGCTGGACATTTCACTCGTACAAAACCATAGAAATTCCACCGTTATAGTTAGTTCAGTTAACTATAACTCGCGCCCTCCGCAATGCACTGCTCATGACGTC